>OY725339.1:12327588-13660734 GCA_963243735.1 Neocrepidodera transversa
AGAACCTTGAGGTATTTCGGAACTAACAGTAAAGGGGTGATCTGGAAATCCATTACCTTCGACTTTTGAAAACCTAAGAGAAGAACCACCTTAATAAGTTCCCTGTACACCGACATTAGCAAAATTGAGAAGAATATTACTTTGTCGAATGTATTATTGAAATCAGTGTAGAGAGAGAGTCAACTCGTATCCTCTAATTAATGAGACAGATAATGAGAGTATAGGGTAAAACTTAGTTTCAATAGATCGAACTTATTTAATCCCTTTTGATGTACAATCCTTACCTGTATTTGTTTCTTGATGCTGCCACATATGCATTATTTAAGTAGAAAAGCTTATCTATCTGTCAAACGTGGTAAACTCTTGGCTTACGCTCATAATCGGGCCTACAATACAGAATTGATACAGGAATAATAGGGGGCTTACCATATGCATTGTAGGGAAATTCTACATCAAGATGTCATAGAAGACAAAATTTATTAAAAAATTAAAAATTATTTGTTAAACATGGTCTGATAAATGCTAAACATGTTTGAAATTGGACAGCCACCGAAGATTACTCTGATGGCAGGTGTTGTTAAAGTGGGTCCAACAATTGGATTTGAGGTTGCGTAATTATTACTCCTGAATATTTTTTAATTAGGAGTTATAAGACGAATTATCAAGAGACATAATACAAGAGAAACTGTCCAGACATATTGGTGTATAGAGAAAACCCCAAAAATTCTTTACAATATTTTTATCTTATTTTTGATAATTTGTTGATAATTTTATTATATATTTCAGGTAAAAGAACACATCTTATTTTCAAAACTAATATCCTGGCAGTGCAAAAAAAACAATGACGTAATAACCAGAAATCATATTGTCAATCAACAAAAAGTAAGTACTAAAAGAAATGTCGCTTTAAATTAAATTATTATCCAGTAAAATACTGCCTCAATTGGACAGAATTAAACACCTACCCATTATGGAAGAATTGAGTATGGAAGAATTGACAATATATTTGGAATGGGCAAATGGATAATATCAAAAGACATGCATAAATAGTACATTCTTCAATGAGCGTAGAATATTTTTCTATTATTCACGTAGATTAAGTGCGAGTGCAACGAGCGAGTGTTGAAATCATCTAAGTGAATAACAACCGTATAATTTCTCTACGACTATGCGACTTATGCAAGAAATTATATATCTAAATCATAGTTTTTAACAAAAATCTTGAATTGGCACTTAAAATATTAAACTTCCAGCATCCTAATATTGCTAAGACGCGATCGGTTAGTTATTTTTAAATCAATGTGATTTGTTGATATTAGTGTGAATTTTAGAAATCAAAGGATGTAATTGGCTAATTTAGCGTGAATTTTATTCTTTAACTTGTTACAGAATATATATCATTCTTCAACTAAAAATGAAGTAAGAATCAAATTATAATTAAATTTTAACATACATTTTGTTTATTAAATATCGCTAAATTTTGTACTGTTTTTTACGTCGTTCGTGTTTACCGTTATCGGTTGGTAATCTAACAGTTTCCTGAGTTTACAATTCAGGTGTTGTAAGCCTTCTAATATTTGTTCTGGCCGGTTATCCATGGTTTCCAAAACTCGAGTGGATTTCAGATTCCAGTTATTGGCTACATACCACAGTAGGTTTGCTGTTGATTTTTGATTTTATTTCGATATATTTTACACGTTTAGACATACTACGTAAACAGTATCGAATTTGTTGATTGTATTTTAGAATTTATATATAGGTTGATCTTCAGACCGATGGTGCCCAGCAAATTACATAAATCAATAATTTCTAACAATTAGTCATAGTGCGAATGCGATATATAGGGTGATCGATGATTAGTACGATAAAGTTCAAATTCAAGAACGCCGTGCCAGATCATAGGTAATTTTTTTTAAATATTACACCCTGTATTTTTTATATACTACACTTATGTTATAAACTAAATATTTTTGAAGTTATAGACAATTGAAAATCGCATTTTTTCAACTGTAAGTTTTTGCTCCGGCCAAACTACATAAAATTCGATAAAAAGAATTACATGTTCTTAACTTTTTGAATTCAAAGTTTGTGTACTTTTGATAACCTTGTATACATTTTTCTCATATGCTACAAAGTAGAACTCAAAAAGTTAAGATACAGGCATCTAAGCGGTTTTATCCAATCTTATGTCGTTTGGCCGGAACAAACACTGAAAGTTGAAAAAATGTGATTTTCAATTGTCTTTAACTATTTAGTGTAATATGTTTTGATATCAGCTTCTCAGGACGAACCAAAAAATACAAAAAAAATATAGGGTGTCCCATTTAAAAAATGTACCTTTGATCTGGCTCGGCGTTTTTGAACATACTGTACAATTGCAACTGATTCTCAAATATGAGCCTTAAGACTAACTATAATCTGTCAATTTTTAAGGATTTAGAAGATATTGGACTTTATCGCACTAATCGATCACTCTGTATACTGATTTAATATAATTCAGTCAAAGATCTGAACTATATCTTTGTGTGTGAATATTTTAAGTAATTTTTTCAATACGCTTAATACTCTTTTTAACGAAAATTATTAATATTTTATAGGAAATAAAAAGCACAAAGTCAGGTACCACAAGAATTTTTATTAATATTTTAATTTATCGAATATTATGCCATATTTTTAATATGTGGTCTACCTCTTACCAATACTATAATTAAAATTCATTTTAAAGCATTTATCCATATTGACCTATTACACCAACGAGTAATTTAGGTCAGTTTGTTTTTCCTGAACCATTATATTTAACTAATTGCGATCGATTTGTAGATAACTGATCTAATTGAGTCTTGTCCAGAAGTACCATACCTATCAAATTTAGATATTAGTATTTCGCGGTTGATTCTATCAAATACATTTGGAGTAACCGCATAGTCGATTATACAGACATAACGGAATTAAAATCCGAAGGCAGAATTTAAATTTCAAAATTGGAGAAAATACTTTCGATTACATATTTCAATACATAACATCAAAGGTATTTTGTTTTTGCTGCATTAAAAAGACTGGTTTTTGTGTTTACCAATCATGTGGGCGTTATTAGTTCACAACTGTTTTATCAATGGTTAGATCAAACGGGTTTATTTAGAATGATGATTTTGTTTTCTGTTTACTAAAGTTTTTATGATAAAAAAAACGTAATCTGAAATCACTTCCGCAAGTTATTTTAGATATACTGCATACATTTTATGAAACTATTATTTTTATCCGTTGTAACTTGAAAATTAGTGATCTATATACTTAACGATCTTAGATTACTCTAACGATGATAAAATTGCGCTAAAGAAACACACTACACAACACTACACTGATTTGTAATATCATCAAGTAATATAAACCAAACATATTTATTAATGCTGAATCGGGCATGGGAGGTTCCACCTGCACTGAGGCTCTAGGCCGATTGTGCCCTGCCAGTTTTAACATCAGACCAGTACTTAGTTCTGATGTTAGCTTTCGCTATATCTTCGGGTTCAGGATACTGTACCCCAAAGTGCCATTCCCTTTCCAGGTCCCGGCAATAGCATAATAAATCGTCCTCTTCCTCACATTTCTTCCGATACTCCTATGAGGTTCAGGTATCTTCTGAGCCCGCAGTGTCCTGTCAGGACACCTAGTGAAGTTTTGAGCTCCCGACTTTTTAGGCATAACAGCAGATTGTCTCTGCTCTTGGAAGTGCTTTGTACTGTCTTAGTCAGGGAAGTTACATCCAGAAAGACCGTTGCCATAGATCCCAGGTTCAGAATGCAAGTTCTGCCTAAATTCATATGATAGAATATTTCTGAGTCCTTACCTTACTCTTTCTGTCCCTCTCAGGTATGTTTATTCTGAAAGGTTTCACAAAGTTGTGACTGACAGGTATCCTGTCCGATGGCATAGTAGAAGGTCTCAGGGGTAAAAGAAAAAAATACCGCTATAAATATAAAAAAAAATTGACCTTTGGTCTTTTACTATAAATTAAGAATTTTTATAAATATTCCTAGGTTGAGCAGTTTGGGCTAGGCGTTGATTAATGTTTAATTAGTTATATTATAAGAACGGTTTTCAATAATAACTTACATCGTCTCTAGATTTACTTTAGTATAGGAAATGTTTAAAATGACCCAAAATGTCTACTCCGTATGGATGAATTTAAAATATAAAAATTTTCATTTGAGCTATCATTTAACATTTTTCAATGTTATAAATCAACTTGAAATCCTCCAAATTTAGTAAAAAAAATAATGAGCAGTTTCAGAACAATTAGCATTTAACAATTGTGGAACTTCTGGTATAGCAAAATAAAATATCGTTCTTCGAAAAGTTTTTAAGAAATAAATTATGTAGGTGGCTGTTTTAACCTCTTGGGAATCTCTACGTCATAACAACAACCTGTCCAAGTTTGAACTTTCTAGGTTGGCCGGTTTTAAATAAATTCCTACAGGATATTCTTTGTGGACAAATTATGTCAAATTAGACGATCAGCTCACGTCTGAAAGTTTTCAACATCCGCTATGTCGAAGTTTAAAAAAAAATTAAGTTTATCTTGAATAAATCACCTTGTGACATTTATTGAGATGTGAAACTGAAAACAGTTATTAAATAGTTGAGTCCTTTCTAAACTAAAATAAATTTTTTAAATTACATCTCTATTTTTTTTAGTAAGATCGCTATTTATAGAAAAAAATTCAAGCATTATATTTCAACGGTTCTAACGAAGACTTTAGTAACTAAGTGTCGTTTTTTAGATTCTTTCATTAATATACTTATAACGTATTCCTGCCTTATTATGATGAACTCTATGTATACCGAGCGGACTCGACTAATTATGTGATTCGATGGAGGAAGTTGAGAAACGGTCTTTTGCCTTCGAGAAATGAAACAATATTAAACAAAGATTATATCTTCTGATTTATAATTAAAACGTATTTGTGCTAAATATTAAACCCATGAAGTGAGTGATAATTTTTTTATACCATTTTGAATACGTGATACTTTTATGTGAATTTAAGTCTCATGTACATTTTTTATTGTTTATTTCATTTTTTTAGAAAAGCCGTAGTTCCAGATTAAAATTTTAAATATTATTTGTATTTTGTCCATATTTTTTTTAATATCAATTAGAATTCGAAAATGTACATGGGACTTATTATCAGTTTTTATTTCTGTATATTTTTCGAAGTTATCTATTTTTCAATAGATATTGGTTTTTTTGTGAAGAACACATTTTTTTGTATAGGGCAAGTTCATTTTTATCTTGGAATACTGAAAGTTTTTATTTTAAATTGTAGGTTGTTTATAAATAACATAATGAAAAGTAAAGTGGAGCTGTAGTATTTTAATTCTTTTTATGTTAATTTATTTAAAGTTTAATAAGGGACTATTTATCCATTGATTAAAGGGCAACTCTTAAAAATTTCTGTTTAGATCAGCTGCCACAAAATTGAAACAGCTAGAAGACAATAGACAACCTTCATCAAATATTTTAATCAATGCTGGCAAGTATTTTTTTGCCATTTTCTCTATTTATCCGCTTCAAATCTATGTTGAGTTTGAATAAATCATATAATTTTCAAGCTTATTGTATTGGCCTATGTTATTAAATTTCTATTTAAGTTCCCATTCAGCCATAAGAATTTCATCTGGGGCCGACACATTTGAAATTTTAAAAGCAGTAAAAGCAGTGGAGAGTACTGATTTTAATCAAAAGCATCTGTTTCATGCTTTTATTCTATTGCATTCGAACCGCTCGCTTAATTCCTATTTTTTTATTTTGTTTTGAATCACTCTTCTATTGCAGAAACCACTCGAATCAAGGTCTAAGTGACATTTTGTTTCTGCCGTTTTATTTATTTTATTTTTCAATAGGTTTACTAAAACTATTTACCTACTGATAAAAATTATAACCCGGTATGGTGTAAAAATAATGCTAAAACACTTTAATGTGTGCAAAAATCTAAATAATAAATTTTGTTATACGTAATTCAATGTGTTTCAGGGATTAATATTAGTATCTCATAACCGAGGTATAATTAAATCTATAAACCTTCATTATTGATTTAATAAAGATGATGAATGAAAATTATTTTTTTATGTTTCCATTTTAGAAAATCAGTTTTTCCGATCATTTTTTAGCCTCTTTGTCGGTCTAGATCGGAAAATTGACATAACCAAAAGTTGCATTAAATCACAGTTGTGGTAAAAACATTTAATTATGATTTAGTGCTTTAATTTGATTTATTTATTTATAATTAGAGTAAAACGATGAATATTAATGTTTCGCGCTATTCCTACCAGAAATTTGCTAATTATTTTACACTAGAATGTATTTCAGGAAAAGTCGTGACCATAACCACTTCTGAGAATTTTTTTCCTTTCCACCAAAAAATAAAAATCAAACTAAACTTCAACTATTTTTAAAAAATATTTTCTCATTTATGGAAGAGAAAGAAAGAATACGTTAAGAAGTCGACAAAGGGTTCAAAAAGAAGAATATATATATCGCTAGATAACATTAGTTAACTGCATACTAGATATATTATTTTTGATGCTAATTCAAATTATTTAAAATTAGTAAGACATAAAACGTTGGATGTATAAATATTTATTATTTGTTTCATTTATTCTGTATGTTTTAATTACTACCAAAATTTGATTAAGTATAAAATTATACTTTAAAATTATATAAAAAAATATTTTTTATCCTTCAACTATATAGGCCTGTAACTCAATAATGAAGTACTTTATATTAGGCTTACGTTATATTCGTAAAAAGATTTTGACCTTTAAAACCAACGTATTGTTAAAAATTATCCGAAATAACCAGATGGGTGTCAAAATAGCCTGAAAATAAGTAGAGTCAACTCTAAATTGCCCATTACATTAAAATAGATGTAAAAATAGTAAAGGTTACCTTGTTTCTCCCTGCTTTCGTGGCGCAAGATAATATTACTGCCGTCTTCTCTCCTCCAAGCAACTGTCGGTTCCGGCACTCCAGTGGCTTTACATTTGAGCCGGATTATGCCTCCTTCAACTGCCTCAGTCACGTCGTTAGGTTCGTTGTCTGACAATATGTCTGGCGATATCACTACTTCTAAGTTACCCATCTGAAAAATATAAATACATAAATACAGATATTTAATTTTAATCAAAATTTTAAAAGAAATAAAGCATAACACACACGATTATTATCGATTTTGACAAAGTAATTCCATACACTTTCAACGCTTAAATTTGAAATATATTGTTTAAAAAATATACGGGATATTTAAATCCACAGAATTATATATAGTATTGCAAAGTTAAAGGTACTTTCATTAATAATTATCCATATTTTAATCATTGACCCACAATATAACAATTTAACCTAAAACATTTAGATAAAAATCCCATCTAAACGATTATTTTTCCCTATTTTGTTACAACACTGTTTAAATTTTAATTTTAATTATATTTTTATCCATGGCCATGGTCTTTATGTACATAACGTATACTTATTTTATTTTTTTAAAGTGGATATTTTTAGAGATATTCTTCATTTTGCCAAAGTCTCACTAGTGATTTAATAAAAAAATTCTATTTATAAAATTAAGACTTTAATTTGAAAAATAGCGATAATCATTTTTGAAAAGAATAAAAGATACATTCAAAATACCATGCAACTACAACTTGAAGTATAGGTACGAATATCCCTAAAGAAGTGAAACAACAAAAATATGACCAATATTAAAATTTAACCAGTGTAGTACAAAATAAAGGTACTACTGCTGTATGCCTCTGGTAAAAGTAAGTCAACAATTTTTTTTTAAATACAAAAAGTTATCCATATTTTAAATTTGGTCAAATATTAAGAAAATAAAACTTTAAGTCATGTACCACATATAATGTAAAAATTAATGGCAACTAATTTCAGATAACCAGCCATCTTCAGGCCTAGAAGGCATAGAGGGAAGTTACATAAACCATGATACTAATTTAAATAAGAAAAAAGGGATTTAAAACATGGAAACATATTAAAGATTGATGGTTTCCCATGGTCTTTACCTCTTAACATTTAGCATGTTCCCATTTTTTAAATTCCTTTTTTCTTGTTTGATTTAGTATCATACTTTTTATGTACCTTTCCTATTTGTACTAATATGTTTCCTCGTTTAACCCATTAAACATTAATGTTTTATTTCATTTCCTGATTTATTTTGCTCTTATGTGTATTAGGAGGTATTCATTTCATTTTTGACCTCAATTTTTTTTAAATCCTTCCTCGTGAGACATAATACATCAAATTCCTTCAGGAATGGCAAGAATTAGATTGAATTTAAAGAGAATCCCCTGTGTGACGAATCGCGTGAGAATCCGTTGCCTTCCTCTATCTACAACCCCCGCTGAAGGCTAGAATTCGAAATGGCTTGGGAGAGAAGAAGATTTGTAACAACATCTAAAAGCCACGTAATATAAATCTAGTGATAAAAGGTAAAATATTTATTCTTTATGTATAATTTAAGACAGTTGTTGTAGTTTAACTTTTTCAGTTCAATTAGAAATAAAATACATAACAGAAAAAAATATCGTTTTACCAATAACAATAATCAAAGAATAACTTAAAATAAGTCTTTTATGCAAATATAAATAGATATTTATGAGAAAATGAAACGGCAGTATAAATTTTCATACGACAACATTTATTAAGTTGGTAGATTAGAAGCTCGCTTAAAAATATATTAAAGTATTTTATTTATGAAACATTCTTGCGTTTGTCTGTTCAATAACTTCGCATTTTTAATATATCGCGATAAAGCATTTATGGTTGTATGAGGCTTTGTTTCATTTTTTAATTTTCATGGACAGAGACTCAAGGAATAATACAAATATTTAAGGTTTTATTTAAATTGTTAAAATGGAATTTTTATACTCAGAAAGGACATTTTATATTATAAATACGTATAAAACTGGGATTGAACAAATTTGGAAATTATTCTGAGATGAAAACGAGACATTGACTATAACATTATATTCGTATCTAAGTAAAAAATTATATTGCAACATTTACCTGACTTCGCATGGGGTCTGTGTTTATCTGGCACATATATGTGCCTGAATCGTTCTTTTGTACGTTAGATACGTGTAGTTTCCACGTGTTGTGTCCATTGTGTGTTACAGAAAGACGAGGATTCTGAGCCACCATATGAGTATGTATTGCCAAAATAGCTTTTGTGTCTGACTTTATCCAGGCAACCTGAAATTAAAACGGAAAAGTGTTATTTTGCAGCAATAAATATTAAAATTGATCCTTATAGTCTAACTACTGTTTTTAAAATTCTGAAGACATTTTTGTAAAAGATAGAGTATGCAGAATATAACAAAAATGTAGGTCAGAAATTTTATTTTACCATATTTTTTGGGGATTAACTAAGTCGATTTGAGGTTAATATACAAAAGTGCATACCAAAAGAGTTTCATGAGCTAAAAATTTATCAATTATCTTTTTGTTACATCCTGCATAATTTTATGTACAATGTGGTCTTAAATTATGTTCGTTTTGAATCCGACAAATATTTTATTCAAATTATCAAATAACAAACTACGCCCATTGTAGAAGCTTCTAAGCTATTAAATACTTTACAAAAGTGGGTCTAGTGATACCTAATTTCGTATTTCCAATTATTTTTTAATGAATAAAATAAAGTATTTTTCTGATATTTTGTATATAAAAAGTATTTTATAAGCAATTAAATGCGCAATAAGAGTGGTAACGAAGGTTCTTAATTACCGTTATAATTCAAATATATTAATTATATCGCTCACGGCACTGGGCTAGAATTAACTTAAAGTTATGGCAAAGACAACCTTCCTTTGAAGGTCAGTTGTACGAGTTTTGCATACCCAGCCAACCTTATGTTATACCACGGCCGGAGTCGATCTAGTCAGTTCGAGTTGCAGTCCAGTTCCAGTAGGAGCTCGAGCCGAGAACCAGAACCAGTGACCTTTAGAGATAGATCGAGCTGAAAGGATGAAGGACCGTATAACCATATCAAGCAGATAATAGAGAGGACCGCCGAGCATATTGCGATCGACACCGACAAGAAATCTAGGAAGGCACACAACGTTCTTTCGGATTTGGTTTGGTAATTGATTGAATAAATGGTTATTTATTTGAAGAAAGAAAGCAAATTTGTATTTTCAAGTGTGTAAATATTTGGTTATTTATTTGGTGATTTTATTGGTGCGAGTTTTAACATTTAGTAGCAAATACCAGGTACTCAACCCAGTAGGACAAGTAAAGACTGCCCTTTAGGCCGCTAAGAGTTTCATCGATGCCATAACGACCCCTGAAGTATTTTTCTTCACTGACGCTGCCTGGTGCAAATGGCATTCACGCTATAATCGGAATGTAGCGCTCGAGACAATCCAAAACCCGGACTAAGGCGTCAAAAGACCGCTTGACGACACAAACAACGTTATGGAGAAAAATTAGAGAGGTTTTTAAAGTAAATTCACTACCCTTTATATTCTAAATAGGGCAAAATGGTAATACTTTATTTCAAGGGTATGATTGAGTAGAATGCATTTCTACAATATTTTTAGTTTGGTCCCTAATATTGATGGCATTTTGTCAGGGAGCAAAATTAAAATATTACATTATAGAAGGGTATCAATGAACTCTTTCAAATAAGGTATAACAAAATAAAATTTCCATTTGCAAAAAATAAAAAGCTGTTTTGCGGCAATCTTTATTAATAAATTTTAATTGGGTTAAAAGTATCTAAAATTGCGCATTTAAAAGTTAGTTACTACTTGTTAAATTTGACAAATGGAATACGATCTTTATTAATAGTCTTTTTATTATATATTTTCTGTATCATAAAATTTAATTTAAATAAATATGGATATTGTTGAATTCAGTTTATAATAAGCTTATAGCGATGCCTCATTTAAAATGTTATGCCTCATTTAAAATGTTAAGTTTAATGTCACGAGACTGGAGATGGAGAATTGGAAAAATACAAATATACATTTGTAATAGAATAAATTATTAAATTTTATTTTTATCCTACTTAGTATTTTTGAGAAATCACTTGGCGAAATCCTTATTGTTTCCCTTATTATAAATACTTTGCATTTTATATTATAATATAATTAGAAATGAACTATATAAGGTTTTATATTTCCTATCACATACTAGATAATTCGAACTTATTAACACACAGTGAAAAGATAATGGTGTAATAAAAAAATAGGTAAATGGAAAACCCTAACAGGTAGATCTCGAGAAAAACGTAATAAAAATGGAAGACAAACTACTGAATGATACACGATGAAATACAAGAAATCATGGACAGGAAAACAAAGATCGAACAACCAATTTAAGAAGATGAAAGGCAATTTAACAGAAGCTGCTATTTCTAAATTATAAATTTAAAATAAAACTATTAAAATAAATTAAAAATATTATTTGTAACAATAGAACTCCACAAGAAATTTTAATCGAAGATTAAACATACATATTTGTAGTCTCACAGTTTATGGACTCGTTACCCGTAAACATCTTTAAAAACAATATGATAAAGTTTATTTTATTACTTTATTTTACAATGAAAAGGCTACGCTGTAGTGAGTGCCTTTCTTAATTTCCCCTTAAGCTCTTTTTGTTCTTTCTTTTTGAAAGATCAAAATATTTCAGTAACCGTTATAGCAATAATTTGGAGACCACTGTACCTGTTTTTTCACTTAATCGATTTAATGTTTAATATAATTGTCATAAACAATGCTATCAAGAGGAGTCGTACTAGATATTAAAAAAAACTAATCATTCAGTAACGTTCGCCTGTGTTTTTTTCTTTTAAATATTTTGTATAAAAATAAACAAAGTCAAATTAATCCCCCTGCTTTTAACTAAAAGATTTGAAAGTATCAGGTGGTGTGGGTATACTTCTAAATCTTATTTCTTTTATTTGGTTTCTAAAGTTGATTAAAATTGAATGAAATCTTAACATGTATTTCAATTTTACTTTTTATTAATTTACGTAAAATACAACTAATTTAGTAAAACAATTGTTACATATATGTGTTTTTTTAGTGTAATTTGGAAAAAATACCAACTGTTTATCGATTACTTATCAGATTCGCTCTATTTGCTTCAAGACAATAATTATCAAGATCTCGCAGCTTTTTTCAAACACTTCAAAAGAAAAACCCGAAATTACATCTCCAAGTTTTTCATTTCACCTATATTTTTGTTTGCTATTTGACTTTGGGAAGAGTATAAAGAAGTTTCATTGCAAATAAAGATCAGAAAACACAATGGAAAATTCTTTTCGGTTTCCGCATTTTTAAATAGAAAGAACTCTCCATAACAAAACAATCTATCTCAAGGAATCGTGAATATTAAAGTATTCTTTCTTAAATTTATAAGACATATTCCATAATTAGAATTTAAAATTAAGAGAATGGACATTTTTCCAAAAACCAATTTTTCTCCTGTTTGCCAATCAACATCATTAAACGTTTTATTAAGTCTATAAACGCCCAAAAAAGATGAAATTTTTGAACATGATTTATATTTCAGCTTATCTAAAATTTTCGCTATTACATCAATTTTTCAAAAGTGCAAGTGCAAGTAAGAGAAGAAAATACCGTCTATAAAGTCTTATTTTAGCAAAATTCTATTTTTACCATGGTAACTTCATTGATGCGCTTTGTGTCAAAGATATTATCGACTTATTTTCACAGAGCAGTCAGTATATGCTCCAGAATTTTGTATTTATTTTTTAAAATAAACTAGAAGTTTATTATAGTAATTTGCCATTAAAATAATTATATACTGCAAACTAGTTGTATGGGTTATTAAAATAATTACAAAAAACTATAGAATTACCCAATAAATTAACCGAAAGGGTAATAATTTTAACAATAAATTAGAATAAGAGAGTTGACATTAAGACGTTTAAAATGAAGACGATAAGAGAATGGAAAAAATTTAGATACAGGAATTAGTTAGAAAAATAGCATGGCATAAAATACCCAAGACCGTAAAGAAAAAAAAAGGTAGAAAACAACTTGGTTTTCGTCAAAGTAATTATTAAAAAAGCAGAAAATAACATAAAATTATTAGGATTAACTAATGATAAAATTTGCAATCAAGAGTCATATATGTATAATTTGTGTAAATAAAAAATCTTTTTTTTAGTCGTATACGAGGTTTGCACAAAAATGTGTTTGGTGAAATGTATATTTTTGACAATTTCGAAAATTATTTTGAATAAAAAGTTAAATTAGGAACTACATTCAGATATGCAATCATGTCCATTTGTATTAAAAAATACATTTCAGTTTATAGCAAGATTTGATGACATAATATTTAAACCCACATTTAAATTTTTTTATTTTGTCAAAACTAGGTACTTTATTTTTGCACAAAACTGGAATTTTCGTCTGTAAAATGATTCTTTCGCATTAAATAACACAAATTTACTTACTAAAAAGGTTTTCAGAAGGATTGCTATAATTTTTATTTTTTTGTTTCATTTTTATCGGCTTCAGAAAAATATGTTTATGATATATTAGATCTATCATTCAACTACATTTCGAAAATTAGACGGAATGCGATGATACCGGTCGGCTAAATTTTTTTACATTTTTGAAAATTCGGCCAGGCCAGCTGCTACACGAAAAATATCTGATATTGGGGTTTTCGGGTTTAGGATGATAAAATCAGTCGGTTTTATACGGCTTTGACCGTATTGCTATGAAGCAAAACTTTTGGTCGTGGGCTTTCGCACTAACAGTGCATGCCCAAAGTAAAGAATTGCATATTGATGCATCTAAATAATTACATCTCATTTTAAAAATACTAAAAGTCATTTCGCCTTCGGTTCGTACAATAAAATTCACGTTCGTGAAAAACATATCAGTTTAGACACTTGTATAAATAAAAATTATGAATGTTTCATAAGATAAAAAATTTTTTGACGGGGCCCAACTCACCATCATTAAAAATGAAAAACAAAATTATAATCTGTGGTAGCGATATATATATGTATATGCGTGGCACAAAGACCTAACATTATGTCAAAATTCTTATCGTCGATTTTGAGAATACACGAGGACGGATAGATGCTTGTATTGTTCTCTGTGTAAGTGAAAAATAATGGGAATAAAAGGAAAATAAACATTAAAGTTAGAAATTAGAAGTTTATTAATTAAATTAATTTTGATGACTTTTTAACAAATTTACAAGAGAACCTGTATTATCAGTTGTGGTCGACAAACAACTTTTAAGAAATGTTGATTGTTTTAAATAAATTTCCCATAAAATATGTAAGTCGATAATATTAAAATCAATGTCTAAACACTACTTCGACTGAATTATTGATAAACAATTTAGAAAAAGGATTTAAAATATAACAAAGTTAAAAATATAGAAATTGAATTTTACGATCATTGTTGCCTCATACGGAATCAGGGTTCGCAAAGAAAAAAAATCAGTCTATTCTACTTTCCACTCACACTTTTCAATTCATGGTCCGCTGACAAAATTATCTTTTCAATTTAGGTTGGAGCGCATTCTCTATAGCTGGAAATATATGAGTAGGGAAAAACGTCTGAAATGATTTCATCCTACTTGCCAGTTCTATTTTAACCGAAAGGACGTATACGTTTTGATTGCATTGTAAAAATCTCCCGGAGGTAACACAAAAATACCCAATCAAACGTGCAACAAACACTTATTGAGTTTGTACTTCTTTCACAAATCCAACTCACTCCTTAATAGAATCAGTGGCTATACCTTTTATCAAAACCCGAGAATTGAGCGGTTCTCCGGAACGAAATGAAATTATATAAAAAAATCGTGCGCCCTGTGAACTCATTTAACTTTTTTATGACATTTAAATTCAGTTATCCGTTTGGAGTTTCAAATAAACTTTTTCTTTTCAAATACAATGGATTTTGTTTCAGGCGTTAAATGATACGCTTTGTTGTTTGGCAAATTGATTTTTACATCAATATCCACTCGGAATATTCTTGAAACTTTTATTCTATCGCCATTCTTATTGTTCAATTAATGCACTTTTATGAACCAAATTTAGCTTTAAACAAATATTTAGGAATTATTCTGATTTAAATAAAATTATATAATTGTAATAAAATAGTAAATCATTTCAGTAAATATCTATGTCAAATAGAAAAAAATTTAAATTTCATTTTTTGACTTTGAATTTAGGAAAAAATATAGAAACTCATCATGTAATTAATTAATAAGCCACAGATAAAAATGGTTTCAGTTTAATCATCATATTGCATTTATATATCTTCAGCCAATTTATTTTGTCACAATCTTTCACAAATTAGAGTATCATTGAATCATTTCAATATATAAGTCACTCCAAAGTAGATAACTCAATTAAAAATAAGCAACAGAGAGTTTAATTTGTTTACTCAAACAATTAGCGAATAATCCGTTGGCTGTTTCTCACAGGCATCTTGCATGTACGTTTGTACGTCATTTTAAACTCAGGGGAATACAAAACGTCGAGAAGAATCAACATTTCGAGTTCGAAAATTGAACACAATTTACAACACTACTATTTGCGAAAATATTTTATCGGTTTTAGAAATAATCTGTATTGAAAAAATATTATCGTTATTTTGTGAAATATTTTCTTAGTTCGTCTCAAAACAGTAAAATATACTTGTCCATTATAAGAAGATATAGTTAATATCGTCAAAATACTTTAATACTGTCATTTTATACGTTTTTTTTTTAATTAGGAAGTAGTAGTTTGTACTACAACTACGCAAAGCGTCACTTTTCCCACGAGATCAGAAGTTTGTGCACGAGCGGTAAGGCGAGTGCAGCAAATCTAGCGAGTGGTAAAAGTGCTTTGCGTACAAGTTGTACACAATATTTTTCCTACGGCTGCTTAGAAAATACACAAAAACGCACTGTCAACTTGCCTTGAAAAAAGTCAATTTCAAACGGCGTGTGTAAACGTTTACACACGCAGTGTGCAAAGTAAAATGACAGTTCAACTACTCATAATAACAACATATATCAATGAATTAAGATGAAATCTAGCATGCGGACACTGTCACCCTTAAAATAAATTCAAATTTATTGCAACTTTAGAAAATAAAGTGGCAGCCGTAGGAAAAGTATAGTGTGTAACTCGTGTGAAAAAGCACTTTTCACACTTTGTGACTTGTGGCACTCGCCTTTCAGGCTCGTGCCACAAACCGTCACATGCGTGTTAAAAGTGCTATTTTCAACACTTGTTAAACAATATACCATTTTCTACAACCACATTTATTAAGAAAAGAAAAATAGTAACTTGTCAAAAAAAAATTTGACAGGTATCATAGCTGTGTTTGACATTTCCGTGGAGAAAAGTGCCATAGCGTGTACTTTTCGCACTCTAAATTATTACTTTTCCAACGGATATCAAATTAATTAAGAAAAGGCCCACTTTGTGTATAAAAATTTGTGTAGAAAAGCGTGTTTTGCTTAGCGGTTGTTGAAAAAAATACAGTTCTTGATCTTTTCGGATTTTTGTTCAAATTATAATTTCAGACAAATCTATATGTTTGTATATTAAAAATCATTTGTGTCCCAACTTAGAAATGACTATTTTTTGGCAAGAAACAAATCACTTTGGATGCATTCTACTGACCTTGAAATTTAAAATAAAATGTAGGGCAATTACGTTTTAAGCTTAAATTTTCTTTTGTTTTGTGAAAATGCGTTTTCCGATCAATTTTTATCTCGGGAAGTGAGTCTTTGTAGGACTAGATTAGAAAATTGACATAACTGCTCGGCAAAGTAACATAACTGCTCGGGAAATTATAATTTTACCGAGCACTTATATCAAAAGTTGCCATGACATGTACCGTAGCCATCTGTCAGTAGAGGCTTTTGATGTTTTGATGCTTCTTGTGTATTATTGTAAGTTTCTAAACCGTTTAAATATCAAAATAATTAGTGGCTGCATACTCGGAAAGTGAAGTTACAGGGTTCGCATTCTTTAAGTTCTTCACCTACGGCTTCTCACTCAAAACTGCATTCACGCCTGTAAAATACACTTACCGAGCTTGACACGTAAAGCTATTTAGTCCCTAATTGCAAAATTACAGTTTTCTATTTACGTTAATACACAACGTTATGCAACACATTCTATATTGAAAATTCATTAAAACCGCAACTAGTTTATTTCATATTTTTAAACAATTCATTTCCAATTTAATAAATAAACAAATTGTATGGGATGTTCTTTCATGATATTACGTATTTTAAAGAAAAAAGCCAAGTAACAAAGCGCCATAGATTAAATTCAAATCGTTCGCTGGAATCGCTGGATCATTCAATCTAAAACGTCTCGATAACTCAACATGTTCAGCTTGGGCCTGGCCTCAACAAACTCATATTTTTTGTTCCCCGCATCGTTGAGAAATAGTATATATTTTACCCAAACCGATATTCCTGTACTCATTGTTTTCCTATATAGCGAAATGAGAAACTCGATTTTTTCTTATTTGAAATTGATTAATTTTGATGACGAAAAAGATATTCAAGACCATTGAGCCTAATTGTTAACTAATTTTCTCTTAATAAAATAAACTAATAAAAATGGAGTAGGTAAAAATTGTAAACTAGTTTCTTAAATTATAATAGTTTTACAATGGAAATTGGGTGATTTGTAATTAAAAACAAAATAAAATAACATATGAGAAATATCTCTAAGCTAATCATTCAAAGATATCTAGATCGTGATTGTTAAAAAAAATGACGATTAATGTATTGTCCTAAACGTTAGTGGGGAAGTTACCGATTAATTAGCTGTTAAACTATTTTTAAACAGCAATTAAATTCAAAAAAACATATTATTGGATAATGTAAAAACAATAGCTTGGCTTTCCCAGGTTTGACACGGGCGAATAAGAGGCAATGAAAGAAATTGTTACGGGTTTAAAGATATTCTAAAGTTTCTCAATTTTAGTATTTCATTGGTAATGGAAAATACCATTTGGGTTGTCAAGATATTGTTTCTTTTATTTGGTAAACATTCTTGGCATTAGTAGTAAAGTTTTTTAAAACAATTAAGAAATATTTCGAATTATTTAATGATAACCCAAACAAGATATTGTAAGTTAGTATCTAATTAAAGATTTATTAGGGAAGGTCAAATTTTTATATAAGCACAACTAACTAAATACTTATAATAGATAATGTTAGCTAAATACTAATGGTAACATATTCTTTGATTAAAATGGTTATAAATCTATTTTAAATTATTTGTCCCGGTATCTGTGGGATCCTGACTAAAACGCTATTATAGTAAGAGCTACCCATTTATTTTTAAACGTAATTAACTTTACCAGTTCCACTGGCTTCGATTTTTTTATGTAAGTAATTTTGATGTAAACGATTAGTACTAATCAGATCGTGGGTGGATAATTGAATTTTGCAACTAGATTATTAATATACTGGACTATGTAACAATATAATATTCACTATATTGGTGTATCCGCGGGTTATGTGTTACAAAATGATGGAAATATATAAAGAAAATATAAGACATAAAGACCGGACAACGAGAATATAGGGATAAAAGCAATTAAACTAGAATATAGAAAATAAAATTGGAAATAATAGGTGCAAAAAAATATTAATTTGAAAAAGATAAAACGAAAGATATTATAACTGGTTCTGGATTAAAAATAAAGAGAAGAGACACGAGTAAATGTAAAAGTAAAAAACAAAACTACAACAAACTAAAATATACTAAAAAAGTGATACTATATTAAAGACATTAAAAAAAGAAGGAAATGCAAAATAAGAAGTCAAAATAATTTAATATTATTAAACACGATGCAACACGATAACTAAAATAAATAGGATAATAACATAAACAAAAAATACGGGAATAATAGATGGAAAAAAAAGAAATAATGAAGATGATAGAATAGAAAAATTGAGTTGGAAAAAATTTAATATCAGTAATCTAAAAATGAAAAAGTACAACCCAGGCCGAAATTGGACCACTATTTAGTAAAATATCGACATGAAAAGAAAAACCAGACAGAGAATGCAAGCAAAGAAAAAAAATACAAACACAATTTTTGAACAAATATTAAGAAAGAGTAAAAAGAAAAATAAAAAAACACATAGTAATAATAAGAATTAATTAAAAAAACAGAATACTACAAATTGCTAAAAAAGGTGGTAACATCGTTAGCGAAACGTACGTCGAGAGTTAAAAAAAGTGTAGTTTTAGTTAGTGGTGACTATATTCCTCGACATTATAATAATAATTAATAGTCAATAACTCTTGCTTCGAATATTAACAAAGTACTCAGTTAAATATGAACTTGAAGAAAACTATTTTATTTATTAAACCAATTTGTACTTAATCAATTTTCGTTTTAAACTTATTGTATAACTCTTTCACATATATCAATTTTTTTGACAATAAATGTACTCTTTTATAATTATTGTTCCCGCAACAATAGCTAATTACTCAACTTGTGCTTTTTTTGGTTTACCTTCGGTTTCTGGTTTACGGTTTTAAATTAACTGCGATTTCAATTAAGACCATGCTTTCTAAATGATTTCTGCAAACAGTTGCAACGAAACACTGAGTTCTGATTTATATCCACCGTTTTTATGTTAGGTTTTTACAGACTTTATACAACGTGATTCAAAAATGTGTATTAATATTTTTAATTTAAAAAATAATATTGTATTAAGTATAATACCTTTTATTATGCTACACACATATAATATATAATTGTACAAATTGTTCAATGAACCTGGTATAACTTTTATTTGTTTCACAAAAAAATTACTTTATATTGATTTTATTTAAAAAAAAAAAGATATTTGTCAAAATATATTTTTTTGTTAATTAAAAATAGAAAAATAAAGTAAATCTGTGTGACGTGGAATTCATCCTGTATTGTCTGTTTTGTATTATCATTGTTTGCAGAGGTAATCTTGGTTGTAAATTGAGATAGCAGTTAATTCGAAACAACAAGCAAGAAACCGAAGGTAATCTGAAAAAAGCACAAATTGAATCATTAATTAATGCTGCGGTAGCAGAGCGTCTGGTCCTAACAATATTTATCAATGACAGAGCGTATAAATTGTAGTTATTTCTAGGCAAGGAGCAAGATTTATTGTTAAGGATTTACCTTGTAAGAGCCCAAGTGATTAACAACGCATGTGAAATAGACATCGCGTCCCTGAGTGACTGTGTGATTCTCCAGGGGAGCCAAGAACTCCGGTTCGGGATCGGGTATTTGACCTGTAACAAAACGAAAGATAACTGCATAGACTTGCCAACTAGATAAGTGAAGTGAAGTAAAGATATTCGCGGGTATAATCTGGTGAAAGCGAGCCGAGGACGTGTTCGGTATACGGAATCATGTTCGTAGCAACATAAGAATTCAAATATTCCAAAATGCCGGATCGCGATGTGCTTAAATAAAATACTGATTTTTCTTACTATTCTCAACAATTTTACATCTATATTTTATTCATTATAGATCAATTTATTTTTATTCTGGTAATTTACATTGAAATTATATTGAAGAATAATAAAATTTTGACAATTACTAGATTTAAGCCATAAAAGAACAATATTATTGTATATAATTTTATTAACACTGAATTAATTAAACTTTTTTAGGAGCCAAAATTCATACACCTAAATTTGTAAAAAATCATATTAACGAAGATAATAAGCGCCTAGTTCTAGGGTCCTATTTTGAACCTATCATATCATTTTGTTAGTGTATTATTAGCAAGATTGAAATTTTAAAAATTAATTATAATTTTACAACAAAGTAAATTTAAAAATAAAAAATTAAATTAAAGTATTACCCAAGAGTAACTTAATTAATTTTTTATAGAATAATATAAGTAATATACAAATAACCTTCATATCTGTGGACTTTAATATACCTGAAATTTGAAAGCACGTTTAATGAACCTGTTAAAGTATTGATATTTAAAAAGTAATTCGATTTTTTTATAATTTAGTTCATTTTACAAAATAATAATATGGTAGATGCCTGTTATAAATCCCTGAATTCGAAATTATAGTACAAAAATAAAAATACCACAAATTTTTTAAATCATTTCCAATTCGGTTTACTTTTAGATTTATAAGGTTTTAGCTCTGTATCTGATTTTAAGAATATATTTAAATAAATAAGAACAAGAATAAACTTAATATATAGCATATAAAAAGTTCATAAAGAAAATATATCCACGAATATTATTAGTTTTTGTAATTATGTATAGAAAAGTAGTTGCTTTAACTTTGAGCACTTTACTTATAATGAATGGTATTTTGTTACATAAGGATAATACAACTCAAAATTTCGCAATTTTTTTTTTAGGTCGGTCAAGCGTCGAGTTTTAGGATTTACATCAATCAAATGCTTTTAGTCATTGTGTGTGAGCGAGCGCGAAAGGCTTTGAACTGAGTTCATTAGCCACATACTGATAATAATTGTAGTTCTTAGTGTGGATTTTATTTTATATTTTAAAATTTCTTAAAAGTTAATAATATGAATATAATCATATTTATTTTCTGTTGACAGAATTAATGTCAAACTCTATGAGGGAGCGGAGTATCCCCAAATGTATATACCAGATATTTAAAAAAGCGTTCGGTCATAGAGCTGTACCTTGCGGTACTACACAATCGAGGAGTTTTGCAATGATATTTGTATCCCTGACTTTTACGACTTGGAATCTACTTTTTTAAAAGTTTTCTATAAAGTACTTTTCTATTAGAGCTAATACTGCATCTTTAGTACATGTTTTGTCTTTGAAACCATATTGCCTTATTGAAATTAGACCATCCTTGCCTATGTATGATAATAACTATTGTTTTAAGAATTTCTCAAAGATCTTTGGCAAATTGGCAATAAGGGATATTGAACGATAATTCGTGACTACAGTTTTAATACTTTAACTCAAAAAAATATGCAGATAGAATCACGAAAACTAACTCATATCATTAGACAAATCCTAGAAAAAAAGGAATGTTTCAATACCATGTAGAACACAAAACAGACCAGAAACAATGATTAAGACAAATAGAAAATATTAACAACTTAACTTTAATTACACATGACGAAAATTAACAAGCATTGAAAAAAATACCCCATAATAAATTGTCTTTTTATACAGAAAAAAAAAACAAACTAAAAAGAGTATTTTTATATTTAAATTATTTTTAATAAACAAAAATCGATTTTATGCTGATTATAAAAATTTTCATTAATATTAAAATGGATTTTTAGTGTATAAGAAAACTGAGAGAACATTACAAGAATTTTAAAATAATTTATAATTTTAATAAAGCTCCTTAATTTCCATAACCAAATGTTTAGCTAATTGGGTATTCTACCATTGTAAGACCAACAAAGCAACGTTGTCTTAAAATTCAACAAAGACAGTGAAAGATGAAGAATACGGAATCAGAAATCTTACGTCTTGGTACACATTATATTTTTTAGAAAGTGTTTATTTTTCCCTCATTATCATAATTGTGAATCCTTTATCGAATAGATAATGTCAAACACAGAGCTCACAATTATTTTATAGTCCTACACATCATATAATAAAAAGATATTCTTTTGAATAATATTTTGTCATTTTGTGTTTAAAATCTTGATAAAAATTATAGAAATATTGCAGGGATTACGAGTTTAGCATTTATAATAATAATAATAATATTTTCCCTATATAATTTCGAATAAAACTGAAGTGTGGCAATTAAGCTTAGTTTTCAAATTATTAAGGGTGGGTAGTAATTTGAGGACGACCCGTTACAAAAAAAATATTAATAACATTTCAAAGTACAACAAAAAAATCTGTAAAATATTTATAGAATAAAATGAGCAATTCTTAATTTGAAAACTATTCAAATGTAAAGCAATTTAAAATTAAAACTATTAAAGTTTGTAAGCATTGGATTTTTTTTATTGGAAACAACTGAGCTGTGAATATGTACAAAGTATTCGTTTATGTTTTAAATAAAACGGTAACCAGCAGTTTCAAAGTGTGTTCTGGGAAAAGTGATAGTAAAATTTTGTAGCTGCTCCTTTTTTTCTATTTCTCCCCTTTAGCGATTACTATTCAAACAAGCGCGCATTCAAGTCATGATTTCCTGGTAACATGCAACCTTAAATTTACATGTTATGTGAGAGTGAATGGGAATAAAGAAAGCAAATAAGTATAAAATAGTTCGGTATTCAGGACATTCGAGGTAATAAGCTTGAACTAAAGAATATTAGATTCTTGTTGTTACGATATTTGACGCGACTCTGGAGAATGTTTCGCCAATGCAAATAGTTGATCGTCGAGACTGCCTAATATACTTCTATTTGTGCTACATCCCAAGACAAGAGACAACAGTCCATATATACAAGATGTCGAAAAAGGAAGTAATATAATTTCAACGGGGAGAAATAAAATAAATTAAATTTTCTTGTTTAAAACACGAAGGAGAAATATTAAAATTATATGCTTAATGGTAATGCAGCAAACTGGAGGAAACGTCTGTATTTCATTCATTTTTAATTTGATCAAGATTAATATATGTATGCATAAAATTTGTAAAATGCAGCTAAACAAGATTTTCTGTAAAATCATTTTAGTCAAAAATCAAGAAGCAAATCATAATAGTATAATGATTAAACTGGGATTAATTTCCCATGAGTACCACGATTGAAAATGGTATGAGTACCATTTATACATTCTAATTTAAAATTAAACTATATTAGATCATTTTAATTAGTTACGATAATGTAACGGAACTTATTTATGTAGAAACAATGAATAAAGGTATTTAGTTTTCTAAGAAAACCTCCATTCATCTATTTAATTAGGCATTTAAAAGTGAATTAATTTTAAAATAACATTATCGTTTATTATTGGCACTCAAAAGTAACCAATAAAATTATTACAAATGGTTACAACGTTGCCAAATACAAATTGTATTTACTCCTATCAAATGTATTTTTTAAACATTTTCTTCTCGTAATGCGCAGATAGTTTAAGTGGTTAGTTATTTTATTTTTGTTGTAGTTGTGATCAATTATTATCTGAATATTCTCACATTTTTAAATTTTTCGAAAAATGAGGATTTAATTTTAAAACTAGATTTCAATATGACACAAAAAAGAAAGAAAAAATATAATGTTAAGTTATAATATACGTTAATATATAATATATAATTTCTACGTTACCATTTTTATACAGTTACTACCCAACATCATGCATATTAGAATTGAGAAAAGACCTATAATTAAGTTTCTATTTCACTCTTCCTACAATTCAAACGCAGATAGGACTAATGGGAAAATAAAAGTAAATATTTGACAACAAAATTTAAATCTTCTTAATTTATTGGTACACGTCACGAGACATACTGGACATAAATATTTGAATTTTAGTAATTATTTCCTTGGCCCCCGGTGAATGCTGAATGGCCAAATTTTGCTAAAGTACTTAATAAATAATAAAGTTTCCTATTAATTAATAAAAAAAAATTATTACTATTACTACCAAATTTTTTATACTAATATCTGTATAAAAAAATGAAAAATAGAAAACTTTAAATTGTTGTCTATTGGTTACTATCGTCATGGTTTTTTTTTGGGGTGGGATTTTTTGAATGGAATTTTTCTTCTTTCTTTTTTTTGAACTTAAACTCTTTCAACTCTGAGGGCCTGACGATACTTTTGGGGTCGATCTGACCGTGGGTGAGGAAATGAGGAAAAACAATTACTTTTCTCAAATCGACCATTCTGGGTACCCTATGACTTTGACAACTTGCCACCGTGTACGTTATTGGGAAACGCTGGGGGCCTGGCGGTACTTTGTACTTTTGTCAGTCGGGTGGTTAAACAGCATATAACCCAAAAACTGCGACTGCAGCGGTCCTCAATAACTCCTGCAGATCCACCCGACTGATGAACGGTCAGATCAGGCCCAAAAGGGCCATTAGCCCCACAGCGTTTCTCCGATTGGGTATCAATTTCTGATCTCATCTCAGTTCAGGCCTAATTGTTTTGTCAGCAAATTTCACTGAGCGTGTAAGTTGCTTATTATAGAAAATATCAATTGTTTTATTTTTCAAGAACGTAGTGCTCTGTTTATGCTCTTTGTATTTTTGCTAGCCACTGCCTAACTTTGCCGCCCTCTTCAGTTTCATTTTCTCTCCTTGGTTTATCTTCAACAGTTTGAGCAAACGTTACATATATATTTAAGTATTGAGGTGCTGCGCCTTTCTCTTTAGGATGTAGCCAAAAGCCATCCACGCCAGTCTTACTTTTATAGTTATTTATACTATTCGATTAACTTTTTTATGTTTAATAAGTTCTCACAAGTTTATGTACTAGTTTATTTGTTCAATTGTTTTTTATCTATTCCAGCTGTGGCATATGAAATATTTTGCCTGGCAGTTTCTTGAAAGTACCTTCCAATAATATCTGCATAGGTTCTGCTTTCAAAGATATTCTATCTTACTATTGTATTCTTGAAATAATCAAAACATTATTTTTTACAGATCAGTATTATAGTTAAAAGGCAAATATTAGAGAGATATTAAAGAGTCAAATTACGTCAATCGACATTATTATGACATTTAAGATTCGCAGATAAATTTTACAATAAAGGAACCTTTAATGAAATAGTGCCAGCTTTTACTTGTGGCAGTTTCAGGAATATACTCTATTTTCCTTTAAATAATTTCTATCGTCACCATTCTAGAATCTAATATGTGTGTTGGGCTTTTAAAGTTAGTATAGATTCGTTACTATAATTTTAATCATTTATCAATAAAACCAATGGAAAAAGAAAAATTTTCGTTGAAGACTTGCTTTTTACAACGACGCAATGTTTTAAAACAAAATAAAAATGACGACATTCTTCTTCATCCCTTATTAAAAATGTTTTTCCAATATCGTTTTGAAATGACAAGTTTAGGTATTTTAATAAAAGACAACTTAAATACTGTCAGGCACTAAAAAAAGGTCTGTAATATCTCTGTATTATAATAGAATTGGAAGTAAGAGCAAGGAAATTTATTGTTGTAAAATTAAAAAGTATTTAATAACTGTTTGGGCATTAATCAACATATATTTAATTATACCATAACAAACGTAAGTCAGATTTATTAGTATTATTTTTATTATTAGTTTTAAATTTGACCGGTTTATTATTACTTATATCTCAACATATACAGAAAAAGTTAATAATATTTATATGTATAAAAACTACTCCGGTGTAATGTATAAACAATATTTAAATAAATAAGTTGAAAAAATACTGTCGGATAAAAATATTACTTTGTATCTTTACCATAGTTCTTAAATTATTTTGAATCATATTTTACATATATTTCATTCATTATTTATATTAATTATTTTGTTTGCTTTTAAATCAACAATAGGTTGGGTATGTATGGTAATAATTACTGAGATGTGTTTTTCAATTTTATGAATCTTTCAGTACATGATCCTTAAGCGTGATTTATACATCAAAGAGAATCCGATTTCAAATTCGAAACAGCTCCAGCACTCCTCTATTCGGAGCTTTGTAAGGTCAGCGTAAGGACTAAAGTAGGATTTAATATTCGGTATACGGTCACACAACACCAATGCCTTCATCTATGAAACGTCAGGACTGTTAGGCCGATTGCCAGCTCCATTGTTTTCCTTATGAATGCGTCATTTTTTACTCAAACTTACCCTAACGTTTACGAAACAACTGATAAGCGTGTGTATAGTAGTGGTAGTGTAGTTCGAGACACAACTGACACAGCTGTCCATGATTCATTGTTGTTTAGTTGCTTCTGCGAGGTTTGAAGATTAGACCGTCTTGAGAAGGGAGGAATATGTTATATTACTAGAATTTATATCACACTGTAATTTTTCTTATGAAATTATTGCTTTGTATAAGAGCTTAGACGTTTATACAATGTGAGCTTTTCTTGGCGTATAATTAAAAAAACATTTAACAGTCATGGGGACTACCGACAGAAGTGAAAACTTAAAAATGTAAAATAACTGTGTTTTTTTATCTTTAAATTAATTGTAATATTAAAAATTAAAATTTCATAAATTATAGATTAAAATTATAAACATTAGTTTAGATCATAAATTGAATCACATATTCTGGTGCGTCAAAAATAACTCGATTGAACGTAACTTGCCTTAATGCAAATGTACACACAAAAGTTACGCTCTTTGGAAAGTACAAATGAGAATCGATTTTTTCCAATATTTCATGAATTGTTTAACATTTTATAATGAAACTGGATACATGCTGTTATTGCAAACCACTAAAAAGGTGTAAACTGTGTTTCTATATATATTGTTATGAAATTTGTTATATCCTGTAATTATGGGTAATTGTTATGAAATTTGTTATACCCTATATAAGATTTGTTATAAATTATTATAGTAAGTAAGGTTTGGTTGAGTTAAAAAAAATGAATACTAATTGGAAGTAAAATTAACAGTGTTCCTTAATTTTTAACATTAAAAAGAAAAATGTAAATTAATTTTACTAAAAGATAAAGTATAAATTAATTTTGGTAATATGAATAGGGCTTAAGCCATTTGAAGTATGAAATTCTTTGTGACAGGTTGGATGACATTTCTTATCAGGTAAAATGATTTGTCATTGGTTTGGTATCAATCAAAATGATGTTAAAAATTTAAAAAAAAATATTGGGTAAAAATTATGGGCTTAAAAAAAATTGAATTGTTATTGATTTATATAGATTGTCAGTTAAAAAAAATTTTTTTGGAAAGCTAATTTTTTATAAGTTGTTGATAGATTTTGTATGATGGGCAGTTGGCATTTTGTAACGTATCTATATTAAAAGGAAGAAATAAAAAAAATTAAAAAAAAACAAAATAAAAGTAAGCAATATTTATTTCTAACATTAAAATAATAAAATACAAAAAAAGAACTGCAAGGAGAAGAAGAAGATGAGACAGAATATAAATTTTTGAAGGTGAGTGGTTAATATAGTAGATATACGGGCAGATAGAAGAAAAGTCTTTAAAAAATATACATTTAAAAAAAAGTCAGAAGAAAAGATAGCGAGAGGTAGAGAGCAGAAGTGTTATGCAGAGATAAAAAAATATCAAGAGATCAAGAGAAAATAAAAAAATAAAATTATTAATTTTCTTTTTAATAATGTATTGTTAATTTTTTTTAAGCTCCTGAACCCAGCCCATTGGGGAATCGTTTTGAAGGTGAGAAATGGAATTCACTTATCAAATGGAATTCTTATTTCAATATATAAATATAGAGTTTCCTTTTTTCTTTCACAAAACTAACGTTAAAAAAAAACGTAATGTCAATTTGGAAAGCGGATGATTTAGTCTTCATACAGATTGTTTTATGGTACATTAACTGACAGTATTTCCAAAAACCAAAATTTTCAGGTCTAATTCCTTGGATTCATTTATATTTGGCTATTATATTTTACTAATACCACAATTATTTAGAATTTTAGGTACGTAATTTGTAAAACCATTTTTGTAAAAGTAACTAATTTTAGCTTAAACTTTAATTACATGCAACTTCAATTTGCAAAGTAATTCAATTTTAAAATAATAAATTTTTATATAATTGTTACATTTATCAAACAAATTTTAAAGCATAAGCCAGTGCCGTATTGATTTTAATTATTATTTATTTAAAAATTCAAATTCAAAGGTTTTCAAAAATAAAAAATAATTGATCTAATATAAAGTAAATTTATTGTCTTTAATTAATTCCATACAAATATTTTCAATGAAAAAATAAAATTTTCTAAAATAAAGTTTATAAATTTTTCATCATATAAAACTTCAATGCTTAACACATATACTGGGGATCAATATTGATAAAGACAAATGGGCTAAGATAAGCCGTAAAAGAACTTAGAAGTAACTTCCACTCCTCAGGTAAGTCCACATACTGGCCTATAGACCCAAATATATCCCTGACCTTCTGGATTTTTTATCTCTCGTAAAGTTTCACCGAACTCTATTGAAGAAAGTTTTTATTTAGATTCTAATCACTTCACTGTCTTTCTAACGATAATAAAAAAGATTGTTTTTTAGTGAATAAAAATAGTTAGTGAAAAAGCTTTAGACTTTAATTACAAAAAATATATTAATCTTAATATTAAAAACTGAGGTAGAAATTTTGTAAAAGTAGTTCAGAAAACAGCTTTCATGAATATTATAGAAATCACCCATATAACGAGAGGCATTAACTATCCTGTTTTAATCATAATACTACGTAAAAACAAAACAAAGCTGGCAGCAATCTAGATCCCTTTCAGATAAAAATATTGTGAATCATTAGTGACAAAGAATAAAGGGAGAAATCCAAAAACTAATAGAAGTATTGTTCGTAAATATCAAATAAATCAATTTAACTATGGGAGAATAAATATAATAATATACAGGTTGTTATTTCTAAAAATCACTAGTTTATACCTTTTTTACCCACTATTTAATATTAATTTTTCAATGTTCAGAATTTTGTCCCAAAGAGGGGAAGTGCCACGTAGTTTCGACGCATAGTATAGTTTTAATTATTGTTGAGTAGTAGAAATATCAATACAACGAATATCAGTACAAAAGAGTTAAACCTGATCATGTTGATAAATATGGTATTACCTCAGTGTCAATAAACTCGTATTATCTATGTACAGACTATCTTGAAACACACTGTATACAAATTTATATTTATATCTCTAAAATAATAATTATCAAATAATATAAAACTGAGATTGTTTGCCTGTACAATGTAGTCTTTGTAATTAACAACAATATTTTAATATTCTTATTGTCGATAAAGATAATTCAAACAATAGGAAAGGAACAGTGAAGAGCTTGAATAGCTTTAAATATTTTGGGTAAATTATAAATCATTAAACGGTAAGAGCTGACTAAATCTAAGGAAAATCTAAATGCGTCTTTCTAATTTTAAAGGAAATGCTTGATTGTGAAGGGGATGAAGTTACTTTTCTAACTTCTGACTTCTCTCATCGTATTTACTTGAAAAGTAAGGAGGGATCCATTTCCGCAAATATAACTTTATATCAATTAAATAATAACTAAGAGGCATTTTCAAATTACTAAATCTTAATTATTGCTTCGGACAAATAAATTCCTTAGTGGTATAAAAAAAAGTAATAAAAATCAAAACTGTTAATTCAAAAATAATAAAATATCTTAGTTCACCTTGTAAATCGAAATCCTCACAGACAGTTAAATGATTCTGTGATGTAGTGTGCATCAGACATTTCTCTGAATGACAAAGCGACGAGGGTAAACGATACGATACAGTTACAGTACAACTCAAAAGGTATCAATGCTTGTTGTTCCAACCGAATCTGTGCTATGAAGTAACTTTTACTACGGCCTGATAACGGACAACTACGTAACTTTATAGGAGTTTCCAACCTATTGTAGTTAGAAATTTATTTAGTTATTCAAAAATTTAAAGGTAATATATACAATGTGTCATGTTGTTGTAATTAAAAAAATTCTATTTTAATTGACTTAGGTTCTTATGACAGCAAATATGTTTTTAGTAAAGAAAGCTTCTGACGTATGTTTTTTCCAACTTATTGGGTGGAAAGTGTACACCAAAGAAATTATATCGGTTGTTGTACGTCCTAGGTCGCTGTTGATAGTATAAAATTAAGTAAATTTTTAGAAGTATCGTCGTCAAAAAATTTACCAATCTCAGCCCTCTATTTTTTTGTCCATCAAACGGGAAAAAGTCAACCCGAATGTTTTATAAAAGTAATATTTCCTTACATCCTTGCTCTATATAGGGTTTGATTGTTTGCTTTGGAAATTTGGTACTTTGGTAACAAACTCTAATCCTGACTGAATAATAACACTTAGGCCCATCTTACATCCTACTTAGCAACAACGTCGCCAAGACATGCCTGCCTTTCATATATTAACTGTTGTCAGCCAAAACTCGCCGAACACAATTTGTTAACGAGAGTATCGGACAATCATAGAGGATGTACTAGATTATCTCGTCTTATTATTCACACCCTCTGCAGAGTACGGAGTCTGACAGTCCGATATTGTTGAGGTGTTTTCGTACTGGACAGTGGTGTAGTTAGTCCAATGGACTAGCCAGGTCCAAACAGTTTTTGGTTGGCTGTCTTCTTGGCAAATGAGTCGGCGAGACGGTTACCCTTTGATGTGGTGTGGCCTTTGATCCAACTTAACGTGACCACATTTTTGATGGATGCTTTGACCAATGCTTGGTGATATTTTAGTACTTACCTTGAGTAAATTCGTGGGCTCTCCACGCTGAGTAGGGTTTATCTGCTATCTGTATAGATAACTTTGTATGACCTGTGAAAGACATATTGCGGTGGGATAGAGTCCATGTTGGTTTGTAGCAGTGGAAGCGTGGAAAAATACCTTGTATAATGGGAAATTCTAGTATTGATGAATTTATACAACAAAAAACGTATAATAAAAAATTTAATGAATGTTAATTAAAATTATTACACATAGGTATGCACTACTACCACAGTACTTCTCTTAATGGATATTTTAAATAACAAACAAGTACGAGCCATAAATATACAGGGTATGCTATAATTAGTAGTGGTTTTGGGTTTTCATTTTCAATAACCTAAAACCTTCGAGGTGACACGAATATAAAAAGAAAAAAAATAATTATTATTAATATGAGGTTAATAAAGTAACATGACTATATATCAAAAGTTGTAATAACTCTTTCTTTTTTTTTGTCCATTAACACCTCAAAAATATTTATTATATTTCGCTTTATACCTCTTATTTAATTTACTAACAATAAAATAGTATAGAAATAAATCTAGATAATGGGTACTTAACAAACTATTATTAATGTCAAAATGGCTTTAAATTAAATTAGACCAAAAGTTTATTGCTTTAGCTATATTGCAACTATTATTATTTTTAATATAAATATCTAGAATCTTAAAAAAAATGAAATAAGCAATTTATTAGACATAAAGGTAATAAAAAAAAACATGCGTGCATAGATAGTCATATACGCAAGTTCTCGTATAAATTGTTTTTAATTGCCTATAACTTCAAAACAATTTAGTTTAAATTATAGGTAAAATGGATTTTTGAAATCACCTTCTTAGGACGAATCTAAAACTGTAAAAGAATACAGGATGTTCCATTTAAAAAACCTTTGTTATACACCTCCAGAAATATTTTATTACGGTGACTGTGGATGGGAGGCAAAAAGGTGAGATTTTAAAACAACCTCATACAACAGAGATTGCGCTATTTATAACCAAAATACAGGGTATTTTATGATGTGACTCATGTGACTAAAAACTGATTTTTTAGGGGACGATTTTAATAAAAAAATTTTAATTTTAAATTTACCAGTGAATCACACTGTATATATACATGAAAAAGTTAATATTTGTGTGCTTCTGAAACATTTCCTTTAACTTTCCCTAAAGCTCACTCTAAAAGTCAGTCTAATAATAGGCTTCTGTACAGTAAAAACTTTCTCCCAAAAGATAACATCATAAGTTTTCATAAATAATTATTCTATAGCGATAAATTACAAAAGAATTTAAGGGTTTACATGTACTTTACGTATATCTAACAAGTAAATGTTAAAATGTCTAAGAAAAGAGTTGGTAAATTCATTAGAACTTTTACATCCAATGCAGATTTCATTTGTAGGATGACATAATATACTATTATGTACTACTATTTTATAATACGCTAATTAAAACCAGTTTCTTAATTTTATTATGATACAGCTTTTTCAGCCTAAAGAATCGAATTATTTTTAGCGAGGTAGGCAGTTATTTTGACAGTACCAATTTTTCAGAAAATAGAATTGAATTATTTTTTAGCGAAGTTAACAATTATTTTGACAGCTGTCAATATATTTTAAATTGTTTAAAAGATTAACTAATTAATATATTGTGAACAAAGTGTTAGGTAGCCTTACACTCGTAATGCTATGGATTAAGTAAGTAAAAAGTGTTCCTTTTCAGTATTATAAAAAAGTTTCTTTAAAATTAAAAAAATTAATATATAATATTTTTAATATAAATATGTATTTCGTTTATTAACGAGAGTAGAAAAATAGAGTAGAGTATTAATGGCTATCATTACATGATTGTTTCATAATATAATATTTATTTAATGTGCGAACTGATGTTAAGGCCAAGAAAAAAGCATTATATTTTGTCCTAATGTAATTTTTATTTAACATTTTAAAATAATTCTGTTTACATCTCTTTTATTTATTTAACAAAGTACAAGAAATAATATTTGATCATTGATAGTAGAAATTGTATTAGATTAATAAAGAAAATTTGCTAGATAGTCTAGATAATATTTATTAAGTAGTTTTTTTAACGTATTCAGTAGAAAACATTTCAGAGTGAGTTATTTCAGCACGTAGCAGAGAGATAAAATTTCTCTTCCAGCTCTTGCGTGGAACAAACTAAAAGCGTCACTGATGTGTTATTTTCAAATAGTGTCACGATACCTTGATTAATATAAGGGAAGAGATCATTAACATATTACAAAAAAGATCAATGTGCTTAACAAAGGACCCTGCCTGTAGTAATTGATACTTATCTAAAATATGTTATTTATTTTTACTAGAAGTAATCTATTTTCCAAATATGATAGATACACTTCAGTTAAACATTGATCATCTGACACCAATAAAATACAGTTTATTTTTGACTAAAACTGTAAAAATTTGAAACAAAAAAATTCTTAGCAGTATGTGGATGGTCGGAAACTTTAGGGCAAATTATAAGTAAATTAAGAAAAATGAAGACGATTGAGTACTTGAGTACTGAGTACTGTCAGAATAAAAGTACTCACGAGTACCTGCGACTGAGTACTCTCATTCGTTAAAAAGTATCATTTTACACACTTCGTGTATAAATAACTATTTCAAAATAATATACCTATTAAAAAAACCGCAAATAACACACAATCTTTATTAAAAGAGGAATAATAAACCACTTCAGAGCTATATTTAGAACACATGCGTCAATGGCGGGAGAGAAGTTGTTCTGATTGAAATTAAAAGGAAATGGCGAATGTATAGCGGATGTATTCCCCAAATTTAAATTACGGAAGGATGAGAGTGTGCCTTGTTTTGGTTTATAAGACAAACAAAAATGTTGATAAATATACAAACCTGACTATTTTTCATTAAAAATATATAGCCATCACGTAAATTTACCCAGAAAAAATTCAATCATATTACATTAATATTCAAAAACATATTTCACATACATTTTCTAAAAGTTAAGCAAACATTATTTCATTGAGTGCATATTTATTAAGTCCTGACCCCCAAATAAAAATTTTTATCATAATCTGTTTCCAATTCTAACTTTTTTATTATCGCTCTTATACAAGGCGAGAATCAAATTCGTTATTAAATAAATTCCTAATACTATTTCTTGGCCTCTAAGTAACTTCTAAAAAATGCCTCCACCTATATTATCTAATCACCATTAATCATGATTCCTTGTCGACTACAAAACTCTCAATTTGTTATCCACTTATGAATTTATCAACACGTATACGCATCTTTCGCGGTAAAATTATCGGCATTTTTTAATATGATTAAAAAGTGAATTCATACTAATGTGTCTATGTTCAAGTTCAATGTGTATATGTTCAAGTTCAATGTGTATAGGTTCTAGTTCATTTTAATTATGAATAAATTGGAATTGTATAGCTTTTAACAGTTTTATATCTTTCTATTATTTAAAAGCGATAGTTTACGCTCTAATTATAAAATTCGGTTGGACGATTTTTTGCTGAGCTGTTCATCATTGCCTTCCATACAATTAAAGTGTTTTACCTAACTAATTTGTCGAACTGCATTAATTGTAAAAATTTCATTATTTGCGGTTTTATTTACAAAAATGTGCTGCTGGTCATAGAATTAAATCATAAAAAAATTTTTTAGAACTTTCTTATGAAATGTTTCGAAAATTTACAATGGCATGTTAATAATGATATCAAATTACTTTTCTCTTTACCGCTTTTAACTATATATAATGGTAGTATATAGTTATCATCGGTAATGTATAATGAATTTTGTACTGATTTATCAACTCATGATCACTTTATTTACTTTTGATTTTTATGTTAGTTTAAAAATATCATATCTTTTCAATTGTTTTGTAAAAAAACAAAACAGGTTTTAGGAACTGGTTTCTTTTTTTACCGGTGTCAAGCGGTAGTCAATTGAATCTATTGGTTTTAACACTATATCGAAATTTTAGTTTTAACTTTAATTTTAAATGTATCATTCTAGCTACATTAATTCCTGCACTCAAAAACAGCAGGATTTTTAAAATCTACTATATTCATATTTAAAAACATTAAATTTCAAGTTTCAATTTTAAGTTAAATTTTAATTTAAGGTTTTTAAATATAAAAAACAGTAAAATTTAAAAATCCTGCAATTTTTTTTGTGTGCATGAATAAACGTTAATGTAGTGAGAACGACACATTTTTCATTAAAATTTTTGAATGTACATACATCCTATTGTCTTGAAACCGAAAATTGTTTAGCGTACCGAAAAACATTTTTGCGAACATCAAGTACAATATAATCGGTTGAATAACGACTGCTACTGGCATTTTTTAAGTCGTTTTCTCTCATCGACACGTCCGCATGCGACTGCATCTCGTAAATAAAAGTGAAAAATACCTTTTTGAATCACTTTAAAAGGAAATAATTTTCCAATGAATTCAACCACCATAAAATACGAACACTTTTCACAAAGGAAAGTGGATTTTCAAAAACGGAACAACTTATTTATATGGACTATAATATCTTTCGCAGATTTATATGTGAGTAAAAATAAAAGCAATTTAATACTGCCATACGTTCTTTAGGTGAAATTGTATTTTTTGCCAGTTTCCAGCAAGGAAGAAAAAAAATGTTGCACCTAGATGGAACGATTTGGGAAATAATGAAATTCAGCTGTATATCACCTCCACTCAACTAGAAAAATTTCAGTTTGATATTTTACCTTTTATCGATTTAAATAAAATCTAACGGAATTTTACGCAAAGACTTTCATGGAAAAATACAATACGAAACATTTTAATTATCAAAATTATGTTTTAGGTTGTGTTATTATTAACAAAAAAAAAAGAGGTAAAGAGTAAACGATTTATTATTGCAATTTAAATTGTTTTTTTTACTACTAACATGAGAAATCATCATTATTTACTTCATTTCTCTAATGGGAAGTAATATTTCTCACCCCAGGTAAATAATGATAATTAAAAAATACCTAGGTAAATAATTGTCTATATATTTTTAATGAGTTGTTAATTTGACAACTAAACTCCCATACTACTTAATATTTCGAAATATTTGAAAAATAAGTAGGAAATAACTAATCTTAGGTTTATCAAAATCTAATCAAATCAAATATGGTAATGTTATTATTAAAAAAATCTATATACACTTCGGTTGAGAAGGCCATTATAAACCTCGCACAGGTAAAAAATAGCTCACTTCTCAACCTAAGTATATCATTTTTGGACAACAAATAAATTTTTTTATCAACGTTTACATATCAATATATAAGTATGCATCAATGGTGTTAATTTCACGCTATGGGCCACAGACGATTTTAATGCCCACATAACAAATATTATTAAAAAACCATTTATATCTTAAGGTAGATAATAGACTAAGCTACCATAATACACACCAGGTCATATGCAGATATTGGTTACATTTTAACGATCTTATTTTCCAATTATTTAACGGTATTTTTATCACATTTTTTTTTATCGAAATTATGAATCTCTATAAACCTCATCAAAAACATACCTTTTAACTAAATAATATACTAAATTTCATATAAGGACCTATTTATTACATGCCAAATTAATAAAAATTAATTATGAGTGTAGAAAAGAACTGAGAAGAAAAGAAAACAATGTATGAAGAGGAACGTGAAGATTTATGGGTTACAATATTTCACAACAGTTATTTTTGTCAAAAAGCAAAAAACTTTTTATTGCATTAGTCAGAGTGACCCTTGCTAGAACGAATTTTGCATCATCGAAATATTATAGCATCGAAAAGTTACTGGGCCGAATAGTTGTTGGATCGAAAATCTCCCGTTCGAAAATTATTGGATCGAAATATTGTTAGATCGAACGTCGCTCGTTCAGAAATTTGAATGAAAAATATTAATGCCGGATTGAGTGAAATAAATAGAAACAAATAATTCTGATTAAGGATTAAGGATAACAGGATAAAAGAATAACTAATAAGTATTTGAAATGTAATACTGGTTTATTTGTATTATAAAAATCGGTGAGAATTTAAGTCAGTTTCCTAAATTAACATTTAAATTCTTCTGAAAACATTTGAATATGATTTTGTTTCCAGTGAATGTCTTCATATATTTATATATCACACATAATATTTAAATACCTTACTATTCAGCATAAATCACTTCTTTTTATTTTTCTGGACATTATCGAAATGTATCAATACAAAAAGAGTAAAAACTTTTTAAAACCGTATTTCCTCCAGCCAATAAGTAAAAAAAAATATACCAAGGGCATTGTTTATTTCAAACTATTCTAAATACCTATTTTAATTGCTTAATAGTTTGTTTCTAATATTTGATTAATAAATTCTCCGGTGATCTGCCGCTAAAATTCCGTGCACTAATTACTGACTAAAATATCGTTAACAAGACACGGGGGGTATGAACGACCCAAAGATTTAAGTAAATTAGCTACAACATATTGACTTATTTAACCAAATGACTTTCAAACTGACGACCCCATCTGCTAAAGTAAATTTATTGCCAAATTAACTCGCTGATATTAAATTGAAAATGCTTCGTATCCTTTGTAAATCCTAGAAATTTTATTAAATGACTCTTAAATGCCTGATTCCTTTACGTTAAATTCAATTTGTTGTCGTTGCAATTCATAAATGCCAATGTAGTTATTAAATTTATACATTTGTAGATAATTTGGATTATAACAGCTGGAGTTTCGAAGAAATAAGAGAAAATAAATTTTAATAAACTGGTCGTTTCATTTAATTAATTTCAATTGTGAATATTGAAAAACCGGGTACAGTTAACTACTTTGTATTCATACTGATAAAAAATAAAAAAAAAAATCATAATTATTTTAAATGACAGATGCAAAAAAAGAGAAAAGAATGTATGTTTTTGATGATTTTTGTAATATCAATCATTGACTCTTTGGAATTAAAGAATTCTGAAAAATACAATTAATGCTTAAATAAATTACTGTCTAAAATTATTTTGTTTTTGACAATTTAAAATACTTATTTAAAATTTTTAAATCCTGAATTTTGTTAAATATATTTAAATAAAAATAACTGACCATAGTTCGTTAGGTAGATATATTGAGGGAGCTACTGCTCTCGAACCTGTTCTTCTATCCATTTATCTAAATCGCTTTCTATCACTCCATTTTGAGTCATTCCGTAGTAAATAACCGATTAAATAAGACAACGAGACAGAAAAAGTTACTGGGTTCATAATAAAATTTATTGTACAACCACAAGGTGAAACAAGGGTCTATACAACAATCTTTCATTGTAATACCGATTTATATTAAAGCAGTCAATTTCTCGTATATCAATGTTTAGGATTCGATAATGAAGGAGCACATCGTTACAATAAAATTTGTTTCACAATTACGATTAATTTCCACGAATTTTGATCCAAAATACTATCGAATATCATTAAGCACGTTATGTGTGTAATGAAGGTTGGTATTTCTTCAAACATCCAGAACTACGTGTGTTTAGTTATGACAATGTGCATCAATCAACTAATATTGCATTCTGTACCTTCGTTATTAGCTCTAAACAGTTCTACAGAGTCGTCACAATAAAAGGAATACGTTTAAATTCTAAAAACTCTATTGACTTTTTTTACAAAAATTGTCAATAATTCCAAAGTGATAGTACTGATACTCTTTTTTTAACAATTAAATCTTGAGCGCTCGTTATTTTTACTTTCATCGTATGGTTTTATATTCTTATAAGTTCCATTATGTCGTTTTTAGATATCAGTTGTATTATTTAGAAGTACTTATAAACTGCCCAAAAGGTAATCTAATGATTGTCTTAGGCATTCAAGGCTTGTATAGTAAATAAAAATAAATACTACACAAAGACTACGGTACATCTATTAATTAATAACTTTATTTAATCATGAGTCCCAAATCTACCGATTATTTATGAAGTATGTAGCGTGAAAATAAATATAATTTAATACGAACACATTTAAAAAAAGTTAAAATAAGCGTACTTCTTAATTTAAATAATTATTTGTGATCTTGAAATTGGTGACTATAAAAATAGAAAAATTATAATTAATATTACCAAAAGAGAATATGAACTATGTCGTCTATAATTTTCATTAAATTCTAAATTTCATAGCTGACAAAGAATTTGTACAACAGTTGAGAATAGTTAAGGTACATGAGGTGATGCCATACTTTACTGAAACAATTGCAACAACATATATAGTTTTAAATTCGAAACATATGAAACACGGAAGGAAAGTTTATTTTAAAACCTTGTGTAATTTTCATGAAAAGAACAATTTTTTTCTTATGTAAAATATTAAATAATCCCATGTAGTTAAATAATTTAACAAGATCTAATTAATTTTAAAGAAGATAATTCAATATCGTATTGAAGGTTTTAATGTAACGTTTAATATTTATCTATTACTAGAATTATTTGTAATTATTATATAAGCTTGTATATTTCTTCAGAACAAAATAAAGATTCGTTATTATATTTCCTTTTCCAAACATTTTTGGACATAAATTACATTATAATCAAAATGTAATAAAAAACAACTTATAAAATTTTAAATGACATAATATACGAACTGGCATTTTAATCAAGTAGGAAATATTTAGCTTGGAACATCTATCTACATACTTTGTTTGAATAATGGTGAAATTCCTAAAATATCGACTGAAACCAGGGGCCTTCACTCATTTAGAATTATGTGGGTCTATTTACTTGTAAATCTTAAGAATGTTCGTACTTGCATTTTAGTCTGGTCTTTAGAATTCCTATCATTTAATTCCTGAACCAAAATCCTAGATTCATGCGCTATCTCGCAATCACGCTAGGAATCTGTTTATGAAGTGAGTTAACATTGATGAAAGTTTTTAACAAATACCTTCAACAACATTATTTGGTGAATTCGACCGTTTATTGTTACTGCTGCAGTTACAATTATGTCTGACATGTAAACTATACACCGATTTTTTCAGTTAATTAAATAGCTCATTAAATATGTATGCTTTGTTTTAATAAAAAATGGGATTAGCAAAATTACAAAATGTGTTTAGGTTATGGAAAAGATAATTTAATATTAAAATGTGTAGTTTTTAATTATTGTAAATGTTGTCAATGGAGAAAGTATTTTTTTATTAAAATTAATGTGTCTTGACTAATTCAGTCAATTACACAGCTTTGGGTTCTGCGCATCATAAAAAAGTACAACTTTTAATTTTAATTCAAAGATTAGAGCCAGAATATGATATCAATAAAAACACAATTTTAAGGAAATGGTAGCAAACTGATTACAAAATTGGATAACTAATAAGACAGTCCAGAGATTTTACCATACATTTTAAACCCGATAGAAAATATTTGGGGGCATTATGGTAAAACAAATTCAAAAATAAAATTACCGCAGAATTATTAAAGATATTTGGGAAACCTTGTTCAGAATAATGATTTGCCAAGAAAATTAATAGAATTCATACCACAAAGTGTTAAATAATGAAGAAGCTATTACAAAATGTAATAATGAAATCGTGCAAAAATCTCAAAAAAAATGTTTGCTTCAAATTACTTAAAATGTCATGAAACGTGGAAAAAATTGATTTTTCGTGAAAAAAGTCTGTCTGTGTGGATGTGTGAATGTCTGTGCGCACGATAACTCGAGAACGATACGGCCGATCGGGAAAATTCTTTCGGCTATCGGTTTTTAAGTCCATATCACATGGGGTTCGTTAAAAAAAAAATGAAAATTTTGAAAAAAAATTATTGGAAAAATTTACATTTTTTTGTATTTAACTTTCTTCCGCTTACGGCGGGCCGCAAATTATTAGTTTTACTAGTATTATATTAATTTTTATTTTCTTGTTAGTAATTTATTATTTAATACTTATTAAATACTTTTAAATTATTATCTGTAATAGGAATAAATTATGTTATAAATAATTTTGATATTTGTTTATGGTTAAAAACTTCGAAGATGTAAAAGATGTAAAAGATTCTTGTAAAGTTACAAAATTATATAAGTCAAGAACGGCATAACAGGCTTATGTCATTTTTTAAGCCCCGTTAACGGTTTTGGCACGTGTGGTAACTAATTTTTTATGTAACAGTTCACTTTGAACTTTATTTCAAGAAAAAAATTAGAAAAAATATTGTTTTGAGTTAGGAGGCTGTGATTTCATATTTATTCGTATATATTGTTTCTAAATAAGTTTTCCAAATAACATTTTTCTATATTTTTTAAAATAAGGGTACTTTACTCTTGAGCAAAATTTATATTTTTTGACGGGTAAAAAAATGTATTATCTGATGGTTAAATTTTAGGTTGTAGACCATGCACAACTTTTTATAAAGAATAACTTTTTTTCATAAAACTAAGAATAAAAAAGTGTCCCATATGGTTCCGACTCAATTGGACATACTTACTGCATATAGCAAAAGACGTAAAAAGAAAAGGATTACGAATGTAATAATTGCAAGAAATGCACCAGCTAAAAAAGGAAATAAATTAAAGATTAAAACAATAGGACAATTTTAAAGAACATCTGAAAAACGAATACGAATAAACATAAAAAAGTACATAACAACGAACAAGGAGAGATGGTACGAAACGGTAATGGGAAAAGGGATAGATTCTAGAAAAAATATAATTCAATTATAGTAATTCACCAGGGAGTTCAATAGCAGAGATGAGAAGTAAATTATAAATTATTCTATAGTAAACCAAAATATATCATGCTAAAAATAGTCTATATAAATAGATATAGTAAAAATTCGTTACAATACGGACATCGAAAAAAAAAAACATGATTTCCATAATTTTATTTCTATACAACTTCGATGTGTTCAGAAAGTAAAAAAATAAGAAACAAGGAAACTGGTATATAAGTCAAATATATAGAAAAATTAGAAAAAATAAACGACGTTTTAGACATATATCTAGAAAAATTATGGACAGACATTAAAACAGGTTTTTTCAATATTTTGACGTATGGTAAAATGTACCTAATTCATAAATTCAAACTGGTGTTTTGACGCTTAGTGTCAGAAATTTCATTATCATAGATTTCATACAAATATGTAGACATACATTTGTTCTGCGCCTGATTGCAGATAAATGTTTAAAATAGTATTTTGTACGTAACTAGTGTCGATATGGATAATCCACAAGAGTTGAACACTATATTTTTTCTACAACCCACTAAATGAAAAACTAAAAATATTATAAAAAAAAAATAAAAAAAAGATTATACTGATTAAACAGACACCCTTCCTATTCAACTATAACACCTTTTATTTTTAAATAAGCCATCTGGTGAAGTACCATATACAAATATACAAATATGTTTCTGTATTAGTATAAAAAATTATGACAGTTTTGACAAGTTATTTAAAATGAACTATGATTGGTTGATATCATATCCATTCTATAATGAAATTAAATACGTTCAGTAACCTGATATTGCCTACATATTCAATCTTTAAAACAATTTTGAAAAATAAATAAAACTAGTTATTTTATGGTACATGGATATTTTTGCTTAATTAAGACTAAATAAAGGTACTCTGTTCTTATACAAAATATATATTTTGTGACATATTCCATATGTGACGGATAAATTTTGATGTCCAATAATCTCATTATGGGTGTTAGACCATGCAAAACATTTTATGAAAAATAACTTTTTTTTGTACAACTAATAATAAAAAAGTTTTCCGTTTGGTTCCAACTTATGTCGACACTCTGTATATATATCACTAGTTTTTCAAACTCAAAAAAATTAGTTTCTCATCTCTAATTCTTTAAAAATTTAATTTAAAAGAAACAAACATATTTATTCCTGGGCAATCTGTTTATTTCTGGGTCGGTTGTTCAGATGTCTATGTTGTTAACTATGAGTTACCGGCATATGTAAGCGTTTTAGGTAATAATTCACTGTCGTTCTAGCAAAATCAACAAATTAGTATTGCAGTTACGCCGACATTGCTAATCTCGGATTAACCCAAGCTTACTGTAGGCGGCAGTAATGGAGACCTATCTGCTACCCTACTAATGCATCTTTTAACCGTTTCCCAACTTATATCATATAGTATATATACTCTTTAAGAACGATGATCTAAACACTATTAATTATTAAAATATGATTAATTGTAATTTGAATTGGTGCACCATTTTTTGAATAAAATGAAACGAACTACCAAAATAAATATTTTTTTAAATCATAAAGGTATTTATTTTCAATGTGGTCCCAGTAATAATGAATAAAAGAAATCTAAATCATACATTTAATAAAAAGAGGCAATCGACAAAGGACAAAATAGTTATTTTCCGAACAAGTGCGGAAAGTTATACTTTTCCGCACGCAATTGCAGTTGCCCGAACGACGCGAAGCGGGGTTCGGTCATGCAATTAAGTGGGGAAAAGATACTTTACGCAAGTGTTAGGAACAATATTTTTTCTACAAGCGCGTAGAATTAAAAAAAAAATTAGCAAAAAGTATTTTTTCTACAAGCGCCTAGAATTAAAAAAAAATTTAGCAAAAGTATTTTTTCTAGAAGCGTGCGGAAAAGTATACTTTTCCGCACGCTTGTAGAAAAATAAATATATAGGCCTCAATAATAGGTCTTCACTTTTCAAGAAAACAATCCTTACCACTTGTGACATCCTAATTTAGAGAGCATCTACTATCTATTTTTACACATGATGTGGCCTAAAAATGGCTTATGTAAACTTTTTACACTAAAATGCCTGGTATAGAGTAGTTTTGTTTTATAAATATTATTTATTTTAAACAGCAAAATGTAAAGATTGAGTCAACTTTTTAAATAATATCCAAGAACTACGATATTTTACTCTACAAATAAGAAAATAAGTAGTTGGAAACAAAAAATAAACAAGCAAACTAATGACAAAAGAATTTCAATCTACGTATAGAAAACAAAATTCGATTCAATCAATTCAATCAAGTTTGTACAGCTACATTTAAGTTCATCGAATATTTCCATATTTTGTGTCAAATTAGAGTGATCTATCAAATACCAATTCATTTATCAATCTTCCTTAAACCATTCGTCTTTATTTGCGGGATTTCTCACAATTTATTACGACTGAAAATATAAAATTGGTTAGCAGGTGAGCGCTTAATCGTCCAAATTCAATTTAAAAAACTAAATAAGATTCTGGATTTATACTTTTAGCTTACATTTAAACTTTTATTTATTTATTTGGCTGAGATTTTGTGCAAAGGTATAAATAATAAAATAAATTATATGACATATTGTTAATTTGCTTTAACACTTCAGTAGATTTTTTTAAATTATTTGTTTAATAAGAGTAACAAAATTTAACCAACCAATAAAAAACAGCTACACCATCCTGGTAACTAATAGTAAAAGAGGACAGCGAAAAATATTTAACTTTAGTAATTATTAAAAAAGTTGATTGTAAGCTATGGCCACGATTGCCGTAACGCTCTTTTTAAAAAAGTTTAAAAAGCAAAACATACAGCAATTATTATCCGACCTACTTTTCTCTCTAAACATTTTTTGTTAACGATTTGGCAAAGTTAGTGCCATGAATACGAAAACAATTTCCAGTTTTGTTCGAATAGCATAGAAACTACCGAGCCGACTATAAGACACATCTGTTACCATCAACATAAACAATATCAATGAGCTCGCAGCTATGGCTATGAAGCTTGTGAAAATGTCATTTATACTAAAATATTTTACGTATAAACATTTTTAGGACTGTTTATTGACAAAAATTTCTCGTGGGATATACAATTAGACAAAAGCTTCAATAAATTGATTTTTTTAAATAAAATTCGTATGCTTGATCCCTATCTTAGAATAATTTTACCACGGTTCCCGAAAAATCAGAGATGCTTTCTTATTAGATTTAATTCACTATTTTTACTATAAAATATTTATTTAAAACTAACGTTACAGACTTTATATAAGGCTATAACGATCGCATTTTAGAAAACTTCATTACGGACGTTAAATAGAAAAATGGTTTTTTATGAGCAACATTCATTTTTATGCAGTAAAAAATATTTATTTTATTGTAGGAAAATAAACGTCTATTATAAAATTACAACGGAAGTAATTCTAGAACAACAAACAATAGACGATATAAGTATAGAATTAGCAATTTCAGAATTAATTTGCTGCAAAGAGTGTAGAGATGAAGCAACTATATGACACAATTGACATTGTTAGCATATCATGCAATAAGCTTCTGTGTACTAACTAAGAAATCTCTGTGTACGAAGGAAACGTGTCTGTCGAAAGATAAGCTCTAAATTACCTTGTTTAGAAAATCATCTGGCATTGGCTTGTACCGCTCTCTGAATTTGGATTTACGAGCTTTAATCCGATTTAACTAAAAACACAATTAATTCTTCTCAGTAAAAGGGGTTCATTCGAAAGATATGTCACATTTACATTGGTTAAATACATGTATTACTTATTTACACAAAACAATCAGATTTAACATTTTTTTTAATAAAATATTTTTAAAATAGTTTATTTACGTAAGCAGATAGCAAATATAATATTGTAAATATTTCGATATATCAAAATTATTTTTAAATCTAAAAAGATGTGGAAAAGAAATGAAAAGTGCGAATAAAATAATGTATAATTCCATTGTGGCTGGTTTTGAAGTAAATCTATTTTGAGGCTTATTGTTGCTTTTAGTGACAGAAAAATATGTTATGTGGTAAGAATTCAATTTAGATCTCTCTCGTTTAACTTTTATAAAATCTTATTTGTTTTTATTTTTGAATATTTCTAATGGTTTTCTCATTTTTATGACGACATCCGAGTTTCATCCCAAAAGAAGGTATTTGCTAATTATTATTAAAACTATTTCAGGTAAACTCCGTAGCAAAGTTGCCACTTTGTGCTAAAATTCTTGACTGTTTAAGAACTTTAAGGTATATCACCCTAGCACAATGAATTATACGAAATTTCTGAATGTTATATGTTACTAAAAATATTAAAATAAACCAATAAACATAGAGACGGGTGCCGATTCCTATAGTGCAATGTTTAAATACCATCCGGGATGTAATTCGGACCCTCCGATTTTTATTCAGGAATACAATTAAAAAAATGGCACAAGATTAACATTGATTTGAGGTTTTTTTTTATATTAAATTGGGTAAGACTTAGTCTTTTTTAATTATAATTCGCACTACATTGATTTTCCTTATGAAGTATATGTTTATCTGTAGTTCAATCAGTAAATACTAGTCAGCAAAAAATGCGAAAGGAATGCTGACATCTGTCATTGCTCCAAGGTTCTATAGAGATTTTTGGAGGTTACGGGGCAGAATGAAATGTTTCCAGTAAGTTACCGAACATTTTAGTATTGTAATTCCTGACATTCTTATACTGATTAATATTAACAGCATCACTGTTATAATATCAAATTTACTAAAAGTAAATTATTGCATGAGTGCGTAGATTGAGTATCATTGGGGTAAAATTTCTGTTTCTGTTTTAGATTTACCCTTGATTATTATAAAACGGTTTTAGGGAAAGTACTAAAATATAAAAAAAATTGTCAATCACCAATAGAAAAAAGAAATTTGATGCAAATAAACAAACATTTTTAGGTTATTATAGAATATTGATTGTCGTTTGTCTCAAGAAATTCTTATTTTTAGTGTACATGGTACTGTCACACTTAAAATAAAATCCTAACACAAAAAATTGGCATGTTTGATTTTTTTTTAATGAAACACCCTGTATAAAATTAATTTCTTTAGAAGAATACATTATCCGCTATCTATTGGGGTTCCCTATACCTATTCGTCATAGATTTCCAGATATTCGATTTTATAGATTTTTTTACAACAAATTAATTTTTGTGCTATATATTTTTTTAAACACTACAACAAAAATGACCATGTGTCGTTTTATAAACAAATTTTTTTTATTTAATTCCAACTGTTTTCGTGCCTGTAACTTATTATTTTTTCTTGTTTCTTATCATTATACTTATTGTAACTTATAAACATAAAAATAACGAATTTAACACAAATTTCCGGTGTACGACAAGGATTTTCACCCTTCCAAACCCCTACATTCCAATTTTCAGTTTTCAAATTCCTTTACTTCTCGAGATCTTTCTAATTGACGGTTTACTTGCCGCACTCTGTATTTTTAAATTTTTATGCATAATTTTAATTTATTATTTTGAAAATTTTAATTTTTTTACGAAAAATATTTTACTTAAGTTAAAATTAAATTGATGGTCTATTTATTTTATTTCAAATATAACAAACATTTCTTAAACAATAACTTATTTCTTTTGACAAGGTTTTCGATATTTGCAATTTATACAATACACTGTACAAAATAAAAAAAATATTTTTATTAATACATTTTTAATGGGTTAACAATGATTGATTTCAAAGTAAAAAGGTTGAAAAATAATAATTCGTGCTGTTCAAGAGGGTCGAAAAATGACTAATAGTACCAAATTCATAAAAATGTCAGTCACGCATTTTAAAGCTCTTACTCTCTGCAAAGCACACTTTTTGGAAAAGACAATCAATACTTACAGGGTGTCACTTATACTATTTATATTTTAAACGCTTTTTTAATAATAACTATGGAATATCCACAATTTTTTTGTCTTATTTTATTGGCGATAAAATATAATAGCACTATAAAAACACAAAGGTTTTTATTATGTAAAAATAAACATTATTAAAAGTGACATTTTATTCCAATGGTGTTAAAAATGCATGAATCCTTTTAACGCTATTGCTACAGTAAATTGACAGATATTATGATCTATTGTTCCTTCTTGTGGCATTAGTAAAATTAAAAGTTAGAAAATAAACCACTATTTTTACACAAATTGTATTTTTTCTCTTAGACACTGAAACGTTAAAAACAAAATGCAATTTGTTTGAAAATTACCTATTAATGCTTTTTAAATTGAATGATGTTAGTATTTTTTTTAAATGAATGTTAGTCCTTTTTCTATTTAACAAAAAATTACAAACATTTAACAATACTTATATTAAATGTACAATTGTTGAATTTCTATTCTACTTTTATAAAAACCTTGTTGAAGTTTGACAAAAGTGTATGTTTATTGCGTTTTCGTTAAAAAACAATATTTTTCTAACATAGAAATTTTTAGACTCTCCAGTGAGAAACCCTGTACGTTATGAAGTTTATCAACGGTAAAAACAGTTTGCTCCATAGAATCATTTTTGAAGTAATTGGAAGTGGGAAAATGGTTGAATTATTACCAATGCGTGCAAAAATAGCAAATGAGCCTATTACCGTTATATTACAGTTGAGGAAAACAAGGCAAATGGAGTGTGAAAATCCAGCGTATTGAAACGCCACAATATGATAGAAAATACAAAAAATATAAAGAATTGAAAAGGGAAAAGTTTTAGTTAGAAAAGTTCATTTTTGTATCAATACTGTTTTTATAACAATCCATAGAAATAATATATACATATTCACGATATTTTCTTTTTTTATTCGATTCCTAGTTCCAATAAACTGTTTAGTCGAATAAAGTATTAATTATTAAATCATTGACATATTTTAAATCATTAGTTAAGGAGTAAAAATCTCATTATAGCTTAAGTTGATTTTTTGCTATAAGATAATCAAATTTCACACATTGTTTAAAAACAAAGTCGGTACACAATAAGCGTTTAACTAGTTGCAGCTTGTTAAAAAATACACGTATAATTTTCATCTGTTTGTCGCAATAATAAGACTATTATCATGGCTAGTGCGGATGCATAAATCACCATAATAACTTTTATTACGTTTGTAAATAATTTACTAAAACAACGTAAAACAAAAAGTAAACAAAAAAAACGTATTACGGAAACTTTGTGTCTATTAAAACAAAAATTACGAAATTTTCAATTTATAATTTAAAAATAATAATGTTCCCAACCATTTTAACACCGTTTCATCCAGACACACATACAGACAGACTTGGGAAATACATATAAAAATATGCAAAATTCCAGATTAATAATGTTAACAACGCTCCTTAAAACCGTATGATTTTTTCTCTACTCTATATTATAACTGATAACGTATGATATAAATTGGACAACTTGACTGCGTTTACTTCTATTTTCAGTAAACAAATTTAGTGGGTAGAATTAAATATCTATCTACCGTCTTCTGTTAGATAACGGTCCTGTATTTTTTCCAAATAATGATAAGCTTTTAAAATTTTTATTTGTTTAAATAAGATAATTTCAGATTTCAATTTTACTTTCCTGGTCCCATCAAAGGGAAAGTATAGTAAACGAGCAAAAAATTCGGGATGGAAATATCCATTTTGAGGTCCCCCAAGAAGACTGAAATCATTTCCAGAGTAAGTTCTGTCTGTGTGTCTGTCTGTGTGTAATCTTTCACGATAACTTCCGAACCGTTTGACCAATTAAGCTGAAATTTGGTACGAATGGTTGGTGTGTGTCTCGAATGCGACCATTAGCATTTGGTTTAAATTGGTACGGTAGAAGGTCTTCAAGACCGATATGGATTGAACACACATGTAAGATTTTTTTGCCTTTTTTAAATTTTAAGGATAAACAATACACTTTAGTGCAAAATGTTTAGGGCATGAAATTTCCTACAATTTTTGTATCAACCTTTTTCCAGAATTTCCAATAGTTGCGCAACCAGACAGCGCGCAAAAAAATGTACATGTATGTTTTCTGTACTTTTTTCAAATTTTGAGGACAAACAATAAACTTTAGTGCAATATTTCCAACCCTGGAGGTCCTGATAAAGGATAAGATCGGTTGGTTTCCTACTGCTACCTCTGTCTTTTGGATAAGGTTCTAATTTGTCAATATTAATTATTTACTATAACTTTCATGTAGCTCCTTTTCCCTACCCGTGCCCTTTACAATTGTGTAAGCATTTTTTAAATTCTGTATTATTAGATTCAGATTTATTGTTAAATTATATGGTAATATAGTTAAAAAGTTTTCGTTCTAGGCCTGAAGATGGCTCATGAGCCGAAACTAGTTGCCCTTTAAAAATGTTGTTTTTTAATATATTGTGGTACAGGCTTTAAAGTTTTATTACTACTGTTTTTTTTTTAAATAAATTATTAAAAATAATATTATTTTTCGGATGGAACCTTGAGGGACATCCGAAATAACACTTGGAAAAACATTAATCAAACCTAATATTAAAGTATATTGAACTACAAAATACCCTTGAAAATATTTTAATGTGACCGATTTCAGTATACTGTTTTCATAAATTAAATACTTTTATTAAAATTATTTCTCGTATTTTTCTTACCCCGTATATTAATTGTTTCAATTGTAATGTTTTTATATGCTTTAACAGTCATTAAAATTACTATCAATATTAAAATGCTCTTTACTTCATACCTAACCAAATATCACAACAAATTTAGGATCAACCTTCGTGGATGTTTAATTTAAAAAAGTAACGTTTGGTAATTTTAAACTTCGTTACATAGTGACAAATATTTATAGCTTCAATTAGAATGTAACCAAACAGTCGATACTTGATAGTAAATTTTGGAATTTTTTAGCATGGTTGGATTTTTGAGAGTGGCAGCATAATGGATTTTCAATTCCAATATTTATTGAGCTTAACAAACAATTATTTCGCGAAATTTCCTCTCTGATATATTACTTCGATATTCGAGGTCGACACATAATTTTTGTAACGATTTCCTTGCCCTCAGTTCTCTTTATTGGCTCAGTAATGCAGAATTTATAACATGTTTTACATTTCTATAGAAACTCATTTACGACTGGATAAAATCAGAAATAACGGCGACGGGCGAACTATTATTTTTAGGACCATAGTTTAGAATTTTTATTTACTACCATTTCTTATATTTATTGCAATTTTTAAACTAGGTTGCTGGAATATAGCTCAAGATTTTTCTTGTTGAATTACTTAAATTGTAGCATAAAATTGTGTAAAAATCTTCATTGTTTTACAAAAATGTTTCCTTAGGATAAATAAATCGAATTAAAAAATGATGCTTTATTTGGTTAATAAATAGTATAAGTTTGTTTATATGTACCAATTCATCAACTTTTCTACATATTCAAATTAAAAAGCACCGTAACTGGTTGTTAATGTCGGTTCTGAAATTGATACAAGTATTGATGTTTTTATCTGAAATAATTCATTGATGGCTTTGTTTTTGTGTTTTGTTCATGTCACAGAATTCTTGCATTATAAAAATTTAGACATATTATCAGGTTTTTAAGTATTCTGATACTATTACTTAAAGAAAAAAAACTACGATCAAAATACCATTTCTAAAAATATTTTAATTTTTATTAGGCAACTACTTGTACACAAATTTTGTTTTACCAAATAAACAAACCAAATAAAGCATATTACGTTGTAATGGCATAACAATAAATAGATAACTACAAGCTCCACCGTTCATTTTATGTATATTACAGTTGCGTGACAATAGTTATTTGTCATCGAACAGCTCCGCCGATGCTAATAATTGCACATCATTCTGCTTATAATGTGTTTTAATATAATCCGTATAAAATTTTAATGGTGGAAAATACCAAACCGAACATTTTTATCTGCCCCCACGGCAGGCAATATTTATGTTTGCAGCAACTTTATATCGATTTTATAAAGTTGCAAAATAGGTTAATAAAATCAAAAAACAAGTGGTATTATTAATATCAACAATGAGATTTGCGAGATCTGTTTCGTCGCTATTTAAAGTTTTTACAATGAATGCATCTGAACTTTGAAAGACAATATCAATAACTTCTTATTCTTTTATTTATTATTATTGTACAAATCTGAAACAATACGAATAGTTCCAGAAAATCGATGTTTTTACAGTTTACTTTTATAGATTGAAAAATGTATAAAATTTAGAACTGAAAGAGAGGATTAACTAAAACAGTTTCTATTTGCTTTCAAAACAATATTTATTAAACTAATAGTTTGCTGATAATGGTATTAATAATTAGTTATCAAGCATATATTATTGAGAAATAACGTCATGAAGGCTATCACAGATTCAAACAAAATTTAAGGTTTTCTACTTTTGCCTTAAACTACTGTGCGGAACCGGCTCTGAATTTTATGTTTCCAACATCAACCTCAGCTACATATGTAAAATTCCCGATCTTTGCTGAGTATTCTCTGCAGTGATGATAGCCATTGAAAATACCTTAAAATGGTTGACACATAATAATAACACTAAAAATCTGTCCTCTCAGCATCAAATAAATTAAACTTCTTTAAAATGTACAACTCATATTATTTGTGCAACATATAACAGTATTTGTATGGGTTAAGGGTCCTTGCCGAATTGTAGTTTATGAAAATACCAACTAGCTAAACTGGTAACATGTTCCTCAAACTATTTAAAAATGTCCCATCTAATAATACAACTTACTACTTTTCTCAATTTCCCTTCTAGAGTCCTTGTGTATGCTTCAAATCTGGTTGTAGAGAGGCAAATGACCCTTAAATTATCACAGTTTGTACAATCGTCTTCTTTATGTATTAGTAGAATTATGTTTTTTCCCCAGTCTTTTGGTATCGCAAGGCATACTTAAAATATTCAAAATTCATTATTTTCTTTCTTTTTCTAGATATTTAATTGGTTTAGGTTCTATCGTGACTTTTCCGGCGACTTTCCCTATTTTTATTTTCATTAATGCTTCTACTTCTTCAATTGGTATCTCCTCTGTCACATCTGTGTCAAAACCTTCTTCATATTGTTTAAATTTGTCTATGACTAAACATCGAGAATATCCTTTTTTTTATTTTTAATTATTTATATCTGTTTCTCATTCCACGTATCAGTTTCTGTTTATTTCCTTCGAGTATTTGAATTATGTTCCAGAATTTTATATTATTTTCATCGTTCATCCTATTCAATTTCGTTAAAAAAAATTTTTAGCTTTTGTTTTTAGACTGCCTTACCGCTTTTTCTGTTCTTTTCTTTTTAATTTATCTTGTTTGAGTTTGTGTCTATTTGTTTTACTTAGTTTGTCCACCAATCTGTTCTTTTTGTTTCACTATTATAATTTTTTTCCAACAAACGTTTATCGCTTTGATTTTTACAATTCCTTTGAATCTGAGCTCCTCTTTAAGAGTCAATTCTTTATTCTCTTGTCCTTACTTGGTGAATTATTTATCTGTTACTAATTGATATTTTTTCCTATTTCAGTTTGTATATTGACACTTTGGTGTACGATTTATTTCATTATATTGCTATTTTTGAATATTTTAATTCTGCTGATACGAGTCTACTTTAAGTTCTCAGTTCTATTTCTGCGTCGGTTTTTACTTATTCAATTTGATTTGAAATTGCTTGCTAAAATAATATTACTGTAGACTATTTGACTATTTCTAATAGGTTGAAAATTGCATCGAGGTAATTTAACTTTTAAACGCTATTTGTAGAGGTTGTTACCTACATTTTTATCGTTTTCTCATACTCATACGAATTCATCCATGTTGGTTTTAGATATCAGCTCTAGTATTTGGTAGTTCTTATCAACCACCAAATTTTAGTGATTTGTTCTAGATTTTATGACCATGTTCTGAGATTGTTCTTAGAATAGACGACTGCGCTTGTTAAAAAATATATTTTGGGGACATATGAAAGTCAGAAAAGTAGCATGTTTGACGCCTCTTTCAGAATATTTTTAGGTCCTAGAGTACCCTAGTTTGAAGTATCGCAATGGCAATAATGTTTAATGGTACCTCCTAAACGTCAGTTATCCCAAAAACTTTCCTCATGCTAATTTTGTAATCTCATTTGATTTCACCAAACTTTGGCACCATAATATTCCATGGATCTAATGACATAAAAGTGTGAAATGTATCTTTTATGTATGTTTTTTATTAAATATCTTCCCAGATCAATTTTTTGTCAAACATAATTTCTAAATATTTGACTTGGGCTGAGATAATATTATAAAAAGAACAAATCCAATAATGATTCCTACTACTTTCGATTACCTTTAAGCCGGCCGAAGATACCTCACTACTTTTTTTTTACTATTTCTACTCCATACAAATTTCGACAGACAGAAAGTTTCATTGCGTTGGGAATAATATACTTCAATTTGATGAAACCAACTTTCTCATGAACATTCTAAAGTGGCAGGAAAGTTGAGGATTCTATTCTAAACTTTTTTCAATTTAACTGATGCAGAGTATCTGCGACATTCCTGCAGTCACGCGGATAAAATAAACGGTCGGTGTATAAATCTGTTTCCTGCCGTGGCTGCTTATAGTTATTTATTCAATTAAATATTTAATCCCTTTAATGCAATGCAATATCCTGGGGTAGAATCATAATTGCTCTTTAAAAATGACACTTTCCGTCAAGTAAGATGATGCTGTTGGAAAAAGAAAACAGTATTTTCGGCAAGGTGAAATGTCTTTTACATCAGTGTTTTGGTTTAACGTTAATATAAAATAATTTGGTATTGACTAAAATTAGATTAAAGCAGTTTTCTTATTTAAATTTTTTCAATTTAAACTAGAATAAATTAAAATATAATTTACTGTTTGATATATATTTTAAGCTTTAAGTGTAAGGCGTAATAATCATCCAGGAATCTACCCTTCCATTAAATCAATCAGATTATTTTCTGTTTGGAAAAGCACTATTTTCGTATATCTCATCATTTCCAAACTGCTGATCTTATATGACAGCTGACAGATTCAGGGTGGTGGTCTGGTCAATGTTGGAGTTACTTTCTCCGTGAACATTTAGTGACGCGAGCGAGAAATTTCTAACAAAGTTCTTTTTAAATTGGACTTGGATCTGTTCAGTGTTCGCCGTTCATATCTGACATTTATGGACCAGTGCCCACTTAAATTGAGCCTCTAGACGTGTGTACAAAATTGTGTCGTACATTGGCGTAGTTAAAACTAAATCCAGTCAAACTTGATCGTCTCACGTCTTCAACTATAAAAGGTAATATCTTCGGTTACTCATTTTAAAACTATAATGCTTTTCAGTAGATTTTTATAACGGCAATAAAATTATTATCCCTGTATTTAAAATTACTTTATTGGTATCTATACAAGAATATTGCGTAAATTGTATCGGGTTTTTTATAAAGAATATGTCATACACGTTTTGGAAAAGACAAAATATTATTGATAATAGTGAGTCTTATCATTTGGAAACTATGCTAATTCAAGTTATTTATATGTCAATCTAAAACTTTTGTAGGATTTCTCTATTACATTTTTTTATGCAAAATAATTTGTCATGCCGTTTGCCTTAAAATATGTAATATACATGTAATATAAAAACCTGGATTACGAACGTAATCCATGTAAGCACCGAAGGGTATCAGCAACAGAAAAAAAATGCAATGTGCAAAAAATATATAGATTGTCGAGAATAGTAGATTCTGTAACAAGGTTAGAATGAAAAATTCGAAACGAGTGGAAAATTCCGAACGCGAGCGAATGCGAGTGTGAGGAACCACGAGTGTCGAATTTTTTCATTCTGACCGAGTAACAGACTATATTTTCTCCACGATCAAAAAGTATAAATCAAAATTAAATTAAATCTGAACACAAGTTATTTGTTGACATATTTGTATTACATTGTATTAATATTTATAGTGCTGTGGTACACTTACCGATATTAAAATCTGGTGCATTGGTGTTTTTTCATAATTTACAATTTCAGATATTATTAAATTCTATATCTACTTAACTTGATTTTTCACTCATTATTTTGTTTAAATTAAAACTTGTTTGAAAATAATTATTACCGTCGCCATTTTATATCTGACACTGACACTTTTGAAGTCCACGGCAATCGATATTGTTTAATTCGATTACAGAAAATCCATTCTTTACCTTGATAAAGAATGAAAACACATGCAAAATGCATAAGAGGCAAGTATTATAGAATAAATATTCAGACTCTAGAGTGTGAATGTTTACATTCTATTATTAAAAATGATTTCAGAATTCATACATTTAGTAATGGTCGTGGAGAAACTACTTTATAATATATTAATAAGCAAACAGAGCAGTGACATTACAATTATGGAGTATTATAAAGGAATACGAACATGTGTAAGATAAAGATTAACAAAAACGAATTACTAAAAATGAAGATACAAACTGTCAGTAGATGGAACGTTCATTTAAGCTTAAGATTCAATAATTAAAGGCAATGCCGTTTGGAATAAAACTAGTCCAATTCCATTAAAAATTGTCACAATCTACACATCGCTGCAATTACTTACAGAATCATTAGCGTTCTGTATACCGGCTGAAAGTTTGATAACATAAGAATGAAAGAAGTAGTTGAAGCGATACAAAAGATTAAATTAAGAAAGTTGATCAAATTGGGTGGAAAAGAAATTAGTCAGGAGAGAAAAGATTCCAGATGAGTAGACCGAGAACTTTTTCTCATACATACAATAAGGAGAAAATACAATTTGTTATAAAAAAACATTTATATCGGTTTAATAGAAAAAAATAAATACAATAGAAATTAATTACAAAGCAGGCAATATTCAGTTTAAAGAAATATAATAGAAGTGAGCTGTAGATGAAGAAAAACTAATTTTACCTACATTTCAAACTTCTCTTAACCAAGATACAGGGTGTTTTATTTAAAAATAATTATTTCCCATAACTTGAGATTGATCTCAAAGATACATAAGAAAAGAATTCGTTGGATCACTTTAACCAGGTGCATACGGCTTCAGTATGGGCCCTCTTAACTCTACCTATTTTGTACGTCACAGCTTAATTTTAAATTTGGTCGATTTTTTATTTGGCAATGCTGTTCTTATACAATTTAGAAATTACAATATTTATCGTACTAACCATCCTAACTATGCAGCGAGAGGTGGAATTGCCATAATAATTAAGGATAACATAGTAATTAAGGATAACAACATAAAGAAATCCAAGCTACTGCGGTAAGTGTGAGTATTACTCTAGTTGCTACTTATTGCCCAAAAGATATTCTTTGAAGAAAAACCAATATATTGATTTCCTGTGTAATCAGGGAAACAAATTTATTATTGACGGTGAAGCCATGAAGGAATATAAGTGTGAAGCTTTATCCACTGGAAAGCCTACCTATTGGCCAACCGATCCCAACAATATTCCAGACCTCATTGATTTCTTTATAATCAAAAACCTTTCAGCCAACTTTTTACAAATAGAAGAAGAATGGGAGATGAATTCTGATCATTCCTCTATCATCTTAACACTTAATGAAAACATTATTAAATAGGAAATAACCCTACATTGACTAACAAATGAACAGATTGGAAAAGCTTCAAAATCATCGTTGCAGAATAAATTAATCTATCTGTTCCTTTAAGAAATAAACAACAATTAGACGACAAAGTGAAATTGCATAATGATAATATCCAACAAGCAGCTTGGGAAACCACAACTGCTATTAATAGAAGGACGGTAGGAAATAACTATCGTAGAGAAATAAGGAAACTAATCTTTGAAAAAAGAAAGCTTAGAAGAAAATGGAAGTAGACTAGAGCCCCACAAGATAAAAATATTCTCAACAATACTACCCAAAGACTAAAAAGAGAAATACAACAAATTAAAGACGAATCGATTAGTATTTACCTATAAGAATTGACAGAAGACACCAGTACCGAATAATCACTCTCGAAAGCTACTAAGAGATTGGAAAAGAAACATAATGCGAATAACACTTGTCAGATTCCAAGATGGTAAATGGGCTGGAAATAATGAGTAAAAAGCAACAAGATTTGCAAATCATCTATAAAAAATCTTTCAACCACATAAAGATCAAGATGAAGACATCCACAGATTAATCAAGAAATAGAATTTACCTCTCCCAAAGAAGTAATTGCCGTAATAAAAGAAAATATAAATTCAGCTTCAGTTTTTGACCTGATTGCTGGAGAAATTTTAAAACAACTACCCAAAAAAGCAATAATTAAACTAACTAACCTAATAAATGCTGCCTTCAGACTGAAGTATGTACCCAGCCGTTGGAAAATTGCTGAAGTCATAATGATACTCACGCCAGGGAAACCACCTCATGAAGCATCATCATACAGACCGATCTCATTACTGCCTGAAGCTATTTGTGAATTCTAAGTGAATATTTTTCGAGATAATCGTGTCTAAAGATATAGTTGGGTGTAATTTTTATTCCGCATAACATTAATTTTGTTAAAAGGAGTTGGTTTATTAAATGGCAACTGAAATTTTTGGCCTCGTTGATCCATGTTTTATCTAGAAAAATATATGTATTTTTATATAGGGTATTTCCAAAGGACGCTTACAAGTTTGTCTATAGATACTTCTTATAAAATTGGACAAAATGATATACAGCGTTATTAAAGTAAAAAATTAAATGATTTTATTTGATAAATTTAAGGTGGATAAATATATTGATTTAAAAATTAGCAGGCTTGTTTTAAATGTATTTCTATTATTGATTCAGTGGTTAGCATTTGGAAGAATATGTCACATTTCCCCTCCCATGTTTTACACCCCTGGCATTTGAAATTATTGTTATTGTTTTTTTTGTATTACTGAATGATTTTTACGTAAAAAACCCATAACCTTTACATATCGAAAAATGTATACTTTTCAAGATATTTAATGTTTTTATGATTGTCTGCAAAATCACTTTTTAATAATGAAATAATTTTTTTTTTTTTTAAACTGCCACACACGAATTATTAGAATACGTACCAGGAACTAATTTTTGAGCAGTATTGCATCTAAAACAATAAGAGACGTTTCTTAAACATTTCTAAACTTGCAATTTTATTAACAAATAAAAATAATGAAATTGAAAATAAAATAATTATAAGATAATAATCTGCAATTTTTTCTTATTCAAAATCGCATTCGTTGGTAGTAATCGCGATTGCCAGAAATAATTCTGTAGCTGCATGGATTCCTGCTATCAGTTCCTTCTCCGTTTCTACTATAACCTCACAGAAAGAAATAGATTGGATTTAAATCCAGTGACCTCGCAAGCCACATATTGGGTCCACCTTGCCCTATCCAGTTGTTTCGGTTATAAGTTGTCTGACCGCTAGAGAAAAATGTACAAATGCCCCATCGAGCTGAAATCATATACATGACCCATCTTTGCCCTAATCTGTAATTGTGCAAAACCAGGTAGAGTTTACAATAAATATCACCACTGAGTTTATTAGGTAATAAATATTGATCCACTATACAATCTCTAAGAATGCCTTAACCGAGAACTTTTCCTGAAATCTACGTTGTCGAATAACATACGGATTTTCCTTATCCCATGCATGGCTATTCTTTGAGTTAAAAATTCCTTCACGTGTGAATATGGATTCATGAGTAAATAAAATAAATTCGGTAAAAATGCTATGTTTCTCCTGTACCAATTAGCAAATTCCAGTCTTTGAGGATAATCTGTTGGTTTTAGTGCCTGAACATGAATATACTTATAACGATACAATTGTTGTTTATTTAAAACTTTCCACACAGTTGAGTTACTTTTATTTAAAGATTTGCCAATACTCCACTAATTGCACACACTAATTGCACAGTTCTTACAGTTTTGTTTCTACTGGTAAATTGTAAATTTAAATTAAATTTTCCAAATTGGTGCAATCTACATTTTCGTTTTCGGTAAGGCCTACTCTATATTTGTATTGATGTGTCTCTTACTGAATTTTTATTAAAGTTCTTATAAATGATTTTCTCATGAAACCATGGTTTGACTTTAATTTTGAGCTTGATAATTTTATATTTTCTCCCCGTTTGCAGAAAATATATATAATGTTGTTACCAATTTTCCTATAAATCTTGTTTAGTTATCTTAAACATGTCAGAGGTAAGGATTTTTAAGTTTATAAATGATTTCCACATCCTCGTTTGGTTTTTTTTGCTAACTTGTCTTTTATTGTTCTATGGTAATATCTTCTCCATATCACCATATCGCTTATAACTTTATCCAATATTGGAAATTCTCTTCCAAAAAAAGCATGCAATTTCCGTCGAAGTCCTTCGCTATTTCTTCTGTAGATCGTTGATTGACTAATTGTTAATAGTAAAAAAATATTTTAAAATAAGTAAATATTAATATTTTATTATTAACTGGGCCGAATTTTCTGTGAATTTTACAATAGACTGCAGTTTACAAGTAATCTGCTTTAAGTAAACTGATACCAAAATACACAAGTTGGGGCCTAGATAGGAAATGAACAACCAGCACATTTTCTATGAAGTATGTTCTAGAAGAATCTTCAACTACGAAAACGGATTACTGTTGGAAATGCATGGAAAAAAAACAATATCTATAAAACTTAATTTTTGTAGAAAAATTGATAATAATATACGTCTACGTGATATGTAATATCCTCGGCATTAGGCTACAGCGACGCAGAATTATAAAAAGATCCGAAACTTTTATTGGTTTGTATTAGATCAGGTAGATTTATACAAGTGAAAAATATTTAAAAAATGTTGTAAAATTTTAAAATGATCATATAACTTTTTGAATAATAAATATGCTTTATTACTCTCGTATACAAAAAAATGAATAAAGGAACAAAGCTATATTACATAATGCACGGAAAAAGGAAAATATCCTACTTAATACTTGCAATAGCGTATTGAAACAAAGGATAATGTCTATGTCTCACTGTAAGAGGAATTGAGGGTAATCCTTGTAGGATTTTTTTAGGTGCGCACCACTGGCCACCGATGGCACATGCACAGTTTGAAACACTGACACTGGCCGGAACTAAACCGAGACTCAATTTACTAGCGGATTAAGACACTCGCAGCAATTTAGTAACCCCCTTCGAACAAGCGGTGTAACGGTTCTTAATAAACGAAGACTATGTCATTGTCTCGAGTCATTAAACTTCAAATGCTCAACGTTGAGACTACAAAGCTTAGGTAATAGCTGTTTTTGAATTAACTCGAATTGTTCGACAAATATCTTACTATTAAATTAAACAAAGTCATCTCAAAGGCCTAGAAAATACACAATCAAATGATCGCGACTTACAATACAAATTTGAGTAAAACTAATATAAAACAATAATTTTGAACTGTGAATGGAAGTATACTCTCTTTATCAGAATTGCGTAATAAGTATTCACAAATTAAATAAAATTAACGAAGGGTCCATTCAAGAAAATCTTATTTTTTAAATTAACTTTGAATCTAAGATCAAACTAATGGGTTTAAGTATACTCTATTTTCTTCAAAACTAGTTAAGCAAAGCGTGTATAAATCATTATTGATCCTATAGCATTTTCAGTATCATTGTTTAAAGCGTTAACAAAAGCTGTGTATCATTATATTAGAATTGATATTTATGGTAATATCTGTTGTGAAGCGGATAAACAATAAGGGTCTAAATATGAAACTTAGAGGAAAAGCAATAGTGAATTGGAACATATATAACTTTCGTTAGATATAATTTTAACTTATTGGTGCCTGTTTAGTTAATAATTGTTAAACCATTCCAATTCAATATCTATGAAAAATCAGTAGTTCAAATAGTTAAACGGTTTAGAATACCTCACATAGAATTATCAATAGCTTTTAGAATGTCAATAAACATATAAACTCTATATTTATAAAATCTATTCAATTACTCTACCACTTTTCACACCGATGGAAAGTATTCTATGAGCTTCATCAGCGATTATAATTTACATTTTGGCATTTTACTATTTATTTTCTCAATACCAATGTTTTTTTTAATTTTACTGAGAAAACGATTAAACATATTATATGTGTATTATACAATCCAATTAATGAATCTCCCATTTTTTCACAATGATGGAAATTATATTAAGAAATTGTTTTCAACAGCATTTTGAGGGGGTTGGTAGTAATAATAAACTGTGCATATCTAAAACTGTAATTAATTGTCGTAAGCTCATCTTAAACTGATGTAAAAATACCAGGAATGGACTTTTTTTTGTTTATTTCACATTTTTAAAGTAGGTTATTACACTGTTATAGTATTACAACGTATGGCTGAATTCAGAGGTTCCTCAAATGTAACTTATCCTTTTCTCAAATCTTACTCAACTTACATTCACTTGAAGATTAGTGGGTCAACTTCATTCTTCCCTTATTCAGAATGAGCCGGATGAAGTATGATATAATTATTTATATGTGTCTCTCTCACGTACAGTGTAATATTAAAATGGAAAGTACATGCACGGTGAAGAAAAAATGATACTTACCGAATAAGTAACTTGATGTAAATCAGTGATTGAAAGGGAGTCAGGTGCAAGATTGACACGAAATAATTTACTTCTGAACCAAAATGAAGAAATGCACCAAATATGTGTGGAAGATCACCAGTTGAAGATCCAGGAGCGAAGGCTGGCAATAAGGCAATAAGGGAACGATATAGCTAATACTGACAAAAAGATTGTGAAAATAAAATGAAAATAATTAAAATTCGGTTAGAAGAAGTTTTTATGTTTTATTTTAATTGATTTTATAAGCATAATTAATTAGTTTTACATATTTTTCTCTATTTAATTTATTAATTGCCAAAATTTCTGTCTATGAAAATTGATCTTACTGCATTTAATCTAATTCCCACTCCATATATTTGTAACTGGTTGCATTCGTTGTCTACAACAAGGAAGTTCAACAGGATTTTTCCCTGTTACAAATATTACGTAGAACAGATGGTGCTGCAATATTTTTAATGTTGTTCTTAAGTTGTACTGTAAAGCCGAAGTAAGGCAGCGAAGTCCTCCTTTATAGATGCCAAACGTACGCTCCACAACATTTCTGGTCCTTATCTATGCCGAGTTATACCTATGTTCTGCAGGTGTAGCCGGATTGAGAATAGGGGTATATAAATACCTTGCTTGTGGATAAGCACTGTTACCGAGAATTATGTATGGTACTCTCATTTTTAAAGAACTACTATTGAATATTCATTCTGTTGTTGTGGCCATCTAATAAGAATATCAAATATCTCAATACCTCGCAATTTGGACCGGCAAGACTCTGAACATTTAAGGAGATCCATGGTTTTCTCTTGACTCCAAAGCTTTTTATTTCTATGTGGGTTCCGTCTATGCAACCAATAATGTCAGGAAATCCAGCAATACCAAAAAACCCAAAATGACAAATCTCATAGCTTCCGGATGCAACGCTATGCATAATTTTTTTATTGGTAGCACAGGTAGCCCTCGAATAATATTTTCTACATTTTCTGGATAAAATAGAGGAAGTAACACATACTGAATTTTGCGTCTTGAAATATACATTTTTAATGGATTTTGCGCATGTCTCAAGTACATTTTAAACTAAAAAATATATTATATAAACCAAAGCATCTACTAGATACTGCACAAATTCATAAAAGTCATACATTTCTTGTTATGACGAAGAAGTCAAAAAGCGTGGAATGAAATATAACCTATATTACAATGAAATGACCAACTTGAGAATCATTTAAGGAATCCCTGTGCTTCCTCAGATCTGACTTCTTTCTATCTCAATTTTGAGTTGGTAATGAGGAACAAATGAGCGACTCCTTCTTTATGAATACGAAATTTGAGGACAGTCGCTAACAAATGTGTACTGTTGAAATAACTGCCAATACTTCACTAAAAATAATTCGGTAAAGTCGGTATCATAATGGTATTCATTGTGAAACTGGTTTTAATCTTTTAATTAGTGTATTATAAAATAGGAGTAGAAAAATAGTATTTGTTTACTTCAACAAAGTATGACTCTGTTAATTTACAATGGTGTTAAATGACATTTGTTCACCGAATTTGAACTACACTATATTCTCATATAAAAATTAATTTCGTTTGAATATCTACTATAAATAAGCTCTGGCATGGTTTTTAACTTTAATTGTATTTTATTAATTATCATACTAATTTTTTCTGTGATAAAAACCTTTTTTTGATAAAATATTCTCTATATATGCACTCAAAATAAATTTATAATTAATATCATATTAAAAACTTTTCTGTATTTTAAAATGTTGTAGCAAAACTCATTCATTTTAATAAATACGATTAGAAAGTGTTTATGTTTATTAAAGCGTATAAATTATCAATCAGCTCCCTAATTCAGCCAAGAGATGCAAAAGAATGTCTGATAATGGTAAGCCTTGCAAATGGAACGTGGTATAATAGGTATGGTGTATGGTATCCGTAACAATTGACAAAATCTCTGCTCTAATGCTTGCATTCTACTGATAACCGTATTTGGCATTATACGTTTGAGTAATTTAACGTTGTTTGCCGGATCAGGCCCTAGACAATCTTGGTGACTCAACTTAACGGTCCAACGGTCTATGGTGTCGTGTGTGTCCTACAGGATTATACTTAAGAGGGCCTTTAACCGTGTTGTCGTTTTTTCCAAACTAAGCTCCTTTATTTTATTACCCCGAATGAAATCGTTTTGCAAGGAAAGTAATTTAAACTCTTTCATTTTCAGATTTTATATTTATGTATATATAAAAGAGATGTAAGACATTAAAATTTTAACTTTACAAGAAATTTAAATATTTATATAGGGTGTAATCCAGGAAAATGTTATACACAGTTTCTGTGGATGAAAAGAAGTTGATTTAGAGCAACTTACTTTTATACAAAAAGTTAAGTCGCTTCTAAATTGAAAATAATTTTTTGTTGTAAATATTATTTATTGATAAGGTTTTTAAAGAGGATTATAATCCCTTTTATTTCCTCATTTTATTGTCTAATAAAATTAAGTTACCTATGGATTAATTAACTAATATTTTTAACAATTCGGAGATGATAAAAGGGGTCACAAAGAACATGTGAGAAAAATACGGCGATTTGGGGGTTAATCTAATTTATTTGGGGGGTGGTTAAAGGGAATGAATTTTTTTTGTGTTTTTTACGATTTCCAGCAAAATTTCATATTTTATAAAAAAACATTCAACAGCAAAGTTGTAGCTTATCAAAAAAACTCAAAAAAAAACTATTATTTACGACATAAAAGTGAATATTTTTAGAAAGATTCATTAAAATAGAATGAATTTTGCGGAAGTGAAAACTGAAAAACGAAAAAAAATTAACTTCGAATTGCAAGATTTTTCTCGGAAATTTTGAGGTTAGGGGTTATATAAAAGTTGTAGGTTTTTTTTAAGGTACAACTTTGCTGTTGAATGTTCACCCCTTTTAACCACCCCCAGAGCGCCGTTTTATTTTACATGTTTCTTATGACTCCCTTTATCATTTCCCTCTAGAGGTGCTTGGATATTAGACTTGGATTTTGGTGTAAATCAGATATCTCGCCTGCACTAATAACATAAATACAAGAAACAATATAAATCAAATATTTTGTATCTACAATTATTTATAAAAAATAAAAATATAATTATTTTTTGTGAAAATTTAATATACTTGGTGAAAACGAAATAAAGATCCATCCAATGTCTTATTTTTAAGATATAATTTTGTTGTAATATTACCTAAAATGCAATTATTGGTTGGCATACTCTGCACGTATTACACGAAATACATTTAGGATATGTTTACATTTAAGTTATTTTTGTTTTTGGGTCAGTATTATTACCTTAAAACAAAAAATAGCAGATTTGCGACGTTAAGAATTATTTGAAATCTAAAAATAATATACATAATGCTGTGATGCGTGGATATGACAGTGATTTTAATGATGAGAAAAAGCAAAAGAAACATTCATGTTGGTATCAAATGTGTCAAGACAAAACTACAAAATTCACGGAAATAAGAAGAATTTTGCTTAGTTTTAGTATATTTTTTATTTACAAATATTTTTACTGTACCCAGGACTTCCATTACCGTAAAGGGTAACATATTTGTAAGTTTATAATAAAAAAAAAACATTTGAAAACATCGATTAAAATGTCAGAAAGAAAAATATTGATAATTTTTAAATTTTTATATCCTAGTTAAATCTGATCCATAAAGGTCATATAGACATATTTTTTACACCGCGAGGACTGAAACTATTTCTTTAGTTCCGCATTTGGAATTTTATTCTAAACTAAATTCTCCCTTTTTATTCGAACAAAATTAAACCGATCTGGTCAAAACGCCTTCTTTATGTAATTTTTAAGCAAAGTGTTATTAGAAAATAAGAAACAATAGGTAATGAAATTAATATAATACTGTTAGAGAATACACAAGTTTTATTGTTATAACTTTTAGAAAAAAAACTTGAAACATTTTTACATTCTTGTGAAACTTTGATAATCAATGTATTAAATTCCCATGCACATATTCATTTGACTATCTAAAAACTTAATTTTATCAACATCGATTCGAATTTATAACAAACAATTTTTTCAATTCTATTCAAAATTACTTATAAACCTGTGTTTATAATATATGTTAGTATTGCTATCTATGATTTGACTTTATCAACTATGTGGATTATTTTTAAATAGAATAATTTTATTCAAAAAAGATATATATATATATATATATATATATATATATAAATACATATTATATAGTTTTTATTAATCAAATAACACAAATTCACTTTCACTTTGGATGAAAATTTAAGATTGTACTTACGTCACGTTGTTTAATGAACATACACGATTTTCATCTCATATAGTAAAATAAACCATGCCAAAAATTTCCGTTTCATGGGGTTTACGTTCAGTCAAAAACGAATGGATCTTCTTTTACAACTGTCTTTATTTTTTTTATTTTACCCAATCTTTATTGCTAAAAATAAATTTGTTATAAATACATTTTTAATAATTTACTCATATAAAATTAATTAATTTTCAATTTTTCTTTTACTTCTTTCTTTTCAATTTCCGATTTAAAAACTTGGACGTGAACCTTTCTTCATGCCTTAATCAAAATTCTGCATTGTTTACTTAATAACAAACGGGTATTTACTATGTCATTTTTATCATATTATTTTTTTATCACTTAATAAAATATATGTATATATCATAATTCTTTTAACACTTTTATTAAAAATATTTTTAGAAAATTTTAAATTATATTTTGTTTTATATACATAAAAATATATTTTTTTCCATGTACCACATATATCCGTTGGAAGTAATTCATTAAACATATTTCCTAATAACCATCAATAAAATTTACGTCGGCACTTTATTTTCTCTTCAATTAATTTAAAAAAAAGTAGCGGTTTTTCACTAAACCAAATTAAAGTTTCAGAAGAAACTTAAAACAGCTGTACGCTGAGTTCGGTAAAAAAATAATGCACTCGCCGGCCAGACACCCTACATGCCATCCATTATCTGATCTGAAAACCGAATCTTTCACTACCCATGACACGGCTAGAAGAAAATGTCTGGTAGAAAATGCCTCCTAACTTTTCTAATTTAACCAAGAGACATAAAGGACTGCCTGATAATGGTTCGGGATATTGAAAGATATTTCCTTATAACTAGTCTTTTCAATGTTAATTTAGGAATGATATATTAGAAAAAAAATAGAAGTTTAAGAAATTATTTTATTTATAGATAATAATGTATTAATATTGTGAATGGTCATTTATATATTTTTTTTCATACTACATGGTTCATGCTTCATAAAAGAAACACTAATATTGAGTATATTAAGTCGTTCCGTCTGTGCAGTGTTACGTTTCTATTTTCCACACTGTAATCCAATTTTCTTCTCGTCCTGTATATTTTAAAATTTGAATTTATTGGTCTGTTATCACCACTTTCATTAACGATACCATTTGCACCGAAAATTCCACTTCCATCAAAAATCAGAATTGGTTTACATATTAAACGGCCGTCCGAAATACACTGCTTGCCCTTTATATTTTAATTATCTTAAACTATCTATCTCTCGTTTATATACTATTATACTGTTAATTTTCCTCCCGAAATTTTTGGGGGTTTCACGTCAAGTGTCATATTCACGGCACACGCAGTTTTCACGACGTACTAAAGCTGTAATTACAACTCTATCTTCACGAAAACGGCTGTATACATCCTGTTGTGTACATCTTACTTCTCGTCAAATAAGAAGTTCTCTACTGAAAAACCTGACTGATACGACCGTTCTTTCATTCCTATTATGACTTGATATCGGAATTCTCCTGTCTCTAAATTCCTAAAGACATAGTCCATGATACGTCTTAGGTAAAGTTTGTTCAGAAATAAAGTTGGTATAGTAGTAAATGTCTATATGTTAATAGGAATATGCGATACTTTCCACTAGGTTTAAAACAGCTGCGATCAGGATGGGTAAAATATTATTTTGTGAAATTCCAAGTTTAAACTGTTGCTAGATGTGTTCAATACGATTACCAGACTAAAAAGAAAGTCTTAAGACCACATCACCAATATTACAGGCGAAAACATTCGATTTTTATAGATAAAATTTTTTATTATGTCTTGTTGTGGGTGTCTACCTATTGTTGCATATCTGCTTTTCCATCTTTTAAAACATGAAATGTATTTAGTCTTAAACGAATCTTAAAACATTTTAATAGTTTGAGATTTTTCCCTATAGTCAAACTAAACTTTTGACCGAGTAACATTTGAAGGTGTGTATATTCCATAAGCACGTGTCTGTTACTAATTCTTTTACATTTAAACCGATAGAGTTAACAATTCCATAAACTGGTTCTCCCGCACTTAATTAATGTCTTATCTTGAACTAGTTTAAGCAGTTAATCTAATATAGGCACCATTTGTTCTTCGTACATTTGATAAATTGTACGTCAAATTATATCCTCTTCAGACGCATTTAATTTTCTGGATAAACCATTGTACCGTCATGGGGAAATATAATTGTTTACAATTCTGCCCAGTGTAGAGAAGGGTGTTTTTATTAAAATGGATATTTCTTGAATAGCACCAGTATTTGGTCATATTACTTCTTTCACTGAGTGCCTAGTTAGCGATAACAGAAATATGTACTTTTTACGTTCGTTACAGTTTATTTCATAGTTTGATGCCACACGTTCATCCATGATTACTACGTGACTGGTATAATATAATCGAAACAAGATTTAATATTTGTTTCTTTTTAAGGGTCCTACATTTTCAAAAATCTTAATCACTCTGTCATATTCACTAAAAAAATCGAGGCTTTTAATATTAAAATAAGAAAGTTAAAAAACAAAAACTAAAATTTACCAAAATTCACACCAGTAATATTACCTCAGTTATACGTAAATTTCGGATACAGTACTACTGGTAAGTATTTTATTAATTTATGATAGATTAAAATGGATACTAATATTTCTGAATATACTTTTATCTATACACGCGTTATTATTTATGTCATAAATTTGGTTTCTTATTTTAATTTATTAGAGTTCCTTTTCCCACCTTTTTATTTAATAATGTAGTTTATAAATTATGCCTTATTATAATAAAATAAGTTACTATGGGTTTAGATTCAGAAACGACCTTTAATATAAATAAATATAAACAGTTACCAGCGAGAGAAAAACATAAAACTTTAATAATTTACGAGTGGACCGGCATTAGTGCTTTAATATTTGGGTACGCATTTTATATGCACGTTTTATTAGACCGTTTGAAGAGACCTTAAAATCGTATTAATGGGGTGGTGTTTTAAAACCCCTATACACAGCGCTTTAAAAATGATATATGACTGCTGTATTTGATTGATAAAAGTTTAACCCTATAATAGGTTTGCTGGCGTTGGGTTCAACCTCAAAATATTTTCATGCGAATATGATGCAATTTTTTATACTGAATTAACGCATATGGTGTAATTTTTCAAATGTGCATTTAAAATATCGTTATATTTATGTGAATACATTTCCTAAACACTTGTCATCTCATAACTAATTTAACACATCGCTACAAAATTTAATAAATATGGTAATAATTAATTTGAACAGTTACACAGAGAGAAGATTAATTTTGAACAAATAAACTGATACGAGATTAGTAGTAGTTTTAAGTTTTGTTTTAAAAATTCTAATTAGTCAAAATATATGCACTTATACCGATTTAATCCTGTATATAACATAGAAATAAAATTTTCAACATATATTTTTTATATAAACTATATTATTATATTTAAATTTTAAATGCCTCTACCAGATTTATTAAAATATTGTTTACTATTTTTTAATTTCATAAAAATATTTCGTATTCAATCATAACTTTATTTTAAATTACTGATCTAATATCTACTTACTATTTCAATCCAATTATAATTGTATTCTAATGACATTTCGTTGAAGAAAAAATCCATTTTGATTGTTTTTTGTAAGTTCCAATCTCTGGTTTCCTTTCAACATTATATTTTTTGGATATCTCCGAAATTAATTGAAATATTCCGGGTTTCTGTAGATTATATAGCTTTCTAACTAAAAAGGTTCTCTTTTCAAAAGAACAATAATTTATAAAAAAAATTCTTTACTAAAAGTATTCAGAAAGTTAGGTGGGATTGCCTTCTCTTTTTTGTTGTTTTTCAAGAAACAAGTTTACTAAAAGTCAATTTCTTTAGAGTCACGTACAAAGAAACATTTATATTTACTTTAAAAATAAAGCTCGTTTTAAAGTCGGCATCACTTTTTTATTTATATGTTATAAGGAACGAAGTTCGAGTTGACGTTAAGGTGTAAAAAGAAATATATAAGTGCATTGAAGGTATGGAATAGTGCATTGAAGTGTAAATAGCTTATTGCTGAAACATCATAAAAACAAAAATAGAATGAATGGGACTGGATTTTCAAAATAATAATGAAATATTTTCTTTTATATTTTGTTTAATAATAAAATAATTCCAATATAAATTCAAATAGATTTCTACTGAGTGATGTTACATAAAATATTAATAATAATAATTTTATTGTTCACCATAAGAATGAAACGAAAGTTAGGAAACAAAAAACATCTGAAAATGCTATTGTTTTGGAATCTGTATGTAAATCTGTCTGTCTGTGAAGTAATATTGATTTTTTTTAATACTATTCAATAGGTGCTTATTAGTTGTAGTCCAATTTCAATATCTATTACCGTTTATAAAAGATATGATTTTTCAATGTTTTTAACTTTGGCCGCCATTTTCTTGGTAAAAGTTTGTTCGATAACTAAAAACATTTTATTGACATACTTTTTCATCCTAAACAAGAATTTGAAGTCAGATTTAAAATATCTTGATGTTACACACACAGAATTATACTTAACTCCCTCGGAGTTTGTGAAAATATAATAATATACACAAATAGAGAACAGATTTAGGACTCTAAAATAATAATATTTTGCTCAATACCATAGAGCCAAATTTTACTATCTACTCAAGTAACAAATAGTAACTAGAGAGGTGTTAACCGCTGAAGGAAAACTTACTTCAGAGTAACCCTCATATCTGCGGTTCAATTTGACCTACCGGTCTTAAATATAAACTTGACCGAGGTGTGACCCTCAGGTATATTCATACTAAGTTTAAAGCAAATCGGTGGAGTGAAACGGCCGTGAGAGCTCTCACAGACAGACACACACACACACTAACAGGATATCTCAATAACTTACTTATCTGAAGCTCTGAAGTAAGTTAATAATTCGATAGTAAACCAGTAGCCAATTTTAAACACAACATCTAAAGTAGAAGTAAACGAAACAGGAATTCCCAAAAAATATATTTAAATTCCTGTAGGCGATGATAGATAAAATGAACAAAAGACAAACATGAAACAAAAAATCAATAAAAGTAGTAAAAGGCATTCAATAGATGTTAATTTCAATAATGGGAAGGTGTGATTAATATTTCATAGTAAAAAATATTCAATATTTTCATTTTATAACAGATACACGATTTTAAATAATTTTTTCTGTTTCTAAATATATATCTGAAAAAAAAACTCAATGTTTAACGTATCGTTAAAATTTAATCGGATACTATAATAGGAAGTGGGATTTACTTTTAAGTTAAGAATGTACTTTATGTAGTGTAGAATATATAAATTTGCTTTAGACGTATCGATTTTGGAATTGGGCAAAGAGGAAAATCCCTATCATTTCTTTAACTCTATCATCATTCCTAGGGAATGGCGCAGCACTCAAGCTTTTCCATTCTCTAGAGTCGACAAGCTGAAAATCTGCAATGAATTTGGATACTATGTCAGACGCGCGCGTGAGCAGAACACAAGAAACTTCAGGTCAGCAAACATATGTACCTACATAAGGAAATTTACTATAAAAACGAAATTTTACTGTTACTGAACTGAAAAGCCACTTTATTTTCGATTTTATTAAATCAGCTACTAGAATATTCAATAGAAAAAAACAATATCCTCGGAAAAGTTGAGACTCAATATGTTATGTTTGATCTTCTTCGCGCTTCGGAAAATTTGGCCGTTACTTCGCGGTTTGTTAAGAATCTCCTTTCCTCTAGCATGCTGTACTATATAAACTGATTATTTCACTTCACAACTTTCAAACAATAGTATATTACATGTATAACAAGGTTCAGCAGACTTATAGCTGAATCGACTTGTTTAAATCCTGAGTCAAAGCCAAGAGATCATCCGTAGTTTTCACTACCAACTTAAATATTATTACTTTGTCGTTTTTATTAATAATTAACTTAATATACTTACAAAAGTCAAAAAGGTGAAGCAGAAAATTAAATTAAATTTAAATTAAATCTATAAATTAGCTAGTCCACTCTTCACATTAAAAGAATAAATCGATCAAGCTCAAGCTGGATGGTGGAAGAAGGTTGAAATTATTATTTTTCCTACATTCCACTCCGAGCCGAGCGCAGCGAGGTTCGAAGCAATAAAATCGATCAAGCTCTCCGGAAAAAAATTGTAAAAAATTAGAGATAAAAGAGGGCAGTGAGAAAGGAATTTTAAAACATAAAGAAAACAGTAAAAAGTAGAGAAAAAATGAAGGGGAAAGATGGAAAATGATTTAATTGCTCAGAAACACGCTAGACTCGGAGTGGATAAAATTAAATCGATCAAACTCTTCGAAAAATAAAACAAAGTGGGGTAAAATCGGGGAAAAAAGAGTTTGAAACATAAATAATAAAAAAGTAGAGAAAAAAAGAAGAGGAAAGTTGAAGAGTTTGATTGATTTGATTGCTTACTTGAGAAAGACGAAAAAAAGGAGAAAATTTTTTTGGAGAAGAATGTGATATATTCGCGGTAAATTTTTATCTGGATAGAATTCGCAACTGTTGATTATTCGGATTTCTTCATTTTTCATTTTTGCATTAATTAGACCCACTTCTTGAACTTTGCGCCAAAAACATTGGTTAAAATAAAATTAAACTTACAGAATTTCACACAGGCATATGTTTAATTAACAGTCAATCATTGTTATTATTGTCATTGTCAAATAACAAAAAGTTAGCCTTATGTCTTACTCCTTTTTGACTACAATACATTATATTTCGTTTACAAATTCCAATCCAGAATTAATTATGGTTTTATTTATGGCCACATCAACTTCATTCTTATTCAAATTTTGTATATATTCGTGATAAAATTATTTATTAACCTAATCCAATCTAAAGAAAATTATTTGGTTAAATATTTTTTAGTATCTTTTACCACAAATGATTTTATTATTCATTTGTTTATCGATTCAGATTAATTTCTCTTATAAACCATATCTACAAACTTATACTTATCCATTTAGATTCAAAAATTAAATCTGTTTTGAAAGTAGGACTTAGGACTATTAAGATTATAAAATTAATTACGAAGAGATCCTCTAATCTTCAAATAATAAGAAACTTTGGTAAGCAATTTTAAATCTCCTAGAGCAGAGTGCAGAAATATTTAATTTAAATTATTGCATATCCTTTAGTTTCGCTTAGTTTGATCAAGTTCCAATACTAAAAGTTTATTTAAAAAAATAAAGCATCTCTTTATGATTGAAACATGGGATTTTAGTGGGGACTTAAACAAGAAAAAATTTAAAATCTTTTTTTGTTATGTCTTTTTCGATTTTTAAAATAAACATGTTCCTTTCATTGTCATTAACATTGTTTTTTAACAACAAATATTACTTAAAACCTGTTATTTTGTGAGTGTTTATTATTTCGAGGTTACATTTATATATTGATATTTAAAAATCAAATGCTATTACTGACATATGACATTTGGTGTATTAAGAGGCGTCTATACCATATGTTATATTGTCTGAAATCGGGCGCTCCGTTAATATTAAAGATAGGAAGCTGGGGTTTTCACCAATTGATTATGGAGTTAATTCTGTAGAGAGCGTCTGTGACACTTTTTTTAAATTATTTTTAGTGAAAGCGATACGACTATCAAATTTTTTCTCTAGATATATGGGAAAAAAGTAGCACCTTTTGATAAATGTTTTAAATATCATGAAAGAAACCGCATATTTTTAGCTGCTATATTAGGCGAGTTTTCGCCCAAAAGCGAATAATTATGTTTTATGGCGCTCTATACCCTGTTCTTCGCGGAAAAAATTGGACTAGAGGGTAGGATTACTTAACATTAACCAAAAATTCTAAAAAAAAAATTCCTTGGGTAATCCTCTAATCGGCAACGACAAAAGTCACGTGGTGTATAGGGCTTCCCACGAGACCAGATAAGGCGGTCTCGTTAGTTGAGAAAAAAATAAGTCTCGTTCTCGTTTCAGTCTCGGTCTCGTCGCGTAACCGTTTGCCTCGTCTCGTCTCGTCAAATTTCGTTATTGCTAGAACTTATTTCTATAAAACGAGTTAATTATTAATTCTTCTTCGTAGGCCTTCGGATGAGCACTTAATAAATGTCTTTCAATTCCTGTCGTATTATTGTCTTTTCTGCTAATTATTTTTCTTATTCTAGATTTGTCACATTTTGATGCCACCGAAGTGATTTTTAAGTTTATTAACTGGTTCAATTTCACTTAATCTATCATCACTTTCATCTAATCTCGGTCTTTTATTAGGGCTAACATTACTAGCACCTGAAGTCCAAAATTATAAATAAGATATTTCACAGATGGTTTCCAGATTTTAGATTTCGTAAATATATCGTAACCTATGCAGACCTTTTTTTATTAAAAAAAAATTAAATGATTATACAGCTTGTTAGTTATTTTTTTTTCAGAAACTCAGAAAAAAAAATGTGAAGAAATATGAACGAGACCAAAAACGAGACTCTCGGGTCTCGGCGTATGTGGTCTCGGTATTTCCTAAATTATTTTGAAAAAGGTCTCGTCGCGCTCTCGTCTCGGTTTTACGAGACGATACGAGAAAAGTATCGTTCTCGTGTGAAGCCCTAGTGGTATACGGGTCTTTTAAGTACGTTTTAATTTAATATTGTGTTTTAAGTGTAGCACCAATTTTTATCAAGAATAATTTTTTCTCAAACAACATTATATATGTTATTCCAGCATTTAGTTTAGCTTATCATCATGATTTTGATTATAGAACATATTAGTGTTAATTTCTTGAGTTGAATTTATTAGGCCGTCAAAAGTATGAAACAGATACTATATTATTTTGTTATAATAAACATATTTTAATTAATAAGTATATCAGATTCAAAATGCATGTGAAATGTTTGTTGTGGTATTATAGTAACTGGATTTAAATGATAACGAACAATCACTAGACTTAATAGATAAATAAAAATAAAATATCTGGTTAATTAATGTATGACAAACGAGGCTGATCTACAACTAATAAATAATTAGAACGGACTTTAGTTGATTAAATGTTTAGTATAGAATTTATACTTTGCATTCCCACTTTGGAAACTACCTCATACGTTATAAACATACATTTAACATAATGGTTTGAACTAGTTGATAAATTTAATTTAACTAAAGGCTTTTGAGATCCCTAAATATGCTCGGCAACATTCCTGAATAAACAAATTTGAACGTATCTCTTTAATTACGATAGGAAAACAGTTAATAGTATATGATACTCCTGCCTGTAAATATATATTCTTAAAGTACTGACAATAATTATTGTGTAATATAAATGTGCATATGCATCTGCATTTATATTTTTTGTTTTTAATTTAACTTCATTTTATTTATGCATTTTTGTATAATTATAAAATCGTACTTATACAAAAAAATCACTTGTTAATGAGAGAAATGATATAATGGAAAAACTCTGATTAAAACACTGAGTTTTGGTTAAATATTTTGAAGTTTCATATATCAAATGAATTTTATTTCACAACCACAATAATAAAAAAAAATTATTTAAGCATATTAGATTTACTAGTAGTACCTTTAATTAAATAATAGAATAGTAAAGAGATTTTTTTTCCAAGTCTGTATCTCAACAAAATTTAAGAATTTCGTAATGATAATTTTGCAATTAGTTTCTAGATGTAAGAAAATTGTTCACATATAGATTAAAATTTTAGTCAGAGTAGAAATATTTATACTTTCTGTAGGCTTAAAAAATAATTAAGAGTATTACAATTGCATTAATTTCAAGAAAAGATATTCTACCACATTAAATCGATTATTATGTTTACTGCTCCTTTTGTAATCTTTAGATATTATACTGGTGATAAATTCCATTCTTGCATTTTATCAGATTTATTCTGTTCTTAGTTTAAATAAATTTTAAAACTTATCACATTTTTCTTGTATTATTTTTTACTTTACTTTTAAAACTGTATAAGTTTTATTATTAATATGCATTGCAGTTATTATGGTTTTTTATAAGACAACTTTTATTTTTATGACTCGGCTACCTCTTTGGATAAAATTATAATTATTCTGTTTTTTTTATTCCCCTTTGTTTATTCTCTTGACATTTCTTTAATTTATGACTTTTAACTATATAAGAAAACTAATAGTTAGTTCAAACTCTTTTCTTAAATTGTATTCATTATAACCACGGATTAAGTAATGAAGAGGCATTAACCCTTATCACTGACCTCCTAAAATGAATATAATTCCACTAATCTTATATTTTAATAACACTGCAAAATTGGGAATATCTGCTTAGTGTAATTTTAGAAGGTGACAAAATATGACAGTAAACCAATAATCACAAATATAAGATAAAATATATTTTTAAATACAAAATTAATCAGGTATATTTATTTACTTTAACCAGATTGAATTGTGAAAAAATATAATTATTGTAAATAAAATTTCTAAAAAAAATTGCATTGACATTACAGTTTTTGTGCCCTTCTAGTTTATTAGTTGATAATAATTACCTGATTTTCGGCATACGAAATAATAACATGGGAGTTATTTTTTTTATTATGGCCCTAGGACATAACATAAGATAACAAGTCTTGTTCATATGGATAAAACTTTAATTTTAAAATCTACAATTGATAACAGCTCTAGGTTTGGATTTTGTATACAATTTTGATTTTGTTATAATTAAGTAAAATAGTTTTAAATAAGACAAGAAAACTGGAAGGACATAAAACATTAAAAGCACCACGGCAATTATGAGCTACATCACTCAAGCTAGAGTCTCTCGGGTTGCTTAAGGTGATTTTTACCCAAGCAAAATTAGTGCATTTTTGTGATATTTCTTAATCGATTTCTGAATATAAAATGAAAGATATAAACTTATTTTTTTTATAACAACATCTTATCTCATTCTCTAGTAAGGTATTTTGGGTGCATGTTTAACTTCGTATAAGTAAATGAAATAAAACAAATTTCAAAAATTAAAGTTGCACATTACTAGAAACATGACGTGGCTTTTATTAAAAAATAATTTTGAATAAAAATAATCATTAATAAGGGCGTAAAATGGGTACACAACATAGTATGTATTGTGGTGAGAATTATGCCTTATGGATTGTGTCTCTCATGCTTTATCTACCTACTACGCCTATGATGAAAATATAAATTATGCTCTGGAGCAAGTAAGGGTCAAATTTTAAATTTTCCATAACATTACGAGTAATAAAAACACTGATGGGAGGGAATTCCTCTATTTCAAAGAATGTTTGCTGTCTATCATGAACCTACCCCGAATCTCGAATTTTGAATATATCGCCTTAATAACTATTTTTATATAAGTCTGACAAACGAGTTGTTAATAGTATGAGGTGACTAATTTGAACAGTTATTGAGTAAAATACTATTTTTTACTCTAATTGGGCCAAAACTTAAATATGGCTCTATATAACCACCAAAAAGATCTTAAATCATTAGCTAATATTCAGAGAAAGTTTATCAAATTATTAGCTAGCTGGAATTTGGTAGATGAAATTTATCCCGAACAAAGTATTGGACAATATATTTTACTGCGCCGTTTTAGCATTGACAACTAGGAACTTAGAAGATTAAATAGTGGATTGACTTTCCTTTTTAAGTTAAATCGTAATCTTGCTGACACACCAAATATATTACGTCAGCTCAAATTTCCCAGATTTCATTTACGTAAAAATATCACCACTTTTTATTGTAACAAGACACTCAGAATATTAATGCAAAAAAATTTATTTAAAAAAATATACTTGTTAACGTATCAGAAAACAAAAATGTTATTATTAATATACCTGGTCTAGTAAATAGTTTTGATTATTTATTAATATATTTAGGTTACGGTTACCTTTATAAACTTTCTATTCATTACTTCATTCTGTCATCTGTCAGTTATTGTGAAAAAGTAGGGATGTCTGTCTCTCTTGAATACATTTTATTTATTTATATGGCCTTTTTCTATTCCTACAATAATGGTGTTCGGGTTTAAAAGAGACGATACGGTAGTCTCTACAATTAAGAAATAAAAATTGAGGTCAAATTAGATAATACCAGTGAATGAGTGTTTAAGTTTTAGACTAGTACCTTTAGGTGGAAATGGATTTTTACTGCAAATATACATAAAGTAGTTCAAAAAAATATCGAATAATAATTAATTTGAGGTCAGGTTTTCAGAAAATATATATGTCTATTTTTAATTTTACGACGATTTAATAATAAGTTTTCGTATATGTCATCATTGGACAAGCAAGCTTTTATTTTTCATTAATTGCTAATAAAATAAAGTTAATATTGTGTTGTTTACAGGCGTAGCCCTTCATTATTTTTAACTTTAGCAAAATAATTATGGTGAAATCAATAATTTATTATTTTAAGTTTTGTGTAATTTTGTGTCGAAATGAGTAACGATGACTAAAAGTTCTATAAAAAGGTGATGGAAATAGTTATATCACTTTATTATATACTTTGTAACTTGCAGTAATGGTTTAAACCCAGTATAAAACTAGGTTACTAAAAGATACAGATTATAAAACTACGAAACTTTCTTATATACTTCTATTATCTTTATATAACCATAAGATAACCGAAACTAGTTGCCATACAAATTAAATTAATCTATTGTGGTATATGCCTTTCTGCTTTATTTCTTGTTTCTTAATATAACTTTGTGTTACTTTAAGTTTAGAAAAATCTTTATTGAGTAGAATCATATAATGTAATTAAAACTGCAAATATTAAATATTTCGATATATTGCAACTAATTTTAATTCCCATTTAAAAATTTCAAAATACGATATGATTAGTATCTAGTTAAATACATTTTAGTCGTATTGTTAAAAACATCCTGTATAAAATAATAATGGTGCAGCCCCAAAAGCTGAATAAACAATGTGAGAATACAGCGAAGCACGAATTTTATGTAAATGTTCATATTCAAATATTAGCTCCTCTAATTAACTCAGACCTAAAAGCTTATAAAAAATTCCAACTCCATATGTAAGGCAATTATAAAGCACTGTATGATGCGAATGGAAATTTGGACACCCTCTTAACTTATAAGCAATCGCACTGTCAATGTTATGAATGTCAGAATTTATGCCACTCATACACAAAAGTGATGAATGCGACGAGCGGCAATATTTTGAGCCTTTATTAAGTAGAAAATCAGGTTATTTATTAATACCGATGTACTTCTAAAATCTTATGATTAGCCTATATTTACATTTTTTAATGAAATATAACTAACTGTTTTGATATCCAAAATATTGATATTTGTAAATGTAATAAATTTAAATATCAAACCTTATCTAAATTATCCTTCAGCATTTATAAACTGAACAATTTAGTTCAGGCGATCTTTAACGCTTTATTTCCTTAACTTTGTGGTAATTCTAATTAATCTGATGGGATATTTGGTTAGGGCAGGGGCTGCGTATGTCCCCAGAATGACTGGAAAACATTTATCGTGATCTCCAAAAATAGCAAAGAATCGAATTTCGGAGATAAAGGACTATTTGTCAACCCAAACCCTTTAAACATATTTTATTACAAAGGTCTCAGGACAGAATATATAGAGGATTTCGACTATGGGTAGATCTTTTAATTCGAAATGTTATCAATAAAATCCATGTGAAAATTTATTACATTGCATTCGGAAAACCAAAATCACTTTGTAAAATAGTTGAGATATTTTTTTAATAGATTTTGAAATCGATCGATCTTTATTTTTAGGAAATAATTCGTTTAGGAAAGACACATAATAATAGGTTATTTAATTCTAGAAAGACATAATAATTTTAGCTTGGTGTAAAGAACTCCAGTAATTCTAAAGATAAAGTTTCTTTGCTAGTTTCACTGTTTGTTAGTTTTTGTCTAATATACGAGTGTTTGTGAACTCAAGAAACTTTACAAATAGGTGCTTATTAGAACGAAAGTAATTTCGTTACCTTAGCTCTCAACTGAAAAGGTAAGTCAATAAGATAATAGAGTTGTAGAATTTCTCAACAATTTCATTTATTTCTCAGTGTCTTTTAATTTTCTTAATAATAGCAAGAGCAATCCATTTTTCATTTTTTGTTTTATATTTGTCAATACATTTTGTATAAATTGCAATAAAATTAGGTTTTTTTCATGGTACCAAATTATTAGTCTGACAATATATTTTTAAAAATGGTGAAAGTACTAAGAGAGGTAAAAAAATCAATTTCATTGAAATTTTCACACCTAACATTTACGACCAATTAAAAGCTAAAAAATTTTCCGGAAATTTTTCTTCTCCTTGGGGCAAGGTGCATGAAATTACACTGAAAATTTCACACCTTACATTTTCGACCAATTAAAGGCCTGTATTTTGTATCGTTACCATAGCAACTAAAAAAATTTCCGTAAATTTTTCTCCTCTTTGAAGTAAAGGAGCATGAAATTACACTGGAATTTTTTTGACGAATATAGTAAAATGACATTTACATTTACCATCAACAACCATCATTGTCATAGTGTTTTTTTAATATTTCGGTGTGAAATTTTCTAACCGAATACCTGCTTGAATTAATTACGGATTACTTGAAAATTCAAAATTTACAAAAATGCTTCCAAATGCTTGTCTTTGATTTTTTAGTATTATCTTGGATCATATATTGAACTTTTTTCTAATTACGTCCTGGTTTACTCTTCCAAAACGAAAAACATTTTCATTAAAGCAGTATAATATACTTTTTACTTTTGACACCACACACATGAAAAATGACTTATAAAAAAAATATTATCCCTTTGAATTAACATACATTAAATTTCAAAAGCATTAAAAACAGTCATTATCCTAGTATTTTTTTTAATACGATTTCGCTGTGAAATTTTCTTACTGAATACCACTCTAGCTTCAATTAAAAACAGAAAATTTTTGCTCGAACACGAATATTTAGATAATCCGTGTTCTCGAAAAATTTTTCAGTAATAATTGAAGCTCTAGTGAAAATTTACCGATTAAGACAATTTTTATACTGTTTAATGTATTTATGTTTATTTTCTTTTTATTCGCTAAACTGTGAGCTCTCACCTTATTTAAAAAAAATCGATTTGAATGTATATGTGTATGTATAAAGGAAGGATCTCATGACATTGTTGTGTAAAAATAAATTAATTATTATCTACCACATTTTCAAAAATCAATCAATGTTTTTAAATAAATTATTAAAAACAAATTGAAGTATAAATAAGCCAAAATAAAAGATGGTTTCGAAAATATTTGGCAACTAGTTCAAACCAAAACTTGAAACAAAACGTGTTTCTTTAAATAAATATTTCTCCCACCGCACCGTAGTTTACTTAGAACATGTAAACGTCATTCAAAAGTCAATTTAAATGTACTTCTCCGTCACCATTTCTAATAGCTTTTTCATATTGGCAGTATTATTAAGCTTTTGTTATGTGTTTTCCCCTATTTCTCATCGTCGGTACGGTGGCCTTATAGCATTGAAATCTGGACCAAATGGAATTAATGAAATTAATAATTTAATCCACCTTACCTACCGGGTACAATATAATACAATGAAATTTTAAAATTTCAGTGCTAGAAAAAGACGTTAAATTTAGTTTTTATTAATATGATTTAATCGGTACACATTTTATAAAACGATTATGTAACACTGTCTTTAATTTATTTATTTTCTTTGCATGACATTCTTTTATTTCAATTTTAATTTCTGCTTTTTGTGACTAAATATTGCCAACTATCGCAAGTTCTAATGTGAAATATAGACCATGAAATACTAAATTTATATAATGGAATGAACATTATTTTATTATAAATTTAATTAAAATCGGTAAGTATAATTTTATCTATCAATATTTGATAATTATCATATTTTTTACATATAAAGACGTATTTTTTTTAGTGATAATAATTTTTACAAAATTAAAAACAAAAGCTCATAAAATTATAAAAAATAATTTGGAAAATTTAATCACTCCGTATACACGTTTCTCATGCGCCGCCAAAGGAATACTTTAAAGGTTAAGCTAGTCATATGCAAGTGTCTAAACTTCTCAGTTTACAGTGCATTTTTATTTTCAGAAAAAAATTAAGAATCGAAAAATATAGGGAATGTTGCATTTAAAATTTCACATCTTTTTTATATAATTAAAAATAATTTTAAATTGTGGATTGAACAATTTTTAATTTTCGATATAAGACCAACGCGTATGTGATGAACTACCCTGTATATACTTATAGATCTTAAATTTAAAAAGTGAAATAGCTATTTACTAATTAGAAACGTGTCAAATGTAGGAAATTCAATGATACAATTATGGGTGAAGAGTTATTGATGCCTATTAGTAAATTACAGATGTAGGTAATTAATATAGGTCGCTTTGTATTGTTTGTGTATCTACACTAAATAAATTGAATTACAACCAAGTACCATGTTTTACCATGTTATATCTGGAGTCTCTGTTTGATTATACTAGGGAATATATTTATAGCTGTTTACATAAGTAGTTTAAATACAAATCGCGTTGTACTGCCAATGAAATGTCTGTTTGTAATTGATACAAAGCTAGGTAATTAAACATGGATTTGGATAACCAGATAATTTTATATAAGTGTCATATAGGAAAGACATATAATTATAATAAGAATACTTTAAATGTTTTTAGTACTATCATTATAAAAGCGTTATGGTTTAAATTTTTAAGAAGACTAAATCTTTTGTACAAAGTAAATAAACAATTACGAAATTGTAAGTAAATAAGAAAAAAGAGTTTTATATACTTTATGTCACGTGATCGCACCCGATTATTTACTCCAATAATATACAGGTTGATTCATTGAGAAATGGACATACCTTACCTGTGGATGATAGTCACCGAGGTGATTCTAAAACTCCCATAATATGGGTAACCGAAATACAAGATGTTTTATCCATTTTGCTTATTTCTCACATTTTTCCACCAGAAAACATCACTCATATATCTAAGTTATTATAATTTGTTTCCATATTTGGAAAGAGCACAAAAAACTAAATTCACTGATGTATTTTTAATTTTTGGGCCGACGAGTTTAATATTTAAATTTTATTTTATTTCATAATTTTCGGGGTACAAAATCAATAACAATATCCTTGGAAAAAAAAATAAATTTTGAAAAACCCAGTTTGAAAAATTAAATTTTAAGAAAATATTTTGATATTTAAAAAAAAGATCCAAATTCAAATTGACGAAATATCCAAGTTATGGAAACTTAAATTTTTGAAGAAAACCTCACTTTTAGGATTACAGAAAAATTGAAGAAAACTGACGTTTCTGGATATTAAAAAAATGAAATAAATCAAATTTAAAAAAAATCCAAATAAGTTTTAAATATGGATTTTCGGAAAATTATAAATTTCAGAAAATCGAACTTCTAAACAATTTGTGGACAATAGCGAAATTTTTGGTTATAAGAATATTTTGAAGTTTTTGAAAAAAAATGGAATTCAAAATTTCAAATAATTTTGGAAAAATTGAAGTTAAAAAAAATTTGAGATGGACAAATGTGTATTTTTAAATTTTTGTCATGTGTAGATTTTTTCCAAATTTTGCTTACTGGGCGATCAAAGTGTTTCTAAATATATAAATTAAACTATTAAAAAACAAATAATATTGGTCACAGTGATACAATTCGATTATATTTAAAATAATTTTAAGAAGCATCTCAAACTTAAAATAGCATTAAAAGAACATAATTTTTAAAAATATCGCATTTATTAAATTTTTTATTTTGAAGTTTTTGACGTGTTTGGATTTTTTTTAAATGTTCTTAAGGTGTTTGTAAATATATAACTTAAATTAATAAAGAAGAAATAATATTGATCTAAGTCAAATAATTAAGTTCTATTAATCCTGCGTTTTATTTCCTATAAAAGAAAATGTTTAGTTTTCAAAAAAAGATATCATATTGACAGATTTTCCTGTCTCAAGTTTTAGATTAATTATTTATTTGATCACGTGGTTTTTAACATGTATGATACTACTCTTACTGCCATTAATTCTTTGTAACTTCAAATTTGAAAATAACGTTTAGTTTTTATAAACGATAAAATACTGAGCTTTAGGAATTAGTCGCTAGGTACGACCTTTTAATTTAAATACATTATTAATATTTTATAATCTTCAATTGTAATTTTCACGTGGGTTTCATATTCATTTTGTTATTTACAGTATCTAAGCGTTAATAAGTTGGAAGTCGCTTTACAACCCTTCGTCTGATCTTAAATCCATAGTTAATTAAAGTTCAGTGAACTAACGATTTTGTTAAATTATTGTAGCTTTTATTTTCATATGAAATAAACCCACATTTATTTATCTTCACGTTTCTGATAGCAACTAACAAGTAGTCAATTTATAATAATTATTTATTATCGACCTTGTTAAATAAACTAGCTTATTTTTGTTACGGTGTCAGATATTTTCCCCTTTCGTATATTGTTTACCAGTACTATAGTGACACATTGGCTGCATCAGAGGGCAAAAAATAAAAAAAACCTGCAACTGATAATGTATTTATGTACTTCAACTTGCTTAATAAGCGGAAATCACGTTGCTATGTGACAGATTAATAGGCGATAATTAGCTATTAACATTTTTTAATTAGCAACCGTCAAATAATGACATGAAACATTATAAATTTGATAGTATTTATCAGAAACACATAAAGAAATGTAAATTCTTGATTATTTTGATATAGTTTTATTCTTTATATCATCTAATGAATACGATTCGTGTACTCGTAATTAATTGTTAATCGCATGTAGGTTAACACTCGACATGTTAAATAATTCCACTTCGTCTCATGGAATTCATTTTTGACAACATGACTCGTGTTAATCTATATGCGATTATCGATAATTCACTAATAGGTTAAAAATGCCATATAATAATACAAAAATCGTAGATTTCTATCGGATATTTACCAAATCAGGAAGGAAGAGAAAATATAACTGGGCACCGATGTGTTTTTGTTATTTATTATTGTGTAATTTTAAGTTAAAACTTTTAAACGTCAAATTATATTAAATTTAAAAACAGTATGTCTCGATTTGGTAATATTTCGGAAAAATAAATGATTAAAGAAATAGAAAATTATTATTTAAATTATATTAAAATTGAAATATTTCTGTATTCATTCTTACCAAATACCATTCGAGCTCAGATTTTGGGCACGATATTTTTTAAGTTTCTTTCTACTATTTACTTTCATATAGAAAATTTGAGTCGATCTATTTAACAAAATCACTCGACCTAACGGTCTCGTGATTTTTTCAAAAGATCTCGTTAAATTGCCAATGAAAATAAATACTCGAAATGAAACCTGTAAAAAATATCCGGCCAAATCTGAGCTCTAGTGGTATTACCCCTGATACATTTTTGACGTTTATGATGACAAAAATTAAACAGTAAAAATAATTATAAAATATAAGGACATTTTTAATAAAATATTAGGCTTACAAAAAATAATTTTCTGAAAAAATTTGCCGTATTTTGTTATATTTGACAATTTTACACTGTGTATAAAAACAAACAAGAATACACAATCGATTTTCAGATACAAAGAAAAAGATTTAAATATTTTAATGAAAAATGTGAAATGTGAAACATGACAGATATATTCATAATTAAAATAGACGTATTCAACTTGAGAATCGATTTCAATCAGTAGTTGTATGCCTGTTATCATAAATTAGTATGAATATAAAGAAAATATAATAAATTTGATTATTATTTGATCACTATTATAACTAAATTCAAATTTAAGATCAAAATTAATCTTAATTTTATTTTAAAGGGTGTATTACTTAGGGCCACGGATAAGGGATTTATTACTTGAATGATTGGTGTCTGGGGCCACGTAATTTTAACCCCACGGTAAGTATCTAGGGCCATTGATTTATAATGCCATATAATAATTAAATATGTATGTTTGTATGCATCTTTGTGGTGTATTTTCTTTGTTAATTTTAATAACTTATATATGGAAAGTTCAACTAAATTTAATTAAACAAAAACAATGGGGGGATGAAGCGATTACAACTTCCGTACAATTATAATAAAAAAACCAATATTTGTTAGTGATATATTATTAAATATTACTCATAAAATATTAAAATTAATATCGATTATTTTATTTAGTCTACAAACCACCAACCCGATATCATTTTCACCCTATATTTATTGAAATAAACGTTCTAGTAGTAATAATGTAATGGAAATAGTTTTTATAAAATCTTGAATATAATTAATCTTGTTTTTACTGGGTATAAATTAAAGATCATCAAGAAACTACTCTTATTATAAAAACATGGTTAATTTAAGATTATAATAAATTTGAATAAAGTATAGCAGTTTCTATAATGAAAGTTATATTTAAATTAGTTTCAATACATTAGAATATTAATCAAACAAAATTTTAGTTTGGGTTTATTGAACACTATACATGTATTAATATTGAAATTAAGCTCACAATATGGCCTTCTAAACATTTCTCTTTTATTGACTAATTTATAGATTCAGGTATTAAAAACCAGAACATCCCGATTCCAATAAAATTTGCATGAATGATGTAATGAAATTACACGCTTGGGTTCATCCTCTTTGATATCGTTTTATTAAGAATGAAAACCAATTTTTTGTTTATAGCCAATATTGCTATGAAAATTCAATTGGAAATAAATTGATTCAATCGAGAGATATTGTGTGTACGATATAAAACATTTTTCAAAGCCGTGTTACAAATATCTGAAGCGAATTTGTATACAAGAATTTCATTCTTTGGAATCTGTTCAATTTGTACTACTACGACATTCTTACATAACTTTGAATCGGTATATTCGAAATTTGCATCAGATGTTGTGTTTATAGAATATTCCATTTTTCTAAAGCACATTAGGAATTTTTTGTGCACACCTTAGGCTTTTAAAATAAATTTTTAAAATTATTATTATAAATGTGTCGACAAAACTAAAAAATATTAGCCGCAGCTGGAGTTTTACCAAACAATGTTTCGTTTGTGAGATTTGTTTTGACCAAAACCTCATTAGATTTTCGTAAAATATAAAATAAGATAATCACTTATATGAAAAATTTAAGTTTTAATTATTCAGTTATTTTATATTTGAGTGTAGTGTAAAGAGAAAAAGAAAAATTTAATTATTAATTACAATAAGTAAATCCAGGGAATCACTTGTCAGTCATTTTTAAAGTAATTGGTACAATTTAAGTGTGCTTATTATTTTGTTTTCTCAGATATAAGTCAAGAAGAGTAATTAAAATCATATAATTAATTAGTTGAAACCACATAAGAAAGTTTAATAAAGTTGAGTAACTTGGTTAATATTATTTACAAAATATCATTGCTGTTATAAAGATGGAATATTATATAGATCATTTAATAAAATCAAGAGTGTAAACAAATAGATATTCAGTTAGTTTTCAGAAATTAAGAATTGGAGTTTGAATAGTTATTTTTTTATTTTCAGCCAATTGTGTATAATTTCAAGTGGTGTTTAACATTTATCAAAAAATACTGACTATACAAAAGTAATTTTATTACCTCAAGAGCAATTTAAAAAAAAATCATGAAAAAATATATCTTTTTGTACCGCAAAATGAAAAATTAGTTGGTTTGTTTTTGTTTAGAGGTGAGGTACCATAAATCCACATATTTTCATTCACAAAAACTATGGTTAAATGTATGTCTTATCTTTTTTTATAGGCTTTACTCAAAAGCTACAAAAATTATGTACCATCTTTGAGAAACAAGGTTGAAAATATACTAAATTTTACCTAGAAATTATTTATCGAAGTTAATATCGCGAGTCCTCAAAATTTTAACCATAAATTTTTAGTTCCAAATTTCAATCGTATTAGGTATAACTTTTCCTTAAGTAACATTCACTAGTAATTTTGGTAATGCATAATACAAAGTAGATGATGATAAGTTTTATGTAAACAACTTTTTATCAGGGATCATGCATTTTTATAAAGGAGGAGACGTTTTTATCAAAATACTGCTCAATGATTGGTCAGAATTTTGAATTCTTCTTGGTCAAAATTGTGAATTTGTCACTTGAAAAAAATAATTAATCTTAAAACTGATAAAATTATTAGTTTTATGAGTTTCACTCTATTGAAAAAGCTGCAATTCAAGATCTCTCCATTACGGCTATGAGATAAAACCATTTATTATTATGGAATCGTCTCTTGTACTAAATTGAAGTTTTATGTTTTTTCCAATCATTCAGGTAAATCATTAAGCAGCATAGATTGCCATACAAATGAAATAAACTATTAAATTAAACTAGCAAAGTAGTATTTATGCCAAAATATATCTAAGCATATCGCCAAATATTTAAATCTAAATAAAACACATGAAAAACAAAAACAATATTTCTAAACATTATTATTGATCGCAGACATTCCTTGTATATGTTTTATTTATTTTACGGTACTTCCTTCTCAGTTTTTCAGTTGGGACATACCTCCGCTTCTTTTTCCATACACACCTATTTTCACCCCTATTTTAACTATTCTTTATGTAAGGGTCATATTGATTTATACCCAATCAACTCCTTATCGCGACAATTCTGAATTTATTTATTTGGTAAACTTGAATGTATCACAATTATCTAAACTTCACTCCCGTAAAATATGGAATAATTAAATTCCCGAAAACTTATACTTTAATCTACTTTAATATTTCTTTAATACCGATAAAATATTTTTTATTTTGCACTATTTATTTTCAAAAGTTCCCTATCCGTTTGATTTTACTACCCAATTATCTAAATGTTTTAATTTGCTTTAAAATTGTTTATCCAACTTTAACGTTAATCCATTATCTTCGATTTGGCTTTTTTATTTTAAAAATATTCTCTAAGAACATTTTGTTAGAATTTTCTGTAAGTGGGCTTCATTTTCTGATAAAAAGACCATGTCATGCGCGTACATCAATTCTTTGATTACCTCCAAAATCCGCAATCCTAAATTCTTGTGTCATCAAATATATGAAAGTAATGAACCACTTTCGTTGGCTTACGCCCTAAGTGATCACTTTATTGTTACATCGCTTTATAATTTTAAATAAAAATATCTTTTTTCCAATGAAGATAGTATGATTTTCCTTTAAATATTATTATTTAACAACCTTGGAAGAAATTATAAGAAAACCATGAAGACATTTACAAAATTTCGTATTATATGCGGTAAAAAAGAAAAAAGATTAAAAATAAACAATTGGTACTAAAACTTGGATAATAAATAATAAAGTGCAAAAACTTGTAATGACACATTAAAAAAAATAGGCCCAGAGTAATTATGGTAATATTTATATTTTTTTTAAGTACGGATTTTATTGACTAAAACTAAATTTGTTAAGGATATGGGAACTAATCCTATTCTTGATTTAAAGCATATGTAGAAAGAAACCATTTGATGTTTTTACTAAATTATAATTTTATTATAAAAATTAAGCTAAAATTTTGCAGCACCTAGTACTTATCTGCAATTTCTGGGGGAATTGAAATTAAATTAACATAATTTAACGCCAAACAAAAGAAGAGCTTTTTATTAATAAATTCATACTGTTGCTGCTTTCAAGAATGTAATTATATAAAATTATAGGAAAATAAATACAAGGACAGAAGGTAAACTAAAACAAAGAGAAGTTATTTTGTAAAAAATAGCTTCTTCAAGACATCGCTTTTGAATACAAATTTTCATGTAAAAGCAAATGAGTTTTTAAAAGTAGTTTGAAATATAAAAACATGTAGGGTAAAACGAGCTTTAAAATTTATTTTCGAAAATATTATTACTATAAAAATTGTTCCTTATAGAAGTTAGGTTTAAAATATTTAATTGCAATAATTTAAATAAATGTACAAGGCTTATTTGACTTTTTTGAGAAATATAAAAAAGCCCTTTAAATGAATGATTTTGTTTTAAGAAGCTTCCATATTTTGCATTGTTTAAGTCAATTATATGATTACAAGATAATTTTTACGCATTTAACTACTATAATTTTTGTTAAACTAACTTAAATTTTTATTAGTTTGGTATTTTTTTTAAGCAAAAAATATGTATTATTACTTTTTTCCATTAATTGTTTTTTGTTTATTTGATCTTACTAATAAGTGTTCACAATAAAATGTCTAACTTGGATGTTTATTACCAGAATTGTAGGGACCTTAATACGAAAGAGACAAAAGAGACGATTCAAAAATAGAAGATAAAAAAATACCAGAGACATTACAAATATAATTAATTAATGAAACAAATTAAAATGAAGCCGTTGAAAAACTTAAACCTAAAAAATAACTACTTTCACTACACTAATTTTTAAATAAGAGAATAAAATAGATGTTGAGAATTATATAAAATAATTTTAATAATTACGAATGCTTCTTTCAAATTATTAGAGTAAATTATGTTCCATCAATAACACGAGTTTTTGGTATAAAAATTCATAAATACGAATTTATTCATCTTCAGCACTGATACCTTTGAAACTATACAAAAGAAATTTTAATTGAATGTTGTATATACAGGTTTTCATAAATCACGTTATTTTATTAAAAACATTAATAGAATTAATGTGTTGCTAAATTCTATAGAATAATTCAAAAAAATATATTGAAAAATAGATTAAAAAATGTAGCAGAAAATGTCATACCACCTCTGAGATAACATAGAAATTAAATCTTCCTATTAATTATTAACGAATTTTTCCCTATGTTAATTAAATTAGTTATTTTGAAAGAAATAACATCAAAATTGACGCGGTCCAATCCCCAAAATAGAAATTTTCATTATTTTTTTTTATTAATAGTTATGCAATAAGATACATATAAAAATAAGTAAAGTTTGTTTATATTAACCTTTTTTGTGTAAATACATAAGGAGGACGAAAAAAAATGTCTGATACCATTTTAAAAATATAACGAGTTTAGTTTAATATAATTATATACTTTTTGGACCAAAAAATAAACTTTTTTTATGCCCCATTTTGACAGTTTACTTGAGTTAAGTTGAATAATAGTATATAAAAAAATTCAACAATTAATCTGCATTTTTCCCATTATATTAACAAATATCCTGTATATGAAAATTAATTTTCAAATATTCTAATTAATCAATAAAAGTTTTCATTTTAACAGGAATCTCCGATCGCGATATATTACAAGAAAAAAAAACACCTTAATAAAGCGTCTGGGCTAGACCCAAATTTTCAATATTCAATATTAATCCAAAAAGACGGTAGTTATGAACCTTACCTTCAGTAAAAATGGCCTGCAATAGAGTGCAAAAAAGGAAAGTTGCTTGCGTAGCTGTCATATTGTGAAGCTGACGGGTGGCACAATGCCTATTTAAGAATCGCATCTTCGATTTCGTGGAACTCTGCACGTAATTCAACCATTCTGGGACCTGTGAACAAATCACTGGATTAATACAGGGTATATCAACTTTAAAAATGAATATAAAATAGAGGTAATGTTGTTAAATTATTCATTTTTATAATTCTAATTCTATAAATTCTTAAGCTTAGAACTGACCCATATACGTGATTAAAGTAAATAGATACATTTTACGTGTTAAAACAATGATTTCATAAATAAATTATTTTAATTCACGGTCAAAGGTAATTGCTGTTAGGAATCCATTTCCACGTCAACTGAGTTAGATGGTTAGACGATACATATTTCAATAAGTGAACAGAGTGAAAAGAGTTAGTATGTAAAATATAATTAGTGTTGATTAGTACTGAACTAAAATGTGATCAAAATTTAAATTAAACGTGAGAGATAAATTTAATTGTTGAGCCCATAATGTTCTAAATAAAGGGTTGAATTTACAGTTAAGATGAATTTGCGTATTTGTTTCTATTATATATAGGTACATTGCTGTACCTTTTTCTTCACTTCAGATAATTATATGAACGCGAAATTTAAACAAATTTTTCTGAATGTATTTAATTATGGGATGAACACTGGTAAGAATAAAGTTATTTTAGAAATACTACTAGAAACTTATGATATGGAAAATATTGAAGCTAAACTGAAAAAGGAGACATCAGTAACCCCACAAAAAAAGATCAAGATATTCTAGTTGTCTTGAGATCAAAAATGATAGGGTACCAATATAATTTCAAACGACCTTCTAATTGCCGATCAGTACCAACCAAAATCCATAGGAATTACTCCGATATACAGTATGTTCAGTAAACCCTTGTCGCCAAGGAAGACACTCAGTTCTTCGTTCGTCTCTCTAATTGGGTCTTCTTTAATTTGGTTTTATAAGATTAAAGGGGAAACACCATTGAATCTTGGTTTATTATTGGTTCCAATATTACAAAAGTATGGCAAAATGTTAAAGTAAAATCTGTAGGAAATGCTTTATATAAAGGACATCCTAACAGTTCAAAAAGAAATTAATAACTATTTATTCTTGTTTATACTACAAAGAAAGATATTTTTATAAAAGGAAATGAACAAAGACATATTTAAACAATAATTTGAAATGGTTTCCTTTTCTTATATTGTTCAAAGTAATATGGAGTTTTAAACTCCTTCTTTTGTCATGAATTATGCTTATCGTTATTCTGAGCATGCGGAGTATGAAAACTTTTAGTCCTTAACTTTATTAACGATAACAGGCTTCGTTATGTACGGAGAAATAGCGCAAGGTAGTTGCTATGCTTATGGCTATTTTTTTAATTGCAACGTTGTCAGAATTAGTAGACTGTAGTACACATAAGTTTGTAATTAAATTTCAAAAGAATAAAATTTAATTTCTTAATATAAAGGCAGCAACATGTTTTTTTTATTGTTAGGAGTTATACAGACAAACAATTCTAATATAATAATTTTTTGTTAAAAAAATAACTGTGGCAAAATCTGATAACATCAATAAAATTATTGCGTAAAACTGATCCCTTCTAACACCAACATTTTCGAAAGTCTCTTCCATTATTCAATCTATAAAATATTATTGTATTTAAATAAAAAAATTAAAACAGATTAAAGTGTCAAAATGTAAAGGAATCTTTTATTTTTAGATGGCTTAAAATCTCTTCTGTGCCTAGTCGTAAAAAGACATTAAATTTATCTTTTGTTTTGTTGTTAGTAGATTTTTTTTTAATGTAAACGAACAAGACTATTTTTACATATTTAGTTTTACAATATTAAAATTTTTAATTTTTGTTCACCCTGTATGGTATTAAAAAAAATAATTTTCTATGATATACTAAAACCAACATGACTACGGATTTCCAATGCCGTCTCATTGTATCTTTATATAAAAAGTTGAAGTTAAAAGTGGCGAGCCCCGTATAAGCATTTTCCAACCCTCTAATAAATTTCAACGAGAACTCCTTGTTTTATAAAGCACAAACGGAATTAGTTTCTGAACAGCGGCGCGTCTTGTCCGTTTAGCTGAAAATAAAATTTTTATTTACCCAAGTTTTATTTGAAAATTTTACTAGCCTCTGATTGAACTCTTTATATAAAAATAACGAAATTTATTTAATAATGTAAAATTTTCAAGTTTTATTTGAAACGACTTATTTAAAAATTGATTTTTACACAAAAGGCAATAATACTTTTTAGTGCTTTAAATCTATAAATTTTATTTAGATCGACATAGGTCATTATTAAGTACAGTATGTCTAAATAATAGCTCTACGGTTAATTTTGAGAACAAAACTTTTCTCGATTAATTTAAATGATCAAATTAAACGAACGCAAGTTAACTGTCAAATATAACATTTTATAAAAATATTATATGCAACTGAAATTCGTAAATTTTTATTAAAAATAATACATTAATAACAATTGTTCGTAACATAATTTTATTTATAGAAGAAAATGACACTACAGAAGTAAAATTCATTTTTTTTTTATTATAAATCCAAATTATTTTATTTTATTTTGTCATCCGTTATGTTGTTTATTTCATGTTTTTTGTAATAGTTTTCTTGATAAAAATGACGCATATTTAATAATTTGAACTCATTTATTTAAAGTAACTGTTACTTATCGTGTTTTAAGTTCAAGAAAACAATATACATATGAATTTCAGCATTAAAACTGATTTCGACCCAAGATATGTTTAACTTGCTTAGAGGGCATTTCAAATTATTTTTTAATATTTTTACTTATTGTTCATCAGATATTTATTATATTTCAATTTTTAATTTAAAATTGTAATCGATAATAAATATAACCGATAAAATGTCATCAACCCGGTATCGTTTATTGAATTCAAAAAATTAATTTACCTACTTTCCAATTAGATGAGAAAATACAGAAATTAGCGCTGAAATCATAAAAATCATAAAACATGTTTCGTCTGCTCGCCTATTATACTTAAAGGGGAACACTCCGGTGGTGGCTACTAAGTGCTTCCTTTCCAAACATTAACCTTTATTCGCCCGGTAGTTGTTTGCTATTAGATTTCAAGCTAGATTTTGATAAATAAATAATATTTAAGGTAACGTTAGCATAGCGGATGAAAACGAGTTAATGTTACAATCCGTATGTTTGTTAATTTTGAAGTTATAATTTTGAAATTTGGGTCATTTATTTAAGAACATATTTCTTCTAATTCAGATCAAAATTATCGCTTTCGATTATTCTGGAAATGATATAAACGTTCTACTTTCTAAATTCGTGAAACATAATATTCTGATTTTTTATTCTTTTTACGGCTAGATATTAACCGGCCATTTTTGAAAAAAATGGCGTCAAAAAGTCATTTTGGAAAACATCCTTTAAGAGGACCGCACACCACGTGACTTGCGTTGTTCCCGTTTAGAGAATTACCCAACAAAAATGTGCTTGTATTCTAATAAATTGGGTGTAAAAATTATTTTTTTTAGTATTTTCCAGTTAATGTTAAGTAATCCTACCCCTCTAGGTATTTTTTCTGCGCAGCACTAGGTAGAGCACCACAAAACATAATTATTCGTTTTTGAACGAGATCTCGCCTATTAAAGCTGAAAATATGCGTCTATTTCATGATATTCAAAACATTTATTAGAAAAGCGCGTCTGAGCTACTTTTTTATCTAGAGAAAAAAGTTAATAGTCGTATCACTTTCGCTAAAAATAATTTTAAAAAAGTGCCACAGAACCGCTCTAAAGAATTAAATACAGAATCAATTGGTGAAAACCGCAGTTTCCTGTCTTCAATATTAATGGAGCGCCCGTCCAAAAACGATTTCAGACGAGATAACATATGGGATTGGCTCCTCTTAAATAACTTCAATATTTAAAGATTTTAAGCAGGAATTTGTAGGAAGTAAAATAATTACAGAAAATAGTTATTTATCCAACAAGTACGTGAAAAGATATTTTTCCACGAATATGAATTGTGTAGACTAATATAAAATTTATAATTTTTAAATAAAACATAATTTACAAGTAGAAAGACCCTTACCTAAAGTATATTCAAAGTCTACTTTTTTTTTAAAATATTAAAGTAACACTTTGGAAAACCTGAATGCAATAATTCTGAACTAAAGGTTGTAGAATTTCAAAGTTATATCTATAAAATTAACAAATATATTAAGAGTGCTCTCATGTCGTTATCACCCGATAGATATTATTATTTTTAGGTAAGATTGTCTAAATTAAAAATTTCTATTATAGATGTATGGATTTTTTTGAAAGTATTAGTCACTGACGGAAAAAGAAGAACTTATATTGAGTTGTTCTTTCCAGATGGGAAAATGATGGAATTTTGTTGTAGCCCGAGGATTTAATTCAGTCCAAAAGGAAAACTTCACGATTGTCTGCAACCTCTATCCCAGAGGAATCGTGCGTATTCAAGTACTCGAGAATTTATGATTTAATAGAAGCATTGAAACTGGAGAAGCAATTAACAAAATATATCCAGCACTGTTACATCAGATATTGTCAATTTTTTTAACTTTCTATAAAAAGTAAAACCTGAACATCACACTGTTGAACATGCTTTTTATATAACCTCATTCTACCTACAATTAATTAATAGCATATCGATTTTGCGATAATTTAAAGGTGTAATGAAAGTTCTTCAAAATATGTCGCGACTATAAGAAAAATGGAGTAAATAAAGTTTTCTTGTTCATTTATTGACCTATTTTTGTCTCGCAAAATTGTTCTTTTGTACGTGTTTTCAGAATAAATAAATAATAGTTTTGGGGAGCTTTTGAGTTATTAATACAATTTTAATAATTATAAAGTTAATAAAATATTTTTGTGGAAAATAAACAAAAACCCCTATATTTCACTTAATTACGTTAATATTGAGGTTCCCACACAAATGTCATTACGCCACTGCCGGTGTAAACTGTCAGTCAAGTTGAGTTTAGGTTATATCGTAGTAATTAATTACAGATTTAATAAAAGTACCATTTATCAAAAAAAAAAAAAATGAAACTAGACTACTTCAACTTTAAGTGTATATTAACATTATTAGACAATAGTGAAAAAAATTATTACGAAGACTTTACCTTGAAGGGAATTTTGATTTAAACTAGCCTCTCATCAATAATAGTAGTTCTTTTAAATTTGCTATTAATATACTTTGTTTGGTATTAATAGTGAACACAATTTTTCAACTAGAAATCAGAATATTACTTAAATTAAGAAGATACAAAATACGTGATAAATTCTTTTTAAATAACCATTTATATGATACAGCAAATATATAAAAATGTGTTTTGAATATTATTTAAAAAAATATTACATAATAATTAGATTTGATGAAATTACTAAAATTGCATAAAAATTAATAAAAATAAATTTATAGGAATAATAAATATTCGGTAATTCAAAGATTTTAAATTTTTGTACTCGTCGGTAACATTATTGAAGGCGAAGTTCTATCAAAATTTATTGTAAATATTCTTGCTAGAATTGTTTTCTTTATACAATTTTTTCTGAAGTAGTTTCTTAATAAAAATAATTGTACAAAATTAAAAATATTTATAATCTACGCTAACCCGCCACTGATACCAAAACCTAGTAGATCTCTCCAAATATTATGATAAAATTTTACACTTTCCATTATTAACAGTAAAATATTCAGCAAGATTATCAAATTCTCCTAGTGCTTTAATAGAATATGAAACAAAACAAAGATAAAACTCATATAGTTGTGACTAAAATGTGTTTTAAGTTGTTTTTGTTTGCTTATTATATGCTTATTATACAGTGCTATTTTTATTACATACAAAATAGTTCATAAAAGAGAAGCTTTTTTAAAACATAATGAAATACTAGTTGGCACGAAAAATGAAATGAATTAAAAAATAAATTATTAAAAAAATATATTTACACAAATCATTCATGTCCAACTTATGACAGAATACTTCTATTTTTTATATGCTACGTCTATTCATATTTTTGTTTTTGTACCAGTTACACGATTTTGATCTTTATTATTAAGTATTTTAGCGTCAAACTTGTTTGGCTTAATTGAATTAGAATCCTACAAAATACCAGAAAATTAATGAAAACGCACCGTTTAATTTTTCGATAATCACTGAAAATCTTGCTATCTTTGGACTCGCTCTTTATATCGTGAAAACATGCAAAAATTATTATACTCATATGAGTAATCAATGCATATTCTGTTTATATATTCAAAAAAATATATTCAGAATGTCCATTTGAAATTTTAACTTCTAATCTAAACTGTTAAATTTATAGAGCGTTATATTAATAAAGACATTTGATCATCATCACAAATTCTACAATTATAGCAAAGTCAAGCAAATTCACCGATAAGCAATTTCTCACTTATGCGGTGCGATATAGAAACAAAACTAAAATAAAATTTATTAAATTACTTATTAAATTTACTATGTCCGTCTGTCTGTCTGTCACAGCCATAACTCGAGAGGGCCTTTGCCAACACTGTTGATCTTGATCAGGGCGCAGTATCTCAGTAAACTTAAAGCAGACAGTCAAGACTAGTACTATTTCGGTCAGAGGGGTTTTTTTAATCTGTTTAACCAAACCTACATTCAAATGATATGAATTGTAAAGATGATGTGCATTTTTTCTAATTTCTATTTCGGAGTAGGCTTACCCTGTCGTAGGAATAAAGTAATGTGTAGATATATTGTTAGTTTTCAATATTGACCGGCTTGTGAACAAAAAATGTATAATATACAATCAATAACAGTTTTGTTATAGTTCATACAGTTTAAAACCAGAGAGTATAAAAATTGAGTCACAGTTTTATTTCTTTCAAATATATCTAATAATAAACATTGTTAAAATATCTAAAACTAAACTTTCCCACGTTTTAAATTATCACACAAACAGAGGTAAATTCCTAGTGACACACTACTATTATTCCAGGGGACGAAAATGAAATTTGCTGCGAAGTGCAAAGCTTTAAGCTATAAAGTAACCGTAATTTCTGATATGCCTACAAATTTACTGCCACTGCAATTCAGGACGCGTTCATTTTCATAAACCTACACATATTTGTATTCATATTGCGTAACTTATTTTGAATGTATTTAACAAACTTTATTACAATGTGCATATAAGATGCCTAATATTAGATAAGGCGCGCTATCATTTGAAATTGGTATACGAATTACATTTAGATAGACACCAGATATTTTACTCCAATTAGAAAAAAAAAACATTTATCAACATAAACATATACATTTTATTCAATATATTTTGACTAAAAGTTATAAAAGCAAACAAAACTTTACAATAACATCAGCTTTCATGGTTATAAAATATCTGCGAATAACAAGATTATATTTTGCTTTATTTGAAATCTGAAATATCTTTTCATTACTCTAGAGAATCTTATAAAGAGGGTTTCCCTTAATTTTATTTATTTTCAAGTTACAGGCTATAAAAGAACAGTCGATAGTTTCTTTTAAATTGGGACACTAGAATAGCCGTCCAATTTTAGTTGATGAAAATCATTTATTTAAAAAAGACTTACATGGATTAACTATCCATATAAAAACGGATAAACTCATCTCTCTGGGTACATTAGTTAAATTAGAAAGTTTGAGAGGGCCAAAAGTTATTGTAGACGAAAACGTTTTAAAGATAGACAATAATAGGACCAATTAACAAAATTAAATTAACGTTATTGATCTGAAGTTCTGCAGAAAGAAAGAAAGAGGATTATTGGATAGAAAAAACAGTGATAATGAATTTGTAGGGTTCTAATTCGGGATCTCAATCAGGAATCAACAAATAAATGAGGGAAAATTCGACGGTTAAGAATCGACTATGGTATATATAGTAAAGTCTATAATTGCATTCAAATCGGATTTCTTGTCACTAAATAGTTTTTAAAATTTTTAAAAGAGACATGAAAATTCAACGAGAAGGGAAAGTATTGAGAACGCAGTAAAAAAAATTTCGGGATGAAGACACAAATATCCATTTCGATGTCCCCTGAGACTGACTTGCGTGAGTGTATATTCTTCTAAGATAGAGGCCACATCTTTAATCCGATTGAGCTGAAATTTGATATCTGGATTACGGTTATCCGTCGGAATAACCTATAAATTTTTGTACGACATCTAACAAAAGAAACTATCACTTGTCAAAAATGACAGAAGCTGTATGTCATTTAAAAACTCTATTCAGAATGGTCAAGATTATTTCTCCAACTATCACCTTTTAAAAATAAAAAATATAGTTTGAAATATTAAATATTTGAAAAAGTATTGAACTAATTAGAACCAATTTCAATAAAAGTAAGGCAATAATAATCGATATATATCTATTGGAATTGACTTTTCCTTCAATTTTGAAGTTAAAAATAAAAACTTTGCCATTTTTTATCCAATTGACTTCAAATTTAAGACCAATAACAGACATTTCTACCAACCATTTCTTAAATTTTATTAGACTAACCATTTTTCAGAAAAGACACCACTCTCAAAATTTGTCTCTGGATACTCGTCGGGAAAATTTTGGGACGACACAACCGATTTTTTAATTCCCACCTACATATTCAGTTTCGCTTTATGTAATCATATTTATTCGCGGAATGTTTAGTTTAGTTTTCATACATTTTCATCATTTGTTTGATAAATATTGGAAGTACCAGAAAAATTTATTTTTCATTATTGTGTTGCAGTTGTAAATAAACATATTGAATTAATATTCCAAATCCTGGAAATCGAATCCAAAGGTTAAATAAAAAATAAAACATGGCTTTAACAATACCAAAGTTCCTCTACTTTCATCTAGAAAACATCCTATTGAGAGATAAAATTGAGTATCTAGAGATAATATTAAACAGTTACGATCAATAATTCAATGTTTAAGATCAGTTTTTATAGCGAATTTCTTAAATTTTTCGTAGGAATTTAGAGCATCTCTTGAAAATTTATTTTTGGACATAGTTTAAGGAACTGAGAATTCTTGTTGAGCATAAAATTTTATATTTACTTAGTTTTTTAAAGTTTTACTGTAATTAATTTGGGTAATAAAGTTTTTTTTATTACTTAATATTTTTCAATAATGAAGGTTTCGTGTTACACGAAAATATTTGAAATATTTAACATTTTCAATTAGGCATTCAAATTGATACCCACACGGCTGAATACACAAACGATGTCGTTTTAAGATTTTTTTTATAATTTTCTATATACTTCAAAATTTGTTGGTGATGATTAAAATAATGTCAAAACATTTTAAAACATCAACTTTTACAACATGATTGTAGTCCAAAAATAGAATCCAGGTCCGTATTTACAAAAATAAAGTTGATGGTAGTTCTGAAGGGACAAAACATTAGACTGAAATATACTGAGTGCTTCGTTAGCTATGACCTGTTAATAAAGATGTGAGACCTATTATCCAATGAGTCAGATGCATTTCGTACAATTTTAAACTTATATTCAATTTTTTTGGAAAATTTGGGGTAGTGGTAAAATTTACAAAAATAGCATTATTGAAGACATCTTTTATCGTCAGTGTTTCCTTCTACTCAAAAAATACAAATTTTCCAGATTATAAAATTCGCTTCTTTTACCGAACTGGCTTGTGATCGACAAATGGTTGTTTTAAATACCACAGGATATAATAAATTGGAATTTGGAATTTTTATTATATAGTTATATATTTTTATTGTTGTTTTATAATTTTTAATAATTTAAATTTCAGAATTATAATACAAAAATTACACAACTAATTTTTCTTAATACGCAATTACAATATTTTTGCTCTTTACAAACAAATATAGAAAATTCTGACATACGTCATATTCTCTACAATTTATTAAAAATGTGATGTTTTGACCTAATAACGGACGTATAATTTTATTTGAGCTATAAAAACAATATCATATGTGTAAATTTAAAATACAGATCAGCTCAATAATATTTTTGATTAAACAACAAATATTAATTTTGGTATTTTTTTTTCGTAAATTTATATTTAAATTTTAAACTTTTGTACTAGAATTACCTGCACACGTTTAATAACTTTATACTGTAAAGTAATTATTTATTACACCATTAATGTGTCATGTGTTTAATAAAATGAATAATGAATCAAATTTTCTAGAGTTGCTTTGTAACAATATTTAATATTTATAAAAATAATTTAACCACTATTTTAATGACTTAATAGTATTTACTAGATACCTAAAACCCATAGGCAATAGAAATTCGTAAAATACCAATAATGTTACCATGTGTCAGCTTTTATCGAATTCTCCGGGGTTCGTGTCGAAAACTGAAAATAACAGGGACATAAATGATATTACGTCGGAAGGATTTTCTATTAAATTTTTTATTCCAACTAGTGCATCTCTCATGCTAGGATTATTCTCGTAAGACTGAAAAATTTCTCAGGCTCTTCCATTGAGAGCTGCCGTTGCCTTTAAGGGAACAGAATATTTGTTTGTGCAAGTATTTTTTCCAGTGGAAAAGAAGACTTGATTAAAATACTGAGGAAACCATAATAATTTCCTTTAAAACATAAAACGGAAACTAGCAATCATTTATATCAATCAATATGAAATAATTTTTCACTAAACATTACAAAAAATAGAAATATAGCTGAGTATATAAAACAAATAAAATTTATTAATTTTATATTAGAAACAATTAAATAATTAAAATGGAGGTAAGAGCAAAGTTAATTTCTTTCAATTCAAGAAATTTCGATTAGTTTTATCTAAATTCATTCAGGAGGCACAAGCTTTATTCCTGGATCAAATGAAATTGGATATCGGAGAATTCATAATTATTTTATGTTTTCTGTCAAATGGTTAGCGCCTTTTAAGGAGTTGTAAAAGGTTTTGACAACTAAGTAATTGTGCGGATTCTCAATTTTATGCAAGCACAAATTTTAGACTGGAAGTGTTTTTCCATTATATTTGTTATTGATTCAAGACAATTTTTTTAGAAAGTATATTTTTGTGCTCATAGATTGGCTTTCAATAAGAAAAAAAAAGATTCACAGAACAAATTCCGATCGCTATGTCGTCAAAATTGTATAAAACTTAAGGAATGTCTTAACATTAAGGCGTTGTAAGTAATTTCTGTTGTAAATGTATAATTTCTGTAAATTAGATGTAAAAGTGCCCATCCAAACAGTCTGATTCAAAAATTTACTAAACTAATCAATTGGTCAAAAAATATTTACCACTTAAGATCTTGTTAATAGATTTTAAGCTTACTACAGTTTAAAGTACCTGAAAGGTAAATTTACCTAATTTTATAGTTAAAAAAAAACTTTTATACTATTTATGTCCGTCCGTCCGTCTGTTAGCCTGATTCAACTCGAGAACGTTAAGAGACAAACGGACAAGCATCGTTAAAAACCCCTAAAATTGACCTATTTTTACTTTTCCGCTACATATACCATATAGTATCGTATATAAGGAATACAAGTGTGTCTACGCAAGTTTGCTACATATAAAAAAAAATTATTATCAGTTTTATCAAAAAAATGTATTCTTTATAAAAAGTTCTGCATGTTCTAAATCCCTAAATTCAACAATTAGATATTAAATTGTATCAGTCGTTATGAAGAATACATTTTTTTTTTTTTTTGATAAAACTAATACTAAAATTTTTTCCCATATGTAGGACATACTTTAAATTGTTTTCGTTATTTTAAATTTTGAAAACTCGAAAAATTACGACACATATATTGCCGTTGCCGTGTACAAATTGAAAATTAAGATTGGTATAAAAAAATAATTTATTGAACAATTAACCAGTGAAACTGCCTATGAAATAAATAAAAAAAAAAGCCAATTAAACATTATTATTGATATGCATTTTGCTGTTTTAATTTTTAGGCTCCGCATTTTTTCGTTTTCGTACTTCTTATCTGGAGGTAATAATTTAATACATTGTTTATTTTTGATTTTTTTAATTAGTTTATAATAACAAAGCTTTGCGCCATCCTGTAATGTGTTTGATAAAATAATAATTTAATTATTATATAACAAATTATCAGTTTTTAGTATATTTTCTCCTAAGTATTTATGTTTATACATAACTTATCTGTATTAACAAGTTAATATTAGAAATTTAGAATCGATGCAGAATGTATGGTTCAATTTAAGAGAATTTGACTTTAGGTAATAAAATTAAATTCGCTAGAATTTGGCAAAATTCAATTTAGATTTCTCTTTTACATTTGTAAATTTGCACAGTGAAACAACGTTAGATAATTACTAGAAGTATCAAGACGGTTCTGTTCAACAATTTCACGTTGTAGAAATTACACCAAACAATTCTGTCAGGACATACAAAACAATTATCGTATTTAGCATACCTATTCGGTAATTACAAAAGCACAAAAACATTCAGCTTTTGAGTAGTCCCTTAACCGTTAAACTAGACCTGTGGTTTTGAATACGCTTTGAAGGGAAACCCAACAAGAAAACTATTTTTAGGGGAAGATAATTGATAATCGATCATTTTTAATCAATTTTTTTTTAGTTTCTTTTAACATTGTAATTACTCACATCTATTATATTAAAATAAAACTCAAGAAAATTGGAAACTAGGTTAAGAGTGTGGGTAGCACGAGTACATCATTAAGAAAGTAATTGAAAATATGAGTTTATTTTCTGTAATCATGTTTGAAACAACTTTTAAAATTTAATTGAAAGCGTATTTTTATTTTAGTCCGCCTTAGATCTCTGCATTCTTAACTAACTTATAGTTCGCCTAAATATTAAATTAAATTCTTCTCTATTCTAAAATACTATTTTTATATTGAAAATTGTTTAGCATGATGTTTTTATGAAATAAAATATTTTGTGATATCGAAATTTTTTATTGAAACTTATTATAAGTAGTATGTAGTGCGGACCTTTGAGTAAGTATAAATATTTTAATCAAATTATGTAGTAACAAAGTAAGCCCCATTGTAAATAAATGCTTTAAGCTATTTGAGATTTATAAGTAGCATAATTTGCTATTTAGACAATGTCCAAAATCTGGTTCAGATCAGACCAGGGGCAATGTTAAGGTAATGAAATTAATTAAAAAACAAAATTATAGTAAATGGTAATAGAAAATAAAGTTTGATCTTGTGTATCAACATCTATGTAAAAGTAGAATGTTTAGTTGCGTTCAATATCGGCACAAAAATGTATCCCAATGAATTTAAGAAAATGGTGAGACAGATCATGCTTCAATTTTTGCTTTAATCATTTCTATCCTAATTGTATCTCTCATTGGAAAGCGGTTCGATATGTATAGTTAAGTTCCAATTGGGTATGATTCCATGGGCGGAACTGAAAATATAAATAATACTTTATTGTCATTTTCATATTGCAAAAAACCATAAATCAGTAATCAGTTGTTAAAATACCAGGAACGGATTTTATTCCACTCTCTGTATTAAAGACATTTTTCTTGTTATAATCTGATCCTCAATTACCCCGATGTGTAGAGGTATAATTATTTTCTTTTATTTTTAAATTTTTTTAAGTAGGTTTGTATAGGGATTTTCAGAAATTTTGAAATTCCACACATATATTGGGATTAGCAATTTATTTATATTTAACGAACACGTTTCAACGAAATGCATTTGGTTGGGTCAAGAAAACCTTGTAAAGTTTTTACATGTACAGTTTTATTTTTTGATTCTTTATTAACGTGTAGATGTATTATGATTATGATATATTAAAAGAAAATTAAATATTACTCAACAAGCATCCTTATATTTATACGTCTCATATCTTTTATTCCTACTACATTTTCAAATAAATTTAAGCATTGTAAATATTTATTTATATAATAAAAATATACTTAATTTAATCTGTACTAATAGCATCTTTTCCAAAATTCACTTTTTATAGAACTATTAACAGTTAAATCGGTTTAACTTTCATTTTAATGAACAGTATCAAATATTTGATATTAAGTTGTATTGTTTTAATAATAATACTAAAAAAAATTAAAAAATAAACAAAAAAACTATTTTAATGCACAACCACCTAAAATCCATTCCTGGTAATTTAATAACAGGTTGAAATACGCTGATAATAATGATTCATGGTTCTATGGTTTGTTACCAAATCAATAACAAAATATTGTTATATTTTTTAGTTTCATCCATACGTTTTTCACCGAATTTATATACTATTTAAACATCACTTGTATCTGACATAGCGGTTTTTTACTCTACGAAAATGTGTAAAATACATTTATAGCACTATACGGCCGTGACTAAAGGGCTATACAGTAACCATCAACTACTGATAAGGTTATTGATCAAAGATGTAAGAAAAAGGTCGATTATTCAAATGAAACCCTACACCATGAGACAGTAAACAATAAAAACGGCTGGGCGGAAGGGTCGTAAACTACAATTTCTCAACAGCTAAGATAGGAACCTTCATATAAAGAATATTGGATGTTACAAAAATGGAAACACTGTTAATAAGTTTGTACCCTCTTGACGACAAAGGGTTTTGAATTTTTTCTAAAAGTTGTTTTATCACCCGAAAAATAAAACTACGTTATTTAATACATAATTTGATATTTTTAACAAACGTTTGTTTATAAATATACCTAATATAAAATTAATAGTACGATGGTAAGAGTTTTCCTTTTCTGTATATGGCACAAATAAGGACTACAAGAGATATACTTGTTTGATTGATGGATTAAAGCTTACTGGAGCTTTTTACAGCAATAACAAGGTTGCCGATAGAATAAAAATTTAAACTGTTTTACAGAACTAGTGTGATAACAAATATTATATTCAATAAATTAAAATAATTTTTTATATTTTTACATGTCTGCTCATTGTACAAATTATATTTTATATATTATAGTCTAGAACAACGTCTGTTTTGGGATCACACGCATATATAAAAATAAGTTGTAATTATATAGCATAAAGTAATAAACTATGCCTGCCTTAACCTATTGTTTTATTATATTTATGTGGTAATATTGCGTATTATTAGTAAATATACGAACCGTAACATTCAACATACACGTGGTAATGTATACATTTGCAATTAATTTGATTAATTACGTTAATCGACAAGTAATATTATTTGGTTTTAAGGTTAACCTATTTTTTGATTATTAAATTTACATTCATTGAAATATCGGAATTATTTTGGAAGCTTTGGAACAAATATTCTCTTAGAATGAATTTAATTAATCTGTGAAATTATGGCTTACTTGCGGTTATTCCAGAAATATCAGTAAATCACAAATTATTTTTTTATTTTTAAAGTGGAACCCAATTATTAAAGATACCCTTCAAGAAGAAAAAAAAATGACAGAATATAGCACAAAATATACTGTTTTCAAAACTGTCAAAACATTGTTGCCCCCTTAATGTTTTTATAACATTTTCTTGTTTTTTATAATTTAATTTATTTTTAGCAGTTTGTACGAATAATATTCATTTTAATTAAGAAATTTAGTGCCCCTGTATATCTGGAAGATACGAAAACGGTTAAACATAACATTCGGAGTTGCTGAAGAAAACCCAATGTTTCAAGGGTCACTAAATTAGTAGAAAATTACATAAGCGAACTAATGAATTTTAAACTGGGTTTTACAGATTTTATAAAATATGTATCTTATAATTTTGGAAACGTAATAATACACACACATGAATTATTGTAATATAATAACGCTAATACAAGTTTTAATAATTTATAAATTAGTTGTAACTTGATTGTACTGATCAAAAAATAAAAAAACATTTGAAAACTGCTTAAGGGTAAACCAGGTCAATATTGTATAGATCCCAAAATGCGGGTATACCGGAACTTTTAAGTGGCCCACCCTATATGTATATTCAACATCGTTAAAATTCAATCCCAATGGAGATACTGACCAAGGATATCTACTGAGCAAATGTGAAGTAAATCCACAGTCTAACAGACAGTCACACATGCAGCCAATCTCATTAACTTCCTATAGCGAAGTTAATAATTGGGTTTTAATGCAAAAAAAAAATTGTCGATATATGTGGGGCTGATTTATATTTTAAAATGATTATCTACAGATCTAATACAACTCCTGTTGGAGAGAAATCTAATGTTTTAAAAAGTAGGCCGTTCTTGCCATTATAAAGAAAATTATCTACGTTACAAAAATTTCAAATTTATTTATAAACTTATAAAGATTTATTTTGCAATTTGAGTAAAGTTATAACCATGACAACAATGTATGATAGTGGGTCTAGTCTAAGGCACCATAGAGTTCATTTTCATCATTAGACCTATAAAAAATTTCTAATTTCATTTTTATTATTTTTCGCAGTAACAAATGAAGCTTTTCTGCATTCAATAGAATTGTTTGTATCAATGGAAAAGTTCTCACGCCTCAGGATAAGGACTAATGAGCTTCCTGCATTTTTAATAATATATTCCCTTAAAACCAACGCTGAAGATGTTATGTTACATATTTTCATTAGGTATTTTATTTCGGTTTCGCGACTTTCTTGTATAAAATATCATTCTGTTTTTATATCATAAAAATATAATTTAATATAAGTTATTTTTTAAAGATTTATTTAACTACGAATTAGAAAATATTTGCAGCTAGTTAAAATACTTTTAATAACAGTAATATTCATTTATCAAAAAGTTACATATAGAAGGTATTAAAAAGAGATAAATATATTGCAATAAGAACTGAGTCTGTACATAGATTTAAAAACACTTAATTTCTACAAGGTGGACCATAACTAAGTTAACATAGAATAACTACAGATTATTTCTATCAAAATATTTCTATGGAAAAAGATATATAAAAGTTGAAATAAATTTTTCCTTTTTCGGTGATTATTTCACAATCACTTTATAAATTGTTACCAAATTTAGGAATAATATCATCTTTTATCGTCGGTTGATTTACAATAAATATTTCATTTATGAAAAGTGTATTTGGTATGTTATTTAATTATTCTTATAGTCAATGTCAGTCATTGTTAGCTTGAGTAGATGAAAGTCCTAAAATAAGTTCATGTTGTTTATCAGCTCTAATAGAAATAAGGAAGAAATCTAATAGTAGAATTCTAGGTAAAGACAATTTCCATCTTTATCACTTCTCTCCTGTATAAAGTTTATTTCTACAAGATCATGCACGACGAAAAATAAAATTTTGGTTTATTTCGTTTAGAAATCATCTCAATTAGATATTTCGTCAATGATGAATTAGCAGAAGAAGTGACTTTGAATGGCCAACAAGTAATTCTGATTATGACCTATTGATTTTTTGATTTATAGTCCTTATTTTGTACGAGTCAGTAAACCGGAAGAGTGTTCATATATTCCATTATTGAGAATAACATTTACGGTATTTTACATAAAAAAGAAAATAAACAGGTCCTTAGTTAGTTTGAAATATTATATTTTTTATTTTATACTTAACTATATAGATTTTTCTTGCGCATTTAGAAAAAAATAATTTGTATGCTTATACAAAAAACCTTCACAATTTTACTAAGTAGTTGGTGCTTTACCTAAGAAAATTAAACTATAATAAGAACCAATTAGGAAATTAATACAAAGTTAGATATTAATAACTTCGAAAGTAATCCTAAATTAATACAAAAATTATCTGCGTAATATAAGAAGTTTGTGTTAAATTCATTTTGTTGGAGCGTTTACAAGAAACTTTACCCCAATAAAATAAATTAATCGTTTTTTCTTACTCAACAGTTCATCCTCCAGTAATTACCAAATATACTGAAAGTTTTTAATGAATTAGTTTTAAATTATTACCCAGAGATAATAAACCATTTTAAATGATCCAGTTACCTAAAAATAATTTAGTTAATAAGTAATTTTGTAACCAAAATATTAATTTTTTAAAAAATAATTTTTTTGAAAATTAAACCTTTTGCTATATACATATACTGGTCGTCCCAAAGATAACACTAGTAAATATTTAAAAATGTTTGTAATATTGAAATTAAGTCAATTTTTTTATTCAAAACGTTTTTGAACAACAAAAGAATTCACATAGAAGTTTTACTGAGTAGTGTTCTTTATAAAACAGCATTCATTATATTGAATATTAATTCTCTTTGGGTAATTGACATTCCAATAATAGATCATACTCTATGTAAATTTTAAAAAATAATAGACGTTTTAATATCTCTCTTTAATTTCAATTCTAGAGGCATGCACTCTAGTCTTCTAATCATGTAACTTAAGCTAACTTTTCAGATCAAAATTCCTCCGCATTTAGACTTGTTGAACTAAATTAAAAGTTAGATATCTGCCAAATAAAATACTTATAGTCCCTGATTCATTTAGTGCTCTCCTAAGTTTAAAATAAATATATAATAATCATATTCGATTATACAATTAATTAAGAATTAGCTAAGGACAAGATATTAAACAAGAGGACCAAACTTTTCTGTAATTAATTTAAGATCACTAACATAAATGGCAAGTAGAATTAAAATCATCAGCTATAACTCGGTTACCTCTTTAATGTCAGCAAAAAAATGGCAAGTTCGTTATAGACGAACTAATTCAAGAATATGGACCTCAGTTACTGTGACTGACTTCCTAATATTACCAAAACAATCCAATTAAGTTAGTCCAGAAAATATGTAAACAATACCATTGGATATTGGACAAAATTGATATGGGGCCAAAGAAGTTATAAATGTTTTTAACGATGCTTTGGAAAAAGTGTTACCTATAGTTAGGGCCAAGAATACAGAAAAATGAATTATAACCATTACCATACAGCCTGTTTCATCCTTATAGGAATTATCAGTGGCACTTTATCGGAATGCATAGTTACAAAACCAACTCTATATGCACTAAGTATTTTTATATATCCATCAACCTCCTATAGATGGTGTTACTATCTATTATTCTTTATTTAATTTTATTAATATTCCTATTGATCATTTATTAAATCATTTATAAGTATAACATAGTAAGTATCAGATTTATTATCAATATTGACAAATGTACTACTAGTGACTCTAAGATAATAATATCCGATTGCTACCGGCTCATTTTCCATGACGGTAAAAAGGGTGTGGGTTTAATAAAAATTCGCTTGTTAGTTATTTGGTACTTTACTTAGGTCCTGCATGTATAGAATTATTCAAATTTTAACTTAAACTTAATAGGCCATTTTAGTCAAATATTCATAAAGAATCTAAAACTGAAAATGGGTATTGGATAAAAATCATACTTTAACACATCACACTTTTTGGAGCCACCCTATATGTTTTTTGAAATGGACTTTTAACAACTTGTTGGATATATTTGGCTCCGACCACTGGTCATATATGTATTCCGTATTCTTATTTCCTATGATTTGATGACAATCATCAAAAGCGATGAAAACAACTATATATGAAAATGAGTGACCATTAAGTTTATTTTAAATGAAATAAAAAGAAACATGATTTCTTAATTTTTTTTAATTTAATACATACCAAATTATCTCATTTAACCATAAAATAAAACGTATCGCTTATAAGTAAAATTATGACTGTACTAGTAAATTCAAGAACTTAAATAAGGCGTTTAACTAATAAACACTGCTTAAAATAAATAATGCTTGTAATATGCGAAGTACCTATCTTAAAAGATCTAAAATTAGCATTGAAAGGCAAGATGGGTAGGTAGTTAATTGTCGGTGTGTAATAGAGCTAATTTTGCAAATTGCTCAAGTAATGCCAGTGCCACAGTCCCTGTGATTTTACGCCCTCTCGGCAAAACATTGTGTGCACAGGTTAACTATAACAATGAGGGTATGACTTCAATTGTACTCCTGCTGGGTACAGGGAAGCATCTGCCTCTGGAGAAATTTAAGCTATTGATTTTAATCTTTACCTACGTTCCTTGTTTAGAATTAATCTCGTCGCTTGGAGGAAAAATTATGAGTGACTGATATACTTTAAATTACTTTTTACAACAAATGAAAAAAGACAATTATATTTAAGTTTTCGAACGATTTTAGTATAATTATTAGTTGCTTAATGCTTAAAAGTTATTTTGCAATAATGTGGAAAACAATTTATATAATTTTCGTTTTTAAATTAAAATAAACACATGGTACAGTAACTTTAATAGAATTTACCCAAAAATAAAATAGATAGCACTATCACCCACTTACGGTTATACTTTTTTATTTTAGTAAAATATATTTTGATATTTTTAGATTTTATAACTTAAAAGGATCCGTCACTTCTCTTATAGAAAATCGCTTTGGCATTTGGCATGTCAGTTTTTCTCGTAAAATTACTAAATTGTTTCGTTACAAAGAGAAAATCGGATTAAAAAAAGCTCTTGTATTTTTACTGTTCATAAATGTAAGTAACAGTTTTTCTGTTGGACATTTATATTGCCGAACGTATATATTAAACCTTTTTTACATGTGCGGTGTTTGTAAAGTGGCCTAAATTTAAAATGGAACTTCTAAAAAATTGATAAAAATAATTTTGTATTTGAAATAAAATCTTCTATCTATTTAAAAGGTGCCCTATTTTGGTAGATATACCCTGTATAATCCTCTAATTAAACGGTTTACGATTGACTAAATAATAGTTTAAAAGATTTAAAACATTGAAATGCTGAAAATTGATACAAAGTGATCGATTTAACTGCGATCAAAATTTTGCAGAGCTGAACATTCTAGGGACAAAAAATATACTAAAACATTTTGGATCAAGTTAAATTTTGAATCAATTTAAATAAAACTTCAATAAACGTGATGCTAATAATTTTTAAAAATTAAAAAAAAACTAGATTTTAAGAAATTAAAAATTTCATAAATTTTTCTAAAATAATTCAAAAAATAAATAAAAATATTCAAAAATTCAAAAATTTCGATAATTTCAAAAATATATCTAAAATTTTAAAATATGTTCAATTGCAAAAATTCAAATATTCCGATTAATTAAAAAAATTGAAAAATATTTCAAAAATTCCAAAAACATCGAAAATATATTGAAAATTTCTAAAATTAATCAAATATTTTAAAAAAACATTAAAAAAATTTTATCAGAAATTTTCAAAAATTGTTAAAAAGATTAAAAAATTCAAATGTTTCAAGAATTTTAAACATTTCAAAAATGTCAAGAACGTAAAAAATTTCAAAAATTTGTAAAAATTTTATAAATTGTACAATTTGTGAGAGTTTGTAAAATATGTAACAATATGTAAAAATTTGTAGAGAAATAATAAAATATATACAAAATTGTTTTTTTTTACGATCACACCATAATTTTTACGAATTATTTATATACGATAGCCGCAGTTAAAGGGTTAATCAAAGGCTTTATAAGTAGTACTGCATACGTATATATAACAGGAATGAGGTTGGGATCGAAGCTGAACCTTGAGGTAAATAATACCTGGCATTACTATCGATCGTTTCAAATTCAATGGTTTGATAAGAAAGTAGACCAATTTGCAAATTATTTATATATTATTATTTATTAATATAAACTAGAATAATTTGCTAATAGGTCATTTTTTTAGTATATTTCAGCAGTCCAATATCCCTTTTAGTGCAAAATTTCTTTAAAAAAATTAAGTATTCAGTTAGTATTTTGCGGAATTTGCTGTAATTAAAAGATGGTATTTACTGAACGATGCTAATTTATCTACGTCAGTATAGAGGTTGCTTTCTGCAAACCCCCGAGGCTACTGGCACGATACTCTTAACATGTCATTCATTCATTCGAATAAAAATGTTTTGTTCAGTCTAATTTACAATGAATCAATCTGAATAATTACGCAGATTTAGTAGTATCAGATCCAAATTAATTAATACGAACGCAACAGATATTTTTCCCGTTTTTTTTGTAACATGACTAATTAAATTACTAGACTGTGAAAATGACCGAATCGACGTTAATTTTCATCCTAAAAGTTGTTCAGTTTGGTCTTGATCACAAAATAAATACAGCTAAGTTACTTGCTAGATTGTAAAATTACAAAAGTTCTAAATAATGTTCAATAACAAAATGTAATTTTATAAATATCTATTAAACTACTTATATATATATATATATATATATTTCTTAAAATTTTATTAAAAGTATTCAGTAACCTAAATATCCTACACTGATTTCAGTAACATTTGGTCGTGATATCCTAATAAAAAAATCGGCTGTGTCACCCCAGAACTTTCCTGGCTATGCTGCAGAGAATAGGATTATTTTAAATACAAAATACCAAGTATTACATTCATTTATGGAATACATTTAAAATAGCGAGCCGATGGTGAATACGTCAATAGAATTGATTTTTCAATGTTGATAATAACATAAGCGGGCGCATGCGCACATTCACAATGCAACAATTAGCATGTCCTAAAATCATGGTTGAAAACTAAAGGCAATTCGAAAAAAGTCAAATACAAAAGTTGTAGGGAATTGTATGTATGTACAGCTTTGCTCCAGAACATTTTGCACCAAAGTGTATTGTTTGTCCTCAAAATTTAAAAAAAGGCAAAAAATCCTAAATATGTCTTTTTTTCGCACTCTTGCGGCGAAACTATAAGGAATTCTAATAAAAGGTAAATATAAAAGTTAAAGGCAATTTATTACTCTGCAACTTTGAACTAAAATATTTTGCAATCAAGTCCTTTATTTGTCCTCAAAATCTGGAAAAACCAGAAAAACCTACATGCACATTTTTTGCGCGCCCTCTAGTGGCGCAACTATTGGAAAGTCTAAAAAAGTTTAATAAAAAAATTGTAGATAATTTTATGCTCTATAACTTTGCTGTAAAATATTTTGCTCTAAAGTGTATTGTTTGACCTTAAAATTTGATTGATTTTACCAATGATTGTATAATATACAAAATACAGAGGTATTCAAAATACATAAGATTGAAAATATTATAGATACAAAATATGGAGAAATAAATAATATTTAAAACAGGAAAGATTTAATATACAGAAAATTCAATACAGATAATTCCAAATAAAAAAAATCATAATAAAAAATAATCTTAATACTCGTTTTTGTCTATTTGTTCAATTTTTTTGGTTCATCTGATGATTTCGTAGGGCAGTTATATTAACTTAATCATAATTAGGAAATCACGATGCTAAATTTTACAAAATATCCTGAGGGATACAATCACTATTAATTTTCTCACATTAAGATTTAATGATTTAATTGAGACACAAAAAACCAGCCTTAATAGTCTAAATTTTTAGCATTAGGTTTTATTCATTTTAACTCACATTAACGTTTTTAAATTTAAATTATCTGTTTTTTTTTCTTGATATTTCTAAACTTTTATCTTTAAAAGCAGAACTGATACGCTGCTGGTTAGTTAATAGTTCTCGAAGATACATTAGTCACTAGGAAAGAAGTATCTTCTACATGATCTAAACTGACACTCACCACTATTTCCTTTTCACTTCTTGCTCGAGCAGGGTAACGACAGCTCTAATTTCCTCATTTAACTAAAGGATTATTAACATCACGTTATCCAAAATGAAATTTCTAGTTGTTTCTGTCCCATACTTAAAGCTTCGATATTATCTTTTTACAAGAAATCATTTACAAGAATACTAGTGTTTTTTATATTTATGTATATAATTATATAAAATAAATTAAAGCAAAATGTATCACTCAAATAAATTAGGCATTTATTTCTCATTTTTAATTAAAAATCGATATAGTTAATTAATAAATCTCAATATTCAACCAGACTCTACTTCTACGAACTAGTAGCAGATTAATAATATTGCTTATCGGTAATGAAAATGTTAAGTGTTTATGGAATAACTCCACAGAATTTCTAAGTATACAGATTGTTGCAAACATGTTCATTTAGTAGTAAATTGCGAGAATTACTGTTGAAATGAACATTTCTCTTTAATCCACATTACTTTAAGAGCAGTAACGACATTTAATGTATTGCAATTCATGCATTAATCTACAGTCTTAATTTTTTATCCTTCATAATTAAATCCAATCTAACTTTATTTAGTATTAACTCATTTATTTCCATAGGGTGGATCAATAATAATGGACCATAGAGCAATGGTGGATTCGTTGCAGTTAAATACAAGCATATAACCAGAAATAATGTTGGTGTGAACTTGTTGGATTTGCACATTTTTATGCCCATAAATATGCATATATTTTTATTATAGACATAAAAAATGTATACCATGCTCATCAAAAATCAGGACAAATTAATAATATTTTTTATTTTAAATACGCGCATTTTTTGACATAGTTATAAATTCAAGAAGTCATCGATGTTTTTTTAGTAATATTACAAATTGTCAATTACATATATTGTTTTTGAATTTTTATAATTCTTAGGAAACTAAATCTACTCAATTTTTATAAAACGTAACCACTTTTTATGTTCTGTTTCTTAGTTTTAGTAATCTTTAATAAAAATAAGATAAAGGAAGATTTAAAAATGCCAAATATCTATTTATTTAATAAAAAAAATTAAACTGAAAAGATGGGACAAAACCGACAAATACATGCTAAGTTCTTTTTAACCCTTTAACTGCGGCTGTCGTATATAAATGATTCGTAAACAATTTTGTATATTTTGTTATTTCCTTGGAAATTTTTACATATTTTACAATTTTTTTACCAATTTTACAATTTTTTTTTTAATTTTCGAATAATTTTTTTTTAATGTTTAATATTTGAAACTGACATTTTGAAATATTTTCATTTAATCGAATAATTTTGTTTTTTGAAATTTTCGATATATTTTATTTTTGAATAATCGCTTTTTGATAATTTCGTAAAAAATTGTGAAATTTCAAATAATTTTTTGATGTTTTTTGAAACTTTTGACATTTTTGAAATATTTTCAATTAATCGAACAATTTTGTATTTAGATAATAATTATTAATTAATCTAATAATTTTGTTTTTTGAAATTTTCCATATATTTTAGAAATTTTTGAATATTTACTTTTTGAAATTTTCGAAAAAAATTGCTAAATTTTAAATTTAGTTTTGATATAAGTATTTCTGAAATTTTCGAATAATTTTTTGAAGTTTGAAATTTTGAAATATTTTTAATTAATCGAATAATTTGATGATTTCTGAAATTTTCGATAAAATTAGTAAATGTATTTTTGAAATTATCGAAATTTTTAATTTTCTAGACATTTTTATTTTATTTTTTGAAATTTTTAAATTTTTTGATATATTTTCGAAATTTTTGAATTTCTTGAAACTCAGTTTTGTTTTAAAATTTTTGAAAACTATTACAATCGAGTTTATTGATGTTTTATTTAAATTGACTCAAAATTCAACTAATGCCAAAATGTTTTAATGTATTTTTCAATATTTCAACAATAAAAACAGGAGGAATCACAAAATTTCATACGACTACATTTTTTGTTTTCTAAAATCATTGTTTATTTTAGTTTTATAATATCTCGTAAGATGGGTTTTTAACTTCCCTAAATTCGAATTTTTGGGTAAAAATTAATTTTAAAGGAGTGTTAGTACTGACTTAAATATTCGCAGTTTTTAATGGGTTTATTGGTTACAAAAACAGTTTGGTGTCATATAAAACTAATAGTATCGAAAACTCACTTTTGGTTTTAGTACAAGCCCAATAAGAAAATTGTATAATTTATATAGAAGATTCTATTATTTTTAACATTACTTAAAGGTGGATAAGAAACTATTAGTATTTAAACGACAAACATGGCGACTATATATATCGTTATTGACACATTTTGATGTTTTTACGAATTTTTCATTAAAAAACTAAACAAATGAAAATTTTCCATTTTAAATTATACTGAAAGTAGGAGATATAATTTCTACAAAACCATGGGGTTGATTTTTTTTTGCTTTTAGTCTAATCAAATTTATCATAAAATATGATGAGTTTCAGATTTTTGATAAAATGTTGTTTTAAAATGCCTAAATGAAGGCGCATTAATTTTAAGAAGGGTAGCAGATAAAACTATACCATAAATTTTTCATGCCACATAAAATGTAGTAAACAAATCTAGGAACAAAAATAGATAATTCTAAAAAAAATAAAAACACAAAAACACGAAGTAGAAAATAATATGAGATTTCTAATGATAACGCGAAGCTCTCAATTGCATACAAATATAAATAAATAGTAACTAAAAATTGGTTACCGTTACTCTTACAAAATTCTTCATTTTGGTGCTATAGAGGATTTATAGGAGTAACCGTTAGGTTTCTGGGATAATTAATTAATAGATTCATACGTTTTATAGGGAATTTAATAGAAACTTTAGCGTTACCTTAATAAAATAAAAAATGTTAGTAATCTTGACAAATGAAAATTATTAGCGGTGGTGCGTATTAAAAAAATGTGGATAGCAAATTAAGAGGCTTCAAACGAAAAACAATTGTATTGAAAAATTATTGCTATTATTAGCTCAGTGCTTTTTATTTATAGCGTTTTAATTTACGAAATTATAACAATATTATTAATAGGTTTTGTATTATTAGTATTTGCTCTTAATCTATTATTACACGTTGCCCGAAAGATTACGGAATGTAAATAAATGCCTACTTTAGTTGGAATATTATTCTTCCTTCACGAATAGTTTTTTTTTCATTCTCAATAACTACAGTATATTTGAAGTAAACAGAAAATATAAAATATTCCAAAATCTGTTATTTAATTCTTTTGTTTTTGTTAATAAAAATAAAGTACTCATTTATCACGCCAAATTAAAATAAGATCAACTTCAACTTCTGAGGTGCCGAACATTATTATTATTATTATTGAATTAATTCGAAATAAAAGCATTTCAATTTTCAAGTAACAAAGACGACGTAATTAAAACATCTAAGAGTGTGGTTTCTTTGATAACATCACCTTAGAGAAGTTGCCGGAGCTTTCTAGTTAATTTATTAGATGTGGTATAAATTTGAGTGCTTCGCTCTCGCTACAATGAAAAAATTTCGAAGCTACCGCATTATTGGTAGACCAAAGCCTCTTTGAGTATGGCTAGCGACCGCTGGGGCGTGTGGTCATATTACTTCCTCACTTCAGCTATACAGCTTCCTAAAATTTAAGGACCTCTTACTTAATTAATAAATGGTCCTCTATTAACATTTCGGCTAAAACTCATATTAATCATATTAATGTTGATGACTTTTTATTTGCTTTCCTAAATATATATTTAAGTATTTAAATCTACTACTAACTAATATATTTATAAATTAAAATATAAAGGATTCAGTTCTGATTAATGATGTATTTAAGAGTTAATTATTTATTACTTAAGAAGCGCCAATATCATATCTTGAATGAATAATGAAATGGTTTTTGGACGAGCGCTCTGTTAATATTACAGATAGGAAGCTGCGATTTTCACCAATCGATTCTGTATTTAACAGCGCTTTTGTGGCACTTTTTTAAATTATTTTTTGCAAAAGTGATAAGACTATCTACTTTTTTCTCGAGATAAATTTGACAAAAGTAGCACAGACCACGAAAGTCACGTGGTGTGCGGGACTCTTAATAATATAACAAGAACTTTAAAAAATATCAAAAAGTTATTAAGTTAAAACAAAATTCACAATATTGCCTAAATGTCAAATAATTAAATCATTATTAAAAAAAAAACTTGAAATAAACGTAAACAAGTCAGAAGCGCCTGCGCGTTAACAAGCACGTGACGACTTCTAAACAGGCATTATCTCATGCAACATAAAAATATCTCAAATCTGTTTTCAAATATCGATTCAGCCTTAAATTTCACGTCGGAGTGCTATTTTTGAATCCGGTAGTATTACTTCCGGTTCTGGTTTGTAAAACCAGTTTTTAAACCGGAAGGCATAAAAATCTGAAAATTTATTTGGGAGCTATTCAAGGTATGCTGAGTTTATTACCGTTGACCGTTTGTCTCTCTTTTCGGTTTTGAGTTATAAATGCGAACAGACGGACAGACAGACAGAGCCGTATTATAAGACTTATCTCTAAACCTTAGGGTTTAGAAGTCTCAAAAAGTATCTAATATTAGTACTCAATTTTATTATGCAGAGACTTAATAAAAGTATCAACTCTCTATACTCTTATTTTTGATTATTGCGATAAAACTTTGTCAAATTATTGTTTCCACTTGCGCGTAGGTTATAGACATAAATTGAATGACCCAGGTTAAAGTCAACAAAATTTTCTCTCACAAACTTACGAAATTAGTTTTATGGCGTCTATCAATGAAAACGAAGGGAAAGATAGATTTAAAACTCAAAACCAGTCTCTTATCACCCTTGATTTATAGTATCCAGCTTATTTTAATTTTAAAATAAAAAGTTTTTGACTAAGAAATCGAAAAATGTAGTCTAACAAAGTACTAAACTAATTGTATACAAAAAATTTATTTAAATATATTAAAATACAGTTAGGAATATTATTATAGCTTCGTCGGCCTAGACTTCGCCTGCTTAGTTAAATAGACGTTGCTAAAAGCAATACAAGTTATTAGTCTTATATGAAGTTGGACCTAAAAAAATATTTATTTCATTAAAAGAAGTCTTGACTATCTAAATCTAGTCTTTGTATTTAAAAAAAAAATATTTATTTTATTAAAAGAAGTCTTGACTATCTAAATCAAGCCTATGTTTAAAAAAAATATTTCCTCGGGAATCGAACCAGGAACTTTTATATGTAAAGCATACACTTTACCATTGGACCACATTCCACACAATGATAAATAATCAAACTCAAATTAATGTACAATAACTATAACGGACTAACTTCATGTAAGACTAATAACTCGTACTGCTTTTAGTCGCTCCTAGTTAAATTAGCCAGTTCAGCTATATATTTAGGTAGTCTTCTAAAACTTTATATTATATTTTATAAAATCATAAAATTCAACTTAAAAATAAAAATGATGAGTATTTATAAAAATGTACCTAACGTCCTTATAATCCTTCATAAAAATATCCCAATTCGAAGTCAGCAGTTTCTTTGTGTCCATAAAAAGCACCGAAGCTACTGATGAACAATGAAAGAGTCACGCTAACGATTTGACACAACGGGTATTTTATTGTGGCTTGGTCAGTTGAAAAGCAAATTTCAAAATAAATATAAACGGTTGGAGTGTGCTGAATATTAGTTCGGTGGAGAGAACGAGACAGCCAGGAAGCAATTGCTAGGATCATTAATTTAAAAGCTACATATTGGGGTGTTTTTGTGGTGTAATGCTGACTGTTGTCTGGAGATGGCACTGAGATAGAACACGACACGACGAAAATGGATGGCAGAGAGCAGACTGGCTGACCAACTAACGTGATACGGCCGGATTATACGTCGGTTCTGCATCAAATAATACAATGCCAGTGAATTATTCAATTCAACAATATTAATTATATGATTATAACATATATAAGCGAGAACTATTTCAGATTAAATTGACGGAACTAACAAAAATGTATAATGTGGTATTCCATATATAAGAAAGAACAAATATATGAAAAAGATCTCTCAAAATGGCTCAACATGTACATAATATTGACAGTGTCAAAGTGCCAATATAAAAAGTGCATCATCACGTCAACTGCTGAAAAAGTTCCAGCCAAAATTTTGGGCACACTAAAAACAATTATTTGTAATAATAACAAGAGAATTGTTATAGGAATAACTAAACCAAAAACAAAAACAAAAGTTAATATATTCTCTTGTTTCCTATTTATTTACCAATTATTTATTATTGATTAATGTTTAAAATAGATTTTTAATACATTCTCATTAATAAAAACCTAATCAATTTGGGTTAGTCTAACTAGCTGGCTACGCCACTGGTCCTGTGGTTCCTATCCATCAACGCTCAAGAAAGTTTTTGTCCAGATTATTTTTAACGATTCTGGTATCATTGTGAGACCCAGTTCCATAACGTGAAAGCTAAACATTGCTTTAAATTACATAAAAAAACATCTTTTTTTCGTTAATATAATTTATATAAAATATTTTTAACCGGATTTTCATCTAAATTCCAAATAAATACATTTGTAGATTTTTTTACCTGCTCAGATATGAACAAATCTTAGTCTTGTATTGATTTTAGCAGAGGATAAAAGGAAAAAGAGAACAGCACGTATCAGTACAATAAGGACTTTGCTTATCGGATACCATTCAAATACCGTCCAAATACCATGAAAATAAACTAATATATAGTTGCGAAATATCTTCTATAGCAACGTAGTCTCTGAAATGCTTAGAGCTATGCATTCTTAGCATTATTCGGATGTACCTTACAATATCCCCAAATATACTGTAATATTCCAATAGTTAATGGATTTAATATTGCTATAACATACGCGTCGGTCGGGATAATTTAAATAATTTATATTTAAAAATTAATTTTTATAATTAACAATATAATTCATACGACTTTGATAAAATTGTTCTAATAATAATTCAACACTTATGCAGTCTTTCTTATGTACTATTAAATCGATTCGTTTAAATTTTTTTAAAAAAGTTTTAGATCATAAGTACACTTAATTCAACAAAAAAGTTTTACTAAAAATTCCTGTAAATTGACTTTTTATAATAACAATTTTTTTCAAATAAATTGTTAATTCTCTAAAAACTTAAAAGATTTGTTAATTTTTTAATCAAAAAGACAAAATTCCAAAATTACATATTGTATCGAATTTTGTAGTTTCCGATTGAGAGCTTAAGACGATAATTTATTTTAATCTGTTCTAAATTGCTATCACAACTCACATATTAAACCCTAAAGTGGGGTAACTAATTCCCGGATTAAAAAAGAAAAGACGAAGGAACTGTCTTCGATTTTCAATAAATAATTTGATAACAGGCTAACTTCACGTCCATCGGAGCGAAAACGGAAATCGCGGCATATTTCTTGGAGTGAGCGAGAACTGAGCACACTTCGAGAGCCTGAGACACCATAACACATTCACTAACAATTTTTAGTGCGATGCAATTGAAGCCGTTCCTTGCTGGGGTGATAGAGCATTAGAAAATATAATGCTCACGTTTCTCCTGGCAAATTTCTTTGCTAACGGTTTAAAATCTATAAAATATACATTAAAGGTTTTTTTCTAATAGTCATTACTTTTCACTATTAAATATACAGGGTGGTTCCGATTCAAATTTCGCATATACAAAGAATTCATAAACATAGAAATGAAGTCGTTAAATGGGGCAAATATTGCATATTAAAAAGTCCAATTTAGCTATGTTTTGAAATTTGAAATATATGTCCAATATTGAAGAAAAACCGAATAGGTGGATTTTATTTATCTTTTTGTTACTGATTTGTCACAGTTACATTTTTCATATAGGGTCGTAGTTCTATAATTGGCATGTATACAGGATGTTCCATTAGTAAACTAGGAAAATGCCTTAATTTTTTTCAAATAGAATGAAATACTTTTTTAACATTTTTAGAACCTATATAATCAGTACTACACACCCCATTTTTTTTGTAAAACTCCCAGCCTTGTCTGAGAAAACAAGCTTTCCCCAAAAATATTTAAATTGCAGATCCCTTTTTAAAAAACGCTATACAGCTTTAAAATTATCAACGTACAAAGACAAAGCACTGAAGATATTTGAGACTTAGTTTGAAATTTTTATTTGTACAGCGAGGTCTAAATTAAATTTTAAATGTCAATAACTGAAACTGAGGTTTTTTCAGATTTTCCAAATGAGACAAATATTTATCAATGGATACTGAATTTTATCTATTTTTCGTCGTTTAAAAGTTATTTAGAAAAAACGCATTTTTGGTAAAAATCTAAGTAGGCTGTTCTCACTTAATGAAGTGTCATGAATATTTTGCACTAAAGTGCATTGTTTTTCTTCAAAATAAAAAAAGCATAAATGTGTATTTTTTCGCACTGTAGCGGCGAAATTATGAGGAATTCGAAAAAGAGGTCATTATAAAAGTTAAGGAACATTTGCTGCTCTACAACTTTGCACTCAAAAATTTTGCAGGGACCACCCTGTATACATGAAAATAATTTGAGAATGTTTGCTTTTAACCACCATTTAAATTTGTAAGTTTTATGCAATAAAAGTTATAGAACTTCGACAGACTTTAAATGTTTACGCATTTTCTAAAAGTATTACCTAAAATCACTTCAGAACGCTTTGTTGTTAAATTCTAATATATATGTAAATAAATCTTAGTTTGAATAACTACGAATATTGTTAGAACTTATCAATCTAATTAAAGTGTAATAACGAAAAAATTTTGAGCAGTGGGTGAATAATATATTTGTTTAATAAATAATTTATAATTAATTTACCGTCTATCAAACTATTAAAAGTTTTGAACACCAATTAGAGACTTTAATTTATGAAATTGCATCATCTTAGTATAATATTGCTGGTAGTAATGGTACTGGAATAATCCAAAGTTCAAGTTTTTATTTAGCTTATTTTAAGCAGCTTTAAGTTTAGTTATAAAGTTATGAAAATTTGAATATACAACGTAGACCATGTAATCTGATCTTGCAGCTTTTGCTAGCATTATTTGTAATCACTTTGTTGTACATTATATTTGTTTACAATATTTAAATAAGTGAAACGAATCACTTATGCATTTTATAAAAATTATATCAAATAAAACATACCATGTAAATAACGGTTAGAAAATATTTCATACCAAGGTGGAAAGAATTATTTCTATCAAAAACTAGATAGCTGAGCAAGATGCAAAATGCCAAGGCCAGATAATTCTAATTTACTATTTTAACAGGCCCTTTAAGCCCACGGTTTTTTATTTTATTCATAATTTTCTCTTTCTGTCTTCGCTATTGAAGTCCCATATATCATTTTTTGTAAATCTGCTAATTCAGCCTCTCTCCAACTTTTTCTTTGTGTTTACTTTTTTTTTTGTAGTTTAGTACCATTCTATTATTTCCGGTTCTTTCTATGTGTCCTAGCTTTTCATTTCTTTTTCTTAAGTATACCTTATTAATATCAGTATTGTTTGGTAGATTCTTCTTGGTTGATATTCATAGTTGTTTCACTCATATTCTTTGTATTCTTTGCTACATCTATTTGGGTTGCTTAGTCTTGTCTCAATTTATTTTTCTCATATTTACTTATTAATTTTACTACTTTAATTTCCTTAACTTCTTCAAATTTCATAGTAACCATTTAGGTATTAACATCCAATAGTATTCTGGTATTTATATTAACTTATGCATCGGTTTAATTTTAATCATATGCGGATTTTAACGTTCTTGTCGTTGCTTTCTTTAGTTCATTTTCATTTCTAACCGATATATAAACATTTATCTGCATAACCTACCACTTGATTGCTTTAGATGTTTTAATATTCGAATATTAATTAGACACGGATAGTACTAAAATAGTTTGGATATGGACTCATATTATCATACGCTATTTGCAGTAGATTCTCTAATGCTTTTTTTGTATAAATTAAATAATAGTTTTGTTTCCACAAAGTAAATCCATAAAATTTTAAATATATACAGTCTTATCTTCGGGGTTGATCAGGTAAATTGTCTACGAAAGGGATAATTATTTTACTGGGAAAAGCCATTAATCACTTCCAGCAGAAGAATAGACTGTTAGAGGAGATGTTAATAGACTACATTATAATAATTTATAAAATACTGAGTCAAATTTTGTTCCCTATTTTATTGATTATTTTCGGTATCTAATATTTCTAATGTATTTTGTCTATATGTAGTAATCAAGGATCAACACAAAAAATAGGAATTTATGTCAATAAAATAGTTAATTGAAAATATTCTTGGCATTAAGGAACTAAAAATCATATTCATGCATTTGCTGTGATTTAAGTACTGCATTTCATATCTCACAGAACTTCTTTTTAGTGAAATTCTACTTAATCATTGTATTTGGAAACACAATTCAAGCGAAAATATTGACATTTATCAAAGGTAGGCGCCCTCGAGCCTTTAGGCTATTATCAGATAAATGTCAATATTTTAGCTTTCATTATCTTTTCAAAATAAAATGATTTCATGGCCTAGTTAAATGCTTGTACCGGTTATCTCAGTAACAAAAAGAATTTCATTTGGACTTTCGCCAAAGTAAATATTTATGTATATACTGGGTGTTTCAATTGTCAAATAATACCGTTATAAGGATACATTTCCTAAAATAGTTTAAACTTTAAAAGAACTATTCATTAAATTCAGACGTAAAAAAATTGTTAAACCTTCATATTTAAAATACCTAAATATCTCAAAATTGGTTTCCTTGGTAAGAAACCGTTAATAAAATTTCAAAAATTTAATTCAAATATGTACTGATAAAAAAAGGAGAAAATATAACTTTGACAGAATTATTTTTTAGATTACGTCGTTTTGCTTCTAAAACAAATAGTATGAGATCTTTGTGATACTCTAGACTACACACAAATAATAATAATACTCTCCCTATATTTCGACCCCTTACGAGTGAACCTCAGAAGCAAAAGGCTTGTGCGGTATTATTATTTGATAGTAAATAACTGAATTTTTTTTTACTAAATCTAACTGCTTATATGATAACTACCAATACCTTCTAATTTATTGGGTTTTTAAATAATCCTACCAGACCAGGTTAATCAATTTATGACCTCAGAAATGTCTGACATTTTATTTGATTTAGAGCCACAGTTTTCAAAATTTAGTTTGGCTAAAAATGCAGAGAACTTTTCCTAGATTTATTATTCAGTACTTTAAGACCTATCATTTTTTAAATATTTGTTAGATAGAAATTATCTATTATGTAACCTCTTTCTCCACTAACAAAATATTTTATTGGTTTCTATATGGATCAAAAAGTTAATAGTAAATTAAAATTTAGCTGAGTAAAATTTTTATTATTATGGTTTCGGTAATTTAACTGGCCAAAAAAAAAATGAAAAAATTTATGTCATAACTAGTTCATTATTGTATTTTTATTGCTTAGTTACCAATGACATAAAGATGTACTTTATGGTCCGCGTGAGCATAAACTGCACTTTATGGTCCAATTTTTGGCCCGCACGGGAATAAAAACTTATTAATAATATTTATTAATAAAATTATAAAATAAAATTATTATTTAAAAATAATGTATTATTATGTTATTGAAATCAAATTAAATTTTCAGATTTTTTTAGATATTTATATTGTGGATGCAATAACGAACTAGTAAGACATAAAAATTTGTATGCACCGCGGGTGTAAATAGAGGTGTATACCCGCGAGCGACTTACAAACCCTCAGGTCAGAGGCCCTCGGGTTTGTAAGATCGTCGCCCTCGGGTATTTTTTTTTAAACAGAAACAAAATCACTTGAGAGTTTTCCTGGAATGTGGCCACCTGATAATTGGAATTAGGTCCTGAGATTTAATTTCTGATTATCCAGAGATCCGGAAAAAGCTTATATTTCATGGGTCTCTTTTATTTCAGAAAACTGATTTTAAAACCAACTTAACAATTTTTTTTTATTATCAAATCGATAGACCCTGTTAGGTCAATGATTTCTTAAAAAAGAGCGAATTTATTTTTATTTAAAGTGTGTTCCGCTAAAATCCTAATTAGTTTTGCGTTTTCGTCCCATAGGCATATTTAGCGAAAATAGATTTTCATAGGGAATTTGTAGTCTAAAGTCTTTTATATTAAGTCTCAGGTGTTTGGTATTAAACCACACGTATCTGAAACGATTTTAATATTAGTATCTTGAAGTTGTACTTTTTAAAATTAGCCAATAAGATTACAGATGAGTCATAAAATTTACATTAAGCTAGGAGACATTCGATCGATAATATACAATTGTACACATTCCAAAAATATTTGAAAATTTTAAAAAATTTCAGAAAAATAATAAATAAATTATTTCAAAAATACACCGAAAATTTAAAAAAAAAATAAAAAAATTTTTGGAAAATTTTGAAAAGTGTAAAAAGTTAATCAATACAGAAAATTTTAAAAATCACAAAAGTTTCAAAATTTTAAAAATATATCAAAAATTTTAAAAATATTCCAAAAATATTTAAAATTGCAAAAAATTCAAATATTCTCAAAAAATCAAAAAAGGTTATAAAAAAATAGTTCTTCCATATTATAAAAATAAGAAAAACCAACGGAATTTAAGGCTTCCAAAGCCGCACATTTTAAAATTATTTTCAATTCTATAATATTAAAGATCAATTACTGATAGGCACAAATGACCATATTAAGAACTAAAAAAATAATATGATATTGTACAATCGTGGACTAAAGGATATAATTTACGATAGAACTGCTATATTATGTGATGTGGGATGTACTGTTATCTAACAATTCAGAATGTAGTAAAAGGGCATATTAATTGCTTAAATATAAAGTACAAGTAGAAGAAACAGAGATAATAATGTGAGTAAAATAGTGCTTTGTATAACAATGCCTGAATATGTCCCTGTTAGCTTAATTTGTTTTTTAAGTTTTATCTAAATATTTTTATTCGATGAAAAATCTACCCCTAAACCAGTAACACTTAATAGAAAATAATCCGTAAAATTTTGATTAGGTAATTGCAATATTGACCTATAATGATAGAAATTAGGTGAATACAGCTATTAGTGTTTACTTTCGTGTTCACATAGCCATACCATGTCGTTGACTGCTGCGTTTGACGGTTCTGTTTATGGCAGATTTTCATAAATGTTGCCGAAGTTACATGTTCATCTACGCAAGTAATTGATTATAGTGCGGGCAGGAAGTGACGCGAGCTTGTAGGTGATACATCACTAGCATGTGTGTGTGGCCAGCGCATGCATATTCATGTGGCAAAGCGCGACGGCGAGCATCGCGGCGCGTCGACCATCCACTATATTCTCAATAGTTGGATGTGTGTACATAGGTCAAAAGAAGATAAGGAGCGTACAATTTTCCATTATAATTCGCTGAATATGAATGCGATGCCGGTGTCCCCTATCGCTCAACGTAAAATAAAACGGTGATTTCACTTTTTTTTGCCTACACATAACTGACGACTACGCAAGAATTAATGATTTCCAAATGCAATATGGGGAAATTTTATGATCTCCGCACCACGGCAATATTTTTATTCCTGGTTACTTTGATATATTTTTTTGTTTATGTTTTCCGTTTTGTACAGTGATTCCAACTTGATAACCTTTTTATTGCTGTTATGGGATTTTTTGGGATAATGAAAAAATCCTTCAGAAACCATTTTTTCACTTTGTTGGGTTATAAAGTTTTTTATGACTTTTTTTCACGTCGTTAAACTCAACTTCTTACAATTTTTAACAATATAAATTATCTAAGAAAAATTTATAGTTTAGCCAGACGATATTTACCCTAAACGGATCAATTTTTATCGTCACTTTATTTTTAATACATAAGTAGAGATTTCTACCTAAATAGTTTTTAACAAAACCAGAAGAAACGCATTTTGTAAAAAAAGAAAAAAGTTGTTTTTTTTTTCATAGAAACTCAAAAAGTAAACTGTTCAGTTAAAATTCAACATGTTATATCTCCTCGTCCTTTAATTTTTTTTTCGTTTCCTAAAGATTTTCGAGGATTACCAGAAAAATTAGCGAAAAACAAAGACAGAAACGCCATATTTGATTCATAGATCTGGAAAAGGCATTTGATCGCACCAATATTAAACATATGTAAAAAAACAAAAAGCATAATAATCTCTAGACAATAAAAAACATACAATATAATATTAAAAGAAGAAGAGATACAATAGATTGACTTTTATAATTATTTTGGATCGATCATAGAAATTTGCGGTAGAAAAAAAAGCGGAAAAAATATTTACAGCTTTTTAAAATATTTTTCTAAAAAAAAAAATTAACGAATGATATAAAAATAAACGTTGTGAAACAATAAGTAAAACCAAACTATCGTATACAGAAGCGAGACCTGGATACTAACAGAAAAACATAAATCAAGAATAAATACAATGAAAATGCGATTCCTACGTTTCTACGTAGAAACAGTATAAAAATAGTAAAAATAGTATAAAAAAACTTTAAGGGGCATAATAATAACAATGCATGAAGCAAATAAAAAAAATTTTGTTATGGATTTAACAAATGAGACAACTTATTCCTCATTAAATTTACAAAAAAAATAGGGGTTCAAATATTTACATTCGACAAAGCTCGAGAAATAGTGATTATTGATTGAAAATAATTTTATAGCGTATCCCTTTTTATGACACAACTTCTGGATCTCAATTATTAATTATCTCATTAATTTTAAATTTTAAAGTAATTTTCACACATCCATAATGCGATTATTTTGATATAATTAGATTTGGGTGAGATTAATCTTTATCCAAAAATATAAAAATATTTATTTAAAATTACAAAAATACTACATTGATAAAATTGATTAATCAAGCGCTTAAAATAATTTTATATAAACCAATAAATAGATTAAAAATATTCTGGTTCAACATTTTGGGTGGATATAATTCCTCCCCTAAAGGTTCGGCTTCCTTCTTGTAAATCGATGCTGAATGTCTTTTTAATACATTTTTTCCATCTTTGGTAGACCAGAAAGACAAAGCTGATTATTAATATAACATAAATTATAATAGTCCGTGTGCTTGTTTTCGAATATGGGTTGATTCTTATTTATATTTTCTTTGATGATTGGAAGGTAATCTAGGTCTATTTGTTGTAAATTATTAATAAAATTTTGATTTCTCTTATCCATAGTTTTCGTTTGTTTATCTCGGAAAATATAATTGGTTGATTTTAATTGATAGTTAGCTCTTTGTATTTGAGTATTTCGTCTTTTGTTATTTAAAATTGACAGTTTAAATCGTCTTAAACTTTCCTTTAAAATTAGCACAGTGAAAAAATGATATAAGTTTAATTCGAATGGCATGTAAAGGGTCTCCTGAAATTGGACTGCAAACGATCTAGGGAAAATTCCTTATGTTAAATTAAGCCATTTGAGGTAGGGAACTATTGTTCGTAAATGCAATCTTTCAAAAATACAGGGTGTTAAATTTAAAAAAATAAAATAGCTTATTATTAATAAATTTCAAATAGTGCTATCGATTGTAATGAAATTTTAGGACGATTATGAGATGGTAAACTACTTGTTTTAACGTGAGCAGATAATTTAGAGATTTTTTCAGAGGCGCACAGTAGAGATAAGCACCCTTTTCCCTCCCCTGAATTCCATGCCACTGGTTAAAATAATTAAACTTTTAGATTTTTAAATTCTATTAACATTATTTAGTTCCAATTAAAATATTATTTATAATTAATTATATCTAAGGTGCATTTTTTTTTGTTTTGACTAAATAACTAAATGAACGTTCATAAAGAAAATGACGTTTTTCTCAAAAACGTTAAATTTGGTATAGTAAAATATTTCTTTCTTTTTCGCCAAGGAAATTTGTTAGAATTCAAAAATTTTAACCAGTGGCGATAAATCAGGGGTGGAAAAAGGTAATTAACCCCTACCGAACGCCTTTAAAAACAAGTAGTTTACAAACCTGATAATCCACATAAAGTTTTATTACAATGGATCGCATCATTTGAAATTTATTTATAATAAACTATTTTATTTTTAAACTTTAACACCATGTATTTTCTTTCGAAAGGGTGCATTTACTAATGCATTTATTAATTTTGCATAAGGAATTTGCCCTAGAGCGGTGACAGTCGAATTTAAGAACACCCTTTATAATACCGTTATCTTATTGTTTAGAGAACATGTCATATCTTACAAAATTTTGTGTAATTCTTTTAGTGTCATTATATAAGCGAATGTAATACACCGATTTAAACAAAAGATATATAAAATTATCAATGTCTTGTGATCAGTAATTTGTATATATTAATTATTTCAATTAATATTTCTTTTTTAAGAACTGTTTTTATACTAAGTTAAATTTCTATTTGTACCAAAAATTTGATTCGTTTTTCAGTTAACAATTCTTGATTATGCTTTATTGCTTTTATTGTTTTATTAAAATCATCAATTAAAGTTAATGCCAATGAAGTCTGGATCCGTAATAAATGCATTGCATACACACCGGTATTTACAATAAAACTAGGTATTGCAATCGATTTGTGAAATGACTAGTAAAAAAAACATTACAAGATTTTCAAATGTTTTTAATATACATTGTGTAAATTGTGTAACAGTTCTAACAACGCTTATTTTAGCTAGTTTAAAAGAGTGGCAGTAAATAAAAATGGGAGGTAATTATATTTTGAAAAAAAATTCAAAACAATGATGATTTACTACTTTTATCAAAATCTTTTATAGTTTTACAATAAAATTTAATGAAAATAAAACCCAGTTACAGTAAGTACAATTTGAGATTTTTTACAAATTGTGTTTAAAATCTATTTTTCTTCTTTACAATTTTTTTGCCTGCAGCACCTCTAATAAAATATATAAAAATCAATTTTTTAACAATAAAAAATAAACTATTTTAATTAACATAAAACTTAGTATGTTGTACCACTATTTGTACTTTTTTTAATGGGCAAAACCACAATATAATAAGAAAATAGTCACATCTGTTGAGAATACTGTCATTATAAAACAAAAAGGCCCACGTTAATCACGATGTGATGCTGCTACAACGAAATTATTTCTGACAGTTTCAATTAAAATCTTCAAACTGGATCGAAAACCAATGGGTTTTGAATAATTTTTTGTAATTATAACAAACAATTCGGACAACCACACACAATTGATATTACATTTGCTTTCAAAATTAATGTCGATTTGAATAGACAGAATGAGAGATTTATTAATTAACACTAGCGAAATATGATGTGACAGACATCACTAAAAGCAAGATTAAATCATATATAAAATATTTGAATAATTAATCATTGAATACAAATGTTTATTACTAGTACCGAGTGTCCAACAAGATAAAATGTGAGACATATCTAAGGAATGATTTATTGTGCATTACTTAAAATAATGGTTTGTTTTAGGTGTCTCATTTAAGAATTTTGTACTTTATAACACCTGAATGCACATGCATTGTTTTTCGTATAGTTTTAAAATATATAATTGTAACCGTAAATATTTTAAATTATGCATTTAAAATATAGGTTTAATTTTAACCAAATAAGAAATAGTTTTATATATTACAAAAATGATAGATAGTTACGACATCTATCAAATTACCACTGATGATTCCTATAAGGATGAAACATGGTATGGTAATGGTCGGAACTGTTTCTCCCTATTTTTGAGAAATAGTTTATTTGTTTTGTTGTTTTTTTTTAATCAGAAAGAACAAATAAGTTTAGGACTTTGATCCAATAAGAACTAGTGAAAAAAGCAACAGTAAAGTCCTAAACTCAAAATGTAAGCTTAACTTTTTTTGGTTTTGTTTTAAATTTAAAAATTAAAAAATGGTTTGTACCTATATCTTTAAGAAATAACCGCATAATTATGGAAAGAGCAATTTACTCACTATTACAAGTGATATTCAGCAAGTGCAAAAGTAGCATCTTCCCGCCCAAATTCTAAGGCACTAATTATGAAAAAAGTAATTTACTCACGATTACAAGTGACCAAATTTCATGCTGTAAAAATGATTGTTTTTCTAGATATTTAATCATGTTTAATCTATAAAAAAAACCTTATGCAGTTTTGCATATACAAATTTTTCAATAGGGTAAAAATGAAAGTAAATGTATCGTGACACTACAAGCGTACACCATTTACGTAAAAACCGTTATAGAAAAAAACAAAATGAAGAGTTGACCAGCACCGTAGGATTGGTAAGAATATGATAGTCCTTACAGCTGTCATATACGCTTCTGGCAATATAGAATTTTATTTTCCATAATTATTTTTTATTAATTTCTTGATACATTTCCAGTTGTCTTTTGAGTCGATTGGATTCGATCAAGTCTCGAATTAAAATGGGTTTAGAAAAAAACGTGTTTAATGTCAAAATGATATTTTGATTTTATAGAATCAAATAGAATATGCAAAAATATAATAAGTGAATTGGGTATTTTTAAAATTAAAAAAGGAGCAATAGTCTATATTTATTTCTTTCACGCTGTCTAGCGGCGAAATTATGCGGAATTCGAAAAAAAAGTAAGAACAAAATGTGTAGGTAGTTTTACGTTCTACAATTTTGTTTTGTTGTTATTTTTCATAAAATTACATAATTTTGGCTGGAAAAATCAACTTATTGATAAATCTGGCAACAATGGCAAAATTTTGAAAATTCAAATCATGCGAAATTAACCTATAAAGCCCACAAAACATATGTGTAAACATTTAGTTCCATCTTATTTAGTAATGACACTATCACTTATAGCAGCTGTCACTTCCGGTTGTCTGATTAACACTAAAATCTATACAGGTCGTCTTCTTGCTAACATAAAATTTATATATAAAATGTCAACTAAATCACACACTCAGACCCACACACACTGACAGACATTATGCTAAAAATGGTATAAATGGATTCAGGTGACCTAAAAAGGTAAAGATCCGTTAAAATTTGGGTATGGCCAAAAAATCATGATCGCAATACTTTCTTTCTATACAACTTTGATGGGTTCGGGAAGTACGCGCGATTTTATGTTTATTGGCGATCTCACCATTTTTTTAAAAAATAATTTAAAATATGGCGGATGCGCATTTTTATATTTTAAATTAATACCAAAAAAATATACATAAAATGAATGTCAATGGAAAGTCAATTCATTATATGTGTTTACATGTAATATTAACTTTGACCAGCAACATCTTGACCTTATAAATACCACAAGATATTAACATCTAAATGGTTTTTAAAATTAAAATTTCAATTAGCAAATATTAATAAAATTATGTTTGGATCAGACATTGAATTAATGAAAACATGTATAAAAAGTCCTGAACAATCACCCTATACATTGTTTTCCTATCTGTTTTCAAATCATTAATATTCCAAACATGTGCCCGTATTTTCAACTGACAAATTTTCAAATGATTGTGATGTCCCCTCACTCAGAGGTTGTCGGAGCTGCATTTGAAAAAAGCCATGCTACGCATATAAATTATTTTTCAGACTAAGGGACAAACGGAAAAGTTGTGAATTATTACGTCTTTCTTTCAGTTGATTGTTTTTATACTTTTGAACTCATATTTAATAAAAAAATATTTAATGCCGAACCAGAGTTGTAGATCATCTGAACCGTGCACAGATAAAATATATTAGAGAAAAGTATCATCTACGTATATTGTTATGGATTTATAATGAACAGATTGTTATAGAGCAATTAAAAACGGTAAATGACGATAAGTGGATTAGAAATAGAAAAAAATATGATTAAATATTTTAATATAAAAAAGGACTACAAGAAGAAAATAACAGTATATCGAAGCACGAGTATCGAATGGATTTATTATACAAGGGTGATTTAAAGAGAAAATATTGGAAAATAAAATAATATAAATAAACCACCCCTAAGATAAGAGAATATATCAAAGGTTTTAAACGAAAATGTAATTCTTTTCGGCTAGCTAACAAATATTGAATGGACTTATTATAGAAGGTCGATTTAAGGAGAAAATATTGTAAAATAAAAAAATACAAATAAGCCGCCCTTAAGATAAGAAAATATATCAAAGATTTCAAATGAAAATATAATTCTTTTCGGCTAGCAAACACATGTATCCCAATATTTAGTTCTTGGTAAATCACTACTGTACAATAATCTGTAGTATGAATTTATCTTAATCCCACATTCAATTTTTACCTAACAATATTCTTACCCCTTTCCTTATTATCTCACACACACACACCTGCTCTCTTTCGACTACCAATTAATACAGCGCTCTTTCTTCCTCCTGTCTGATTTTTGTTTCTCACTCAACCTCTCGCTAAGGATGTTTGGAATTGTTCGTAAGCAATTGTAAAACAGAATATTTTTTATACAGAATAGTATTAAAAAAATAATTTTCGATAAAATTGAAAGCAAGAATTTTGTATACTGTATAATAGAACGTAATATCCATATCCTTATTATAGATTCTTGTTGAGTTTGCTTTATTGTTTGTTTGTTTGTTTGTTTATGTGTTTATTTTTGTTAGTTTATTTGTTTCTTTGTTAGTGATTTTTATTGTTGTTAAAAAAATTGAAAACTTTGAAAACTTGAAAAATTTGTTCGTTATGGTATCTAGATGTGCAGGAGACCAATTCAGAATTTTTTGTTTTTCATTTTGTTTTTGTTGCAATTTGAAAGCTTTCTGTTTTTATTAGGCGAGAACAGTCGTCAAATCAGGACGCCGCGATCTTGTTCATTATATTTTGCAACGGTATTCTTATCTATTTTCTACATTCCTTAATTTTTAAACTGGTTTATTTCGATTTTATTTTGACTTTTATATTTTATGTTATTATGTTTTCTCTCTTTATTTATTTTATAACTTTTTAAAATTCTTTTTTTTTATTCTATTTTTATTTTCATATTTTATCCTTTTAGACCCCTAATTTAAATTTCCCATTCTATTATAATTCGAAATCTTTTAATTTTAAGAATTAAACTGAATTTCTCTTCCCTTGTTCTGTAACTCTTCTGAATTCTCTTGATTCATTTTTGTCATCTTTTTTAGTAATTTTAATTTTCTGCCATTTTCAATAATTTATATATTTTTTCCTATCTTTTTAAATTACTTGTTTTTTACTTTGGTCAATAATACACTTTTATTTACCTAATATAATCAAATGTAAAGAAAAATAATTTGATAGGCCAAAATTAGGTCAATAATGAAAGGCGTATAACCTAGTAATAAAAAAATTATGATTTATTTTAAATCCGTTCGTGGACATCTACAATTTCGGTTGCATTAATATTGAATAATTTATGACTGCGTGCCATGTATTGTAATGTACGTATAACTCCAAATGATAATTTAGGATTAAATCTGAAGCAGTGCAAATGTGCATCAACAGATTAATTCTATTAACAGCTAACAACAATATAAAAGTAAAAATACTTTTTAATCTAAGGCAGAGCAAATATGTATCCAACAGTTAAATTCTATTAACAACTAATAAAAATACACAAGAATTATTTGTACAAAATGGTGTTAATTGGGGTTATATATTAAACAATGTTTTCCTAAAGAAAGCAAGCAAAAATAAACACTTGTTCGTAGTTCTTCCCTCTTCTTGCGGCTAGTCGCGCTGAATAATTCTCTGTTAAGTCACGTATTTATCCACAAGGCGATCAAAAGCCAACAAGAGTTAGTATATTTTTGAAACAGGTATAGTAGATGTATCAAAGAAAATTTTTGCATGCGGATATAATAGGATGCTTAACACAACTGGTATATTGGTTATCAATGTAATTACAAAATTGTTAAGTTTATATGGAACTAATTTAGCATAACCAATTTTGACAGTCTACACAATTGGTTTTTACAACAAATGCGAAAAAAGAAAACCGGACAAGATACAAACTACACTAAACAAAAGAAATATGAAAATAGTTAAAAGTTGATAAAACTTAAGATCGACCGGAATCAAGATTCTAGATAGAATGCTTATTGACGACATGAGACCGAATAAAAAATAAACAGAGAGAACTAAATAATGAGAAAATAAAAAAAAAACAATAAGTTTTTGATAACGAAGAAGGAATTAAATCAAAATCAGAAGGTTGGTCAAAAAATCCACTGTGTCACCCCAGAACTTTCTCTGCTCGGCTGTGGAGACTAGGATTATTTTACAAAATACTAAAGATTACATTAATTTATCAATCACATTTAAAATAGCCAGCTGATGATAAATTGATATTTCAGTATTGATAATCACATAAGTGAGCAAAATATTTTAGTATTTGTTCGTAATTGTTATTGGTATTGTGTTAATAATGTTGTGTTGGTATTTTGTTGATAATATTATATATTACATTTAAATTTGAATTATAGTTCAATAGAACAGTAAACTATAGAAGAGCCACCTTGTTAATGATTCTTAAATAGAAATATTTTATTAGAAACCGATAAATTAAAACACGCATATCTGGTTTATGGAATAAAATATTTGAGTGAGATCAGTTTAGCCATTGAATATATTTAGTTTGAGAGTGATAAATTTAATTTTTCCAATTGTAACAATTACTGGATTAGTTAATTAGCTAATGGTGCAAAAATATTACCAGAGTTTCATTTAAAAATAGAATTGAATTTAAACGTGCTTTTCATATTTATTTTCAGGTTTAATTTTCTTACATTCGTAAAAATCAAATATTAATTCGAAATTTCAGTTTGATATTCAAGCACCCATGCTTTTAGGAAATCCTAATTGCATCTGAGTGCTATGTAATGCGCGCATGCGCCCGCTTATATTGACAGCTGATTTCCAAAGTTATTCAATAATAAAGATAAACAAAGATGCGAAAGATGATTATTGAATCCATTCGTCAATCATTCGTGAGTTTATTCGTTTTCATTTTGAATATCGTACCAAAAATTTTTGAATAGGGTTTAGGGCGGAAGGGACATCTGCATATCAAAATTCAGTTCTACATCTTTAATATTTAACAGTTATACGTAATAAAAAAGAATCAATGTCATACTTGAGGACCTTATACAGCACCAATTTAAACCACAAACTAATATTCGCATTCGAGGCACACACCAACCCTTCATACCAAATTTTAACAGCTATTGTGGAAGATTACACACAGACACACAGACATACCTTACTCTGGAAATGGTCGTAATCTTCTCGGGGACCTCAAAATGGGTATTCCCATTGATATCTCGAATTTTGTTTTGCTCGTTCACTATACTTTCCCTTCTATGGGTCCGGGAAAGTAAAAAATGTTGAGAAAAAACATAGGGACCGAAAATCATGCAAATACTATTTCATACTTTCAGTTAATTGATACTTTTTTAATATTTATCTTTGTTAGTTCATAAAAATTTGTTTTACGAAATCAGCATTAAAATTTAAGAAAACTAATTAATTTTGAAATTTTATTTTATTATCTAAATAAAAGAAAAATCACTTAATTATACGTTAGTTCGAGTTTAGTGTAGAAACTTAAAAAATCCTATTTGTTTTTTAGAATTCGTATTAGATTACAGTCCTTAAATAAGGTAAGGATAATAATTTAGAGAGAAATAAACCGATGAAATCGAGCGAAAAGAATCAATTGGCTATCGAAAACGAAAGAAACGTATTTTAAGTAATTAGTGCATCGTAAATCTATTTCTAAACCAAACAAGAGCGGACCCGGCAAAGTAAGGGTTCACTGATTTCCACATAAACGTTTTCGTGAATGAGAATAAAAAACGGGCTGTTCTATATTTTCTGCAATTTCGAAAGTCTACTGCAGATACCTGCGATAAATAGTAGCCGTACGTACCTACGGTTCAAGTAACTTTTGAATTATACGGGACTGTATGAGCATGTCGGCATATATTTATTGCGAAAATGAAAGGATAAAGTAGCGCAGGTCCTTAAAAAATTGATTCAATTATTGAGATAAATTATTTTACAAAGGCCGCTGTGATTTATCTATGCGTTGTTTAAAGTGTGGTTTTTAACCATTTGAGCTTTTTATTACTTCGTGCCTTTTAAAATTTATCGATTTTGAAACTTTCGACGTAAAGAATGATAAATCTATTAGTTAAATCAATTAAAGTAAAAATAAAAGAAATTTACAGCTTTTAAAATTACAATTTTGTAACTATTGAAAATATAGCATCATTGAATTCAGGAGATTAAAATTAATTAATGTGTGTATACGTTTAATAAAAATAATGATTTTATTACATTACTTGCCTAAATAATGAATTGCCTACTCTGTATCCACTAACTTTCCGAGCATTTCTACTAAAGAAGTTGTTGAATAAATTAGTTTGATTTAAATAACTTTTTGAGTTGTCACAAAGTCACTAACTTAATAAAGTATATGAATATTATGAAACGCTCAGAAATCTCAACGTTTGAAGTTTAAAAATTATTTATTATTTTTACTTTTTAGCGAATCTGGCAACGATGGCAAAGGTTTTTTTAATTAGTATTCATCAAAAAAGTATATTTATAAATAATAGCTCTCTTCAAATTAAAATAATACAGAATATGGCCTTTTCCTCAACGAGTATAATCGGAATGGAATGAAGTTACATACGGTAATAATGTATCAAAGGAGTTATTTAAAATCTAGTTTTTAAAAATTAAAATTTTAATGAAGCAAACTTGATTTAGAAAATTAAATTCATCTGTATTTTGTCATATTTTCAAAATTTACCATAACAACTCAGTTGTAAACGACACTTTTTTAGTAAAATTGGTATTTGGTATCAACAGGAAAAGTTGAAAAACGGAATACTCTATTTTTCTATTTTCTTTTCTTCCTAGGGAGGTGATTCAAAATTCCATTTCACTTGTATTGTGAACTGAGCAATTTCAATGTTAAACGCACTTGAAAATACTTATACTTCACTTGTCTGTCTCAAAATTTACTCATCGAATTTTCACCAATTTCTCTATTAACTAGAGATTTAAAAATTTTAACATTATTGTATTTCCGATGACAGTGCAATATTTAATTATTTAAAACATGATTTGTTTATTATTATTATTAACATTCCACAGTAGAATATAACTATAGGAAGTGTCTATGTTCAAAATTAAACAAGTTTATAGTTCTGTACTTTTTGCCAAAATTTAATATAACTTCGACACCGAACCTTCAGTTTTGACAGTTCTTAACTTGAATTCAGTTTGCATTGAAAAGTAAATCTTGTTGTTTCATTATTGTATTAACATAATTTTTTAAAATATCTATTATTATAGCAAGCTGTATAATTATTTTTCAAATTACACGAAAAAATGGGGTCAGTTGAAAAAAAAGTTAATTTACAAAAAGAAATATCAAATCTAAATAATATTTTTTTTATTTAGAATTTTAAGAATTAATATTGTTAAATAATGATATAATGAGGGGTATAAAATAATTATTTGTTGACATTTATTTTACGACTTGCAAATTACTATTTGAAATCTTATTCTTAACATATGTCTTATTAAAAAGTGAAAATAAAAAAATAGGCGATTCCATTGGAACGAAAATCATTTTAGCAAAAAGTTTCATTTTTAAATAAAACTTAAAAATTTTAAAATACTTTAAAGAAAGACATTCTCTATATAAGTTATATTTAAAGCTTATTTTTTTAATATTAGTTTTACTAAAAAAGTTATTCTTCATAATAAGTTCGGCATGATCTAAAACCTCAAATGCCTGAGCCGTATACGAAGTGCGTCAAAAAATTAGGATTTTTTTCAAGAGTATAGTACCTTTATCTTTGATAAAATCGAAAATTTTTATCAAGAAAATTTATTTAAAATTGTAAACTATGTTCAAAATACATGTATACATGATGTTTAAAAGTACATTTCTAATCAAGTTACCATGATATTTACATATCTGACATTTAACGTCAAATATTAAAATATTATTTGAAAATTATAAATCCCAAGTAAGGATTGCCGGTGGAATTGAGTTTGGAGGAAAAAATAGAACTTGTGCTAATTATGGGTGAAAATTATAAAACATATCGGGAAGCAGCTGAAGTATTTAATAACAGACATCAAGAAAAATATATACACTACACAACAGTAATGAGAATTATGAAAAAATTCAAAGTATACGGAGATGTTAAAAATAAATTCACTAACAAACGTGAAAAACCCGATAGGAGTGTGGCGACGAAGTTAGATGTAATGCTATCTTCAGTGGAAAATCCTAAATATTCTCAGCGCAGGAGTGCATCGTTGCTGCAAAATGTAGGTAAAATAACAATTTCAAAAATTTTTAAAGAGAATAAATTTCATCCCTATAAACCGAAATTTATTTATACATTAAAACCTAGATAGAAGATTAGAATTTTGTTATCTTATCCAAGAAAAACTTGAAGAAGATCCTTTTATGGTAAGAAAATTTAATACAAATGAAATGGTGAGTTCTCAAAATTGTCGAATCCTAACTTCACAATTAAGATTCGCAAACAATATTCCTTTAATACAAACATGATCTCAGTACGATATCTAAATGTTTTACAATCTCACTTGTTTGATTTTCTTTATGACCTAACAATACATGAACGGCAACAGGTATAGTACCACCAGGACGGCGCAACATGTCATAGTACGTTGGAAGTAAAGCAATATCTGGAAAATTAATACATAGATATTCAGAGATTTTTTGGCCAGCTAGGTCGCCTGATTTAACCCTGTTAGAATATTTTTTTGGGGTTACTTGGCAGAAAAGGTATACTAATAAGGGCTACAAAGATTAAATATTTGGACAGAATTATTACGGAAATCATTCAGACTAATGACTGCGAACATATTAGAAATGTGTTAAGAGAATTTTGTCGTAGAACGGAAACTTGACGCATTAGTGAATTGATAGAAAAGCTATTACGTACTATTTTTTTGTAATTATTATTTAGCACTATAATTCAAATCAATAGTAAAATAAATTATTTTGTTATGTGTATCGATTATTTTAAAATATCATCAAAATGGTGCAACACAGAAGTTGGGAAACTTAACTGTTATCAATTTTTTGATAACAATTTTAGATTTTATCATAAATAAAGGTACTTTACTCTTGAGCAAAATTCATATTTTTTGACGCATCTCGTATACGGCTCAAAAAAATGCATTATGTATGTATAGAACTAATAATAAAAAAGTTTCCCATATGTTGCGAATTATTATATACCGACATAAAGGAAATAAAGAATAAAATATTTATAATTATACAAGGTGGTGTTAAAAATTCGACAATTTAGAACTAAAGTAGTAGAAACATGAACAATTTGTCCTTATATGAATGTCCCGAATTTTTAAATTACCGGGTATTATTCATTATTAACAATATTTGATAATTAAAAAAAGAATTTAAATGTGTATGATCAAAAAGTTTTTTTGATTACTTGTTTTTAATTATATTGTTCAATCATATTATTTATTGAATTCTTTTTATGACCTGTATGTAATTTGTTTTTTTAATAACTGAATTATTCAGTTCCCTTTATAGAAGCATGTTTTATGTTTGTTATTTGATTTTTATTAACTAATAGGTGATAAATCAACAAATATTTTTTACTTAATATCTTTTAGAACGAATATAAAATTGTAATCAAATTTTTTAATACCTTTATATAGTTTGTTATAAAAATATTCACTATGTTGTTAATAGTTAATGGACATTGTGGATATTTTTTTTATTCGAAAAAATAATGGTCCTGGTTGATTTATGATTACAATTTTATCACAAGTTTACATTTACATAAAATTTCTATATTTATTAATTTTTAGCAAGGTATATATGATTGAGGTGACTAGTGTAATGGTATAATATTAAAAACTCAATTTGGGTTGATTTCTAAAGAAAAATAATAATAAACATTAAAAAAATTGGCACCAAAAAAATATTTTTTTTGTTTATCCTTTTATCTTCTTGTATTTTTCTTATGTATAATTAAACTATGATTTTTTTCCTTCTTACAAATACCTTCTTACTTCATTGTTTCTTAATTTATAAATACTTTTCCAGAGTTTTAATATTTTTATAATTTCATCTTCCTCTATTTTCCTTACTAATGATATTATTTGATTTCTTCAACGCGATTACCATTCTAAATTATACTTGTCTTCATTAAGTTGAAATTTTATTTTGGAAGGGTACGAAAAATATGAGTGATGGCTGAGAAATGTGTCAGGTCGATTTTTTTCTACAAATAAAAATTGTAATTGTTATTAACAAAAAACGAAAAAAAAGCCATTTTATTTTTTGATGATAACTCAAAAACTATACAAGATAGCGGGAATTGCAAAAAAGATCCTTGGAGGAGGAAATTTCCAAAGAAAAAACTTCTAACTACCGGACCTCTAGCTCTAATATTTATAATTTTAATTTGTGGCTATTTGTTTATAAATTGTTTAGAAACAAATGGCTTACTGTAATATATTTTTTACCATTCGATTGTTTAGGGTAAATGATGATTTAAAAAAAAATTTCTTAAAAAATTTTTCTTACTGTTTATAATCTTTTTTTTATATTTGCATTATTTAAATAATTGGTTAAACAATATTTGAGTGTCACAATGATTTTTTTCTAATACTACTAAAAATTATAAAAATAACCATATGCAATAAAGTGGAGAAAAAAATTTTTCTGTATTTTTTTTTAAAAATCCAATAAAAAATACAGAAAATTTTTTAATAAAAACTATAACACAATCAATTCTATTAAAGTTACAGCTTCTAAATACAAGATTATTTTATTTTTTTCAGTAAATTTCGTAAGTTTGAATTTTTTGTAAAATCAAATTTATAATTTAAATATTTCTAATTATAGTAAAAAGTTCTAATTGATTAGCATTTATTTAGTTTAACTTGTTTTTACAAAACTGAAATTAATAAAATGGACCAAGTAAATTTCCGAATTGAGTTTAAGTAAGACGTTTAAAAAATAATGTCGTCCCTCTTGCTAACAAAGGCAATTTAAAACAATGGCATTTCGTTGCGAAAGTTTTTAAGTCATTATTCACAGTAATTTTATGATTTCGCGCAATGGTGTTTTCGTCACAATAAGAATAAGGTTCAGTGCCACTGAAACTGTGGATTTGAACGACAAGACCTAAAGGGGAGCCTAATATTCAACCAGCTGCCAAACTGTACTTTTATGGGGCTATTAATAAATTATAGCAACAGGCGAAGCAAGCCAGGATGCCTATTGTTCATGCATTAACTCAAGTAGCATCTTGGCTTGACATAATAATGAGATTCAGGCTGATATGGCAATAGGATTTAGCTAAATAGAGGTGATCAATCACCGAGTTTCGTGTCATTTCATTGAAGCGGCATAAGCGCGGGTATGCCGTTCGGGATATCCCGCTGTTGGGAATCCCTACCGGCATCGGCACCTGAGTCTCATCGACTCGCTTCAAGAAGAACGCAAACGGTAACGGCATCTGAAACGGTAAACGAGAACGAATAGATAGAGTCTGGATTCGCGATGGAGATGGATAACGTACGCTTAGAAAGAACGGATGCCGAGACTGAGACCGAACGTCTTCTGCACAGGCGACACCGAACACACGCAAAATTAGTGTACGGCCAATTCATCATAGTCTTCTCCAACACTATCAAGAATATCATTCCGCGATTGAGATTCTAACTGACATATTTAAACACCAACCACAGCTGCTACACATTGACAATATTTAACTCAATAAATTAAGTCACAAATATTATTATTTGTTACTAATTGATTAAGTTATATCAGATGCGGCTCTATAAATTGATATATTATAATATTGTTTTAAAATACAATTCAAATAATTAAATTAAATTAATCCCAATACGAATATCGTAATCGATAAATATTAGAAAAAACACACTAAATTGCAGATTTAGCGATTGAAATCTAACACACTATACGCGAACAAAGTTGTTATTGTCTTATCTACTGGTCTTACTGAAAACGCCCGCGGAAAGTCTGAATACTTGCGGCACACTAAGAAACGTTTTACAGGCTAGACGGTCAAGCCTAATTCTTTTCATATAGACCAAGATTATACCAAATAAATCCAATCGAAGAATAGGTATTTAGCCACTTCCGAAATTTATGAGCGCAGGGGATAAATGATATATTCTTCTGTCATAAAGTTAGGCCTCATTCAAACTTGAAGCAGAGTAATTTAACAATAAATATTGCGACTCCAATTTACGCTTAAAAAGAACTATAATGTTTTATTGGATTAATTTTCCATTAAATTATTATAGTATATATTATATAAAAATAATATAATATAAGCCTTTACCATTATCTGGCTTTCCGTGATATTTATATTCATAATATTAGATGTATTGCACACCGGGAGACATTGTATTATAATGAAGACTTGGAACAATTAAAACCCGCATGAATCGTGAGTTTTAAGTCGGAGCTATTATGGAATGTGCATATGGAATTTCCGACTGGATGAATCAAGAATGTGGAAAACGCTTAATTCAACAAATGTTTCATGTTGGTCCTCACAGTGTTAAAATTTTTGCGGTATCAAATAAAAGCTCGTCGATGTTTGGGCGTAGGAATTCTTTTTATTACCATCTATATTTGTCAAAACATTTAGCGCGCATATAAACGCCGTTTGGTTTGTCTAAATTTTCATTAAATACTTTTATCTTTTGTAATGAATGGTTTTAAGTTTTAACATTAATATTATTCAATCCATCATGTTATCCATTTCTCAAATGTGGTCAAGTGATCAATAAATGAATCTCAAAATCATGTACCACAATAATATATGAACAAAGTAGGTGGTGGGCAATATTATTGTATTTATTTTTAATCGATGTTTTTTTGATAATGTAATAATAGATTCTAAAGGATTCTAATGAAGCAATGTTTATTTACTATTTTAATTATGTTTATTTTATCTTATAGCGAATTAAAAAAATCTGGTACTATCTAGTACGGTTCGTAACTTAGTAACCGCCAATTTTTCTTTTCTTCTTCATTTGTACTTCAGCTCATAATTATTGCTTTCGGTTTACTAAAAAGTGATATAAACTTCTGACTTTTTAATAGATCCTGTAAATTAAAAAAAGTGATTTTTAGAAATAATCTTGAAATGGCTTTAATATTTAAAGAAATAAAAAACAGGCTCTACATATTTTTTAAATTATTCAGTTTTACTTAAAAAATAAAGAAATTTCTCTACCTATTTAGTATTTGTGTTCACTTTCCAATTGAGATTGTCCTTTACATTTATTAAGTGTGAGTTAACCATTATACTATTTTGTTTGCACCAATTTAAAAAACATTGAACAAGCCCTTTCGTAGCTAACTGAAACTCATAATTGGTCTCCGCTGAGACCGCCACATGGTAAGTTGTTCATAAATAGTATAATAAATAACGATCCCAGCACAGACCCCTGCGGAACTTCAGAACTTAATATATGAAGAACTGAAAGGTGATCATTTATTATAACAGTTATGCTGTGTAAGAAATAATTACCAAAACAATTAAAACAATGGCCACAGATTCCCAAATTGTATACTCTTATTGAATTCTAAATTAAGGTAAACAAGTTTGAATAAAAAGTCCGCTTATTGCGCAGACTTGCCTGATCTTAAACAATGTTGTAACGAAGTTGCTTAATTAAAATATTTAAATTATATCACGCTCGGCACTGGGCACTTAAAATTATGGGAAAGGCAATCTTCCTTCGAATATAAGGTCCGTCGTACCAGTTGAACCTCCGCCCGACATATGGAGACATCGCGTTATCCAGTAACACGATTCAATCCGTTATCATCAGTTGAAGTGGCAGTCCGGAGCTAGAATCGAGAACGACAACCAGCGACCTTTAGAGATAGGTCGAGCTGAAGGAAGCGAAGCCGAGCTTAGTTGACCGTAAGCCAGCCAGTTGAACCAGCAGAGTATACAGTATCCAGTTCAAGTCTAGCCGTCCCAACCCAACGAGCCGATAATATAGAGGACCGACTACCGACGTTTAGAGCGAAATCCAAAACATTACACACCTTTCTTCCTCGCCGGTTTTGGGTATCAAAAAAAGTTAGTTATTTTTTTATTTAACGTATTTTACTTTATCCCAGCATTCCTAGCAGCGAATATCCAGGTACTTAACCCAGTAGGGCAAGTGAAGTCTGCCGTACCGGCCGACATAAGATTGGTTGAGACCATAACACTCCCTAGAGTATTTTTTCTCCATTGACGCTGCCATGTGCAAGTGATCCTCACATTATAACCGAAAGGTGGCGTCCGGGGCAATCCGAAATCTGGACTAAGGCGCCAAAATACCGCTTGACGACGCAAAGAGCGTTACAATGATCTTTCAATTCACGAGATATTAATACATTTTAATTAAAATTTGCCACCCTATATATATATTTATTGCAATTTACTACTACTAAACCAAAATTACTTCTGGAAAATAATTATTTTTGCCATTTAAAATTCAATATTGCTATAAACAAGAACAATATTTAACAATTTAATTTAAACAATGTATTTTAAACGTTATTACAGTATGGTTATTATTTAAACTAATGAGTCATAAATAATATATAACCGAATTTACCATCACTGCCAATTGACACAGATATTAAAATAAATTCACCCTACAATATTATATACATTTAATAATTTTTGAATTTACACATTTTGCGGTAGTATGTAGCTATTAACATAAATACAGATTATGAATTGGCTCGACTTTAGTTGCACTGATTGGTTTATATATTCTAAATTTATTTAATATTGCCATTGGCAGTATTGATATTAGTTAATTATTATATGAATTTAGTGTAATGTAATCAAATAAGAATATATAAATTATAAACAAATAGATCAAAATAATTTTTGTGAAATTTTATTTAGAGTTACAAAAAAGTTGTATTCGACGTACGTGCACCAGATTAATAATATTGAAAAAAATAGGTGATAAGATTTGATTAAATATATTAATCTCAAAAAATTTAAAATATCTGTTATGGATGTCATATATAGAGCTTGTAGTTCAAATATTTGTACAAATTATTTAATTTACAATCTGTATATCTTAAAATAGTTTTGAAATATGTATCTAACCTCGCTTTGAAAATTTATGTTAGTTCATCTCAAAAGATTTTTGAAATGTGCATCTAACTTCTTCTTAAATTTGTTTTTGTTGTTATACTTTTATAACATAAAAAATAAATAAAACTACTATAATTAAAGAAGAGGTCATATGTAAAAATAATTCAAGTATAACCTTATAAACAAAACAAAATAATACACAATAACAAATTGTTTTCTTCAACAATCATTAAATGCATGAAGCAGTTGTCTAAGAATAACTTTGTGAGTCTAATTTTATCAAACTCATGCATTATTCTCATGGTGCCGATTCAACACTTGCGACTATTATTTAAATAGTAGTAAATAAGGGTATAGTTAGTAATAAAGAAAAAATTATATAAGGAATCTTTATTTGTTACATAAACTATCAATAATAACTCCTCAAAATGTTTGAATAAAAATATAGTTAATAGAAAAAAGAACATTTTTACGTAATTATAAGTAAAGAATTTTACTGGGATATAGAATTCACATACATAAAAAACATGAGAAATAGAAGAAAGAATTAAGAATTTAACAAAAAAATATATAGAATCTAATAATGTAACAACAATATATATAGAGTCTAATAATTCTTGGTGAAAATCCATGTAGAATGCCAAAAGTTTTTTAAGAAAACAATGCAAATGTTATGTCGCATTAGAAATATTTAAAATACCAACCAGTTTCAAAATCCAACTTGTAGCATCATCAGAGATGTAAGTTTATCAAACAAACCATGTCAAAAATGTCGAGAATAATAAAAATAGCTGTCACAAATATTTAAATTGAAGATTAAAACACATTTTACAAAAACAACAAACATTATAAATAAATAAGATATTTTACAAATTAAAGACAGATACAGTGGTTGTATACGACGGAAATCAAGTACAAATTAACAATTTTTGGAAATGATTGACTACGTGAATTTTTTATTAAAGAAAATAGAGGTGGGAACTCCAAAATTTGTTTCCAATTTAAAAACGAATCGTTCAGGTTTTTTAGTATTTCGATGTTTTCTGGCATATTTAATTTAAAAACCAATAAAATAGCGATACAATACTTCAAACCATGACACCTGATCAAAGAATAGTTGTTGATTTTTAAATGCTCATTTAGGTTTTGTGCTATTTAAATTTCAGACTTAAGTCAAAAGTAGTAGGTACCAAATTTTTTTGGTGGCCAAAAAAAATCAAGTTAGGACACAACACACAGATTGAAACCATTGTCACAGTTTTTACAAAAAAAAAACAGCAGCCTTTGTTTAATATCTTGCAACTTCTTGAAAGTTCAAAAATGTCTGTTAAGAATGAGGATGTTGAGCGAAAAAATGGGATACAAATCGAACGAAAGTCTAAAGAAATAGTTGTTCAAGTTGTGGTGGTCATATATCGTCTCGTTAGGGGTGAAATGGTTATAGGGTCGATTGACTGGTAAACATAATACGTTGTGTGTTTCACTTAACTAATTAATTACTTTTTTAACTGGTATAGCAAACACCATGATAAATATACATATTCGACATACTCTATTTCATAATCAAGAACAGACTCCCTGTTGATGAAGAGTCAACTCTCATTACTAAACGTCGAAGTTCGCAAAAAGGAGGTCCAGTGTACAAATGAAGATTTGCAATTGTCAAAATTGAAAAAAAAAGGAAATGTTCTTTTGTCCTAGTGGCCTTATATCAATATTTATTCTATATATTTTATTGTATAAATGTTCAGAAAAAAGTAAGGTCTTGAAAAAATAAAGAAATTTTTTTTAGTAATTTCTTCATTCACTATTCACAATTTAAAAACCAATAAAATAACGATACAATACTTCAAACCATGACACCTGATCAAAGAATAGTTGTTGATTTTTAAATGCTAATTTAAGTTGTGAGCTATTTAAATTTTAAATCTTTATTATTTATGTTTAAGCAAATGGTTAAAATTATTATTCCTAATTCACAATTTAAAAAATGTAATTTGTTTCATGCCAAAAAAAAAATTTTTTAATCAAATCAAGAAATTTAAAGAAAAATAGAAAGTTAAAAAAAATAAACAGTTAAGAAAATTTAGGGCCGCGTTTAAAAAAGTTTTGTTATTAACAGTTTATTAGAAAATTTTATTCTAACAGCTCACCTAAAACAAAAAATGCAGTATTCTGGGTATATATAAAAAGGTATTGAGAAAAAGAAGAAAAATGTCCTACTTTGAAAAGCAATATTGCCATTGGCCGAACATAGATTTTTTCGTTATTTTAAGACCTTTCTTTTCTCTAAACATTTATGTATACCTAGGATGCCGTAAAAAAAGTTAAAAACCAATTACTTAAAAAACGTAATTTTTCGTAAATTTTCTAATTTTTTGATTATTTTTAGTACTAAAAATAACAAAAAATAAAGTTTTTCTCCATGGGAAATTTATTTGTCTACAAAAAAGTATTCTTGTAAAAATCTCGATTTTTGCTTTTTAATTTATTTTGATAAACTGAAAACGGTTCAATTTCGGTCGGCTCTCAAAAAGGCAATAAGCCCATTCTGTCCTGCCAGTGTCGCAATGTCAATTTGTTAAATATGTTATAAAATATATATAGATTTCAATTAGCATAAATAGGATTTTTTTATTGATAATTCGTTAACTAATATTATAAACTAAGTGTGTAAAATTTTTTTTTTCTTTTGATATTTGTTATTAGTCCAAATTTACTGAACGACAATTTAAAGCTAAAAATGATGTTTTATAGGCTCGTAAATAAATCGTCTTTCCATCCCAAAGTGATTAAATTTCTTTTATCTTAGCAAAATCTGTTTCAAAGTTTTTTCTGTTGTTCCAAAAAAATGTCATTTGTGGTCAACCGAAAACAAAATTATGTAATTTCAATAGCCTGATTTTTTTAAATATGACACATTTTATGTTATTATTTATATGATTCGATATTTCTGGTATTGATGGTTTAATTTTTCTACTCCTGCAATGATTTCTTTAAAATCTTTATTTATATGACGTTATTTATAAAATGTAAAATGTTTTAAAAATAACGAGTCAAAAATGTTGGAATTATGCAGAACTGATATCAAGTAGTTATTGTATATAATATATTTTGAGACTAATATGGTCTTATAAGTTGTGAGTATAAAAAGATTTTTTGTTGGTGAAAAGCTTGCAAACTTTGCATTATAAATATTCGAAAATACGAATACATATTTATATGCTTAAAAATTATATGATAGTCAACCATGCATATGGTAGGTAAAAAACCGCCTCTCAATACTTTAAAGCGAACCAACTAAACCAGAGTTTTTAATCTTTAAATGGTTTTTAAGTAGTTTTTATAAAAAAAAATTATGGACTACACAGTCATATTTAAATTATTAGTAAAATGCACAAATACAAATATTTTTTAGAAGTTTATATCTACAGAACTCTATTTATAATTTTACATAAATAATATTAACCCATTCGAGTCAATTTTACCAGACATTTTATTATTAATAAATTTAAAAAAAAAACCGTTTTTTTTAGAATATTCTTATAATCACATGCAATTCATAATAATCCAATAAAATTATTTATTTAATTAACTTAGAGATAATCGGACCAAAGGGGAAATATTCCGATTTTTTAAATTTTACAGCCTGACATGCAATTTGTGTGTCAACTAATTTCTTTTATTGAAACTACTTAAAAACTCACTTCTAATACTTTTAAACAACTTCAGTGTATCTGTATAATATCACTTAGAAATATGTAATATCAGAAATACGCACAATTTTATAAACAAAAAATGGAACTTAAATTGCTTCCTTGAATTCACTTAACGCACCTCAACATAATAAGTCAAACTATGTATGTAATGTATTTAAACTTTTTAAAAAAAATTTAAATAAATATTGTTGTCAAAAAAAAATGATTTCTTAAGATATGTTTAAAGTTTGTTAAAGTTTTATTAGTTTAACATATATTTTTAAACTTCATCGTACTGCTTTAAATCGTTTAGAAACATAAACAAAGTTTCTATAGTTATGACGTAATTCGCAAATTAGACATCAAATTATATTTATTAAGGAAATACGTTCATCTGATATGCTTTTTTAAAATGAAATGAGTTTTAACAATGCACAGCGATGCAGTTTTTTTTTGTAATACGAAGTTTCCCCAATGTACAATTCATTTTCCAATTCTATTGTTAACCATTTCCTGCTTCGTTTAATTAAAAATAGTTATGTAGACCGCACATTTTAAAACAAATTGTTTATGGCTTTAAATACTCGGAGGAGCGCATCATAAATTAAAAGTGTAATAAGTGGAAAAGTTGTTGGAAAGTATTTAAAAAGTTTTTAAGTAGGGCACAGAACAATAAAAAACAGCGCTTATGCAGAGTTGCTGCGGAGTAATAAGAGAAAAGCTTACCCCAAAAGCACAGTCAAACAATACCGAAAAGGCACCAGACACAGAAACGGCACAGGTTTTCCCTCGGCGGACTTGTCTATAAATGTGGCCGTTATAGCTTAACCCGTCGCACAGTCGCGTGCTGCCTCTTGCAAGCGTGCGCCTTGTCTGACCCCTCTCGACCCCCAAACTCCTGTTGCTTCTTTCAGTTAACTGTTCATCTAGATATACCCGATGAAAAATATCTCAAATAGTCCATAATGTGCTTATAACGTCCTTTCATCATTCAGCCAATTTTCTCTTACTTCATCAACAACAAAATATCACACCTCATTTCGCGCCAATATTTACTTTTAAACTTTTAAAACTCCATGCACATATTATCCTTAATTTATATATATTTAACATTAATAATACAGTTTGCCGAACTTAAAAAAAAGTTTAGGATTAAGCGGCAAATATTTCTATCTTTTATTTAACAATTTTTGTTTACCTTACAATTTAAGATTCTACAGGGAGGCACATAGGACACCTAAGCGATTCTGAAATATGATTAGTTTCCTCATGAACTAATATTGGAAATAACCAGTAATTCCTGGTTTCACTACTTTTTCACTAGTATTGACTGAAGTAAATCACATACAATGTGTCTCATGGGCTTAATCTGATATTGACAGCTTGTTGACAAGGGCGGTTTATTTGGCGGCGTCTTGTTTGATTCTGACTTGGAGTTTCTCCCGACTATAGAAATTTCAACAATAATGTCAAACAAATAAATGTCACGAATTATTATTAAAGGGTGAAAGACACCCAACGAAGACGTTCTATAACAAAAGGGTTTAAAATCATCCTGTATTATAATCCGCTTAATTTAAAGGTCTATGTTGCTAGATGAATTATTATTTCATTTATTTATCAATTGTAACTAACAAATATTATTTTAAGTAAATTAGAAAAACCTAATACTTAGCGTTTAGTATAAGTAAAAGTCAAGATCTTACCTTATAAATTAATGTCTTTATTCTTTTTTTACTTTTTTACTTTATGTTCATAGTAGATTCCATAATTCTTATTTATCTTTGTAAGTTAGACTATACGATTTCAAAAACTCATTAAAACTCATTTAAATTCATTATCTCGTCTCCTTGGTCGTATAGGTCGAAATTCTATAACCTTGATACTTCGCTGGATATTTCTGAGGTGTACTTCAGAGAATGTAATAACTTTTTAATTTTTTTCATGCTAAAATGTTTTTTTATCAAAGAAAAATAAAAGTTGGGAAGTTTGAATGATAAGAAGAAGCTTAGTTGTTCGCATTGAATACTATTACCTGAAGCCATAATAATATAACGGGTGGCCACTAAAATATTAGCAGAGGAATGTATTGCAAACAAGAAAGGAGAGACTTTACAAACCTTTTTACTTGAAAAAAACGATTCCTTGTTTAAAATTAAATTAATAAATATTTTAATACTAACTATAATTAACTACTGTTTGCGTATAAAGAATAAACACGAATTAAAAGCATTCCTTACCATTTTGCCTCTTGGTAATAAAGTGTTTTTAAATACTTTTTAATAACATTTATGCATTATTATTATTTTTATGAATACAACTAATACTAAGAAATATGTAATAAAAACAATATTTTATTTGAATTGAAACTAAAAATAAACCAATAACATCCAAACGTTTGGCAGATATTTATCTGGCATGTAAGAAAATGGTAGAAATATTTTAGTGTGCTTAAACTCTATATTACAACTATACATACCAAAATCTGAAGTTATCTCTTGTATTTCATTATTTCTATAAACATTACACACTGTAAAAAGTAGGTTTTTACTTTGGTAATAACTTTATTAGAATTGTATTTGTATTGGAGAACAGGATATTTTTTTTCTCTATATATGGACGATTTGTTAAACAGTTATTAAAAATTACTTGTAAGTTGTGAAAAATTGATTTCTATGCATCAAGGCCAGCTGTTTTGTCCCTAAAGGACTCATCAGCGACAATGTGGCCAGATGCATAGAAATTGACATCTAACCACCTCGAAACACAACAGTGCAATTGTGAAAAAAATCCTACCATTATTCCAAGTTCAGCTTTCCCCTCTTAATGGTCTAAATAATGCATTTTTCTGCAAGGTGTTTCTATACAAGAACTATTCAAGTAATGAGTAGTAGACATTTTTGTAGTCGCTAAATATTGTCATATATTATGGTTATTGTTAATAGCTGTTAAAGATATTAGTAGTAGCTGGGTAAATTTTAAAATTTATTTTGGGCCCAAACAATTAGGTTTGTCTTTTTCTAATCGTGATGTTTTTCCGTTAACAGTTAAGACTACTTTGTTGTCCTAAAAGTGTCAAAGAATCTAAAAATGTTGATGGTTATTACCATAATGTACAGAATTATAGGGAAATTGCAACTGGGGTTAATATATCCAAGACTTCGTTACTAAACTGCAGTATTTTAAAATTAGTTATTTAGAACTTATTATCCAAATTATTTCTTTGTCATAATTTTTCCAGATGTTAACGAAAACCCCGTATATATGCTTTCAAAAATATGTAACACAAGAAAGTTCAGAGTTGATATTCATCGATCAAATAGTATGTCAAAAATGTAAACTGGGAAACCAGTTGAACGGAGCCTCAATACTCAAGTATACGATCACCTTAGGGGTTAAATAGTCTACTTGAACTCGTACCAAATAGTCTTTGCGGCCTGACTGTGGTTTGTGGGGTCTTGTCAAATATTAGGAGATGTAAACAAAGACAAAGCGACGCATGCAGCCTAAAGCAGTCGTGTAAACTAAATATCAACTCTTGTATATGGGATGGGCTACGGTTTGATCATACTTCGCTGATTATAACCGACTTTCCACTGACAAATGAATAAGTTTTATCTTATTTGCAATAATGATGTATGAAAAGCACGAATGCATATTTACCAAATAAATTTTAGGAAGTTATGAACACAATAAATAAATTAACAAGTTTTTTAAAAGGTTACTAATTTTAATATATTTATTATTTGAAATTGTGGTAAATTGGTTTCTAGTCCTTAGCTTTTATACCTAAATAATTAAATTATTTGCTAAACATTATTCAAAATTTAAAATAATATTCCCAATTTAAAAACACATTTGATTCTTTAAATATTTTTGAAGTGAAAACTCCTTTACTCGCGTTAAGCGATTTTTGGTAGGAGAAAATCTTATGGGTTCGCGTCACCGACATTCTGTATGTGTATAGTTTCAAAAACTTCCTTTCTCTGTTTTTTATTTAATTGAGTGGTGCCCGCTCCCTTATAAGGCATTATGATGGCGGATGGATTCCATCATCTACCGGCACCAAGTTGTACTTCGTTAGTCGCTTTTACAGAGGATTTTATTATATTAACTGACCAAGTCCAGTTGGTACCCATCAACCTGACTATCTATTATTTTTATATTACATAGAAATACTTACTCTCTCTGTTTTTTGACATAAAAATAAATAAATGTCAACAAAGTTCTGTATTAATTGTTGTTTTTTTGTTAATATACAATTATTGTTTAGTACTAAAAACTCAACAATTAGAATAAAAATAATACTTTTTTTAAAGTTGGAAAATTTAGTTTAATAAAATTTTGTAGTTTAAAAGTTTTAAAATAAAATAATTTGATCTTTTTTAGCATTTTTGTAATATGATAAAAGAATTTTTTCTTTACATTAAAATATAATCTTTCTGTTTTGAAGTGTAACATATTTAAAATCAACGGTCATAAAAGAATTTGTGTGATACTCTTTTAGGAAAATATATATTTTTTTACTTCAAGATTTATGCGTATTTTATCTCTTGAATAAATTTAAATTTCGAACCTAAATTTGAATAAAAATACGTAATAATAAAAAGGGAAAATATTTTAATTAATATATAATTTTAATATCGCGAGAAAAGTGATAAAAAGAGTAATAGAAATGTTTGTTGATTTTGTTGAAAAATAGGAAAATAGGTGAATTCAAAAAAGTAAATATGTGAAAAATAGTTTAAGAATTATTAGTTAAAATTTTTATAAGAAACAAAAAAGATAGATTTTTCCAGACTTAAATTTGGATATGAAATATTTCAGCTGTAATAATGTTTTACAGTCCTAAGGGAACTATAAATTTGTTTATTGATATAATATGGTAACGTGCGCAAAGCGTCACTTTTCCCACGAGCCCAGAAGTTTGTGGCACGAGCCGTAAGGCGAGTTCCTCATATTTAGCGACTGGGAAAAGTGCTTTGCGTACAAGTTGTACACAATATTTTTTCTACAACCACATTTATTAATGAAAGAAAAAAAATAACTTGTCAAAAAAGTTGACAGGTCATAGCTGTCTGTGTTTGACATTTCCGTGGGGAAAAGTGCCATAGCGTATACTTTTCGCACTATAAATTATTACTTTTCCAACGGATATCAAAGAAATTCAGAAAAGGCCTGCTTTGCGTATACAAATTTGTGTAGGAAAGCGTGTTTTGCATAGTGGTTGTAGAAAAACATATTTTTAGGTAAATATGTGACAGAGCATATACCTAGATAAGGTTTACCACTTGACTCTTTTATTATAACTCATTCTCAATCAAGTTAGTTTTTGAATATTTTTGAAGAAGAGTGACTGTATAATTCCCTAAAATGATAGAGTTAAAAAATATTTTTATATCATAATTAATTTAGAATAATTATATAAAAAAGGTGAAAATATGTTGAACAACTATGAGAGCTCTGAAAAGTAAAGTTGGAAAACATGGCATGAAAGTATGATATAATGCGGTAGGAATAATAATGTAAGTTCAGTTAAGTTTTTGTTTAAACTATTTTACATAAAATTAAATTACTACTTTTACCGCCGTTTATAGTATCTGCCATGTATTTTTTATATATTTATTAAGAAGTGTGTAACAAAAGATATATGATGATAGTGACTTATTTCTGTTATATCTCCCTTATTGTACAATAATGTAATAATGATATTTTTAAAGACCGAAGCGTAAATAGATTGTTCCACACATTTGTTCAATATAAGCGTCAGTGTTTTTAATATATGTGCTAAAGACTTAATAGTTTTAATATTTTCGTTACCAACTGCCTCATTGCTTTTTAATTCTCGGGTTACTGTCAATAATTCTACTTTTTCAGTCGCCATGAAAACTAAAGATTTATGGATCGACTTTCTTGGAAAGTTATAATCTGGACCAGTTTTTATTTTATTAGCCAAGTTTTGACCCATGTTAATAATCGTTTTGGTCAATTTTATAGGTTAATAATTGTCGATTTTTATATTTTATTCATTTCCTTTTCCTTTTTTGACTTTTATTTTTATTATTAACATTAATGAACATTTAATATAATAAATTTTATTACTCTCTCTAAAAGTTATAATAGTGTATTTTTTTATTTTAGAAGGCTCACAGATTTTCTGGGAAATTTGTATTAATTTGACCACTTATGATATGGTGCTTATGGACGTAAAGCTAGCGCACTGAGAATTGATCTGCATAAGGATGAATATTGAGACTGACTGTTAGCTGAGGAGATTGGGAATGTATACCCGGGTGCGCTTTGGCCGGACTTTGTCGAAGCAACTAGGGTCTTTGAAAAAGCTATAAATGATGGCACCCAGAATGTTCGTGAAAGTTTAAGATGGTTCACAAGCAGATTATTAGATGTGATTACATCTGACTGCAATAAGTTTACTTCGTCTATAGTGTTCATGTTAAAGATTTTTGTTTTACACTATTACTGAAATTATATTTGCGTACTGCAACTGGTCTGCAGCGTAACCCAGGAGTACGCTTGCTCAGGTTGGAAATCGCTAAATTAATGAAAAAAATTGATGGAGACAGAATGGAATACACTTGCATCCTGAATAAGAATTTTTTTTCTATTTGGTATATATTTTATGCTTGAAATTAAAAATTGTTGGTAACATTGAATTATACCACAAAAAGGATATGTTTAAATTTGATGTCACTTTTGACCATTATAGTGTAATTAAATTGCAGATTCAATACGCAGACATGATTAGACTTTTTTGGATTTTACATTAAAATTTAGTCGATATGATATGATACGCTTTATAAATAATTTGCCATTATTGTGGCTCCATTATGAACGCCAAAAAGAAAAAATATTTTTTAATAAATTCATACGTAAGAAAATATTTTTAACATTTCGGTTTATTCAGACCTAATATTTCGTTATAGTTTTATCAATTTCAATAATAAATTTGTTCAAAATGTAATACTGTATCTCAGTAAAAAAAATGTTCTAGGATGTAATAATTTTATTTTATTTTTAGGACCTTCGTATGGCGGATATGAAACTAGCTTCTGGCTACACAATTTAGTATAGTTTCTCTCAATCTTTATAATGTATTTCGAAAGCAAGTCATGTGTTTATTATACGGAGTGATTTATTTAGGTGGTACAATCATTACATTTTCAGATACAGTTAGTTAAATTACTGTTTATAACTTACGTTGAGCTATGCTATTATATTAAACATTTAGCAATAAATGTAAGCTTTTAAAATACGGGAATATTTTATTATTAAACAATAAATTTCTATTAAAATAGCTACAATTAAACTAATGAATAAAATATAGGTTGAAAAATTTAAATATAAATTTATAAAATTTATCGAAAATCAAAAGTTCTTAGATTTATTAACATCATTATTATATTATTATTACGATGCAGTCTCACGATCCAGGAGTGCATACCAAGCTGTTGTATCAATATAAACTAGAGTTCATAATTAAACTCGCAAATGGAACGAACCTTCTAGTTCACGGTAGTTTGGCTTTGTACTCTATGTACACAACGCATAATGCTTTGTGGACTCTGAATAGACTATGGAATCATTTCGTCATTTATCTCTTTGCATTAAGTTAAACAATAAAATGTCGTTAAAGGATATTTTATGGATTACAATCTCCTAAAAGTAATAAATGAAAAATTTTGATAAGGTCAATGCATTTAAGCTATATTTTATCTCTTTATGGCTGATAGGATTTTAGTTTCCCTGAAATTACCAAAAAAATATGTTTCTAAAGGTAAAACCGGTCAAATTTAAAGGTATAAAGTGAGCATATATACAGGAGCAGGCCTAGCACTATTTATTATGGTGGAAGATGTGACTAAAATAATTTGCAGAAATCACTTAATATTAATCAAATGTTGCTAAGCCAGCATCTTTTTAATCTTAATATATAAAAATCTATAATATTACTTTCAATTTCATAGAACTAACTATCACACACTTAATTGTTTAAATATATAACAAACAAAAATAACAAATTTATATCAATATAGTTGGAGGATTTTCCACAAATTATGGGGGTGTGTCCCAAATGTCATTTTACAGCAAATCTTGAGTGTTTAACGAGATAGAAATTTGGGCTCAAGAACAAAGTTTTAGGGTAGAAACTGTGCTATTTAATATCATTACTACAGTGTGATTAAAATATGCTGAAATAAAGAAGGCCTAGCACTATTTATTGTGGGGAAAGATATATCTACAACAATTTGCAGAAATTGTTAAAAAAAAATAATACGTTGAAAAATTGCCAACCACAGAAAGATATAGATAAAATGAATACAGAAAGAATAATATCGCAGTATGCGGACATAAGGACATCAACAGAAAAATAAGGAAAAGTAGGAATAAGCTAGTTTATTACAATAATTTGGAATTAAAATCAAAATAATAGCCAAAAATCACTTATATTAAACAAATAATGCTAAGTAAGCATCTTTTAAATCTTAATATATAAAAATCTATAAATTAGTTAATATTACTTTACATGAGAATAACTGTCATACTCTTAATTGTTCAAAAATATAACAAACAAAATAACCAATATGTAAAAATAGGTCAATATAGTAGGAGGATTCCCCACAAATGATATAGTGTGTTCCAAATTTTATTTTACACCAAATCTTGATTGTTTAACAAGATAGAAGACTGAGCTCAAGAACAAAGTTTTAGGGTAGAAAATATGCTACTTATTGTCATTAATACATTAAAATATGCTAAAATAAAGAATAACTTTTCATTTTTCAAATAATACACCCTGTATACTTTTGGTATTTTGTTTATTTACTGTTATAAATAATACAGACCATAATCTTATTACAAGCAATGATAAAATATTAGCTAACCAATAAAAGAAAATTATAACAAACGCTTAAATTGCGCTCATCCTGTTTTTGATAGAGATCTTCTGATTACTTCTTTGTTACAATCGTCTTTTATTATTTCATGCGTAATAGGTGATTTTGTTTTTAGATCCGTTGGTAAAACAGTTTGTTAGCCATTTTTCTGGCAAGCAATACCTAAGTCACCTAATTTAAATGTGCTTAAATTCAAATAATAAAGTTCCTATTTTTTGGTGTATAAATTTTGCACAAATACTTTGATTTTTAGTCAGTTTTTATTATTTATAGATTCCGTTAAGCTGGATTTTTATTTTTTATTTTACTTTTAAAGATATCAATAGTAACTTTTTTCTGTTTACATGCTCAGGAAACAAGTACCTTTTTTTCGTTTAATGTTTTAATCGTCTTTTCATATGTCAGAGGAACTACTTCAAGTTCACTTCTAGATGGTTCATATTTTTCTAGTATTAGATCGTCTTCTACTGTGTTATCACTAAACAGTCATTGTTTTCAGTATATTCGTTACTTTTTTTTCAAAATAATGTACACTAAAAATTTCTAAGTTCCATGTTGTATAGCCATTGTTACCAATTTGGAGAATGGTGACGGCAAAAAAGAAAAATTGCAAAAAGTAGAAAACAAAAAGCTCTTGAGAGAAAATATAGAAAGCAACTGCGATCAAAAATGAAAAACGATGCGGTAAAATTTGAAAATTTACAAAAAAAAAGAAAAATAAAAGCTGATAAAGTAAAATTACCAGTCAAACGAGTGCTCGTGAAGAGAAGACTCAATGAAAAGAAAAAGTTAAATGATCTGAAAATGAGAACCCTATTTTTTTAATTTTCTGCATTTTCTCTTATTTTTCTTGATTTTTCCAGGTTTTTTCCTCTTTTTTTCTATTTTTTCCCATTTTTCCTATTTTTCCTTGGTTTTTCCGTTTTTCTTTAATTTTCTATTTTTACCCATTATCCGCATTTCTCCCTATTTTTCCAGGTATGTCCTCTTTTTTTTTTTTTCAGATTTTTTCCAATATTTTTTCTATTTCTTCCTGTTTTTTCCTATTGTTTCCTATTATACCAATTTTCTTCTTTCTTCCTGTATTTTTCTATTCTCTTCTATTTTTTCCTATTTTTTTCCTATAATTTCCTATTTAATCCTGTTATTCCCGATTTTTTCGTTTGCTATCCTTTTTTTATATTTTGTTTTTCCAGTATCAGTTTGACCTGCTTCCATTGGGTATTTTTTTGACATCGTCATACATTTGGGCTCGATGTGTTTTTGGTGACCGTATCAAAATAGATATAGAAAAAACCCGAAAACAATCTGTCAATCCGTTTACAAGATACAGCGACAACTTCAGATGGATGGACGGACGGACGGACGGACACACAATACTTAATCTTATAATACTAGTACTCTTTATGAGACTAGAACTATAAAAAATGGAAAAAAAATTGTAGCGTAGGTATGTCAAATTTTTTGACAAGTGGATAATATGAAACTTATTGTATATGCAAACTTGTTAAAATATATGTTTGATAAATAAGTAATACAGGATTTTAAACAATTACTACCCAATAAACTTGAAACTCTTAGTGGTACCCTACAATGTCATGAAGTTAGTTGGACAAAATAAGTGTTAAGCTATGAGAGCTGACTTGCACAACTCCTCATGTAAATCGCGAAGATATCGTGGTTGTTTTTTATACCAGATCCTATCTTAAATTAATAATTTTGATTGGACTATTAGTTTCGTTTTATTTATTGTATAATACTGGATTTTCATAAAACATTGCATTGATGTGAAATCCAACTCACCTCACCTCCTTGAATAGGTCTATTGAAAAAAGTTGTAAAAAATAAGAAAAATACCATAAAGTGCATAACCATATACATTGTCGAACTATATTGACTTCTTTATATGGTTAAAAAAATAAGACAGCACAAATACCAATTTTTAAAATTTTATTATTTCAGACAATGAATGTTAAAATACATAATACTGTATGAAAAAAATTTCAAATTTGTTTTAAATATAACTTATATTTATTTTAGTTAAGAAACATTAGCTAATTTTTAAATATTTTTTTTTCGAAATTAACCTTCTATTAAAATAGTAAATTAAATTTAAAATCGCTTTACATAAACTCATTTCCCTCTGCAGTAGTTTTTTTTTGAATTTCATTTAAGCGAATATTGTCAATTCGTTCATTTTTGCATAGCATGATAATAAAAAGTTAAATTGTCTCATTTTTATATTTCACACCAGTCTAGGTCAGACTTTGGAGTTAAAGAAAATATATGGTTATTACCAAGCAGAGAACAAATTTATAATATTATAGAGGTGACCTTGCTTCTTAATAATATAAGAGGTAGGCAGAAATAGGGGTTTATAAAATAAATATTTTATCCCGGATTTTAAATGACTTAAATTAATTTAAATTTACAGATTACTATTACATTTTTATTTAATGATTTGGGAATTCTAAAAATTAGGTAAAGATATTAAGTAATGGAGAATTTGTCAAATCTAGTTGGTCGTTTTGAAGTAAATTTGAATATTTATATTTATTTACCTCAAGGTTCAGTTTATGGCCTTTGGGTTGGATGTATAAAATATCAGTTTTTCCATTAAAAATATGATCTTCCTCTATTGAATATTTGACATAGTTTGAATTATCCAGTTTATTTACAAAAGATCTTTTATGCTCTGCTACTCTCTTATTAAATCTACTAGTTTAGCCTATGTATAATTTATCACAACTACCGCAAGTTAATTTATAAACTCTTGATGATAGCAATCTATTTTTTTAATCTTATTATTTTTCAAAAATTTACTTATTGTGTTATTAGTTTTAAATGCAAGTTTAACATTATTTCTCTTTAAAAATTTTGAAAAGATTTTTATTGGCTAAATAAGTACAATCGCCTTTCACCTATCTTGAGAATTTTTATTTAAGTTATTTTAATATGTATCAACTATTTATTCGTTTTATATCACTATATTGTACAAACATTTTATTCTCAAAACTTCTACCGAATACAATTCTAAAACGTAAAAGCATCGCTGACCATGAGGTTAATTTAAATATTAATATTCTCACACTAACCTAGATACTAATGTTACCTAGATCATTACCCAGAAATAACAGAGACATGCACAAAATGATTGACAGGAAGGAAATTGTGCGTCCCTCTTTAAGACAATCAGGATTGGACTAGAAACGTTTCTATGCAAAGTATTTTTGGAAAAATAGTTACCCTTTAAATATGAGATATTAATAAACAATGTTTGCTGAGTCAAAACTTTTTGGTTTTATTTGCTTTAAATTTCAAGAGCAGTTTAAGTATTTCATATATTTTTTATCATTCTACTACTTTCGTTAAAAGTTAGTTTAAAATGTTGCTAAGGTGAATTCAGATATTTTTGAATAACAATCCTATTAAACTGACCAAGAGATCGATTTGTGTATTTTTGCAATAAATATTTGAAGTCAAAATTAGTATTTATAAATAAAAATTTTTCTATTTTTTCTTTGTTTTCCAAATTTATTTCTGAAGAGAAAGAACAATTATTTAAAAAAACCGTTTTCTAGCTCTAATCTAACTTAAAGCAACAAAATCCGAATTTTTTTATAAATTTAATACTTTTATTATACTGGTTTGTGTATCTTCTCAGCAGTCCCATATAATATGCCAAAAGAAATTCAAATTCTCGAATAAATTTCAAAAAAATCTTTAATAACGAAACTGATTAATTTTTCGATTAGAATAAGATCATTCAGACCGAGAAAAAAATGACTTTCTAAGATGTAAGCCTCGGTATATACGAGCATAGGAAATAGCAAAACTAAAAAATGAGCGCGCTGTTTGAGATATATGGGAATATGTCGAATTCCTATGTGTAAATGGATTATAGCAAAAATTTATTTAACATTTGTGTCATTTAAATTCCATAAATACTACCAAAAATGAAAGGCAATTGCTTATTTTACCATTTAAACGTAGAGAGCTTTGTATATTTTAAATACCCTTAAAACTAATTAAAAAAGAATTGGAGTTTAGTTCTATATATGTTATCGGAATAATTTAGCAGAAACAAAAGTCATATAAAACAATAATATTAGTAAAAAACGAGACTTTAGATTGAATAATAAAGAAAGTAGTCTCTTTTGATTGGTGTTAAGTACATACACTACATATATTATTCATTACTAATAACGTATTGATAGATAAGTAGAATTTAAATTCACTCTGTCGAATAAAATCCGGTCCTGTAATAGTCTCTAACATTTGATTGATGAATTTGGCAAACAACCTTTGAGAGGAAATACAACAACGAAAAGTTAAGTCCACACGATATGCTTACGCAAATTTTGTATCCTGTATTATTTACTACCGTGATCTTTTATCTTTTCCGTATCTTAGAAGTTGTTATCTTGGCTGAATGTATTGCAAGAAATAGTTTTAAAAAATGAGTAACTCCTTTAAAGATGTGATTTAGAAAAAGTAATTGAGGAATAGATATAATAAAAGATTGAATTTTGAAGTCGAGAAAGAAGTTCTTATGCCCATTTTTTCCTCAATCTATTTAAAAATTTTAAATTAATTTTTTTTCACTGTTTTTTATGTCTGCATAGAGAAATGTTTTTATAAAAATATCTCAGGGTCGATTCACCTACATTAAGAATTATTATTGTTGATAATTAAACATTGGGCAAGCTACCCTCCATCATATATTAATTTGTTACGTTTTAATTATTTAATTACAACGTTTATAGACTATGCAAATAAATTAATATGGTCAAAATCAACAAAAATATTTAAGTTATTGTCCCTTTGAGATACGTCGCTGTTTAGGAGAGCTGTTGCCTTCACTATTATTCAACGAGCAATTCCAAGTCTACATTTACAGACTTCATCAATCACTGTTTTAGCTTCGAAGTTGTCTATTAAGTACGAAGAGGAGAGCTCATTACTTGGAAAACAACAGCCGCTTCTAACCAATATAAATTCGGTTATATTATATCGACTATTTGCTGCTAATACTGATGTTCCCGTTGATACTCGATTTAAACTGTAGACGCACACAATTAGTGAACATTTTTTTATCAGAAATGTAAATATTAAATTTTCAATGTGAAATTCTAAAACAAAGGAAATAATCAAAATTTTCTATATTAAACAAATATTAGGATTTTAAAAACAAATAATGATACTCTCTGTTATGCAAGGAATGGGGGTTAATATTATTTTCAACTTGACTGCAAGTGTAGGAAAACCTAAAAAATTTATTAGTCAATTAAAATTTAGGCTATGTATAATAAACAATTTTAATTTTTAATTGACAAAATGGTGTAAAATTAAAAATAAAGTGATTTTAGAAATAAGATAGAAATTACTTTATTATTTAAAAAAATAAAAAAGAACGATTTGAATAAAACTTAAATGTTTATATCTTCTTCCTACTAAAGTATCTTCAAAATTATTCAGTTTTATTTGAACAAGTTTATACCGAAAATTAATAAGACTTTTTTAATTTTTCTTTCATGGATCCACCTATTTTTTTTTTACTCAGTTATACAATCGTAAAATTAAGATATCTACTAGTTATTTGCAAGACGTAACAATATTAATTTTTTAAATTTTAAACTTTACTATTTTAAGTGGTAATATTGTTGCGAAAGTAATTAATAATTTATGAAAAAAAAAATAAGAAATTGCTCATTTATGTTAAATTAAAAAAAAATAGTAGAGTTGTTTGTTGTTTGCACCCAGAAAAATATTCAAATAAATAACATACTCGCCACTCTCATTTTAGTAAATTAGAAATCTAATTAACCAAACCTAATTAAGAACAAACCCAATATAAATCAAAAGAGTTGTTAAAAAGCCACTTTTTTTCTCCAGAAAACAATCACATTTATATTTCAAATTAATTCATGAAATTTCATTAAAAACGCTTCACTGTACATTTTTTCATAAATATAACATATCCATATCCAGATCGCTTTTTTAATTTTCGTTTTTTTTTCAGTTACGTTATAACCATTAAGTAATAATGAGTGATTCTTTTCACATAATTATCGTATGAATTTTAAGTTTTACTCCCTGCGGTGAAAAACAAAGCGTATGTACCACGAGCCTAAAATTTCTGTGACGCGAACCAATAAGATTTTACCCATTTAAAAAGCGTCCAAGCACCTACAAAAAGTTTTACATCAATAATAATTTATAATTGTAGTGTTGCATCACAATTCAATAAAATGGTGAATGGTCTTTCTCTATGTAATTAATCATTCACCAAAAATTTAAATCCAAGTAATAAATAAAGACATTTCTCGGCAAACGAACGTAGATAATATACAGGGTAGACCCGATTTAATGTACTTCCCCCATATTTTCTTTGTTTTTGAATTAAAAAAATAGGTTTTTGGCACACATCAATTAGATAATAAGGGGTTACTTTTAGACCAACAGGAATGAAAATAACACTTTCGGTTGAACCGGAAGTGACACCAACTTTTTTTTCTTGAATGGAATGACTATATTTTTTTTGTGATTTCTCATTATGCATAAATTTCTAAATACAACAGTTTTTTCAAATTTAATTCCAAAGAATGAGAGATACGAAATTTTTTTTCATTTATTCAAAATGGTAGCGTCAGATGTAAGATGTAAGAAAATTACCAAGTAGACTATGGACATTATTGGGAAGGTTGTAGACTTGTCTGTAGAGAACAAAATAGTTATTTGAATTACTGATAGATACCAGTATTTTTTGGTTTTTTTTCTCAAAAAACGGAATTTCCGTAGCTACTTTTAATGGAACTGTGGTATTTTTTTGTATTACATTGTTTATGAACCGTTATTTTTGATTAATAAAAATAATTGGACAGTTCTTTTAAAGAAAATCGATATGACCCCTACAGAAATGAAAATAAAAATTAAATTCCGTTTTTAGGGAAAAAACCTAAAAATACTGGTACCCGTCAGTAATTCAAACTTAGTAATTTTGTTACATTGTATTCATTTTGAAAAATTGAAAAATTATTCGTATCTCACTTATTTTTCGGAATTTTTTTAATCTGAAAAAATTGTTCTTAGAAATTTACGCTTAAAGAGAAACCATCAAAAAAATATAGTTAATCCATTCAAGAAAAAAAAGTTGATCTCGTGGCCACCCGGTATAAGTCCATGGTAAGGCACACTCTGACTTATACATGGCAAGACATGAATAATGACCAATATAAGTAAACAATGATTGGAAACTTGGGGTAAGAAGAATTTTTGGTGGTCAACAAATAGATTTAGGACGGGAGAGGAGAAGCTCCCATAAGTTACTTTATAAAATCAAGAAGTTACAATGGCTAGGGCATCTGCAAATAATGGAAAAAAATATGGTCCTAAAAGGCTTGCACGCAGCTTCTACATATAAAGCGATCAAAAATTAACAGCTGAAAATTCGTACCCATAATAAATACGTTTATGATAATTTTTAAAATTATGGTTTTAATACACCTAAGTATATTTTTTTAACCCAAATAAGATGATTAAAGTACTGTACATATAGCAAGTGTTTTAAAGGCCAGTTAAAAAAATTGTTAGTAATATTTTATTTCACGTTACAAGGTACTCCTGTCAGATCAATAATAAAGAGGTTAACATTTAAACTTCAGTTTGTCGGTTTGTTGATGTTACCATGGTAACTTTAAAACACGCGCATTTTTAAAAGTTCGATTTAAACACGTTGGAGCGTGCTTTAAATAAGTAAAATAGGGTACAAATAAAAAAAAAATTGTATCACTTGAACCATATAATACATATTTTGTCTCTTTCTTCCAATTATTCTTTTAAATTTACGCTAATTATTCAATACCGCTTCAGTATTATATAGTAATAGTTAAAAGATTTTTGCTGACAGTGTAAATAAACTATATCATTTTAAAATAGTTATTATTAATTATATGAAATTTTAAAATGCAGTGGCCTAACTAACATTTAGTTTTAGTCTAATAACTGCAAAATCTGAATTAAATCCCACCTGTTCAGAATAATCCAGCATCATAATTGGAAATCACCGAAACCATCAAAATTTAATCCTCAACGTCGAAGGCTTCATAATGTTAAGTTAATCCTAAAAATATCTATATTAATTCATATATATTGTCCACGTTATTAATTTATTACAAATTACACATTTCATTTACGTTATTAATTTTTAAATTAGTCCAAAGTTTCGTACAAAAGGAATTATTTGTTTTTAGTAGAGATTCTGTCACAAAATAGGAATGATCTATTTAAAAAATTATTTTTGAATTTAGGTTTTCATCTTATGATAATTACATTACCTTGTTACTATGATAACCGACCTTACTTTTCTTATTACGTCAATCGAGGTATATCGATTACAATTTAATAGTATTCTCATACGTTTCAATTGTAATATATGTAAATCTACTTATCTGTTTTTGGGCAGGCAGTAAGATACAGTAGCTAAAACAAGGATATGTATTATATATCAATATATTAGCCCATTTAATTTTACTTTTTTTCCCTAAATCTGCATGATTTGTAAATAACAATTGCTGATCTATAGTCTGTCCAATTAAGACGGCATCATATGGGAAATTTTTTTATTGTTAATTTTATGAAAAAAAGTTATTCTGTATAAAAAGTTTTGCATGGTCTAAAACAATCAACCATCAAATAATAAATTTCACTCGTTTACGAGGTGAGTCAAAAAATTTCAATCTTACTTAAAGAAAAGCAAAATATTTACCTCCAAATTTAAAATCAGGGTCCCTTATCTAAAAAAAATATTTTTTCTAATTTTTTCCATGTAGCAAAGTTCGAAGTGAACTGAGACACATGAAATTAGTTTCCACAATATATTTTAAGCCTATTTATTGGTTTTTAGTTATAATAATAAATTTAATATAGTTTAATATGCTTATTTTTTACGTGTTTTCTTTATGCAAAATTAGTATTTCTCTCTGTAATAATAGACAAAATACAGTATCTAGTACTTGATAGTAGTAGTAGGTAGTAAAATTTTAATTAATCTATTTTTCAAATAGGTGTTTGGGTATAGTTTTACTCTGGACGAATACTTACCACGGACCTGTATGTGTATGAATTTCGTGGGAATGATGAAGTAGAAACGCTAGCTTGTCACGTTGAAGACGAAGCCGCCGGTATTTCCACAGATTTTTAATTAAATTGATTAATTAAAAATTGCCCAACGAAATGCCATGTCTCCGGTATTCTGTTATTTATTGCAATCTCTAGTCCACTCTTTGCTTCATAAAATGTTCATAACTTTTATATACAGGTTTTTATTAGAAATATTTAAGAAAAAATGTAATGGCATACTCAATATCTTTGGTAATTTTTAAGATTTAATTTATGACACTTATATATTGTTTAAATTTAAAAATATAACATTGAAAAGTGATAAAAACTTTTTACTTTTAATATTACCATTTCCTATTGTGCCTGTCATAATCCATAAAAAATTATATTAACCATAATAGATACCAAAACAGTATGACATGATCATAATCGGTGATGAAAAATTGATCGGGAAAAAATTTGCTTAGAACACGTAATCCAAAAGGGCATAAAATATGACACGTTTAGTTAAATATGGCGTATAGTGGCATACAACTCCTTTATACTTTAACTATCTAATGAACAGTATAAAATAAGAATTAGCTATTTACTCATTGTCCAAAGGCATTTTTTTTTGACACACTTAGGCCAATACTTGCGCTGTCCTGTTATTCTTAAAAAGTTTTAGCATTGAACTTATACGTGATTTTTTTTTGGCTTTCGGCTATTTCAGAGATTTACTGTCAGTAGATAGAACGTCCTTTAACTTTAAAGACTCAATAAGTAAAGGCAATGACGTTTAGAATAAAACTTTACAAGTTGATTTCTTATACAATTGTCACAATCTAAACGTCATTGTCATTAGTTATAGAACCGTTAAAGTTAAAGAACGTTCTATCTACTGACAAAAAGACTTTTAATTATAATTTGGCTCCCAATTTATCTTTTATGCTAAAGAATAACATATTGTAATAAAATGTATTTTAAATTAAAAGGTATACATTTGGTAAAAAAAATTAAAAATCAAGACGGTAATAAAATATTGGTCATCAATTTGACATTTTTTGAAAATAATGGTAATGTCAGCTTGAACAAAATTTGATTAAAAAAAAAGGTTTTATATAGAAATATTTATAGAAAAACGCAAGTTAAAGAAGCAAATTTATTTAAAAATTGTTTAAAAGATAAGGAAGGTAATTTTGGAAATGGTTTGTGATCAAAAATTTTACATTTTAAGTTTGAAGAGACAGGAGACAGATTGTTGCCTTTGGAAGATATGGAGGACGAAAAATTGTAAACATTATTGAATAGACTGTGTTCGTCTAACTTGGGTAAATTATTTTTAAATAATTTCATTTATTTTGTTAAAATTTTCTTTTATGTTAAACATTATAAAATTTAAAAATGTTAAATATTTAATAATCATTAAAAAAAATGATAATTTGTTTATTTAATCCCATAAATAAAAGAAACTGATTTGAACCCAAACCTGAGATTATAGATTAGAAAAATAAATAAAAAACATATAATTTAAAAAAAAATAAAGAAACTTGCTAATTTTAAATTTGAGTGACCAGTATTACATTACATATCTTTCACGTTTTACTAATATAAACTATACAAGCGAATATCATTTTATACCAAAGCATAGGGCTATGTCAACATACAGTCACTGCCATATTTTTCTAATAATTAAGCTTGGCCTTGATTTATAACAGTAAAAACAAAATCCTCTTGTTGTTAAAATCACTTTATTTGTTTATTAACTAAAACACATACCATTTCTTGTATTTTCATTATTTAAATTAAAAGACTGCAACATATTTAATAAATCCGTCTTGTCAGCAAATATGTTCTTTTCAATTTTGAAGCGCTAAATAAGCCTTGAATTTAATCTAAAATAATTTGGAAAGGAATTTGTGTTGCTATTTTTGTTTCCAATGCTTTCCGTTCCGGTTTTAATAAACATAAATGACCCAAATCACTGCTGCAATTATGTCCCAAATTCTACCAAATATTTATCATAATTAATAATTTCCATTTTTACATAAGCTGAAGAAAATCCATTAATTTTATATTTTCTATGCTTCACTTTAATCCTTTCTTGTTAACCAGGCTGATGATAAGTATATTTAATATTCTTACTGTCAGTAGTATCATATGATCCATACTGAATAACAGCGGTCTTTGTTCCTTTTTTCATCTTAGCTTTCCAAAAACGAAACCTTTTCTTATCAAATTATTTTTTACACACTTAAGTTAAAATGTTACTTTCATACTCGTTGCACCTGAATAATAATTGTACTTTACGACTCTCTATTAAAAATAACAAAATTGGTGTACATCTTCTGGTTTAACAATTGCAACCGCGTTAAAGCCAACAATTTGACCAGGTTTTTTATATTCACAAAAAACGGCATTCAATTCGGTTGTTTCATTTCTGAGAAATGATCAAAAAATACTTAAGCAAGCAAGTTAGTCCGCCCGATAGCTCAAAAACTAAATTGAATTATGAAGGCGGATTTTTTGCATTTAGTATGTGTCAGTTCAAAGCAGAACTGGGTTATATTTTGGGATATCGTTGTTTAATTAACAAACGAGTTTTATGTCATTTTTATTAGAGTAGAACAAATAGGGATTTCTTTTTACTTTTGACCTGGAAGGAAAGTGACATTTAGCAAATTTATAGTTTTTATTTTATTCTAAATTGTTGCTCTAAATTAAAAACTAAAATAGATAGAGATTACTATAAACTTCACAAATTATGTGGTTATCCGAGTAGCCAATGATTAATCTCGTTTAATAGATTTGAACTTCATCAATTTGTTGGAATTTCAGAGAAGATTAAGGGCTGAATATTAAATATTCATGGCCCAAGCGACGATTCTCTTGGTTCGAAAACTTCGAGAAACTAAATTAGTATACAGCATTTCTTAATATTTTGTAGTTCTAATATTTTAAAAGTTAATTATAAAACTTGTACTGTTGCAATTATGATAAAAAACTTAAAATTTTTGTCAATAGATAAAAAGGAATAATATACTTTATATATTCTAATAAATGGATAGTGGTAATCGAAGTGTCCAAAAGTAGAAAAATTCTTAAACTCGAATAATTTTGTTTTATTTGATAAAAACATCTGAACAAAAACGCCAGTTGATAAATGTAGATCCAATAAATTAATTTTTTTTATGTATATACAGGAAAAAAATTATATTTCTTTATTCTTCCTAAATATACTAAAATTAACACTGCTTAATGGGAAGTAGTGCATATTTTGCTGACTCTAGAACACCTTCTAACTTAGCCGGTATGAATAACCATGTCCGATATTTAATCATTTTTGTTTTTTAAATCTTTAATGAAAATTGTAACTTTTATTGTTATTTAACCAGTTTACCGATTTAGTTTAAAATCGCTGGGGAGATTAGACTTGAAGAACCCGATTAAATCATTTTTCTATAAGAAATCAACCAAATTTAAATATTTTAAAATTTTTTATAAAGAACCACATCCTTCTTATCAAATTTAAAAAAAAAACATCTTATTATCGTTTGACACCATGATAAAAAATTAATTTATTGACTAAATTGCATTTAGAATACAATGAGTTAAAGTAGTTTTCCTCTTAGATTTTACATCTGATAATAGTTTTTATAAATTCGTTAAATAAGCTTATCTTTTTTAACAAAAAGTAATAAAAAATAAACTATTTAAAGCGGTTCCCGATATTGACTTCTGGCACAAATATCACATCACGCTACATCTGTAAAACAATTTAAATATAAATAAAGTTTAATAAAAAAAATTAAAAGTCACTTCCCCCTAAGTTATGTCCATTTAGATCTGAGATACCCTGTAGATATATTTATAACAGTAGAAATCTTTAAGTTTTATTATCTGTATAAAAATGCCGTAATAAGCCATGGAACGTAAATTCTTCGAAGCTCCATATCGAGACTTTGAAGCGACTTATTTGCTGATAAAAACCCATATACGTTTAAAGCATCTAAGATTTTTAGTTTTGCATAGTCTTTCTTAACATAAAACTCCAAAATCTTTCAATACCTTTCGCCTGAAGGATATTGAGGGCATTATCAGATTTTCACATTGTATACTTCTATTCTTTAAACAAGCTTTGGCAGGTAATATGTAATGAAATCAGCTCAAAAAATAATGTCGTAGGTTATTTAATTGAAAAAATCTTTAATTATTTTGATTGAGTAATAATTCGATTCTTGTACTACCTATATCGCTCTAATGCTTTCATACTAAGTATTACTCGAACTATATCAAAGTGCTAAACTAAACTTTCCAGCGCTCTGTTTTGCTGTTTTATATATTTTGGTGCTTGTAATTTTGCATAAGGTCTCTTTTTATGCCAGTTATCATAATATATTTTTTTTTAATATAAAGGATTATTTCTGTTAATATATTAACTCTGATAAAATATAATGTGACGTAAATATAATTTTCTAATACGGTTTTAATTAAGAAACGGTGGAAAGTGCCAGCTTGGAACAAGTCATTGTCAAATTAACATTAAAGGCTGACCATTATGGCCAATTACGATCAACCCTAACACACTGGACTTGAAATCTGTCGCGCAGAAATTATCTTGTTTCCGATTTATAATAGGAAAAGCTGGAAAATCGCCAGAAACTGTGCCGGAGTATAAACTATGTTAGTTCGAGTAGGTATACGCAATTAATTGCAGTATTCTATTAAAAAATGAATCTTATATTTTATAAATTATTGACATATATATAGTGTGTCCCAAAAAGTTTGCACCATATATGTACAACTTTTTTATTATTGATTTTTGAGAAAAAAATATTCCTGATGGCGCTTCACTTAAAACAACGTAAAACATTTTTAAAAAACTGCACCATGTACGAGGGAAGTCAGAAAATAATAATTGTGTATCTTTATAAAATCAGTGTAAAAATTGAAAATCATATAAGAATAAAAATTGTTATGGTGGAAGTTGATATTATATTTTATTAAAGATCTGTTATAAATGATTTCTTTTAGAAATAACAGTTACAAGATTAATTTATCTAAGTTATTTATTAAGTTTTCTTCATGAGTTTTAAAAAAGTGATAAAAAATTAAAAAGAAGAAAGCAAACAACACCTGCGATTACTTAACAGAAAAATTTTCAAAAAAAAATAAGAAACTGAACTCACTAAAAATTACGAGTAGAGATTTTACAACAAAGAATCCGGGTAAAAAAAATTTTAATTTATAATACAATTTTGAATGATTTACATTTATATTTACATACACACATATATATTTTGATATTTTTGTTTATATATTTTTTTGGTTTTATTGTCAGTTATCAAAAAAAAAGATAAATTAAAGTTTATCAAATGATTTGGATTATTGGTCTTCTTGAAATTTTGCCGCTGCGTAAATAATCTAAGTATACAACCTGAATTCAACTTCTCAGTGAATCAACGGAGTAATTCACTGTCAGACGTAAGTCTCGTTATCTGCTTCCGCTTCCAACGACGCTTGATCTCAGATAAACCAAAATCTCAACAGAAACCAAAAACCAAAAGGTATCCAATAAAAAAAAGGTCTTCAGTAATAAAACACAGTGTCCAGTAGAAAATAAGATATCCAGTAATAAAATCTTATAAAAAACAAAATTTCCACAACTTGTCAATAAGTCATGTTGAACTTTAAAATAAACGATTTTCTTTAAAACTAAATTAACTGCACGTATAAATGTAATTATCGAAATACATTTGTAATGTAAAATTAATTAAACCATCCCTAACTAAATAAATTCATTCGGAAACAATTACAAGTGGCCCTTACAAAAGTAACTACGACACACCAATCTAGGGAAAATTATGAATTGCACATCACAGAAAAATCCCAAATTCGAACAACAAACTACGTATTAAATTTAAAATAATTTAACGAATTTAGATATAATTTTGCAAACGCATTTAAAAAAATAAACCACATCGGGGTTACTTTTTTCAAAATTTATAATTTTACAACACACCGATCCGCATTAAGCCCAATGTAAATGAGTCTTAGTGCAAAAACGCACTGTCGCAATCTTTTATACATACAGTGTGTTTTAAAATTCGACCTTTAAACTTTTATGGCAAACACCTTTCATAAAATAAAGAATAATCTAGGTTAAAAATTAATATTCGAAAATTATTAGTTTTGGAAATACGTGTTAAATATTATAAATAAAAACAGTTTTTCGCTGTAACTTTTTTTAAAAATATATATTTTTCAACGAAACTTTGCAGCTAAGTTAAAGACCCTCTTTGCGACGATCCATTTTTTTATACCTTGTACTAGTGGCGTTCCAGTTGGGTATGGCCGAATATTTTGCTCCGCAACTTTCTACGCCACTGGATAAATTGTCATTTTTTTCCAATAACATGATTAATTTAATGAAAAATATGTATAACATATGACACGGATAAAATTAATAGTTTTTGAAAAATGTTAGATAGAAGTGAGGCATTGAATATTGTATTTTAAGTATCTCCAATTCAATATGCTAAAAGGACGTGTATAAGAGAAAGGATAACAGACAGACTGAAAATTATAAGAGACAAAAATCCATGTATTTCACACTGTATATATATCCTTGCGCAGCGTAGAAAATACAAATTTAAAAATTATTTTAATTGAAGAAACTTTGAATTATAGTATATGTTAATCTAGGTATTTTTTTTCTACATGAAAATTTGTCATTTTACATCTTTATACTTACTTTTAATGCCTGATTGCCCTTTTAAAGAATTGTTGTGTATATAAAATGAAAATACTTTGAACTACAAAGCAGTCGGAGATCAAGAGACAACCATCTCTGGTGTTTCCGATACATAGATAGTAAGTGTGACAGTGGGGATCTTCCGCGAAGGAAGCAATAAAACGCAAAATCGGCAGATAAATTCGAAAGGATTTTATTGCGCGTCATTCGAATGCTGCTCTGTTATAGCCTAATATACAGATCCAATAATTCGCTTCTTATTAATAGCAATTTGTGTCAGAATATCGGTTAACAAACTACTTACTTATTTAATCAATAGTAATTAACTAATTAAGTAAAAACGTCTTCGAATTAATGCGCTTGCGTACTAAGTGTCAATTAATAAAGGGTCTTACCATTTAAATCCTTAAGTGAAATTAAACAAAATTGCCTACTTATGATACAAATGTTAACAGTGGCATTATATTTTGTAAGTGTAGAGGTTTGTATCACTTTTAACATATTTACAAGACATTATTTTTTCTGAGAACAACATATAATTTTTTAAACCTTTTAGTTTAATTTAATGGTTTTGTCAACAATTGGTCATTTGTAAAATGGTAAGATAATTTCAGTATGAAGTAGACAATAAAATCAACAATTATATTGCCAAATTTCTTATATATTTTTTAATAATAATATAATTTTTATAAACAACTGACAGTTTATTTACACTAGTTTTAAAAATGATTCACTTAAATAAGAACCCGGTTATTTCTAGGGCCTGAAGATGGCTCTTAAACCGAAACTAGTCGCCTCTTAAACTATGTTTATTAATATATTGCGAGTTTTATTTCTATTGAATATATATTTTTCATATCTACTATACTCTTGTTCCAGTTTTGGGTGATAAATTAATTTATTTATCATTAAATATGTTTAAAAACCACAGGCGTATTTTTACAATAAAAAACTAGAAATCTAGAAATATCGTTTTTCTGTTGAAACGTTCTTCGCGGTACAGTTTCTTATCAAACATTAACCATAATAAAGGGACAAAGAAGATATTTGCATAAGACCCTAGGAAACTAAAGATCGCATGAACTGTAAATAAAAAATGTGTCAGTTTCTAAAAAAATCAGATTAAAGCAACAACTTTGGAATATACGAGCATCTTAAGTTGGTCCACAGATAGGTTAAAATATATAATAAAACAAAAAAAATTCAAAACTAATAAATTTATTAATTTGTTAATAATATTAAATCTATATCTTTATTTCATATTTCTATTATACTACAAAACGTTCCGTTCCGCAAAGAATTCCGAACTTTGTGAATGACTGGCAGTCCTGACAAATTATCTTACAGAAGCCTTACAAGAATTCTGACAGAAATCTCACGATGTCCATTTGATTTTAAAATGTTCATTTTTCACTTCCGTCACCATAAAGATCGCGAACAAGACAAGAGGTTGCCATTTTTTTCATAACAGAGTTTTAATGATTTATAATTTTCCAAATCCTTTGTTATTATATCAGCAATGTAATATATAAAAAATATTTAATTGATTTCTATGAGCGTATGTCAGTCATTCTAGATTTTTCATTCCGTACCGCAGACTTATTTATCATTACACACAAATATAAACATCTTTTATTTTTATTATAATATCATATCGTTAAAGGTAAAAACAGTAGGTTAATCATATATACAGGATGGCGCAAATTTAATTGAACACTATTGGGATTTCGGAAACCGATATAGATACAAGGTTGGTTAAATCTTCTGCTTTGATGGGCTATTCTCAACTATTTCTTGCAACAGATTTAAATGCGGTAACCACTGTATAATTACTCGAAACTTTTTTACCTGTTTTATAAATTAAATACATATTTAAATCACTTTTGCTGACATTTAATACATAGAAATTTGCTGCTATCAATGTTCATTAAAAATTTTCAAAAAAGCGTCGTTTTAATCTTTTTATCTCAAATAGTTATTTATGCAACAAGTGTGTAAAGTGATACTTTTTTCATGAAAGTGAATTTTGTCACAGGAGCCAAAGGCGAGTGCAACAATCACATGAGTGAAAAAAGGCACTTTATACACTAGTTGCATACAATATTTTTTCTACTACCAAAAATATGGAGATTATATTAAGTCAAAAATAAGCAATTTACTTTACGCACTAGTGCGCAAAATACTATTTGATTTTACGTACTAGTATTTTATTTTATGTACTAGTGCGTAAAGTTGAACTTTTAGTATTTCATTTTACGCACTAGTGTACCTTCAGTATTTTATTTTACGCACTTGTACTTAAACTTGAACTTTACGCACGGCAAAGTATGTGTAAAGTTAGTAATTTACACGCGGAAGTAGAGAAGATGATTACTTTTGGGTAAAGAAATTTTATTCAGAATTGAATGTAGAAACGCGTTTTCTAAAGAAAAATGGGGTAATCATTTTGAAAAAAAAATGACTACTTTCAACTTTATGTCAAAATTGTATACACCTTATGCCAAATAAATACTGCTAAGTAACGAATTTTGTGGAATTTTATTTTTTAACTATATTATTTTTAAAACGGTATAATTTAGGAATATGGTTTATTACATAAAATAATATAAATGTCAAAATATTTTAAATATTTTAAACCAATTAGTCATCCTCGAAAACCCCATATACCAAATTTTCACAATTTTTGTCTTAAAATGTCGAATTGGCTATCTAAAAGAATCACCCTGTATTTATGAAGTATCTTATCTCAAGGGCTTTTAACACGCGAAAGATTCAGTTTGTCAATTATTGTTTGGCTATAAATTGTGGATTGAAGTTTTTTGCCGTATAACCCCTTCGACATATTGTTCAATGAACTGGTATAATCACTTTATCACACGGCAGGGTAAAAGCCATAAGACTGCAGGATTTCGTGTCTAGAGTGGGGATCAGAGAACATCAACTAGGGGGTGTCCCTTCGCCTTTTGTGTAGCGTTCGGATCTTTCTGGAACCTATCTCCAGAATCTTTATTTCAAAAGCATTCTGCTGTTTAAATTTCAATACGAGTGCAACGAGTATTTTTCTATTAAAAGAAAAAGTGTTACTCAAAAATAGTATATAGCTACAGTTACACCCCTGGATTTGTCCAGAGACGGACTACAAAAAAAATTCATATTATAATCAATGATTTAAAAATTAGTTTCAATAACTGTATTCAAAAAAGATATATACCATGGTAAACATGTAACTACGTCATAGGAGCAGAACGGATTTTTATCTTCGATCACTCATATCAAGGAAAAATTAAATAAATCGGTATAAAATGTTGCACTCACTATTTTAATAATCATGATTCGATTTGGTATCATAAAAAAATTAATAGTAATTATTTTTTGACGAAAAATGCAATTACTAATTACATCGAAAATAACCGGTTACAGTTATCGATTATACTTCTTCTATGTACACGTAATATTTATATTATCAATTGTATAAATAACCAAGAATTTTTTCTAAAACGATAACTTTTAAACCAAAATGTCTTTGTGATATTAACTGAACATGGTGCTTTTGTAGTATTCTAATATTGAAAAATTATAATATTCGTTCTTTAATTCAAAAGTTAATAGACGGTTGATAGGTTCCTCATTTTTGTAGGTGGCCTGATAGATGAATTGGGCGGCCCTGGTTTTGAGCTTAAAGAGAACTTGATTGAAAACTCGTCGTAGCGGACAAATACGACTAGAGTAGGATTTCCAGCTTCTGACTCCTCTTCGCTACTTTTCCACCTTTCTGTCTCTCTCCATTCTCTGTCTAATGCCACGACTCTGGAATTATTATAGACTTGGAAAACCCACCGTGTAGCCGTCGCCGAGGACAGCATGGCGCGTTGCTTTTTTTCTTTACTCTGAGTTCCAAAGTTGCCCCGGCTCTAATTTTACTCATTTTTCAAGTTCCTAGTTTCTTCGTTAATCGAATTCACAATGTAATTACAAACTTAGAATATTCATGTGAAAATAATACTTTCCAATTCTGATATTATGCAAATAACCACCAAAGTTTTGTTGGTCAAATCAGTAATAGTTTTAACTTGGTCCAGTTCAGATATAATTTAACATAACACTAATTCTAATAAAACCACTTTTTATAACATATTTATTTCAAAATAATTAACAAAATTACTTTTTGAACAACTTATTTTTAAAATCAAAACTTTAATTTACAATAAGCATTTACTTATTTGTTTTTATACATTCATTTGACCATGCTGGTTTTTAACCTTTTAAGAATTTAATTTTCATTAAAAAATAATTATTGCTGTTTTTATAAATTGTTTAAAATGTTATATGTATTCTTTGAAATTGTAAATCATTTCAATGATTGTTTTAATGTGTCTTTATCATTCTGTGTTTTTATCGGAATGATGGTCGTTGACTGAAAGCTCTCAGCTGAATTTTATTAAAAAAAATTTTCTTTAAAAATTGTTTTATTCTATATACACATTGATGTACTCCTCTCTCCACTTTTATTATTTACTTATATGTTATATATATTTCATCTACATAGAAGCTCTTTCTTTCTCATTTTTTTAAAAGCTTTTATGCTCTAATATTAATTTACACCATTTTATGAACAAATAGATCTCTATCTCGTATTTATATTCCCATTCATTTTCAGTGCATAAAAGCGCCGATATTTTACGTTAGTAATATCTTTTAATTCAAAATCTGTTCCATTTCTTTACCTTCTTTAAATTAAATGTTTTTTGTTCTAAATTTTTATAGTTTCACTATAATGGATAACAATGACATCAACACACTGAAACAATGACAACCAGAACTTACATTTTAATTACAACGACAATCACCGAAAGCAATTATCGCTATTCTCTTCTTCATGATTTACGAAATATTGGCAAAACTGTGTATTCATGGAGGGTTCGTTTATAGGGGGTTTCCTACTGGAAAATTTTATAATAAAGTGAAATAAATTTATAAAATACTCACTAAGATGATATCAGAATTCCAGAAAATGCTACGACAGTACCATAGTTCACTATATTATACAGGTTGTAATAAGAAATAGCTCATAAATTCAACCGTAGTTTCTAGGGATGAAAATAAATGGAATTAAGGTTAAAGGGACAGACGTCTAAATCTAAAAGATACAAACTTAACATGCTACATGGTTTGAAGGAAAATAAATACCTAGGATAAATTAAAAAGAAATGAGGTTGTAAATATACTAAAAACAAAATGATTTTAACTGTAGAAGGATTTTAAAAAAATTATTAACGATAATTCCCATATGACTCTGAAAAAGTTGCTCTGCAACAATATAGTGTCCTAAGAGTACATCTTTTCAATGAACCAAAGTTCATCATATAAATTCGCCAAATTTGCTGGATATATGTAACTTTTTGCCTAAAGAGATTTTTGATTTGATAATTTGATTTCACATTTTTGTAGAGCACCGAAATCTAAGCCAGAGTTTTTAAGATTATTTTTAATCTAGCTCATCGGGAACAGGATGATAGTCAAAATTTTTATATGTATGAAAGATATTTAAAAATTCTGATATTATATTCCTAAAGTAAATAATAAAATACAATATTGATGACTTAATAAATGGTCACCAAATATTCATTTAGCAGCAAAGATGTAATAATAATAATATTATTACCCCAAAAACTAAAAACTAAATATGAATATGACCTACTTAAAAATTGAAGGTACTTATTATTTTTATATGATTTTATAATAAATTCGTGACAGCTCGTATAATAGCCCAGTGCTAACGCTCTCGCTTTCGAAAACGAAAGTCGTCGGTTCAAACCCGGTAAATGTAATCTTTTTTTAAAATATAAGAATAAATTTAAAAAAATTTTCTTGTATACCCTATTATTCACTTTGAACTAAATTCTTTGAAGAGAACAGATAATTAAGCATTGAACTTGTCAAGAATGTTTATTATTTTACAGGTCTGATAGGGTTTCATTTTCTATGTTGATGAACTATATAAAGAAACATCAGTAGTCAATAGTTTGTTTACTCTTGTTTATTCAATTTTTTTTAAAATTGGTCATTTGAATATAAATATTTTAACGTAGTTGATCAAGTTTTTCGCCCCAGTGTTTATGTAGTACGTACTAATATAAATTATAACATTAACGAACAGTATTTCAGAGAAAGCTCGAAGAGGTCAGTTGGTGTGACATCCAGGTGTATTCCAGAACTTAGATGGATTTTCTAAGCGAGTCCTTTTTATTACTAGTTAAAACATTAAGGGGATTTTGGAATTCTATTTTGAATTCATATTTTATGGGCAAAGGGTTACGTATTTTGTGGGGTTATAGTATTTTATTGATCACAGAGTATTTTAAGAGACTTCAATGAAGACGTCGTCAATGTCATATTGATTGTTTGTTAAGTAATTCTTATTAAAGAGATTTTGGATTTTTGCTTTTAGTTTATGGATTTGAGTTGAGTCCCCATTCTGATGAACAGAGACGTCGTCCTTTTGAACTAGCAGTTGTCCTTTCTTGATTTGATCGTCTGATTTGGTATTATCCTTCACCAGAAGACGAAGGATCCCAGGTCAGGGTCACTTTGATATGCCTGCTAGATCAATTAGCTTATACCTAATTTGTCACCATACTACTGTGTATAATACTAAATTAAAATGTATATAATATCTATCACTTTAAGCTTAGTTTGATATTGGAACACCATGTCTTAACCACTAGCAATTTTAACCCATGTGCTCATTTATACATTCATATAATCAAGCTGTCATCAACGCATCATATCGCTTCAGTGCTTTAGAATTCTCAATAAAAAATTCCAATACTATATTTTAAACACATCGCATTCGATGATGTCCGAGTTTTACGAGTGTACGAAGATTAAAAGAAAAACCAGAATAAGTACCTTTTGATTGAGTTTTGATATTTATTAGTCAGCGGTGGTCATAATAATTTTGCGGTTGAGTTAAAAATGTAATCAGAAAATAGAATTTTTTTAAACCTTAAAAAAAACATGCAAGCTAATTTAAATTTATTATAAATTTCTCAAATGCTGTGCTGTGCTGTGATGAAAATTAAATTTTTATTCCATAAAAAGAACTGATTTGCTGTAATTATTCAAATAGTTTTATTTTTGCAATCTACGTCTAAATCGATCCCAAAAAATTAAATAGTATTTTAATATAACCAGAACTATACTGTAATTTACTTAACTAGGCAAATTTAATGTTATAAATAACAGTAATTAAGACTTATTACAATATAAATCGATTAAAAACTAAAATGGTTATATAATCACTGCCTTTATTAAAACATTCATTTTGAGCACTTTGATTTTTAAAGGTAGAAAAAAACTTTTAAAATTTTTTTATTGTAGGCCAAATACCTCTTTTTTGAAACAAAATGTTGTTTTTGAGGGGCCACCTTGAACTATTTATTTAAATACAGACCTATACTTTTAATTTTATTTTTAAAGTTCATTTCATTTCAAATTGATTCTAAGACGAAACGTTATAATAAAAAAAAGGTGGAATTTGGTCTTCAGTAATAATGTTTTATAAACTTTGTTTTTAAATGATGGGGAAATTAAATAAAACAAACATCATTAATCCCGTTTTTCCACAAATATCTCTAAAACCGAACCTGCTATTTTAATTTAAGAAAACCAATTAATTCAACTTGAAAATACACTTCTTTTTCCCCATTTAACTAACATTGTATCTATAATGGTTTACTAAATCCTAATAGTGTTCAATTAAATTTTCGCCACCCTGTAGAACAAATCATCCCTTAATCTTACCAACTTTCAGTATGGATTAGTGGTGAATTAATCCTTTTATTCTTTTTTCTTATTATTCATTCGTTTAAACCCTTTTTACTTTATTCATTTGAATCTCCTTTTTTGTGTTGCTGATAAAATTTCTTTTTTCTTTCTTTATCTTAATCAATCTTTTATATTTAAATTTGTAAGTGATTTTTGAATTTATTGTTTTTCTTGCAAATTATAAGTTTATTTCTAACGACATTTTTTGTTGAAAATTTCTCATTAATTTCGTCGTTCATTTAAAGTCCTTCCTTTGTTTACTACTATGCTTAAATATTTAATAGAAAATGAGGTTGAAAGTCACTTACGACGCCACGGTCTCTTTAACTTGAATATAATCTTCGACAATGGAAAACGCAAAAGAAACTTGAACATTAATCTATGAACAACTAGGCTAACATTAACACAATAATATTCAAGTTATGGTAGTAATATAAATGTTTGACAGTACATTCTAAACAAGATCACACTGAAAAAAAGTATTTTAACACATCTGTTTAATTAAGAAATAAAGTCATATTAAATACAAAATTTTAAACATATGGATTTTCGATTGTCTATTTATTTTTATTTAGTCTATTATTTAAAACACTTTTTATAAGATTACGTGAATCGGTTGGATAAAAAAGAGCTTAAATGGAAACTCAAATACGGTGGTATTCAGAATGGTACCATTGAGAAGATGCGTTCCATACTTGCTAGAACCCTTCGTTTAATTAAAACAGCTGGAAGTTTTCATTATCCGAAATATCTTGTTCCTTTTAATCAAGCTGGGGTTGCGATTAAAAAGAAATTTGACACATGGGTCGAAAAGGATAGATCGTGTGAAAACTGAAGGTGATGCAGGTATGGAAGCCAAAAAGTCTGAATTGCTCTCTAAATTCCAAGCTGGTGAACAAGACGTACCTAGCTCATCTCCTGTTTTTACCGAGTCTTTATTCTGGGGTTTCTTACAAAGTTTCTAAGAAAAAATTGGGTTTTGAAAAATTTTCGAACAGTGCTACAGGAACCACTAAGGAGTTGATTAAACAGGTGTACTATCGCCTGGAGGATCTTACAGATACTAAAAAGTAACGTTCAACCCAATTATAGAATGGGTGTCGTTTTTGGAAAATGATTTTGCTTTTATTGAAGTAGATCTAATTGACAGATATAAGTGTCTTGATATCAGGTTAGGTGATAATAGAAATTCAGTAGTTAATTGTAGGTTTAACCCTTCTGCTCATCGAGTTATCGATTGTGCTTTTTCTAAGTCCATATACTGTATAAGATGTAAAAAGAACGAATTTGCAACAAATACTTGTCAAAATTTTAATCAGAGAAACAAGCTGAAGCGCACTTAAACCACATTCTAAATCATGCCAATAATGCTGAGAGGCGTCAACTTAAAATATAAGTTTTGGGTTCTGAATTTTTAGGTTTTCTAGACTGAGGTGCTTCTAGAACTGTTATGGGTAGTGCAGCCTGGAAACTTTGGAGTTTGAAGTAGATTCTTCTAAAAATTCTAGATATGAGGTTTCAAATGGACATGTATGGAAATATATTGAAGCCATTTTCTATTCGAGATTGATTTACGATATTAAATGTTTTGGCTGTACTGGAAGTGTCTATGTTGATTTTCTAAAGAATTATGGGTATAGTGTCCGATCTTCGTAAATTTTGAATGGACAAAAATTTGATAGGGAAGAGGGACTAGAAAATTTTGAGAAGGTTAGTTTGGACGAAAAGAGAATAGGATATGTCAATTTGTTTAAGGATGTGGGGCAACGTTTAGATAAAGCTTTTCAGCAGGAAAAATTACTTACTAATCAACTTGTTTGGCGTAAAAATGTTGTTTTTACTATATTGTTAATATTTCGCAGTAGGAATTGTTAAATTTGACGTTTCCAATAATTTACTGTTTGTGTCAACATTTTTTTCACATCAAGAATACGCAGATATTATTTACATTTACTGGTTTTGTGACAGATAAGAGTATCATTTTCAGTATTTCGTTATTGAGAAGATCATGGTAAAATTTGCTTCGGCAATAAACATGAAAATATTAACGACAAACAATCGCCCAGTTCCAGTACCTGTAAAAATATCTGGTGTGACTTTTTAAATAATCAGTTAATAGGGCCACACGTGTTTTCTACCGGGAGACATATACCTGCAGTTTTAGCAAAATAATTTACCCAATTTGCTACAAAATGTAGGTCCAAGCGGCATGTACTTCCGTCTCGACGGGTCACCTATTCATTTTAGTAATCAGATTAGAGTCTATTTGAACGCGATGTGTCTTAACAGATGATCAGTAAAAGGAGAACGTTATTTAGGACCAGCTAGATAATTCGACTTTAATCCAGTGGATTATTATCTGTGGGATTATCCCAAAACGTATAAAGTATTGAAAGTTGAGAGTAGTTATTACAGTGCATTTTTCACTATAACAACCCCAACTAAATTAGAGATGCAATAGAAAATTTAAATAAACTATAACAAAAATGCTGAAATTGAAGGTTTATATTTGTTAAAATATTATTATGTACTATAAGTTTAAAACAGTATTGTTTCTAGATTCAAATTGTCATAGTTTTACCATGTAGTATAAATAAATTTTTCCTCATTTTTTTATTGGAGTGGTTTGGTTTAATAATGTTTGCTCTTCATCGTAAAATATTAGAGTTATTTTGTTAAGACATTCATCTGGGCAAAAATAAAGATATTCAAAGAAAATTAAATTAAGTATTGTAAAAAACCAATAGCATACTTTAACTTTGCCATAAATGTGGTTTTTGAATTACTGAAAAAGAATTCTAAAAATATAGTTGATACAGGATTTGACCTAAAGACAAAACAGAAAAATCCGATTCAGTATTTTTAAAATTTTACTATAAGTGAACTATTGTTAGTTCAGATTTAAACGAAATACATCAAACCCTCTAAAAGATACAGAGTGATTTGATTTGAAAGAAAAAATATAAATCAGTTTGAATATTTGTGAAAAAGCACAACGGACTTATTATTGTAAATACCAAATTTTAAATGGGTCACGACATTGTTATTCCAATATCTTCCAAATTTACTGCTTTAGCTATTAATGTTAAGAAATTGCTTAAAAGAATTTTTGTCAATTAGTTAGTCTAATTAAATATTTAGTATACTTTATATCAGCGATTGGAGCTTTGTAAATACATTTTAATTTTAACTGTTCGTCTATATGTAGTAAATAAAACTGTAAAGATGTTTAAATTATTTATATATTATATTTTTATATATATTCCAAACCGGAGGTTTTCTAAAAGACCAAAATATTTTGGCAGGAAATCTTCGCAACACAATTAGAAAAAAAATCCTATCAACTGTCAAATCCCCTCATAACACGTTTTTATAAAGGAGATTTACTTTCAACGCGCCAAAGGCATCAAGGTATTACATCTTAAGGGCATCAGAACAGAGTAGTGGATCCAAAGTAGTGACTTAAAGCTAAAGATCCTTTCTTGATGTTTACAGCGAAAGCCTGTCAGCAGCTGTCGGATGATGCTCGTACAGGCCGCGATTTCTCACTGCCGTCAGACCTAGTCCTAGTTCCACCTTATCCAAATTGCGCTTCTGAGGTCCACTTTGCTACAAATTCACGGTTACCGAAACCAGAGTCGTCCTCATATAAATTACAAGATATTTATTGCACAATTCGATAGGGAAAACCGACAACTAATGCGTGTTTCCTTGAATTTATCGATAGTTTCTTTATGTCAATAGGTAATTTATGAGCACTGTAAATGTTATCAAGTAATATAAAAGCTATCAAAAGGCTTTTAACTGCTTCTAGACTTGTTTTAAAATAACTTAAACAATCAAAAATTAATCGTGTATATAAAAATCATTCTTTATTTGACGATTTTCTTAGTCCACAATTATTTATCGACTCTTTAGGTACATTTCTTTATTTTGCATATGATTTTATAGTTTTACTATGGCAAATTATTTATTTTATCAATATAAATATAAAAATAACTAAGAGAAAAATAATTGAGTCGTTTCTCCATTCAAATAATAAGTTGTAGAACTTTTCATACTTTTTATACATCTAGGTCAGTTCAGTAAAACTTTTTTAAACTGGATGGCTAATATGCTATTGTGGTCAGCTCAATATTCATCTTTAAAAGGTTTTTAACAAACTATTTTACTTTAAGCACATATCATAAAAGTTTATCTGAATACTAACTACGACTCGTACAGAATCTAGGTCTTTTGTTGGGAAGATATAAATGTTTCCTTTCATAATTATACGCTGTCATTTCTTAGTAAGAATATAATTAAAAAAATGTTTAATGGGTTATGCTATTCTTGAAGGCTTTCATATAGTCAAATAAAATAAATATATAAAAAATTGTACCAATCGGTATACAAAATGTTTTACTTAGAAATATTTAAAATTAGTTAGTAATGTACGGAAAATTCTAAATCATTTAAAACCTCCAATGTATTTAACTATTCTCTTTATATGTCATAAATCCCAGAAAGCAGAGATTATGCTATTATTATTTGCCTAGGCGCTCTTGAATGACTCACTGATAATTGATGGCGCAATTTGGATTTAGTTTTCGGAAAACCTGTTTACTATTATTAATATTATGGGTCACAGGATACTATAAAATAAATATAACCACTGAAAAAAGTGTCTATGTTCTGAACTCGATGTACAAAAGAAAATGGCGCTTATAAACAGACCCTCAAAAGAAAAAGCTAATTTTTTATGACAGGCATGTGAATGAGACACTGAACTCTTCATATTGTGTGCAAAAAAGATGATCCAAGTTATCGAACATGTAAATTGTGCTGACAGATTTTTGACTGTCTAGATCACTAAACAGGAATTGCTGAGTTAGAATACTTCATTGTAGGTAACACAATATGTAAGTGAATGTTAATGAGCAGGAATACATTTAGAAATATCATAGGGCTCCTCACAGAGACCTTCCCACCATAGAGCACCTAAACAAAATGCAGACAATTCAATATAGAGACCAAGAACCATATAATGTGTAACTGTTAGTGTGCAATGGACCACAAAAGGCAAAGAATGTATGAAAAAACTAAATTAGATCCAGAAGACCACTGCAAACAGCTATTAAATAATATATACAAACTAGTACAGGGATCAAGACAAACTGAATGGGTGCAGTAGACAAAGAGACTGCTAGTCTGCAGTCAATCCGGTTGATGAAGAACGGCTCAGGATTAAAAATGTGAATGTGGCCATAGCGCTTCCTCTAAATCAATCCAATTAATATTTTGAAAGTAGATATTAAATATATTTTGATTGCATTAACTTTGCACATTGCTGCCGCATATTTTATCTAACAACCCTACCAACATTAAAGATATATGACTTAAAATAGAAATGATTTTTCGGAATTTAGATGAGTATATATATTCCAATCTACACCCAACATTACTAAACCTCTCAATAGCACCTAAAACAAATGTCTATCAAAATTTTTTTAAATATTTAAACGTAAACTGCCGTTTACATGTTAATCAATCAGGGATAAGGAACCATTATTAATAAATATGACAAATTTGATGAAAGTACTACTTTAGTGGCCTCTATTTTGCTAAGACCATCAATCATGAATTAATTTTTTTCTTTAAAACGATCAAAAATTGCTGTATTAAGTTCTTTGCTAATACTATAATTTTTTTCTATTTGACGTTCATAATGAAATACAAAGCATTCAAAAAGATTCTCGTCATGGCCTTTATAATGACACGCAATATTTTATATTTTTAACGTGAAAGCCAAAGCCGTCTTAAATCATGACTGTATTAAATCTCAATTTTCAATACATTATAATTGTTAAAAGTGACAAAAAATTCAAACATATTCTTTCCGTTTTTTGTGTTATTATAGTAAAAAAATTGGGATTACCTATTAATGGTTAGTCCATACCAATTGAGAATTGAAAAACTATGAACATTATTTTCCACGTAATAGTTAATTTTACTAATAATAAATATATTATTAAAATTTTGATAATAAATGGATTATTGAACTTATGTCTAAAAATAATTGATTATTAAAATAGAAATTTCCTATGCATCAAAATTCGTTTTGGGTTTTAGAAAGAAAGAATGCTAGCGTTCGTTCGCAAATGGAAAATCACTCAAGGATCTAATCAAATTTGTCGTTCTAGTTTTCTTTCATGAAAAAACTTGACGCAAGACACTGTTTCAAACGGATGCCACGTGACTGGAATGTGCCTCGCCAAAAACATTTTAGTTGTGGGATGCTCCTCTCTGTTCTGTTCTATCAAATACCTTTGGAGCCGGTTTTGTTTGCAGAAATAACTTCAAACATAATCATTTTGTTATAAACGCCGGTCATTTCAAACATTATCTAGGTGGATTGCGAGCAACAAATCTAGAAAATCTCTTTGATGCAGTATGCATTTACGAAAAATTGTATTCACATTGAGGTTAACATAAATTGTTCTCTGATAATCAGCAAAAATAGTTATTTCATTTTAAAATAAAAAGCATGTATTCCAACTTAAAAAAATGTTACTCTTAGTAAAATAATAAAGAAAAATATATACAGAGAAGTGTAGCAAGATTATTGGTTTTTCTTATTTATTTAAATGATTGAATGAATGTTATAAATTTTATAAGCAAAATAAACTTAAATCTAATCTATACTTAAAAAAATCGAATTGATTAGCGACTGTTGAACGTGTTAAGTTTACCTTGTACGTTTGTTTTTATTAGTATTCTTTGGAATTAATTAACATTTCTTGCTACATACATTGCTGTTATTTCCCGTTCCCATCCAACGGAAAGTAGTGTGAACGAGCAAAAAAAATTCGAGATATCGACGGAAATATCCATTTTGAGGTCCCCCGAGAAAATGGAGACATTTCCGTTTGGCCAATTAAGCTGAAATTTGGTATGAAAGGATGGCCTGTGTTTTTGGTTTAAATTTGTACGGTAAAAGATCCTTAAGAATGGCATCGATTCTTTTTTGAAATGGAACCCTGGTAATATTTTTGCAACATTATAATTAAAAAAAACCTCTATCCAGTGGTACAGGGTTATTCATTATAAATGTCCCAGCCCTTACCATAGTTATTATTCCATAAACAAAAAAAAATTTGAAATAAAAGTTGTGTGGTTATAAACTAATTTTATTATAACGTTAACAAAACTACAGTGGCGTGCCTAGTTTAGGGACACAAGAAAAATATTCGTTTTTTTTAAATGAGACACCCTGTATATTATTGAATTTTTGAAAAAATGTTTTTCTTCTGATTTCAAAAATATACCATATCATACCCCTGTCTTACACCGTTCTTAAGATATTAAAGGATGAATATAGTAAATTAAACTAGTTAAATTGCTATTAATATTGAAAAGTTAATATTATCAAAGAAAGCTATGAAAATCACAACTGTCATGTTTATTAAATGTCATATGTTTATTGAAACATTCAAAATTGTTTACAGTGTAGAAGAAAAAATTATTTATTTGTTTATGCAATAATAACTATGGTAAGGGCTGGGACATTTATAATGAATAACCCTGTACTAAAATACTTTGCTCCAAATATGTTTTCATATTTACATTTAAGTTTAATTTTTTTGTATTCGTACAAATCAAATGTGTATGTGCATTTTTCTCAGCTTCACTTTGACATTGAAGCACCAATGATTCTAGGAGATCCTAATTGCAGCGATTATTATCAACATTGAAATATTAATTCGATAGACTTATTTATCATCGGGTCGCTATTTTAAATGCGTTCCATAAATTAATGTGCTTAGTATTTTGTAATTTAAATAATCCCATTCTCCACAGCCGAGCCGGCAAAGTTCTGGGGTGACACAGCTGATTTTTTTATACAATTACTAATTCACTGTCTCTTAATAATTATTATAACTGATAAGAAAACGACTCCATGTCTGGAACTGGTATAAATACTCGACCTACCACCACGTCGTATGTTGCAGCTGCAAAATCTACTTAAAAAAAACAAACTATCATCTGTATAAAATGTATTGGTAATATTGTAGGCCCTAACAATATCTGATATGCATCAAGAATTTCCAATAACAGAATTAACAGTCGACTAAGTGCAACAATTAATTATAAATAATCCCATTGTTTGTGAAGGAAGCTTAAATTTCGCAATAAGAAGATTAATTACGCCAACTAAGAGAATATTGATCTATACTCAATACCAAGATGAGCTCATCAAAATAGCTTTGAAGGATCTTGGTCTACAAATTGCATTATCAGTATATATTATCCCATCTCACGATAACTATGAATTACAGACATCATTACTTATATCCTATGACAATAAGGAGTACAGTATATTCTTTAATCAATAAAATGGAATGCTTTATATGTATCCAAATTCCAGTTCTCAATCTTCAATATCATCAAATGAAGATAACACCCCTGCGGTAACATGATCTAAGCCTCCTGTCACACCAATATTATCAACAAACAAGTTAAAGAAAGATTTAAAGAAAATTCTTACTTGTCTAACCAGCTACCACTACTCATTAATTACCTAAAAGAAATGGGCCTATACCATAACGTATAAATTATACAATAATAATACAATCCATGTTAACATTGTATTCATATTGTATACGTTAGTTAAATTTAAAAAAATCATACTGGAGTATAATTTAATTACAAAAAGCTTAACCTTAAAGTTTAAATTTCTTTCTTTTAAATTTATATGTATATTCCACCGATTTAAATTAAAAATCATCTAAAAGGAAGAGAAAAGTAATTTATGAATTAAAATACAATTCATGATACGGTTTTAAATTAAATAATAGCGAGAGTATTTTTATCTACCAAAATTTCAAGCTGTCAAGATATACTTGTATATCCTTCGTAGAAACAGACCAAAGTCAAGTCAGAACAGAGAGATAGGTTAATCAAACACCCAGAGCTGAATGGAACTTTAGAAATCTTGAAACAAAAGCTCTCTTAAATTCTACAAAAGACAGTTGCACTTAATTAAGACAAAACAGCTTATTTCTTATTTTTAAAGTTCTTTACTTTGCTTCACCTTAACTGGTTTATTTTGGATATAAAATGAAATGTATTTTTTATATTTAAACAAAACAACACTAATTACCTAAATAGTACGGTATATGTCTATTAAAGGAAATAAATTATCAATTATTTTAGAATTTTCTGAAGTCAGTATTTCTTTCTTTAATGCATACATGACACAAAGTAGGTCAGTAAACAGAGTTTCAGGCAAGGTGACACTTTTATGTGGTTATGTTGTGGTAATTAAGTAAATAATAGTTTTGATAAAAGTGCCATTTTTAGAATATTTTAGTTTGACTTTGTGGGTACATCAACTTTATTTATAAAATTCTCAAAAAAATAAAAATTATATTTTAATTGTAAAAAATGGTATGTAGACTATTAAGTTACCTTAGTGATTTATATATCAATATTTCACTAATATCTAGTTTCGTGAAATATCTAATTAAATGTAGGGAAATACCCAAAATTCCTTAAACAATGTGTATTGTGGAAAATTATCTTAGTCCAAAATGGATCGTTTTAGGTGAATTGATAACACTATATACATTGATATGGTAGGGTGGAATATTTCACTGACACTTGTGATATATCTATTTAAGGGAGGTTGGCCTAATTCGCAGTATATTTTAGTGTACCTCTTCTCAGGTGCATTACTATATTATAAATAAAAAATAATACATAACAAAAATGTGATGATAAGTTCCACAGCTTAAGAAGTATTCCTAATTGAGATTTTTTATATGTTTTCTCTTATTATTTTTACCTGACCTATCTAAAATATTCTTCTACTATGCTATGTTCATTTCTGGATTCTGTAAAAGCAAAGATATTTTTTCAGTTGGAGAACCTATTTAATATGTTTTTTTCTAATAGGTAAATTAAATTTATAGCTTGTTTATGCAATTTCTTATTTAAAATATTGTCAATGGCGTTATTACAATAATTGTTCATTAAGTTATCTTTTGAATTCGTCTTCACCGAGGAATCTTAATAAATTTATTTTTTTGTAACTCTTTCTTGTGTTTTTTATTTAGTTAACATCAAATTAAACAATCCACTTATTGACGTTACCCCTGTACGTCTCAGGCTTTATTAAGTTTATTTCTACAATTAAAATGTCAAAAATTAAAGCGGTGTCATTTAAAATTTAAAATTTTTGGATAAAACATACATATTACTAAAATATGGAAAACAGAAAAAAATTGGAAAAAATATGGAAAAATAGTAAAAAATAGGAAAAAACATTAAAAAGCAGAAAAAAAATAGAAAATAAAGCAAAACAGAACAAAATGGGGAAAATGGAAAAAATTGGAGACTATTGTGAAAATAGGAAAAAATGGAAGAAATAGGAAAAAGGAAAAAAATAGCAAACACAGAAAAAAATAAGGAAAAATAAGAAAAAATAGGAAAAAATAGAAATAAAGAGGAAAAATAAAGAAAAATAGAAAAAAATTCAGAGAATACAAAAAAATTGGGACAAATATGGAAAACTGGGAAAAAACAGGAAAAAATATGTAAAAACTAGTGGAAAAAAATGGAAAAAAAGATAAAAACCCGGGAAAATAAAGAAAGTATGGAAAAATGCAGAAAATATGACAAAATAGGGAAAAATAGGTAAAACAAAAAAAAACATGAAAAAATAGGAGAAAAGAGGAAAAAATAATAAAAAACAGAAAAAAACAGGAAAAATAAGAAAAAACAGGAAAAAAGAAAAAATGGGAAAATATATTTGCTTTCCTATTTTTTCTTCGGCTCGCTCCCTTTTTAGGTACTCACATATGCTCATGCTTGTCTTTATATGATGATTATGACTAATTTTTTTCTTCTCATCTTTAACTGGACCGATAATTAAAATGTTAAAATTACAAACCAAATTTGTTTTCTTCAAGAAGATTTCATCTAAATTTGGTATTTGAGAGCTTCTTGGAAACTAGATTAAAATGTATTTGTTAAAATGTAAAACGGATTTAAAATTGCACATCCCTTTCTTATTTATATTTGTTTTTGATTCGGTATTTGGGGTCCCTAATTATATCTTTTAGGGAATTTAACTTATTTAACTGTTTCTTGGAAAAACTTACCAGTTTTAAGAAAATAGAATCGGCCAATATACTTTATTCAGGGTCATCATATCGATTAGGTAAACTATGACTGAGAGTACTTTCTCTTTATTTACTCATTTTTTTACTCCTATATAACTAGGAGATTCTAGTTATAAATCACGACAAATCATGTTCAAGGCCTTGAAAGAACCAAAAATAAGCCAAGATATGGTTTGCTTGTTTTTATTACATAGCGAATTTTATCTGATGTATTAGACGACATCCTGGCAGTGGCAGATTTCTTTTTGAATCCAAATGAAATGAATGTAATCGTGTTTCGATTATATCTTTGATACGGTTGTAATTAATGTAATGGCCTGTAGTTTAGAACGCTACTTTCATCTCCCCTTTTAAATATTGAAGTTGCCATGTCCATGTTCCATACATTGAATAAATATATACGTATGTTAAAGGTGGAGATAAATCTAGATATATCTTTTAGTGTTTCAGCTCGAATCCCATCTCATTAATTGATGTAAAATATTTAACAGTTATGAATATATGCAGATAATAAGTTAGACTTTGTTTGATTTTTAGATGGCGAGTATGACAAGATATTTCTGCTGTTAGATTCTAAAAACAATATTTAACTTACCCTATATATATCCTTCAAAATTACTTTTGCAAATGTCAGGTGTTATTAATATAAATCAGCTATATTTTTTTAGTATTTTAAAATATTTATATAATAATAAAAGTATAATCTTCAAAATAGATCATAAATATGATACTCGGCATAAAAAGATCAAGACGTTCAAGTACATCTAAAAAAAAGCAAATTGGTCAAAGATGCTATACTTGCCTTCAATTTTTTACCAGAAATGTACAAATTATATGTAAAATGTATAAATTCATACCAACTTTTTAAAGCTTTCATTTTAAATACTGACATAGACCAAATTTTTAATGTTATTAATGGCAGTAATACCTGATTTTTAATTACTATTGTAGGTTTAATAATTATTTGTATTTTGTTTGATATATTGTGTTCTCTATAAAAAAGATTGTAGCTAGACGCCCTAAAACATCCTTGATTAGGTTAAAAAAAAGGGGCTCTATGGTTATTCTTGTAAAAAGGCAAATATTGTAATATCATAAAAAATTGTATATTTCTCAATGAATAAACATTATTATTATTGTATTATTATTACCAATTTTACTACGACTTTTTTATCAAATATTTCTTTTTAATTTTCTATGTGATTTAGTTTACGAATTTCCATGAATTATCGTGGTGGTAAGTAAAGGAGTCACGTCCAGACATTGTAAACCAGAGCAAATACAAATAATTATACGACAAAATAAAAAATAGATGGTACACTGAAGCGACAGAAGACTTAAAGAGAGTTAGTTCAGGATTGGAAGGCGAATAGTCTAGTCAACAAGTGCTTTTTGGGTCAAACTTTTTTCTCCGCCTCCAAAAAATATGAACGAGGTGTCATTCGATTCGGAATAACTTGTAGATGATTTTTGAAAAAATTCAAGAGCCGCTTGCAAAAATTGCAAAAGTTATAAACAATTAACTGAAAAATAAAAATGGGGTTTGGTTTTTTGCAAATGTTTCAAAAACTATTTAACATTTTTCAAATTTAAAAAAGTTTCAAAAAGAGGAGGAAATTTACCAAAAAAAAATTCATTCACCAATATTTATAATTTTCCCAGAGGGTTGAAAATACGGCCGAAAACGGCGTCCACTTTTTGGACCTTTAATGAATAAATATTATTTAAACTTATTAAATATGAAAACTAAGAATTGAATAAATTCAGGTATCTACTGGATAGATTTAAGAACGAGAATCCGCTGTTAAAAAATTTTTATCGCGATTTTTCTATTAATTATGCATTAGTTAATTGACATGATCAGAAGTCACATGAAAATGATTTTAATTTTATTTCTTACTGTTTACATAAATTGTTATAAAATAATTTAAAACTTCTTTTTTGGAAACATAATATTTGATGATTATGTTATGTTATGATTTGTTAAAAACAAATTGTTCCTTAAAAATTTTTTTTATTGCTTAAAAACGTATTTGTTAATTAACAATTTTTTCTATCACCTTTAATTATTATTAATGAACCATTTTTTACATTTTTAATTTTTAACCTAAGTAAATTAGTAATAACAAAGTGAAAATAACATTTTTTTAATTTTTCCAACGGGAATCTATTCTGAGACCTTCCAAAATAGATCCAAAAAAGGAAAAAAATTTCAGATTTGTTATTTAACAATTATTTTACTTACAATGTTCATGTTTAAGTAGGAAAAAATTGTTAATTAACTAATGCATAATTAATAGAAAATTTTTTGACCGCGAATTCTTCTTCTTACATCTATCTAGTATAGATGCCTGAATTTTTTCAATTCTTAATTTTCATATTTAATAAGTTTATATAATATTTATTCATTAAAGGTCCAAAGTGGGTGGCGCTTACGCAAGCCAGAGTCCCCTTTTCAGCCGTATTTTCAACCGTCGGGAAAAATTATAAATATTATTCCTACAGTTCCGGGAGATAGATTTTTTTTTGGAAATTTCCTTCTCGTTTTGAATCTTTTTTCAAATTTGAAAAATGTCAAATATTTTTAGAGATATCTGTAAAAAAAAAAACCCATTTTTTTCAGTTAATTGTTTATAACTTTTGCAATTTTTGCAAGCGGCTCTTGAATTTTTTCAAAAATTATCTACACGCTATTCTGAATCGAATGACACCTCGTTCATATTTTTCGGAGGCGAAGAAAGAAGTTTGACCCAAAAACCTCTTGCTGACTAGACTAGAAAACAAGAGACAGGAAAGAGTGGAAGAAAACTATCAAAAACCTATAGGTCTAAAAGCCTTTGTGCAGCATCACGTAATATTCAAAATCCAACATTTCACTAAAGTCAAACCCTGTATAAAATACAAAACTTTATAGATAAGTCTCTCCTTAAATTTAAATTATCTAGATTGGGAAATAAAACTTTAAAAACAAGTTTTCTTCCTAGGAATTTGTGAACGAGTTATTCTAGCTTTCATGAAAAATACTTCCTCAAAATATTATTTTACTTGATTACGTTTGTAAACCATTTTATTGCCTTTGGATGATAGATACTTTTTTTTCGAAGTATGATAATTTCTTGACGCCACATGGTTATTAGATGTCTTTGGAGATGGTAACATCAACTAGCCCAAAATCTTTTTATCTCTGCTTATTTTTAAATCATTCAAAAACAACTAATTAAAGTTATTTAATATTAAAAATGCAACATTTTACAATACTCTAACCCTGTATAAAATAATAAACTTAATAGATAAGTTTCTCCTTAAATTTAAATTATCGAAATTGGAAAATAAAACTTTAAAAGCTAGTTCTCTTCCTAGGAATTTGTGAGCGAGGTTGTCTAGCTTTCATGGAAAATACGCCCTCAAAATCTGATATCAAAATATTATTTTCATTGATTACATCCGTAAACCATTTTATTGCCTTTGGATGGTAGATACTTTGTTTTCGAAGTATGATAATTTTAAATTGTTTGTTTGGAATCCGGTGTTCGAGTTTTCAGAAAAATATTCATTCATTGTTCGCTGCAGTTATTTTTAGATTATCTGATTTCCTAATATAAACCTTCTAATATACGAGGAATATCAATAATAAATTCCGCCGGATAATTTAAAGTCAAAAATCATTAAATTTTTTTTGTTTAAATTAATAAACTGAAGTAGAATATGTAGAGTTAAGAAGAGCTTTAAAATTTACATTAAATACTTCGAAAAACTATTGAGTGGCCAACAGAAAGTAAAATAGTGCAATATTGCAACTCTGCACATAATAAAAGAAAAAATAGGGGAAGAATGCTTAATAAAAAACAAAAAGTAATAAAAGTTCCAGAGAAAGTCTGAAAATAATGTAATTAATAAAAAAATAGACTGCAGAAATGGAAGGATACTATAATTATTTACGTATATGTAAAAACAGGATATTCTATTTATGTGAATTACAGACAGATAGAATTAGAACTTGTGGACAAATTATTGGCCTTTTTTATACATATAAAATCGAATGAGTATATGGAACTCAAATTACTAGATTATAAATGTGGTAGACCTCAAAGTAAAAGATTATAAATGTGGTTTTACAAATATTATATGTAATATGAAACTAATAACGGAAAATAGTTATGAACAAAAATTAACACTGAATTTGATCTTTATCGATTTTCGTCAAGCGTACAATACAATATATCAAAATAAGCATTAGTACATATGGATGTACCTAAAGAATTAACTAGATTAGTTCAAAAAACTCTAAAAGAAACAGAATATTAGGTAGAAGTAGCAGATGTATGAAGTACTAGAAAAGACGGAAATAAATAAAAATAAAAGTACATACTAAAATCGACACCAAGCACTTGTATATTGTCAACATATTACACCTATCAAGATCTAAGATAGAATGACACGAACTGAAAAGGAAACAAGAATAAAAGGAATGCGGATAAATAAGGAAAAACGTAGTAGATGCGACTTGAAGATGAAATAAATGTAATTGAAGAAACTATACAAAAGGGAAATATAGCTGCAGGAAAAATCTTCGGTGTCTCTGTCACTTTCTTTTTGTCACCCTTCTTTGTCCCTCTCTTCTTTAGAATTATTCTTTCTTTAATCAATTTTTTATTATTCTATCCACTATTGCCATCTTATATGTTTCTTCCCTTCCATAAATTTACAATAATAATACAAAATTATAATAATATTCTTGAAATGGAAATTTTTTGTTTTGTTTTTGTTGTAATCTAAAAATTTTCTGTTCTCATTAGACGAGAAGAGGCGGCCCATCGAACCGCCGTTCGAGCTAATTTTTATTATTATAAGTGAATTTTTGTCTTTCATATAATTAACAGCCATTTTTGAAATTTCATTAAGTCTGTATGCACCTGCAAGAATTAAACTTACCTTAAAAAATTATTAGTAGTAGAACATTTTATAAGAAAAAAACATTTTACTAAACATGACCTTAATTCATTTTTAGCTCTTTACTTTACTTTAAGAAAAGGATAATTTTATTTACTCATATTCGAGAACTATAACCAATGAGTATATTTTCAAAATATATTTTTGAAGTCAAAAACACCTAATATCGCTTTTCATGTTCTCCTTTTTCTGAAGAATCATCGTTTTTAATATTTTTTAACAAATTATAGAAAAATACCGTGTAAATATTCTGATAAATATTAAGTAACCTAAATTAATGTTGCATAAAATGTGAATTTCCATTTCTGGAATTTCAGTATTTCGAACTATTTAAACACTCTGTATAGTTTCAAAGAATATGTATAGACGCATTTTAACTATGCTAGAAAGTTTCTCCAACAAACTCTTTGAAATAATTTCAAGTTAAGAAAGTTTAGTCCAAATACCATCAAAATATAGACAAAGCTTGAATGTACATAGAGTTTATGACAAAGTTCAGATAAGTATGTACATTTTAATAAGAATAAACCAATGTGTAAGTCTAAACATAAGAGAGACAAACTACACAAATAACTTCATGAAATTATCTTGATAAGAAAGTTTCCTAGAGCCCCCAGTCCTACCTAAGAGATATAATGAAACTCCTAGAGATTTCTGAGCGTGCAATCTCCAAACAACAATTTAAATCCAAAGTACATTGCGTGGAAACATTGATGGTGACCTCCTAGCTAAGATAGTAACACTATTCCAATTGTTGCTTAGAACTCATTTCCAGTTTGATGCCGTACGAGGATTCGCAAAAGATTGTTGAAATGAGATTGATCGAACATCCCGGAATATTCTAAACAACATAACTAGATTAAGAAAGCACGAAATAAATAAATTGTTAATAAAAAGGTACTTTTAATATTATGATCTAGTTTTTAGGTTTTATTATATACACCAATTTTAAAAAATAAAGTGATATTCAAGTATGAGAGTAACTTGTTAAATATTTATAAACATTTAATTAAAAAAAAATCTAGAATTAATAGCAATAGAAAAATTAAAATTTTAACACAAAAAAATTCCTTAACGGGTCTTTTGAGTTGACGGCTTTTTTTGATTTAGCTATGGCCCTTGCCACAGTTAATTACAATATTTTAATAAAAAACTATACAATAGTGGCATTCTAGATGATTCATTATTAAAATATATTAAAAAAAGAATTCAACTAGAAAAAACTGGGAATTACGTAAACTGGTATTCGGTAATATACATAGACATTAGTGTTAAATTAACAGATTTTTTCTCTCTATGGTATGTAGATGATACAGCACTAATTTTATAATTTACTGGTGTAAACGAGTATTGAGCCACGAGCCACCCCTGTAACTTCTGTAGTTTTATACCTATTGAAAAGAAATGTGAAAGTAATTTAAGGTTAATTTTTAACTTTTTAATATATTTCACTTCATTCTGTTCTTTCCGGTTTTATCGCTAATAACCCCAAGATAATTTTCGTTTTATTTAACTAATTCATGTAATTGTATTTTATATTGCTTATTTTAATAATAAACCATTATTAAACATTACTGAATTTACCTATATGTGTAGAAGAATAATTAACCTATATATGTTTGTTTACATTTAAATAAAGGTGCCAGAATCATTTAAAACCATGATTTTTTTTAAGATGTCGTTGACAATAGATATAATCAGGAAAGCAGTAAAGTGGAGAAAATTTCGAAAAGCAGATAATGAAATCCTAATTCCATCATGGGGGTGAAATGGGGTAAAATGATAATTCACTTATCCTCTTTGAAACCTCCTTGTAATTCGAAATGATTAAAACCGTATTAGAAGTTTTCGGCTGTTCTGTTTTCTTTACATTCTGGTCGACAAAGTAGAAGGGATCACATTTATATGTGGATATAAACGCCAAGTATTTTAAGCTCCTTTTGTATTTAATTAAAAAGGGATAGCAGTAATTGCATAGCCTGCTACCTTTTGATAATATACATTAAGTTATATATTTTTAATTACTATGGCTTACCGGATAATTATACAATTTACTTGTTTTTAATCTTCTCACTGCCAACTCCAGACGATCTGGAAAACTCTGATTTTCTAATTATTAATTTTATTTATAATTTTATGTTTACTGTTAAAAATAAATTCTAATTAGTTTAGATACAAACACAGTCATTTACTGCTTATGTGAATATATTAGTTATTATTTACCTGTCATATTACTATTCTCTACAGCTCTGTTTCCAGTCCTTCTCTACTAGTTCAGACATCTTCCAATTTAGTCAATACACCTACTTTTAGTTCTGTTTGTAATTTCGTTTTTTGTTCTGCAATCTTCTACATTATTTTGTTAATCCTATTATTGACATCTTAAGTGGATTGTACAGAAACACCAATTTCGAAAATTTTTAGAATGATATCTGTCTGTGTGTAGGTGTATATACACGATAGCATCTAAACGACTTAACCGATTGAAATGAAATTTTGCACAATTTTGTTAATCAGACAACAGAAAAGGACAGTTAACTAGACGGTTTTATACAAATCTTTCCTATTTATTACAATATACTTGAAATTAAAATTTTCAAATTTCTGCCAAATTCACTAGAATAGTGTTTTTTTACGATTTTCTGTTATTATTCTAATTTTTTTAAAAAATGTCAAAAAACATTTTTTTCTTTTACCAATTTTGCTTACTTTTCGTACTTGGAGGGCCACCATCAATTTTTCAAATACAATAAAACTAACTAGATTTTTTTTACACCTAATTACCATTTTACTGCGAAAAAAGAGCCATTTTAAGTGTTTCTTTTTTAATTAAAAAAAAATGTTTTATGGTAAAAAAATCACCAGTAATATATTTATTTATGATCAGCAATTTCAAACTTTGACATCGTTGCTAAATTCATAAAAAACCAAAATATTTAAATCATTTTTAAATAAATATTTTAACCCAAAAAAGTTAAGATTTCTGTTCATTGCGATATTTAAAAAATTCATGAAGTAGATTTGTGGAAATTGAAATAACAATTTAAAAAAAATTGTTTAACTTTTTACGAGAAGTGTTTGGTAAGATGGATTAAATCCCCTCTTCATTGATTGGCAATAAAAGCAGAAATTGGTGGTAACTTGGGTTTTTTCTAAAAGTATACAAGATAAATTTTAAATAAAAAAATAAGAAATGTATATTTTACAATTAATAAAAACATAAATTCGCAAGAAGTTTAAGAACCTGAAAAAATAATATACTATTTTTTCAGTACCTAATATTTTACTTGTTTCTTTAATTTAAATAAACTGATTATTACCTTAAAGTCATTTAAGATATTTGAATAAAATTTTGGTGCAAAATATGAGCAAGATTTTTGCCCAGCTCTATTTTTTAGTTATATAGGTAAAGTTAGCACAACAATTATAGCACAATCTACTCAGACCATTTTCATAATTTTCTGCGTTTTATGTGCAATTTTTGTGAGCTATTCGCGATTTTTGTGCATTTCTACTTCTTGTTATATTAAAAGTTGTGCCAACTTAATTGAAAGCTAGCACAACTTTTTGTTAATTATGGCCGCACTTCAAAAACACTTTACAATTAACAACCTCACAAGACCGCTTGAATGTCAACTGATTTAGGTAAATTTATAACCGATTCTTCAAAAAAAAACTCAAACGTAAAAACTCACATTCCGAGATGATAATTCACCTTATTCGGATCAAATCTAATACAGTGACGTACTTCAAAGAACTTTCAAAACATTATTGTTTGTTTAATTAGGCGAATTAAAAAAAAATCACAAGTTTGTTGCATCTCCAAAGTTTACACAGTTTATATATTTGTACACATTTCGAGAATTCTAAACAAGTTACAATCCAAATAAATTTAAATATTATGGAACCATAGACGAAATTTAAAAATTTGGTGCTGTTAAATTTTATTAATTTTTGACTTAATAAGGATCAGTCAAATGTGTCGTGCAGTCTTTATGTTTGTAGGCGCTCGATCCATAGCGACATTCGACGCCAAAAAGTTTTTTTTTACAAAAACCTATGAACACTGAAGGACGATCAATCCCTTTATATTTCTGTATAACAAATCTATCTTGCTTGGTGATTCGTGTAGTGCCTTAACAGCATATTATTGTATCGTTATTTATCGGTTATTAAATGGTTCATAACATTTAAAATCTGTTTAGAAACCACAAAAAAATGTATTCAAAACGACGCCCCTTTTTAATTGTTATGCTTTAGAAAAAAATGGTCTTAGACCCTGCTATAGAAAAAAAAGTTTGAAACAAAGAAATTAGTACAAAAGTAGAACAAAAAAAATGAGAGAAAAGTGGAAAAAATAGTTTGAAATATAAAGAAAACAATAAAAAAGTAGAGAAAAAAGGAGAAGTTGGCGAGTTTGACTAATTTCATTGATCCGAGATGAGAGGTGGATCCCTCTACTAAAATATTTTTAAATGGGCAGGTCTGTGAGGTAGGGCAAAAAGGTATATTTTTATATCATTTATACCAATGTGCACGGGTAGATCCCAAATATTTTTTATATCAATGTTTTTTTCATGATATTTAAAATATTTATTAAAAGAACGCTTCTGTGCTACTTTGTTCAAATTTATCTAGAAAAAAAAATTGGTAGTCGTATCACTTTTACCAAAAATAATTTTAAAAAATGCCACAGATACGCTCTAAAGAATTAAATACAGAATCGATTTTGGAAAACCGCAGCTTCCTACCTTAATAAAAGTGATACAACTATCAACTTTTTTCTCTATATAAATTTGAAAAAAGTAGTACAGACGCGCTCTTCCAATAAATATTTTAAATATCATAAAAAAAACGGCATATTTTTAATTGCTATATTAGGCGAGATCTCGTCCAAATACGAATAATTATGTTTTATGTCGCTCTACACTGTTCTACGCAGAATTAGACTAGAGTGTCGAATTACTAAACATTATCCGAAAAATACTAAAAAAACAATTTTTACACCGAATTTATTAGAATACAAGCACATTTTCCTTGGGTAATTCTCTAACCGGCAATCACGAAAGTCACTGGTGTGCGGGCCTCTTAATTTTGTCATTTAATTCTACATATATTCTTCCAACTTCTATTATAACTGTGCCAATGTATTTATATTGTTTTACGTGTTCTATTTTATCTTCTTTTAATCTTATGTGGGTATTTAAATCTACTCGTATTAATCGAGTTTCAAAAAAGTTTTTGAAAGTAAGCAAGTTGTTTTTTCCAAAATATCTAGAGAAACTCCAAATTGACAAATATTGCAATGTAGTTGGTTTCAGAACTCTGTCCGTATCTGTACAGTATCAATATGTCTTGTTGTAAAACTAGTCTTTTTCCAAGCTATTTTAAATATTAAATAAATCCGATTACATCATAAAACCTTCTGAAACTTCAATGTTTGATCAGTAGCTATTGTCGTTATTCGGTAAGAAGGATAAAAATGGAATCAGTTGGGTTGAGAAGATTATAATTTTGCAGCAGCGAAATAAAAGCGATGCAAAACAGTAAAGCGGGGGAGGGCACTGACGAGGCCACCGTCTACTGCAAGCCTGAGGCTTCGAATACTATATGACATTCCGTGGAGTGTGCGGCATTTAGAAACTATGCCTTAAGTTCAGATGAAAAGCATTCCGCAGAGACCATATGATAGATAAATAAGCACATGGCTGAAGGCAAAACACTGAGTTTTGGCTTATCTAAAATCCGCCACATACGTAAAAGCTTATAATTTTCATTAAACATCCTTAATTATTTTCTTTCCATCGATTTTTAATAAACCATCTCGGCTCATAAAATTTCCAGCGGGAATAATATAGAAAACGGGTTTAATTAATTGCTACTTTCAGCCCTCACTTTAATTAACGATATTGTTAATTTGTTTACTGATATTAATTAGCACAACTATTCTTCAACGCTAAGTTGCACACGATAAAGCCGTAGAAAATTTTCTTTCATTAACTTTGAGTTAGTTAAACTTATAACTTCTCTCTTATTAGAGGATTAATCACCGTAAATAGGTTAAAAATTGATTATTACGTTATTTAATAATTAATTCATTACATGTAGCGAATATTTATTTAATAATATGTACCTCTAGTGCTTTTATATTTAAATATAAGGCGACGCGCCATTTTAGTGTATTAACTTCACTCATTCGTTCCATTATACAGAAAGATTCAATAGGAAACGGATATATATCAACTGTGAAGGGTTGACAATACTCATATGATGGGTATTGCACTCTTTATGACCGAGATACTATTTTTATCAATTTTTCCCATTTTTTCCTATACATTTTTTTTGACGTTTAACACAAGTGGTCTGTATATTTTGTCAAATGTGTAAATATATCACAATGTAAGGAAATCGAGACCAGGCTTGGCAAAAAAAATTACATTTTTTCCACACTGTATATCTGATTTTTTTTAATTCGTTTCCATATTAATTTATTTATTTTTTCGTGTAGGCAGACGAGTTATTATTCAAATTTTAATTTTAATTTCTTTTATTTAAGGATTTTCGGGGTACAATTTTTTTATTATTTTGTATCTGTTATCATCAAGCTTGTTTAACCTAACGAAGTAAATTTTTTAACCAGACATATGAAATTCGTACTTGCTCCCATGTAGACCACTGTACATTGTTACAGGTCCAAATTCCATAATAATTTATGTTTAATAATCATTCAAAATTTTTACTTGGGAGAATTGTAGAAGGGGACATGAAATTATTATCATCGCATTCCTAATTATACCCATGTCCACACTATCTTAAGGTAAAGTACATGAGACAAGGATTGTATACTCATCGATTGCACTAAAACATAACTTTGAGCGGCGATTTTAAATGGCAATAAGACCGCGGTAGATTTTTTACAAAGAACTAAAAAAAATTTGTTTTTTTTTACATGAAATTATTCAATAAAAACTTGATACTTTCAGATAACGTTGCCTGTGATCCAATACATTTTTAGTAGTTGCATAATAAATAATTTAATACTTATTTAGTGAGTATTTGCGGTTATTTTATATTAAATTAATTAAGTCTCAAGCCCCGGACTAAATTTATTCCCCTTTTATTCACGTCTCCCTGATCCAATATTATTTACCGCTACTATAATCTTCCACAAGGTGGTGTGGAAATGGACACATTTAAGCATAAAAGGGTAAAAACTTCATTTCTTATTCTTTTTATCTACAATTCTACAAGTAGAAATTTTAAATAATCATCATACAGGATGTTCAAAAGACAAATTATTGTGGAAGTTGGTCCTAAATATCGAACTGTAATTACATAGCCGAGTGGTCTAAAAGCGGATTAGATGATAACATAAAAAAATTGATAAGCATATTTTCTATTCAATTTTGTATTTTAAATTAAAATTTTATTAATAAAATCCTGTACACAAAAGCTTTTGACAAAATGTATCTTTGCGTGTATTAATGTTAATATTTTTCTAATATATCATTTTAGCGCCGTCTCAGACTGAAGCTCAGAACGTTTTCTGTTAGGATTTCGAGTACAATGACCACGTATTGCATTTTTTGTGAGTGTGATGAATGACGGAGTAAGAAATGTTTGCAGTTTCGGATGTGGACAACATAAACAATGGTATCTAATTAAACATTCAACTAGCCTAGCAATGACAAAGCTGGAGCTGGGACTCTGTGTGCTGCACATTCATTGTTATACCACGTAAAGTTTGCATTAATACCAGACAAGTCAGAAGGTTTAACCTACAATGGAAATTAATTTCAAATAATGATCCAAAAGTTTTTTATGAAATGTATTTTACATGGGATCACTACGATATTGATGGCTTACAACTGCAGTGTAAAAAAATTTGCTCTATTTGTCGGTTTAACCTTGAATTCACAAATTAACTTGAATTGTTAAAAAAATAAAAATGAACCAATCCAGTTAACAAAATAATAAATTTTCTACATACATTCAAGTGAGAGATTATAATTAAATATTGATGATGCTAATATATTTAGAGAAACGTACGTCACGTATTGTGTAAAAAAATGTAGTTTTAGTTATGGGTGACGATTTTCTTCTACATTGTTGAAAATTAAAACTTCTAAATTCCCAATTCAGACATGATAAAGTTGTAATAACTACGATATGTTTATAGTAGCAAAATTATACACAAGAATTATAGACGTCAAAATGAAATATTGAGTAATAACAAACTATATTTACCAGTGAAAAAAAAACCTAAGAAAATTGAGTACTTGTAACTTGCTATATATAGAGAAGAATATAGGAGAATGAAAAGATTAGATGTATCTCAAAAATATATAGGAGTTACAACAGGAATATCGAAACAAATAAGAGTCAAAATAAATGGAAAAACAATTTGAAATACAAAACGGAACAGATCTTAGCCCACCTCTTATTATTATAATTGACAGAACAAGTGAAAATTCCAGAGAACTTACAAAAAGAATTCAGACGTTTGAAAATAAGGGTAGAAGAGATTGATGAATTTAAGATATAAATATTTTTCATTTTATTTAAATAGTTAAACAATAAGTATTAAAATGATAACAATTATTACTATCACTTTTAAATTATGTATTTATTATTATTAAATGATTTTTATTTTCTCCTGTATAAGTAATTAGTTATATGGACGTCAGTAGGTTACCCAACAAGATATCTGAATGTTTCATGAATTATTAATGACTAGTTTCATTAGATATCAATTAGGCCTTTATCCTGAAACAGATGATTCATTAACACTAGTTATTATTCAGTATGTTTAATTAAGATTAAAAGTATTACCCTTAATATTTGAAAAAAATTTATTATTCAAGTTGTAGTATAAGATACAGAATTAATACTAATTCTAAAAAAAAAATTTGAAAGAAACTATTAACTATTAAATAAATATTCAAATAATATGCACTATTAACCCAAGGTTAATTTATAATTAATAAATATATTTTTATAAAATATAGCTAGATATTCTTTAGGTGACTCGTAAGCCTAATCCAGTAAGACTATCATTCCATAATATACATGGCTATATTTAGCTGTTCCATAGTAATTAGAATAAACGAATTTAAGGGTGGTTCCTTATAATAGCTTTCTGTATTGTCTGTTTTTGCTACTAAATATGATTCTAGCAATACCATGAATATGGATTTCTCGTTTCTGGTCTGTATATAGCTTCGTTTTCCGGACCAACTGACCAATTGATTCTTAAGCTTGTACACAGACAGTAGTAATTGATTTAAATGGGCAACGCTTACAGGAAAGTATGGCATACTTTGCAGCATACAAAATACTTAGTCGTTATTGTTAAATATTTATGATACACAAATGTATAAACTTTAAACCCACTAAATTTAGTTTTCTGGTGCAACGCGTTAAACATGTTTTTGTTAATTTTCATTTGTTTTTCTTAAATTAAATAAGTTTAATCAAATTTTAAAATACAGTTTAAATTAATTAAATAAAAATTAAAATAATAATAATTTTATTTTTTTTATTTTAAACCAATTCATATTTGTCTACCCTATCGTTATCTTTTGCTAATCTCTGATATATCCCACTACTTTTTCGATACGTCACGTTTTATTCCTATTGCCCCAAAGCATGGTCCGAAACAAGCCTTTTTTTTCTTGCCAGTTTTTATGAAAAGGTGCCTTGTTTTGTTTGTTTGATTATTAGGGTTGGAGGTTTTGCAGATACTGATTAAGGGAGGCTCAGGGGGTCAGGCCAGGTTCATAGACCTAATTATAAATTAAATGACATAAAAATCCAAAATGGCGGACTTCCGGTTTCTTTAAAATTTGTCTAAGAACGGAATTTTTAAATGGAACACCCAGTACATTTTTACATATTTGGATTCTACAAGTCAAATTACTTATAATACATATTCCAAAAATGATTTTGACTGTCACAAATAAAAATAATTTTTAAAAATTATTTTTAATCGAGGAAACCGCGACTTGGTCTAAACCTTCCAAAGATGTTACTAAAAATATTATTTTTGCAAAGATTTAAATATTTTTCATTTTATCTGTATTTAATTACTCCACAGCCGGTTTTTTTGAAAAACTCAATTTTTTTAAATGGACAATATGGTGGGCCATTTGGTCATTAAATTGGCGGTTTAATTATAAACCAAATGATATGCAAAATGTCGGAATGGTTTTTAAAAAAAATTGAGAAATAAAAAAAAATCGAATAAAAATTATTTTTATTGTTGACAGCCAAAATCTTTTTTGACATATGAATTATACGTAATTTGACTGGTACAATCCAAATATGTAAAAATATACCGGGTGTTCCGTTTGAAAATTCATTTTTTACGGCAAATGTCAAAAATCGGAAGTCCGCCATTTTAGATTTTTATGTCATTTAATTCAAAATTAGGTCTAGAATGATCACCAAAAATTTTAAAATTATCCATTCATTCGTTCTGAAGATATGAACTTAGCCCGACCTCCTGAGGCATTCGGTAGGTACCTACGCAAATCACATCCACCCTCATTTCTCGTTATCTTCATTTAACTCTGCTCAACATTTTAATATTTGTTAACGTTATGTCCTTGTCAAGATATACATTAGCTATATACTAATTTACGGTATCAGAATTTTGGTCATCTTATCAGATCGTTAACTTTTTTTTAAAATAAAATTGCGCAGTGAAGTCGGGGTTGAAAATTTTGCGCCGACGCTAAATTAAATACAGGTACACTTTTGTGATAAGGAAACTACTCGGCGAGTATAAATTGCTAATTATCTATAGGATAAATACAAATTCGTTTCAAATTCGCCGGATCAAGTGTAAAGTCACAAAGTCACTAACATTAAACAGAATCAAACAAATATAAAGTTTGTTTTGGTTCCTATTTATTTATTTGTTATTTATGCGACGCTAAATTATGACGGATTGTTCGGTATTATGGCTTTATTTCCTAACTTAAAAATAATAATTTAGGATAAAAGATTGATCTAATTGATTTTGTTCTCACTGAAAATCAAATGCATATATCACAATTAAATGAAATCCTGACGTTTATTTTTCTAAGCGACAATACATTGAGTCTAAAAAAGGCAATTATTTGCTCATTTTTCATATTACAGGACTACAGGTAGTGTTAAATATTCGTTACATTTAATTTATTAACCAATAATTCTTTTTTGTTTATTCTTAGGCGTCCTAAACGTATTTCAAGAATGGACTGGCGCCCAAATTTAACCCTTATTTTTTGTATATCCTTTACAAATCGCTAATTTAAACTATATTAAGGCATAAAACCATTACTTTTATAATGCTCGAGGTACATTAATAAGTAGTATGCACCTCGGTCTAGAAGTATTTGTAATCCTGTAAAAATCGGAACCCCTAAACATCTACATAATACCCTTGGTACAGAAATAACTATAATTCTAAAAACATCAAAAGGAAGGAAATTCAATATGCTAATTTTAATTGTTAATTAAATTAAATCAGAATCAAACAAGCCGCCGCAAATAAAAAAAATGTGTGTTTTTAGTAATATTGGCGAATGTGAGCGAAATATTTTTTACTTTTATATTATAATATAATATACCTGGTAAAATTATTTAAATTATTTTATTTTACATTAAGTCTGGTCCTGAATTGTAGCCCTAACACAGACATGATCTTTGAAGTACTTGGAAAATGTTTAAATTATAACATAAACAAATTTTACATTAGTCCAAAAGGTCCTCACCGCATTTTTTATATGCCCAAAAAAATTCTAAAAGTATCATAGTGTTATATCAACCGTACTATTATATATGCAACACACAATACACATGTGTTCTTAGTGTTACGTACCCTAAAAAGACTTCACTTACCCAAGTATCTCTGGAGGGGTTTCAGGGGCTGGTTAGAACCGTAAAAGCCTAAACGTTTTCTAATCGAATGTATTGTAGTTCAAGCCATAAAAAAGAAACAATTATCGGCTTTTCCATATCGAAAACATAAACTACATAAAACAGAAGAATCTAGAAAATAAATATCTTCAAGAATATTTTTCACAAAGACCCAGAAAAAAAGTCCATATAACAAATTTACTTGTAAAATTTCTAAGGTCCCAAATTGTAATCTTTTAAGTTCACCAACAGAAGATAGTGAAGACCAGAGCAGACGTACCTGACAGAGCAGAAGACTATATAGGTGAGAGAAGAACAATCTGCTGTTACTTCAGCATCTTTTATTAGTGGAGTGTTAGCAGCGACAACCTTAAAAGGTAACAATTTTGTTATTTTGGACCTTAACGATTTAAAATGTAATTTAAGATATTGCTGCACAATTACTGAGGAAGATCAACAAGTATACAACCAATGAAGCTGGACGTAAGTTTTCCAAAAATTATTATTGCGGTTAACTTCCAGTTTTCTGTATTTGACCAAACTTTTATCTAGACATTAGGAAAGTGTTGTCAGATCCTGGTTGAATTTGGTAAATATGTTATCTAAACACTGTACTTTTAAATTAAAATTATTGAAAGTAGAAAAAATATTGGTGTCAGGTTATTAAATAAATTGTTTATAACTTGTGCAATTTTTGTAATCGGTTCTTGAATGTTTTCAAAAATCATCTACACACTATTCCGAATCGAATGACACCTCGTTCATATTCTTCGGAGGTGGAGAAGCAGTTTGACCCAAAAAGCACTTGTTGACTACACTATTAATCGCAACTGTTAAAAGTCAAGATTTAGAATATAACTGAATGAGAACATTTACTCTACCCCCTGTAATGTATCTTAAGTAATTATTTATCTTGCCCTGTAAACATATAAATATGTAATAGGGCATTCATCCATACTTTCAGATGCTATTATTACGGTACAGAAATCTTTAAAATGCTGATGACAGTTCTTTTAACATCGAATAGATGGGGCGTGTGTTTTCAATTGTCCTAGTATTTGAAAAATAAATATTTATCATTAAAGAGAGGAATATAAAAAGAAAACAGTTATTATTTGAAACAAAAACAAGATCTTTAAAATCAGAATATTCATTTTGATGAATGTTGATGGGCACATTTTTAAAGAATAAATAAGTTATCACACTATCGCCATCTAACAAAAATAGTGTATCTAGTTTAAAATACTGTGCAGATTGCTGTATTAAATTTGGTTGATAATATAGATATCTTTAATACTTTTTAGAACTTTACAAGTCAATATAAAAAATAAAAAAGCGATTTGCTTCGGTACAAATTTACGGAATTAAATTTTAGAATATTTTTTTAAAACTTTTCTGAAAATAAAAAATGTAACTTATACCAATTGATATAAGATGGCAACAGTATATGGAATTCGGTCTAAAGTGAATGTAACATTCTTTCAGGTTATTAATATTTAAAAGAAGTCTAAAGGTCAAAGTAAATAAAAGTATTTTTCTCTTTAATCAATCTTTAGCATATTATGTCGAGAAGAAACTTTTACAAAACCATGGCAAAAACCGATCCTTGATTGAAAATTTTTGTAATGAAAATTTTTTTCAATGAAAATTTTTTTCAATGAAAATTTTTTTTAATGGAAATTTCAAGTGTCTTATCGAAATTTAAATCAGTAATTATGTCGAATGTAATTGAAATGTTATTGCAATATCCTCTCAAACACATACATACACATCGTATAAAAAGTCGATGACCATCTTTTTTCGACATTTCCGTTAAATCTACAATAGATATTATTGTTACTCAACTTACGCAGTGAACCAGTTTCAGACAGTCACTTCCAATAATTTAGTTTTTTTTAATTTATTTTCTGTTATGAAGGGGCCGTTAGAAAAACGATGTCACTATGATTTGTGTATGATTTGTAGTGCATACACGTTTGACACTGTCTAAATGGAGCCCAGTGTTTGCTTTGTATAAATTGATTAGTACAATTATGATTTGTATTTAATGTGATTATCAATATAGATTTATTTGTATGTATAGTTTGGTTGACGTAGGGATTAATTATACGTTATAGCCTGCGTTAAGAGGCGGCAATACCATATTGCCTGAAATGTTTTTTGGACGGGCGATCCCTTAATATTAAAGATAGGACGCTTCGGTTTTCATCAATATATTCTGTATTTAATTCTTGAGAGCTAATTTTTAAATTAATTTTAGTAAAAGTGAGACTGTCAACTTTTTTCTCTACATAAATTTGAAAAAAATAGCACAAACTTTTACAACTAGGAATGGTCGTAAACAAATATTGCAACAAGTGTTGACGTGTCCTGTTCGAGCTGATGCCTTGAAGAAGAATTCTTATGTCGTGTGCGATAAATATTTATTTTCTGCAAACACAATTAAAAGCATATTTTTTAACGTCTCATTCATTCATCATTATGATGGTGGGAGGTTTTCCGGATTTTCTTACACCTAGAACTAAATGTCCACATCATTCATCACTAAACCAAAAAATAATAATAATTAATAGCCGCCCCTTCCCTGAACCAGAAATTTCAGGCACTTTTCTATAAAAATTTGGAATATTTAGGCAAAGGCAATATTATTGGGAATTAATAATCGTTATCTGTGTTGATTTATGTGTTGGACATTCTAGTAGTATGTGGCCAATTGTTTGGGGTACTCGACAAAATTCGCACCGAGGCTGATTTTTCCCTAGTAGTAGGTAAGAGGAGAATGACTTGTTCTTTTCTCGATATTTGATATGGGTAGTTCCATTGATTTACTACGTGTTTCTCTCCATCTTGTTTAAGGTGGACCTTCAGATCATCACAATACTAATTGGGATAGTCTACGATTCGTTGCGCAACGCATCTTTGGCGACCTAATCAGTTTTCTCGTTACCTGTAATCTCTATATGAGTTGGGATCCACATAAATACTACTCTAGTACCTTTCGATTCAAGGTATAGTAAAGCAGACAGAATTATTTTAACAAGTGGATTAGTTATAGACTTATTTTTAAGGCTTGCCAACAGGATATTTTTTCAGAGCTAAATGCGCTATACCTGACACTTTTAGATCCATCTATGAAAATGACTTGGCTCTTCTGATAAGTATTTAGTATCTAGATAATCTTGTTTAATTATATCTACTGGTATTTCGTCTTTTTTGTGTTTTATAGACATTCAAGTTAATAGTTGGATCATTAAGTAGGATCTGAAGAGATTAGTTTTTATTTGCCCTTCTACGCTTTGTAATGCTCTAAGGGCTATCTGACTGTCGTAATAATTCTTATAGAAGCATTTAACATAGTCTAAACACAGGCATTTATTGCTGTTCAGCAATGGAAGAGTGTTGCTAGTGACCCCATGTTTAATTTAGGGGTATTCCCTGATTTTGCAATAAATCCCAGCTCCAGTTCTGTTTTGTATCTTTGAACCTTCTGTATACCATTTTGTGTTTTCCTATTATTTTATATGTTGTTTCCATAAAGTTGCTTCATTATTAAAAGCTTAATTTTTCTTATGAAGCACCATCTTTCAACGATTTTTGGTACTTGACGTATCAGATTATTCCATAACACATCGTCCCGCATGTTTTCAGGAAAAATAATATTAGGCTTGTGATCCAAAAGATATGGTCTACTGATAATACGCTTTTCCAGGTTTGAGAATGAGGACCACTCAAGTAGCCCTCCAGCTTTTGGAACATTCAAAAGCTACGCTAGCTCGGAATAGTTAACGCCGTTCAGTTCCTTTTTGGCCCTTCAATACAAGTTCTTTCTTCTTTTGTTCTCTTAACCTGAGTCAATTTCATATTCAGGAAAGTATGACTTTTGGTTGTAATTCTAAAGCCACATCTTCTGTGATTATAAGTTCTCCTTGTTGGTTTTTCAGAGATCCAATGCAGCCTTGATTGTCTCTATGTAATGCATTCCTCTGACATTCCGGGAGACTTTTAATGGCTTCACAAAATTTCCTTCAGGAATTTTCTTTGGCTGTCCTGATGGCATAATGATAATATACAATAAACAAACAGGCGATGGTGTGATTGGACATGCGTTATAACATAACAAAATTTTTGTATAAATGTATTATACGGCCATGGAGCTCAATGGCAGATTATTATACCTTTGTTTTCATTTTTTTCAGATTACAATATAACATACGACTTTTAGCATAAACAGCTATTTTGGCACCATTATATCTTCAAAAATTATATTTTAATAATGTGGAACACCTCTCAAATGTGGAATAACTTCGATAATGGATAAACAATAGCTCGTGAGGTTACAAATCTATCAACCTTCCAATATAGATTATTAGAAAGTCTAATATTTTCTCTAACAATCTAGTTGATCAGAAAATGGGTTCGATTCCAGGGATATTAGGATAAAAAGGAAATAGCAACACAGTGGAAATTTTCATAAAACAATTTAAATTCGTTTTTAAAAAAAGTTAATAAGCATTTCTTTCTTTCTATATATGTTTTACTCGTACATAAGTCGGCCGATGGGACCCTCATAACTGGCCTTCAAGTTCACCCGATTTGAATCCCCTAGGTAATCTTTATTCAAAAGTTTATTTTTCTGAAATGAATACTAGCTAGGGTCGAGACGAAATGGAATTTAAGAATCAATTTGACATATTTTAAAAAGAGGAAGAAAATGTACAGACCAAATTGTTGCATTTTTATTTAGCATCTGTTATAATTTGTACATTTTCAGTTATATCTGTTTGTTTTATGTATTTATAATATTTAAGGAAATAAAATGGTTTGTTGTATTTAATTATTTTATTTTTTATGAATGATTTAAAAAATAAAATTGTTTTAACTACAATGAAACCAATTTCATTTTTCGCAATTCTTTTTAATAAAAGATAAAATAATAAGTTTAACACAATAACTTTCAAATATGTGCGTTTAAAAAAATGTTTACATGTTTACGGACCCGTAAATTCACACTGGACTAGTCTACACGTATATTAGAAACAAATAAAAAAATACTTGTCATAATTTAAAATTAAAAGTCAATAGCCTATACACCAAATTTAAAGTACATTGTTGAATTCAGTTTTTTGAAATATTTTTTTTTAATTCATACGGGTTTTGAAAATGTCTTTCGATATTTACTTATAATCTAATATGTAAATAAAATACGATTTTTAAATTTTCTCCGATAACAAGTATTTATTAATGGAATATATACACGTTTACATAAAACAAATGTCATTTAATAATTCCATTAACCATTTCTATTTAAATTACACATAATAAAGAAAGATAAATATTCCATATATCAGAGACAATAATTAGAAATCAACATTTCTCCAATGAAAGTTGCTTCCTTTAACTGTTCGCAGTACCAATAATTTCCATATCTAAATAAATATTGTTTTGTGATAAATAATATACTTGCGAGTTTAACAATTACAAGAAATATTTATAAAGTCATTAAACTAAAAAGTATATTCTGTTTTGATATTAAAAATATTAGAATTAATAATGAGAGGGTACATAAGGTCATGTATTAAACTTCCTAGTATCTAACTAGTTTATTTTTTTAATTTAACCTCGTCGTAAATCATACCGCAAGAGATTGTTATTGATTAGAGACGATCACATTTCAAATTGGCAATTATCTTAAACTGTTTACTTTCAATAAACAACCTAAAGTATTGTAATTACCACTTAAAAATGATACATATGCACTGTTATCTACAAAACTATAACAATAATAATTGTCTTTTTGTATTTATCGAGAACTGCTTGATACTGTGTCATTTATTTCATGTAATGATAAATTTTGCTAAAACTAAGGTTACTATTAAAACTAATTTAGATTTCCATAGAACTTGTTATATATATTAAAGGCCATTTAAACAAGTTCTTTTTATTCAATTAAGTAATATTTATTACTTAAGATGGCATTATCTTCCATATTTGATAAGTATTTTCTTGAAAATTTACGATTCATTCGTTGTGTCGATAATTTGATCTTAAACACTTTATAAGATAAGACAAGGTTATTATTGTTTGTTTTCTATTAGTACAATTCTTTATGCACAACCTGCTCAACAAAAACTTAATTCACAATCTTTCATAAACCACTCCCATAAAAGATAATGTTTTAAATATTTTAATATTAATAATGTATCTTTTGAGAAATTTTAACAAATCCAAGATTTATCAGGAATTTAAATTTACATACATAATACTAAATAAATATCGTAAGAATTGGGTAATGAAAGTGCATAATAAAAAACCAATGCAAAGGCCTTCAAAATTAATTTTCTGTTTTATCAAAAACACGCTGGTCAAGACGAAACCATGTAACCAGTTTCGTCTCTCTAGTGTGGAACTAAAACTTGTTCATTCACTCATTCGGGTATGCAGAAAAAACCAGTTTTTAAATAAATACTGTATATTATGTTGTCCATTGGAGGAGGAACTAGAAGAGTTCTGGGTAATTGCCTCATCTTAAAGGAATTTCACATCATTTCACGTCTGTAGGTATCATGAACACGGTCACTCTTGAAACAATACATGGAGAGAAGGAAATAGAAACCATTCATTTTCCGTATTTTTTTTAAACAAAAGTGTAGCCATCTTGTTTCGTTAGAAACATATAAATGTAGAAAAAGGATTCTAGTTTTTATTTACCTTGATATAATGGTACAATTATATGAAAAAATTCATAATTATGTGAAAATATTTTACGAGTACCACATTAATTTTAATACAATTTGTCAAAAAAAATTACATGAAATTCAGCTCTTATCGAACCCACAAAAAACTTGTTATTAAATTGGGTATAGTAACATGCAGTTCTTTTGAGTACAATTGACAATTTCGACATTGATACCAATTTCAGTGAGGTCGTAAATTATGCTCCCTCCCCACCTTAACTTGGGTCAAAATATTTTGATCCAATTATATTATATTTGAAATTTATTAATAAAAGATATCTGTTCAGCGCTACACTGATTTTTTTCTGAAATTAAAAAATCAGTTCTGTGATATTATATATGAAAGGTTTTACTAAGTAACACAAATATTTTTTACAACTCGTAACATATCTACAAATATTATACATCTACCTTTATCCAGTGGCTTAGGTAGGGTATTGCTTACCCTTTTTATCCACAAATTGTTACGCCAATGGCTAAAATATAACAAATTTATTACATGTCGATTTTTTTATTAATTTTGATTAAAAAGAAATTTGGCAGCTTTTGTATGACCAAATTCAGCGTTTATTTTTAACTTTTGTTTATTTTCTAGAAAAATCAAAAATTCAAATTTGTTTCTGATAGGAAAAATAGTTTCTGCGAAATACTGAAAATTTTATTTTTATACACAGCAAAACAGTATCTGTTTTTTGATTAAAAATAATACAGGAATCGAAATATAATAAATACATTAGTTGTATTTGGGTCAATTGGGGATAACCAGCCGCAAGCCATTTGTTTAAACATGTAATTTTTATATTAAAATTAATAGATGAAACTTACACTTACAAAAATATTTATAAGAAAAACATAATAATTTTTTCAACAAATTTATACCTAATTGGTCAGCTATACAGGGTGGTGCAAATTTAATTGAACACTATTGGAATTTCGTAAACCGGTAAAGATACGAAGTTGGTTAAAGGGAAAAAAAGATGTGTATTTTCAAGACCAATTGAACTGTTTTTTCAAAATTGAAATATCAGGACCGGAAGCCCGAAATTGACAATTTTCGTTTTATTTAATTACCACCTTAATTTTGAAAGATAGAAAAACATTATAAGGCGTTTTTATTGGAGGTCAAATACTACTTAAAATATCATATTCCAAAACAACCATTCGTCTTTGACGGGCCAACCCTCGAATATTTTTTTTAATGCGGATCTGTACTTTTTATTTCATTTTTGAATTCCCCGTTTCTTTTCTCTAGCCTACCATCGTTAATAATTTTTTTATTACATTTTAACAATAAACTGTACTTTGAAATCTGAAAGCAAGACCTGAAAGATAAACCTGAAAGAAAAGCATCTTTTTCTTTTTTTTGGTGAAACAAGCCATTTTTTCACTAGGTTTGTGTTATTAATTTTTTTATAGACTAGGTCCGTTTTGTATTTTTGTGTTTCCTATTTACTGGGTGGGGAGCAGATGAATCGCCACTAATTATCGCGTTAGTTGTGATTTGGGCGCGTTTCGGGTAGTTATTCGTAATCCAAAAATTTCCAAAATTTGAGACAAGATCTGAAGTGCCTGAACAATCATTTTTCCCTGTTATTTAAGATATCTAAAACACTAGTGGATTTTTAATTCCTGAATATCTAACGGTTGGCTACATATCAAGGTAGATTTACAGCCAGATTTAAACGGATAATTTGCTGATTTTGTATATTTTTGTATTTGTATCCCACGTTTGTCATAATCCGAGTGACGTATATATTATAAACGGTATAATTATCCTAAGTTTAGTTTATATGTCTAGCTTGCTCCTTCGGCCGATTATGGGTTACAAGCGGGCTCGAGTCACTTTAGCCCTATTGACAATTTCCTTTACATGTTCATCGTTAGGTACTTGCCATCTTATATATGTCCCCATACAAGGTGGGTTTTCGTTTCTTAAAAAATATTGATTTCATTTTATCGGCGTTGATCACAATTTTTTTTTCTTTAAGCACCAATCCTCGATTTCGTCCAGTAATAATTATAGGTGTCTTTTAATTCGGCCCCGGCTTCTAGTTCTCCATAGTTAGACAGGACTTGTCCCATCTTAAATCAAAAAAACATTTTAGGAATAAACAAATTAGCTTTCCCAGCGGTTTGGAATATCCGATCCAAAAACATGAACCCGTTTGTCTGTCGAATACATTGCTGATATCCAGAAACATATCCAATGGACTGTCTGAGGTTGTAGCAACAATCTTAGGACCTATATTTCAGTCGATTGTTTGGTATAAACTCCAAACTGATCATCTGGGATGACATTTAGTATTTGAGTTTCAGTTTGCGATTTTGCTCATGATAGATGTTCACATCCTGGTGCCTTGTGTAAGTCTGTAGGATTTTGTGATGCGGATTGAGATATTTCTAATGACAGACAAATGGTTACAACTCCCTTCTGTCTATTGGGGCCTAGTTATAATCAAACCAGTCAAATTTTATAAGTTGAGCAAAAAAATGGTTTTTTTAAGTAAAACCACTATTGTTGTTTTCGTATTACCGTAACAGATAAAGGGTTGGATACATGATAGAAAAGTTGCAACTAGTTTCAAAGAAATCTGTAATAATTTACAAAAAAAAAGAAAAGAAAAAAAATGTAATTTTGGATTTATCTAAAATGAATTATCTTAGTGAGAGGAATTTTGTATATATTAATGTTAATGGCGAAGTGAATGCAAAGATTGCATACCACGACGAGATTGTTTTATTCTAGTCGGCATACTTATATTTTAAAACTTTTGCAATTCTTCAATGTTCATCAATTATATAGGCAATCATAATTTTAATATCTAATAATTACGCATTTTGCTACAAATTATCTGTTGAAACATTGTATAACTACTCTACTTTAAATACACCTAACCAATACCAAAATATTAGTAGGATTGGAAAAATAATGGACTTAATTTTAATAAGTAAGGCTTCTAGCTGTTAGATTCGCATTCAGTACTTTTATATAAGCAATTTAATACCGTTATAATTCTAATCGAATAAAGATATACATGGACAATTTATATGCTGTGAAGTCGTTGAAGTTTTCAATATATTCTCTAATTTTAATAGTATCCTATTAGTACATCTGCCAAAATTTGTTGATAATAATTGATAAATCATAATTTTAGATAAGTCTTGCTTAAAAAATAAAAAATACAATATATTACGTTACAAGAGTGAAACGTATTTCATACGAGTGAGACAATTACGCAAGTAAATAATAATTATAATCAATTTATAAAATTTGTTTTCGTCTCAGACTCGAGAATGTAACAACGAAAAAATTATTAAAAAGAAAAGAAAGTATTAAAATGAAAAAAAGTGGCCCAAAAATAGTAGTAAAATAGCTATTTCATAAAGTGATGAATCGATAAAATTTAGTGATGGGAGTAGAAATAGTGATTTATGTATACCAAGGGCATTATGAAGATGTTTATATCCGAGGCTCCTTAGTTTTGTATTGCATTTATTCCAATAAATAAAAAATAGCTATGTACCACCTACTAATAATTGATACAAAAATTTAGACGACTAGTTTCGGCTGAATAGCCATCTTCAGGCATAAAAGTTCTAGTGGTATTACCCCGAATATTTAAAACTGCATTTGAATATGGATGTTTTGGATTTATTTTAATTTTATTTCGAATACTTTTCTGTCATAAATGTTAAGTTTAGAGAGAAATAATGAATATTAATAACAGTTTAGTACCTTGTTAGGAAATTATAGTATTTCTACAAATTGTTATGAATTATTGAATTTCATAATTTAATTGTTAAAATAAATTTTTCGGATATTATTTAAGTAAGAAAAAAAAATTTTTTTTGGGAAAAAACATGAAAAATAATAAACAGACACGTCAGATATAAAACTTTGGAATGTTGATAAGTTTTATATATTTTGAATGCTGTAATAATATAAGAAGAAAATTATAAACCAATAATACTAGAGGAAAAATTTTATTTCGTAGATTTAAAATGTAAAAAAAAAATAACAAAAAAAGATAATTAAAGTAGAAAAGGTTTTCATTGGGAGAAATAGGAGTATGTAAGAGAAGCAATAAATAGAAGAAAATAAGAATTGGTTATTTGACATTAAAGAACATTAGAAGTTTAGAAGATTCGTATCTAGGTTTAGAAGGAAAAGGAAAAAGAAGAGGAATATACAGGATAACCAAAAAACTTATATTTTATTTGATTTTCTTTTTATAAGGTTTATTATTTTTTATTTCATAGAACCCACCCAAAAATTTGATATTTTTGTCAATAGTATACCATTACAATATATACTTAGACTTATGGGATGTGTCTTAATAGACTTTATATATTTTTAATGCCCGCGTGTGTATTATATAGTCCATAATATATCTCGTCTAAGCAATACCTAAATACACAATAGTGAAGTAATAAGACATAAAAGTTATTTTTTGTATTTGTCTTGTTAGTAGAATTAACTAAATTTTTATAAAATTTATTTAGTAAGAAAATTGTACGTGAGATCAAAAATTAAAAAAATTAGAAAAAATATAAACGTAATATTTTAAATCAAAATTGTATTGTTTTTTTTTTAATTTTAAGGCATTCATAAGGAAGTACCTCTCAACAAATATAATAGTATATTACGTAACCAGAGTTGTAAAAATCAATTTTCGTAAATAATAATTAAGGGAGTGCGTAAATGTTTAACGACTAAGCTTGAGCAATATACTTTTACTACGACCACATTTATTCCCACCAATAATAAAATAGTTGTAACTTGATTAGTTATTACTTAAATACTACATTTAATTTTTTAACTGTTGTCTGTTTCAGGAAATTTGAGTCTGCGACTAAAATTCGTAAAATTAACCTTAAATCTACAAGCCTTAAGGGTAGGTTTACTTAACGGTAAAGTTAAATTGTATAATTTTAGGCCGCACTATACTTAAAGTGAAATTTTTTCGAGTTGTACAAATTTCGTCATTTAACTACATAACTCTTGAAAAAAAATTTTTTGAATAATTTTAACACGGCTCGTTATTTTTCTGCACAGTATTGTAGGAATTTATTTATAAACAATAATAAAAATAGTTCTATTCTCTAAAAAATCGGCTATATCGCCCCAGAACTTTCCGGGATCGGTCATGGAGGATGACAATAATTATTAAGTTATGAATGACTTTGGAATGACAGCTGATTTTCAAGGTTATTCGATAATAAAAATAAACAAAGATGGGAAAGATGCTTATTGAAATCATTTATCAATCATCCCTCAATTTATTCGTTTTTACTTTGAATATCGTATCCGAAATTCTTGAATGGGTTTTAGGCGGAAGGGACATACCAAAATTCAGGTCCGCATTTTTAATATGTAAAAAGTTAGGCGTAAAAAAGAAGAAACAATGGCGTACTGGACCAATTTAAAGCAAAACCTAATGGTGGTCGCATTCTAGGCACACACCAACCCTTCATACAAAATTTCAGCTTGATTGGTCAAACCGTTCGGCAGCTATCCTGGAAGATTACACACAGACAGACCTCACTCTGAAAATGATCTCAATTTTCTCGGGGGACCTCACAATGAATATTTCCATCTATATCTTGATTTTTTTACTCGTTCACTATACTTTCCCTTCGATCGGACCGGAAAAGTAAAATTAAAATACCAACATAATTCGAAACACATTCACATACTAAACAAATAAATAAGAAAAATAATTCAAAAACAACAAGAAACTAGAAAAAACTTACAAATATATAACAGGTGTTCAAACAATCTTTGTGGCTATATTCACCCTCTTTTTTTATTTTACCAAACATTCCACTTGTATTTTAAATAATTTTAAAATAATTTGGTGCCAGTTATTATTGGCATATTCCGATTCACACCGAAATAACTCAAAAGCTATTGATTTTTGACAGGCCAAGTTATTAGAGATTAAAAAATAAACTGAAAAATTAGACATTTGAAAGAAATCCATTTTTTATTTTTGAACTGTAATACCCTTTGGCTTTTAAAATCTGATCACATTCGAACCATAATTAGCCTAATTACACTAATTGCCCTTGTACCGTTGTCGTTGTAATTTAGAGTTACCCTATATATAATTATATATTATTTAAAATGTGTTTTTTAATTTTACTTATAAAAATGAAAGTATTAATTGATATAAAATAACCGTTATATAATGTAAATTTTCTATTACTTATCTGCGCCTATTTCTTTTAATAACACTAGATAAAAATAAGCTATGAAATGGGAAATCACTATTTACCTGAAGAAAGTTATCTTTTCTTCATGATCGATTTCAATTTAAAATTGAATCACTAGAGTGGGTTCTGTTATTTGTGAAATTGTAAAGAAGGATTATTGGAAATTGATAAAAGAATTTTGGTGATTTTTTTGATAATATCGTGACTGTCCTGCCTATCATCGACATCGAAGTTTTTAGCAAATATTGGCCCGCACCATAATCCAAGACATGAATGCCACTATACGCGAGGACACGCGAGAGCTTACGAGGTCATATACTTCAAGTGGGTCTCTGAGAGGTGAAAACAGTTGTTTACTATCTCTGTTAGAGTGCCCCGTGTTTAAAATCACTGGATGCCCTGAAAAATGTGCCCGGGAATTTTAAAGGTATGGCAACTAATTTTTAATTGTCCTTCATTATTAGATTACTATGTTTGAAATTGATTTCTTATATATATTTTGTTAGAAGATAAAACCGTAAAAAGAATCGTGGCCTGTTATTTGAGATGCTGGTGTACTACATTTTAAATTTGTAATTAGAAATAATTTTTATGTATCTCTTATGGTGAAGATATTGTGTACTACTTACAAAAAATATAGCGAAAAGGTTGTCATAGATAATACCGTGTAAATCAAATGGAATGTTATTATGTTGTTGTATTTTAATTAATCTAATTTTAATTTTTTATTATGAATCTCTTATAAATGAGTGTTATTCTTGGTTTCAGTAATTGTCATAAATATTTATATACATAAATAAAATGAAATAAACTCTTTATAAACTTTAAAAACAACTATATGTCACTTGGCGCTTTCTAGGTTAACAGTTTATCGCACAATAAATATTGAAAGAGAGTGACACTTAATTACAAAAAAGAATTTTACGTTTAATAGAAAAATCTGCAAATTAACGACAAATATTCCAATAATTTGCCTACAATAAAATGTAGTTCAACAGCGAACTGTACAGGTAGCAGTATATAGTGTGGAGTAGAATGATTTAAAAGGAGGCCACGATATTTCAATTATTGCAGGTGCATATATATACATGATCTCGAGGCATTTATAGCTAGTATTAAGGAGATACCTTGCACATTATGATAGAAATAAACTAATTATCCTTAAGCCAGTTAATTCTTAATTTTTAATGAAACGTGTTCATGAGCTTACCAGTTTTGTCCATATATGTCACAAACAAGCTCATTTTGCAATTTTTTTTCAGTTTCAGATTTATGACACAGGCGGACGATAAAATTATTTAAGCAAAAATGTCACAGGCAACAATGGATAATTTTGTTACAGTCGTTTCGGTAGGAACAAGGGAAAAGCAAGAAATTAACGAAAATATAAATTTTGATTCTAATAGTTCAGGATATGTAACAGTGTTAACCATTGGTGACGATGAAAATAAAAAGAATATTAAGGATGTTACGGAAGAGGTCATAGTATACAGATTACCAGGAGAAAGATTGGGATTTGGGCTTAAATTTGAAGGAGGTACTAAAGCAAGTGAATTTGTGAAAAGATTATTTATCCAATCATGTGCAGCAGATAGTCCAGCATCAAGAGTTAAAAGTTCATGGGGCAAATTAACAGAAGGAGATGAAGTTCTCGAAATTGACTCAGTGCCAGTTAATACTATGACTAGAATAGACTGTGTAAGATGTCTTAAAGATTCAAACATTGCCATAAAGCTGTTAGTTAGACATTCATATGAATATGAACCCAAAACCAAAACAGAAGTTCCGCCTTTAGTCATAAGCGCTGAGGAGAAAAGGGTACCACCCCCACCACCACCTGTACCACCACGAAAAATATCTAGAAAATTGCTAAAAAATATTAATAACAACACTAAAGAATCATCAGACACGGTAGATTCGAGAAATGTAGAAACGAATAAACAGAAAAAAATGCAATCACCTAGAGGTAGTATTCGATCATATAACTCTCCAGACGAATCAAGAAGAAATAGAAGGTTCTCTGATGGTAGCCTTGGTCCTCCAGACGCGGAAGTTTATGTTGACCTTTTCCTACAGGAATCTACTCAAAGTTTAAGTGAATCTGATGACACGGGTAGTACCATTTCAACAGTGATCGATCGTTTTGGTTCATTTCCGACAACAACAACTTCCAGTTTTTCAGGAAGCTTACCATCAACCCCAACTGCAGTACAAAGACAATTGGATATTTCCAACATAAATATATATGATGATGAAGATAGTATAATAATTAGTAAAGGGCTAGGAAAAACTATACCGTTACCCAGAGAAGAAAATAATAATATTATTTTGGACGATATAAATCCGTTATGTTTTCAAGATGCTCCATTAAGTTATGGTAATGAAAGTACAAAAATTTTTGTTTCTAACGACATTGAAAATATCAAAGAAGATCCAATTGTGTCGGAAGAATCGAAACCAATGTTAAAGAAACCACCAGTACCCCCGAGATCAAAAGATACTCATTTAACATCAGAGAAAAATGAAGAAAATAAAAAAAATGTAGAAAATTTACCTCGGCTCGTTGATTTTGTACCAAAATCCCTAAATGGAGTCAAAGAATCTGAAACCTCTAAAGAAATAATGAATCTGTTTCTAGAAAGCGAACGATATAAAACAGATTTTGACTATTACGACAGAGACAATGATAACATGGATAATTATACTAATGGTGTTGATTTATACAGTTCAAAATGGAGCTTATCATCTCAATTAGCAACTATAGGTGAGGTTGAGGAAGAAGGGAGTTCCGACTTCAATTTTAACGGGTAAGTAAAAGCTTTCTGTTCATCAGATATGGATAACTAAAATAAATAGCTACATTTATAAATTAAAAATATTTTGTTGCAGGACTGCATCAAAATCGACACCAGTCGTAATAGTGGAAAATACTGATAAATTCGAAGAAACGGCGAGACTTGAAGATGACGATCTCCAAGTAACACATAAAGGTTTGTATTTTATTTTATTTTTTCAGTCACAACAAATTTTGTTTATTTAACGTAGCAGTTTTATTGACCTTAATATCATAAATTTACGATGTGATCAAATTAGTTTATAAAATCACGGGATGTTATCTTTAAAAATAATTACTAGAATGTAAATCAGTAAATATTATTCTGAATATTACCGTTATATAAATTTCAGTGGCGCACTTTAACTACATTTTGGGATACTATATTATCTATATATATATATAAATTTTTACCATTGCATGAAAATCTCGTAGAAATATTAACATTTTATTTTATAGTTTGCTAATTAATTTTCTAAGAATTCTGTTTCTTAATTATAACTTTTTTGGAACGTCGTATAATTTTAATGTACAATATTAAAAGAAATGTGCATCACACATAATTCTGACATGCAAGTAATATACAGTTTATATAGGTAAATATATAATTATACATCAAAATAATGCAATAATCATTAGTTTTTGTTTGGATACAGATAACCGTAGGAATATTAAATTTTTAATGATCATAAGAACTAATGACAAAATTAAAATTTTTTCAAATAATTTTTTTTTAAATATTAAATGTGTGTTTATTACATTTTTATAGTACTTGAATACTTAAAAAGAAACTATTATGTGATTTTGTAATTTAGTAAGTTTAAAATACACTTCTCTAAATGTGGTGTAAAATATTCTTTACAAAACTTAAATTTAATTAAAAAGAGCCACATTGTATGTTACATTATTATTAAAAAGTAAGTGCCCCTTTGGGTGCGTCAATGGGTTAGTTTCGGTACAAGAATTTTTTTTAGTATTCAAAAATTTCTAGACCTACATAACACATGGTCCATAAAATATTAAATCATAGAATTACATAAATGTTAATAGTTACGTATTTCCAATTCATAATTATAGTTTTTCCACTCAGTAAGCATCCAGTTTGAAACAATACCCGCATCGTATGTATTTAATTACTATATTTCATGTAATTTTTGTAAAAGCTTCTCATGGTACAAAAATACAGGATAACTATTATTTCGAACTACTTTTATACCTTAAGAAATGGGAATTTAAGGGCAGCTTTACGATTAATGTTTTTATTATTGGAGTATTTTAGGGATGACTACTTAATTAGTAAAATATCTCTTATACAATGCAACCTTGGACAAAATGTATACTGACCTTTTTTATAAAATATTAAATTATCTACAACATTTTTTCTACTTTACGCACGTTGTGTGATTTGTATATTTCAACTTTGCGTAATAGTTCTTAAATCTAATTTGCATTTCATCAGAGGTGGCTTAAGCACATTGTGCTAAGCAGTACTAGATTAATCTTTATTGTACATAATAATATTCAAAAAAAAATTATTAGATAGATACTTATGTAGCATTACAAATTATATACAAATACTTGCTGTATATCGGATGTCCCACATTTTATTTTATGCTGACTTCATTGCTATTGTCCGTTTGTCTCTATCTGTTGTGGTTCCTGAGTTATAGCGCCGACTAACAGACAGACGGACTATCATAAGACTTTTTTTTAGAAGTCTAAAACCACATTTTTTTTTGTTATTTAATCTTAAATAACTAATATTTCTGGGATTAATAGTAAAGAGATAATTTAAAATTTCATTAAAAAAAGCGCAAAACATTGGAATTTCTTTTTATGAGATCATATTTACAAAATATCTTTAAACTGGCTTTCAAATATACTTACAAAATGAAATCAAATGGCGATAAATCTGCTGAAAGTGCTAAAAATTTAAAAATAATTAAATAATAAAATATGCATTACCATTTAGGAAAAGAAGTTGAGGGTTACTTTAAGAAATGGTTTTTTTTTGTCAGTCTGGAGTACCTTATTTGCCAGCTTGCTGTTAACCCTTTTTTAAGTTAAAGCCACTTAATATTTTTTTATGCCACTTCATTTAAGTCCTACGCACTGTCGTATAAAATGCAATAGCACGAGGGAAAGAAATTCAGGGCTCCCAACCGTAAGAAGTAACTCGCCTAACCACAAAAACTCAAATTTATACTTAGGGGCTACCCCCAACATATAAAATTATTTCTGAAAAACAGGCTTTTCACCTCGTAATGAAATATACTATTTCAGTGTTTCTTTGAAATTGTGAAATTAATTCCAAAATTAAAAATTCATTTAGATTATAATTTGACTCGTGTTTAACCGCTTATCAAATTAAATTAATATACATAAAAAAATTACTTTCGTTTCACAAAAATACTAAATGGTCACCGAATTTTAGATCGTATTTAATTGCTCTTGTTACTCTATTCAATTATTTATTAATAAAAAAAAACTTTTGTTTCCCAAAAATTGTAACTGATCATCAAACTTACTCACCACATATTCGTCAATTTCTTAAATTATGTGAAATTAAAAAAATGTTTTTGTCTTCCAAAAATACTAAATTTTACACCATTTCTAATTTTAAATCAATAACCAAATATTGACTTTTAATTAATCTCTATTATTGTTTGTAAGTAAATAATATTTTCCAAATGTAAGACTACATATTTTTAAAACGGAAAAAATATAATGATAATTATGTTATTTTGTATTAAATGGAATTGAAATTAAAATTAATAATTTATTACTATGTTATTCTTTTCTAAATAATAATTTGATGTTTGATTATTTTGATTTAACATTGAATAAGTAAAGCAGTAATTAGAGGAAAATGATTTAATGATTAATACAATGGTATACGTATACAATGCTATCAGATATAAAAGGAAGAAAAACAATTAAAGACAATAATTACTCCTCTGGGTACAACCTTGACCGACAATGAATTAGATGAAAATTTGTTAATTTATCTAACTATTGTTTTCTGTTATTCATGCATTCCAGCTATAAAGTAGCTACAAGAAAAATATTTTAAGTTTTCTTTTCTTTGATTTATTTATAAAAAGTACATAGAGTTAATCAGTGATTACCTAACAACTTGACTTTTACAATCTTACAAAATTTTTGTCTATGCTGTTTAAACTTTCAACACTTCTTGCTATTCGCTTTAAATTTAAATCTGCCATTTGAGGAAAAAATTCTTGCAGGATATATAGTCCAGTAAATCTTGGATAATATTCCAGTAATAGAAGCATCAATTACTCACTTTTATCGAGATATACCTAGGTCTTGTGTTAAGAAATAAAAAATCCTATTTTCAATCAACCAAATACGACGGACTGTTAAGAGCTTTGTATTTGTTAGAAAAATGATTTTTAAAGACTTTATTTAATATTTATTGAAACTTTGAAAACAATTATTAAATATGTAAAAATAACTAATCTAGGTTGTGGCAGTGCACGTAGCTTACATGAACAATGAAAAATTTATATTTCGTACAATATTTTAAAATATTGCACGAAATACGAATTTTTTAAATTATGAAATAGTTAAAGAGATATTTCTGAATAATAATAGAATATTTATATTATAAGAGTGACGTGCACTGTAGTTTCATACCCTTTTTCGATTTAATTTTCTACCGTAATGGAATAATTAAAAAAAATGACGTTTTTTTTTATTCTTCAATAAATTTTACATACAGAGTTTTAGAAGATTTTTTCGGTACAAACTAGATCTGCACTATGTATACAAAATCTATTTTAATCCAGTCTTTTACGTCCCAATAAATTTTAATTTTATTTAACATAATTTTATAGTACCAATTATTGTCTGTACGCTTATTTTAGAAACACCCTGTCTATTCATATTTTAATTATATATGTTCCATTCTATCTCCTATTGTGATACCATTCGATGCTTTACCATTCACCCTGTATAACATCCTGCATGCGTTTTAAATTACTATAGTTAAAGTCTATAATGCTCATTTTTTGTCCTACTTTGAGTTGATAATAAATATATTCTATGAATAATCGTAATTATATCAAAGGTTAATATCCCTACACTTACCTACACAATATACAAAAAATAAAAAATAAAGCTAAATGATGATAGTAATAATATATAATATATTCAGAAACTGAGCAATTTATTTTTGTAAAGATAAGTTATAAAAAATGGATTAACAATGAAATTTACAATAAATCCGAATACATATATTTTTCACTAACAAACCTAATCTATTTCAGGACATCAAAATTTATCTTATATTGTTCTATTTACACAGATAATTTTGTTGAATATAAAAGACCGGATATAATGTTCGTTGGCAAAATTAATATGTGTGAAACTAAAGCAATACAATACCTATACACTCACAGTCAAATTTGACTGAAAAATTAATTTATATATATACAGTGTGATTCACATAAAATTTGCCAAGAAGATATTTTCATCACTAGCATGGCTAAATGGCATAGGTAGAATAGCGAGTGGCATATTGTAACAATATGATTTTTTTGCAATTTTTTCGATATACTTGACATTTTCTATTGGAATTTTTCAAAAAATAAATTTAATTAATTTCTCTATATTTTTAATTAATTGTTTAAATGGGTTGTTTGAAACTTTTTAACATTTTTTTTAAAACTGAATTGGTAGAAGAAAGTTCGAAAGTCACTTCTGGTATGACCGGAAAAAATTCAATTTTAGTAATTTTATATGTACCCTCTTATGTATATGTGACATTTTTAAAATAGTATTTTCTTAGATCAAAATTCTAAATACAAATAGACCTAAGATTATGTTAAAATTAAAAAATAGTTATTTCTATTAAACGTTATCTATACTAATTTAACAATGTTTACTCAAGTACTTTTTGAAATAATTTATTTTGTCGTTTGTTGTTACAAGAACGTTTTCCATATCGGCCTCTATAAGATTGTAAGACCTTGTTTTCTTTATGTAAGTAATAATTTGTAAATTATGAAGGTTTTCAAAATATAAAAGTCAAGACTTCTACTGGTATTAAGCCCATAAAGCAATGGGAGCAAAATTTCCTAGACGGTATAAAACGATTTTTTTTTTGAAAAGTTCATAAGGAATTATCGATTGAGACTAGAAACTAGCAGAAAAGATTAACAGAATTAATAATGAAGTAAACTCATAACGTGCTAGACTGGGGCCTTCTAATAAAATAAGGCAAAGTACAAAAGTGATGAAACAAAACACTTATCATTACCTTAGTTGCAGAGGATTGATTGTATTGCTACAAGTTTAACAAAATTCAAGCTAAAGAAGAATAAGTACTAAAATTATACAAACTAAAACACATAAGTGAATATGTGAAAAATGTTCTGATAAGTGAAAACGTAGAATTTTACGGCCAGAGTCAGACTAAAAATTTGGATCCTAAATTAAAATTTAGGAATTTTCAAGCTCTGATAAATCTCGACGTGCAAAAAAAATCACCAAACTATAAAGTAAATGGTAAATTCATGTTATACCAATTTTTATAAAGTTATGTTTTATAAGAAATAAATAATCGTGTCCCTAATTCATCTTTAATGAAAACAAGCGTGAATACAAAAATGAACATAAAAATAAATACAGATAAAATGGACAATTATTAAAAAGTGAACACAACATTTATTATTGAAAGTTAGTACATTTATAAGAACCAACAAAAAGGTGGAAGGAGGTTGGAAGAAAATATCTCCAAAAATATCCATTTCAAAAAGATAAATAAGAACACTTTAATGTAAGTTTAAAAATTCTAATGCTGTTTATTCAACTGTATTGATTATAACAAGCCAAACATCAAGAAGTTGGTTAGGAAAAATTACTTTAGACAAAACTCATTGCCAAACTCAAAAACACGACCATAAATAAAATTTAAACAGGGTCGTACAAAATAGGTGGAGTTAATTAAGAGGTCCCATATTGCTGCTGTACGCATCTGGTAAAAGTGAGTCCACAATTTCTTAAAATGTCTGTCAAGTGTAGTGAAAAAGGATATACGAATTTTAAAGTGTTAAAAAATAATCATTTTTAAATAAAAATATTACATGGGGTAAAAAATATGATGTTTTTAGTACTTCGGCCCGAAAAATTCACTTTAACAATAAACACAAGAACTATACGCAACACGAAATTTATGGAATTAACGCTATGAAGACATTGTAGTCTTTTAAACAGATGTAATTAAATTAAATTTTTTAATGTTTTTCTTCATGTTTTTTTTTACTTTTCCCGTCTTTCCCCATTTTTCCGTCTTTTTTTTGTTTTTTTCCGATTTTTTATGATTTTTTTCCATTTTTTTTCGATTTTTTTCGATTTTTTTCGATTTTATTTTGTTTTTTTTTTGTTTTTTTTCGATTTTTTCTAATTTACTCGCGTTTGTCGATCTTTCTCGATATTATCCGCTTTTTTCCATTTGTTCCAGGTTTTTCCCGTTTTTTCGATTTTTCACGATTTTTTATGCTGTTTTACGATTATTTGGCATTATTTACGAAATATTACGACTTTTTACCAGTTTTTTACGACTTTTGCCAGTTTTTTAATACTCTTTTACGATTTTTTACAACTTTTTACAATTTTTTACTTTTACGATCTTTTATGATTTTTTTTTAACAATTTTATACGATATTTTACGGATTTTTACGATTTTTTACATTTTTTTACCATTTTTTACAGGTGTAAAAATCGTAAAAAATCGTAAAAATCGTAAATAATCGAAAAATAACGTAAAAAAACCGTTAAAAGGCGTAAAAAACCGTAAAAACCGTATAAAACCGTAAAAAATCGTAAGAAATCGTAAAAAATCGTAAAAAACCGTAAAAACCCTAAATAATCGTAAAAAATATAAAAATTAGCGAATTAATTTTATAAAAATTAGAACATGAAAATGTCTAATGACCTGTTTCGATATTTTTAAAAATGGCGGAAATATAATTTTTTTTGATATTTCAATCTCCTCCAGTTTCACCCTCGTAGATTGGATAAAAAAAGTTTTATACAAATTAATTTTATAATAATTAGGATATTAAAAAAAATGTAAAGACCTGTTTCAATATTTTCAACCCATGAAGGTCAAATCGAAAAAAGTTTTTAGTAAATTAATTTTATTATAATTAGGCCATGAAAAAAGTCTTGCGACCCGTTACGATATTTTTAAAATGGCGGAGATATTTTTTTTTGAAATTTCAACCCTCTCCAGTTCCACCCATGAAGGTTAAACCGAAAAAAGTTTCAAGAGAATTAATTTTATAATAATTAGGACATCAAAAAAATCTTATGGCCCGTTTCGCTATTTTTAAAAACAGCGGATAAGAATTTTTGAAATCTCAACCCCCTCCAGTTCCACCCATGAAGTTCAAATCGAAAAAAATTATTAAGCCAATTAATTTTATAATAATTAGGACATGAAAAAGTCTTATGACCAGTCGAAAAAGTCATTTTAAGCAAAAAAGAAAATTTCAAATTTTTTTTGTGATTTTAATACTTCCGGTCCGGACCGAAGTAATTGTATTTTGGTTAAGAGGAATATTTTATCAAAGTGTTTTATATTAAATCTTCATACAAAGGTTTTCAGTTATGGAAAATTATTAATGAAACACCCTGTATAAGGTATGTTACGATTATAGCATCAATTTTTTTATACGGACTGACCTACTCTACTCATTTGTTTGAATAAACTCCGTATTTTTGACTGTAGTGGCGCTTTCTTGTGCGATTTCATTGTTCTTAATTTTAAATCTAAAAAAATAACTATCAATAAATATTAAAAGTACAACCCCAATAATATTATATTTTTTTGGTATATAAACTACTTAATTCCTTTCTTCGATTTATAAAGATGGATGCTGTCTCAATGTTGACTACACCACTGTTTACTTTAGAGTTTAAATCACAGTAAATCAAATCTTAATTTTTTTACATATTGTATAAGCATCGTGTGAGTATGTTTTCCAATTTTCGTTAGTATGTAAGTTCGTGAATGAATTTTGAATAGTAATGCATGCGGTCGTTGTCTCGTTCAATTACACGAATTATGTACACAAATGTAATTTATTCTGATCACTCACGTATTTTATTAACAGTAAACTCAAGCCTTAAGGAAAGATGTTCGATTACAACTCATTACACGTTCGATTATTTTTCTACGTATTAAATTCCATCATTATCATTGTTTTAGCCATTTGCCAGTATTAATTGTGTCCCAAATATACGTGATTTTGATTTTTGAAGATTATTAAAATATATAGGAGAAAGCAAGAGTGCAAATTCCTGTATAGTTATGCCTCTATTTGGGGAGAAAGTAAAATAAATATAAGTAAGAAAGGAAAAGTTACATTTGGGATGAATTTCCGAAACAGAACTAAAGTTATTTCAAACTGATGTCAGTTAATTCAACGTTTACAAAATAGTTTTGTATTTTTTTTTTAAATAGTTTTATATTTGTATAAATTTATTTGTATGCGTACGTTGCATGTACCAATTTGAAAAAAAAAACACCAAACGGATTCAAATTTCAACACCCTGTATCTCAGAAATAAAAAGAATTTATTTTTCTTAAAATCATCTAAGGATACAGTAATACTTTTTCACGAATCTAAATAATGTAAATAATAATATTTCAATTCTTAATAAGTAAGACTTAAAACTAGGCTTACTTTTTTATTTGTTTAATAAAAAGGTCATTTCTAGGTTATATCTGAAAATATATTTTTTTTTGAAACCTTTTTGTCATCAATCAAAAATCGTGTGGTATCGTATATCGTAAACGGGATAAAAAAAAAGAATGATATAGTTGGTATAATTTTTACATGAGGTATTAAAAAGCTGAAAGTTTATATCATTTCTGGAAGTATTAATGTTGGACTGAATTAATAGAAATATGGACAAAATGTTCTAATATAAGGGTCCCGAATTTAAAAAACATATCTTCAAAATTAACAAAATATTGAGTGTACCATCATCTCATCATTTACATACCATTTTTAGAATTTTCACTTATAAAACGGTTTTGTCTGTCCGTCCGTCCGTTCGTCTGTTAGCCTGGTTCCACTAGGCTAGATATAGCACTATGTATATAAGGTATATACAGAAATTAATTTTCGTGACTTTAAGTTTTTGAAAACTCGAAATAGATTTGTTTTCTTCTTTAAAAAACGAAGTGCCCTTAATTTTTTTTTCTTAAAATAATATATTTTACGGAAATTTATTTTTTAACGAAACTTTTCTTAAAAAAAATAGTTTTCATAAAAAACAGTCTCTTAAAAAAATTTCGTTCGATTTTTGTACCTTTAAAAAAAGGTCCCTTTAGTGAATAAATTTCATTAAAAAAATTGTTTTATTATAATTTTCACTCAGACAAAAAATGTATTCTTTACAAAAACATTAAAACTTTTTTGGGCTCTTAAAAAAAATTGGCACCTTCCATGTTTATCCATGGAAACTTTTTTATTTCTTGCTAAAAAATGTTACTATTAAAAAATTTTGGTTTTTGCTTTTAAAAAATTCATCAAAAAAATATTCCAATAAATTGTTCTAAAATATTATTTAAGAAAATGACTTATATAATCGTTAAATTAAAATATGTGAGCGGCGCCCGCTGGTAAGCAGGCAAATGAGACTTCTAAAAAATCATACACCTTATAATTCTCCAGTTTTGAAACCGGAAGTCGTAGAAACTTGAAACTCGTTTGGGCACATATTCAAGGTATGCTGAGTCCATTGCCGTTGTCAGTTTGTCTCTATCTGTTGTGGTTCCTGAGTTATAGCGCGGGCGGACGGACGGACAGACAGACTGGCAAACAGACAGACGGACAGAGACGTATCATAAGACTTTTTTTAGAAGTCTAAAAGTGTGGTTTATTATGCAATTAGTGTGGTCGTAGTTAAAGTATAGTAGATAACTTAAGCTGTAAAGCAATTAACTAACTCGTTTGCAACTCATAGATAATATACCCTTTATAACGCTTGATATGTAATATAATCTGATTATCATTGTCCTTTTTTTTAGAATATTTATAACTTGATTGTAAAGCCCGTCTTTTACTTCCTATTAAATTCCGATCAAGCTGTTAAACGGGCATTTGCTAATCATTACAAGTTATAATATTCTAATAAGTAGTCTGGCAGACAACCAGACTATGTTTTAATAAATAAGTAGCTCATGATGGACTGGTATAAGAAAATAAAAGAATTGTTGTCTAATAATGTCAAGATTGGAAATGTGTAATTTCATGTAAGTAGATTAAAATAAAATAATAATAAGGTAGAAATATTGATTTAATTATTTAAGAGGCGCCAATATCATATTTAATCTTGCCAAAAATGGTTTTTGGACGCGCGCTCCCTTAATATTGAAGATAGGAAGCTGCGGTTTTCACCAATCGATTCTGTATTTAATTCTTTAGAGCGCGTCTGTGGTACTTTTTTAAAATTATTTTAAGTAAAAGTGATACGACTATCAGTTTTTTCTCTAGGTAAATTTGAAAAAAGTAGCACAGACGCGCTCTTTTAATAAATATTTTAAATTTGAAAAAACAGCATATTTTAGGTGATATATTAGGCGAGAGCTCGTCCAAAACAAATAATTACGTTTTGTGGCTCTATACGCTGTTATTCGCAGAAAAAATTTCACTAGAGATTACTTAACATTATCTGGATCATACTAAAAAAAAGCAATTTTTACACTAACTTATTAGAATAAAACACATTTTCCTTGGGTAATTCTCTAAACAGCAACCACGCAAGTCGCGTAATGTGCGGGCCTCTTAAATATTTTATTAAAAAAGTGTTTTCATTTCACATAGTTTTTTTGAACTTGTATATCGATATTTACAATTCATCATAAAACTAAAGGAATATCAGTTTTATTTAATCCTTTTAGTCAGATGAATAATTTTCGTACAAGATATTTTTTTTATTTTTATTATTAAGTCAGCTATATAAAAGGCTAATTGTTGCAAAAAAACTGTAATTTGATCAAAATTTGTTAATTATCTCAAAGGGATATTTACTATAAAGCTAAAAATATTGAACAGCACCTGCTAACGCCATCTAAGAACTACGGGACGAAAATATTTCAATATATTCGGAAGCTACAAAAAAAAGTGCAGTTTGACTATTAAACATAAGATGGCGTTAGTATATATCTGAGAGCAATAATAATTATAATATTCAAAAATAGCTATTGATCCGTTTAGAAAATTTGGTCCAACGACTGTGACTTTTTTTTGAATTCTCATTTTTCAGTTATCAATTTTAAGTTATTTAGCCCATGATATCTTATTCTGATAAATTTTAGATCGGCATACTATTTTTTTTAAAAACGATTTTGGCTTTATTTTGATCTACATTTTTTTTCACACAAATCCAAACCATATGATTATATGTGAGAAAGTAAAAATACCTTGACAAATAGATTCCTAATTGAAAGTAGTTTGTTACCTACTTGAAAGTCAAACAATCAACAAAAATGGAAGATAAAAACCTGTTCTCATTGCAGTCCGATTATATATTTGTCAGATTTTTCCAAGTATTTGCAATTGTTTGTTACGGTATTTTTATTGTCAATTGTTTAATAATCAAACGCAGAAGATCGTTTAACATTACAGCAACTCACCATGTTTTTCCAATTTAAAAATAAACAGAATGCGAGCTCTATAAACTGAAATATTTATAGATTTTATTAAGGATCAATCAATGGACGCACTTCAATTCCAGTGAAATGTAATTAAAAAATAATCCCAACAAATATTGCTTGCGAGGAATAAGTGAGAGAGATTCTTAATCACTAACGTTCTAAATATTGTATACTAAATATTTTTGAATTTAAAATTTGTGAAACTTTCTTTTAAGTAAATTGTTCTTAAAAAATTATTATAACATATTATTATGATTAAATTTACCATATTATTATTTATTATTGTATAATTCAGTTTTCTTCTATTTATGTATAATAGCTTATAATTTTAATATTTTAAAATAAAATTCTTCATAAAATACAATAGATATATACAAAAATTTTTTCAAAAAAATCGAAAATAATTTTTATCGAATTTTTAGAAGTTGCATTTATAAGCTAGACCATTTTACACAGCTGGCAACTCCGCAAACATTAAATAAAGGTTTAATATCTATGTTCTGTGATATAAATGCCAAACAAAAAAAGTGTTAGATTTATCACATAAATTTAGTCTATTTGGTTTTTGTCAATCTGAATATCGTTCGCCATAAAGTAACATCTTTACTATTACCGCGAGTTTTGCCTTAAACCATCAACATATCATGATATTTGCGAACTGAAAAATTGCAAGAAAAATTTTAGAGTAAAATTTTAACTGTTTTCTGCGAATGCCGATTATTTAACCATTATACAGGGTGTTTCCAAATGACGCTTACAACTTTTTTCTATAGATACCTCTCGTACAATAGGACTAACTTTTTTAAAAATAATTTTTTTTTAACGAACCTTTGCAGCTGACTAACTAGACTAACGATCCTTATTGTGACGTGTCATTTTTTTCAAAACCTTTTACCAGTGGCGTTTCAATTGGGTATGGCCGAATATTTTGCACTCAATTTTCTACTCCACTAGATAAATTTTCAAAATTGTTTTTTTTTCAATTGCCTGTTTAATTTAGTGAAAAAATGTATAACATTTGATATTAATAAAATTAATAGTTTTTAAAAAAATTTAGATGGAAGTGAGGCACGGCAGAGGGTTTCACTAAAATAAACAAGCAATTGAAAAAAAAACTATTTAAAAAATTTATCCGGTAGCGTAGAAAATTAGGGGAAAATATTCGGACAAGGGTTTTGAAAAAAATGACACGTCACAATGGTGGTCGTTAGGCTAGTTAGTCAGCTGCAAAGTTTCGTTAAAAAATAATTGCTTTTAAAAAAGTTGCAGCGGCGGTTTTTATATATTAACTTTAACACCCTTTATTTCGAAAAGTAAATATGTTGGACTCCTATATCATTTTGTCCAGTTTTTCGAGAGGTATCTACAGAAAAACGTTGTAAGTATCATTTGGAAACACCCTGTATTTTATTTTCAATTATTTTATGTTTTTTTTCATCTATTAGTTTAATAGGTGCACTATTTTCGCGGACAAACTTCTGACACATTTCCAAATCCCCGTTATCTTAAAAGATACAAGAAAATAATTATTAATATAAGTATATTTATTTACATTTTTTTAACAGATCACCCTGTGTCTTATTTTAAATTTGAATTCCACTCAATCTGTATCTTTGAAAGTAAAATAGTAAAAATTATTTTTTTACTAGTGCAAGTACGCTCAAATAATTGTCGTAAATTCCACGTTTTTGACGGGGCGTAAGAACTTCTCGTCGGTCTGATAGACCGAGATGGCAGCCAAAGTGTTAATAGAAAATTATTGTAATATATTAATCTTTACTAATTTATACATTGGTTTACGCTTCATAACCAAAAAAGTATAGTTATTTTCCTAACAAGTGCGGAAAGTTATACTTTTCCGCACGCAATTGCAGTTTCCCGAACGACGCGAAACGGAGTTCGGGCATGCAATTAAGTGGGGAAAAGATACTTAACGCAAGTGTTAGGAACAATATTTTTTCAACAAGCGCCTAGAATTAAAAAAAAATTTTAGCAAACAGTATTTTTTCTACAAGCGCCTGTAACTTTCCGCATGCTTGTAGAAAAAATACATTTTGAAAACTAATTTAAAAATGGTTAAAGTAGTTGGCGGGAATTGAAGTGACGGGAATGGATGTGCAGGAATAAAAATGCAGGAATAAAAATGCATGGCAACCCATACTAACGAGCCGGTCCATTTATTAATTACTTAAAATCAGTTTATCCAAGATTGATAATTATTTAATTGTTCTTCATTAAAAAAAATTCACCCAATGATTTTTGATCTAACAGAATGGACTCGTTGAAAAAGTAAATTTTGTTGTAAAACATTTATAGCTCTGTCATATCTTTCTTCATCATCTAGATTTCCAAATAACCATTTATTTACTTCTCGGATGCCATTTGTGAAATCTCATTTAATTTTTATATGTGGGTGAATATTATCTTATTCGGTTCTTCATAATTGCTTTGTGTCAGAATATGGTATGAAATAGGATTAGTAATGCCTACATAAGTAATTACTTTTTTTTAAAATATCAAAATTTTTTTATCAAGTTTTGTACTTGTTCTATAATTGCATTTAAGTGAATGTAATGTAGAAAAGTGTGTTTAGCAATTTTTGCATTTCCCAATTCTGTTGGTAATTTCATGTGTCTTGGTTTATTGTACTAGGCATATTAATATTTTCTTCATGTAGAAATAAATTTGAGTAAGTCTGTGGTTTTGGTATTTTAATAATACTTTTATGATATGTATCTTTGTCGGTTTTTAAAAGTTTGTCTTCAACTACTTGTGTTTTGTAAAATATACTGGTAGATCTCTTTCTTAACTTAGTTTTAGAGATATTTGCTTTTTTAGAGTTATATTTTTATATTATTTATTTATACTTAACTCGATTTATTTTTAACACGAATTTTCGTGTATAATTATGTATTAGTTGCTTTGTGATTTTGATCATAATTTGAGATAACCAAATGATTATTTAAATCAAAAGACTCTTCACTATGTATATGACCTTTTTTTACGATAAATATTTATTTGGTTAGTTAAATCTGATTTTTATAATTTTTTTTCAATTAAACTAGAATGAAACCGTTCTACTAGAGAATTTGTTTTTAGCAATTTGTACTGGGTTCAATCTCAAATAAATTTTAGAAAATTAAAATAAAACACATTTTTTTAAAATTTTTATAATCTTCCTGACGCCTCTTCTACTTCGTTCGGTTCTTTCCTTTTACTAATTTATCTTCTATTGATGTTTCTTTCTTCTTTTTGTATCTCCCTGTATCACCTACTTAGTTTATTTTTTTCTCGGTCTTCTTAAGAATATTGTGTTTCCCAATTTTCCTCTGTTTCTATTTTCCGTATAATATAATCTAAATACCCTCGTCTTCCTACAACCATTTGTTCTTTGTATTCTCTGATAGTTTTTGTATTCTTTTATTTTTTTATCACGGAATAATATTTTATAGGCAATATTTTATTTCTTTAATTTATCCAATAAATGCATGTCTTATGCATTAATATTCAAATAAATTCCTAATTTTATATCTTTGACAAATTTCTTATTCCCATTTGAATAAATTAATCCAACCCGGACTGATCATATCAACAGTTTCTTATTTATTATACAGGGTCCCCCAAACCTCTGTTCTATAACTTTTGTTGTATAAAACTTATAGATTTATTTGAAAGGTGGTTAAAAACAAACATTCTAAAATTATTTTCATGTACACAGATTTAAAATTTCCAACGTACAGAAACAAAGGACTGAAGATTTTTTTAGCCATTTTGTGCTTTATTTCCTTAAATTAATTTGTCCTATGTTTATCTAATAGTGATTTGATTTTAAATATGATTATACTAACTCAGATAAAAAATTTTAAAATATAACTAATATTTACTTTTCATGCATATTTATTTGTAAAAAGGGTGTGCCCGTAAATAAATAAGTAAAAAAAGATTGATTTTTAGATATTATTCTGAGGAGTGACTAAATTTGTCATAACAATGATACTGTTATTCGTTAGAAATATCATTATTGATCACCTAAAAATCCATAATGGATGACGACAACCTGACAGTTTGAAGGGCAAATCTTTACTGCAAATTGTTTGAATGTTCCGAATTTTTAGTACCGAGTGTATAACTTAGAAGAAAGATATTCGATTGTATATCGGAAACCATTGATCACACTATATGCATTTTTCTCATATACCACCAGATATTTCTTAAATACTAGAATAGCGACATAAATACCGTTTTGTCCGATTTTAAGTCGTTTAGCCGTGGCAATCACTTAAAATTGAAAAAATGACATTTTCAATTTTTTATAACTTTAAAATTATTTAGTCTAGTAGTTTTTCCGTTTTGGTTTGATTTATAACCTTTAAAGTATGTTCAACAGCTTCCCTGTATACTTTTAGTATAATTGTTTTTGTTAATTATCTTTGATAGTTCCATGTAAATTCGATTTCCAAAAAACCATTGGTTAATTCTAAAGTTATGAGTGGTCCACCCGGTATATGTTTTTCTCTATCTATAAATGTTATTAAAATTATCATATTACGTAACGTTCTAAAATTGACATTATGATATTATTAGAAAATGAATCATGACTTACGATGCTGATTAATATATATGATTTTTCCGGAAAAAAATATTTTACTTTGACATACCTTTATGTATTTGCTTAAAGTTGTTGACATAATTATCAACTGCAAATTGCCTAATCATTGATATCTGGACTTTATAAAATTTATAAATGTTTTATATATAAATTTTGTATGTAAAAAATTATAATATTTAATAGTGCTCAAGGGTGAAAGTAATTTCTTTTCATCATTAGTTTGTTTTCAATTTTACTAACAATACTCCTAATGCAATGCATCTCATTTCTAGTAGCTTTAATTCTTATTCTGGTTAATATTATCTTATTTATATGGTAGTTAAATAACTTTCATGCTGGATTCGTTAAGGTTTTTCCAAAGGAAATATCTCTTGACCCTCACATAATATTTCATATAATCTATTAAAAGATTATAGGTTTTATTTCATTAAAGAAAAATTAGACAAAATAGAACACAAAACAATACAGAATCAAAAATTAAAATTGTTTGCATAACATTTATATTTAGATATTTAAAATTATGTAAAAGTATGTAAAAATTAATAAAATTATTATTATGAATTATGGTGGATGCGCAATAAAATGATTTTTTTTTAATACATCCAAATTGTATGTGCCAATTTTAAATAAAATACCAATTAAAGGTGAAATATTAATAATTAATTTGATTCATATTTTTTTGAAGCCACGAACTTATATACAAGGTGTCCCAAAAACTTAATATTGAATTATTTCTGTTTTTTTTTTTTTAATAAAAACATGAAATTTTGGATGTTTTTGTACGGGACAATGAACAGTTTATCTCATACCACCCCATAGGGTCACCTTCCACCCCCGCTGCCCACACTCCAAGATTTTAAATGAAACCCTGTATTTTTTTTAATTAATTTTGAGATGTTTAAAGTTAAAGGTTTCAAATAACAGGAAATTATTATTTGACCGGTTACATTTAAATAAATATTAAGTTTATTTTCAAAAGCATTTCTAACATTATCAGCTCTTATTCTAGTAACGCGTTTGTTTTAAATTAGAATTGTTAAAATTTTGACTTTCGTGTTTAATTATTATTAATACTTGTAAAATAGTGCTTAGAGTTCCGTTTTTTTTTTCTAAAATGGTTTACACTCTGGAAGAAAGAACCTCAATTGTGATTTTATATGGGATAACAAATAAAAATTATTCCCTGACCGTGACGTTATTTAATGAAAACCATCCAAACAGGAATTATTTGTTGTTTATGTTAGAACGCTAATAAGAAAATTTTTGCAAAAAATAAAAATGGAATACGAGTAATCGTGGAGTACGAGATGAAACTACGCATTAATTTAAATCTAAAGCTTTCGCTAAGAAAATTATCTGAAGTTTTGAGAGTGCCATAAGATAATAAAATTAAACAAAATGCATCCTTATAATTCCTTCACCAAAAGTTGGGTGACAGTGATTTCGAATTTTGTGAAATAATGATAGATATGATTCGGCAAAATAGAAATGTTTTGCGAAGTATTTGCTTCAGTGATGAAAGTTACTTTTACTTAAGAGGCCCGCACACCACGTGACTTTTGTGTTTGCCGGTTAGAGAATTACCCAAGAAAAATGTTCTTGTATTCTAATAAATTGGATGTAAAAATTGTTTTTTTAGTATTTTCCGGTTAATGTTCAGTAATCCTACCCTCTAGTCCGATTTTTTCTACGTAGAGCGCCATAAAACATAAGTAATCGTTTTTGAACTAGAACTCGCCTAACATAGCAACTAAAAATATGCGGTTTTTTTCATTATATTTAAAATATTTATCAGAAGAGCGCGTCTGTGCTAATTTTTTCACATTTATCCCAAAAAATCACTTGTACTAAAAATAATTTTAAAAAAGTGCCACAGACGTGCTCTAAAGAATTAACTACAGAATCGATTGGTGCTAACCGCAGCTTATTATCTTTAATATTAACAGAGCGCCCGTCCAAAAAGGATTTCAGGCAAGATAACATATGGTATTGGTGCCTCTTAAATGGTCTTATGAATAGACACAATTGTCGGTATTGGAGCGATGTAAATCCCCACATTTTCCGAGAAGGCCACAGACAACATACTGAAAAAATTATTGTATGGGCTGGAATTCCCAATAATTAAGTAATTGGTCCAATATTCTTCCAGGAAAATTTAACTGGACCTGTACCTACAGTTTTTGAAAGAGCTAATACATCCTCTTATCATACAGTGTCTGGAAGAAAATTTGAATAAAATAGAGGAAGGAGGAGCAATTATATTCCAGCAAGATGGAGCTGGGCCACATTGCTATATATAGAAGTTAGGAATTATTTGGATAATGTTTTTCCAGGACATTGTATGTAGGGGCTCTGTTGAATGGCCAGCTCGCGCCCCCGATTTAACTTCCCTAGATTGTTTTTGTGAAGACATTTGAAGTCTGATGTTTATGAGACATCGTCACATATTAGAAATGCTTTTCAAAATAGACTTAATTTTTGTTTAAATGTAAACGGTGAACATTTTGAGCATTTAATGTAAAATGTGAATAAATCTGGTTTTAATTATTTCCGTGGATACAATTTCTGATATCTGAAACCTTTTAACTTTAAATATCTCATAAATTTTATAAAGTAAGTAACTAGTTTTTTCACATAGGGGTATCGAGAAAATAATATAGCGTGTCATTTAATATATTGGAGTGGAGACGCCTTTGTTGCGGTATGTTCATTATCCCCCTATATCCTGAAAAACCACTCAAAATTCTTATCTTTAAAAACACCAGAAATAATACAATATTAAGTTTTCGTGTGGACACCTGGTATATTTTTGAATGCGAATGCATATCTAACTTTATTGTTTATAGGAATATTTGCAAACAAAGCGTATGTTTTTGCACATAATTAATATATTACATTATATGATCCTTTATTATAAATTAATAAAATAATGCTTTGGTAAATATCAATTAATTCCAAATAGATTTAAGGTGTCATTTAAACAAAACCATTCTTAGATAAGCACAACTATTTACATGATGTTATAAAGTATTAAATATATTTATGTATAGTTTTTAAAGTTTATATGTAGGTGTAGACACGGTGCATTTAAATATGTTATGACATAATTCTCTTTTATAAAATCTAATATAAATAGATTCGACCTAAATTAATTCAAAATAAAAAATTAATATATATTTTATAGGCAATGTTTCAATGTCACCCTGTTTTCAGTATTCATAAAGTGTAAATTGCGAATTTACTGACACTCCCGTATTATTTATTCTGTGCTCGAACAATAAAAATATTGTTATTAAAAACCGAATTAATTAATCATAACATATATTATTATGTATTTACGTTTTATCACCGTTAAGTCTGAATTGGTACTTTTCATGTTGATTTATGTAATTGTTTATAACAATAAAATGGTTTTATTAAAATTCGTGACTAAAATGAAATTCCGGTGTTTCTTGTTTACCAAGTCCTTTTGTAGCTTACGATATTGATCTATAACTAAAGATTATTTCTATTTCAATAAACATTGTTTTATTTTCATAAATTAATATTTAATTTAAAATAGAGTATTGCTTTTTTTGATATAATATATTTGTCAGAATTTACCGGCAACCAACATTTTATATCGATCTTAATTTTCTGTCTTTTGAATTTCGAAAAATTCATTTAAATTTAAATCAAGAATACCATTTCATTTTTTTAGGCATTGCCACCCTGTAAATGAAAAGTGTCATGTAGACTTGGAAATAAATGATACAAAAAAGTCATGACCATTCTAAATCTAAAAGTTAGTGCCAAATAAAAATATATATTGAAAACGGTCATCCTTTATATAACATACTAGTAGGTTATAAATTTAACCACAGCTTGCAAGAATAAAAATAATTCAATTTATACAAAAGTTAACCTCAAGGGAGTTACAAACTTTTAAATTGAAAAATTAAACATGATTTTTTACTTTAAAAACAACATAAAAATATGTATTTTTAATAAAGTTTTTAGGGAATTGTAATATCTTCGATCTCAGTTGTTTGTAAGGTAGAATTTATTATTTAGTAGTTTCACTATGAAACTGTTTTTGTCTTAGGCCCGTACAATCAGAGTTCAAGTTTATTGTAACAATATGGTGTAACAAATGGGGCTTTCTAGTATATAACTAATAGCAATATTGGGACATAATGTCTCTTTATTAGGCCGAGCGAACCTAAACGCGTGTGGATTACAATAAAATGATAACTATTGACATAATTCATTTTAGAAGTCTACATTATTGACAGTGAATGAAGTTCTATTCCATCATGAGTTATGTCTATAAAGTTTTACGTACCTTTGCCGTTGATGGGGAAACATTATACCTTTTCACTTATTTATTAAAGTTAATTAATTATTATTATTGTAAATATAAATCTGAACAACTAATTGTACTAAATTAAAAATATGCGGATCAATAATGCAATTCAATAATTTTCACAAAAGTAATTATATAAATATTGACTCAAATAATAGCCACTAATTATTTTCTATTGTTTTTTTGTGAAAATTTAATATCTGCTTGATATTAAATTGGATTAATAGAATGAACATTTTTAACTTCATACTGAAAAAGTGCTTGAAACTATTTTACGAAAATTTGCTAAGGTGTAGAAAGATTCAAATGGATGTCTTTTTAAGAGATATATTTTTAGCAATATCTAAAAAAATTAGAAAACCGAGGACCATTTTTATATAAGAGAGAGTGTGGGAATTTTTTATCTAAATAAAATTAATAACAATATAAATAATTTAAATATTTAATACCTGCACTTATTGTAAATTTCTTTTAAACTTTTTGCTTAATCTAAATTAATGAGACATACAAAATAAATAATAAACAAATGATAATAGTACCCTTCTCAGTACTTCGTAAATGGCATATAGCATCTATTGTATTTATATGTTATGAATACTGCAAAAAAAATGTGTTACGTATACCTACCACACCTAGACTGGACTTTAAAATAGTGTATTTAGCAATCAGTTTAAATACGAGAATAGAATAAATAAATACCTATCCTTGATAATAAAAAATATAGTGCACCTTCCTATTGTTATGATTTATATATAAGATATATTTTTTTATTAAATTAATAAATAAATGACGAAACAAAAATTTTAAATAACGACGACATTCCAAGTACAATATTGCATGGATTATATTTTTTTCTATTTTCGAGGTCTTAAGTGTCTATTTTAATCGCAGAAAGATTAATTTATTTTTAATCGCCCCAGAATTAAAAACAAACAAATATTACAAAGTCAACTAGTTGAGTCTGACAAATTAGCAGTCATTAAAATGTGCTAATGATTTCCTGTGGTAAACTCCTGTATTCTCTTTTTACTGAACCATTTAATACAAAATCCCCTACTAGCTTAGACGCCTACCAATAATGACTTATTTTTTTTGCCATGGAATTGTCCTTCTTTAGCTGCGCTCATAATTATTGCCCAGCGTCAATACAAATGACTGTCAAACCAGTTCAGAGTATACCATATAAACAGGGAGAGCCCAACGGACCAAGCGTGAGGTGTCTTGAAAAGATCCCCACCTCCACAAATTAAACAAAAAAAAAAAAAAAAAAAAAAAAAAAAAAAAAAAAAAAAAAAAAAAAAAAAAAAAAAAAAAAAAAAAAAAAAAAAAAAAAAAAAAAAAAAAAAAAAACTTAACCCCCTATATTGCTGAAGCTGATTTTTTATTTATATTTATTTATAAAAAACGTTATAATACTCAATCCAGACTTTTTATTCCCCTACAAATTATTTGACAGTGATATTTTAATATCCCACAATATAAAAGAAATTTACTTCATTCTGGAGAAATCGAAAAAAAATCTCGTGTTATTTATATATCAGATTTTATATTTTGATATTATTAGCGTAAAACGTTGTTTCATCAACATTAGTATACTCGTATACTCGTATGCAACATATAAAATGAGCCACAAAGTTGTTCATTTCACTTATATTTATCTAATATTGGGCTTTACCACTTTTAAATTATTACTCAAGAATTAAAAATTTCAAAAAAAAATTTTGTATTGTCTATATTTCAATTTTGTTCCAAAAATGGTTTTTTATTTATTTTAATATTCTATTATAATTTAATTTTTATGAATTACTTCAATTTCTTATATTTAATTTTTCTAAAGCATTATTTTTTTTTAATTTCACAAATTTTTTATTTTTTTGCAAAAATTTCTTAAAACCCCTGAGCACATATCGTGTTAAAGCTGATAAAAAGTATGTAAATGGCTTTTAGACGGGCGCTCCGTTAATATTAAAGATAAGAAGCTGCGGTTGTCACCAATTGATTCTGTATTTAATTCTTGAGAGCACGTCTTTGGCACTTTTTTTAAAATTATTTTTAATAAATGTGATACGACTATCAACTTCTTTCCCTAGATAAAAAGTAGCAGACGCGCTTTTAATAAATATTTTAAGTATCGTGAAAAAAACCGAATAGTTACTATATTAGGCGAGATCTCGTCCAAAAACGAATAATTATGTTTTGTGGCGCTCTACCCTGTTCTGCGTAGAAAAAATTGGACTAGAGAGTAGGAATTTTCCTTGGATAATTCTCTAACCGGCAACAACGTGGTATGCGGACCTCTTAAGGGCGAATCAGCAAAAAAAAATAAAATCGAAAATAAAAACTCGACGGCCACTCAAAATAAAAAAAAAATTCGGATTTTTAAAATCCACATGAAATTTTTTTTTTTTGACAAATTAATACTTCAGGATGTGCAAATTGAAGCGTAATCATAATTAACGTATTCTTGACATCATCCTGTATAATTTTAATATTCGTTTTCAAATTTTATTGGATTTAGGAATAAAATTTTCTGACAAATTTATAATACAGGGTGTGCAAACTTAAGTCTTGGTAAACGGCATGTATATCCGGTAACGCAGTCAACGTGTTAATTAAGATTCTTAAATAAATACTGTAGTTAACTCTAAAAAATATAAAAAAAGAAATTTGTTTAATTAATTTCAATAATTAATTTTTTTATCCACAAATAATAATTATCCTATACATTGTCACCGGCATAATCGCTCCTGTATAGTAATATATCTATATCCTTTTAACCAAAGGTTTGCTGCTGCCATTGAACAAGTTAAAATGCAGTTACAATGTGATCGACAATCCATACCATAGCAAGCCTGATGCCCTTGACTCAACGTCCACTGACCTGATGCTTGTGCTCTGTGCTTGCCATTTCCCCACCTCCATCACCAATTCAGTTAGTCTCTTTTACTTGTGCAAACCCCAACAGAAATCTTAGACAATTGCCAAAATAGTATACATAACTTGAAAGCGAATGAAATAATAATTAAATTTTTTTATTTAAAATCTCTTAAGATAATTGTAGCTTCCGCGGTAGCGAAAAACGTGAAAATTGTAAGTTCTTGATTAGTGTTAAAATCGAAGAAAGAATTTTTTCTTCAAATATATTTGTGATTTTTTTTAAATGTGATTTTTGTTTAATATATTAATTAAATGTTTAACTGTCGATATTCTTATACGTTAAATGATATTGAAAATATCAAATTTTCGATATAAATAAAATAGGTATGGTTTACAGTGACTACTTTTGGATAATATACCGATACGTTGTGGTAAGCATATTTTTATTCTTATTCTCAATTTCAAACAGACCTGGTTCCGGAACAAAGAATTTTTATTGCTAACTTAGAAATTTTCAATTCGGCTTGGTTGAAACTGTAAAACTGTTAATAAAACCATTTAGTGTTCAGTTACAAATATTCAAGTTTTCGACAGCAAGAAAACAAAGCTTATTGTTTTGTATTTATCCTACTATATAGTTCAAGCCACCTACACAGGTATCCACTGCTACTATTTTTATATAAATGAAGTAACAAATACTTAGAAATAATAACACTAAATGGCCATCCGCAACGTTTAACTGTGAATTCAACATCGTTAAAAGGAATATGTTTGCTAATTATAAAGGTGAGAAATACTTGTATACTTTGCTGTTGAACTCTTTTAAGAAATTCACAAAGGAAATACGTACTATTAAATGTAACAAAAAATATCTTTGTTAAGTGTGTTACAATTTATCTGAACTTAATCTATACCATTATGGTACTGAAAAAGTAGATACCAACAATTTATTGTGTTTAATAATATTACGATATTAAAATTAAAAATCATATGAACAATATATTTTATCAGGCACGAAATCTATTATTTAAATTTTTTTTTATTTTCAAGTGGCATTTTTATACTGAATAAGAACTAAAGATAAGAAATAATCCATCAAGATAAGCATTGATGCAAATGGATTAAAACTTGGTTATGGTTATGTAAATAATGTACTTTGTGCAAAAATTATTATTCTATGGAGATTCAATGTGAGTCATTGGTATATGTCTGTATAAAAATAATAGTTATTTTTGGCACATGTTGTAATTAATTATATTTCTAAGTGATCACTTGATTTTATTTTAAAAGTTTGATTCTCAGTTTCCGTTTACTTCTAAAGGTGAAGGTAATGAAAACATTACATAGGCGTGGTTTTTCTAATGATTCTCTATTTGTAATATCAGGATTATATTTAAAGTTTAACTATAGCAATGTTTACTTAATTGACAGATATTCGTTGATAAACTAAATAAAAACTACAATTTTCATATAAATATATTTATCTTAGCAAAATTATCTCTTATCGCTGACACAAATCGCAATAAACGTAGTAATCAATCATGAATATTTGACATAAACAGTTGTTACGTTGTGCGAGACAGTAAGACGACAGTTTTTTTATATTTATTGTATTTTTATTGTTCCTTTGTTTCAGGAACCAATGGAAGTATGGCGACTCTACCAAGTGACTCCAGGCAGCCACCAGATGGACATGAGTTTCCAGATTTCATAGAAAGCCACAACGAATCTACGAATGTGAATTATTACTCTGAAAAAGAAATCCGCACTACTACCGAATTTTCAAAGATACCTGATGACCAATTTATGAACGAATTTCCCAAACAAAATGATAAACTTATTAGTCAATCTGTAAGTACCTCGAATTCTAATTTAAGACCAAAAATGTACGAGTCTACAGAAGATTTAAAATTTAACGATTTCATTCCTGAGTCCAATTTGCTTCATTCAAGATCACAAAGCTTAATAGATATATCTGCTTTGGCTAAACAGAAAAACACAAAATGGAATCAAATGTTTGAACATAGAAGAAAGGGTCTTTCAAAATTGAAAGGTCTTGTTATACCTGAAGCAGCTGAAAGTGATTTTTCATCGAATGTGAATATACCAGAAATCAAAAGTCAAACTGCAGCAACATCAATATTTCTTACAGTGCCAAAATTAGATAATAGTTTTCATAATGCAGAAGTAATTTCTTCAAGTCACACCGATTTATTAAAATCTTCAGTTGTAATTCCTTCTTGGTCATCTAATTCTTCTAGCAACTTTCCAAAATATTCGCCAGCATTTAAAAGAAAAAGTCTGCAAGTATATTCTACAAGTATTAGTAAAAGTGAAAATAATGATTACGTGACTAGCGTCGATTTTCCTAAATATTGTGATAAAAATAGCCCAAAAGGGAATAAAATTAACGATGACGATTTAAATCCTCCAAAATCTTTAGAAAGCATTTCGTCTCCGACAAGATCTGATTGTAGTTTTGACTATATAAGTTCAACTAAAAAATACAACAGATCTAGCACTGATTCATTCCAAAAGTCCAACAGCGGTAAAACAGAAGATGAAAGTGATAACGACTCGGCCGTCAGCTCTAGCCAGTCTAGTTATAACTCGCGATATTCTCCACCAGCATCCCCCACTAGATCTTATGAATTACATCACTACTCCAAAAAAATAGAAGAAGACGATAAAAGTGCGCAAAATCGATTACTAAAGCCATCTAGTGTTGAGGCAATAAACAGAAAGAATATTTTGGCTTCTGCAAAATGTAGAAGCGGAAAAGACATAAAAATAGGTTCACCAGTTATTAGACGAAAACAGGAGGAGCCACAACCGAAAGAAACGATACTTGAAATTCATCAAAATGGTAAAGAAAATAAAGAAGATTCAATGATAAGAGAACCCGTTCCAACCGAAAAATTACCAGTACCAGTACCCATTCCTTTGGAACGAGCTATACCGCTCGGGCGTTGTGAAGAAAAACCCAAGGAAATGATAGATACAAATACAACGAAAGAAGTATTACTAAAACCATTCAGAGTAGTGGATACGGGTAAGTTATTTATTATTTTTTACAATAAGAATAGAAGTTTTTTTTAATACTGTTAAACAAAACTTGCAATTCATACATATTATACCTAACTTAATTTTTTGAAAGCGATGGACTCTTTATGAATCAAATGAAGTTTTTTTTTGTTCAAATTTGAAATTCTGCTGCACATCCAATGATATACGTTAGGTGGCAAGATTTCGTAATTCGACATACTTATTCATCTCTTTCATTGTAGGATATTCATAATTTGTAACGTCATTACCCAAAGTTTTGATTGCAGTTGGGTACACATTCTTTTGCTGTTATTTCCCATACAAAATTCGGTTGATCAAATTTTGTTCTATAAGGGGCTTAATTAATATTTTATATTTTGGTATTTGGGATTTTTGATGTTATTGTACTTTCCTCTTTTGTCTAAGACTCATAATTGAGTTTTAATAATAAGTTCATAACATTTAATCTCAGAATTAATTAAATTTAGTAAATAGGACTAAAACCGAAAAATTTAGAAAATGGAATGTTCTACAAAGTACCAAGAGTATGATGAATAATTATGAACCTTATCTTTTACGAAATTCAAAAAGTTTGTATCAAAAGTAAATTTTTACTCTCCTTATGTATTTATGAAATTCACAAAATCACCCTGTAAAATAGAAATTGCAGGAAAATGATATTTAGCTTTTCTTAATAATTCGTTAAGGTCTTCATATCCCCCAGTTTACGGTACATTATTCTCAAACACCCTGTATACATTTCTAGCACTTTAATTTCTGATTTTAAGTTATGTAATTATTTTGCTTTATTGTGAGATTTATGATTTTTCTTATAGATAAAATAAATTGTTTTCTATATTTATTTTAAATTTAACTAACAATATTGATATGCTATTATTGAAACTAATTTTATGAGTTTTTCGTGCTGTGTTCTGAAATTCTTCAGTGGCATCATACACTTCTTTAATGATGTAATAATATATTTTTCAATAACAATTTAATTGTTTTCCTTGTTTTTAAATTACATAAAGTTCACCTGACTTTTTCGACAAATATTTTAATGTATTCATTTAATTTTCTTGTTTCGTGACAAAAGTCGATTTGGTTTAAAACAAATTGTCACACTTTTTCTTTTAAAAAGAACTTAATTGATATAATCGGTGGGTTATGGACCGGAAAATAGGTTGTAAACCTTATTTTGAGTTAATGTTTTCATCTTTGCTCATGCGTTTTCGCTGTTATACCGAGTGCAATTAACAATTTATTCTTTGCTAACGGTCAAAGTTTATGGAAAATTGTCTGACACGCCTATATATAGTATAAAAAAGTATGTATAATTGGAGAATTTAACTTTTAAAACAGGTTGTCACTGCTCTAACAATTATTTTCCTACTTACATTATGTAATGTAAAATATACTTTTTCTTACCAATAATCACGTAATGTTATTGGAATGCCGGTATAGTGTTTATAAGAGATTAATTTTAGATATATGAAATTCTTAAACTGTTTAAAATAAGCTCTGCAAAATTGAAATATAAATCGTTTATTTTATAAGTCATTTTAAGACTTACGTAAAGCGTTTTACATTCCTTAGTAAAAGTAAAAGATGTTATTGATGTACAGAAACCAGAATATGTTTAAAAATAAAAAGCAACAGTAAAATTATAAAAGATAAAAGTTGTTTTCATAATAGTATACAAAGTGAACAAGAAAATCAATTTTTTTTTAAATATATTATTTAATCATACATTCCCAGATAATGTAAGAATGAAGGAATTAATTACAAAATTAAAATATGGGTTTACAAAAGAGATATCCCCTGGTGTCTTCCCTAATTTTTTATATACCTAACTATGGGTTTGAAAATGTGAAACCTTATTATGCTTATTATGTTAGGAACAAGGAAGTGAACAATGTTGTTAATTCATTATCCGAAAGAAAATATTGTTACAAAATATGATATACAGGGTGATACAAAACGCTCAAAGGTGTACATGTGATTTATCTCATAAAACAAGAAGCTTATTTACAAATATTTCTTTATAGAGTAGGTATGTATGTCCTTATATATTTTTATATATAAACTACACTACAGACATTAGTCAGTGTCTTGAGCAAAAAGTTATCCATTTATTAATTCAAATTGAGGGAAAAAAGGCATGCGTTATTCTGCCGAAAGCTACCAGATGTATAATTTTTGTATTAAAATAAACAGATTTTTGATATAAAGACAAACAGTCGTATATAAAAATTATAAATACGATAGTTATAGGTAAACATTGACTTTTTTATTTTATTTAATATTATTTATTTTACTAGAAATTTTTTCTTTAGACCCTATAAAAAATAGTCAGGTAAAAATAACTAACAAGCTCTTTGCATCTTTTATAATTTTATATTTCTTTTATATGAATTTTAAATCTTTTAACTAATTTAATTTATTTTCAATAAATTCGTAATTTATTATATAAAATATTTATTACTCCTTAGTAAAACTAATAAGGTGATGTATAGAGTAAAACTGGGCCAATTAGAACGATTAATAGGATTTTGTTGTTTGTGTTATTTTATTTATACATTTAATTTTTTCATCTCAACCTAATACCATTTTTACCAATTTTGTGGAAGTGTTCAAAGTTAATTTATTTGTTTTTATCAATATTTGTTGAGTAAATTGAATTTACATACATTGTAAAAAAGAAGTGGGTCTAAAACTAAACCTTGGTAGACTCCACATTTAACTCAAGCGCGCTTCTAATTTTGTTACCGAATAAACACACTGAATTATGTCTTGTAGATATAGTTTCTAACTATACTGTTTAAAATTTTTAAAAGAAACCTATAATTTCTGTTTTTATGTATTAAAATCGAGAGAGAGAAAATTTATGCATTCCACGTAATTATCTTATAATATCTAAAACTTTAGATAATATGGACAGACAAAAATGGTTCTGCTATTTTCTTTCCCCTTTAGAAACTATCCTAACTTTAGCAATTTTCGTTTTATCAGGCACAATTCTCGATTCAAATTAAAAATTTGCTACTTTACACATGTACAGTAATTATGCTAATTTGTTAATTATTTTCTTTGGTAGAACATTTACACATTGTTTTTATAGAATGAATATTTACAATTTAATTTGATAAGTTTTTTGTTCTAACAAAATCTTATATTTCTCTTCTCAGTCTCTCCACTTTATTCAATCCGTTTTTTTGGAAAAGACAATCAGTGTCCCGTCCCAAGAGTGATGATACTTAATTACAGTAGGCATGCTTTGTTCTAATAGAGATTTAAAGCAATTAATCCTGAATTCATAAATACTTTATTCTTAAACCTTTTTTGATTTGTCTCTTTAACTTTGGATTGGTAAAATTCCAATGTTTAGTGTATCATAATTGGTTTTATATAAAGGTGCTTATTGAAATGAACTATTATTTATAAATACGTCAATTTTAAAATTATTTATAATTATATACTAGACAACTTTTATGTTCAAATAAGATCAACCTAAATAGATAAGATGCCGAGTCTGACCTCCAGTCACAACCGCTACCCTTATAGATCCATTCTTGATACCTGGTTATTTTTGTCAGAACGCCAGCGGAGCATTTCTCACATATTCAGTCTATTTTTAGTTTAAGAAGTTCATTCATACTGCAGGAACGTTAATGTTAATAAAGTCATGGTTTATTAGTTCCGTCTTGGTTGTTCAATTCGTTTGGCTTAACATTTTCCCTTTTAGGTTTATTCTTTCGAATAAATTAATTCTTGGGAAACAATTAACTTAAACCATGCCTTGTTTTGTAGAATACTCTTTTATTTTTTGGACCATGCTTTAATGCTACCGTTTACGAATAAACAAATCAGTAGATTTCTATAATTTACTGTGGAATTTCAACCATGAAATACAATCATTGCTCTTTATAATTCTTGTAAAAGAAAATCCGGTACTAGTAATTTAGAATTCATGCTTGATTTTACTTTTTCAGGATGTATTTGCTAAGATATCTAAAATCTTTAACGTTTATCATTAGTAAAAACAATACGGAAGCCGTATAATTTTTTGCATTGTTAGAAAATAAAATAAACAAAGACATCAGCTACTATAACTAATACACTTTTAGTCAGGCATATGATTTTAGTACTTCTTAATTTCAATTGATAGTATTTCTCTTAATTAAGTCAAATATAATATTGGATCTGTTCTTAATTTTCTCATCATATTCGTTCTTGTGCTATTTTTGTTTGTTGTCTTCGCCTTTTGTTCCAATGCCTTTTAGATTGTTCAATAACACCATTTTTTTTTGTCTTTTATTATATCCCTATGGAATCCTGCGTATTTTATTGTTCTATCTTTCTTCAACTTCTTTTCTTTGCAATTTAGGTAGAATATTAAAACAGTGTATTTTTGCTTAATAGTGACGATATTCTTCAACACTGTTTTAAACCAAAGGTTTAAAATTCCCAATTTAAGTTGAAACTAATAAATTTTTTGACTAATCAGTTTTTTCAGAATTCGTAAACTATTATTGTAATATATTTTTGAAATCAGATTTTTATAAACTTTCAAATGAAGTGTCACATGACCCCCTTGCTATTTAAAAAAATTGAGGGAGTTACTGTCACCTGAAGGGAGTTCATCTAAATACCAAAAATTTTATACCATCAGATACTCAGATAAGTGTAAAAATCGACGTGTTCGAGCATTTCTTGGTATAGATTTTAAAAAAACGTTATGAAATTTTAAAAAAGTCTCAGTAAGTTGGAACCAACCATATGGGAAACTTTTTTATTATTAATTTTAGTTAAAAAACTTATTCTTCATAAAAAGTTCTGCATGTTCTGAAATCTAAAATAATCAGATATCAATTTTTTCCAGTAGTATACGAGGTTTGTCATAAAATATGAATTTTACTCAAGAGTAAATTTGACAACATCGGAAAATGTTATTTAAAAAAGTTGATCAGAACTAAAAACTAAGTTCAAATATGCAATTACATCCATTTAAATTGAAAAAAATGTATTCATTTATAAAATGTATTTCTAGGTACAACAACAATGCAAATTTTCCTGTACTTACGTGTTTAAATTTCAAAATTGTTAGAAAATGTTAAGAAACGAGAAGGTTATCATGACAAGAGATAAATGTTTATTCAAAATAGAAACAATATCAAACGAGCACAAAACCTAGTTTTTCAGTGTAAATGGATGTAATTCCATATTTTAACTTAGTTTTTAGTTCTTATCAACTTTTTTAAATAACTTTTTTCGATGTTGTCAAATTTAAAGGTACTTTAACTCTTGAGTATACTACTGAAAAAAATTAATATCTGATGATTCTATTTTAGATTTTAGAACATGCAGAACTTTTAATGAAGAATAAGTTTTTTTTTTAATTAATAATAAAAAGTTTCCCATATGGTGCCGACATACTGTATATTGTGTATTAAATACCAGGTACAAAGAAATAAATTAACAACGTTTGAGAGTAATTAAATTAAAATTTAAAAAAATAAATGAAGGAATGGTAATAAAATTGTAATTAATAATTTTTTTTTAAAGTTATGAAAATAAACATTTTATTATTAATTATTATAAAAATATAAACTCATTATAAACTTAATCAGTATGTCTATACATAGACATACGCTCTGATTCGCCAAGTGTCTGGAATGTAACGTGCGATAAGAAATTTCATTCCAATAAACGTAAATTTTTAACATACCTTTGTAAAAATTTGCGTTTTTTTAAAATAGTAAGTCCTCCATTTTGGATTTTTCTATCACTTAATTCGAAATTAGGTCTAGTATGACCACCCCATATTTCAAAATAATCAGTTGATACATTCTGAAGATATGGAACTCTTTGCAGTGAGAACAATTAAATTTACTTAAGGGTGGTTCTTGAATATGGGTGTTATTCCATTTATTTTTTGTAGTTTTATCACCTACGTATCTTTTGTAACTTAACCATAACTTGATGATTGTCTTCTTGTGGGATTAATTTATCTTAGACTGCGTTTTCTGTTTTTAAGTGATCTATGTTAGTTTATGTCTTCTTGTATGTTGGAACCTTGTTTTCGTGCGCGACGGTCTTAACATAATAGTTGTGTCTTTTCCTGGTTTTTCTACGTCTATAGTGAAATAGCGCCATCAATTATCAGTAAGTCGCTTCGGTGCGTCTTGGTAAATAATAATAATAATAGCCGTTCCTTTCCTGCATAAGTTTTGGATTAGGTGGTCCACTCGTGAGTGCATGAAATATAACTAGCGTTTAGCGATATGCGCATAGTCAACCTTTTAAACTTTATTCGTGATTATTTTTTTGCATTACTCAAACTTGAGGTAAAGTAGGAAAATAAAATTAAAAAAAAACAAATTTGACTTCTCAATGCAAACCAATACTATACTTAATTGATTCTATGAAAAAAACAGCTTTTACCACTCTTTCCAAGATTTGTAATTTTTCTGAAGAATTTTAAAAATCTCAGGTACATGGTCTTGTATTATGATTAAATATAACGACGCGTGTTTAAATTAAGGCAGTTTATCATAATTACATATATTTCACGAACTGCCTGAACTTTTTAAGTTACCAATTAAATAAATTAAATTAAATGATACCTTACAGTTAGAAACAGTTTATAACCAAATTTACGATCAAATTCCAAAAACGTAGCTAATAAAGATCGAAATGATTATGTTATCTCTCATAAAAATACACAATTATCCACAGGTTTATTATTATACTTAGAGTTCAATACTCCTTTCCAATTCGTGAATCAACTGCTACCAAAGGAATAGCAAAACAAAAAACTATAATAATAATAAGCTATAAAAAGAGTAATTCTGAATAATCCAATCGAGAAAACGTTAACTGGTATTATGTTTCAGTTAAATTACCAAGCAGTAACAAACGAGTATGAAAATTAAACATCACGTACTGCTAAAAGGGAACATGACTTACTGGCCAATAAAATCCCTGCTGTAATTGTTTTCTTTATTTTATTAATTTTACTTGCAAACAGTGAGAACCATAATTTTCAAACGCTTGTTTTTGAAACTAGAAAATACTATTTATGAGACATATAATGTATATGAGTCCGTTGCACTAACTAAAAAAATAAATATTGCAAAACACGTGCTTCATTTTGTTCGAAAAATAGGAATATAAAAAAGCAACAATTATAACTTAACATTCAAATTGATTTTGTACTTACCAAATAATGCAGCGAATATTTCTTCATATTTCCGTGTCTTCTACTAACTGTAGTACCATTTCGTCTAAAAAATATAAAATTTTTTAGCAAAGTCATGATTTACAAAATTGTTAAGTAACAATCGGTTTATCTGATTTTAATGCAAACGCTTTAAAATATGATTTTGAAATAAGATTCTCCGGAAGAATCTAAAAATTAAAAAATATATAGAGTATTTCATTTAAATTGGAAACCGGAAGTATCTTAAAAGAGTACGAAATTTTCATTATAAAGATCGTCCCAATGTTCCATTATTAACTTTGGTTAGTTCCGGATCTCCGGTTGTTCGACAGTTTATTTGCCGCACCATGTATATTATTATTTTTTTTTCTAGTTGTTTCTAAAAATTGAAAATCGAGGACAATCGTAAAAGTAAAAATATATTGGCTGTACTTTTAAAAAACTAGGGTAGTAAAGCTCATAACATGTTGATTACGTATTAATTTATAAATAAAATTATATTGATGAGATTAAAAGATATTTACTCATATCATCAAATGATATTCTTTACCCGATAGAAAATTTGAATGACAGTTAAACGCTTATATTTTGTGGGTTATAGGCAAAGAATATCTCGTCCAGTTCACCAAAAAATTATTCCGCTGGTCTATTGCTAAATAACGGGTTCAAAAAAAAATTGCTTTGAAATTTTTTTTTTCATTTATTTTTCACATTGGTAATTAAATAATTTTTCAGGAGTTGTGGTTTATATTCTTCCATAATTATTAGACTTCGTAGAGATGTTTTGACAACTATTACCATTGTATAAAGTGTCTTTATATAATGCTATTACTCAATGAAATTTCAAAATTGCATTATTTCTGATTGCTATAACCTATTAGTTCTTAACTAACAAAAAATGGTTAGGTTAGATAATTAATAACTAGTAGATTATAATAATTAAAAATATCGCAATGTTATTAAGTATAGTCACCAAAAGGTCTCCACGAAGCGAAATATTTAAAGAAGCTTTTGTTTACCAATTAGGTATCTGACTTTAAATGCAAATAAAAAAATAATTAATTAAGAGTTGAAATATCAATCAAAAAAAAAATTTGTCACCGGATCTTTTTCCTTCGATGACTAGATGATACCGTATTTTTTTAAATTTTTAAATAATTTCTAATAATATATTTTTTTTACTTGCTAAGGCCGGTTTTGCGACAGAGCTACGACGTTGCACTCACTGCACGCAGAGACCTATTTTCAGCATTTAATTAAACGTATTAATAATTAAGATAGAGTTCCGGGGATCAGGACTTTTTTATTGTAAATTTCTTCTCTTTTCAGATTCATTTTTCAAATTTACTCTTAACGCTTACAGCTTTTGAGTTATTTACAAATAACTAAACCTTTCTTTTTTTAAGTCTTTATTAGGTAATATCATATTGTTTTAAATCTTTGTCTGCTAACAAATTTAGTGTTGCTCTATTTTGCCATTTCTATAAGTTATGAGTTGAAGGATATTGATAAACTTCGTTTAGGTCAAATATTTTCTATTTAAAAACTGGAAACTTGTTAACCGTTTTTTATCAATAAATATTTCTCCCCATAGAATCTACGGCAATGACTGATACGAAAGTTCATTATAAATCGTTGTATATTATTATCTTCAACAATAATAATCAGAGTAAACAATTCCATCTATTTTTTGGTCATAAAACCAAAATACACCGAATTTTAATCAGCAGAAATGAAAAAATGAATATACTACTCATAATAATAGATTAAATCATGCATAATTATAGATTAGAGCGTCCACCCTTTCATTAAAAGAAGGTAAAAAATTAATATATTTTATTTAAATAAACATTTGTATATTTCAGGAAATAGCACACCACCGGCAAAAATTGTTACAAAAAATATATTCTTAACACTAAATTCAACAACTGCCACTTCATTAACAAAAAAATCTCCAGAAATATCCGATAGCAAGCCAAGAGATGTGTATAAATCAAGAAAGCCTGCTCCTATTAATGTAAAGGCATTAAAACAAAATTTTGAAAATATGACTTCACCACCGCCTATGCCACAAAAAGTTCCTGTTTTTAAACCCGCAGTGCCGAGAAGAAATAGTAAAGGAAATGCCATAGTCGAAACTAAAGTTACTAGTGTTAGCAACGGAGTGAGTCAAGATCATCGAGTTGAGAATGTCGAAGTTTCAATGCCGACACCTCAGAAGAGGATATCTTTGAATAAGTCATTAGATACTGAGGCCAAGACTGTTATTTTAAAAACTGATTCGAACGGAACAAGTTTGGGAATCAGTTTAGCCGGAGGAGTAGACGAGAATAAAGATATCACAGTAAGTACAAATCCACAAAAATATACAAAAGTTTTATAAATACTTTTTAAATGCGAGTCAAAATTTGTTTATATTTTTGAGTTTAGCCATATTTTTACCCAGACATAATTTAAAAATACGTGGAGCTTCGCCAGAAATTTTTGGATGGATTCAAAAGTTCTGGTTAGTAGAATTAGATGAAATATGTTTCCATTCTTTCTTAAAAATCTCTATTTCGTTATTTCTGATTTCATATTTCTTTATGTGGGGGTACAATTTATGTACAAACTAGTTCTATCATTTCAGTTTCACCATTATTAGATTTAACTGGTTAAATAATTGATCTTTTACATACTCACATTATTTGGATATTGGATTTTTAACTTATTCTGTCCTAATGGGTCTTCTTAGAACTTAACCATTTTCGTCTAAAATTTGGTCAACAAATCAATACTTGTATTTATTGATTGCAATAATTAAAGTATGTTACGTTTTAGAACTGACGAAAATTGTATATTATAAACAAAGGTTCAGAAGGCTAATGTTATAACTGATTCGGCCAATTTAAATTTCAAAGCGAATCCGAGCAGGGATCTAAGGTCGGCGGTGCTATAATAGTATTCTCAATCTTGGTTTTTATATTCCTTCCGCAAGCCAAATTTCATTTTTTTTTATTTAGAATATATTTACAACACAAAAGTAGGTTGATTTTTAAATGGAAATACTCGTTTGTTTTATAAATTATTTTGTTTTATAAATTCTTTTATTTTATGAGTTATTTAATTTTATCAATTCTTTTGTTTTATGAATTCTTTTGTATATTATTAATTTTTTTGTTTTATAAATTCTTTTGTTTTATGAATTCTATTGTTTTATGAATTATTTGTTTTATGGATTATTTTGTTTATTTTTTAATGATAAACTCCTGACGATGTTAGCAAAAAGTACCTACTTTTAGTGTTTTTAAAAAAGTGTAATTTTGGTTAGTTAAAGCCAAAGTTACCAAATTCCTAATTTATGTTGATTTATATTGCATTCTATTTTCACTACTAGCACCTTAAATGTATTTTTATGGCGATTTTATTGAAAATTAAGTGAATATACCCATCAGAATCAAGTAGCTATCATTTCAAAATAATGTATTCTCTTGTTTTATAAATGATGTTTGCATTAAATCTTGACCATGAGCCAAAAAAATAACTGAAGTTTTATGTAATGATTTTATATGTTTTCCCCAAAATAAGTGTAACACTTATTGAGTACCATATACCGGGTGTAAATGGGTCATGGGCCACCTCTATAACCTTTAAACGGGTTAATAGACTTGTACCAAATTTTGGTCGATGAATAGCTATTTTTGAATTTTTTTAAATAAAAATCCAATATGGCCGATATCCAGCAGGAAATGACATGAAACAGGTGCACATCAACTGTCAAATGTCACTTAAGACAAAATTTTAATTTTTTTGTGTGATTTTTTTTATCCATCCTAGGTGGTTATGATTTGGTCTAAATTACTTATATTTATACTTGAAATTTTTCTTTTGAGGTATGGAAACTTAAAAAAGTATATAGTCTAAGGTTGTGGACTATAACTAATATTAAGATTTATTGTAATACTTTTATTCTTGTTTTTCCAGATACATCGCATAAGGTACGCCAGTATAGCTTACAATGATGGCCGCCTTAAAAAAGGAGATAAGATTATTTCTGTAAATGGTAAATCTACCGCTGAATTAACCCATCAGGAAGCTATAGATTTATTAAAGGTAAAATTTTAATTATTTTTTTTTAATTCTAATTTAAACATAATATTATAGGAACGTGTTACTGAATTTTCCATTGTGATTGAAGAAGGAAATGAAATAGTGCCATCCCCTGATAGTAGTAGAAGTAGCAGCTTATCCAAAAGATCATCATCAATATCTGTTCTTTCTGATAGTAAATGTAAGTATATTAAAAATATGTTTCAAATATTAATTTTTATAATAAGAAAATATTTATTTTGTTTTGTAATAATTTGAAATAAATATTAAAATTCTGAAAAGCATAAAAATATTAAAATTGTCAAGGGTATTACACCAACAGGTGATAATTTTTTGAAAACATTTTGTTTCCTTAAATTACCACGAGTTACGCTCCTTTCATATTATACGATTTGGCTCGTCCGTTTAAAAATCGTACATTAAAATATTTTCAGTCGACTGAAGAAGAGCATGGCCCCATTCACATTATACGATTTCAACCCGGCACGATTTTTAATCGTGTTGACAGCCGTCCAGTGCCACTGGAATCGTACGTTTATTTATCGTCCGTTTCACTCTCCTTTCACATTATACGATTTGACTCGTCCGTTTAAAAAACGTACGATTTTATATCGTGTGCATTGTGGTTTCACATTATACGATTTTTTGCCCTACGATTTTTCTTATTTAAATATTAATTTAATAATAAATACTTTCCATATGCATTTTTTTCTGTATCACTAATCTCATCAAAATCTGACTTCAATGCCAAATAAATTTCCCTCTGTGCCGCGATTCGGTCTTTTTAAATATATAAAGTTTTGTCCCAATAAGCGAAATTAAAACTTCAACGTCCAATTTCTTCGATTTAATCAATAATAAACCAAAAATATCAAAAAGCAATAAAACAAATCGATAAGAAGTACTATATATGCACATTCCAAAGTAGCTACCGGAACGTATAATGTGAAAGCGCTCATTTAGTTATGTGTACCACTGAGACAGACGGACGATAAATAAACGTACGATTCCAAAAATTTTAACGTACGATTTTTAATCGGACGAGCCAAATCGTATAATGTGAAAGGAGCGTTAGTCTAGTAGTATTTCGGGAGGATAAAAAAATTCTTACCTCGTGGTCTTTGGAAAAATTATTTGATAATTTAATTTATTTCCAGATATATGCTTTAGACAATATTTTTTGTCACACTTTCTGAATACTTAAATTATTAAATTTATATTTGAACAACCAAAACGATTTTCGTCCATTTTTCGCCACCTTTTTGAAAAACCTTGCATTGACGTTTCACAGGAATAATTGGTATACGTTACTCTGGTAATGAATTTAATTTTTTAAATCCAATCGCTATCAAGTAAAAATACTGCGACATTCAATATCTTCAGATATAGTTTGTTGTGATTGGCATGTGTTGGAAAAAATTTTAAAAAATCTTATGTAACTGAAGAAAACTGCCAGCAGAATTAATTATTTTCTTATTATGTATGATATTATATTATTTCCGATTTAAAAATATTTGTATTTGACTTTTTAGTATGAATTTTAAATTTTTATTCATTCATACATAAAACTTTAGATGCGCTTCGAACAAACGCTAATGTCCGAGAGGCTTATTCCATATATATTTTATTATAGAAATGTGTGTAACATGGTTTAATTTTTTAGCTTCTTCTCAAGAAGTGATAGAAATTAAGAAAGCCAATAATGTTTTATCAATAATGAAAGATGGAGCAGGCCTTGGATTTAGTATTGAAGGTGGAAAAGATTCGCCACAAGGAGATGTGCCATTACTTGTTAAGAAAATATTTGCAGGTAAATTAAATATTTAAAACAAAAAACTATAATAAAAAATATGTATCGTTTCAAAGCTTCTCAGAATCTAATTGAGTACTTTTATTTCATTTTGCTGTTGTCAAATTTACAGCTTTTCATAAAATCTTATTAAATTTTCTTATTTATTTGTATCGTTTAAAATCTGGTTTTGACAATTAAAAACACATGATTTGTGATGTTTGAATTGCTAAAATTATTGTTAGTTTTCAAATAATGTTAAGTTTACAGAATGTTTGATATATTGAAATAAACTTTGTTTTTTAAATAACATTATAAAAAATTTTAATAAGGTCCGGTAAGCGGGCAAGCCGTTCAATTCCAAATAGATACCTTTACTTAGAATTTTCCAACAAATTAAATAATTACTTATTCACGTTTCTGTATGATTTTAGAAATTTCCCCAAGTTCCTAGGCTAAATACTATATTTCCGAACAGATTTTAGTTTGTATATTTATTTCTGTATCGTCCGGAATTCGCTTACAACCTCTTGACGGATTTTATACCGTTCAAAAAGCTTCAAATTTGCTGAATTGTAGCCACCGTTTATTTTGTTTCCTCTGGATACAAACATCTAATCTTCGAATCTTATTACCACATACTTCTTTTTATTTAAATTCGCTGCTTTTAGGTGATTTATATGGTCATTTTTCTAAATTTAACTCGTAAAATTTTTAAATTGAGATAAATTTCAAAATTATCACTCTTTATATTGCCTCAAGAGTTTTATTTATATTTCAAGTGTCTTTGGCTGTTAAAACCAGTTCTTAAGGAAAAATGCATAGATACAAATAACAGTTAGATGTGATTCTCATATCCGCATATTTATATTAACTATTTCCGTCTTTTTTATGGCAAAAAATTCATCGAATTCTGTTGCTGTCGTTCTACTGAATTTGATGCATTATGCAGATTATCTTTGCAATTATAACGATAGTTTCTTTTTTTATGAATTGACATTATATAAAAATCTAATCATTGACGTAGTCTTTGGTGGTGGAAGTATTTTGATGACGCAGCTGTTAAAGGATTAGGCATTCTTAAGTATTCCTATATAAAAACATCCTGTGGAAGGGGATTCTAAAATATAGGCACTCTAGGAGTGGTCAAAAGTTGAACTTGGTAAGAGTATGAATTCTGATTGGTCTAGCTAGTGATGGATAAGGAAAGAAATTAGAAGATCTGAAGCCCTTAAAATATTTATAGAATCAGTAAAATTCTGTAAATATACATCCCGGACGAGGAAAAGTAGATTATTGATAAGATTTAAACTTCAAGAATGGAAAATATCTAAGGTCCAGCACTGAACTTTCCAAATATATGAATAGTAGTCAAGACAAAATATTATTCGTAGGTACTTCGTTGCTATAAAGGCGAATTCTAATTTCTTACAAATTGTAACGGAAATTTATCACATACAATTATGACAAACTAATTGCTCATGACTACAAGGCTAACTCTTAGGGTGCTTTTTATTTAATGATTATGTTATAGGAGCGTTGAATTGCATTTTGTATCCTCAGTTCCATTATTTCCGAGTAATACATTTATAAAATTTAATATTTATTGAAAATGATATGATGGTAATAAAAAATTATTTATTTTCTGTTTTTGTTTAAGGAGGGGCAGCTGATAAATCTGGCATCCTAAAAGTTGGTGATCAAATAATTCAAATGAATGAAATTATATTTACAAGTCTTACCAGAATCGAAGCATGGAATGCAATGAAAAAAATTCCTGATGGCAAAATCGATATACATATCTACAGATAAATTCCTCGTACATCTAAAAAGATTCACTTGTATTCTTATTTAAAACTAAAACTCTTGCCAAAATAATTAAAAAAAAAATATTTGTACTTATTTAAACTAAATTTATTACCTATATTTTATGCATTTTTCGTTATAATTTTATATATATTTTATATAAATGCTTTGTGTAATAAATTATTTATATGTATTTATGCTGTAAATATCTATTCATTTAATAAATTTTTATTAAAAATAAAATTGTTAATGAATTTTTACTATGATATTTCCTTTTTTGCACATTTCAACTAACCGCCTATCTATTTTTTCGGAGTAGAAACAAGCCAGTATATATATTTAATTTATTCAGTAGCGAAGCAAAACGCAAAACGAAGGTACTTTGACTTTACAATGTACGTTTGTCTGTCTGTCCGACCGATAACTCAAGAACGGTTTCGAATTTTGGAACTGTTTTCAGCAATCTATAGCTCGCCCACTTATATATTATTATCCTAAGTCAGTTACAACCGCCTGCTGAGCTACTTGGATAGTGTTAGCTTGCTGAATTTATTAAGTAGCGAAGGTACTTATTGACTTTACAATGTCAGTCCGTCCGTCTGTCTGTCCCAGCGTTAAATCGAGAACGGTTCCGAATTTTGGAACTCTGTTTTTAGCAATCGATTAGCTCAGTGATCTAAGTAAACTACAACTGCATGTCTGTCCATAGCTGAGCTACTTGGAAACTGTTAATTTGTTGGACTTATTCTTCCATCACTCCCCACTTTTATATACAGATCAACAATTATTTTGAACTGGTCGTGATTTCATTATTTCGTATTTATTAATTTCTCGCTTTACCTCTCCAGTTTCTAATGAAGAAAATTCTAGAGATTTTAATCCTGTTTTTAGTTATCAAGATAAAAAATATCAAAGTTAATGTTTCATGATACTTTATTATTACATTGCGGTAAATGCACGCGACGATTTTTATATTGATTTATTTATCATTATCTCAACAATCAGAAGTATCAGCATTATACAAAATCTTTATATGAAAATATTATCAATAGTCAAGTTTCAAAAAAATCCAGTTTTTAGTTTAGTTTATGAGAAAATCAAATTATACAAAAAATAGTACAAAAACTATCAAAATTTAGTAAATTATCATTATGCTTTTTTATCTATTACGTATCTAAACAAAAAGTTATTATTTATAAATTCTAATTTATACGGAAAATAATTTAATAATTACCAAATACGTAGAGCATAATAAAAACAGGTAGTAAATACGATAACCTAACTGCACTCAATAGCATCTTTTTCTCAACTAATTTCAATATAAACTGTTGTTCTTTCTCACAACATCGCGACATTTTTTTTAAACGCAAAAATGTCAAATGTGTCAAAATCAAAACTGACATAAAAGTTGATCTGATTGTTGAAGTTATCTAAGACATTCACTTTAGATGCAAATTGTCTGTCTCATCTGATTTATACGTGTTACTAAAATAAGCACTAGGGATCACTGAACAAAGTATAGCATATCTATTAGTTCGTTTGGTAATGAAGGGGGAATAAGATTCCCGACAATCTCTGAAGACGAATTCCCCCTAGGTGGAAAATCTGCATGCGGATTTTCTGTATTCAGTAGAATTGGATACAGAAAATCCGCCTGCACATTTTCCGTCTAGTAGAAATTCGTCTTTAATGGTTGATTTAAATACGTAAATAGCATTTGACAGAATTGAAAGTTATCTTTTAACATGTAAATATACATAGGCGTATCTCATAAATGGGCAAGAGGATATAGGAACTGTTTATTGAACCGACCATCTTCGTATCCGAAAGCGAGAGCGTTGGCACGGGCTGTCGCGAATTTATTATAAAATTGTATAAAACTAATAGTGACCTTCTATTTTTAAGTAGGTCATATTCATATTTAGTTTTTTGTTTTTTGCGGTAATAATAATATTATTATTACATCTTTGCGGCTAAATGAATATTATTAAATCGTCACTGGAATTACTGATTTTTACAAATATGTTTCTGTATTAGTATAAAAAATTATGACGAATGTTTTGACAGGTTATTAAAAAAAAAACACCCCCGTGCTGTGTAAAGTTTTACTATTTGCAAGAAATTATTTGCCCTTTTTATTTATTTAACAATGAATATTACACTTTTTTACCTGTGGCCTTTTTACCCCAAAAGCTGCAATCGTCTTTTGTTTAGGACCTACGTTGTGTTTAATATTCGTAGTAATAATAATAGCTTTATTATTAATAATTGTTATAACCTCAGAAATTCTTTTAAAGTTTGGTGACAAGCGAACAAAAATCTCAAGAAAATATTTATTCATTATAATAAATATTACTGTTTCGCCCAGGCGTCTTACTGAAGAATGATGGTGCCATTTGACATAAAAGGTATAGGGGAAACCGGAAAACCTAACCACCATCATAATGAATATATTACATATAAATAATTAACCTATGGGGTGCTTGCACAATTTTTTTTCTGATTTTTTTTACTTAAATATGTTTATTGCCCCTATTGACCAGCATAGACCAGTTTGAATAATAAATATATGTGTGACTTCTTAAGTTAGGTGAGAAAACAGTATCCTGTAATTACTTTTAAATCCATGAATTCTCTATTTGTGTGATGGCGCTACAATCGACGTTATTTATTCAACAATATTTTTACTTTTTACCACAATATGCCTTATAATTATTGTGCTGCAATCAAGGGCGGATTCAGGGGGGAGGTCATATGGGTCATGACCCCCTCTATCCTGTGATGTTTTTTTATGAATAACAATAAATACTATAGTCCAAAATTTTCCGGAGGAGGATCCCCAGAAGTTCTTCACGAGTTATGACCCCCCCTAAAGTGAGACTCTGGATCCGCCCTTGGCTGCAATATTCAAGAATGGTATTTTTAATAGTCTTTGAAAAACTAGAATAAATACGTAGTAACTTCGACGCTGACTCCCTCTTGCGATGATTTATAGTATTGAAATGTTTTAAACTGTTTATTGCAGTCGAAGCAGAGAAAACTGTCGGCTCTAACCTGAATACAGATAAATCAGAGTGGCGCCATCTTCCCAATATTTTTTGTAACTGAGCTACCTTCAGTTGTCACGGATTTTGATTTTTTTTTAATTATACAGCTACAAAGTTTAGTTTAGTTTAAAAAATATTTATTTTAAAAAAAGTTAAAGCAAAACATCTGTTTTTTATAACACTGTATTTCGAAAACTAAGGATACTTATATATATACTTACTCTATGCGTAATATGCAACCGGGAGTACACCAAACTGCATGTCTGGTTGCATATACAATTAAATTAATATTAGATACAGATACTTTTACTTATTCGTTTAAGAATTTAAGATTATTATTATTATTTTGTCCAGAAATGTCACAGTAAAATGATTATTTTTAATCATTTTACTGTGGAAATGTCTCTATGGGAAATGTCAACGAAAAGCACCATATTTTGTAATAGATTTTAAAGTGGCTCACTATTAAATACATGGCTTTGAAATAGAAACAAAAGAATGGGAGAAGAATCAATAGGAAACCATTAAACAATGTAACAAAGTTTCTTTATAATACGTTGTAAGTACGCCGGGTTTTGATTTAATTTGAAAGTTAAACTCAATATGTTTTTAATAAGTGATAATTTAAATAAGTTTTAATTTTGTAAAAACAAAGAGGAACCCAATAATACATTGTACAAAAAAGAAATCTTAACATAATATAAATCTTAACCTAAAAATTGTGTAAATTCGGAAAAATGAATGCAGATGGTAAGTTATATTTAAAAAAAACGTAATCTATTCGACTTATTACGAAGAAAAAAACTCAAAATCAATTCCACCATATTATTATACAAATTAAAACTGGCATCTACTTTCGGCTAATAGCCATAGGGTCAATGCGCCTGTTTTCGTCTATTTAGTAGATTCTTTAAATTGAAAACTGAGCCATTTGCACAAAAATAGGTCATTTAAGTTTTAATTTTGCCAAATGAATTTAAATAAACTATCAGAAAGTGATTTTTTACCCTTTTTCGACTACTAGCAACTTCATCTTGACCAAAAAAGCTCCTATTTTCGACGGGCCATGGTTTGTGTGGTCTACAAAGTTCAATTTTCGACCAGCAGCAGTTTGTATAGACGGAAAAGGGTTTATTGCGCGACTAAAAAGAAAACCAGGATTTTATTATTATTTTTTATTAAAATTAACGCAAAAAAAAACAAAACATAAAATACATTCATTCAAACAATAATAAACTAGTATTTAATGTGGTATTTTTAAATAAATTAAATAGAATATTTTTTTACGAACATATAAAACAAACATAATCTGTGGTTTTGAGACTTCTTCATAAGGAAGATCATATAATTCGGTGCACTTCATGTGATACCACCTGGAGCAGCCATCGCACCCTATATTTTTTTCGTTGCATGCGAAGCATTTCAATTTACTATTTTAATTTTTGACGTGTTTTACTTAGCTTCTCCACCCTCTTTGTCGTTTTTTACTTTCAATCTATTTTCTTTCTGTATCTTGGCTTCTTCCAGTTTTCTTTTCTCGTCCTCTTTTTTTTTTGTACAATGGAACCTCCATTCTGGCGAAGAAATCGCGCTGGGTAATTTTTCTATTTGATTTATTAATGGGTTCTGGGTAGTGAAGATGACATTCAAATAAATTATGTGATTTTTGCTGTTTGTCGACAATGTTCCTTGGGGTTGGATGCTTTTCTGGGATATTGCCATATTTTTTAATTTTTTTGGTTCTATATGCCTTTTTTCAAAAACATGTTTTATAACCGTTAAAAATAAAGTGGTGGAAAAAAAGAATTCTTTCTCGAGCATCTATTTGTATTCTAATAACAAGTGGTCAAAAAACGGCTCATTTTCGACTTCTTATTTAAAATTTGCAGAAGAAAGGAAAAAATGATGGTCGACAACTGGCCTCTATATTACTACTATATTCATTAGTAATATAGCAGTGTCATATAAAAAAAAGAGGTAAATGTGATTATTAATCAGCCAGTTTTCAACAGGTCAGTCGAAAAACGGAATGTAATGATTTTTACACCCTATTATTCAACTACCTGATTTTTAGTGTGAAATTTATATAAAAACTATAAAAAAGTCAGTTTTTTATATGAAACAGTCAATATTTTACACCAAAAATAAAATCTAAACCATTTAAATAATATTTTACAACTTGGTGTTTTCCAATTCAATGTTCACTACAATACAAAATTTGCTTAAAACTTAAAATACCAGACAGCTGTCTTCACCTGTTTCATGTTGATAGTCGAAAAATGGCGTAAAGTGAGAAAAGTGCATGTATTTTTGTCTTTCTTATTTTGAGCGAATTTGTATGAAATCTGTCGAAAACTGGCTTTTGTCGGATAACCGGCGCAGCTACCCTAATCAATGAGGAAAATTGTTGGTTGCCGTAAGTGTAATATAATTTAAAACTTAGATGAAATAAAAAAAAAACTTAAATTATTTAAGTTCATGTAAGTGCAAGTATTCGATAGGAACCAATATTCTTTAAACAGTGGAATAAAATATTCCAAGTAAAATTAAAAAAACAGGTCTATGCTTCCTATATATTCATTAAATGGAAAAATGGATGATTTACAAAGGTGGAATTCAACTTTTGATCTAATTTAGTAATCGTCGTTAAATATTTCATGCCTCATGATGGGCCAGTCAAAACATATTGCCAATTTTAATTTTTATGTAATAAATTGCAGAATTAATTTTAAGGTTTTTCTTCACTATATTTTTTGACCAAATATTTATCAAAATAATTTATTGACTTCTTAGAATATGTAGCAAAACTGAATGAATTGCAAAGGAAAATACAAGATTTACAGCTGCAAAAATCAAATATCATTACCAAACTTAAAATTCTGGAAGCCGAAAAAGAGGAACTTCAGAATAACTATAAGTTAGAAAAGATAAGAGCTAATAAAAATGGACGAGAATGGGCAGACACACACTTTGATTGGTCAAATGAAATAGTTGAAGTATTATTCGAAAAATTTAAATTTGAATGCTTTCGTCAAAAACAACTTGCTGCTATAAATGCTACTATGGCAAAAAAAGATGTTTTATTGTTAATGCCTACAGGTGGAGGCAAAAGTTTAGTTTATCAGTTAACAGCCTATATTAGTAAAGGGCTAACACTAGTAGTGTCACCTTTGATTTCCCTCATTGATGACCAATTGAGAGCTCTGAAAGAAATTGGAATAAAAGCAGCTACCATAAATTCAAGTACATCTAAAGAAGAAAAAACAAATATTTATACTGAAATGATAACTGAGTCTGAACTGAAATTACTGTACGTAACACCTGAATGGGTAGCCAAGAGTAAAATGTTTATGTCTTATTTACAAAAATGCTTTGATAAAAAACTTTTAGCCAGGATCGTCATTGGTAAGTTATTTCTAAATGTTATTAATTAAAAAAAGGAAATATTTTTCACTTAGATAATACTACTGTAAATTTAAATATAAATCCCCTGTATATGATGATTTTCAATCTTGATTATATATAATTTATCTTATTTGGATTGGGTTCACAAAGTACCTAAATGACAAGTAATGAATATGTTTAACAAACCCATATATATTTTAAACTTTTCTGACGCAATTTCCGGTATGAAGGGCATTTTTCAAAATTTACGGAATAAAAGTTTCTTCATTTATCGAAACCTTTCAAATGGACTCTCAAGCACTGTGATCAGATTAGTGGTTTTCGAAATATTGTGTGTGGGAGTAAATTCACTAAAGTGGGCGTGGCGTCTTTTTACCCCTTTTTACGCTAACGTCACGTGGTAAAAATGGTGTTTTAGAGCATTTAACATTTTCAATTTAAATTATCCAATCAATACCTTTTTTTTAAATTTAAGATGAAGTTCACTGTTGCTCTGCCTGGGGACATGATTTTCGACCAGATTATAACTATTTAGGTATGTTTCGAACAATGTTTGTTGAAGTCCCGATTATTGGTTTAACAGCTACAGCTACTATGAATATCTTAGTTGATATCCAAAAAATGTTAAGTCTAGAAGATGCATTGATAATCACTGCGCCATTTAATAGGCCAAATCTATATTACAAGGTAAGTACTTTAATTATATTAACAATAAGTATTTGTTGGTTTTTTATTTATATAGGTGCTGAATAAACCTGTTCATAAAAGTGATTGCATGAAAGTTTTATCACAGTTGCTTACAACAAAATATAAAAATAAATCTGGTATTATATACACCTCTACAGTAAAAGAGACTGAAGAGATTTACAGTAACTTAAAAAAAATTGGACTTAAAATTAAATTTTACCATGCTCAAATGCAATCTGAAGATAGAAAAAAAGTTTATAATCGATGGATGAAAAATTTTTACCAAATTATAGTTGCCACAATTGCTTTTGGAATGGGCATAGATAAACCTGATGTACGATTTGTTATTCATTATTCTACTCCAAGAAGCATGGAAGCTCTTTATCAAGAAAGTGGCAGAGCTGGTAGAGACGGTCAGGAAGCTGACTGTATTCTATTATTTAATTTAGCAGATTATATTAAAACTTTCTCAATGACATCAAGCAAAGTGGAAGAAGAAAATGCAAAATCCGTCTTGCATTATTGTATTGAACAAACCAAGTAAAATATTCTTTTCTCAATAATGGATGCAATAACTCATAATTTTTTATTTTTAGATGTAGAAGAGCCTTGATTGCAGAACATTTTGAGGATACCTGGAGACACACGGACTGTGAGAAGATGTGTGATCATTGTCGTTATTCAAGGGAAATATTTAACTTCGATATTACTGAAGCTCTTGAAAGCATACTAAATATATGTGAAGTAGCCAATAATAAAGAAATAAAAGTTACCTTAAATAAATTAATCAATGCTTGGTTTTGCACTGGTAACAAAGAAATTAGACCGCCTAACATTAAAAAACCAAAGTGTATAAGACAAACAACTGAACTTATTGTTGCATATCTTATTTATAAAGAATATTTATCAATAGAGAAGGGTTTTACACTTTACTCAACACTAGGCTATATAAAGAAAGGTAATAAGTTGTTCAATAAGAAAATGAAGGTTTTAATGCCAAGTATGTATTATTTAAAATATCCTACATCTAAAGAAATTCTAAATAATACTGATGATTCAGTTGTTGTACTTTCTACTACTACTTCTACAGATTCTATAGATCCACCAAGAAAAAAACAAAAGACTGAATAAAATAAATTCGCATGCATTTATATTTTTTTGATACGTGTAAGGGGTAAGTTATATTCCAATTTTAATTGAAAAATGTTGTTTGCTAGTTATGATAATTCTTGTATCTCAATTCTTAAAAGTTGACCTAGAAATACCAGTTATTGTGTTTGTTTTTTTATTAAAGAATAAATGGTAATTTATTACTAGTTCTCTTATTTCATAATAATACAAAAAAAAGTAGAAACATTCATTGTAAAACTCCTTATGATGACCTTGAACATAACCGATTTATTCCTATCAATAATAAAAAATGCCAAATTAGAGTTGTCAATAAACAAAAACTTATTGAGTAGAAAACAGTTTTGAGTGAACTTTTATTAATTTTAATGATACACACAAGATGTAGAATATAAAGGGTGTTTCAGAGAATTTGACGTTCAACCGCTTATGGTAGACTCCTCTCATAAAATAAAGAATATCTAGGTCAGGAATCAATATTCAAAAATACTTGGTTTTCGAAAGTTAATAAATAAAAACAGTTTTTTCACTGTAACTTTTTTAAAAATAAATATTTTTTAACTAAACTTTGTAGCTGAGTTAATAGACTAACGACCCTCATTGTGACAAGACATTTTTTCCAAAAAATTTTACCAGTTGGGTATGGCCGAATATTTTGCCCACATTTTTTTACGACACTCCATAAATTTTCAAAATTGGTTTTATTTCAATTGCTTGTTTAATTTAGTAAAAAACATTTAATATTTATAAAATTAATGGTTTTGAGAAAAATTAGATGGAACTGAGACATGCAGTGTTTCAATATAGGGCGTGCTGACATTTTTGTCTCTTCTATATTTTCTATCATGAATATTATGTTTTAATTATCTAAAATTCAATATGCTAAAATGACTTGGACAAGAGAAAGCATTAGCTACAAAAATTAAAAAAAAGTCTTATGTTCAATGAATGATCTACGTTTAATCTCATGATTATTGGTGAATCGTTATATATTAGAAATCCCGTTGTTTTCAGGTCATTTTAGGCCTGACAAATTTCTGACGTCAGTGCGACAATAATTTTTGACGTTATATAATTTACAACTATGTGAATTAAAAAAGTTAGAACTGAGCTTACATGACACTGATTTTTTTCTTTGAAAATTTTTAATTGAAAAAAAAATGAATTCTATTATAATGTCTGCATTTGTTATATCGTATCACGGACAGACGTCCAAATTGTTCCATTTTGTATAATAATTACAAACATGTATAAAAAAATCTTTATTAAATCATTTCATCATCTTTTTTTTACTAATATTTTTCGTTTCAATATAGTTTCTAGAACAGTATAAAAAAGGAGACGGACAAAGATTTGTGATTAAAGCTTCATTTCTAGTAACAAATATAATTTTTTTTATGGATAAGGCACACGCACAATAGGAAATTCTTTGATTTACTGAAGATTGTACTCCCTGGCAAACACGGTTTCAGGAAGGTCATTCCAGAGTGATACTTTCTCCAGTAAATGGAGTTCTTAAATAGGCTGGTATGGGAGTACAAAGTTGGACTTCCTAGGGGTGAAACATAGCAGTTCGGTCTCATCCTTTGTAGCTTCCTTATCTGAAATTAGATTTACATTAGAATCTTTTATCTTAATTTAATATAGGGTGATTCATTGGGTAAATGCGCATACAGTAGACGCGGCATACCAAAGTGATTCTAATTAATCTATATTTAATGGATCTGTCATTCTTTATAAATAATAATAATACTCGCCCTACCTTTCACCCTCCCCCCCCCCCTTACGAGTGAACCTGAGAAGCCAAATGTTTGTGCACCCTATACATTGTTCTAATATTTGATGTTATTTGTCCAGTGTGATGTCGATTAACATAATAAATAAAAATCTTACTCCAGGCCCGACCTTAAAATATTAATAAGTAGGTTTCGACTCGAATATCACCCGGTAAATCAATATTTTAAAATTTGGAAATAGCAGAAAAAAAATTAAGTAACTGAATGTATTTGGTACTTCCGCATATATCTTTTTTACTTATTAACTTGAATTAGGTGGCACGAAATAAAAAAAAATTATTTTCTAAATGATAATATTTTCCGGATTTAATCAATAAAATCAACTATTTCATATTCTCTTAATTTCCGAATCCTAACTTTAATGTAAAACGAGAGGAAAGGTCCGTATTTGGGACAAAGTTATATTATCAATAACTAACTTTCACCCTGTATATCGGGGTGTAAAGTGGCCATGGGACACCTCTATATAACTTTTAAACGGGTTAATAGATTTATACCAAATTTTGATCGATTATAATAGAGCTATTATTGGATTTTTTAAATAAAAATCCAATATGGCCCACTTCCGGTTTGAACGGAAGTCACATGAAAATAGGAAATTCAAATCTAACACCCGGTATATTTCTACATATTTGGATTCTACGACTTCAAACACATACCGGTCAAATGTCACTTTGCAAAAACCGCCAAGTGCGTGTGACCAATAAATAGGAAAGCGATATTTTTGTCGAGTGACCATGTGTTTTTAATTATTATCGTTATAAAGTATTAGTGTTGTTTATTCAAATATTTGTAAATAATTCAATAATGAGTGAAATGAGTGAAAATAATTGTCGAAAGAGGATAGTGCAATTAAATAAACATATACGTGTCATTTCTAAGTAAAATAGGTAAGTTTGTTGTAGTTTCTACGAGGTCAATAATCCTGATTTTTGTGTTTAATATTGCAGAAATTCTGCAAAGTCTGCCTAAATATCCCATATACAGTCATAAAGAGGGAAGTATTGAATTCAAAACTTTATGATAGACATTAAACGGTTCCATAAATTATTTTACAAAAACAAAGATAAAGTAACACAAGAAACGTTAATTTACAAGTGCTGTTTTGCACTAAAGCCAAAAAGGTCACGTTTAGCAATAAACGCAAGGGGTAAAAAAGGTATCACTATAATGTATCATGTTATAAAAAACAAACAACTGAGTCGGGTCTGTAGAAATGCTTTTCTTGGAATATTAAACTTAAAAGAAGATAGAGTTCAAAGGATTGTTAAACAATACAAGAACGTTCCAAAGGAAAGTAGGGGTGGCGCTAGAGTTGGCTTGAAGAATGAAGGAAAGAAGCGTGCAATATCCCATTTCATAGAAAGTTTAAAATGTATGGAGTCTTAATTATCATTGCAGAAGATGCATCAATGAAAGAATTTACCTAAGTTGTACCCTGAATATTAGAAAATTGTATAAACTATACAAAACAAAAACGAGAAAGATGAAACCTTAAAACTTGCAACTTATTAACAAAACAAAGAGTTAATAAACTGAACACCTATGCTTAAAGAAAAAAAAGATAATGTTATGAATTATTCCTGTGATTCCCATTAAGGTTAAAACTCTTCTATCAAATTTATTTCAACACTTAATTTTGGCTGCAAAACCTGCCATTTTTCATGTTCATTTTGAAATCCCGCCAATTGCATTTTATTTTTCTCATTTACGGTGGTATAATCCCTCTGTTATAAAAAGATGAATGATAATTATTAATAAACAGTATCTACATCAACTAAATAGTAAAGGTTATTCATTTTATCGATGGTAATAAGCAAAATAGTTTTTCGCCTTTTCCTTGAAACTACATAGTTTGCTCTTATGACTTGGCCATTTATTTTAATAAATAATATGGCTCTTTTTCATTGTGCTGTGCAATTATAAACCAGTGGTAACAGTAGGCGTATCACGTAAATGCCCGAAAAACCTATTATATAAAATTCTTTATATTTCAAAATTGTTTAAAATACGCCCTTTGGGCTTAGGGCGGTAGAATTGGAGATTTTAGTCACACTACCACTAGAAGAAATATATCAGGCGAAAATATGGATAAACACTTAATAATTATTCATCTATGATAAAAAAAAACAATATTGTCTAGATGACCAATAACTTTTGACAAGGGTGTAGATGTGGGGGGGTTATTCCCCAGGATACCAAAAAATAGCAGGAAAAGAAGAAATAAAATATATGAAATGTAGAAACGGACCAACATATTTGACTAAAAGTTCGATTGACCTCCCCAGGAAAAAAATTATGTACGCCCTTGACTTTTGATAAAAAACGTAGCTCGCCTGAATAGGAACGTGTAATGTGTACGCCACTTTTTAGACTACTGCAAACTCACAGACATGTATAATGGGTTGTCTATGAATGTATTTAAAGCAAGGATGTTGTATTTATCTAACATTCTTGATTTAAAGGAAGCGACTTTTTCTTACTTCTTATAAAGTAATTAATAATTAACGCAAAAATCAATTACTCTTAAACGCAATAGCAAAAAGTCTGCCACTTGCATTTTGTTTTGTTTCAGTTAAGGTAATTTTATTATAAAAAGAGGCAAGTGCTACAATATTTTTACTACACTTATTTTTACACAAGCTGTCATTTGGTATCACAACAATAAATTAAAGGCAGAAATTACCTCCTGTTTATTTTACTGAGTTTGTTGCTTTTATTTATATAAATATAATCGATTTCCCTTCTGCCTTTCGGTGTAGTGATGAATGTTGATTAGTTTTCTACAAACTTTTTCCACTCCTTTTTATCTTGTGCTAACTGTTTTGCTTGTGTTATTGTTTGACCCTTTCAGTAACATTTTAGATATTGTGTTGGCCCAAGTTTCTTTTGACCTGCTTCGATCTCTTGATAACTATCTTGACCTCCCATACTCTTTTTACCATTCTGCTATCCTCCATTCGATGTAGATGACCCCACCAACTTAGTTGTCTTTATTCAATGTAATCTAAGATTGACTTTATTTTCATTTCTGCTCTTATGTATGTGTTCTTTATTTTCTTTCCTAGTAACACCTTTGACTGCTCTTGCTTTTATTTACATGTGCCAAATAATGAAATTATTTAAAAATTACTGCCAATCGATGTCTAAATTTACGGTTGATATTGGCAAGACTTGTTCCCAAAATGTTTACACCAGTCATGAGTCACGTAAGCAAAGGATAGATAATAAAGGTGTAAAATCGTTAAAATACAAAGTAATCGCCATATCTGTAAAACAATCATTGAACTTATAAATTAAAAGTTTCAATATTTACGAACCAGCTATACAACCTGTAAATAAACAGTTCATATAGGTATATGTATATTACAAGAATGTGATACTAAAACGCAGAGCACAAAGTGTATTTAGAGTTTTTTAAATTTTGATCAATTACAGAGCTGCTAAAAGGTGGGTTTGTTTTGCAAGTTAAGTATACAAAATGTTTATAATAGACGATATAAGGTATATTTTGGTAAGGCTAGAATATAAGTTTTTGATGAAATAAAAATATAATTCTACCATTTATTTGATTTTTCTTTTTTCTCGGAAATAATAAAATAATGTTACTTTAATATCACAAAATTGAGTCCAGCTAAAAGACAGAATCAGATGAAATGCCAAACAAAGAGCCGCCGACAAAATATTGCACATATTTTTATAAGGGGGAAGCGATAACAGCGGTTTTTCTAATAAGGATAGTTTATTTGGCGTTGTTTTTTTTGTTCTGACTTTGCGTTTTTCTCGACTATGCTTTAAAATCAGTTTGGAAGTCGCAAATCGATGGCATAAGACCACGCTCTCTCCAAGTAAATTATTTTGATATTCCATGGTTTTATTACACAATTTATAAAATTTCCTTTTAAAATATTCAAAAACAAACTATGTTTGAAAACATTTAGTCATCAATTATGGCGTCTCCAAGCAAAAAGTAACTATTAAAACCATTTATATATAAGGTTCTTCACAGTGACGCCGATATTTCTTAACTGGGGGATTTGAATACTTCTAACACATATTATCCTTCTTATTCTTATTTGTTAACATTTTTTCTTGGTCAATAGTTACTTATGTAAAGTGTTCCGAAAGTGACATTTTACGGGACAAGTAGGCACATTCCAGGACGAGCAATAGGCGAGTCGTGGGAGCCTACGAGAATATTAGTGTTTTGCATACTTTTGGCAAGTGTTATCAACATAAAAATCGAGTCAAATTTGTTTCCAAACTATCCTACATAGATATTAGTCTCGAAAGTACAAAAAATCGTTCTGAAAGTAAAACAAATAGGTACGATTTGTGTAAAGTTGTACTTTCGCTCCTATAAATCATAGCGAAAGTTCAATTTGCATGACGACTGCAGAAAAAAATGCTATCAATAACTGCACAATGGATGACACTCTTCACTAAAAAGACCACCGTGACTAAATGCAGATGACGATGTGATGAATGGCAGCTCTGGCTCTTTATTCCCACGTAGATGTTTGTCAAAAAAAGTTTTTTTTGTTAGTAGTTTTTTGACCAAAATACATTACAGTTTAAAATGTCGAGGTGAGCCCAATGTAAATTATTTCCAAAGATTAATATTATTTTTTTAAACCTACCTGAAACGAATTTACTTACCTCAACTGAATTTCAGTTTCTTTATAATAGATATTTGTAATTAAGTTCAAGGGATAGCTGCCAATATTTCATGTAGGCGAAAGACGAATTAAGTTAATCCTAATTCTAATGAAGAAAAAAATAAGATAATTTATTCGAGTAAAATGAAGCGCAAATATGGTGTTGAATAAATTCTTAATTTGTTGATTTTTATCTACAATATGTGCCTCTTGACGTATGTTTCTGCATGTATTTTGAATCCCATCATGGGCTGGGTTCAACATTCGTCAGCTCATATAGTAGTTGGTTTTGAGGATTGTAAAGAAAGATAGCGTATTTTAGTATTCTAAGTAAAAAAAAAACGTGGAATATAATAATTGCTTAATGCTCTGCAATTAAATGATACTACATCCATATGGCAACTCGTGGTGACACAATGAAAAAATAAGTGTTATACTGGCTCTGTGTTCTGTGTGTGAAATTGAAAGTTTTTTTTACTATAAAATTATGTAGAACTTTTTATTACCATCTTCTAGATTTCTGTACTTACATAAATATGTATAAGTGTAACACTTCAACTGCTGAATTTAGTACTAAAATTTTATAGTTAGAAAAAATTCCTTCATTTATATTTTCTGACAAACAAGTTGGAACTGCTCATGGTGAAAGCATTGTAATATTTATATTGTAAATCAAAATTCATGAATTAAACAATTTCTTATAAGCCACAAGCGTGGCCGTTCCAGACGCCGTGTCGCCTTTCTATTACCTATTCTATATTATTTTTTGAAAAGTTAGCTATAAGCAAACGTATGAGTTTTTTTGTAATTGAATGGTATAACATTACTCATTTTTTCTTCAATAAAAAAATGTTGCAAGCAGTTATTAAAAGCCAAACGCACTCGTTATAGGGATTGAGGCTAATTGCTCCGAAATGAAGACAGCTTTTTATGACTATGAATTATACATAACACAACACAACAAATAATTGTAGTACAATTTTGGATTTGATTGACTTCTGCTCTGCGTAACTATAAGAAAATTATATCCAAATCGACCGATCTTTTGATCATTCACCTGTACGTATTGAGCTAAGTATACATATAATTCTTGATAAGATTATTACCTCTAAAGTTATAAATCAAAAACATATTTTCGTCAAATAAATCTCAACATGATACTTAAACGAAACTTAACATAGGTAATGCTATAGAAGAGTGTAAAGAAATAAGCAGTTTGCCAATCGCTAAAAAACGAAAGCTATGAAAAATCTGCCAAACGACAAAATTCGCTAGTTTCAAGATAATCACAAGAATGGTGAAATCCTGAGTTTCGTATGGATAATTCGTGTGTATTAATAAAACAATACAAGAAGCAGTACTTCAATTTGCCAATATAGATAGGTTATTTTTTTAAATTTTTATAATAACAACAGAATAGGTAATCTAATGTTTTATACATACATCAGATATTTAATTTTTTATGCATACATCGGATTTAACATTAAACAAGAAACAATTATTGTGGTTTTCACAAAAATAGACATTATTTCTTCATGCAAAAATATTTTGGATTTTTTTCCGATAAGCCTTCGGACATTCTGTTTAAATATGCTTGCAATCAGTTTTATGAGTTATGTGTACAGAGAGATGAGGATTTCAATTTGGTCGATAGTTCTTTAAAGTAAACACCAAATTTTCAGAAAATGTTGATACTTTTTTTTCTACCTTTGAATCCAAAAATTGACCATAAATTTTGATTTTATCGGTATTAAAGTATCGCATACATTTTTCGCATTTTCAGTGATTTTAAGTAGTGTTCATAAAATACCTAGAAATTTCAAAATCGAAGATCTAGACTATCACAAAACACAGATCTTAGGAACTGCCCAACACTTTTTAGAGAAAAGAAGTTTCATAATGAAAAGTGATTTAATGAATATCATTATGAAACTGAAAATTTACAAATCAGTAGAAAAAGTCTGTAATTAATTACCCTTTAAACTCCTTTGACCATTAACCAAATTACTATACAAGTATAACAGTTTTCAATAAATAGGTCGAATTACATCAGAGTACGGACACATGTTTGAACACTATATAGCTTCTCGACTCGATTGAATGGTAAAAAATAACTCCGGAATTTTGAATACTTTCGTACAGCCGATTTGCATGAAATTTCGTAGGTTGTGACGAAGTCCGATTGTTAAAATTCGACCTAGAACTCGAGATATTCGAGGTCAAATGACTAATATTGAGTAAAAATGGACGTGAATGATGATTCTAATTGAGCGTTTTATTTAAAATAATTTTGTCTCCTAGAGATTAATCAATGAGATGATATTTCCACCCGCTGCTACGATTCAGTAAGGTACCGACTAGTTAACCTAAGTCAATATTGATGGAGAAGAATAGTGGAAAAAATCTTGTATGAACTTCGGGTTTGTAATACCCCGTTGTCGTAACGTATAAACATCTACTTAGTACAAAAATAACTATTCTAGTGCAATTTTTGTATAAAATTTTAATTTCACTATATTATATTTTGTTCTTATGTTATATTTATTTTATTTCAAAATGAATTTGAATTTTTATTTGACAAATATTTTTGAAATCCTTATTTCATTAATAAAAATGTTTTGTACTAACTTTTAGATTTTGTAAACTATTTCAGTACGCTCAGTCCGGCACTAGCAGCAAACTCTTTTGTCTTGATATGGCTTTTGCAAATAGTAGGGGGAGAGAGAGACAGCTAGCGCATTCTTCGCGGCTGAATGACCTATCTGGTGGATAATCATAATATTGAAAATTATCTAATATGTTCTAATATTTTGAATTACAAAACCAATGTTATTTACTAACTATCGAGTACAAATTTGAGAAATGCGATGATAGTATAAGTATAAAATTAAAATTTGATTTAGAAGCAAAAAAGATGAAACAATTCCTAAAGCAGTAATGTTATGAACTTTACAAATAGGTTTTTTTTTCGTAAGTGGGCTGCCTCGTCTTAATAAGGTTGTTGGTAAGCGTTTAATATTCTTTAGCAACTCTGATCGCGGCATTGTTTGCGGAATGCCAAACTGGTCTGGTGTAATCCAGTATCAGTCGCACGATAAAGTCTAGAGGAATTTTAAAAATTGTCCCGACCAAAACTAGCGAATCATAAATATTCTGGAATTCGCATTCAACAATTAATCGTAATCTATAACAAAATCGAAATTTCGCTGGTTACACGTAAGAATGTATGTGTGCAAATGAACCGATTAAATGTAAAATATTAACCAAATATTGAAAGAATTCAGCTATATTTTATCAACTTATTAGGAAGAATTAAGGGTCATATATATTTCAAATATTACACTTCAATCGTATACAAGACACGTAAAAAACGTCTTTTGTCTAAAATATGACGTAAGAAGTTGTAACATATTTCGTGTATTAACGATCGTGTATCTTTTCTTAAACATATTTGTGTTATTATGGATTGTATTTAGAGATATATCCGCAAATGTACCGATTTCGAAATAATGCGTGTTATTGTTTAAAAAAAAGTTTATTTTTAATAACTCACCTTGTAACATTTAGTGGTATGTGAAACTTTGAGGACAGATATTAAAAAGTTAAAGCGTCATTTCTGAGTTAAAATAGAATTTTTAAATTATGCAAGTGGCGTGCAGTGGGGTTTAGTACCCTTTTTTCTACGGATTTTTTTTCACTAGGTAATAAAAAAATGCAAAAAAAGTTTTGATTTCTTTAATAAATTTTACATCACAATTATATAAACTTTTATTACGCGTTTTCGAGATATTCCGATGCAAACTATAATTTTATTTTTTTAATGACTTAAGATAGGTCAAAACGACTTACATTTCCAGATCTATTTATGGTATATGAGAAAAATTTATGCAGGGTGAAAAATCGTATAAAAATTTATTCAAATCTATCTAAATATTTAACTTTAAAATCAGTGATACTTCAAGGTTCCACATAGGGTTCTTTGTTTTCTTTAATTATTGAAAACTACTTTACCTCGATTTTTTATGGATGCAGCACACGCAAAATAGGAAATCCTTTAAGCGATTTCAAGAGCTCTAAAATGTCGATTCACATTAGATTTCAATCGCTGTAGTGGAACATGCATGGTTCACGCGATAAAGTTCTTTAATAGGCTAGAGCATATGCTTTTAACAAAGTCAATGTAGACAAGTTTTTGATATCATCAAAACAGTGCAAAACAAACAATTTTACCCTGCTCATTTCAGTTATAATGTTGATGAAACAGTTCAGTCCAAGACCAGCAAGGAAGATGCCAAGTCGTTAACAGTTCAGTCCAAGAACAGCAAGGAAGATGCTAAGTCGTTGCAATTACTTTAGCTGAAAGAGGGTTGCTATCCAGTTTCAAAGTACCTAAGCATGTCCCTAGAAATAAATTTCATTCTCCCTTTTGTAATCTTTCTAAGCAAAGAGTGAAGCATTAATTTAAAGATAGGACTATCTAACAAGTGGATGCAGAGCTACAATTTTATGGAGTGGTTTAAATTTTGTTTAAAACATGCGCTTTTGCTTATTGCTCCATTCATCTTAGATCGCCACTCTATCCATACTAAGAATATAAATTTCATTGATAAAGCCAGAAAAAACATACAACTCTTGTGTGCTTGCTCCAACACTGAAAAACACAACAAACAAAAGAATGTAAAAAGTTTCTTCGCAACAATCCAGAAATAACTAATACACAGTTTCAGATAGGTGCACCTTGGGTGAGAGCTTCCTTCTGTTTCTGCTCGTCTAGGTTTACAAATATTTAATTTGAAAATTTAGTAAAGTACCGAAAAAAACATTGACTTACTGGTTAATAATTTTTTCGAGTCGAATAGGCATATATTTAAGTTCTCCTCTGGAAGATTCCTATAAAAAATATTCTAATAAAAAAACAACAATAATTAGAAGGACAAGAAACACTTATTGAATTAGCAACTACTTTTTGGTACATTCATCTTTTTTTTCCTGTACTCTTCACATTTGAACAAATATAATACATAGTTACTACATTTTACTTTTGTTAGCAACAGATCGAAATTTTCTTAAACAGAACACTCAAATAAATATATTTGAGTTAGGATACGTCTCTGCCTTTTATTTGGAGGCGAATGTCTAGGACGAGACATAATAGTGGGGGCGAGAGAGTGCATTCAGATAAAATTTGAAATTAAGAATATACTGTGAATACTCGTTCATTTTTGAATTAAGTAAAAGATATAATATACAAAAAAAAATGAGAAAATGTCATTTATAAGAGGATTTAGATTTTTAATAAAAAAAAAATTGAGTGAAGTGAAATTTCAGTTCTTTATTTTTTAGAATGCGCAAACTAGCATTACCATATACAAATTTCACAAATTTTAAAACTTTAGACCCTATAACTAAGTTTTCCATAATTAAAAAAAAAATTCACTAATCCTGAAATAATACATTGCTAAAAGAACCTTAATAACTGCGCGGCTAAAAAAACTCCCGTGAGAGAATCAGAAACTTCATTTCTCAATGTACATAATGCAGTATTTAAACATCCTGAATATATTCCAAGTAACAGTCAAAACTTCCATGTTTCATGGATATTTTAAGTCGATACATGTTATATTTGTATTTCCAACAAAGATCAACAATACGAGGGTCGTTCAATAAGTCCTTGGAAAATTCAAGAGATGGTTTGTTTTTAGTAAGCGTCATTACACAATAAATAGCTGCCAAAGTCTTATTTATATCCATCACATGGTTTCATTTTCATTATTGATTGGAGCAACAAACTTTTGTATAGGTAGAAAAATGCAACTATTTACAATTTGGTAAATAAGTTTAAATGCGGCCGTACATACAAAAAAGATGAACATCGTTTGGGAAGTCGAGCGAAGTGACTGTCCTCGTAATGATGAAAAAAATCCAGGATATAGTTGAGGTCATAATAATCCATGATAGTTGAGGTCACAAGAATATCGCAAAGTACAGTGTTTTCAATTTTGTACGAAAAATTTGGTGTAAAAAATCTCGACTAGTTCCGCTTTTCTGTTGCAATCCTGATAAGTTCCTGCAACGATACATAACTGTGGATGAAACATGGATACATGGCTATACTCCAGAAATAAAGGAACAGTCAAATTAGTGGATTTTTGAAGGCGAATGGGCTGCGAAGAAGGCGAAGACCGTGAAATCGGCCGGTAAGCCGGATGAGCGAAGAAATAAAAAAAAAATACACATTGAAAAAAAGTTCCTGTTCTATTAAAACATCCATGACTGCGCAGTTTTGTAAGCCTAAATTATGGAATTAAGGTTTGAATTATAATTCACCAGATTTAGTCCCCCAGTGACTTTTTTTTTGTTTCCAAACTTAAAAAATGGCTCGGCGTACAACGATTCACGTCGAACGAAGAAGTTATTGACCAAACAAAGCCTATTTTGAGGATCTTCCGAAATCCTACTTTTTGGACGGCTTAAAAAAGTTGGAGAAACTCTTGGAAAAGTGAATAGAGCTAAAAGGAGATTATGTTGAAAAATAAATAAAAATCTTTCCAGAAATAAGTTGTTTTTCAATCTTTTTTAAGGACTTTACGGTATCTGTTTGACTAGGTGTAGAATATTAAGTTAAAAGTGAAAAGTGCATATATAAATCCTAAAGTTAAGACTGCAATTTTTGGTGATGTACAATAAAAAGTACGTGTATTTTCATGCGTCCTTGAACCACCTACGAAAAGCTGGAGTGAGTGCCAAGTACATATAGTAAACAAACCAATTTGGATAAAAATTTGATATCTAAAATATGCCCGTTAATATTCTGGATTTCAGTTTTTTAATAAATGTTCTGCGAGTATCAAGAACGTTAACTCATTAAATCATTTAAAAATGACATTTACATTGTAACAATTTATATTTTATTTATTGAATGTACTATTAAGAATTGTTTATGTACATTATCTATGTTTTTACATTTTAAAATCTCCTTAATTGATTTTATTTTACTCTCAATGTATGTAAATAATATTCAGTGAAACGCCGCGAACATGCCCAACAACTGCGGCAAGATAGCATACATATCATAGCTCAATGAGTACAAGGTATAGTAAGGATATGGCGTCTTTCAAATGAGACGTAAAACTGGAGGGCCCGAGTCTTATATAGTTAACTAGCTAACTATATATTCTGAGTCCCGAGTCCATGGATATTGGTCTCGTTAAAGATCACTTCTTCTGGTTAGAGCACTAGAGAGTTCGGTTAAGAGGTGAAGAATGCTCACCGGCGTCGGTGATTAGCACTGGTAGCAGAAAAAGGCCGACGTTAAATAAATGATAAAAAAAATATCAAATAAGAATTTTCATTCTCATCATCTAATCGAGTCGTTACAATGAAATTTCCGTTGATCGTCATCTCACTTCAGGAAAGTGCCATTGTATTTCAAAATTCCAATATTAGACGAAATTGTATTGAAAATTTAAGTTACGTAAGATCGAATTAGAGACACTACTAATTCCTTTGAACTGTAAATTCGTTTTTGTTAGGTGAAAAATACTGTTGATAGAGATTTGACAAACTTATTAGTTGTTAAAACTGGCTTTCAAACTGTCTCGCATCGCATTTCGACTTCAGACTACAATAAAGGGGAGAAATTTTATTTGATTCTAGCTTTAACATGTCCAAAATATGGAAGAAATGACGCGAGTCATATAAAGCTCGATTTATTTACCAGAATTCAGTAACATGAATGCCCAATATCCCTGAATATAAACTGAGAAGATTTTAAGTATTATGATGATGGTCAAATCCAAAAATAAATAAACAATTTTGAGTCAGTTATTGAAAGCTAATTAAAAAATAAATATTTATTATTATGTCTGTTATATATTAGAAATAATATAAGTGTTGGAAAATAACTTTGTTTAAATTATTTATAATTGATTTTATTTATCAACTATGCTAATGTTGTTATGTTTTTAAATACAAACAAATGAAAAATTAAAATGCATATTTATTATTATAAAGTTTATTAAAGTTATTGAAATTATATTATTTTATTCACATAAAAAATAATAAAAAGTATAATTTATTTGACGTTATAGGGTAATCCTGTTAGAAGTAGTAAAAATTTAACGCTTATTTTTTATTATTTTTTAAACCTATATTCCACCTATAATTAAAAAAAATCTGTCACTTAAGGTAGATCAGTTAAATATGTTTTATTTATTAATAATTTTAGCCGTCCGTATACACCCTAAAAATCAGGTAATTTAGAATTTCTCGCAATGGAAATTCATTTTAAGCTTATAGTTTTAATACAAAACAAATTTTTTGGCTTTCCTGTCTTGGATTTTCAAGTTTTTGAAACATAAAAATTGTTTTCATGAGAAACCCAAAACACCCATTTAAAACGATACCCTCCTTTATCAAAAAATATTTTCAATCATACACTGTGATTATTTATTTTCATTTAAAAGGGGAAGGGGATTACTAATACACAGCAAAATATTTTCAGACGTTTAATTCAGTTCACTAATCAGGTTTCGTATTCTCCTTTTAGTAAAAGGCAACATATAGATTTCACTGACTTAAGGCCGGCCACAGACTATCAGGTACACCTGAAAGGTACGCCTGATCATGCAGATGTACCTGTTACCCACACTCTTCATGTATACCTGTCAAGTTTGTCACTTCACCATGGATCCTCCAGGAGATAATCTGCTTTATCTCTCTTTTTTTTGTAATTTTTGCGACATGTAAAAACAAATGAAAAAAACGCAAACAATGGTGTAAGGAATGGTTCCAGAGAAGAAATAAATTTACTCACATCAATCTCTTTAATGAATTAAGAAATGAACCATATGATTATCACAATTTTCTGCGCATGAACAATGAGTTACTGTCACCTGTATCTCCTTTGAAAGAAAGATACATAAATGAGGGGAGCTATATCCCCACACGAAAGGCTGACAGCTACTTTGAGATTCTTAGCAACCGGACAACCGTACGAGTGTCTTAAATATTATATTCATCTAGGATTTCACCTCAATCTCTTGAACACATTATTCCTGACTCATGTGTGGCACTGTAAAAAGTTCTGCAGAAATACCTTAAGGTATCTCCTCTATTTTTTTGTTAAATCTTTAAACTATATAATAGAATGTTTAACAATATTTAATAAATAATAAGGAAAGAAAAAATGAAAAGTAAACTTTTTATTTTCATGTTCACTCGTTCAAAGGATTCAATAAAATTTGATAAAAAAACTTCCTGCTCGTTTTGTATTGTTTTGAGGAGTTCGGTTTTGTTCTTAATGCATGAATGGTGCGGGAGTTATGCTGTGTAATGTTGTGGACTTGGTGTGGAAGTGGGTGTGTAATGTTGTGGATTTGGTGTGGGAATGGGTGTGTCATGTTGTAGACTTGGTGTGGGAGTGGGTGTGTAATATTGTGGATTTGGTGTGGGAATGGGTGTGTAATGTTGTGGACTTGGTGTGGGAGTAGGTGTGTAATATTGTGGACTTGTGAAAGTGGAATATGACTAGATTTCCTCTTTATACTAGGCCCAGGTCGTGTAATCCCAGTCGACCGTAGGTTGAGTCGATTCCCTCCGCTCTTCTTGAGAGATTGTTGGTGTGAGTTGGTTTTCCTCTGGAGATGGATCATCAACGTTCACCTAAAATCAAAATGCCGTTCAATTTTTGTCTATTAAAACTATATTTTTATTTTTCAGTTTCCCAACTTTGCAGAAAAATGGAAAGAAAAATCATGGGATTTTGAGAATCGATGTAACTTCCCACAATGTATAGGCGCCATGGATGGCAAGCATATTGATACACTTCCCAACTTGATTTCCTTCTTCTATAAATTTTCCATCATCCAGTTACCGCCTTTACGCAATTTTTACCATTCAATCATCCAGTTAACTTCTTTTGATTAACCCCTATACCAATATATCTTATTTTATTTTGAAAATTTTAATGTACTTTCTCCAAAATAAAAAACTTTGCTGAAAAAATCAAAAATTTCTTACTTGATAACTTTAAAAAAAAATTTCTTTCAATCACTTCTGCCCATCTTTACTTATTAATTCAATACCAAAATTTTCTTTGAATATAGTTTCCCAAATTAAAATTTTAATAATAATAATAATAATAATAATTATATAACAAACATAAGAATAAGATTCTTTATAATCCACAATTGTTGATTTAGAATATTTTATATATCAATTACTATCAATAAATTCTTTAAAATATCAAACTTTTTTAACAATAAAACTATGTTTATAAAATTCAAAAAATATAAAAATTATTTATTATATCCAATTTTTTTTAATAATTAACTTACACACAGTATTTCATTTCAATATATATTCAGATAATTTTATTTGCCTATTCTTATTCTCCAGGTCATAACCGGCGTAGTGCCCCTATTCCCGGGTCTATGTCCCGTCATTGAATCGATTACAATTGGTATATTTCATATATGGAAATCTACCTAAAAAACTCATTTTAAATTTGCAGATGCCTCGTAAATATACAAGGTGGACCAAAATTGTTGAGCAGTACTAGGGGTAATGGAATACCTAAAAATAAGTATGGTTTACTGAATTAACATAGCCTAAGCCACTCCATTTTTGTGTTAAATGATTATTTTCTATAACTTTTAAATTAGAATATAAATTTTTTACTTAAATTAGAAGACGAACGACAATTGAATTGATCTAAAATATACTTAACTGCAAAAAAAATGTTGACTCATTTTTGCAGGGGGGGGGGGGGGTACAGCAGCAGTATGGGACTCTTTAATGATTGCTTGCTTGACATTTGAAAATCAAGCTTTGTTCAAATCGGGCGACTCCCACCCTGGTTAAAAATTACAGACTAGTTATTAGTCTCTTTGAATTCCATATAATATAATTGGTAATTGACTTCCTAAAGCACTCTTTAAAAGGATTGCTGCCCTAATAGCACAAAATAAGGTCCGATTGACATTTTTTATGGTTCATTTAACGTCAGAACGCCCGAGGACCAAAATAAAACGTTTTATAAACGTTTCTGCAAAATCGTTTTTAAAATGGATATAAAGAAACGTCCAAAATATGTCGAAAAAACGTCAGAACTCATAAATTAGAAACAAAACGTATTGTACGCTATAGTACGATAAAAAACGACTACTAAACCTTTTTTTAACGTCCGTCACAATGTTTTTATAAAGTCAAGATACGGACTTTTTAAAACGTTTTATTTGAGTCGTTTTTAAATACACCAGTATAAACGTTCAAAAAGTATGGTTTCACAAAAAGTCAAAAAGTTACATTCTTTAAACGTTTTTGTAAGCTGTTTTTATAATCACTTTAAAAAACGTTCAGAAGGCGTTGTGTTTTTGGGTCCACAAAAGCATATTTTGAGAAAGAAAATTTAAACGTTTTATTTGAGTCGTTTTTAAAACCATCGTTTAAAAATTTTATAAAAACGTTTATTTTATAGGTCCTTAACAGTACGTTTTCAGAAAAAATCAGAAAGTTACGTTTTTTAAACGTTTTATAACCACTGTTAAAAAAATTGAAAAGATGTTGTTTTGGGTCTCCAAAAAGTATAAGTGGACGTTCTAAAATAAGTCTAAAAAACGTCTTGTCGAACCATTTATTTAGTTTTTTCGACGTCTACCTGGCGTTAGAAATTGTGACATTTGCACTAGAGAAAAACGTCCAATAAACGTTCTTGGGTACTAACGAACGTTTTTAAAACGTCCCAACGGTTGTTCGTGTACGTTTTAAAAGTCTCTGTGCTATTAGGGTAATTGACCAACAATTCGTTCCAGGTCTACAAATCAACAGAAGTGAATCTATACTAACAACGATTTTCTTTCAAATGCATTAGATAATGAAATCCAGGTAGATGCTTCCCCGATTTCTCTAAAACATTCCATAGAGTAAACCATTCATTGCTTATATTCAAACTACATGAAGGAGTGAGGGCACTTTTAAACAGAAAACATATACCTAGTCAAAGTTTATGGGTATCACTCCAGGGTAATTGAAGTAAGTTCAGGGGTGCTTTCACTCCCATTCTGTTTAATGGGTTTATTAATTATGTTCCAAAAGTTCTTTAATACCAAGAAATATATTGACCCAAGGTGTCTATACTGACCAAATATAAAGTAAATCAGACAAAAGTAATAGTGTCCACAGACTAACAGACAGGCACATATATGAAACCAATCTCAATAACTATAGCGAAACTGTCGGAAGTTAATAAAACAATCAAAGCCACAAACAAGCAAGTTCCTACCCACCTCCTTGCAGTTTGAGATAAATTGCTAATTTAAGTGTCACCCCGCTCTCCCCATCGTATTTAGTACAACTCCCACTCCGTGGCATTTCATTAACGATTTTTAATTTAAGAAAAATAATAAATACATCTTCTTTCCATTCAAAATTTCCCTAATTAATATAAAGTTATTTAATTATTCAATGCTATTTTTTTTATAAAATTTACGCCACAATGAAAATATATGACTAATTTGAGCTATTCAATGGTAGGTATTACGTCTCAGACTAGATGTAATCGGTCTAGTAAATTTTGTATACAATAATAAACTGCAGTTTTATTGACTTGGCTGCTGCTTAACGTACACACTATTTTTAATCGTTTACGCTGCAAAACGTTTATTTTTGTTGAAAGTAAATTTTTACTACTAAAAGTGAAAAGTTGTAATCATGCACCTAGCGCTAAATATATCTAACTTTTATCGGTTTAAACTGGGTGTTAAACAAATAAAACTTTTATTTTGTCTTGTAGGTAGATAAATATTCCAATATTGTCACTTTTGTGGCCCATTCTTAATGGTTTGTTATTTATGTCTTCTTTGTCGCTCTCATCAATTAATATACCCCTCTTCATCGGGTCTTTTGCCGAATAAACAACATGCGCAGAATTTCTTGTGTCTGACTTGGTTGAAAGATCGAGAGGAGGTGAAATTACCTCATGGCTTGGCCGCTGCGCAGTTCCTGTGTTGCCTCTTCTTTTATTAAAATAACGAGGAAAATAAGACCGTATTGTTTCTGTCATTAACCTTCGTACATTAAAATAGTAATGATGTAATATTTTAGCGTACCTATATCGACTGACAGCTCTGTTTTATACTCACGATTTTCTATAAAATAGTGAAAGGCGGTTAAAATTTTTAAAAACGGCAACATTGCAATGTAGGACTCTAGCATCAAACAAATTATAGTGAAGTAGTAAAGTATGTTTGAGTAAGCATGGTGGATGAAAACTGTGTTGTATTCGATTTTAAAGTGTTTGGTGTTAATAACTAGCGCCGTTTGACATTCTAAAACTGACAGTAAAATAAAGTTATGTTTATGTGAGTTCGTGAAACTGTTAAAATTAACTTGTTTATGAATTCATCACATGTTGTGGAATGTTTTATTAAAAGGTAACAAACTTACTACTTATAATTTCTTGCTTTTAAAATATAGACAAGTGTATATGCATGTGTACAATACAACATGGGTCATCGCAATATTTGCATTCTTGAATAAAGTAGTTAAATGCTACACTTTTTAATATTTAATTAGGTTTTGTAAACAACTTGTGTTCATTCAAGAATGTTGTGATTGGCAAAATAAAGGAGTCATTATTGTTTTGAATATATACATCAAAATTTAAAATGTGTGGATGACCAGTGGACTAAATAAACAGCTTTTATTTATAAAAAAATAAAACTATATTATGTGTTTATGTCTAATGTCAAAAACACTATAAACTTTGTTTAGTCTGCTTATGGGAATCTGAAGTAACAAATGGCAATTAATTCGTGTACCTACGGTTTTATAAAAAATATTAAACGTGATGAGTATGTAATCAAGTAATAGTTTATAAATTTATAGACTATTGGGATATTATCTTAGGTGGCGTCTACGAAGGAATGTATTGCGGGATATTGATTCGGCTCGCCGTCACAACATTTGCCCTCCCACTTTGGAGTAGCTTATAGTACACTTTGGGGCGTGGCGAAACCACGTGCTTATAGGAACTTATTCATTTATTATAATTTTTGTTGATAATGTACCTATTCTTCATAATCAACTATCCGCTTAAACAAATAAAAACCGATAAAAAAATCCTTGTACTATTCCGACCGAATCGCATGGCATGGTTTCCAAACATTGGCTCTAGATTCATTCATGACAGACATAAGCGTAGCGAGGGAGGCGCAACCAGGCATACGACCAATTCCTCACTCAAAATTTAAAAGTAGAGACGAAACACCAGACATTGAATAACTTATAATCCATTCACGCAAACGGAAATCGCAATGAATCATTAGTCATATTTAAGTAATTCAATGTGCTATAAAAATGTTTCGTTACCACCTATTACTATTTACTATTTGAGTTTACGTTTAAAATTTAAATAGATACTTATTTTTTTAAGCTTTCTGAAATAGTATTTATAGCATGTAAATAAATAAGTACAGTATGAATTACTGATTTACCACAATCACTTCTGAATAAAAATTTCACCAATAAGATTTAATTGTCTTTATAAAAATGTTTACCTTAATCAGATTTTATGCAATAATAATATCTGAAAGAATAAACAACAAGTTTCTGCACTTCTATACTGAATTAGGCATTTTGTATAATTAATTTTTCAGTAGTGTTTAATACTTTCTAAGATTTAAGTATTTAGTTTATTAATTGTCTTTTTATAGTGGCACAAGAATAAATTTAATTGATAGGTTTCCTCCAGACAGTATATATAATACCAGGAGCTGATTTTAAGTGACAATTCCAAAGTAAGTTCAATAACAACATCGAAGTCAATGATAGACTAGCAATAAAATTATCTGGCTCCTCAATGTTAGTGTTAATTAAAAAAGCAAAGTAGGTCCCCTCTCTTCAATTGTATATTACCAATGCTTTTATAAGTTAGGTAGGCAGTCGCCCCTTCCTTAGTTGTTCTTTTACCGAACCTGCGGCCTGAGACAACTAATAAAATATTTTGCAGTTGCGCCCATTGCTTTCACTGCTGATGGGATGGACCACCAGGGTGTCGATGAGACGCCAATGGAGTCAGCTGATTATTGGAAAGTTTTTATCGACAATAGTCTCGCGGATACAAGTTTACTCATCTAAAAATTTTGCACAGCGTATTTTTTCATTTGAAGGTAGCCGAATTAGCTTGAGAAGGGTCACCGACCCGAAAATCGAGTTTCTGTTTGCATGAGTTTGGTGACGAAAATACGTTCTTGGAATTCTCACAACGTCACCCTTGGATTCAGAACCACTTATTCAATTGGGGAGCCATTCAGTAGAGGTAAAAGACCTTGGCAAGTAGCAAGTAACCGAATATGGTATACTGTCTGTTATTAATTACGTTCTGAGGATTGTTATAGTTTACTCCAAACGCTAAGAGAGATTAAATTGTGTGTGGTAGCTCTAATATTAAATGATTTAATTTAAATATTTTATACCATCCATATACTAACAATTTGAGGTGAACACGAAGAATAATTGAAGTTTAATAAACAGTTTTTAGTTAACTTACGAATCTAAACAAATTTGAAAATAAATCATGGCTAAGTTTCCTTTTTATTAAAGATATGGGTAAATTCTGATAAACAGACTAATCAATTATTTAAAAAGGACCATAATTTACCATACAAAAGCTGATTCTTAATGGAAATATAAAGGAGTGTTGCATTTTCATTGTCTTTATATTTGAAACAATAACGTAATATTTGAAAAACCCAAAACCAAAATTGTATATTCATTATGTTGCCTTTTTTATTAGTATACCTAAAATCTTTACACGCCTATGATCAATTCAGGTAACTTTAGGGTAACTTTCAGGTAAAATTTTCGCGGGAACTAATCCCAAGCCAACTTACCTATGTTATTATAAACCAAGGTTTCAAGAAATTCTTTAGGACTAAAAGCGATAAAATAATTGTTATTTTTTTCATATGTTTAATAAAACAAGTTATTAAAATGAGTTTCAACAACTTACATACCTCACGTAGGTATATTCAAATGTGAGAAAAACTTGTCTTGCAAATATACAAAAAAGAATAAGTACTCGATGGCAATAATTGTAACACGGCTTTTTTTGCAATTTTACATAAACAGAATAGATATTAAAATTTCTGTTTTTAACTCACAGCTGCTTTGTAAGATAACAAAAAAAGTGTTTTGATATTTAAACACTAAATTTTAATCCACACCAAAACAAGGTATATCAACAAAAATATAATAGATACATACAATTCGTTTATAAATTCCTTTATTATTATTACGTCTTTTCTTTTACCATTTATCCGAGTTGTTGGAAAAAGTGACCCTTTGTCTACAGAGTTTCATCAGTCAACCAGAAATATTATGCCAAGTTGCGTCCAGTGGTTAATCCAAACGAAATAATTATATTACAGCTAAAAGACGGTTTTTAAAAATGTTGGCAAAATTATTTTATTAAAGTTGTTAAATGAAACTAAAAACTTATTGCAAACGTTTATTTTAAAAATACTTAAAGACCAACTTAAATATTTGTACTTAATTATATTACAATCTTAATTTTGGCATACATTTTTTTTGATATAAATTCATTTTTCCTTGGAAGAACAATTTGTCAAGAAAAGTTTTTTTTCTTACTACTTTTATACTGCGAAGTTTGTATATATTTCACATTGCACATTTTTAAGGGTTTCTAAAAATTAATGCATATTGGCATGATGCGTATAAAACATTGCTTTAAAAGAATTAAACATGGTCGTCTTTATTATTGAATTATAAAATGTTTCTACTATACGAGAAAGAAAGGGGGAAGATTTTTCAAGATTTGTTAAGAAACAACCACAAAAATTGGTAATGTGCACATCTTGCGGCTGAAATATCAATAAATCATCAGTAAAATAATCATCAATTTCAGAGAGATCGAGAAATGGTAGGTCAAAAATAATTGAGAAAATTACATCTGAATTAGTATTTTTATATCCTAAAGAAAGAGTAGAGTTTTGAATATTCTTAAACCAAATTTGGCCTAAATGAAAAGGGCATCCAGTTATTTTAACATTCGGAAACAATTTTTTTGTGGCTAAATCTGTGACTGCCTTGAAATTTTCTTATACATGTCTATCTAATAAGAAAATGCTTATTGATAGGATAAGAATTATTCCGAAATATAAAAAGTACCAACGGTACATAAATATTATTCTCCAGCTTGATAAAATTTTATAACACTCCTTGATTTTAATAAAACATTTACATGGTTTTTTTTTATACATTGGTATGCATTTCGGTTGCCCGTTCAGGCGATTAGTTTCGACTTCTTGAGCCATCTTCACTTCAGGCCAAAAAGGCCAAAATGAAATCTCATAGATTACTTATATAGTCTTAGAGTTACTCTCGAATGGTTCTTTTAAAAAACCGTATTAACTCTGATTGTCAAATAATAATTTTTTAGGGTAGTTGCACGAATCTTTAAATTAGATGGGTTAATTACCTAAATTGTTATGCCAAATTTTGTCATCAAGATAATCATTATTAGTTTACCATAAGTTACCAAAAATTATTTCAGGTCGTTTCGACCATGTTATATGACTTAATTCACATTTTCTGGCATGCAACACTTAACGTTCTCTATAGAATTTTTCAGGTATTATCCTTTTTGAAGCTTTGGGCCTTTGGGTTTGTTTAATTTCACCATTTCATCACTGTTTTTTCTACAAAAAACTTTCCCCATGAGGGAGCCTAACAATTGTTCCTCTTTTTAAATTTTAATTATCTACTTATTATTTAATTATCATTTTGAACTCATTTTTGTCTGAAGATGGCTCAAGAAGCCGAAACTAGTCGTCAGCCTTAACCTATAGTATATTATATTTATGTGGTAATTGACTTGATGTCTCATTTCCTCACCAAAGACAACAGACAATTTTATTAGAACAATTTTTTTTTAAATGAGCTACTCTACTCGCAGATACCTATTCAAACTGAAAACTGAATGCAAATTCATTTCCTTTATGGCGTCATTAATATCGCAGCCACCTAAAACTATATACAATAAACAATATTTGATTTACGATTTAGGTTCATATCGGATGACACATCGGCCCAGCTGCAATGTATCATGTCCTAAGGACAAATAATACCAACTACTTTACCATCATAAACTTTAATAAACTGGATTTTATAATTAATATTCACCAATTGTGAACTTATTGCGAATTAAGTAAGCTCAAACTAAAAATCTTTACAAATTCTCCAAATATATAAACTTTATACAACCTGAAAATTAAGTAACCCATTGTTAACTGCAAACTAAACATTTTTACAAACCGTCACTTCTATTAAAACGTTTATTAATCTTCAGCTGCGAATTATGTTATTGCTATCTGTAACTTGGTTTAATAGTTTCGCCAATTGCGATTTGTAATATAGACCTGTAATATTATCTCTAACTGAAATTTATACTGTGATTTACTAATATCGCCAAATAATCGCAAAGGCTGTTATTGCTCAATGAATTTAAAATTGTATTATACAAAATATTTACCAAAAATTAAAGAAAACTTGTTTGAAATTAAATTTTTTATAATTTTTGATGTATACTGGAAACTAATTAAAAAAAAATATTTATTTTTAATACAAATTCAAGTGATATCAATTATCTACATACTGCTTAAACTTTTTTTAAATTAGATTTAATAGCAAACTCACAATGCTTAAAACGCCGGCCCATGGTCACATGCGAATTAATTTTTTTTTCTGGATCATATTAAGTTTTTTATTTATACTTTATTGTTGTCAGGTATAAAAAAAATCAAAAATGCATTTTGAAAATTATGAATTTTATATCAAAAAGTCAGAAGCGCTTGCGCCTTAGCAGGCACGTGACGACTTTTAAACACGCATAATCTCATGAACCATAAAAGATATCTCAAATCTGTTTTCAAATATCGATTCAGTGTTAAATTTCACGTCGAAATGCTATTTTTGAAACCGGTAGTATCACTTCCGGTTCTGGTTTGTTAAAACCAGTTTTGAAACCGGAAGTCATAAAAATCTGCTATTCAAGGTGTTTGTCTCTATCTCTTTTCGTTTTTGAGTTATAAATTCGGACAGACAGACAGATGGACAGACAGGCAGAGCCGTATTATAAGACTTCTCTACACTTTAGGGTTTAGAAGTATAAAATTGTCATGCTTACGTTTTTCGGAATTTCTACCCGACTCATCAGTTCAATAGCTCTTTACGGATGTCAACAATTGTAAATATTTACTTTTAGATAACAAGATTTATCTATTCTGTTAATGTTTTAAAAATGGTGCAAATTTAAAACTAGACACAAAATTTGCAACTTGTCAAAATTTTATAAATCTTATATTTTATAAAGATAATTATTTAAATGGTTTTCTATATATTCCTTTTTTTTCATTTTGATTATCATAATTATTGTAATGCCAAAACCTTTACTTATCACCCTGTTTAGGAAGTTATGAATAAAAAATCATCTGAAAAAAGTAACGAGATACTCCAGGTGTTCGTATATATAAAGGTATTTCAGTATCACTATCAAACCCTCCGTTCGAAGTCATTGACCCTTCAAGGCATTATACAGTGTGTCCATTTAGTGTGTAATTGCTCTATTACAGGTTCCTTAGGTATTAAAACAAGTAAAAAACGGCAATATTTTTGCCATAATTTTTTCGACTTTTTGAAAACAAATTTCTGACTATCACGTGACATGATATTGATGTCATAGGTCAAAGATTAATATCATTTTAGGGATGTTGTTCACTTGGTCCCAGCGGGGTACCGTAATCCTACCGGTCTTTTGGCCTCAAAGTTTTAAAATTAAGAGGTCGTTTTGGGCACAGTGGTGATCAATCATAAAGTAACTAATCCTTTTGATTTGATTTTTTTGATTTTTAAGAAAAAATAATAGGAATAATTTCAGTGATGTTTTTATTTTTTTTTCCAAACAAATATCGTTCCTTTGATTTGTATGGTAAAGATTTTTTTTATCCAAATAAATAATCTCGGTTTGATTTGTATAGTAAGTAAAGAATTTTTTCTCCAAATAAAAACAATGATTTGACAAAAAAATTGTTTGAATTGTTCGTAAAACAAATTTTAAAAAACTCATAATTAATAGAAAAGAATATGAAAAATCATAAGAAATTTAATATTACAAAAATACAACACTAGGAAAAATATTAAATAGCTAAATACAACACTAAAAAATATAAAAATATAAAATACCGAATAAAAATTATATTTATTTTTATAATGATGCGAAACTGCTTTAAAAAATTGAAACGTCGAAAGTGTGTTATTGATTTTCCTAGAACCCTAAATCCAGCTTTCGTACCCAGAACGGCTACACCTTTAGAAGCAATAAAAGATTAAATTCGGGTATATAACTGAAAAGGGCTCCACCCCATTTTAGGGATTTTTAACGATGCTGAGTCGATTACTATTGTATGTTTGTCACTATCTATTCCCGTTTCTGAGTTGAATATTTTCACAGACAGACGGACGAACGGACAAAGCCGTTGCTAAAAGTTTTTTTTTCGAAAACTAAAAAGATAAATTATAGATTTTTTAATGACATTTAAAGTAGTAGCACATTATAAAAATTTTAAGGTGAATAATTTAATTTTATAGTATACTATATACAAGTAAGGAAATAATTTTGTGCAAGTCTGAGCTAAACCGTTAGCACCTCTAGTGTTCGATCCCGGTCGGAGCGCCACTGAGATGAGAAAGGTGACAACAAGCTACGGTTGGGGTTGATCTGTGTATAAAAGTGGAGATTGAACGAGGGTTAGAGTAGGGTAGTAATCTAATAGCACTAATAGATTTTGTAGATTTGCACATACAGTTTTCCTTACCTGTATACATACAGGGTATTTCATAAGGAATGATCATTATTTTAATTATAGGTTCAGGACCTGCAAATATTAATATTTTACTAACTCTGGTGGTTCAAATGTTATCTACTACTAAGATATATATTTATTTTTCGTTTTTTTGCAATAATTTCTTTATTACCTAACGTATTGACTAATATCGTCATCACTAACCAAAACTACACATTTTAACACTACGTACGTTTCGCTAACTGTGTTAGCATCATCAGGAGTTGATGAAGAAGTGTAATTTTGGTTAGTGATGACATTTTTCAACATTAAATAAGGAAGTTGATCGACTTTACTTACTAATACTAATTATTTCATAACCTGTATATTTTTATTACCAAAATGTCATTGATCGTCGCAGTCGTATCCATTTTCATAAAATCTTACAGTTTACCATATAAATACCGATGCATATTTGGTGGTCCACCCAATATATACATGTTTGTAACAGTTTTTGATAACAAATACAGAAAGATTTAGAATCTGGCTTCACTGAAAATATGTTGAGTATGTTGTTACCACGATAAATTTTTACTGAATGTCACTTTTCAGAATTTATGTTGAGGCGTAGAATTTTTTGACATATCTACTGCCGTTTATATAATTACCAAAAAAAATATCCCTTAATGCAGTGGGCCAAATTGTGAGAATAAACACCCTATATATTATAATCCCTAATTGCATAGAGAAATCCATCCAATCCAACACCTAATCGGCAATGAAAATTTTTATAGAGCAATTTATCAATTCGAATGCTCAAGCTGAACAAAAAGATTTTCCATTAAGGATTAGCGTTGTAAAAAATATGTAAATTTTTACACATAAATTATCTACTCCGTGACAATATTATAAAGTTTACTGCTGACAATATTTAATTTCCCCACCTTGTTTTAGAAAAAACTTCCTCAATCATAAAATGAAAAAAACTACAATAAATTCAGAATTAAAATTTATCTCCTAAAAAACATTTGATTAGTGGATAAAATTGAAAATATATTGAAAATAGCTTTTGTACAAATGCAAGAGTTTTCAAACATTTTCGAAGGTCATTTGTTTCCACCTATACTCACTCGTTCATTATTCTCTCATCTAATCAAATGTACGTCTTTTTTGTTCGTTTCCCCTCTAAATTTAATAATTTCCAATTTAATAACAAATCCGAATAAATGGACAGGCACTTAATTAACTGAATACTATGCGGGTGGGGATTTTTTATGGCCATGTTTAATGTACGGAGTTGTTTGATCGAAGCTTTTGACCAAAGATGTCCCACATGTCGAATGTCTACGACTGAATTTTCCATCCATTGTTCTATAAAATAATCTTGAAATTGCTGCAACTTTGAAGCAGTAGGGGCACGTTCCATAATGATCAACCAACCATTTTACACTCTTGTACTTCCATCCACAAGCATTGATTGAAATAGAAGTTGCAACAACTAACACGGGTGTTTGGAAATATGTTTCTCAAAGCTGCTATTATAGCCATTTCAATTTTTAATGGTGGTGTATCTGAAAATTTTAAAGTAAAGTATTTGGTAGTATTTTATAATATCCATTATAAATTTCACATTAATTGTTAAAGACGATAAGTTGTAATTACTTACTTCAAAAAAAGTTCTAAATGAAATACAGTTCACCTGAGGGTACTTGTGGTTTTCAATATAATTATAATTACCAAAGAATTCATTTATTTTCGGGTGTTCCCAATTCCCAACAAATGTGACAAATCCATCATTATTTACATACATGTTATTATTCAACAGTTATTGAATTATTTAGATTATGTTTTAATATATGAGAAATATTTATTGTTATGGTAATTTATTCAAAAACTGTTTGGTTCAGAAGTAGAAAGAATATGGTAATCATACTTCTACTAATATGAATCTGCCGCACTTTTCATAAGAATACCTAACTAGATAATAGAAATATTAAAAGTAAACATAAATTGCAATTATGTTATATAGGCTAATTTAAGTCAAATATTTTATTTCAATAATCAAATGTTATTGATTGGATAACTGTCATTTTCTTTTCATGTCTCTATTTCATTTATTTTATTTATTTTCTGTAATGGTTAGATGTAAGAGTAGCCACAGGCTAAATCTCGCCTAACGTATTGTACTATTTTTTTGCAAATAAAGACATTTTATTATTATTATTATTATTAATATTTAATATTCAATATAATTAAACTATTTAATATTTAAAATAAATTTACAAAAAAAATTAATTTAGTAATTTATTCTGTTTCAAAAATACGGATTACAAATATTTTTTAAATAAATTCTGGAAAAATGTATTCGAAATATTTTTTTTTTATGAAGCTGTACACTATTTTTTATATGAATTTTTATCTTAAAATATTCACCTTTGGTAATATTTTGCTGAACTTTTGTTTTTCAAAATATTATTAAAAGAACAAAATTTAATAAAATACGTAATTTGCGTTGTAACTAATAAACGTGCAAAATTTCAACACTAGTATTATAAGAAATGGTCGAATGTGTAAAGTTGTGTCACTTAAATTTAGAATTTAAAATTTATTGATCTCCCAATCATTGAAAATTGTGAAAAAAGTACTTTATACCCAACATGCCAACGCAAGTCAAGTTACAATCCATACACTGTTTATTTATATAACAATAACCCCGGCTGTCTTAATGACAACATATTAAATTATAGCAACATAATGACTTGTTGCCAGGTTTTCTACATCGTTCGAGTTTCAATAGTGTTTAATTTTCTATTGGATCTGAAAAGTTAACAAAATATTCATTATTTACAAAATTTTTCATATAAAAGTCTTTTCGGAATCAAAAATATCAAAAACTCATTTGCTAACACGTTAATTTGTCTCTTTTAAAAATATCATCTAAAATATTTTAAATCTTTTACAATTTCTTTTTTAGTAATAAATTTTTTGTCTATACAATCAGCAACTCCTCCAGTTATACAGATTCGGTTAAATGGGAAAAAAATTAAGTATTTTGGAGAAATTGGCATAAAATCTACAGAAAGTTTTATTGTATCTCAAATTTGCTCCAAAAATGTACTTGTAAATCTTCGATACGACGTTTCGTGTTTTAACGGCCACCATGAAGTTATTTTTTTCAATACGGACCTGTCTTCTTTATTACAAAAATTGATGAACCGTTAAAATTCAAATTCAGTGATATATCACCCTTCTTATTTTACTATAACTAACATCATCAATGACAAATACTTTTTAATTACGGTCTTGTCGCAGTTCTATAGTAAATTTGTTTTAATTTTGTCAAAATGAATATAATACCTAACAATTTCGATAAAAAAGATAGATTATCAGTGAAATATAATAATATATCAAAATAGTAGAAATTAAACCAGCAGAAAGTAATCGACCTGCGTCGTGATTAAAAAATATGAATAGAGAATTTAAAGACAAAGTCAGTGGCAGAACTAATTTAAGTATAATTAATTTTTAATAGATATGTACCTAGTAATACTTTAAATTTATTGGTTGAATATTTGTAGTTATTTCCTAAAGTAAATCATTCGTTATTATAATTATTATCACCTTTTTTGCATAAGATAAGATCCAGGTCCGTATTAATAGATTATTGATAATGATAATTGTTTGTCACACAAAACGTCGTAGAAAATGTAATGTATGATACATCACTGAGTTTGTCTTTAAAATTCTCTATCAATATTTTTTAATCACAGCGCAGGTCGATTTGGGCTAGAAGTGATTGTTTTATGTACTTTGTGCTTTTTAAATGGATCAATTAATAAATAAGAACCAATAAGGAGCAAAAAATATTCTTACTCATTTTGGGCCTATCGATGCTTACTGTTAATTTTATTTTTATCACTAGATGGTTCAAAGTATCATTACAAATTGAAATTAAATTTTGATCTTGAATATTCCTTTCCCCGTTCTAACTTGTTCGTTGTTACTTTCCTCCTGCACATTTTTTTTAATTTCTTAGAACGGACAAATTTTGTGCTTTAGCTGGTATACTAAATAAGTAGTATAAAATAACTACTGTTACTTTCAATTTTCATGGCTAGGTAATTATTTAGTAATTTGTCATCGTAGGAAGTCATGTTTATAATAATCTTTGTGACCGATATTTTAATAATCATAAAATAATATAAACAACTTAAATAATACTGTATAAACAAGGTCGAGGACATAGCATCGTCGTGATATTTTTCCTCGAAACATATTTTTTTGGATTAGGTCTTACTCTATAAATGATATAAAAGTAAATCAAAAATGTATAGATTTATATTATTGGTTTCTTTTAGTTATGAGGGAGTAATAAAACCTGGTGTAGTATTTTAAAATATTATTTTTTAATATTTCGTAAATTTAGATAAACGGGTTTTTATAACTCACGGCGAAAAGAACAATAAAAAAAGGTTACACTATTTTTTTTCAGCTTGTAACTCAAAAATTTTATTGAGGTAATAAAACTAAATCTAGTACCACACGTAATATAATTTAAAAAAAAATTGATTTAATATCCGTTGTTACATTGAAGGGGCTAAATTTTATTGTTTTATGTATATATTTAAAAAAAAAACACCCTTTGTTGCACAATCTTTTATCTTTTTTACTCCTTAATATGGGTCCTGTTCAACCCTCCCGTTTGGGCTTCATTTCCAAACATGGGGTTGAGACTCCCTCCCTCATATAATTTTTATTTCATTAATTTTTCATTTATTTAAAATTCACACATGTTCCTAGTATCCCTTTAATCTTTTAATAAATAAAAAAATTCATTACATATTTTACCTTCTTGTACCTGTGCGCACAATTGTTATGAACATTTCCTTTGAACCATGTATCTTGGTATTTAATTTTCATCTATCTTTATAATTAGTTTGGTAAGTTCACATATTGTAAAATTTTTTTCTTCCTAACACGTTCTCTCCCCTTCAATGTAACAACGGATATTAAATCAATTTTTTTTTAATACATGTACTAGATTTAGAGTTTTACTACCTCATTACTTGACCACATTCGAGAAAATGGATAACCTTTTGGATTCAAATTTTATTGAATTGTTTATATTTTCTAAAAATATATCTAATGATTCTAAACTGTTTGGCCAAATTCAAAATTTTGTTTAAAAATAAATAACCTGTTCTTCGAATTTTTTCGATATATAGTTGTAAGTAGAGGAGATCGAGAAGAACCTAAAGCAATTACAAAATTTTGTTGAAAAAAATCGTTTGAAAGTAAGTTATTTTAAAATATAGTATTACTGTGATAGTTAATATACTTAATTTAGTTATTTCGATAAAAGTATTGGAATTCGTCCAGACTGGTGATCTAAATATGTATAATAATTTATGTTAATTTTTTAATAACCTGTTTTTTACCAATAAATCTGATTTTTAATACGAATTTTGATAATTTACTGCAAGGTGAATCTATAGAGCTTCAAATAGAATACAACTAAAAAAATTGTATATACAAAAGTACCTGTGAATGCGATAAATCTTATTTAGGGTAAATAAAAATAAATTTTACTTAACAAAAAGACAAATTAAAAAAAATAATTTGTAAACATGCTAGGGATTTAGGATACAAAATTCAATTTAATTCAACTGTTATTATTTCCAAAAAATCAAAAAACATAAAAAGAAAAAATTAAGAGTTATTTTGTTAAAACAACCAAAAAACGTGGATCAATGTTCAGTCGAATATAGCCACATTTATTACCTTTAATAAACGAAAAAAATTTCAAAACATATATATGTTGTAGAAATGTGGGCCCCCAGAAGGGCAGATAGCATACGCTGCGTCGGCGTGAATATGTTGAATTTTGGAGATTTGACGAATGTTTGATGATCTTGATAATTCGATTTGTCAAATTACACTGGTCTCTCTTTATTTGTATACTTAACGCGATGATTAACCGTGTTCTGTTTATTTCTCAGAGCAATAAATATTTACGAATGGAAATAAATATCTTTTGTATATTTTGGAATATTATAGAGACACAATAAATCAATTTTAAAATGGGCTAAGTGTTCGGTTATATATTTGTAAACACAGACGAGTGTCTGAGAAAATCTTGAAATAAGATGCAATAAAATAAAATTTCAAATTAACGCATTTAGACGTTAATTGATAATTAATTAATTGTCTCTGTTATTCATTTATTATAAATAATTTGTTGTACTGTAAGGAATTATTATGACGAGGAAAAGGCTTTGGATCAGACTACTTGAATGGCGTCGTAAATCATTGAATGTTTTAAGTCTGAAGACGCCATTGAAAGGCAAAAGGGAAATAATAGACATTCAGATAGAATTAGTGTCAATGGACACATGTGTCGAATATTGTTCGAATATATGGTTTTCAAGAATATCGTCACCACTAACCAAAACTACAATTTTGTAACACTCTACGTACGTATGGAGCATTTATATTTACCAAGAATAGAAATTAAGATATAATAATTATTATAATGGTATTTAAACAAAATGTTACACAATATTTAATGATGTTATAAAATTAGGTTGATGCAGCGCAGTACAGAGAGACGCAGACGATATAGTGACAAAATTCATATACCGGTCCTGTCATCTCCTGTCGCGAGACCGAACCTGTATGCCATCTTCCTTAGTCTTTGTAGTGCTAATTGTAAGAGATAAACACTACATGAGATGTCAGACAGAGAATGTCACTCTGGTTATATTGTCAAGTCGTCATTTTGGGTTATTTGGTTGTGTTGACAAGTTGTCATTTTGGGTTTTTTGGTTACATTGACATGTTGTCATTTTGGGTTTATTAGGTTATGAAAATCTGTCAATTCATTTCATCTTTTTTTAGATTGATAATTGACGTTTCAAGTGTATTGAAGTAGTATGATTATAATCTGGTCTCAGTTGTTGGAGACCGTTGTTATTCTTTTTTAGAACAAAGCAAGACCTGTTTTTTGGAAAACAATAGAAGTGAAAAACAAAATATATTAACAACATTTTTTTTATTTTATGATAACATGTCATTGTAAAATTTATCTACAAATCTATTAAAAGAAAACATTTTTTATATAATTTTCAATCTATCATTTTGGAGTTTATAATCGTACACACGATATTTAATATAAACGTACAACGATATGTAATATAATCGTTTCACGATACTTTTTTCTAGCAAAAAAATATTACAACGATTTACACAGGTTGGGCACGTCCATGAGTAATATGTCAATGATTATCACGTTTATGAAATTATTATTATGATAAATTATGGTTGATATTGAAATATGGAAGATGAATAATAAAATAATAAAAATAATAAAAATTGTTAAAAAATAGTAATAATGAAATAATTTAATTGTGACAATATAGATAATTATTGTTGTTGTTCATTTTATATTTTGTCGTTAATTTATCTTGCCAAAAAACACTCAAGCTTTTTTTAAGGATAAATTTCTTTTAAACTCAAAATTTTTCCATCAGTAATTTTTCTCGAAAAACTAACATTTGGCAAAATCGCTCGACCTCCGGTCTCGCGATTTTTCCATGTCACTTTTCTCGTAAAATTGCTGATTGGTAAAATTTTTCGTTACAAAGAGAAATTTATCCGATAAAAAAGAGCTCTTGTGTTGAATTTTTTTTTTTAACTAATTCAACGTATAAAAATTAATTATATCTATTTCTGAATTTTCCATTTATATAAGTAAGTGTTCTTACCCTTACTTATGGAAATTATGATATAGGGCAAACCCACCTCTAATACTGATATAGGTAGTTTTTCCCTTTTGTGATAGAACTGTGCTTTAAATCTAATCATTTTCATCCACAGAATCTGTTCTTAAATTTATGGCCTACCTTTTTATACCATGTTAGAAACATATTAATTTTCTTTCATATATCAATAAATAATTATTATAATTGATTAAAATTGTATTCAATATTTGTGTGCAAAATTTATTAATGAATGAGTAACGAACGTTATCAGATACAAAATTCGTAATGTTATGAATGGAAACCCATTAGAGAAATAAATTTAAAATATCTGAGTTGTTACAGAGATAACAATTTTGATTTCGTTTTGTATTGAGATTTATGCTTATATTTTTTTATATAGCACCACGCGACGATGTTATCGCATATAAATAATCGAAATTTCCCGTCAATGAAACATTATTTTAGCATGTTAAGCACTTCCACTATATAATTTGTCAATATTACGATGAAATAACATCAAAAATTGTAAATGTAAAATTTTATTATTCAATCTTAAAATTAGTAAATTACATGGAGAAAATGGATTTTAGAATTATATTTTGGTGTTTGGCAGTGTTAATAAAAACCAAAGACAAATATTATGTCGCGTTTAATTTAATTAGGTAAAAACTTATTTATTATCATAGAAATACTTAAAAACATTAAACTGTAATAAATATTCTGACGCATGTTTTACAATGACAATTTGTTTAAAAAAAACGTATTTTCCAGTAGATTAAATTTAACGTCATTCAGCAACATAAACGGAGTTGAAAAATACTAAATAGAGGATTCAACTCAGATATTATATTAAAATTAATTGATGGATTACTCTTAACACCATCTAATGGCGAGTAGAATAAATATTGAATATGGAATTGTTGTTAAGACTAATTAAAAAACTTTTCTGAATTATGAGGGTGATTCCACCACCTGACAGTAAAAATGTCACTATTACATAGTAAGGACGCGCCAAGTACTCTTCGGCACTGTCGTGCGAAATACTGATAGGCGCCTTTATCCTATACAGGGTGTTTCAAAAGCCTGGAAACGATCTTATCATCAATTTGCTTTTAAACAAATTCAAAATAGCCTCCTCTAGCAAAAATAAATCAATGTTTTTAAATTTTAAGCGCATTAAAATGTGAAAAAAGACATTATTACTAACTCCCGAATTTGGACCATTTATCTTTGGTAGTTTTTGAATTCCGGGACCGTTTCCAGACTTTTGAAACAAGCAGAACCGTTTTCAGACTTTTGAAACATGCACAACAGTTTCCAGACTTTTGAATCATTTGTAATTATTCTATAGAGAGTTTTTTCCCATTTTTCTGATTTTGTTTTTTGTTTTCTAATTTTTTTCTCATTTTTTCTTTTTTTTTGGGAACTTGTAACCTTTTGTTTCTTATTCCTGATTTTTTGCGATTATTTGCCATTTTTTTGGGATTTCGTTGCTATTTTTTTGCGATTTATTTCATTTTTTTTGAGTTTTTTTTCCTTTTTTATGGTTACAGTTGTTTTTGGTTGTTCTTTAGTTTTTTCTCATTTTTCTGATTGTTTTTATTGATTTTTTTCTCATTTTTACTTTTTGGTTTTCACATTGTTTCTTATTCATCTCAATTTTTGTGATTATTTGCGATTATTTGCCATTTTCTTGGGATTTTTAGCGTTTTTCGGCTTTTAACAATTTTTTTGATTTTTTCGTTTTTTCCCGTATTTTAAAATTTTATTTTTTATTGTTTTCCCAATATTTTCTAATTTTTCTCTCAATTTTGTCCAAAGTTTTTTGTTTTTTTTTCCGATTTTTTTCTTCAATTTTTTCCAATCTTTCCTCATTTTTTCTTATTCCTCTGATTTTTTCGATTTTTTGGTTTTTTTTCCTCATTTTTTCTATTTTTTGATTTTTTTGTTGTGCTGCGTCGTTTTTGTCTGCTTCTTTTTCAGCTTTGTTAAAAACTTAATTGCTTTAAAATGCCATAGTTTTTTTAATGTAATTTCTAAAACCCGACGCCTATGTTAAATATTTATCATTAACTTACAAAATGAACGATTTGTATTATTTTAACTAAATACATCACGGCTGAAGTCATGATTAATTTTCTTAACTAAAATATATATTTTACAACTTGCAACAAATATAGAGCCAGTCGATTATGATTTCGAATAGTGAGAAAGTGTTAATTAATGACGTTAAATAATACGTTTTGTTTACGGAAATTAAGTGCATTTGTTATTATTTTTGCAAGTCAACATTATAGTCGGAATATGTAAAAATATCAGTTGTTAAAGTTTTGCTGTGTTCTTTTATCACCGTTATTGAGCTCGTTTTAAATTCTTATTGCATGAAATGGTAAATATAAATAAATTCAATGTCATTTGTAAACGGCATTAAAAGCTAAGGTATAATTTCGATAACTGTACATTTTTATATAGCTTTAACTATACACATAATACTAAAATATGTTATTTTTATGCTTAATATTACTTGTTTATTCTTACTTTGATGTCCAGCGGTAACTGCTATTGATTCTTTTTGAGATAATTAATAGTTTATATCACATATTATCTTTTAATCTTTGAATAAAAGAGAATTATTAAATATTTCTAAAATATGTTTCGTTTATATGTTTACTTCAATTAAATGAAACCAACTGGTTTCAAAATAATAATTGTAATTTGATAAGATAATATTATTATAAACTAACACACGCGGAACTAGTATTTCCTTAAAATTATTTCCCATGTTATCAAAAATTTTAAAACTGGTTCCTATCGATAATGATTGATAAGATATTTAATTAGCTGCAGAAACATAAACCGCAAAGATTAATTCTGGGATTTACAGAATAATCAATATAAGGACAATAACAACAACAAAGGTTAAAATCCAAAAACAGAGAGAGTAAGTTATTGAAACTATACACTGACTATTACCATACATGTTTCATCCTTATAGGAATCATCAGTGGTAATTTGAGTGAATAGTTTCAAAAACCTACTCTGTATACCCCAAGTATTTCTATGTACTATAAAAATGATAGATTGTCACGACATCTATCGTAGGTTGATGGGTACCAACCGGACTAGTCACATAATAGGATCATTCCTCTGTAAAAGCGACTAACCAAGTACAACTTGCTGCCGGTAGTTTAGGAACTTTTCGATCCTGTTCCATTTTCACTGTAAATGTTTATAAATTGTTTTTATAAAATTAATTAAAAATTGAGTACACTAAGTATACTTATTTTTTTTTAAATATCTGAATTAAATTTTCTTAAATAACTACAATCAGAAAATAAATAAAATTATTGAATGGTAACAGATAACTAAAAATTACAATGACTGAATAGTCATTGTCTGTGAATTATTTTAATTCTATAAGAATTGCTCAAATTGTCCTCCCCCTTATTCAAAGATATTTTATAATTCTTGAACTCATATTTTAATGGTAAAAATTGAACATGACCGTACTTATAAAGAATTCCCCCAAGTTCACTGTCGAAATCTACATGTTCTACATGGATGAATAGAGAAAAAAATGGGAATTTCAAAAACGAAATCCAAAGTACAAGTCCGTAAAATAGTTGAGGGTATCCCTTTAAGACGAAACGTTGTTTTCAAAAATTGGATACGCTATGTTAAGCGATATTTGGCAGTTTTTTTCTATCTTTCAAAATTGAGGTGTTCCTTAAATAAAACCAAAATAGTCAATTTCGGTTTTTCCCAAATATCTTGAAAACTTTGTTTTTATAACGGTTTACGAAATTCAAGTGTTCAATTAAATTTGCGCCACCCTGTGTATCTGCTAAAACTATTATTTTCCAACTTTCTTCTTTACTAGTCCATAGTTTGCAGAACCAAAATGACAGTTTATATTTATATTATATGTAATTTGACTCGTAGAAGGATGTAAAAATACACTGGATGTTTCATTTAAAAATCCAATTTTTGAGCTGTATTACTTGGTGAACTGATTGAATAATATAAATATTATTATACTTTTAATTTGAATAATTCAGTTTACTTTAAATTATCTAAGTTCCTGTCTTTGAGTAAGAACCGTGTGAACTAATTGGACAAAGCATTTAACTTGTTTTTATTTCAATTTGTAGAACCATTACTGTTAGCTCCCCAATATTATGTATTAAATATATGTGATACAGAATTAACAATGTATTAGAACTATTCTATTAAAGCACTTGTAATAAAGAGGAGGAGAACACAATTGTATTATAATGACATTCATTGTTTCAGTAAAACTGGTAATTTATTCAATGAAAATACACAACAAAACAAGACTTGCACTTCAAACAGCCATAAATAAATGATTGAAACAGGAATCTAAAAAATGGTACTTAAATTTATAGCAAGATTTGTTCATACAATCAAAAGACGTGAGCATGATTGTTTGGGTAACCGTAACTTTATGTTTGTTTTACCAGTAAGAAGGTAAACCAAATTCATGGTGGGATATGTTTATTTTTGTTTTGGAAATAGTACAGAAATGTAGGTACTATTAAGTATATTCAGTCCAATTAAAGGAGCATATTTATAATATTCAAATCTTCAAGCATTGTTTTATTTATACGGCACCCATAGATCATTTTTAGGGTTCCGTACCCCAAAGGGTACAAACGGAGCCCTATTGTTCTCACTCACGTGCCCGTCTGTTCGTCCGTAACAGTATATACGTCTTGTTGTCCCAAAGCCACATACATTGTAAAAAATATTTTTAAATGTTTTCAATACAGCTAAAGGGGGGCGCTGGAAAAAAATTTGGCCTACCCCATCAAGTGAGGTATCGTTGTTTAGAGCTCATTGAGTAGATAAAAGCTGTATTTTTTGTATTCAAATATATTGCAAAACGTAGGTATGAGAAGCCGCCAAAATCAGCATTCAGAAGTCAGAATTTTTTACAAGTATTTTTTAACCTTCATTGACTTATGAACTTGAAATTTGGTGATAATGTTTATTGTTACGTATATTTTACCAACAAATACTAATATCCCTCATCTTTAGGGTTCTGTACCTTCCTATATATGCGAATTGTGATATTCGATATTTTATTATTTATTATTCCTCGAATGCAAGAAAATGGAATTGAGAATGTGCAAGCTAATATTACCAAGACGAATTTTTAATATGTAAATGTCAATAATATTTAAGCAAATAACACATTTTCTTAAAAAAATTGACGCCTTTACTTTTTGTAATACATTTTTTTTTATTTACTTATTTATGCTAAATCAGAGCTGGCCCTAAGCACTGTGCTTTGTGCTTTGCTAAGCACTCTTAAGTAGGCCCTAAGCACTGTGCTTGGCGCGTTGTTAAGCACTCTTAAGCACTTTTGTGCTCGGGAACACAGTTCGTACGAGTACTTTTTAAATCGGTGCTTAGTGCATTTTACACTACCAAAAGGTTTGTTGCTCGTCAAAAGTGTTCGCAAGCACTTCAAAAGACTCCTGCGCATTTCAAAAGTATCGCGAGCACTAAGACCTTTCATTTTTTTAAATTCACACCAGTAAATATTAGTATAATTTAGAAACAAAATATTTACTATTTACAACAAATATGATATACATCTTGTGTAATAATTCTTAAAAAAAAAACGTTTTATTAAGTAGCGAAACAAAGCGAAGATGCCTATTGACTTTACAATGTCCGTCTGTCTGTCTTGTCTGTATGTCTTAGCGATAACTTGAGAACGGTTTCGAATTTTGGAACTCTGCTTTCGGAAACCGATAGCTTGTCACCTTAGCTCGCCTACCTATTATTTTGAGTGGCCCAAGTTAACTCTACAACCCTACAACCGCCTATCTGTCTGTCTGTGCCTAGCTGAGCTGCTTGGATACTGTTAGCTTTACGTTTATCAGTATATTAAAATACAAGTTTCATAAGACATTAATTTGGTTCACGCGCCAATATTTAGAAAACAAATCGGTTACGTGTATTTTATACCGTTTTTTGTTATGTATTCAAAAATAATAAAATTACTTTGTTTTTCTATTAAAAAAGTTCAGGCATAAATTAAAATTTTTGATATTTTTGATATTCCAATTATAAGCGGTTTTGTTGGATTTACTCCATTTTTATAAATAAGCCAACAGACACTTCCATTTCAATAATTTAAATATTCAAAAAGTGCTTGGTGCTCGTTACCACTTTCCTGTAAAAGTGCTGAGAACTTGTAATTTTTAATCACTTTTTTGGAGTGCTTTGTGCTGGCGAGCACTTTTTGTCAGTGCTTGTCACAGCTCTGTGCTAAATCAATATCTAAACTCAGAATTTTATATTTATACAAATATGAAAAAATGCAAATTTTAATACCTCAGACTCCCTATAATTTTTTTGTCTTATTAAGCACAAACTTTTCGTAATACAATTTTTTGTTTACGTATGTACCTTCTTGGCCGAAAATTTCCAGTAATTTTTTTCAGCAGCCACAAATATTTCTGGATAACGTATTACTATGTTAAGTTACTTTATCCAGGTGGATGGTAATTTAATCAAAATAATATAATAAGTTCATTCCTCCGTTTGAAGTAGATATTTGTATTATCTTGTCATTTACAGTTAGTTAGTTATCTAAGACTTTGTATTTTAGAAAGAAATGCAATCCAAGATTATATTAAAGATCATAGCCTAAATGCGTTAAATTACAAAATGAAGCAAATGTAGCAAAAATCCCCACATTCTGAAATCGGAAACTTTTACTGACTTATGTATTCAGCTTAACGACAGTATTTTATATTTCAAAACAAACTCTTAAAGTTTACTAAATAACAAACCCGCTAAAATTATTGAAATAAACCAACTGTTTAAAACACTGTATTTGTAAAAGCAATATTGAAAGACCGATATAAAATACTGTGATTCTATTTTTGGTTTCCACAAAACTTGCGTGTTAATAAATTATATTCGCGAATTATTTGGCGACTAGTGCAACGATAAAATTGTAACTAATATATTAATTATTTAATTGCACTAACATTAGTGTTGTGCCAAAATTCTTTACAATGTTTACATTTTAGACCCTCAGAAATGAATTTGCTGTAATTGGAATATATAGATTATTTATGCTTTTAATAACAACTAATCGCTTTCGAAAAACAAGACTAACAAACTATTACTCTTTTTATTTTTAGTCAAGCAATACAGTTTTATAACTTTATACGTATATAAAAAGGGCAAATCTACTAGAATGTAAGTTAAATTTGTAATTCCAAATTTTAACATATTTGGATATATTTCACTGCAAAGTTATCCAGAATTTACAATCCTATTCATATGTGTTCTTAAAATCACATTAATATAATAAATATTTAATACCACATCCAAACTCTTTATTTTGTTTCTTCAATTAGTGTAATACAAAATACGCACAGTAATTTGTTCCACAAGGTTCATTCTTAGGACCGTTTCTTTTTAACCCAAGTTAACGACACATTTAAACTTCTTTGAACCGGTTTGGGGATGACATTCAGGATATTTATAAAAATTATCATTGAGCAACACTAAAAGATAGGGTATAAAAGTATTTTAAATTTAGTATCAATTTCTTTTTGAGTCTAAATTTTCAAATCTTACTAATTGTCTTCTAGTCCTCATTTAATGTTTGTTTTTAAATAAATATTATTTATAAGTAAGCAAATATAACATAATCGTCTTTGCAGATAGTAATTTTTGTAATTTATATCATTCTCTTTTCGTGAAAGATGATCAAGTCACGGAACATCATACTCTGCAACATTAGTAGATTGTGGTGGATAATCTAAAATAGATTCCGAGAATAAATTTTATTAAAATTACAGTTTGTTTTCGATCTTTTTTGCGGTAAATACTGTCTTCAAAACCAAGCTTTATTATGCTCTCATTTCTCCTATTCAATGAACTTACAAGAAGCTGTAAATTTGTAATTAACGACAAGTAAATAACTAAATATAGAACTAGATCTAAAGATTCATTAAATAGCAATGAAAAGAAACTGTTTAAAGGACTTGAATACATTTAATTAACAGGCGCCACTCTTGCAAGGGTATTCTACTCAGTTTTAATAATACTATTAATTTATACAATAACAACGTGCTCTATTAGTACGTAGGTTTGCCTGCGTAACCTATGACCTAATCATATACAATTTCAAATTGATTTTCATTAGCGACTAATTAAGTTTGTCCTACATTCCAGACAATTTAACTAAATTAATTTCATCCCTGGATTTTTTCGTTGGCTTTCAATTGTTGCTTGTTTACCACGGTCGTGGCGTTGATGGGTCTTTAACATTGTTGTTGACTCACAGACAATGCAGTAGACAACAATATTTTTTTAATTGATCTGTTTTGATTCGATGTTCGATTTATATTGTAGTCATGAGAGAAAAATATTGATTTGTTATGTCTTTCCTCATTTTGCATAACTTACAAAGAAGAGCTTTTTTAATAATGTGTTTAAATATTTTAAAAGTTCCTTATTAAATGAAATCAGGGTCATCTATTGATTTGTTATTAATATTAGACCTGGCAAATTTTATGTTACCTCAATAATACGCACTATGCAGTTCTAGGATTAAGTATCACCGATTTTTTAGGATCAGTACTGATTTTTTATACAATTTTTTAATATCAATTCAAAATGCATACAAAGTCCAGGCGCCAAATCTAATGCGAAACTTACATTAATTTACTGTATGTTTAAAATAAAACAAATTTGAAAAGTCAGTGTAAAATCTGAATTTTTTAATAAAATTCTAATAAAAAAATAGCCGGTTAAAATAAATCAAATTTAGAAAAATATATAAAAAAAGCTAAACTTAAAATTGAATATGATTAAATCCAAATTTTAGGACTGTTAATAAAAACCCAAATTTATTAATTGACGTATCTAATTAAAAAATCCACCCTTTTAGATTGTAAAAAAAATCAAAAACAAAACAGATAAAAATTGGAATTATAGGAATATTTTGACATCTTTAAGAAATTGCCAAGACGAACTTTTAGTATAATAATGTTGTTAATCTTATTAATTGCATACATTTTATAAAATTTTAGGCAAATAATTTAATAAACAAAACAACAATTTTTAAAACTTCAGAAGTAATAAAGTTTTTTTGTCTGACTAGGCACAAGCTTTTCGTAATACATTTTTTTTTGTTTACTTTTTTATGCAGAATCCAAATCTAAATTAATTTTTAAATTTTATTATATAATTCAGTTCGTCAAAAAATGTACAAAATAATATTGTAAATTTATAAAACTGAATTGTTTTGATAATACTTCTGCGTATTATTTTCTGAAAAGAAAATTGTTAGATAAGGGAAAATCCAGAGTTCCGGCCATTTTCTAAGAAAGACGGATATAGAAATTCTATTAAAAAAAAAGAAACCAACAATAAAAAGCTTCAGAACTAAGTGGTTTTCTCAAGTATTACCTTTTTACTGGAAAGAACTTATTTTATGCAGTACCCTTGTCAACTTCCATTAATAATACTCATAAAGCAACAAATATCTCATGCATCAAAATTAAGTTTATGTAAATTAATGAAATAAAGATTAATAAATAGTAATTGTTTTAAAGAAAAAATTGTATTAATAAAGGTAAAGGCGCGGTACTGTGGTGAAGGTGTTAAATTTTTATATAAATAAAGGTTAAATATATTATAGACAAAGTTTTGTTTAATATTTATTTACTTAATCGAAAATTAAAAGGCGAATTGATAATTCCGCTAATCTAATAATAACATAATATTTGTGTAAACAATATACTTATCGATTAAAACACATTATATCCCGTGTAGATATAGTCATATTTGACGAATGAACATAAAAATAGTTTATTAAAATTTTATATAATAATTACAATAACATTCTTAATTTTTTTGATATTGAATATAAAGTGGACATTTTCAGGAACAGTAGAAATAGTAATATAAAAGGGTCTAAAAATGGATTATGATTATAGTATATTATTCAACGAGCATATAATAGCGATTATATGCTGGTAGAATACTATACTTTATCCACGACTATTAAATAATTTTGGCTAAAACTATTATCAACCCTTATTTTTAAATAAGTAATATTGAAACAAAATATTATATTTCTGTATAACTAAGTAATTAAAAGAAAACACGTACGTATACCTAATTGTGAAAACAGTTAAAAAATGTTATTGGGTCATTTGACAAATTTTCAAACAAAGAATAATCGGTACCCTCTAAATAATATCTCACTTTAAGAATTGGATATACCCAATATTCCCTTTGATTATTTAGTTTTTTTCGGTCTCAAATATAGCAAATATAATTTCTTATTTTTCGACATACGGCATTGCTAAATTCGCGAAATGTTTATTTAAAACAGGTCGATCATCAGATTCGAAAACTAACTGCAGGTACAGTGCAGATGTCGTATCGTTCGTATTATCGTTGAATGTGAAAACTGTCTCCCGCTATTGTGTTGGTAGCGTTTGTTTAACCATCCTCTGCCGTTACGTCATAATCGGTGACGTATTCTGCTGTTTTACATTTGTCATATATTATTTGAATGTTATTTTACACTTAACCTCAAAATTAAAATATAACTAATGACATATGTTTGTATGAATAACTTGGTAAGGCCAAAAATTGTAGTTTGCTTTATGTGTTGCATAATTTAATAATTTTTTTTAATTTGAAACCTCCGTTTTTTTTAACTGACTTGTTTCAAATTTCTCGCTTGGGGATGTTTAACGTCACTGAGCGTGATTAAATGGCGAATTATATAATATATATCAATAATGTATCTCACGACTATATTTTTGGGGTGAACCCAAACGTTGTAGACTGCATTTAACGGTAAAAGCGGTATTCCAGCATCTCTTTCTCTTGAAAAGTTATTCATCAACTTCAAAATTAAACTTTGCCCTTTCTCATTACACCGGGAAGGCATTTTGACAATGAAAAATGAATTGAACTCTCAAAAGTAATAATTACTTAAGAAATACCTTAATGACGTCATAATTCCGTCTCATCCATTTCATGATTCAGAGGTCAAGTTGGAAAATGTATGACGTAACGGCAGAGAATGGTTAAATAAACTCTAGCGAAGCTATGTTGATATCGTGTGAGCACTATAAATGTTTAAAATTATACAGTACTAATAATGATGGATCGATATCAGAATCAATTATAGAAATTCACCACGTTCTTACACTCAAAAATAATAATTATAAAAAAAATAACTTGGTTTAATGACAGTCATTCTTGTGATTTGCATATGTCCTACAATTTCATGCGTGATAGTTGATTTGGAATCCTTTTGTACTTCTGTCGAAACCATAACATTGGCCATCTTTACCCCTTCGGCTATTTTCAATAATTGTGTTTTCAGACCTCTTTTATTTTATTATATTTTAGAAAAATGGCAATTCTTAGTTTCATTATGTAGGATTTGTCATTTTATATAAATTAATTGTTAAAAAATTAAATAATTTATTTTATAATTTTTTTTTTCATTGTTCATACGATGTAATAGTAGATTATATACCGAGGCGGGAAATCCATCATTACTGCCGAGGGCAAAATATAGATCACCGGGCGCTAGCGTCGAGGAGATATATTGCCCGAGACAGGAATGAATGATAATTTGGATACTGTTTTATTCACAATCATTTTATTTTACCCCACAATTTAAATATATCTAGTTATTGTTCTGTCAATTTAATGGCATGGACTTTTACGATTAACTTTGACAAATAAAACAATTTTTCATTTATAATACTGTTGTAAGTAATACTACTGTGTGTCGCTTTATGTTGATATGATAGTTATATAAAGAAGTCAAACTACGGGTTGGAAAGTGACAATTGACACTTCCCACCCTTGGGCTGGAATTTAAGTCAACTTTCCGACCTTTAAAAAGCTTGTAATTGACGTATTACATATACGATTGTGAATAAAAATCATAACTCATACATACATACATACATACTAGTTCTATGATTTAAATCTATATTAGCAGAATTTATAGTTTTCACTTTGCATAAAAAATCTACTTAGTTATTTTGATTATTTTAATGTGAATTGATATATTTATCTTTATTCGTTTCCACAAATGTAAATTAAATGATTATTAATTATAGGCACGAGTTAGAAATTAAAAAAAGTAAATTAAGTCTGAAACTTGTTATACTAAATAGTAGATCATAAATTTCTGTTTTTTTTTTGTTTTTACGGTTTAATATTTTTTCATGATAATAAATATATATATAGGAAAAATTTAAGTTTATAATGAGAGTAAAATTTTGTCAAATCATAAATAGATAAATAAACTGTGTAATAAATTTTGTAAGTACAAAATTACAAATAATTTACAAAATTATTAAATATTTTTGTTTAATTTTATAAAATTATCTGAAATGGAGATTGATAAATAAATTATTAATAATTGACGTCGACATTACTTAAGAAATACCTACCCTGTACATCAAAAAGTACAACTAGTCATGTCAAATATGTATAAGTAAAAGAAAAAAATTGTTTGGTCTATAAAAAAAGTAATTTTAGGAATGTTTATATAAAATCCACATAAACGCCATAAATTGAGTTTTTCCACTACTGGTATTAGAAGATTTCATTATCTACTGGTAGGAGAGAAAAATTAAATGACATAAGAAAATGTCAAATCCTTGTGAAAATTATTCAATGTTCTAGTAGTGGATAAAATGCTATATAAACTACGGTAGAGAAGATTCTCCTCAGTCTCGCAACTTTTCTCTCTCTCTCTCTCCAGTATTGGTAATTTTGCCCTTTTGTAGGTATAAGGAATACCTAATATTATTATGTTTTTTGTATGGACGGTATTGGTAATTTTGCCCATTTGTAGGTATCAGTAATACCTAATATTATTATTGAATGGACTTACTGCCAGATCGGTACCAGTGAAGCAACCCTTATATTTCGGGTCAGTAATCGATGATCCATAATTTTAGAAATATATTTTGCAAATATATAATGTGATTGACACAGTATGCTTTTGCTTAGAAAAATATATGATAAAAATTTGTTCAATTTTGGTACAATTTTGGTACAATTGATAGTCAGCTCTCACGAAAGATGAAAATCTTATAAGCTCTTTTAGTTGAAAATTCAATTGTGAAAATAATTCACGTCTTTAAGACGACCTGAAGACATTGTCGTTTATGATGAGAGAAGTAAAAATGCAGACACCGAAATCTTGGACGTCGGGACGAAGAGCGTCGCGACGTCGAATGTTTCATTTTCTGCTGATGGTGTTTTGAAGAAGTAAAACAGAACTGTCGTGTTTAAATTATGGGCGTCTCGCCTCTGAATACTGAATCTTCGTTGACGCAGTTTGAAATTTGAAATTTTACTGGTCTTTTCTTTTCTGGAGCTCTGAATTTTATACTGAGTTTGTTGAATAAACACTTTTGGTAAAAATGTTGTGTGGTACCTTGTTTGTTTGTTTCTCATGAGAAATATTTACAGCCATAAATATTTACGACTGAAACGAATTATTTTCAATATTTCAAGATTGTATGTTTTGAGATTTAAATGGAGACATTAATGATCTGTAAGCGGTATCTTTTTGTATAAACAGAGTCAGACGAGAGAGTGGGAAAATGAAATTGAATAAGGTGAAAAAAAAAATATTAAAAAAGTTTATTTCTATACCTATTTATATTTAATTTTGGATTTCTAAAGAATTAATGGTTATCTTTGGTACTGAGTTAGAGATTATTTTATTTGTGTTCTGTTCTTTTCTGTGTTCTGAAAATTGATATGGGAAGTTATTTATAAATAAACAATTTGTATGTGTATTTTAACAATAAAGTATATATCTTAAAGCCTCGTAAATTACAGTAAAGAAAATAATAACACAAATTAGTCCAATTATATTAATTGGAAAAATACAAACAGTGGCGTCCAAATTACAATAAAGAATTTAATTAAAATCCAATGAAAAGAATTTATACAGATAAATTTATTATCTATTTTAGTGTTATATTAATAAAATTTTAATTAATATAAATAAGAATTTAATAGTTATTATAGAAATTTTAATAACATTAAAAAATATGTAAATCAAAGCAGATAAATAAAACAAAATATTATTAACATTACAATTTGTAAATGAACCCTACTTCAGTTTTATCTGCTCTAATATAAATAAAATATTTGATAACAATAAAAGAAGTTAGCCGAGGTAAATTTATAACAAAAAAACAAATAAATAGTTATATAACACAATACTAACGAGTATTATGAAACTTTTTGTCCTTTACAATTTTTTAGCGGAATTTGTTTAGAACTTGCAATCATTTTTCCAGTAAGAAATAACAAAATAATGATTTTCGAAAAATTACAAGGGCATAAAATAGTTTCTAAATGGAAATATCTATGGACTAAATTTCTTCCCTAAAAATCTTATAGGTTGTCTTTTATGTTTTATAAAATATTGCTATTAAAGTATTAAAATATCTTTTATGTAAATGTTTGCGTTATGCATGGTAGCCTTTATTGGTTTATATTAACTATATACATACATTTTTGAACCAGTGTAACTGGGGTTGTAGACCTTTGCTTATATTGATTTTTCTCTATTGCTTCCCTAATGGTATCAATATCGTCTTTATAAGCTGTTAGCCATTAATTAAAGCCTTGTTGAATATGGTTCCACCTCTCTGAGCACCCTATTTATCAACCCCTAAACATTACGTAAGCATAAATTAGTTCCTTTCTACTGATATCTGGGATCTCAATAAAAAGCCGTAAATTAAATCTACAGTAGGAAATAAATTTTAATCCTTATTAAACACATTTAAAACAGTCTAACTAGGCTTTTAAAAAGTCACTTTATTATGGGCAGCAATAGGGGATTTTAAAGTTTCTATAAATCATTGCCGTACTTTGATTCTTTATATTTAATAGGAAAAAAAACGCTGATACGATATTAATTCAGTTGTATTAGAAAGTAAAAAAGTCAAATTTTAATTTTTCTTAAATAATATTGTTGTTATTTTCATTAATTTAAATTATCGCAGTACATGTTCCTCAAATTTGGAGACTCAAAAGATTTAAACCAATAGACTCGTATCCAACTGTATTATAATACTAAGTTACTATTAAAAATACGAAATACTTTGAAACATATAATAAAAATAGGAGAAAATTAAAAAAAAAAAACAGTGTAAAGAACTCGTTTCATAATTCGTTTGTTATAACGCTCGCCTTGGAACTCATACAATAAATATCGTCTTATAAAACTCGTTCTTTAATATTTCATTATTGCACGCGAATTTTAATATACTTTGTACATGATTAACAAATTTTGAAATGTTATTATTGCATTTTGAATTTTAGGCATTGCACTAATTTTGGTCAAAAATAATATTTTCAGGCAAATTAATAATAAAAAGTTTCCTCTTACCAAATAAATAAATCATCCATGATCCAAGACGTGCCATCAATCAATTTTGACTTGCCCATCCAAACTGTATTATCCTTTCACTTCTAAGATAAAAGACTCTAGAATTCCACTTTAGTTCTTGCTGTATTTTATTGATTATGATCCTCAATTGGGATACATATATTAACAAACTTAGAATACTTTCATTTTCCTTTAAAAAAATATTTCACAATTTAAGTTACTTAGTATCCAGATATATATTGAGAAGGCATTGCCAACCAATGATAGAGTCAGAAATTGGTTTCCAAGGTGTTTTTTTTTAATTGAAGACAATAATTCTTCTATAAATTTTTGGCTCTAAGAAGGGTGGATATACTTGAATATTGGTTAAAAAATATTTTTCTAAGCTGGTTCTATTATTTGCGCAAAAGAAAATACAGAAATACTTAGCCAAAGTAGTGTTATGCAGAAATCGAAGAAAATTTCTATTTCTATATAATCATACCTGGAAATTATCTATGGTATGCCCAATTTTTAAAAAGATAATAAATATGTCAGTAATTACTTGCCATATATTCAAGTGTATTAATACAAGTCTGTTGAATTTGAGGCTGCATCTGGAGTCCCTCAAGGCTCAACTCTGAGACATCGTTAATATTTAATATTTTTATAAACAAATCAATGTGATTTTTTTCCCTACATACTGATGATCAATTGCCAGTGCCGCAAGGGCCGCTTTAAAAAAATACGGTTTGGAGGGCTGCATTATAAAATACTTCGTATGTAACTTTTTCAGTGAGCTTTAATAGGTATGTGGTATGGTATACAAAGAAAAAACGCGTTTGTATTATTATTTTAATTTATTCAAAAAATTTCAAATTAAAAAAAATTGAGAATTTTGGTTTTCATTAACTAATGCGTCGGATTTCCAGTAACTTCCCTGCGGCCTTCTATGCATCGCCAGTAGCGTCACACGTGTTTTTGTTTGTATATTATCGTTAATATAAGAATTTAGCTTATTTCGTATTTGCGGGTTATACTTTTTTGTTATTATATGTTTCTATTAAGCATATTATGCCGGGTTGTGAGAGGATCTTAGTGAACTTAGATAGAACTTAATTAATTAATTTGCGAAGGCAATGGACTTTTATGCACCTCTGTGTAACTCAATCGTCAAGACGTGATAAAACATTACTTTTTTAATTAGAACACCATAAGATATATTCGGTTTTGTATGCAGTTCGTTTTTATTATTTGTAATTAATATTGTATATATAAATATGTTTAAAGGTTTTCCAAAGCTATTTTATAATTGGTTACTTATTCCTTGTAAAACAGATATATAAATAAATAATCAGAGTGATCGTGTGTTATTGAAATGGTTACAAGTTCTATAGGTTCGTGTATTATATTATCAAGGTTCTACATTTTCTTTTCGCCATTAATAAAGTGACTTTTCCATTTTTGTCGTTTTTTTTTTGATAATGAATTTAATAAGAGCTGACATACGTTTTTTAACTTAAAAAATGTATTGTTTCATGCCATGTCCCTTTCTAGTTGTGCCCACTGGAATAAGCCCATAACAGTTATTACATTGTCTTTGCCATTTCATACTTTTTTTGGTTAATTTGATTTGTATTCTATAAAAATTGCTGTTTGACTATAATATCGTCATTTTTTTCGTTACAAATAATTATTCATTTTTTTCCGATCGGTATAGGTCTGGACGCGAGTTTAGAATCCATTGAATCCGTCGCATAAATGGGATATTGTTTTCTCATTTAAATAACCTTCAATCATACCTAGAAATCGAAACTATTTTTCCTAATTTATATCAAAACCAAAATAATAATTGTCTGGCTAAAACCATACATCAACGAAATAGTAAACCAATCAGCAAAAAAAGAATACCTTTAATTTAATGTGTTTCCTTGCTGCATGCATAATATATATTGCCATACACACAATAACAGGAGTATTATAATGACTTGTAGCACTATCAGTAAAGAACACTATTATTATGACTCGTAGCTATTATTGTTATACTAACAACGTCATCATATAAAAAATTTTAATTGTCGATTTCTGATTGAACTGCTTCCAGTTTTTTTCAATAATATTTCGAAAACATGTCTCAATGGTATCGATAATCTTTGAATATTCGATTCTTCAAATCCTTGACATCTCACTCATTTGTTGGTGGTGTTGGTCGTTTCAGGGCTATAAAAAAATATTATGATAAATTCAGAACATAATGGTTTTGGTACTTTTATTTGCAATGATGCTCATTATCGGTAGTTTCATTTTTATCTATCTTGCAGTTTGTATGACACCGTAGCGCCTTTGTTTATGGTTCATTTCTGTCTTTGAGTTAACTGTATATCCAGTCCTCCCTTTGTGGTAGAGACGTTTTTTGTTTTCATGACGGCGGATTTGCCTTGATTTAGTTAAATTAGCCATTAGTAGTCCACCCGACGAAACTTTGTTATGAATTGACTTTTGAATTTGGGTATTGCATATAAACCTTTGGCCAAACCATACTTCTAGATATTTTAAAAGAAACTCTACCCGAAAGTAGTAGATGTTGAAGACCTTTTGTGTAATTAACGATTTGTATTTTTGCCTATACCAATCGCACTCCATGTTTGGTGCAACCTGTATTCGTCTCAGGAGTGGCGTACTCCTGCAAAACGGACTCTGACGTAGAAGGTCTATTAAATCTATTTAATCTAATCGTTCCACTGATGTCGTTTAGAATAAAACTACAAGTTCATTACTTTTAATAACCATTACAATTTATAATTTTTCATTTGTATGTTTATGTGCGTATAACAATTGTAAGAAAATATTAAATTTATTTCTTGAAAAGTATATTGTGTCGTTCCCCTAAAAAATTAAAACACTTTTTAATTTCTAATATATATAGATAATAACATACCCACCATGTAAAACTATACAAACATATAAATGTTTGATAAAACGAAGGGTGGGATGTAGAATCTAATAAAACCTCTTTGCTACGCCCCTTAATTGCAGGCTTGAATGGTCTTGCATGATTATTAAATATTCTTACGACTGGCATTATTGTTTGTAACGAGGCATATTTTCATTTTCTACGCATCAAATAAATGTTAAATAATTAATACTGTATGTTATTTAGGTTGATCGTAGTTAACAACCAAACATCAATGTGATTTAATAGAGGTGGCATTAGATTGTATTAAGTGCCATACTGTAGATGTAGATGGTTTATTAGATTTTTATTACTTTACTTTTATTGAAGGTGAACTATGTTTGATATAACGGGACTTTATAAACGGGTAAGAAATAGTTTTAAAGTTCAGACATTCTTTTATGAAGGATCTCTCATTTTTAACCTATTTTATCTAGTAAAATTTTATAAATAATATACTTATTTATCTTTCATATGCTTATACGCCTATTATGATTAATCTATTCCTTCAGGTGCTCTACCTGTCCTCAAATTAAATAAATAAAAATTGATTATTAACCAAGGTCAATAAAAATAATTTTTAAACCAGTGTCGTAGTAGTGACAGCTTATTCAGAGAGTTCAAAAGATGAAACGCATTTTTTTATATCAATTGATTCCTATTAGTTTGATTATAAAAGTAATGGAACTTATATCTTTTTAGCTCCACTTCTGTTTTGGGCAAGTGGCATTATTAATTTTAGGTTTATTTGATTTGATTGATCAACAATTTTCCCATTCCAATTTCTATTCTAAATCTGTTGTATATTGGAAAGTTTGGTGTTTTATCTTGGAATAGAAGATAATCGGTTTATTCGATTTTTTTCCCGGGACCGTTCTTTTATCAATCTACTGCAGCCTCGTGGGCTCATTGCGTCAGCTACTGTGTCTTTGTGTACTGCACCCAGTCAATTAACCTTGTTCCCTGTACTACCAGTTTGTACAGGTTCTTGAATGGCTGTTTGCAGTAGCTTCTGGGTCCAGTTCCATATATTTTTTGCCATTTGTCCTTTTATTGCATTTAAAATCACCGTTGTATATCCCTATTTTGGGAAGGTGTCTCGTGAAGACCCATGTTGTAATTGGAAATTAATTCCTACTCATTAAAAGTAGTTCTTCAGTTACATTCTTTGTCCCAGTACAATTTGTGTTCTCGCTTGATCCAGGGTGTTTCATAGGTAAAGGTACATACGCTAACTGTTAATAAAGGACACTTAGACGAATCCAAAAAACCTATATACGATTGGTCTAGCTCGCTTCATTACTAAGTTACAGGGTGTTTTGTCAATATTACTCATTTCTTTCACCCGCCGTATATTTGGAACCATCCCGTATATTTTTCTGATATTTTGCAAGATTGTTCTACTCTATTAGGACAATCAACAGACATAGTGACCAAATTTAAAATCCAGGTCCGGCTTCAAAAAAAGTTATCAAAATAATTTTTCTCTAGAACAACACCCTGTATATCGAAATTTTAAAATTTGGATTGCATATTCGAAAAGAGCGGAAAATGTTGAATGGGAATAAATATTTTTTGAGACTGCACATTTCATTCTACTATAAAAAATTTAAAAGCAAACTTAAGATTTTATTGCTTTTTAGGTTTTTGCTTAATAAAACGTTGACTAAATATTAAAAAATTGGCGATTCTCAATAGAATAAGCAATCTTCAAAATAAAAAATGAAGTTCCAAAATAGACCATCTATCGTATGGTTGATGGGTACCAACCGGGCAGGCCGTTTATCAGAATACAATCCTGTAAACGGGTCTATCCAAGTACAACTTGGTTGCCAGCAGATGGCGTTATTTTTAGAATACATAGAAATACTTGGGGTATTCAGACAGAGTGAGTTTTTGAAATTATGCATTCCGACAAAGTGCCACTGAAGATTCCTATAAGGATGAAACATGTATGGTAATGGTCAGAGTGCACAGTTTCAAAAACTTACTGTATTTGTTTTTTTATTCCAAAATAGACTTAGACTAACCTTTTATTGGTGAGTTAATTAGTGAAATCTAAAAGAATTTGAATAGTTTTTGAAACGCATTACAAATTAAAATTAAAAGAAGAGTCCTAATATTCGCTGCCAGAAAATGTTTGGTAAAAAGTTAAAACAAACAATTTTTAAAATAACATTACACCGCATTTTTCATAGTACAGGGTGGCTAACTAAGAATGCGAGGTACTGTATCTGGGAATCTAGCCATCGTAGAGGGTTGCGGCAAATAAAGTTATGATTAAAGCGGCCAAGAGAAAAACCTGGAAAATATTTTCAAGTTTCTGAAATGGCCGCTAGGGGGCGTAACTGCAATCTTGAATCTAAAAAAGTTATGTTTCTGTGAAATCCGCTATATTAACCTAACAAAAAAATACTTGAACTTTAAAGTCGAGGATAATCTGAATCTTTTTTGTTTGGCAATTTTTGCTGTATCTCTAAACATAAACTGGTGGGGATGGATCTTCAAAACGGCTGAGCCGATTTTAACCAACTTGGGCTGGTTGAAAAGATCTATTCTTGGACTACAAATGTTATAATAATTAGAGTTTTGCCAGCCATGATTAGAAACTCAGTTCTAAATATTATTTGAAGAGCAAGACTATGCATTCAAGAAAATGTTTCACATTTTGAACATCTTCTTTAGGTATTTTTTAATTGAATAATAAATTTTATTAATTACATGACCCCATTAATTGTTTAGGTATTTTCTTTTATTGATTTTCAATTTCAGTTAAAAAAAAACGCTTTACTGTTTTCGTTTTATGCAAAATTAAGATTTTACCTCTTTCTGCCTAAAAAAGCTTCCCTTGGATTAGAAACCAATTTCAAAAAGAGATATTTTAGTCAGAAACTTGATATTAATAAATTTCTTCAAACTTAAACATTTTTTGTTTTTTTTTTCTTGAAAATTTAGACTACTGTCTTACGGATTGCTTTTGTGAATCATAAATTTGTCCTATATTTGTCATCAGAAAATAAAGATTATTTTGCACTTGTATTATTTAAACAATATTTTATTAAGTAAAAACCTAAAAAGAAATTTACTTTGATACCATAAAAGAATTATATTGAAAACTGAGCGTTATCACTAAAAAACAATTTCTAATGAATAACAAAAACTATGTACGAATTCCACGAAAATTAATAAATCTAAGTTTGCTTTTAAAATTTTAATAGTAAAATGAAATGTGCAGTCTCAAGAAATACGTATTCCCACTCAACTTTTTCCGCTCTTTTCGAATATGCAATCCAATTTTTAAAATTTCGATATACAGGGTGTTGTTCTAGAGAAAAATTATTTTGATATCTTTTTTTGAAGCCAGACCTGGATTTAAAATTTGGTCACTATGTCTGTTGATTGTCCTAATAGAGTAGAACAATCTTGCTAAATATCAGAAAAATATACGGGATGGTTCCAAATATACGGCGGGTGAAAGAAATGAGTAATATTGACAAAACACCCTGTAACTTTGTAATGAAGCGAGCTAGACCAATCGTATATAGGTTTTTTTGATTCGTCTAAGTGTCCTTTATCCACAGTTAGCGTATGTACCTTTACCTATGAAACACCCTGTATATGGTTCCTGAACGTAAGCTTTGGTACTTCCATCGTTGGTTCGTCAGAATTTCCGTTTCCAACGATTGTGTCCTGGTACCCACGATAAAGCTACCTTATTGTGAGTCGACAGTTCCTTAACTTCTTCGCCACATTCCAATACCATGCAGCCTAGATGTCACCTTTAGGCTCACTAGAGCCTTAAGGGTTGCTTGACTGTCTGAGTACAATATGATTCTTTTTCCTCGTGGGCCCTCATATTACTATTTCTCGCGCATTCGAGTATTGCGTAGACCTCTGCCTGGAATACAGAAGTATAACTTGGTACTTATTCTATTCGTAGTACATACCAGCTACAGTTAGCCCTTCGGTTTTTGACCCGTCTGTGTACCAGGTAATTCCGTTAGGGTTGATTTATTCGATTTCATTCATGTTAACATTCGTTTCCTTGTTATTACTCTTCAGATGTTTTTTTCCCAGTGATAATAAATCGCAGTGAAATCGAATATGATTGTTACGAATTCACCCACGCTGCTTACTGTAAACTTTGTATTGACTACGGATGGTTCAAAGAAGGCAATTTTACATATATAGACCGCACGAAACACTTCCTCATCGAATATTAGGAGACAAATTTGAAAATACTATCAAAAACCATAGATCTGTTGGTCTGTCTGAATAACAACCTGGCGGAGGGTAATAAGTTACTTTTCTTAAAAATTACGATATTTTTATTTATTGAAGATTTTCTATTATCACTATTTATTAAGTCATTCTGTATTGTTAGAATAGACAGATTTCACAGTTCAGTTAAATATTTATAAATGTCAGTTGCATGACAATTTTATCTAAGCAATTTTATATTATAATAATTATTAAAGTATTTTCAAAACTATATCACTTATAGCACTGTCTAGACCGCTAAAAAATAATAATAATTTATTTTACATATTATGATTAAATTTCATGGAAATATTACATGTGAAGTACTATAAAAATAGTTTCAATTGTGACACACGAGTTTAACAGATAGTCTGTAAAATAAATAATAATTAGTTATCTTTTCAAACATTGTTACACTGTATAGGAAAAATTACAATATAACATATAAAAATACAACAAATAAAAATACAGTAACACAAAGTTTACAAACATACACAATGACAAGAGAACCAGTTTCAAAGAAAATTGATGTCAGAAATATTCTGGACTGCTCCAAATAAAAACAGAGTAAGTGTATAATTGTCCAACAATGTTCTGGTTCACCATGGAACAAAACTATATTTTTTACTAAGGCATGCTTAAATTGTTAAGAGATTAAAATCGTGTATATTGCTTAATATAAGTGCAAAGTTTATAGAGCAGTAAATTCGCGTCTAACAATATATTTCTCTTTATATTGGAAACACAAACATTGACAATAACCACACATTAAATGACGGTAAACAGTATATTACCGACAAAAACTGCTAAAAAGCAATCTGCATTTCAGTACCAATTTAATGTCTACTTTAGTTAGTTTTACTGTTAAATTTATAGGAACTACTTTTATTTAATCAAAATATTGAATAAAAGAATCTTAAGATCGGGAAGAGGCATTTTATGTTCAATTATATCTGTTCCTAAAATTTACTAATATTAGATTTGTTTTTAAATTTTATTAAAAAAAATATTAAATTACAAACTTGGCATTAATTTAGCTTTGGCCATAACTATTAATTCTTGACTAAAGCAAACAAAATATTCCCAGTTAATATTGACCAGGTCGTTTTAAAATGATCTCCAAATATTAAAGGTCAAATTCGAATTGACCCTATAATTTGTTTAATTGTAACGTTTTATATAGTGAACATTATTGGAGTAATGGAACCTCAGTAACTAATTTGTATACTAAGATGGTACATTAGTCTTATTCGGCTAAGAAAAGTGAAAATTATTTTTGAAATTCGAATAGAACTGTGCAGAAATTAGGTAAATATAAAGAATCGAGTGTTTTAGTTGTGACAGTGAAAAAAGTATAACAATTTTTTAATTATCCAAAATATTTTGTGATCTTTAATAATTAACTAAAACGGTTAGTTAAAATTGCTTATAAAATAGGGTGGACTTATCTTTTTGCAAATCTGTTAAAACTAAAATTGCCAAATGATGAATAAAACGAATAGGGTTATTATAAATAGTCCGCACGACAGTAAACACCTCCAGGCTGTACTTTTTTATTTTTATATTGAATATTAATGGGAGGCCGCTTCGCAGGTATAAAGTAAATGCTTTTAGTAAATTTCAAAATGTTAAATTGCCCAAATATTTTTCAACTTAAGTTTTAGTTTTCTCCTGTATTCTTGTTACTGCAGATACCGGAATTTAAATAAATCTACAATTTCAGTGGCCCGTTTACTTCAGCAGCCATATTAAATTTTTTACTTGGGGTATTATTATAAAGATGATTAACATTTTTTTTCTTAGGCCCTATGACCGCTGACTTGCGCAATGCGCACACTACATTCTAGTGTAATTTGATCTTCGTTTTTTTCCATGCCGTGTATTCTTCGTTCGGTCTTTATTCTAAGAAGTTGTCTCCTTATTTATTTTAACCGTAAAGTGAAGTGTATTTAAAAACCCGTGAATTTTAGCAATAAGGTAAAATGCAAATAAAATAAGTTTTAAATTAAAAATTGGGATTACATTATTATACCAAATCCCTACACAAGGCCCTTAATGATTTTACATTTTATTGTTTTTAAATTTTGTCATTAATACATTTGTCGAAATAAATTTTTTGTGGTACAGTACATTTTTATACAAAACATCTTTTTATAATCTAATTTACAAGTTGTAAAAAAATCTTTTATTTAACTAATGATGTTTATTGTTATAAAAAAGATGAATAAATTATTGACTTGGAATATCAGATTGACCTTTAACTTATATTTGTTATTTTGTTTGTGACTTAAATTAACTAAGTGGGGAAAATACTGAAAAAAAGTTTTTCCACGGAGATTAATTTAATTATTTATTAAGAACAAATGATTTAATTAAAATCACAGAAATTTAGTATTTTTGATGTATATATTTTTTGGCACATCAAGCAGTACTTCAATAGGGGATCATAATATAATATTATAGCTGATCTATAATTACTGAATCTAAAAAGTTGTAATAGATGTTATTCAGACACTAATTGGTTCAATTAGTTAATTAGCTGCAATATATTAACGATGAAATTGCACAAATAGTTCAACAACTGTAAATCAAATTGATTAAAAAAAATGAACAGTGGGCAAGACCTTTAATAAAGTACATAGAATATTCTTTGCACTTACTAGGATTGAGTAGAATCATATTATTAATACACCAGTCATTTATTTAAGTTATTTTGTAGAACTGTGTAGTAATTAAAAATATCAGATAATTGACGATGTAATTTGTAAATGAAATAAAAACAATGGTCCGAATATCGAACCTTGCGGTACATCCAAATTGACGAGAATATCAACAGATCTGTATTCATATTTTTATATATCTATGATCCATATATATTGAAACCATATTAAAATTTCCGATTTATAAACAGTGAAAAGTATTACTATGGGCCGCCCACACTTCACCTTTTTTTTGCTTCAAATGATTTAAAATGCCGCGAAAAAGTCTGTCTGTGTGGATGTGTGATGATACGTCCGATCCGGAAAATTCTTTAGACCATCGGTTTTTATTCAAAAAAGGAAGGCTATATCAAAAGATGAGCTATTCCGGGTCCGAGGACCCTGGGCCCGCCTACTAAGTGAAACTTCAATTCGAGATATCGATAAGGAAAGTACATTTGTTGATACGGATTTCTTTTAAGGCGTTGTGCAAATCAAGACGCCTCGATTGATATCGATCTCGCATGGGCTCATTGAAAAAAAAATGAAAAATTTGAAAAAAAAATGATTGGAGAAATTCCCATTTTTTCGAATTGGACTTTCTTCCGCTGACGGAATCGGGCCGTAGTCTTGAAAAATTGCGCAGAGATTATTCCTTTTACTAGTTTCATATTTCTGTTGGGAAATGTAATGTCACATTTCAGGTCACGTGACATTAGCTTCAAAATTTTAAATAGGGCACCTTGTCGTTTGTAACAGCCTCTCTAATATCATATTTATCAGCGGTGTTTTAAATCAGGAGCTGTTACGCATTTAAAAGAATTAAAGTGTTTTAAGATGAGAAATATAGCAGAAATAATGGTAAAACAATACTGAATAATGATAAATATATTGCCCGGATATCATTCGTGAGTTCGTATGCACGAAAGACATCCGGACAATGAAAAAGCCGACGAACTGACCAAACAAGACCCTGGCATGGCATTAGTAGCTCCGGAACCTTTTTGCGGAATTGCAGAAACGGTAGTCAAAACAGCCACCATCGAATGACTTCAACAGAAATCTTTTGAATAGTGGAGGAAGACTCGTTAAAAAAGAGTATTCGCCCAAATAAACATCAGATCTGGTAAATCGGGAGTAAGTCGTAAAGCTAAGTCGGGACAGTAAGTCGTAAAGATAATAGTGAATATACTAACAAGACACTGCCGGCTCAACAAGTACATAAGCACAGTGTACCTGGCAAACGAAGACTTATCTAGATTTTTGCCTTTTCGTCAATAAAATAAAATTTTCATTTTTACCAATGTGTGATTTTGCAAAAAGTCTCAGTCATTACTCAAAATAAGGCATTCAATAACTAGTTATATAAATAGCCATTAACTACCCATATTTTTGAAACAGTATGACACTCAATCAACAAAATAATAAATTTCAATTTCCGTCAACTAGCCTAACTATTTTTTTAAATTTAGCTTAATAAAGCTCAAACTAATTTATAAATTATTACTAGACAATAAATCCTGTGAGTATATAACAGATAAAATATAAATTCCCAATTTGTCTACTTTAAATTTCATTAGTTTTTTGTTCTTATAAATTTTGGAAGCATTGATTCTAACATAATTATGTATTTGCATTACTTTTAATGCCTCTATACATATATTGTTTTAGGTTGATGTACTGAACAATGTAACTTAAAACTGTGAAAATTATCTGCCCAAATAAAAGGTGGAAATTTTGAGTCTTCGTTTATGTAATGTTCTATTAAATAATTCGCGATTCCAGTGATCCATGAATCAGTGGGATTTCCTTTTGTTAATTCGAATGCAAATGCATCACCAATTTCTCGTCATAAGTAGATTAACCCAAATAAATAGTGTAATCTGTATAAATCTGTGACGGGTCTTTTTGTTACTGTGTTGTTTTTAATAGGTCGGTTTAAAATTACTTTGAAGAACAGAATATTATTCCAGTTAATATCGATCAGAAATGTAACACCTTTGATTTATGAATTATTTATTACAGTGTCGTGCACGCCCAGTATAGTCCACTATTATAGTTTTAAAAAAACTTTTTAGAAATGAAATTTATAAATTTTAGATATTACTTTTATTGATCTAATTTAATTTTCCTAAAATATAACTGGCGTTTAAAATATAATGTAACAAATAAATACAATACAATTATTTTTGTGGATAAAATTGTTTGTTTATTGTAATTTATATTTAATATTTAAAATAATTTTATTGTTGGACTGTGAAAAGGTGTTCATATTAAAAATATTGGTTCCAAGTAATAATTAATGTCCTTTATTAAACAGAAAATCAGTCCAATAGGCTATCGACCGAAGTCCTCCTGTTTTATTTCTAAATAAAAATAATGATACATTGATATATTATTTACATGAACTTGACCGGTGACCATTCAATAATTACTAATTCTATATCTGAAAATAAATAAGAGGTACGCATCTTTTTCGAATCTTATTTAACATATAGCTGATTTTGATTGGGTTTGTTCAACAAAATCAGTTACATTATGCGCTATTATCATAAAACAATTTTTGTTTTATTTTTCTGACACTTCAAATGTAAGCAATAACATTCTACTACTAACCTTTTAATAAATAAGATTTGTAACCATATATTCATTAAATTACCATTTAGAAGCAGCTTGATATTATTGTTTCCGTGCGAAGGACCAGAAAGCGGAAAAGGAATTAAAAAAATAATACATTTTTGTGTCAAATCGCGCGATAATATTTCTGAAATTTATAAAATGGGGAATATAATTAACGACTCAATCATTCTCATTCTGATTGTATTGCGAATTTCGTTATACATAGTTAATTTTCCACAGTGATTTTTCCACGGCATCAAACGCTTTTGCGAATTTGAAAAAGCAAATAGAAAAATCTAATGGTCACGGTTAGATCGAAAAGAATGATTTTTTTAAGCATAATCCGGTTTTTCGAACAAAAAATGGATTTATCTTTCACTCATATTTGATAAAGCAGAAGATATAATAAAATTTTATCAATTATTTCATTACCCCATATCGAAGGTTAAGAAAACTTTCGTAATAGAAAAAAATCGGTTCTACAACTCTGCTACATCTATTGTACTAACCTTGTTAGATTAATCAAAATCCTTTTTAAAGCTTAAGGTGTTAGTTCCATCTGGTCTGAAACATAATATATTATTAGTTATATCTTACGGTTAGTGTCAGTTATTTCATGTCTGGTGTTGGATTGGTGCTTAGCGAGTAGCTCGTCTGGGAGAATTCTGATTTGGGGTTGAGGGAATTTATAGAGGTTAGTAGTAGTGGTATATATCAAGGTAGTGTGTCTTGCGCAAAATTTACGTTTTGACATTGAGGAGGCGAGTATTGATGGTAAAAAAGATAAGACCTAGAATGTTTTGTATTTGTGGAGCATTATTTGAGGATTATATCCCAAAATTCCCCGATGAAAGACACTATTTCCAATGCCGTCAAGAGCTCTTTGGACTTCTCTCTCCCAATTAAGCATACGTGTAAAACACACCTAAATATTCGACTTAGTTCCATTAAAAGATTGATTTCTGTTTCTGGTTACAGAGGGGTGTTTGAAGGAGACTGCGTCATAGGGCGAAAAGATTTAAGATTTGTTGAGGATGTCGTTAACACACAGCTAGTTGTGTTGGCAGGGTATCTGGGGATGGATATGTCGTGATGTATACTAAATATATCACTGAGACTAACATAGAAACTTGGGGGACTTCTGCTTCATGAGTAAATAGTGCTAATAGTAAATATCCAATCTTAACGCGTATGGTCTTATTTTTTAGATAGGAATAGATTAGATTGACTAGAGAATATTGGAATATTGATGTTCACAAGCTTCTGAACAAATCTGGCATGCCAGACCTGGTCGAAGCCTTCTGTACATCAAATAACAGAGCAGTTAATGCACAGTTCCCAAGATTTAGAGCTTTGATGATGTGGGTGTGTAATCTTTCTAATGTATCCTGAATGGAATGATCAGACCGGAGCTTACCCGTAAAAATTTTGTGATGTGGGACTTGTTTTTTGACCAGTAAGATTTTGAATTTGTTCCAAAACTGGAAACGGCCTTTGTGACCAAAATTTAATGTGGCTCAACATGCTCCCTAGTACGAACAAACAGTCTGTAAAGGTGGTGTTTTCGCCTGATAGCGGAAATTGTAGGGAGGAGTGGAGTGGTTATGGTGATGAGGGGAACTACAATATCAATGATGTCATGGGATATTGTGTGGTTAAGATTTGTTACCAGATATGTTCTGTTATATAAGTATGAGTAGATGAATTTGATAATGTTTATTGGAAAGTCGTTCTGTATCAGTTATTTTCTCCATAGACTTTTTCTAGGTTAAGGTCTTCCAGTAGGATGCGATGTTTTTTCCTGCGATGTGTAGGATTCTGATTATTTGTTACACAGTGTCCCTGATCCATATAAAAACTATACTGTTCAACTGGTATTATTTTCTTTCTATTTTCTGTGTTAGGTAGTCCATCGGAAATTTTTGTCATGGTATTTATTTAAAAGCGAGAGATTTTTTTTATTAAGCGTTAATATCGGTATTATACTATAATATTATTATTATATTATAATGATCTAGAGTAGAGTTGTGTTCTAAGTTTTACCATGGAATCCATTGATTTTTTAATCTTTCTTTTTTGCTCAGATTTTTAAAACGAATCTATACACCATGCAGTTGAGTAACCAGGTCGACTCTATTTATTAACTGGTTTGATTTCAAAAGTTTATGCCATAAACTATGTATTTATAGGAACAAATTTGTTATTGAACCTTAATACTCGAGTTGTTTACTATCACGTTGAATATATTTTCTTACAACAATAAATATTTACTGAATTCATATTTTTGTATTGCCAATGTTGGCTATTAGTGGTTTTCTTATTAAATATGTTTTTACAAGCATTTACCGCACAAAATCAATCCTATTTAAAAATTGCACTAATAGCTATTTTATACAATTACTTTATTTTAATTTCTATGAATTGTTAGCACTAAAATAAAGTGCATCTGTTTGTTTTTATTACTCCTAATGTCAGTTGAAGCGCGTGCGACACACGTCATTGAATTTTTTAAAAATAACTGCAGGGTTATAACGAATAATTCTGAAATGTAATCGTCTGATATTGGAATACACATGATGTAAACAACACGATGTTTGCATAAAAATTCGTACGTCAATTATAAAAAAAAACCAATGTAGATATGTACCTTATATTTTGTATTAAAATACCTACACAGATAAAGTTCAGTTACTAAATTTAATAAATTACTTCAAAATAATTTTTTGAGTCTTTTCACCCGGCGTTTGTTTATTTACTGTCTGATTAAAAGTTATCCATATAAAGAGCTGTAAATTTACCGGTACGATGAACCAAAACAATATATCTATATTGTAGTCAGTTTCTCTAATATATAAAAATTATAATAAAACACTTTTACAATCCGACACACTTAAAATTATTTTACAAATAATTGTATATTATATACCCACTTTTAAATCCCTCGGCTTTGCCTTGGTTTTGTTATAATGAATCAAATAAAGATTCCAGGAGATACCAAAATATATGAAATTATGCACGGATGATTTGCTAATCGTCCTCATGGTGTTGGGCTGAACTACACCAATGATGACTATCAGTTTGCGTTTCTTGAGCTGAGTACCGATTTTCTTTCTAGACGCCATTTTATAAATAAAAAAGTTGTTTACTGTTAGTTTTTCTTACATTATTACTCTGTATTGTTTTTTTGATAGTGATTATAATTCTTTGAAAAACTTGAATTTTATTTCATTTTATGGGGTTTCAAAACAAGCAAAACTTTTTATCAAGAATGACGTTTTTCGCTAAAACTAAAATTTTTAATTTTTACCCCATCCGTATAAAAAATAATTTGAATATGTTTTTATAGGCTTAAAGAAAAAATAATTCTTGACAAACAAACAACATTTCATAAAGAAAACTATCATATTTAGTTTTATTGTTGTAAGACACATTCCGTGTTGTCACAGTGCCATAGGCGTAACAAAAATTTATATATAGCATTTCCGTAAGAAATACAATTTTTAAATAAATTTAATATAATGAATAAATATTTTTATTACTATATTATTGCCCACGAAACAGAAATATTTATAATAGCGTACACTAAAAAACAGAGTACTTAATATTTATGCAAATAACAAGTTATTTCTATACGAATAACAGAGACAGAAATTATTGTTATTTCCATCAGTAATATTGTTGTTTAAATTATTCAACTTCCACATTTTCTCTTTTTCTTTAATAGTATGATTGACGTTGTTTTTTCAGATTTTAATACTACTTCCAAAAATAAATGTCTAAAAGTGGTATTTATTATTTTTGTTTTTCTGTGCCCACAACAGCTCAATAGTATTTAGTTTGCAATAATCTGGTTGCGATATTATGTAAATATATAATAAATAGCAAAATATACAACAAATCAAACATTCAAATAAATATTCTTACCATACTTGACTAACACACCACTAATGAAGGCGCTATGGTCGATTATAAAACACACTGTTATCAGAATGCCAACAGCCAAAAAGCCTCTAAAGATGTATTTACAATCAATAATATTATTACGACATTGTGTAGTTTTGTACATTTTTACTTTCCCCACCCACCATCCGAAAGGGGAAAGTATAGTGAACGAGCTAAAAAATTTTTCGAGATAAAGATGTAAATATCCATTTTGAGACTATTAACAACATTTCTGTCTGTATGTATTCTTCCACGATAGGCCGCACGTTTATCCGATTGAGCTGAAATTTGGTATATGGGTTTGGGTTATCCGTTGGAAGAATTCATTAGTTGTTATACGACATCTGTCAAACGGAAGTGTCTGTCAAATGACAAGCAATATTTTACTTGTAATATGTCATTTGGACGTCCTTGAAAATCTCTATTCAGAACAGCCAAAATTATTTCTCCAACTGTCACCTGTCAAAAATAAAAAAATTCAAATTTGGAAACTTAAATAAATAACGTTAAATATCTGAAAAAGTATTCATCTCTGGGGGAAAGTTTTGGGGAGAGACAACCGATTTTTTTAAGCTATTTCCGTTTCCTGGAATAGTTGGTATGTATTTCGGTTGTCCTTTTCTAACCACAGGACGCAACTTGGTTTACAATTTGTGTCTGCTATAAAAGTGACCGCAAGACGCAACTCAGTAACTGCCTTTTACCTAATTAGTTTATTATAGAGGTCCATGAGTGTTTCGAAATAAGGGTAGTGTTAGTCGAGTTGAGTCGAGGTTTTGCGTGGTAATTAATTACAAATTTAATAGAAGTGTCATTCATATAACACAGAAATACTTCTATTTGAAATGCTATATTAACTATATTATCAATAATTTCGACAAAAAAATTTAACCATAAAAAATTGTAAATTTTGTCGGACTTCTCGACTTTTCCTCTTTACCTAGTTTTGGGGCGACACAACCAATTGTTACTTTAAATAAGTAAAACGTACGATAACTTCAAACAATGAACTACACAGGGTGATATTTTTATAATAATAAATTTTAAAAATTCTATATAGAAATAATTTGGAAAATATATATGTGTTAACATATCTCCCTGGTCCCCGTTTAGTATTAAAATATACTAATACCCAGAAGACGAATTTTTTTTGTTTTAATGTTGAATTATGAATACATGAAGTACAAATAAATTTGAATTATTTTAATTACAAATTTGATCATTATTTCTCTCAACATCGTTTCTTATGACGCCTGTTGAGCATTTTGGAACTATTTTCAACTTACTTGGAACAATTTTTCGACTATATTCGGGTTATAATTAGGTAATTTGTCTATCTCTAGCTCTCTAGCTCGTTAACAAAATAAAAAGGCAATACATTTTATTTTTTCAATTTAAATTTAAATATTTTTGCTAACTAAAAAAATCTTCTAGTTTATTTATATTAATTTTTCTATAAATCTATTTCTATTCTGGTATTTTTTTATTTTTAAGCTAGTAATTAGCAAAATATCATTTTCCATATTCAAATTAACCTAAATATTTAAATTTTATGTTTCATATAATCATCGTTACCACATTTTTCAAAAAATACTATATCGAGTTATAAAAATACTATAATCTCAGCAAATATAACAAAACAAAATATTTTTTCTACTACCCTGTGTAAATTACTAACTTTACACATACTTTGTCGTGTTCAACTTTACGCGCTAATACGTAAAATGAAATACTAGTGCGTAAATTAAAGTATTTTACTCACTAGTGCGTAAAGTAGATTGCTTATTTTTTACTGATTTTCTATACTTGTTATCTACTATTTTTTGATCCATTTTTCAAACATGAACCGTGTTCCCGAAAAAAAAAAGTATGATAAAAGAACGTGGAGAAAAAAGTGGGAAAGAAAAAAAATGGAAAAAAGTGTGGAAAAATTGGAAAAAAAGTGTAACAAGTAAGAACAAATCGAAAAAAGGGGTGAAGTGGGAAAAATAGAGCAATAAACAAAAGTGGGAGAAAAAAAGAGGGGATGAGTGGAACAAAAATGGGAAAAAAAGGAGGAAAATCAAGTGGAAATAGGGGGGCAAAGTGTAACAACAAACAGTAGTGTAGCAAAAATCAAAAGTAGAGCAAAAAATCATATTCACAAATTTTTGACTTGACCCTATGTAAAATTATCGCATTTACAGAGAATTTTGAATATGCAATTTTTTTTTAATTTTGTTCTTTATTTTCTGGTTTCGTTTTAGCCGAAACACAAAACACTACGTAAAGTATTTTGAGTTTTAAAAGTTGTTCCAATGTTAAATTTTTGTCCTTAATTTTTGCGAAAGTTTTTTAATTTATTTACCTGAATATGGTTATTTTTTATTTATTAGGGCATGTCATAGGATAATATATTTTTTTACTAAAACTGACTTTAGAAAATCGCATTCGTGTTTTTAAACTATCATCAAATATTTTTGTTCCTATCATAAATTGATTTTATTATTGCTAAACCTTTGGAGTGCGATAATGGCCTAATAGTACTAATAGATTTGTCTATTTGCATATAAATTTTTCATTATCTGTTTATGTAAGTTACACCCAGAAATTATGGTTAAAAATTTTTCATCTACCTTTTTGTTTCACCTACAGAATATCCTCAATTATTACATTTTCTTTGGCTTTTATGTTAAAAGCGAATATTTGACCCTAAATTAAAAACAATACGTACTCACAATAATTTCTAAATAATTAATAAAAGAAGTACTACAAATACTTAGAATTACTAAACCGTACAAGAAAAAAAGAAATAATAGGTACTATAAGCAATAGTGGATACTATACGGAATAGAAGTCTAAATAATAATAGAAATACTGTTAAAACGACTAAAAAGAATAAATTCTCGCCGATTAAGGAATTAAGATATTCTACTAAATATAACAAAAGAACGTGTCACAAGGTATGGTCCGTCCTGTCTACCATATGGTACGTAATTACATTGATACCAGTTTATAAAAAGAAAATAAGCATTCTGTACACAATTTAAAGCAATAAGATACATTTTGAAGATGAAACTAGAAAGATAGTCGTTTAAATATCTATTTCACGTTTTACACAACATAATTAGTGCTTAAAGTGAACTAATTTGTTGCAATTTTAATGCAATATTTTGACATGCAGCATAAATCTTCTAAACAATAAACGTGGTGTTTACTATTTCAATCATTCAAGGCAAATTCACTAGATTAGATGCCACTAACTTTCAGAAAGCTATTTTTATCGCAACCGAGGTAAAAATAGTACACAGACTGCTTTTTCTTTTTATTTCAATAATGGATTGTTTATGACTGTCAAGCGCCATAAAAAGATACAGATCGAGATAGACATTTTTCTGTTTTTTTTATCAATGCGAATATTTGACAACATATTTTTTTAGCTATCCTGTCATAAATTTAATATCTTTTAATACGTATGCAAATTGCATATTTAAATTAATAATCAAATAATATGACAGTCTTGCTGGTAGCAAATGTATTTTCGTTATAAAATTTGCGAATTTTTGTTTTTCCGAAACAACAAAATAATTGAAATAATATAATATCTTTACTGATCTCACAACAAGCCTGTTTTCAAGGATTCTACCAGTAAGGGGGTGGAAAATTGATAGGGGTTGAAATTTAAAAAAAATTCATATCTAAATTTTTGAAAATATTGAATACGTCTACGTGTCCTAATTATTATAAAGTTAATTTGTCTGAAACTTTTTTCATCCGACCTATGGGGGTGGAACTGGATCGGATTTTCTATGTACAGAAAAAGCCCTAATTATTTAAGTGAGTTTTAGCTTACTACTTTAGTTGTAATGAATGTATCCTTGCAAATATGCACATGAAAAATAAATATTTTTGTTTTAATTGATGTTAAACTCAATTTGGTGATGAGTGAAAAATCAATTATAAGACCTGGTGTTTCTTTTAAATACCTTTTGTATGTCCCTCGTAAAGTAAAAGTAAAACAGGTAGTATTTTATTTTCACTCATAAAACTCGATTTTATTAACGTACCATGAGGGAGTCACGAGTCACTTCCTAAACAGAAACGAAACTCATTCTGGATTTTCGTAGTTCCCCAATTTTTTTCTGTTATTTTTGATTTAAAAAAAATATTTATGTGTAGATAAAGGTTAATTAAATCTATGCTCCTACTCTCCTAAATTAATAAAAAATATCAGCTGTTTTTTTTTTAAATTTGCAAACTTGTTTGCGAGAGTAGGAGCCCAGATTCAACCTGTATCTCTTTCTCTCATAAAATGAGTATTGTTAATTACCTAGTTTTTTAAGTTTTCGATTAGTTTCCAAGTCGGATAATTGTTAAAAATATCTACTAAAAATTATTTCGTTCATGGGATACCTTATAACTATACTTAATAAGATTATAACAATTAAAAATATCGGAATGTTAAAATCTCTTTAAGCATAGTTAATAAGATTATACATAACAATTAAAAATATGGCAATATTATAATCTTATTAAGGTCTCCACGAAGCAAAAATAATTTTAGTAGCTTTTGTTTAACAATTATCCGACTTGGAATGTAAACTAAAACTCTAAAAAAAATAACAATAGGATCGTTTTATGAAAAACCAGTGAAAATATTTTTTCCCTACAAGTGTCTGTTCTGGTTTCGAAAAATATCTATCCGAGTAAGTCAGGCGCATGTGCAGTATTAGATTGGTGCTCTGATTTGTCTATTGTAAATGTGCGTGACTTTCTCGGACCGATATTTTTCGAAACCAGAACAAACCTGATACCATAATTTTTTTAAATTAATATTTTAATGTACAATTTTTTTTCACTTGCCACGACGACTTTCGCGGCAACGTCGCGACGTTGCCCTCGTCGGGAATGGCCTTATTTTCAACATTAAAATAAAAGTAGTAGTAATTAATATAAACTTACGTTTTTTGAATATTTCTCCTCGTTAAGAATTTTTTTTAGATTTTCCTCAACTCTTTTAATTTTTTCGATATTTACAAAAAATACCCCGTTTTTAGAACCTTTATTTGTATAATTTGGCAATTGTTTATGTGCGCACATTTGTCTAGACATCATTTCGAATCTAATGAGCCATACTTTAAATTGCTTTAACTTTTTGAACTTGTGAACTAGCCTATAAATGAAAACGACATCCATTTATTTTAATATTCAGAAATATTTATTTTATGGCTAAAAGTGGGCTTCCTCGAAATTAAATTTTTGTCATTCTACTACAAAAGTGTTTGGAAGTTTACTATCTAATTTTATACTTAAAATTTAATAAAATTAATTGACTCTTGTATATTCAAAGTGCTTGATTTAATTTTACTTTCCCGACCCACAATCTGAGAAGGGCAAGTATTCTGAACGACCTAAAAAAAAATTGGAGATAAAGATGGAAATATCCATTTTGAGGTCCTCTGAGACGATTAAGACCATTTCCAGATGGAAGTCTGTCTGTGTGTATTCTTCGACGATAAAGGCCGCACGTTTAATCCCATTGAGCTGAAGGAATATGTCACGGAATTTGACTTGCAATATGTCATAATATTCAAAACAGTCAAAATTATTTTTCCAACTGTTACCTGTCAAAAATAAAAAAATGTCAGAGTTTGACATTAAATAAGTTTTGGGGCGAAACAACAGATTTTTTTAAGCTTTTTCCCTTGCCTGTAATAGTTGGTATGTATTTCGGTTGTCCTTTTTTAATCACGGGAAGCAACTTGCCTTACAATTTGTGTCTGCTATAAAAGTGACCGCGAGACGCAACTCAGCCTGTTACCTAATTAGTTTATAATAGAGGTCCATTAGTGGTTCGAAATAAGGGTCGTGTTAGTTGAGTTGAGTCAATGTTTTGCCTGGGTAATTAATTACAAATTTAAAAGAAGTGTCATTCATGTAAAAAAAGAATACTTTATTAACTATATTATCAATAAATTCGACAAAAAAAATGTCGTACGATTTCTCGGCTTTACTTCGAAGTTTAAATTTTTCTCGACTTTGGTACAAAATAGATTATTAGAATTTAATTACATTTTAGAGAAGTCCATACGAACTTCAATCTTATCTCTTTAAAATTTCTTTTTCTTTTGTATTTTCAACGAATTCAATGTTTGTAATTTATAAAATAAAATAGTTGGTCATAATATTGACTTTTGAGTATTACAGACATTTTGTTTCAAAGTCGATTGGCTTAGTTCAAGACGTCATTATCTACATTGTAAATCAATGTTATTGATGACTTCTTACGCCTGATTGACTTTAATATTGTTTGGTTAGAATAATTATATGACTTTAGTGCCATTTATTAGTAAACGTCCAAATCAATGTTTATCCCGGAAAAAAATGTTTCAAGTATTTTTATTCTATTTATTAAATTAATAACGATTTATTTATGTTTTTGTAAATTTTTACTTGGAAATTACTTTACTAGCCAACAAGTTTGAATACATAAAATAAATGCAAAACTATATTCTCTGACTTTCTTTTATCATAATTTAAATATTCAGTTTATACAAAGTTGTACAATAATTTACATGAATAAAAAAATGTGATTTTATTTGTATATAAATTTAATTAAAACGAAGCCATTTAGTTTAACCTATGCTAAGCATGTTTTATAATATATAGTTTACATATGTCATTTATTACCTAAATTCCAATTTTAAAACAAATGTGAAAAAACAGTATTTAAATATTTAATACCTTTGACATATACACTTGGTTTTTAAAAGCCATAATTATTTTTAATTAATTAATTTTTTATAAAAACAGTTATTAAATAAAATTATTCAAATTAAATATAATGATTACAAAGCAATGTGTATTTATAGTATGTTTTAATTTGTAGGTTGTACAAGCTGGAAGACAATGTGATAATCTGCGGATCATAGTAGCGAGTTTTGAAGCACTCGCCAGAGAAATTTGTAAATAACATGTTGATGATTAGGAAGCGTTACGTGTTCGTCACAAGTTTGTCACAACGCTATTTGTGTCTGACTCTGACATTGTATGAAAGAGCCTTGCCTAGCTAATTTACCCATGTGTACGGGTCCCCACTGATGGCCGTCAACGGCTTAGCCTGTACGGCCCATTTGAGCCGAATTATTGGCTGGCACAGACCTAGCTGTTGCTTCACGAAAACTATCATCACCCTCAGTTTTATCTGTATCACCCTACCAGGATTTCTGCATCCTACAGTAGCCGAGAATATTTCGGACTCCGTCCACAAAAATGATGCCAGGAGGAGTGAGTATTCCCATTTTTATATTTAGAACATTTTTTAGGAATTATGAACGTTCCTATTTTTTCTTTTCAAGTTGGTAAAATAGGAATTAAGTAGATATGTTGTTAAAAAACAAATTAATTAAACATTTTTAAATATAAAAATGTTTACAAATAAATTATTTGGTTTAAATTACTACTAGTTATTGGCAAAGAAGAGTACTATTCTTTTAAGGATTGTCAGATTTCAGGAAAAATACAACAACCAGTATCTGTTGACAAAAGCTTCGGTTTCATATACTAAACCTTCGTCAGGGTTGTAAATTATACAATTTAAATTAGACAGTTATTATTTATATTATTATTATTACCTACACCCAGAGCTGGAAGTAACGAAACTAAAATGTTACTTTTCTGTAACGCGTTACTAAATGTAAGTCGTTACTAGTAATTTCGTTACTTTTTAAAGTGGGCGAAAAGTAACGCTAAATTGTTACTTCGTTACAGTATCGCGTTACTTTAAAACTAAGGTTTTTCTGTTTTGTTGCTGCTGTTTAATGTGAAATAATGTTTTTATTATTTTTTTTACCCCGTCGATTTCGCGCGCCACAGTATTCTGGATAGCATTTAAAAAATTAAGCTCAATGATACTTTTATTTGAAAAAAAAAAAACGTTTGTATGTGCAATAATAACGGTGATAAATGGTGATTTGAAACAAAAAGAAGATATAGAAAAGTAACTCGTTATTGTAATTTCATTACTTTAAAAGGAACTTTTTTAAAAAAATGACGGTTACGTTTATCTAACGTGTACTTTTTAGCAAAAGCAACGGTAAAGTAACGCGTTACTTCTTTTTTAGTAACGCCCTAGCTCTGCCTACAGCTAGATTAAAAAATGCATTTTTTAATTGCAGCTTCTGAAAGAACTAACACTTTGTGGTGTGATGTTCAAAAAATTTGATTCTGCATTCATAAGTAAAAATTTTTTAAAGCAGCATGCTGTAGACTAACCGTGGGGTCATATCCGTTCAGACGCACAAAAAATTTGTTCAAACCGAACGCTGTATCACTCGAGAGGCGTTATTTTTGTTTTTTGCAAGCGCAAAGTAAAGCATGGACGGAGCTTTAGTAGTGGATTCTGTGAGTCGGAAAAAAATTAGAAAAGTAAATATTTCAGAGCTTAACGAGACTAATTCTCACTCCCCCAGTTTTTGAGGATGCTGAACACGATGGCGGTGATTTAAAGTCTCTCTGAGTTAACCGAACCCTTCAAAAAGATAAAAAAACCGCCCCCGAAAGGGGTAAAACGCGGATACGTCCTCTCATACCCATAAAACCTGCCCATTCTCGAAAATGTTAAGTGATTTATTACAATGATATCTAAGTAGTACAAAGTTACATACGACGTGTAGAAATTAGGATAGTGAAATGTAAACACCAACTTACCTAATGACATAATAAATCTTTGGGGATATGACTCTTACTATATACGCTAATGCTCACGCTGGCATTAAGTAGTCCTTTACGTATCTCATATCTAACTGATGGTACCTCACGCAAATCTCCAACTTCAATCAGGGTGAATTATATGGAAGAACCATTGATATTATGACATCCTTCATATCTTTGTAAAACTTATCTTAAGAGTATTAAATATTAATTATTAAAATTAGCCTACTCATTATTTACACTAAAATAACATTCCCTCATTTAATCTTTGTATCATAATTTTGTCTATAACCTTAATTGGTCCTTCTTTCCTTTAACAAACTCTGCTCTTACAAATATGCTCGATCAGTTGTATTAATTATTATAATAATCGTCTTTAAATAATGTGAATCCACTCAGTATATATTAAAACGTATTAGTTAAGAGATTACACAATAAAACTTTTTTAATTGGAAATTGAGTTATTTAACCCCACAAACACATTGTATAATGAACTTGTGAGAGTGATAGCATTTGGAGAAAAAAATGAAAAAAAACTATGCAAATCAAACCGGGGTTATCAAAAGTCATGTTACCATCAAGGGCTAGACGCTTCTGAGCAAAATAATGAATTAATTTAATTCATTTGAAGTATTTTAATCCCTGTGTTGTTTGTTGTGTTAATTTAATTATATTGATTTTAATATATTAGTGACTTATCCATTCTATAAATAATGCATAAATTTGTTTTTACTATAAGTAAAATCTTAAATTATTACAATTAGGAATAAAAAAAATGTCTAATTTAAATTGTACAATTTAATTTACAGCCCTTAGTAAATTAATCCTAAAATCCGACAATCCTCACTTGAATACAAAGAAACAGGGACATCGTTTAAAAGAAAGCTAAGAAGACGTGTTTATTTTTTTAAATGAAAATGTAAAAAAAATATTATAATTTTCCATAAATTTCTTAAAAACCCAATTAATATTAATAATTCCATTTACTGTAATACTATTTATTTATGTTAGTTAAGATTTCTAGATAAATTATTCCGAATCTGTAATCTGTAATTCTAATAGTTTTTTTTTCTATTGAAGGTTAACAAAAACGTTATTCATATTGTTATATAATTATTACAGTGTAATGTAATACTCATTAGAACAGATTAAATCTTCTTAGACTTGCCAAACCAATAAACATTCTCATTGCATTATGAACATATAACTGACGTTGTATTTGTCAGTCAAATAGAGCGAGTAGGTTCAGCGACATTGCCATAGAAGGACGTAGGTGTATCGCATTATACAATAAATAGTTATGTTTTTCGCTTCGGTTGTAATAATCCTTAATGGAATATAGATTGTAATGTGTTCTACTTTGTATAGCAAATCGAGAAAAATATGGCAACAACGAATCCCTTTCTGACGTTCATTGTTTACTATAAATATGAATCAAAAATGGGGACAATTTTGATTCTCCCACCAACGACCTTCCTCGTTAGTCTAGCTTTGAATTTTATGAGAGAAAACGCGAGTCAGTAAGCGTACCGGGGAGTAGTTGGTAAAGATAAATCAGAAACTGATCGGACAATTTGGCTTCCATCACCAACTACCTTTCTTTGCTTACTTAAAATATCCGTTTCAATTTTGATTCATCTCGAAAGTGATAATGAACCAATTTAAATTGTGCTGAGCATGGGTCTTTCATAAATTCGAACGGCCAGTAATTTTTTTTTGGTTTATTATCATAAGAACAAACCTATTTCGATGCTAAACAAAAACTTTATAACCTGTATAATAATTAGATCCAAAACAGTTAAATAAGCTCCAATAAAGTCACAATCAAAAATAAAATACAGCAGATAACTATTCTTTTATTAATTTCCCAATCATGTTTTTTTTACTATACCCATATTTTAACGGATCTTTACGTTTTGGCGCCCCCTGAATCCATTTCGACCATTTTTAGCACTATGTCTTGTCTGTCTGTTTGTGGTTAATGGAGACGACCTGTATATATTTTGGTATTAATCGGACAACCAAGAAAGGCATAACATTTTACACATAAGTAAATATGTTCGTTTTTCCACTACCGCTTTGTAAAACAGGCTTTTATTACGCACTTTTGATCATTGACATATACTCATGGACGTGACCAACTCGCATATCGATGTAATATTTTTTTGCTTAAAAGAGTGAGCAAGATGGCGTATAGGTTCGGTCTAGCTTTCAAAATACATTTTAACCAATGAAAAACGTTGAAAACCAAACTCAAATAGGACTAAAATTTCCACATTTTTGATTAGTTCTAAGTCGCCGGCAAAGAAGAAGTTGTGTTTGTAGTATAAATTCCTTATCGGTTCGAAATCAATTATGTTCACATAGAATTCTAATAATATTTATATGTAACTTTTGATGTGTCTGGCACTGGTTTTACAGATAAATTATAATTTTAAAATAAAATCAAAAAATATTTATATTGTTCTGAGCAGAATATAAATAACTACTGCGAACAAAGCTATTGACTATCTGTCATCTGTCAAATTTAAAATTTAAATGATCGTATTCGTTGTATTTATTAACATTTATTCCTAAATAGTGAATATGAAAACACCCCTCCTGAATACTTAGAAAAAGCGAATGAAACCAAAAATAATTTTCAAGAGTTATGTTGTTTTATTCACAATTGGAGCCGCTCTCGTATGTGTTTACAAGAGGTGCAAACGGTAGTAGAAAAAATATTGTACGTAACTCGGAAGGTAGTAGTTTGCAGTCTCGAAGTGTGTAAACTCATACCTCTACTGCAAATATCAACTTACCTCCCTTGGTACGTAAATTATTATATGTAAGAATCTCTACCAACGTTGCCTGATTAACTATAAAGTAGAAACTTTAATTATTAATTTTTAAATAAATAATTTAACTTGAAAAAAAAAATTGAATATTATAATTATAATTCGGTGCAAAATTTGGTGACTACAAGAAAATCGAAAATATAATTTAAAATAAAAGAAATATGCTTGTTATGTGCTTCTTAATTAAAAAATATCTTTTAGTGAATAATTGATTAAACAATTTATTAAAATATCTATTTGTACATACACTTCCTGAAAATGAAAAAATATAGTAAGACACTTTGTCAATTCTGCGTATTGTTTACATAAATCTCGTGGCGGCGGCGGCAGCGACCGTGTCGCCAGAGAATTGTAAAAATTTAAGTAAATAAAGGCTTGAGTGGTAACTGAATTCCGTACTATACATTGTATGGTAGACTTCTTTAATAACCAAGAGGTGGATTTTTACGAACTTGACATTAACGTGCATCATTAAAACATCGTTAATTTAACTATGCACCATTAACATCCGCAGATATGGTACAGTCGTTTTTATGGTTAAAGTGGATATTTACACTAGCATCTAACTCCAAGGCGACATGCGCTTAATAAATATTTTAAATAGTTGATCGTGAAATCTTTTTGCATTAATAAAACTTTTAATTTAAAGTAAGTGAAATAGGAAAATAAAAAAACTAATTTGACTTATGCAATCCGACGCTGATTCTATGAATAAAGAAACACAAATTACGAACTTCAACAAAGAACAATGCAGACATTAATAAATAACTATGAAAAAAAACTTCTTTTACTAATCTATGCAAACCGACACTAAAAAGTATTATAAACATAGCAAAAACAACCAGTTGAGAATGCTCAAGCTAGCATTTTTCAGTAATGACCCATTTAAATCAATCTCTAATTTTGTAACAAAATTGATTCGTTTTAACTTCTATCCTTCTCTCCGATGGACTATAAGTATCTAAAATCAAAATTATGAATTTCTAAAAAAAATTTAAAATAAAACTTCAGATATTCCTTAGGACGCACATAGGTACCTACGTCATGAGACAATCCGAATCTGAAGTTAGAATTTTCAAATTTCATATGCGACTTTTTTCACGTGTAAAGACGGATTCCCACGAGGCGGAAAATCTGCAGGCGGATTTTCTGTATCCAATCCTATTGGTCGATTTCGATAAATAATTTGAATTCGACCAATAGAATTGGATACAGAAAATCCGCCTACAGATTTGGCGCCTCGTAAGAATCCGTTTTAACACAGAATTTTCAGATTTATATATATTTTTTGTCGAAAACTCGTCGATCGAACTCTGTATCATATGATTGAAAGTCGGGTACACTGACCACTAGGCCATATTAAATATTGGATTATGAAAGTCAAATTCTCACAAGTAACCAAACTAAATTGAATTGCGTGAGTTGTCACCCGGGCAATTGGAACTGCGTCTAGACGCTTCTGATATTTCCGGACAGAAACCGTTTTTTAGGGCCCAAAATTCTTATTTTTTTTTATAATTACTTTTAGTTTATTTAATTTTCCCATCATTCGAACCGTATTGTAATAACTTCCAGATCAGGTAAACATCTTTATTTTTATAAATTTCGCCAAAGTCCCGTTCGGTCAGCAAGCTGTACCAACGTTGCTCTCGTTATAAATTTGGCTCGCGCAGTTCAAACTTTAAATGGATTTTTCTTCAACTTTGCATTGTTACCTTAAAGGCCCCTTTTCGCGTGAACACTCACATCTACACTGTGTCCCAATTTCGATGCGAATGTATTAGCTTTGTTATTATAAAAGGTAGACAGACGGTTAAATTACTTACTTTTCACAGAATGGAGGTCGTATCTGAATTTGATGCCCGTTCGTTCGTCCTCTCGGGCGTTCGTTCCTTTGATTTTTTTAATTTTTTTAATCAGAATCAGATAGTACATCAAAAATAAGGTCAAATTGATAATGTGGATGTAAAATAAAAACTAAAGTATTGAAAAACCAAAATATATTTGTACAAGTAAAAGACACCACAATGAGTTTTGTTTTTTCAATTAAAATTGGTTTTATTTGCTTTATGCATTCATTTTTCTTAAAAATAACCAACAAAAACAAAGTATGAGTTGCACTTTCAATAATTTTCAGTAAATGTAAATGTAACTTACACATAAACTATCAAAAGTTGAGAAGGAAAATAAAATATCAATAAAGGCTAATAAGATAATAAAACTTAAATTAGAATGATATTATGAATACCTAATAGTAATATTTAAATAAACATTTTAAGTTTTATTCGCTTTTGGTATTTAATGTAGGACAAGGCGTTTATAATTTCATGATTACTTCTCTAATAGTTATTAATGTACCAAGGGCATTATGTGAATGTTTATAAGCAAGGGCGACAGGCTTACAAAACCAAGGGCCTCTGCCTTGAGGATTTATAAATTGCCAGATAGTATAAACATCAACTAAGGCCTCTGACATTGTATCTAAACTTCCATATACATTGCCTCTGTGATGTGCATACAAGATTTTGTCTTCCTATAGATTGTTTTTATGCATAGAATAGTATTAAAGCAATAAAACATTGCTGACAAATCTTTTAGTAGACAATTAAAATAGGTTTCTTATTTTAATTAATTTTAATAAACATTGTAAAAATATTTTGAAATTGACCGTATGACATTTTTTTAATTTTTCATATAAAAATTAAACTATAGTTCATTTTTGAATAAATAAAAATTTAATGTGAACATCAGATTTAAATAATTTGACATCAGAATAAATTAGAGTAAGAAATTAATAAATTCAAATTGTTTTAATGCATCATTAATGAGATTAGTCAATTGTAGGTTAGGTATTAAGGTAAAATAAAGTGTGTGTGTGTGTATGAAGTTAGCTCCCCATTTTTTGAATTTTGATATTTTGAAAGTTGTTCCAAATTGTTCTAGGTTTGTACCAAATTGTTCCAGAAAATTATTCCTTAAACATAAATACAAAGGTCGAAAAACTCAAAAAAACCATTTTTAGAGCTAGCCCCCCATTATTATTTTAGTCGATTCTATTTTGTTGCACCAGATTGTTCCAGTTGTTCTGTACATTGTTCCAAATTTTCATGTCTTAAAAAAATATTTCAAGGCCAAATTCAATAAAATGCATTTGGGTCCATTATTTTTTTCCATGTTTTTTTTTGTTGTATTAGATTGTTCTAGTTATTCTTAACATTGTTCCAATTTTTACGTCTTAAAAAAATTATTTCAAGTTTTAAATTAATTAAAACCATTTAGAGCTAGCCGCCCATTATTTTTTTTCTAAATTTTTTTCTTGTACTAGATTGTTCTTGTTGTTCTTAACATTTTTCCAAATTTTCATGTCTTAAAAAAATATTTCAAGCTCTAAAAAAAATGAGGAAAATACAAGAGAAATTATTTATGTCCTAAACATTATTCCAATTTTCATGTTTTAAAAGAAATGTTAAAACTATAAACTCTATTCCTTTATTACTTTTTTTAATTTTTTTTAATGTACCAGATTATTCCAATATTTTGAATATTGTTCCTTATATTTTTAATACTAAGAAAAATATTATAGTAAAGATTAAGTAAGAAAAAAAATTAATCACGATCCTCATTATTTGTTTTTGTTAACTAATTTTTTTATTATATCGATTTATCAAATTGTCAAAAGTTTTAAGGCACGAGTACGACACTTTTTATCTTGTACTTTCCTTACTTAAATAATTTTTTAAGATATGAAAATTTGAAACAATGTTAAGAACAACAAGAACAATCTGGCACAACAAAAAAATCCGAAAAAAAAATAATGGAGAGAGCTCTAAATGGTTGTAATTGATTTTAAACTTTAGATATTTTTTTTAAGACATGAAACTTTGGAACAATGCTAAGAACAACTAGAACAATCTGGCACAACAAAAAAATCCGAAAAAAAAATAATGGAGAGAGCTCTAAATGGTTGTAATTGATTTTAAACTTTAGATATTTTTTTTAAGACATGAAACTTTGGAACAATGCTAAGAACAACTAGAACAATCTAGTAGAACGAAAAAAAATCGAAAAAAATAATAATGGAGGGCTAGCTCTAGAAGGTTTTAATTAATTTCGAGCTTGAAGTAATATTTTTTAGACGTGAAAATAAAATAATGGTGGGCGGGATCCAATTGGTTTTTATTGAATTTGGCCTAGAAATAATTTGTTTTAAGACTAGAGCAATCTGGTGCAACAAATTAAAATCGAAAAAACATAATAATGAGGGGCTGGCTCTAAAAATGGTTTTTTGAGTTGAAATACAAAGTTAAGTTTAAGGAATAATTTTCTGTAACAGTTTGGTACAAACCTAGAACAATTTGGAACAACTTCCAAAATAGCAAAATTAGAAAAATGGGGGATACTTCCACAAATACTAAAAGAAAGGTATCTAACGACATTTTTTATGTTATTTCGCTAGACAATTCAAATAGGGATAACCACAATATAAAAGTTTGTGTATGATCTGGCATGATCTAGGGTTTCACCCAAAAGTATCGGGTTCGGTTACAGGCTCTAGGGTTTCACCCAAAAGTATCGGGTTCGGTTACAGGCACGAAGAGAATAATCTAATTATTACATTTAACAATCGGATCCCAAGTTCTTATTTATTTATATTATAAATTTAAAAAAATAATACGAAATCGTAGTTAGATTTGCTGTCGCTAGACTTTTAATAAAAATGTGGAAATGAAGAAATAAAAATTATAAGAAGAGGCTAAATGTAGATAAACTCAAAAGCAAACTTTTAGCAGGATTCTAGCTCGTGTGGGAAGATCGTCATAAGAACTCTGGGAAAAAGAGAAAGAAATGTTCAAAGAAGTTCTATTGGTAAAAAACAATACCTATCGCTAAAATATGGACTCGTACTTAAAATTTTACATGTCAAGAAGCTTACAAGTTTTCACATATTTCTTATAGTCAAATATCCATTAATTAAAAATTCCAAAGTTGTTCAATGAGATCAACAAAATAATAAAGATAAATAGGAATATGATTTGATTTAAATTGTTGTGATGTAAAAGTAGTAATTTTGTAAAACTTCCGCATTTTATGATAATTTTACACACAAATGTCGTTAACACGTTGTTACAGAATATTGAACTCTAAATGAGAATGGCAATTTAAAAATAAAATCCCATTTAGCACGTACATGTAAATATATGTAATTTAATTTAATCCTTCTCCTTTTATATCATTTTAAAGAAATATAATTTTTATTAGATTTTATGGTATTTTTAATAATATTCGTCAGATATACAACTATCTCATCAAAATTATTCTGATCTTATAAGGCAACATATACAACTTCTTTTATTAACTTCCTTATACTACATAGTAAGTGTCATTATGAAGTTTTAATCTTTGTTACAACCGCATGCATACATTTTCTGCCTTTTGGCTGTCTAATTGTTCTGCTAGCTCAAGCTTAAACTGCTGGAATTATCTAAAATAATATATGTTATTTAAATTGATAGTTTTATTATATTGTTAAGTATCCTAGTCCTTAAAATTCAATATTTGATTTATTTTATCACTGACTCTAAATATTTAATTAATAATTTAAGACATTTTAATTTAACGATTTATATTTTCTATTAAATAATATACCGTTACATAATTTATAGTGCTTTTATCAAGGATGAAGTTAAAAACCATTAAAAAATTGGATTTAGTTGAGTCGATTAGGATCTAAGAAATTATAAAAGTAATAAAAAATTTACTGTCATTAATATTAACTAGACTATTTTAAAATTCCTCGCGATCGTTCTTGTTGAAGGTTTTTTAATAATGTGCCTGAATTTTTATGTTTTCGGACTTTTATATTCTCGGATGAAGTTTTGTACCGTTTTTAAACTAACTACTTTATTAAGTTTTCCTAAACTCCTATTACTATTGGATTGTGAAATAAAGTGGTAAAAAAAGAACTAAACAAAAATGCGTGCAAAATACATCACATAATATAATTTTAAAGCGTACTAAAAATTCTGAAAGAAAACAAAATCTTAATTTAAATAAAGTAGTAATGTTTTACTAGGATACATATATGAGAGTAAACAAAATATGGGAATAGAAAATTTGGGAGGAAAGCGTGTGGAAAAATCTGAAATGATTAAATATATAGAAGCAAAAATAAGGATATTTTGAATAAAGCTTGATAGGAGGAAAGGATCCCAAAAGATTGGAAAAATAACCTCATATATACAAAAATGTTTCATTAATAATGAAATATATAATGTCTGGAGAATTATTGGCCTGAAATATGAAGAATTAACGCTACACATTATTGAAAAAAAAGTACAGTAGTAAAAGATTGGAAAAATAACCTCATATATACAAAGTGTTTCATTAATAATGAAATATAGAATGTCTGGAGAATTATTGGCCTGAAATATGAAGAATTAACGCTACACGTTATTGAAAAAAAAAGTACAGTAGTATAGTAATAATATGTGTATAGTGGAAATAAAACGGAATATAGTAGGAAAAGGGGAAGAACTTTTTAAAAAGTAGCTTTTATACTATAAAAAGGTAAACATTTGGAATTGTCTAAAACGAAATACAATATTAAGTGAAAATAAACATGGTAAGAGCCTTAATCCCTTCCTCTTTATTATTAGGATGGACAAAATATTGAAAAATACAAGGAAAGGATAGAAAGAACTATAATAGGAGAAAAAAAATAAATTAAAATACTTTACAAATAAACAATAAACGTAATACTACAGATATAAATAGATATCTGAGATCCATAATAACTGTATTGATTGTTTTTAGAGCTCTTGTATCATTAATTTTCCTTATGGAAGGAATCTACACATGTTTTCTTATTTGTTGTTGCCTTACAGTATTATTGATTTATTCTTTGTTGTTGGCTTAGGTTTATCTGATAGCTATTTTGATTCTCGATCTCAGTAAATATAACAATACAATAAAATAAATAGAATCTGTTAGAGTAAGTAAATATTTACAAAACAGTTGATTTTCCAGATAGTTAGTTTACCATTATAGTATTATTTTTTTATATAATAACATTAATTAGCTGGCCAAACTAAAATGAGCGTAAAATAAATGCGTCATGGATAATTTTCCAACTCTGGTTACTATGAAGCGAAGTTAATAAAATTATCATCAACTGGAAACCACTAGGAGTTGATAACTACCATAATTTCTGGTACATGAAATTTAATTGCTTACACGAGAAAAGCAATTTATCCATATTCTTAATGTGGTACTCTACTATATCAGTTCAGATTTATCGCTTCTGGTTTTTTCGGAAATGATATAATTTTATTATTTTTTAATACCTTTCTGTATGATTATATCAACCCTAATATTCTGTTCTTTATTCGCTTTACGACGATATATATATACAGAGCGAGTGTAACCCCTTCTGTACGATAAAAAATTCGAGAAAAATTTACTTTAATTTCAACCGTTGCACACTGTAGCTACCCCCTTGAAAATTGTAAAGGGAAATAGGGGTCGACTGATAGTTTATTTGAAAGGGAGCTATTAATAACTTATCGGATTTAATCATTAATCAATATAGTAACCTGTAAATGGACATTTTATATTTGTTAAAAACTGTAATAGAAGAAAAATTTGTAACTTTAAACGATATTTTATTTGTGTTCTTTAAGATATAAGATATTGGCTATAATCAGATTTTTTATTTATGTTTTGATGTAATATTAAAATCCGAAATCAGTATTTATAAATGACATTGTCTGAACCCTTTTTGTTCCATTGTACATTTTTTATATTGTATCTATTTAAAAAAAACAAAAATCTAGCTGTAGAATAAAACATTAAAAGCCAATAATAACTATTCGTTTTATATAACTATATCTTTTGTAGATTTTATAAAATGAATGAATGAATAAGTGTAATTTATGATACACTAAGGAATTTCAAGATTACTCACTTTATTATGTAACGAAAATTTAAATAGTTTATGATCTAAAACCTAAACACACATGCATAATGAATTCATTTTCCAACGGTTTTCTTTGGAATTTACAACGAGTTGGAAATGTTATTTTTAATATTAAATTTTATAATTATTATATATCATTACAATAAAGTTGAAGTATAGAATATTGTATTTCAATCGTTATTTACGTTTTGAGGTCCCTAATCCATTTAATTGCTATATTTTACTATAATTGTTGCCAGATTTACTAAAAAAATGTTTTAATTTTTTTAAATTGTAAATAAATGAAAGGCGACATGTTACCTACATTAACATAATGTTATTAATTCGATGATTCATACGTTTACCATCTCGATTATTAATTTTTAGTAAAAAGGCGCCATTTTTTGTCTTAAAAATAAATTTATAAATTATTTTTTTAATTTTACCCAATTATATATTTTATATTAGTATGATTAATAGTTTCAAAAACCTTTGCCATTATTGAAAAATTTACTAAAAGGTAGAAAATTTAAATTAATAAAAAGTCTCGAATAAGCTTACATTTTTATCAGAGGAAAATGAAGTGCACTATTTGGTGGAAACACAATCAGATTTTGTATTTTCTAACTGAAACAGTTTTCAAATTTGGATGGAAATCAACAGTTTTCAAACTTGGATGGAAATTTATCCTTTTTATTAACTTTCGATAGCTAAGCAGAAAGTTAATTATATCGCAATTCTGTCTGTCTGTGTATATGTGTGTGTCTGTCAACACGATATCTTCCGTTCTAAATACCGGATTTACTTCAGATTTGGTACACAGACACATCAGGTCAAGACAATGGGATTAATTTTCAGGCCCAGGAGTCACCCCCCGACTAGGGATACAGTGTGGCGCAAATTTAATTGAACGCTATTGGGATTTCGTAAACCGTTATAGATACGATACAAACTTGGTTAAATGGGAAAAAAGATGAGTATGTTTAAGACGAATTAAATGTTTTTTTTAATTAAAATATCACGACCAGTTTCTGAGATTGATGATTTTCGTTTTATTTAATTAACACCTTAATTTTTAAAGATAGAAAAAATTTTATAATGTTTTTTTATTGAAGGTCAAATACTGCTTAACATAGCGTATCCAACTTTTTAAAACAACGTTTCGTCTTTGAAGGGTCACCCTCAACTATATTCTCACACTACTTTCAATTTCTGCAATCGAAAGTTTTCTCACAGACTTTACATCTTCTAGTTATTAACGTTACATGACGCGAATGAAATTTAAACATTATAGTTTTGATAAAAATATGAGGCTCGATTCTAGTTTCTTTACAAAATGGATAAACTCGGTTCATTATTATAAAACTTAATAACTTCATAACTTCCACTTAAAATACCTAAAAATTTTAAATTGTAAATTTTCTACCTAAAATGAGCCAAGAAAAAATGAATATAAATGAGTGTATAAACTTTCCTTGAACAAACCTTGATTATATATTTCAATAATTTGTCATAAATTTGTAACACAAACACACACACATATTATGTTAAAATATCCAGCCAATAACCGAGTCTCCTACGTCCACTATCGACTTATAATCCAACGTTGTTATTTGTACGAATTATTTTAGGCGCGAATTTAAAGTGCGAGTTAACATATATATAAACTGTTGACATACCATGTCGACAAGACGTAAATAAATTATTACATAATTATAATAGTTAAAGTCTGTTCGGAAATTAAGTACTTGTAAACCTGGTTTGAGATCAGTGCAGATGTCTGTTCGGAAATAAAGTACTTGTAAACTTGGTTTAAGATCAGTGCAGATCCGTCTTTCTTATTAGTAGTAAAATAAAAAATGAATTCTGGATTAATGTTTATTTAATTTGTTGAATAAATAAAGTACCTGTTTTAAATGTTGAAATTAGTAAATATTATTACGTTATTTTCAGTAATAATGTAATAAGAGCTCAATTCGGGTCGGGTTCTATATGAAAGTAGGCTTGTTGGTCACTTGGACTTGGTGCTCAATTTTGTCAACGGGGTTCCGTAACCCCACCGGTCACTTGGTGTTAAGTTTCAAAATTATGTGGGCTTGTTGGTCACAGTGGTTATCACCATAAATTAACTAATCCTATGGATTAAAGTAATATTTTAAGAAGAACTTTGTGTGCAAAAAAGTAGTAAATATATCGTCTAATATTAGGCAACTCTTTATACTTGAAATTTTAAATTGGAAATGATTCCTTCCACACTAAAGAAACTATAACAATAATAAACTGTATCTAGGAATAACCCAAAAATGAAATGATCACAGAAATATTATGTAATCTTTAAATATTCCTTTTTCATTTTCATAGAACCCTTAAATCAGCTTTCACGACCAGAAATGCTACACCTTTAGAAGCGACAAAGGATTAAATTTGGTTATAACTGATCGCTGCGCTGAAATGGGCTCCACCCGAAAGTGGAAAATAAAATTAATTTTACAAATATTTAATCACAACTATATAAATTCCTTCTTGATATATTTTTTAGCTTTGTTTTTTTTTTTTGTATTATAAGCAAATTTAATTATTTTCAACAAAATTTCATTATTTAACTTTGATTTAAAATTTTTATAATGATTTTCCTTACAATTTATATTCGCTTTATAATTTTTAATTGTGAATAATTTTAGGATTCCCTATATCAAATCTCAAATGCTGCCTTTTATAAAATTTCTGTCAATACTTATATACCAATTATTTTAAAATTATTCATTTAACCAACCTTTCTCACTTCACTACTATAAATATTTTTAAAAAAATTAATTTTATTATATATGGGGTGTAATAAATTTCACTACGATATATAGGTAACTGGAAATATGGTATAAAGCAAAAAAGTTTAGTATTAATTGGTTTTGACAATAAATGTTTATTTGTTGTACCTGCAATCAATACAATATTTATTGACAAAACAAACACAACTGCTGAAAGGGTACTAATGCATTAATGCTAATTATAGTAGTTTTAAAAATATAAAAAGTAACAATGTTAATCAAATTTTCTATTTAATTTAAATAGTAAAATAAAAAAACTGTTTTGAATAAAGTGATTAATAAACTGAAATTTCTATAGTTCAGTATCATTATCACTGTCGTCATCTAAATTAATAATAATTTGTTTGTAAATGCCGTCTATATTTAGTAGGTAGAAGTCCTCCACTTTAAGAATATGCGATACAGATCTGTTCCAACTATTTACATTATTTTTTTTACTTCACTTTCGATTAGTTAACGCACAGAGGCGTTCAGTGTGGGTGGAAATATTTGGTCTGATTTCAGATTTAAGCTAATGGCACATGTGTTCAATGGGATTGAACATACAGTAACGTAGCGGAAGTCGTAAGACCATATGACCAATATTTTCAGCATAATTATCGCAAAAATATTCTTTTTTATAGAAAAACTGTTTATTACGTCTCATAACTGAATTGTGCATATATTCGTCTGCATGCTTTTCTATCTTTTAAATTTTATTTGGCTGGCACTATGTAAAATCCGACACCAATTTTCGATTTGAAAATTAAGATAGTACTAAGGATTACCATAATTGAGTTATTCTGCATACATAAAACATTATTTAATTATACCATTATTTTCCTTAAATAATTGTGAAACAAAATGACTTATTCCAAATATAAACTTAATTAGTAATCTTAAAAATTTAAGTTTCAATTTATATTGAATAGAAAATCATAATTTTTGGTTTATTAATAACCTCTATTTTTTGATTAATTTTATTACCTGAATTTTGAATAATACATTATTGCAACTTTTAATTTTCGCATAAACATTAATCTTCACATTGGTGCATGTTTATAGAAAAATACAGTAAATTTCAAATCAAACGATTCACATGCATTTGTGTGCGATAGGAACAAAGCTGTGGTTGAAAAATATTTTTTTAATAAAAACTCAAAATTTTTGTATTATGGGGGCCATAAAATAGTTCTGTATTGAAGAAATTGACAGCGTCTGATGGCTCCAGTAAATGAAGTGTATTGTTTGATTCTGTACACTTATGCACAGCAGATTACCCTAAAGACTTTTTTTAACTAGATTTGTAACAGATTAAAATGAGAACCTATATAATTTTAGAATGGGACCAAACACAAGAACATGAAGTATTAATCGCCATTTCAAAATCTAGAACAATTTCAATAGAAGATTAAAAGGCTTTTCCATAAAGTATCTAAACGATACATCGAAGAATCATCATTATCAGATAAGACAGCAGTTTAAAAATGCTGGTCTTATGTGATGAAACATTTACTTGCGTCTTGTTAGTTGATGCCGAAGTACTTGACATATAAGTTAATACTTAAAAGCCAACGAGAATAACTCTGTAAACAGGTGATATAATATCCAACTCTGAACGTCTTGGTGTTCAAATTACAAATACGCATTTAAATTCTAAAGTGCAAAAAAGTTCACACTGTTAATAAGTAGTAAACTTGGTTGGGGTCATTGTTCAAGGATTATTTAATAACCCAAAATATAGGTATAATTCGGGGCCGGTTTTGAACTTATTGGAGTTCAGAATATATTTGATATAATAAGGAGATTTTCTGTAAATTTAAGATTATTTTTTCCCCAAGAAATCTTGGACGGTACAATGGTACAACTAGTAAATTAGATGCGCCTGAGGAGGATATAATTCGATGTACTTTATAAAATGTACGAAGAACAATTGCCTTAAAAACTAGTTCAAAATGACACAGAAATTAAATGCGGGAGATGATGTTTATGGAATTGTACAAACAGCAGCAGTTTCAAAAATAAAAGAATTAATAAAAAACGAGTTCTGTGGTATCTAGACGTCTTCATATGTTACGATTGGAGTAGAAACATGTCAAATAAAAGCATCCACAAATAAAGGAAAAAGAACCACGATACTTGGTGCCGGTTCTGAAAACAGAAGGGCACCAAATGCACTTTCTTTGCCTGCCAAAAATATTACTGATTCTTCCCTTGTTTACCATCATGACACAACTGTCCCAGTTGCAATAAAATGCAATTTTGGATTAGCAACTATATGGTCCTGTTCTTTCGAACAAAATAAATTTTGCAAACTTGCAATAGCAAATCGAGGCAAAAAAAATATAAAAGCTGCCTTTAACAACAATTAGACTTAACCTTTTATTTCTGTTGTATCAAGTGCTTTAACCATATGTGATCTACGTCCGGTCCTGTAAAATAAATATTAGCAATTATGAATGAATGAATGAAGTTAATCATATTTGTTCACATTGTAAAATACATTTCACCTTTTTCAATAGCTTAATAACAATAAAAATTATAATTATATTGGAACGTTCTTTGCGTCGTCAAGCGGTATTTTGGCGCCTTAGAAGTGTTACTTCGCATAGGATAGATTTAGTTTATAAATTAAAAATAAGATTGAAAAAGAAACTATGTAAATGATTATTTTTAAAGGAGTTATTTAAATGAGCACTATCCATTTTAATACATTTTTCAGTCCATTTTAAGACATGTTTTACTGCTTTTTTAAGCTTAATATATTTATTTCGATAAAAGCATTTATTGCTCTTCCTTTAAGATCAACAATATCTCATCATAAAAAAGTTTATTTTCTAATATAAGTAACCACACATATAAAAAGCTATAACAGAGATATATCTGGGGATCTTGCTGGCCATTTTTAGGATCTCTTGTTGCAATTAATTGGTCGTAAAATTGATGTGTTTTCTAAAAAGAATTATAATCTTAGTGGGAGTCCCATAAATTACATCATTGCTTTTATTTAAATAAAGTTTCTAAATTTCAACGTTTGTACATTAATTGTTTACTCCTGACAAAAACAAGTTCCTTTAAAAATATTTGTTTTTACTTTTTCCTAAAAAAAGGACAAAAACATAATTTGTTTTCTTAAAAAAATTCCTTAAAAAATGGCGTTTTGAAAAAAAATTTACTTTGATTTCTTTTGCCACTTTAACACTTCTGTCATAAATAAAAATATCCTTGGTTTCTTTAAATAATTTTTACTTTTTTAAATGTTTTCTCGTTTACCCGAATTTGTATCTTTAAATTTTTGGAATTGATTTTCTCCAAATTGACTGTAGTGTTTAAACGTACAAAATGCTAAATGTCTTGAAAAAATAAAATACGATTGATAGTCCTGTAAATCACATCATTGTTTTTACTATTTTGATAAACGACCCCCCACTCACATAATGACAAAATTTAGCTAAAAATATAAAAACATAGTAATGTAATCAATCAGATTGCAGCAATTTTAAATGTATCTTAGATACCGTTAACTTTTCCTGTAAATATCAATAAGGAAAAAAGAAATTTGGGATGAACTAAAATACTATTAAAAAATTTTTTGATATAAGTCGACTTTTTTATAGTCGACATGAGTATGAATAATGTTTGAAAATAAAATAAATAATTCTTTTTTCTTTCGAAAAACGTACAAACACAAAGAAAAGTGCATATGTACATTACTTACTACTCAATTTAAAAATAATATCTGGAGGACAAGGTTTGTCATCTCCTTTCAAAAACATTTCCTCATCCCACGAAACTGTATTCAACAAATAGCTGAATTCATTACTAATATTGTTTGATTGTGTGCAAACAAGTTACGACGTAGCTAATGTATAAATTCAAATTTTATGGATGAGAATTACGATTCTCGAATGACAGTAGGTATACTTCTGTAATAATATCTTCGTTTACCGTATGATCAGAATGGAAATACTCGCTTCGCTCAGTGAAATTCAGGTTATTGCGAATATTGTTAAAAATTGCACTACAACCGATAGCTTTAGCGATACAGGAGAAAGGGGACAGACATTCTTGTCTCGGTCAAATTCCACGACCTGAATTCAGCGGTCCCCAGTTGTGAGTAATCAGTACATCAGCATTTCCCACAATCCAAATTTGCTTGTCATTGACATTGAGAAAGTAGTCGTAATTAAATTCTTTTAATAGATTTACACATCTCAAAAATCTTTTTAACAAAAGAAATTTAATATTATCATGAATTATACAGGGCGTCCTATACAGAAACTGTATCGACAGACGAAATTCTAGAGATGAGTTTGTATAAATCCACTACGTGTTTTTAGTGATTTCTACAGCTGCTTTTTTATTTTGTTCTACGTCCATGCTTATCTAACACAAGGATACTCCTAAACCCTATAATACCATCTATTTGTGGACCTTGTTCCAGAAGAGTCATCTTGTGTTAGAAAGGTTCGTTGGGTGTTTTTTGTTAGCGTGTTTGTATTTTAAACCTTATTTTTCCCTATTTGTGAATTTTTGAAGAGAGCTTCGAGTGTGTTGAATTTTTGTTCAAAAAGTTAAAAAAAATTGTTGTACTATTATTTTGTTGTATTATTTTTTGTTGCTGAGTCCTATTATTTTTAAATGCGATATATAGGTAACTAACGCCATCTATGTGATAATTATGGAACCACCGTATCACTTGGGGAAAAGATTCCATCTATGAATTAAGAAGGTTACTTACTTCATCTGTCTGGCAAGTAAAAACAAATATATTATTAAATATTAATTTAAAAAAATATCCATACAAGATACATGGAAAATTGACAGGTTATAACAATTAGAAATAACGTAACCTTGGAATCTCGTTCAGTATGTAAAAAGGTTTCCACGAAGCGAAATAATTTTAGATTTTGTTTAACAAATGCACGACGTGAAATATAAACTACAATTAAAAAAAAAAACTTTTTTAACAATCGGCTAATTTTGTGAAAAATCAATGAAACTTTTTTTAAAATTATTAAAAATTAAGAGTGGTAGAACTTTTCGAAGAAAAAAACATCTTATAAAACGGTTTTGTCCGTCTGTCTGTTAACCTGATTCAACTCGAGAACCGTTAGAAATAGAGACAAATGAACAACGGCAATCAAAAATGATATTAATTTTTGACCTATTTTTACTTTCCCGCTACTTATACCATATAAACTGTAGTACTTATATAAGGTATATACCTACCCATATAGAAATACATTTTCGTAACTTAAAATTTTCAAAAACTCGAAATTACGGCAAAAATATTTTTACTTGTTTTATTGTAAAATTCTTCCCCTTCCATAATTTTTTTTTAAATTCACCCCATTACATTTTTTATGTTATTTGCATTAAACAAGCAACTAACCACAACGATATACTGAATGCAACGATACCATCCCCCGCCTCTTCCTTTCTTCAGCATAGACATATTCCGCACACATGTTGAAATGTCGTCCAGTATGCTTATATTTTTCCTATCGAAATATGTCTATTCAAGACTGATAAAAAGGTTTATAATTTGAAACTTGAACTGGTAATGTTTCACTTCAAATGGATAAGAACTTTGTATTGATCTTTTCAAGTACGGCAAAAAAGTACTCTTGATGTTTTTCGATATTCCCCCTCATTTTCGAAAATTTGTCATATTATATTTTATTCTCAACTTTCTCAACAAATTTCAGGAAAATAGATATAGGACTTGTTGAGCTATTTAATTCCTACATTTTAGTATTTTTGTATTTTGAATGAATGTCACGGATTCATAACTATAATTTTTTTAAAATGATGGCTTTCGGAAAAACAATCTGGAAAAACCCACAAGGAATTTTTCGATTATTCCGATTTCAATAGGCTTCGTAACAGTACAACAAGGTACCTTTTAATAAACTTTGAAGAGGTTTGCATCGTGTTTCCTGTGAAACTAGAAAAAAGTGGGAAACCCTAATATTTCATTTTCCGATTCTCCTTATTTTCTATTAAAATGTAGTAATCGTGAGTCTTAAAAAAAGGTGAAAATTGAAGCGTTAGAAAGTTATGAGATTTTTAAGCTTTGGGGATGACAACCAGACACGCAGACCATAGAAAAAAATAGTTATTCAGAATTCGACCTTAATTATTTCTCTAAAAGATACTGTAGTCCGTTTTTGCTTAGTTACGGAGATAGCGATTTCATATAGGTCGTAGTTTGCAACTCCCTATTGGGTCGTCGCATAACTAGACCCTCTTTTTTAAAAAATTCCGGAGACCATCCCGAATCGAATGAGTTTATCTTTTATTTCGCAGAATCACGATAGCCTATTAATAATTTTAATGTAGTCACTTTGAAATCTGAACTGCTAATTATTTCAGTTTTACGAAGTAATTACTTACAGTTAATTATTATTGTAATAATTAATTAAATGTTTGTTTTAAAATTTGTCTGCTATTTATAGTATAAATATTGTATGTATTTCAAATATATTTTTCAATAAATCATAAATATACATAAAATCCTTGGTATGAAGTTATCATTACACAGTTTTATTTATTAAAAAAAAATTTTTTTTGCTTAAAAATTTTTTTTTACAAATAAAGTAGTTAATACCCTTGCAATAAATAATTGTCATATTTTTTCAGTTGAACAAAAACTGAGATTAATTTATTGAAAATAATATTGTATAAAAAAATTTACAATCAGATACTATATTTTATCAAATTTTCGTTTTAATTTATTCATTCTATATTATTTGTATTTTTACAATCTAATTTTGGAATCACAAAAAATCCTACTTTTATTTGTTGTCTTCATCTGCAAATAAATATGTACTTTATATGGATTTACGATTATACCATTTTTTTATGTTTTTTTCTGTTGCATCTGGTTATTTACCAAATATGTTTGTCATGCATTCAAAATAAACCACAGTCCTTGAAAGTAGCAATCTTTAGAACAATCTATTCTACTATGGTTCCCATTGTCAGTGCCTTGAAATCTAAGCTCATTGATTCCTAATATTAGATCAAAATAAAATTTAAGTTTATTTATATTTTATTGAAAACCGGATTTATTACTGTAAATACGATTTTAAAATTAAATTAGTAAGACCCAATTTGGCAGTTAAGTTTATAAATTCGGTAGCTATCTGATAGGAACTCTTATTATTTTTATATTTCGGATGCTATTTATCAATTTTTATGTGCAAATAAATCATTTTAAAATTTTACACTATATTTCTTTTGTTTCAGTTTGTTCAAGCGTGGATATTAGAAATTCACTGGAATCATTCAAGAGATTAGAGCACTGCGAAGTGATTGAAGGTTTTCTTTCAATCCTACTTTTCGACAATGTCGAACCAGCAGATCTGTCGAAGATCAGCTTCCCAAAATTGACTGAAATAACCGATTATTTGTTATTATATAGAGTAAATGGACTTCGTAGTGTAGGTCAACTTTTTCCCAATTTATCAGTGATCCGCGGTTCAAATTCCTTTCTCAATAAGGCGCTCGTAATATTTGAAATGTCCACCCTACAGGAAATTGGCTTATATTCACTGACAGCTATCATAAAAGGTCAGGTACATATCGACAAAAACCCATCTTTATGTTTTGTTAAAACAATAGACTGGAACAAAATAGTGCGAGAACACCCAGAAAAGAACATTGTAAAAAGCCTCAAGCCGGATAATGAGTGTCCAGTGTGCCCAAGTAGTGTAGTGAGTGGAAACGAAACCATACATTGTCCAACGAGAGACAGAATTAACTCCGCAGTACCAATCAAAGAATTTTTGTGCTGGAATAAAAATCACTGCCAAAAAGAGTGTCCCGTCGGTTGTAATTCGTGCAACAATAAACTAGTGTGTTGTAAACAATCGTGCTCAGCTTGTAGAGATGATGACCCGAACATTTGTACAGTTTGTCCTAATATCAGTTACGGATTTGATGAACAAAAGAAATGTCTGAATAAATGCCCAGAAGGCCTCTATGGGGTATGTATATATTTTTTTCTAATTCAGGTATTGCGGTTGTCTGATTGTAATAATCTTTAATGAACTTTAATTGATATGTTGCTAATCGAATTTTGCATCCAATAATTTTTCATTGATTGAATAAGTTTACCGATTAGATAACATTCAATTTGATAATAGTTATCGATTTTAGAGGGTAATAGTGCCCAATCCTATTCATTCTGACTTTGTTGACAATACAATCAGTGAAAAAGAGATAGTTTTTTTATATAACGAATGTGTTTAAAATTTCAAAAAACAATAATTTATTTTACTTAAAAACATATTTCTTACATTTAAACAATGATTTGTTTCAAATAAACAATGATTTGTTTCAAATAAACAATGATTTGTTTGAATTAAACAAAAATTTGTTTTAATTAAACGACAATTTGTTTAATTTAAACGATTTGTTTCATTTTAACAATGATGAGTACCATTTTCGTTCCTAAGTGTTTGTATGTCTCCCTCCACTTCTTTTTTGTCATTCATTTTTATTGATATTCGTTTTTTTTTATTTTCCTCTGAAATACATGTATTTTGCTTTGACTTTATTTATTTACGTGATAAAAATCTAATGATATTATAAAAAGTAGAACATCTCCTTGCCCAATTTTTGTCTTCTGTTAGACCTTGGCTATATTTTATTTACCTTTACAATATCCTAGTTGATGAGCTTCTATTATCGGTTGTGTATATTGTATTAGTTTGTTATAGAACTGTAGATAGAATCATTTTATATGTATAATATTTTATAAGGGAATTAGTCTGTAATTTGTGTATTTTTCCATATATTTTCTGTTAGCTTATATATTTTAAGCTGCAATTTTTTCCCTCTATTTTATCATTTCTGTGTTTACTTTTTCGTTGTCTGCTGCTCTTGTTTCTCATCAGGTACTCTTACTTCTTTCCAAATCCGATGGTTTTTCTTTGGTATATTTTATTTTCATATTTAGGACTTTTCTTGTTCTTGTCTTGTTCTGTTCTAAGCCGCTCCTTTCTTTAAATAGTTTTCTAACATTGTTTCTTTTTAGTTTCTTTGTATCCTACGGTGTTTTCTGCTGCTCTTAAATTGTTTCTTTATTTCAAGCATTATCAATATTACTTACTTTTTTCCCTTCGTTTAGTTTTTGCACTTCTTTGTTTTTTCTTTTCGCTCTCTATAATGGTATTAAAATTTTGGTGAAATAAGCGGTCGTTAAAAAAGTTTGGAAACCACTAATCTAGACGTACGTTGTTAAATGTTAATATTAGGTGTTACATAAAATAACCGCACAAACAATAAAAATATAGTTGTTTTTCTGAATTTCTAATTGCTCGTAAAAATTAAGAAATTCCTTATTCTGTTACTTAACTATTTTAATTAGTAACATTATTGTTGTGCGAGAAACCAACTAATATTACTATAACAGGCTAATCCAATGACGTTATGTTTTAATTCGAATAGACTTTTTTTTAAATTACAGGGCGATGAAAATGTAATTTATTTTTGAATTTAAGACTAAAAAAGATATAGTAAATCTGTCATGCGAAAAACAAACCTCGTATGTCATTCTGAAAATTATGACAGCTGAGTATTAATTTTCTATGGAGTGGTGTCATGTTTTCTGAGATTACCAACGGCGTTTATTCTAAGCTGGGAAGACATACCTTAGATAAAAATGCAGTATACTTCGCTGGTGTCTAAATGTAATTGTTGGACGGGATTCTCGCTCGTCGTCTGCTGCGTAAAGCAAAGCGCCATTGCCTTATTACTTATTCGAGACCATAGATATAAAGAATATTACTAAAGGTGTATTATAACAAATGAGGTGCGCAGAAAAAAAACTACCAAATTGAATGTGACAACTGTGGCATTGGTAACATCAGAAGACTGAATAGCCCTGATAGCGTCAGCTCATTGTGTTTTTGTTTACCATTAGCACAAAGCGAAATATTTTTTCTACACCCACATGGATATATTGTCGATTCTACGCACACTTTACAGCGTGAGATATGAAATCCACCAATCAGAGTTCACATTTAGTAGCCCACCACCTATTTTTTTAAATTCCAAATAACCTGTCAGAATTTTTTATACTAATACAGAAATGTATTTGTAAAAATGAGTAATTCCAGTAATGATTTAATAAATGGTACTTCACCTATTCATTTAGCTGCAAAGATGTAATAATATTATACCTCAAAAATCAAAAACTAAATATGAATATGACCTACTTAAAAATAGAAGGTGTCTAGTTTTATATGATTTTATAATAAATTGGATACGAAGATCGTCTGTTCAAACCCGGTGACTGTGATTTTTTTTGTTTTATTTTTTTTATAATATTTTTTAGTTTTTCCTTTAGTGGGTTGTAGAAAAAATGTAGTGTTCAACTCGTGTGGATTGTTCATATCGCACGCGGGCGAAGTTTGAGCACGGCGCTCAATCGTGGCCATCATATCCACACTTGTTGCACAAACTACTATAAAAGATTTTTTTTAACAAAAATGCTTAATTAACACCTGCATTCACAGTGAAATTAGTATTATTAGTAAAAGTATTAATTAAAAGTAGTTGTTTAAGGAAGCTGTACTGCTTAACATATTCTTTTAACACGACATTGATCTTGTAGTCTCTATCCCGGTTGGTATTGTTATTATTGTCATAATTGTTAATTGTAAAATGTTTATATATGATGCATAAGTTTGACCTTGTAGTAGCCGCGCATTTTAACGGAATATATTTTTATCCATTTAACGGCTATCTAGCTTTTGTCGCAATATAACAATTCAAATGACAGCTTAGCATATAGATAAAAGAATAGGGGTAATATATGGAAGGTTTTAATTAGGTACTTAAACTATTTTTAAAGTATTTTAGACATCAGTTAATTAAAAATTAAAACTAACTCTGGATTATATCGTTTTCTGTATCCGGCTCTTTTGGTTCATATAATACAGTTTTTACGGCGTAACATAGGAAACATAAAATTACTATTAGCGTATTTTAATGAAATTCTATGTCGCTCATCATTTGATAATTTAGATTGTAAGAATTGTTAGATCAGTGGCATTCTAAATACCAATGGCATTCTAAATGTCAGTGGGTAAATTATCAACTAATTAGAATAGAACCCTCCGCTACCCGCATAAATATAACCGTTTCGGTTTAATATTCCGTAGATAGTATTCTTTTTCATACGTTCTTATTATATTCGATTTTCTATTTGTTTTTTTTAAGGTGTATTATAAATAACAATATTTGTTTTGTATAAAATTTATAATAGAGTAATAGAAATAACGGAATCTTGGAAATTTTAGTAAAGCAATATTATTTATCAATGATATCCATCACGTTACTAACTGCGATTCGCGTCGGGACCACTAGTATGAACCGAATGTATTAACAGCACAACATTTTTGGTGTTGTCGTCCTTTATGTCTCTAGCTTTGGTGTTGTCATCCTTTATGTCTAAAAATGATAAAAAATGAAAAACATTCCAGGCGCTCACTTATTTTAACGAAATTATTCACTTTTAATGTCTGCACCTTTGATTAACTGTATGTTCCAAGACTTTATTTTGCTTAATTTGTACACCATAAAAAAATAGTGAACTGCAAAATATAGTTCCCGGTTAGTGTACCCATAGTAAAGTTTTTTTTTCTGGGATAATAAATCATTTTTTTAATAACTTTCTAGAAAACCACTTATTAGATTTTGCAACCAAAAACATGTTCAGAAGTTTTTATCTTTTGCGTTATCCTGGGTGGAAATTTCGAACATTGTGTACTTGTATTTTTAGGCACGATTTTATAAAATAGCAATTTGATATAATTTGAATATAATTTTGGATATAACAATAACCATTCATGGTAATGATAAAATTAGTAATTTTACAAAGATTTTTCTTGAATACGAATTTTTCAAATAAATTCATGTACTCGATAGAATTCGGACAATAGTACTAGAACAAGCACATATGAAAAATGATACTACTACATGATTAATTTAGTAAAAAAAGTTACGTTTCAACGCAGATTTATAACTTTCTACTGATTCGTGGATCTAATATTTGTATACGAGGTAAATAAAAATTTATAAGCCCATGTTTGTATTTGACTAGAGCAGAAAGTACTCTTTCTCTCCAAATTTTGACATGTTTTTAGTTTAATTACCATTGTTCAATTTTTTTCAATTCAATTCTTTACGGTTCAATTTTTTCGAATTTTAAATTTGTTAAGATTTATTTTTGTTTATTTTTTAATAAAATTATGTTTTGTTTTTATCTTTACAGGGTTTTAATTTTTTTTAATTCGATACTCGGCCAAAATTTCGAATTATAAACTATTTTCCCAATTTGTTTTTTACTTCAATTTTCCATTATCATTTTTACAATAATTATTATTATCCAGAAGAATAAAAAGAAATTATTTCAAAATTTGGATTTTTTATAAATTCAGTTATTACATAATTTTTTTGAGATTTTTTTTGAAACTTATTCTAAACTTCATTATTTTTTTAATTTGAGGTCTAATCAAAAGGTTTTTTTTATATAATTTTTAATAAAAGTATTAAATTTTTACAATTTTTTAAAATTCATTACACTTTCCTGTAAGGAATTATTATCATAAGCCAAGGGCCGTTGGATCGGGCCACTTAATAGTATCATAATTCGTTATAGATATTGAATGTTTATATGGGACATTCTTGAAGAGGCAAGAGGGAAGCAGGTAGAGACTGGAGACATTCAGAGGGAATCTGCCTGACTTGGCACACGTGTTGAATATTATTGAAATAAAGTTTAGTTCATGAATCGAGTATTTTAGTAAGAGACCCTTACATAGCAGCGGTGGGATTTACCAAAAAAAAAATGTATAAATGTATACATACTCGTGAAGTGATCATAATACGAGTGGCAAATAAAAACTTTGTGAATAAGTTAGTTTTAAATAGTTTTAATTTACTCGTGAAGTGATTATACTACGAGTGGCAATGAAAAAAAAACTTGGTGAATAAGTTTTAAATATTTTTTAGTGTTCTAAAAAATAGTGGAAGCCTCTAGTTATGCGTGACCTGCACGAAAAATAAATTTGAAGTGATAAGGTTGTAGCCTTAATTAGTAAGTTTCAAGTAATGATAATTTCTAAGTACTTTTATGAGCTGGTCGTCTTATTTGATAATTTTAAAGTACTTATAAGGTAGTAGTATTATTTGATAATTTTAAAATATTTATAATGTGATTGTCTTATTTGATAATTTTGAAGTACTTACAAGTTAGTCTTAATTGATAATTTAAAGTACTTATTAGGTGGTTGTCTTATTTGATAATTTTAAAGTACTTATAATGTGGTTGTCTTATTTAATAAATTTGAAGTACTTATAAGGTAGTAGTCTTATGTGACAAGTGTTTATAAGATGGTAGTCTTATTTGATAAATTTGAAGTACTTATAAGGTAGTAGTATCATGTGACAATTTTAAAGTATTTATAAGATGGTAGTCTTATTTGATAAATTTGAAGTACTTATAAGGTAGAAGTATCATGTGACAATTTTAAAGTATTTATAAGATGGTATCATGTGACAATTTTAAAGTATTTATAAGATGGTAGTCTTATTTGATAAATTTGAAGTAAAGGTAGAAGTATCATGTGACAATTTTAAAGTATTTATAAGATGGTAGTCTTATTTGATAAATTTGAAGTACTTATATAAGGTAGTAGTATCATGTGACAATTTTAAAGTATTTATAAGATGGTAGTCTTATTTGATAAATTTGAAGTACTTATAAGGTAGAAGTATCATGTGACAATTTTAAAGTATTTATAAGATGGTAGTCTTATTTGATAAATTTGAAGTACTTATAAGGTAGAAGTATCATGTGACTATTTTAAAGTATTTATAAGATGGTAGTCTTATTTGATAAATTTGAAGTACCTACTTATAAGGTAGTTGTCTTAATTGATAATTTTAAAGTATTTATAAGATGGTAGTCTTATTTGATAATTTTAAAGTATTTATAAGATGGTAGTCTTCATTGATAATTTTAAAGCATTTATAAGATGGTAGTCTTATTTGATAATGTTGAAGTACTAAAGAGGTCGTAGCCTTGGTTGCAGCCTAAGTTTATAAATTAATATAATCTTCGTTGATAATTGAAGTACTTAAGAGGTCGTAGCCTTGGTTGTAGCCTAAGTTTATAAATATTATAATCTTCGTTGATAATGTTGAAGTACTTAAGAGGTCGTAGCCTTGGTTGTAGCCTAAGTTTATAAATTATTATAATCTTCGTTGTTAATATTGAAGTACTTAAAAGGTCGTAGCCTTGGTTGTAGCCTAAAATGTAATTTATTATACCCTTCGTTGATAATTTTGAAGTACTTGAGAGGTCGTAGCCTTGGTTGGAGCCTAAGTTTAGAATTTTAGAGTACTGAAGGTCGTAGCCTCAGTTGATAATTAAAAGTGATAATAAGGTCGTAGCCTTAATTGGTAAGTCTGAAGTAACGATAAGATTGTATTAGTCTAAGTTTATAATTTATGGTACCCTTAGATGATAATTTTAGAGTACTGAAGGTTGCAGCCTTTATAGTTGGTAAGTTAAGGTGATAATAAGGTCGTAGCCTTAATGGGTAAGTTTGAAGTAATCATAAGATTGTAGCCCAAGTTTATAATTTATTCTACCCTAAGTTTATAATTTTAATGTATTGATAAGATTATGTTTGATTTTGTAGTATTGATAAGATTGTAGCCATACTTGATAACATTTAAGTAACGATAATTTTGTAGCATTAATTAAAAGTTTGGAGTTGTTAGCCAACTCCTTGATTTTATGAGAGGGTTGTAACCCTAAAGTGATGAGTTGGGAGTTGTTACTCAACTCCTTGATTTTTAAATGAAATTGTTTGAAATTGTAAGTCGAGTCTTGTATGTAAAAATGTTATGAACCTGATTATAGTTATTAAGTGGAGTCGATTTTTAGATTCATAAAAGTAATAATATAACACCAACGTGTTATAGTAATATTAAGATTAACTAAGTGTTTTATGTAATGTGATATTGCACTATGAAAGTATATGTTTAGCGGAACAAAAATACAGGGTAGGGTGTCAATGTAAAACCAAAACTCGAATCTGTGATAAAAGAAAATTAAAAGGGTACCTATATGGATCTAATAAGTGGGCACTCGAGTTATCGAAGACCGTTGTAACCTGAGAATTTTTGAATGTTTATCTTAAGTTTGTCGAGATCGACAATACCCCAGATGGGAGTGCATTCAATAGGTATTTTAAACAAGATCCCATTTTTATCTGATTTACGGGTTTGCGTCTTGGTATTGTATAAACATCCTTTAAGAGGAAACTGGGTAACATATAGAAAAAGTACAGGTGCTGTTAATGAATATTATGTATATATTTAATTGCGGTTTGTTTTGTGTTAAAAAAAAAAGTAATAGTAAGTTAAGTTACCCAGTTAGTGGAAACCTGTGGTCATTGTTTCGTAGTTAGCGAAGTTTGCATTTTGCAATATTTACAGATCGCAGATAGCGATAGTTTACTATTACTTTTACGATTCGTTGTTAGCGAAAATATTTAAAGTTTGCAGTGTGCAATGTTTACAAGTCACAGTTTGTATATATGATTATTGTTACGACACGTAGTTAGCGAAGTTCGTAATATTTACAGATCGCAGATAGCGAAACTTTACGATTCGTAGTTAGCGATAAAATTTAAAGTTTGCAGTTGGCAATAGTTACAAATCACAGTTGGTATATACGATTATTGTTACGATACGTAGTTAGCGAAGTTCGTAATATTTACAGGTCGCAGATAGCGAAAGTTTACGATTCGTAGTTAGCGATAAAATTTAAAGTTTGCAGTTGGCAATAGTTACAAATCACAGTTGGTATATACGATTATTGTTACGTTACGTAGTTTGCGAAGTTCCTAATATTTACAGGTCGCAGATAGCGAAAGTTTACGATTCGCAGTTAGCGATAAAATTTAAAGTTTGCAGTTTGCGATTGTTGCAATTCGCAGTTGGTAATAGTCTACGATTACCTTTATGATTTACCGCTTGCGATAAAATTTAAAATTAATTTGCGATATAGTTATAAAATAACAGTCATCGATGTGGTGTTTGTCAATTGCAGTTGGCAATAATACTTTAGTCCACAGGTGGTGTATGATATTAGAGATGGTACCTAGCTGGCGACAATAATAAATAAGTTGCAAATAGTGTTACAATTTTAGTTTGTAGTTTAACAATAAATTGTTAATTTTGCGGTTTGCAATAGTTCATAGTTGATGAACATGATAAAATGAAATTTATAAAGTTTACAGTTGACAGAGTACAGTTTGTACTAGACCGATATATTTGTAGGTCCTGAGGACAGGACTTGTTTTCAGGTTGGCCGAATGTAAGGAATTATTATCATAAGCCAAGGGCCGTTGGATCGGGCCACTTAATAGTATCATAATTCGTTATAGATATTGAATGTTTATATGGGACATTCTTGAAGAGGCAAGAGGGAAGCAGGTAGAGACTGGAGACATTCAGAGGGAATCTGCCTGACTTGGCACACGTGTTGAATATTATTGAAATAAAGTTTAGTTCATGAATCGAGTATTTTAGTAAGAGACCCTTACATTCCAAATTTTGAAATTTCCATGTAAATGTAAATTTTGACCAAAACTAGATATTGGCCGATTTTAATTTAGATTTAAATACACAAACTTTTAATTTTTTTTATTTAACTAATTATTTTTTTAATTCGAAAAAAATTTTTTCCAAATTGTATTTTGTATCAATTCTCATCAAAACTTGCATTTTCCGTATTCAAATGTTTTTAATTAATTTAATAATAATAATTATATAGTAGAATAAAAAAATACTGTTCTGTTATAAAACGATAAGGCCTTTATGGAAAAAATTACACAATATTAAATATTTATTATTTGTTAAACTCGTAAATATTCTCATCTTTTGTACTACAACAATATAAATTCTCTGAAGAAAAATACGTAACTATTTGTAGAATTCATTTAACTAAGTTCATTAATGTAAATTAACATGAAAGAGAATTTGTAAATGAGACAGTTTTCTTAATCTTTATCGAGATGCATATTAAGAATTCTTTGTCATTCTTCTTTCTAGGTCGAACACTGCTATTCGAATATTAAATGAATACGAGGTAGACAAGTAAACAAAATGCAAAGGTGGGTAGGTAGTATTGGATCTAGAATATTTTCAAACTACTTTTAAAAATATTTTTTGCTTTTCAAAATTTAAACAAGTTTATTGTTATAATCTTGTGAGTTAGATAAACACATGAATATATACAATTGCCTTAAAACCATAAAATGTATATCATCGACATTGTTGAAGTTGGTGAGGTAAAGTAGAAAATATTTTAATTTATTATGCCGACTTGCCTTGAAACCGCGCACCCAGCTGAATTGTTGACTACAACTACTTTTAAATCAATATTTTTTATTTGAATTTTCCTATTCAAATCAGTCAGTATACATGGTAGCAGACAGAAATTATATTTCTACGGATTCAGTTTGGGCTATTTATTGATTGTCTCATATTCATTAACCATCAATATCCATTGATTTATGACACCATTAAAGTGGTCTGGTCCAAAGCACTTGACTCGTCATAATAATTCCTTACAAATGATTTCTTGTTATAATTTTTTGTCAACTATTATATTTATTTTTTAATTCATTGTACGAAAACCACATGGTTTGGTTTTTTGCTTATTAGCTAAACATAAATACGTCTTATTAAATAGTGTACCTACCGATTGTTGACAAAATAAAAGGACTGTTTCCAAAATCGTCTTTTGAGGCTCGTGAAAGTCTTGGGAATTTCAGCAATTGAATAATAAAAAACTAACCATGCAGAAACATTTAGGTGCTCGTCTAGACTCGAACCTATTAATACGCCGCCAAATAAAGGAAAATATCATATATATTTTAAGTCTGCAAGACTGTTGACAGTCAATAAAACATTCTGGCGTATGTAAACAATAAATATTTTTATTTCTCTTCATTAAAAACAATACTTGTTCTTTAGTTAGGTCTATATATAAAGAGAAGTGAGCTCAAAAGTATCTAATAATAAATCTCGTCTGCTACCTAAAGCGGTATCGTCCTTAGTAAGAGACATTAAAATATATTTATTTTAAAACTTAAATTGTGGTTCAGCGTGTACTAATTTGCATTGAAGATGTTCGTTTTATAAATCAAAGAAGCAATTAATTACTTAATAATAATTAAATAACATTGTTTCTATACAATTATTTTACTTTATTTACACTCGACATATATTTGAACACTTTGTGATATTTTTTCAAAAATATTAAAATAAATTTTATTGATTGTGTTGCTTTATATATTATTTATGACCGATTTTCATTTGATAAAAAACATTAAATTTTTTAAATAAACTTTAGTACCGTGTATAAATAAAACCTCTGACCATCCTCATTGCGTTATTATCAATATTTATTATTATTGATTCAAAATTATAGCTTATGTTGCCAAATGCATTAGTTCTATTATTATTATGTTTATTTTATGTATTAGTTGCCATGCTATTTCTCCAATTACCAAATCATAAAATTCTTCAGGTTTACCGTATTTTTTGTCCTTTATATACTGTATTTTATTTTAATATAATCGAGTTTTTCCAAACAGGTTTTCTCATTGTTGCCCAATTAACTAAATAAATCTCTAGTTTGAATAATATTATGGTTTTTTTTAATAAAATTATTGTTATTTCTGATATGTTCTTCTTATTAATCATATTATAAACAATTTATTAACTTTCGATAGCGAAGTAGAAAGTTAATAATATCGTCATTCCGTCTGTCTGTGTGTGTCTGTCTGTCGACACGATATTTTCCGTTCTAGACATCCGATTGACTTCATATTTGGTATATATAGATACCTCAGGTCAAGACACTCTTCGGGGTTGATTTTCAGCCTAGAGGCGTCACTTTCGACTATAGATGTAGGGGTTGCATTTTAAATGGCAAAACTTTTGCCGATTCTCACACTACTTCACCTGCTTATCATTGATTATAATTATTAAGCAAATGTCTTTAAATATAAATAACAAAAGATGATGGTGGTGAGGTTATCCGGGTTTTCCTACACCTTTAACTAAATGGCGCTACCAATCATCAGTAAGTCGTCCCGGAGCGATACGGCAAATAATAATAAATGTCCCTTCCTCACACAAACCTTTGTAGTACCATTTAAGTATTACGATGTAGATTTGATGTAACATCATTTAAATAAGAAAAGTTTGACTCTGAATAATCCAAGATTACACTACATTTATATTTAAAACAGAACCAGATTAGATAATTATTTAAAAATTAATTAAACAAAGACAACCACGATATTTAGCATGGAAAAATTAAAAAAATGAATATTTTTAATGTTTCTGTTTTATTTTTCAGTATTTAGATAGACGTTGTATAAACCGCACTCAGTGTTTAAATGCAATGCATAAACCAATAGAACTTCAAACTACCAATTACTATCCTCCAGAACCGTTTAAAATTCACCTTGGAAAATGTATTATGGAATGCCCACCAAATTTCACCGAGCAAAATTCTACTTGCATAAGTTGTAAAGGTATTTATTGGTTTTAATATATATTTAACTGGCTTATCTTCCTGTAATTGCAATTTTAGGAAACTGTAAAAAAAATTGTCCTGGTATAAATATTGATAGCATAGCCATGTCAAGACAGCTTAGAGGTTGCACTCATATTAACGGATCCTTAGAAATCCAGTTACGAGGAGGTGGTAAGTAAACCAAAAATTACGTTAAATTGAATCTATATTATCCTTCCTGTGAAATTTATAATTGAAATGTTTATTATTTTGTATTAGATTTATTTGACGTTTCTTAAAATATTGTACCAAAATTTCAGATTTTTTGGGATGTTGTTGATTTCAGTGATCGTACAATTCATAATATATTTAATTCAAAGAACCACAATAGTATAATTAGGATCTATTAACAACGAGGGGCAACATGTTTTGGCCTATAATACAAAAAATTAACATTAGGATACGCAACAGGACAAAGTTTATGGTTACTTACAGAAATTTTGTTAGGCAAGTATAACACATTTAATTGTATGATAACAATGGTATTGATGATGGCCATCGAATGGAGGAAACATGTTGCTCCTCGTTGTTAAATGATTCTAATTATATTATTGTGGTATGACTACGAGTTTTATTATTCTTTGAATAATTTTACCACATTTAAGTATGGATAATCTTCTGTTTTTGAAACATTTAATTTCTATACCTGGTATTTGTTGAAATGTCGTTGTTATTACTAATTAATATTTCTCGAATAGAAAAAAGCTCTTTTTTGTTGTATAATTTATTGAATAACACTCGATGTTTTGATTATCTAATTGATTTGTTGAATATTACTGTAATTTATAAAAACAGGAAACTATTTTTTACTAAATATCTCGAGAGTTTTTTTCAGTTCCAGTATAATAGTTTAATTTTTTTTACATATTTACTAAAAAATCGGAGCACCTAACCGTATCAACTTGATATAAAACACATTTGGATATGAAATACAATAGGTATTAGAAAATGATATACATAAAGAGTGCTGCAAGCGTATCAATAGACAACCAGATGTACATTTGACTATTAATCAATCTACTCATAGAAAACCAGATATGCATTGTTACTAATATTTTACACTTCCTTCTGCTGTTTTCGTTTGTATAGCTCTTATAAATAGTAATATACCAGGCCGTACGGGGTGAAGAGAATGGAATTTAGTACGAGCAGTTATGAATTATTTAATTTAATTTAAGTAATTATCTAGATATGTAATATATTATTTATTATTTACGTGAAATTAGGCAATAAAAACTTGTTACTTTCAAAAATGAATGAATATGATCAATTTTTAGTAGTTGCATAATAAATAATGTATTACTTATCTACATAATTACTTAAATTAAATAATTCATAAGTGCTCGTATTAAATTCCATTCTCTTCGCCCCGTACGTCCTGGCCGATTATTGTTTACGAGAACTATAACATATCAACTAAGACTAGTAATTTAATAAAATCGAACACTTATATTAACCTTTGTTAAAACACACAACAAATTTTATTTACTCTAATTTCTATTTTATAATTTCTTGGGACACACTATTTTTTTAATTTTTTTTCCAGTTAACCCTTCGGAACCTGATCCCCAAACTTTTACTAGTTAGCAGTATTTTGATTTTTAGGTTTAGGGTGCTTACAATTTTATCAGGAATTTTTAATTTCATTAAAAAATCTAGTAAACGTTATAAATATAAATACATGTTAAATTAAATACAGAAATCTAGGACCATCACTATCTCAAAATACCAATCGGCAGTAATGAAAGAGATAGCGCTAGTCCGAAATTTTTGAATGTCCAAATTTTGTTCATTGAATATCCCTAATAGCACACAACGTCCTTGGGACGTACAATTTATGTCCATTTAATGTCGGAACGTCCATGGACTTAATATGTATGTCCTGTGGATGTTTGTTTTTGGACAGTATTAAGACGTCCACGATATATATCCATTATTTGTACAATTTATGTACAATGTCCATACCGGATATCCAGTAGTTGTCCGTGATGGATATAATACGGACTATATATAACATATCCATACCATAGTCTTAAAACAGTCCCTCGCCGACTTAATACAGGCAATGTCAAAAATATGTCCGGGACAGACACCTAAGAGTGGTCCTCACTCGACATAATTTGGACCAAAAGTAAAGCTCCGCCTGAAAGATGGAGACACTTGCGCTGGTGCTTCTTAGACACCACGAATAGTATGGTATATCGCGATTTAAAACATCCTATTGAGTCTGCTCCGAGTTCGCTCAACGAGCGTAAACGATGGCTATATTATTCACGTAGATGAAGTTTCCGACACGAGCAGGTGTTGAAATAACAATTTCACAATTACAATTGAACTGGTGTGAATAATATAACAAAAAAAATCAATTTCTCTGACGTCCACTGTACCAAAATAGGACGTTCTGTGAATGTCCCAGGGGGATATCCAATGGATGTCCGCGGCGGACGTTCGAATTCAGTTCAAAGTTGTGACATTAGTGCGTCCCTCGGACGTCCATAGAACGTCCAGTGTACCAGAAAAGGATGTCCTAAGGATGTCCGGAATGTCCGAAGAGGACGTCCTATGGATATCTGTAGGACTACTTTGTGTTATTAGGGATATACAGAGCAATCTTTGGACTAGCAAATTTGCAAATAAATTACTTTAAAAAAATGTTGGTTCTTATTAGAGCTATAAACACTTTTTTAACCGTTTAAATAAACATTAAAATCTTTTACACAACTGCTAAATTATTAAAATATTTATTTTTTTCAGCGAACATAACAGAACTAGAAGAAAATCTGAATATGATCGAAGAAATAAGTGGTTATTTAAAAATAGTTCGATCATTCTCATTGCTTTCACTGACATTTCTAAAAAATTTAAGGATGATTGGAGGTCAAGAAGTAGAAAATGAAAAATACGTTTTTATTGTACTTGATAATCAAAATCTTCAAGATCTATGGAGTTGGACAAATAGGACAATGAAAATTAAGAGAGGAAAGTTATTTTTTCATTTTAATCCAAAGTTATGTTATGACAAAATAGTTAAATTGCAAAAGATTGCGAAATTGGATACTTTTACGGATTTGGAAGTAGCGCGAAATTCCAATGGAGACAAAATTGCATGTAAGTAAAAAAAATTATTCGTTAGGTTTTACAAGCTTTTTACAGTGCTTACCCCGGAAGCATAAATCAAAACTGTGTCAATTGGACAAAAAACTGTAATCAACTTATATTTTGGTTTGCTACAAATGGTCCCTTATCTCCTATTTTAATTGCATAGAAAATGTTTTAGTAAATGAAAGTACTTACCAATTTTTTGTTTTAATAATATAGGTATTTTGTTTATCTAAAAGGAGATAGTATCGTATGCTTCCTACAAACTAATTAATAATTAAGTCAAATAAATGAGTTTACTTTCCTTTTTACATTCTTTATTAAAAAAAAAACATTGCAAGCATAATAAACAAGTCAAAAAACACAAATACACATTTTTAATTTAATATTACATTTGCTCCCACACATTGTCTTCATCACACAATGGATGTTCACTTGTCTTATTCTCGCTTAATCTCAATTTATTTATAAGTCATGGCATTACGTACGATAGCATAAATGGTAAAAAGTGAAAGAACATCCTTATTTTACTTTTCCGACCCAGGGAAGGGAAAGTATTGTGAACGAGCTAAAAGTATTGTGAACGAGATAGAAAAAAATTTCGATATAGAATAGATTGAAATATCCATTTTGAGGTCACCTGAGATGATTAAGACCATTTAAAGATGGAAGTCTGTCTGTGTGTATTCTTCCACGATAATCCGATTGAGCTGAAATTTGGTATATGGGTTTTGGGTTACCCGTCTGAAGAACCCATTAGTTTTTGTGTCACTATCAAAAAATAACAGATGCAATATGTCACGGAATTTGACTTGAAATATGTCATTTGAAAGCTCTTGAAAAACTATTCAGAACAGTCAAAATGATTTCAACTGTCACCTGTCAAAAATAAAAAATGTCAAAATTTGAAACTTTAATATTAAATATCTGAAAAAGTATTCGTATACTCGTCGGGACAGTTTTGGGACGACACAACCGATTTTTTTCTTCTGTTATATGGGTTTAATATCTGGTAACGAGAGAAGAGGTATTTTGTTTTTGTCCTTAAGTTTTGGTTTTACACTTTGCAATACCAAAATCGTCCTTAAGTGAAAATTACTGTTTTAAAAAGAAAAATTTCTTTATTGAAATCAATGTTTCTGGTGAACAAAATAGGATTGAAAATAAAACCATTTTTTTGCTTTCACTTCTATGTGTGTACCGGAAAATCAAGTTAAAACAAAACGATTTTTGAATACTCATTATTCGTTAAAAAGGCCATCAAAATTTATTTTAATGACAGTTTTTTCTATAAGTCAACGATTATTTTCATACCTTGTATCATTACACGGCTTTAAGTACAGCTCAAACATCTTTTTTATAATTCTGAGTTGATTTTTGATTTTTTCTTAGTTCTAATAGCTTCCATAGGTAGGTATGCTGGATTATGAAAATATTTCCTTAATTGATTCTTGTATTTTATTACTTTGAGCATTTCTTACTCTTTTATCTGTTCCTATAGGACCTCCTTTTTAATGTTTTCGAAGTTTTAATAACTGTGATAGAAATAGAAAGTGTATTGAAAAACATTGCTTTATAAACATTTATCTTCATCTTCTAAACAATTAAACTATGAAGTAGATATTATTTTTTTATTTTAGGTTGAACACTGCTTTTAAACAGATTAGTCTGAATTTGTTTCAAAATATATAATTTTATAGTAATAAGAAGGTTTAATTTTTCTTGCTTCAATTTTTTACTTTTGTTAGGTGATTTTTATTTGTTTGACAAACGACATTCTTTCTGTGAAGCTCATTTCTGACATTTTGTGAGAGTTTTCGTAGTGACGTCAACGAACTATATAGAAAAAAATTCAATCTACCGAAGCAAAACTTGTACTAAATTAAAATATTTTAATGAAAACTACATATTTATATCCTGAACCCTTTAGAAACTATGGTCAGTTAAAATAAGGGAAAATATAAGTATATGTATTTATTGTTTTTCTTTTTTGCAGAAATTATGCCTTTAACTTTCGAATGCTTCAAAATATTTTATTTAAACTGTAGAGCCATTTGACATTTACCAATAAATGCAGATTTATTTTTGTTTTTATAATGAAAAAGTGGGTCATGTGTGATACTTAATTCGAAAGGTTTCATTGAGTAGAATACAACTTCAATGTTTTTCCCTCCATGGCAAAATGGCATCTACAAAAATTAAGAATATGTAGAAAAGTTAAAGAACTTTTAAGTAAATTGACTACCACATAGATTTTGACTGCGTCAAAACATTTTAATTAAGAGAATAACAAACTACGTCCATTTTAGATTGTTTCAAGTCCATTTAAGATTTATTAGCAAATCTCGTTTTAGCTAAAATGGCGCTCTCCTAAATATCCCTAATTTTCATATTTGTCATTTTGTACAAATTATAAGTATAAAAATCAATATGACACTAAGCGTTCATCTTGATTTATTCATAAATGGCTTAAAAGTATCTATAATTGATGTAGATTGTTATTATATGATTAAAATATTTTGATGTATATTTTAATTATGAAGCTCAAAGGTTTTATAAGCTGATATTATTGGTTTTGTTTTAATATTTTTGCGAATAAAAAATTATTAATACTAATTCAAATCTCATATAATTTGAAATCGTTAAAATGTTAGTAAGGATACTTGAATAACTTATTTTGTCCAAAAATGCTTAAGGAATATAAAAATGTTGTTTACGTGTTATTAGTTGTAAAAGGACAAACTAACAGTTTGTTCATATTAATGTTTATATTATATACAAATAATTTAAAACACCATATTAGAAATAAGATTTGTTTGCATAAAAGCATTAATTAAATTGTACTTTTAGGTAATATTATTAATCTAAATGTTACAATTACCAAAACGGAATCTCGTAATGTATCCTTGCATTGGCAAGCTTTTCATCTTGAAGATCCTCGAACACTTTTGGCTTATACTATTGTATATGTAGAGGCTCCTCACCAGAACATTTCGCTTTATGATGGTAAAGATGCTTGTGGCCAAGACAAGTAAGTTTTTTTATTTAATTGTTAAGCTAAAAATATCAGTAACATTCAAAGTTAAATAAACCAAATATTGTTTTTCTTTCATCCCTTACTTACTCTAAAAAAAACACATGCAGGTGTATTAAATGTTTGTTTCTTTTTGAAATGCTATTAGATGAAATCAATGTCAGCGAAATTTATGTTATGTCATTGAGGTATTTTAACATTAGATTAGACTTATACAAAACAACTAAAACAATTTGGTTTGAACAAATTCGTTATATTCTATACGAGACTAGCACAAAATATTGCAAGAACAATAAAGTTTCCTGTTAACAATTTTATTATTTATATGAAACAGCCGTTATTAATTTCAACTGTACTGGAAATTCCTTCTAATGATTTGTCAATTAGAGATATTAATTAGAAAAAAGTCTCTCTTCTAATGATTTGTCAATTAGAGATATTAAGTATAAAAAAGTCTCTATACTAGTTAAATTTGATTAGCCCTTATTGAACTAGAGATATTAAAAAAAATCCAAAAAAATGATTCATTGATTCTGCTAAAAGTTATTTTTAACTGATTCTACGAACAGTAAATTAATTCAAGTCAGTAGGTCAGACGATGGGTAAATATACACAAAAAAACGTAAAATTGACACTCGACCAAATTTCTTTTCGCTGTCGGGATATTATACTTTAAAATTATTGACTCTGCATATAGATGGTTTGAATCATATCTAAAGTCTTGATATCAATTAATAAATGAAATAAATAATAAACTATCTAATAAAAAGAAGTTGGAAATGGAATGCCACAAGATAGTGTTTAATGATATGATTTAAAAGCATAAAAGGATAAAAGAAACCAAAGTAAAAAACATCTATTTAATATAAGTAGATTCCTGAATGTGTACAATATTTTGAAACCATTGAATGAAAACTTTTATTTTCAGACCCTATTAAATGCCTATCAGTTTATTTAAAATTAGATTTGCAAAACAATTATACAATGTTTAAGTAATTTTGTAGCAAGTTACATGACACCAATACTTTGAAGAACAAAGAATATATTTAATTTTATATTTCAGGAAAATCTTATCTTTGTCGATTCAGCATTATACAGTTTAATCTCGCTTTATAATTTTATTCTAGAAATCACTTGTAAACTAGCTTTCATAAATTCAAGTCATATTTTTAATTATTTTTCTGTTTGTCGATCCAAATTTGTAATTTTCAAAATAAAGTTTTTTAAAAAAGTACTTCGCATCCTACATTCATTAACTGGCGCAGTCAGTAGGATTGCCCGTCGAAAAACAACAAAAATCGTGTTTTTCGGTCGATTTTAATCGTTTACGCGGCACGCGAAGTGTAAAGAAAAAAACTTTGTGAGAAAAAAAGTGTTGGTGGAGGATAAACATCGCCGAAACCAAAACAGTGCACAAAAAGAAGGATTTACAACAGAAAATTCAGCTCTTCGATCGAAATTTTGGACAAAAATCGCCGGAATTGAAGTCTTGAGCCATTCTACCACGGAGGAAGGACAAAATCGCCTAAATCCACTTGGTAACCCATTCTTTAGTTAAGAAAAGAAGAATTTTTCAAGTTTCAAGAAAAACGAAAATTGAGTAGATACGGAATGCAGGTTCCAACACTCTTCGGAATTTTACTGTAAGTCATTTTAATTTTGCATTTTCCTTTTTACCCCCTCTTATTTTATTTTTATTATTTTCGTAACTTTTACTGGGAATTTTCTTGAGTTATAGAGTTATTCTTAATTTTTATTATAGTACTAATTTTAGTTTATGAATTCAGATATTGAAGATCTGATTGATAGTTTTAACAGAATTTTATTAAATAACGAAAACATGACTGATTATCAATTACTAAAATTAAATGTGGACATTATCCCCACTTACGAGGGTAATCCACATACTTTAGGAATATTTATAGACAGTTGTGAAAATTTAGTAAAAACTTTTTATGAAAGAAATAATCCTCAAATAAATACTTTTATTTTACGAGCCATAATTGGAAAACTAACTGGTAGGGCTTTAACGCTAATAGGTTCTAGAATTGAGTTAAAAACGTGGGAAGAAATAAAAACCGCTTTACAATTGTGCTTTGGTGATCAAAGGAACTTAGATTGCCTAATACAAGATTTAATAATTTTGCAACCTCATAAAAATGAGACACCTTATAATTTTGGAATGCGATGCCAAGATGCACGTAGCTTAATTGTTTCAAAACTTAATTTACTTAATGACATAACAGAAGCAGAAAAAGTAATAAGGCTTCGTAGTTATGATGATTTAGCTTTAAAAACATTTATACGTGGTTTAAACGGTCAATTACAAAATAACGTAAGACTTAGAAATCCTGATAGCTTAGAAAAAGCGATGTCTTTGGTTGTAGAAGAAGAAAATTTTCTCTACAGTCAAAACCGCAATAATTCACTTAACTCTCAAAATAATTTTAAACCTTCTCAAAGAATGATACCTGCTAGAAATTTTCAAAGACCCATGCACACACGCACACAGCCAAATTTTAATTACCAATTTAATTCATCTCCAATGAATCAAAATACAAACTCTAATTTTCAAAATAATCGACCCATGCCAAATTTTCAAAATAATTTTACTAGACCACCCATGCAAAACAATTTTAACCCCAGACCATTCATGCAATCAAATTACAGTCAAAACATGCCGTTTAATCAAAGACAAACACAATTTCCTAGACCAAATGAATTTAACCAAAGATTTCAACAAAATTTTGGAAGAAATTCAAATGTTTCTAGACGTACCTTTAAACCTGAACCAATGGACACTTCTTCGAGCAATAGCCCGATACGTCCCCAAAAAAATTTCATTTCAACTGAACTTTTTAACCAAGAATTTGAAAACCCTTTTGAAACCACTAATCAAAACACAAGTCAACAATCACAGAATCAACATTACACAGATTACACTCAAAAAAATTATACTGTCGAACTTTATGATAATAACCCGCAAAATGATCAATCAAACCACAATTTTCAACCAAGTACTAATACTGTAAATTTTCAGATGAACGGCCTTTTAGCCGATCAAACATAATTAATCTAAATATAATAAACTCAAATTTACCATACATTTTCATACCCTCTTTAAAAGCAAATTTTTTAGTAGACACAGGAAGCACTCGTAGTCTTATGAATCCAGAACTAGCAAATAAACATTTTCAAAATTTAATATATAATGAAGATTTTCAGATAAAAACACCTCACAATATTTCATATCACAACAAAGTTATGGATATACCAATTTTTGACATTTTCAAAGTTGATGGCTCACATAAATTTCACTTATTTAATTTTAGTCAAAAATATGACGGATTAATCGGAATAGATTTGTTAAAACAATTAAAAGCTACCTTAGATTTAGACAGGAAATTAATAATTACTCCTTATTCTCGTGTACCAATAATTTACGAACCAGAAGAATTAACAAAATTTAAAAGAAATCTTCAAGTAAACAATTTAACTATTATCGTTCCAGCAAGAACCTCTCAAATTATAAAACTACCAGTCAATGTAGAACACGGAGTAGGATTTTTAGATTACATTAATTTTGGTAAACAAGTCGAATCTCCAAGTGCAGTAGTTAATATAAATAATTTTTTCGCTATTACAACAGTAACTAATTCTAGAGAAGAACCAATTAAAATAACAGTTGACAAACCATTTGACATTGAAACATTGCACATAGAAGAAATCAATTTTATCGAAAAAATGGAAACGGACACTGAACTAAATGAATATATAGATAACATTTTAAAATCTAACTTAGACAATATTCGGTTAGACCACTGTAACATAGAAGAAAGACAAGCAATTAAAAATCTGTGTTTTAAATACCGTGATATATTTTACACTGACCAAATACCTTTGACTTTTACCAATAAAATTCAACACAACATAAAACTAACTGACGAGACCCCAATTTATACAAAATCATATAGATTTCCAGAAATACACAAAAGTGAAGTTAAAGACCAAATTCAGAAAATGTTAGAACAAGGGATAATTCAACCCTCTACCTCAGCTTGGTCGAGCCCTATTTGGATTGTTCCAAAAAAATTAGATGCCTCAGGCAGGCGTAAATGGAGACTCGTTATCGACTACCGGAAATTGAATGACAAAACCGTAAGTGACAAATATCCTCTTCCGAACATAAATGACATACTAGACAAATTAGGCAGAAGCCAATACTTTACAACTTTAGATTTAGCAAATGGATTTCATCAAATAGAGATGAATCCAGAAGATATACAAAAGACAGCATTTTCGACTATGAACGGACACTACGAGTTTAAACGAATGCCGTTTGGATTGAAAAATGCACCAGCCACCTTTCAGAGGGTGATGGATAACGTCCTACGTGGACTTCAAAATGAGACATGTTTAGTATACTTAGACGACATTGTTATTTTCAGTACCTCTCTTCAAGAGCATATTGAAAGACTAAAATCAATTTTTGAACGATTAAGACAATCAAACTTTAAAATTCAACTAGACAAAAGTGAATTTCTTCAGAAAGAAGTAAATTACCTAGGACATGTTATAACCCCGGAAGGAGTTAAACCTAACCCGGACAAAATAGAAGCTGTAAAAAATTTTCCAATTCCTCGAACACCTAAAGAAATTAAAAGTTTTCTCGGACTTGTAGGTTATTACCGTAAATTTATTAAGGATTTTGCGAAAATAACAAAACCAATGACTAAATGTTTAAAAAAAGGGGCAAAAATTATACACGACAAAGACTACATAGATTCTTTTGAAAATTGTAAAAAGCTCTTAACAAATTCACCTATTTTACAGTACCCAGACTTTACACAGACATTTATACTAACTACAGATGCCTCTAACGTAGCTTTGGGAGCTATTCTATCCCAAGGAAACATTGGAAGTGACAAACCTATAGCCTTTGCATCCAGGACTTTAAACGAATCAGAACAGCGTTACAGCACGATAGAAAAAGAACTTTTGGCTATCGTCTGGGCGTGCAAATACTTCAGACCATATTTATTCGGACGAACATTTACAATATACACTGATCACCGACCGTTAGTTTGGCTTTTTAACTTAAAAGAACCTAATTCAAAATTGGTTAGGTGGAGACTCAAATTGGAAGAATTTGATTACAATATTGTATACAAAAAAGGTAAACTTAATAGTGCAGCCGATGCTCTTTCGCGAATTTCAATAAACGCTTTAGAAAATGAATCCTTAATCAATAATCCTGGAGATATTGATCATGAATCTTTAGAATATTTAAGACGAATTGCCGAAACCATGATTAGGCCACCAGAAACTGAAAATCTAGATAGAAATTTGTTTCCAAACCTTTTTGAAGAAAACCCCAATACTCAGCCAATATTGACTTCATTAGATGATGTGACACAACCGACAAAAAATCTACCTGACAATAATTCTAATGACAACTCAAAATCTTACACACAACATACCACAGCAACAGAAACAACAAATGATGGAATTAAAATTTTAGACGAAATCATTAATAACAAAGTTAATCAAATTTTAGTATTTCCTCAAATTTATCAAAATTTAAAAGTTAACAATGACACGTACGAACATCATAAAATTATAACCGTAGAAATTCCAGAACAAGACAATGAAAATTTAATCTTTGAATTTTTAAGAGATTACACTATCTCTAAAAAGACATACTGTATGTGGTTTCATTCTGATAGTCTTTACAATTCATTTAACAAAGTTTATTTAAAACAATTTTCAGAAAAAGGTCCCAAATTAATAAAATGCACTAAACGTATAAATACTGTAAAAGAAAAAGAAGAACAAATTATGTTAGTTCGAAATTACCATGAAAGTAAAACCAACCATAGAGGTATAGTAGAAACTTTAGAAAAAATTAAACAAAATTATTATTGGATAGGAATAAAAAAATCTGTGACAGACTATATAAATTCTTGCGATATCTGCCAACGTACAAAATACGCACGACAAAATCCGTATTCTCCTCTTTTATTGACAGAAACGTCATCAAAACCGTTCCAAATAGTTCATATGGACTTATTCTTTTTTGATAACAAAATATATTTAATGTTAGTTGACTCTTTCACTAAATTTGCTCAAGCACATGAAGTAGCCGGTAAAACAGCCATTCACATTAGTAACGCTTTAATTAAATATTTTTCTTCTTTCGGAATACCCGAAAAATTAGTTATTGATCACGGGACAGAATTTAACAATGACACTGTAAAAGAAATATTAAATTTACATAAAATAAAAATTCATTTCACAACTCCAGGCCATCATGAATCAAATGGTATAGTAGAACGATTCCACTCAACTATTATTGAACATTTAAGAATACTAAAAGAAATATATCCCAAAGAAAACAATTTAATGGACTATGCAATAATAGGCTATAATAGTTCTCTTCATTCAGTTACAAATTACACTCCATTCGAGCTTACTTTCGGACATACACATAGTAGAAATCCTAATGAAATATTTTTACCAAATTCCTTTTATTCAGATTACGCAGAAAATCATAGGAAAAAACTCGAACATGTTTACAAAAATGTAAGCACTAATTTAGATTTAAGGAAACAAAAAATTATTTCCAAAAATAATTCTCAAGGCGACGAATCTCAAGAATTCGTTATTGGTCAAACCGTTTATAAGAAAAACCCAGGTCAAGATAGAAATAAAAAGTTTAATAAATTTTTAGGTCCTTATAAAATAATAAATATATTAGATCGAAATCGAGTAGAAATTTCTAATACAAAAAATAAAGAAAAATCAGAAATATTGCATATCAAAGAATTAAGAAAACCTAATATTATTTCAGGCTCCTCAAGTGTACAGACGGACTTGGACAACCAAATATCCATAACCTAACAAATAATCCTGGCCTTCTTCCTTTAAAATTAGGATCTGCTCAAAATATAGTTAATTACTGGTCATTTATTCAAATTTTTGATATCACAAATATAATTTCAGAATATAATAAATTATCAATAAAACTTCAAGACGTTAAAAGACAATTTTTCAAAGAAATAAGAAATGACACATTTGACATAATGTTTAAAGACGAATTTACAAATTCTTATATACTTGCAATTACACTAGATAATAAAATTCAAAGCCAAATAAATCAATTAAACCCTTCAATTAGTAATAAAAATAAAAGAAACAAAAGAGGTCTTATAAATGGGTTTGGTAGCGTAATAAAATTTTTAACCGGAAATTTAGATGAGACAGACGCGGAAAAATATGACAAAGCAATAGAAATATTAACAAATAATCAAGAAAAAATTAAAACATTAATTAGTGATCAAATTACTCTTTTACAAAATTCAATAGAAACTTTTAACACAAGTACGTCTATTTTGGCAAGCAATCAAGCTAGAATTGAATCTAAAATTAATGAAATAAGTAAATTCATCAAAACTAAAGATAATCAAAATTTTGAAATAATTAAATATTTAATAATTCCCGAAATCACAGTAGCATTGCAAATAATTTATGATATGCTAGAAAAATTGGAAATTGCAATAACCTTTTCAAAAATCAATACGTTCCATAACTCAATTGTTGAACCCAGCGAATTACTTAATGAAATAAAGTTAATTAGCGAACATTTAAATCAAAATAGATTACCCTTTGAACCAGATATAAAAAATATTCTAATGTTTGAAAAAATAATGAACATTAAAAGTTATACTAAAAATAATCAAATTATTTTTATTATTGATATTCCCATCGTAGAAAGCGAAAATTATAATTATTATCATCTCTATCCTTTGCCCACTCCACAAAATGGTTCCTTCAAAGTCATTATTCCATTTTATAAATATTTAACCCTTAACGAGCAAAATTATATGACGTCAGACACCAAGTGTCAAGAAATAATTTCAGAAGAATTTATTTGTCACGAAAACGTTCCAAAAGAAATTTCTAAAGAAAATCTACCATGTGAAGTTCGAATGCTAAAATTCCTTTCTAATTTGACGGTATGCCAAGCCGTTCCTGTTGAAATTTCAGAAGAAAAATTCCAGAAGCTGGAGGACAACAAATGGATTGTGATTCTACCTAAACCTCAATCAGTAATAATTCAGTGCGGTAAAACTATAGACACTATGTCATTAAAAGGAACATTTATTTTAGAAATAAACACTTTTTGTATAGTGAAAATAAAAGACTTTAAAATTCAAACCTACAAAAATATTAAACGGGAATTCAAAACTCTTAATTTGCCAAGTGTGGACTTTAAAAATTCAATAGACAATTCTATCATTCAAATTAAACCGTTAAAACTTGACAGTGTTGATTTAGACGAAGTTAAGAATATAAAAGACTCTTTACATATTCAAAGTAATAATATAAAAACTATTTTTGAAAAACCAATTAATTTTCATAGTATTAGTATATGGACAATTATTTTATATATTTGTGCAGCATTTGCAATGGCAGCAATACTTCATTATTTTTATAAAAAGAAATTTTCAAGACCACTTCAACATGAAGACCTCCAGGATGAGGACCCCCAGCGAGTTCTACGAAATTCTGCAACTACCCCCAGAATTTCTCTCTAAGGGCGGAGGAGTTACATGACACCAATACTTTGAAGAACAAAGAATATATTTAATTTTATATTTCAGGAAAATCTTATCTTTGTCGATTCAGCATTATACAGTTTAATCTCGCTTTATAATTTTATTCTAGAAATCACTTGTAAACTAGCTTTCATAAATTCAAGTCATATTTTTAATTATTTTTCTGTTTGTCGATCCAAATTTGTAATTTTCAAAATAAAGTTTTTTAAAAAAGTACTTCGCATCCTACATTCATTAACTAGCATATAATTAAAGCTCACTTTGAAATGTGTCTAGATTTTGATTTGCAAAAATTCTGCGAATTAAATGTATGCAAGAAGAATTAAACTGACTCTGCATAAAAAACACTGTTGATTAATAAATATCTATAAATCTGCAGTCGTAACATTTATGTATATAACTATCATTAACAAAGAAAAATATCTTTAACTCGGGGCTTACTTTAGAAAATAGCTGTAATATACTTTAAATATAACATAATAAATCAACATTTCTACTACTATATTTATTTATTGATGTATTTATGTGTATATTATTTTTTATTTTTGATTTTTTGTAAATTGTACTAAAAAATAATTATGGATTTAATTAAAATACTGAAACTTTAATCTGCTTGAGTCACGTTATGATTTCAATTGTTAGTAACGGTCATTTTTTTTAAATTAATTTGCTCATGCATTTTTAGATGGAACATAATTGATCTTCCCAGTAAAGAAGACGAAAAAGAGATAAATTATACTGTTGGGAAACTAAATCCTTACACGCAATATGCCTTTTACGTAAAAACGTATACGATTGCTCAAGAAAAATATGGAGCTCAAAGTAAAATTCAGTATTTTACAACAAAACCATCAAGTAAGAATTAGTAGTTTTATCAATTTAATACATATTTATAGGAAAAAAAATACAACCAGATATTGCTCCAGGAAGCTAATACTTATGACCAAGTACAAGCCTTTTTTGAGTGTTACACAGTTACACAATATATAACATTTAAGGTCTCCGTTATAGTCATATTTTCTTCAAGTGTTCTTTTATTGTTGCATATCATCGTAATCATTAACGCTGTTATGATCTGCAATATTAGGGCCTTTGTTTTTTTATTGCGTACCCCTTATGCAGGACTTTGTGCTTGTTTCTTGCATGTCTTCGAACTGTACTTTTGAGCACCAGTTCTAGATCAGTCTTATCTTTGAACTCTTTCTCGGTATCTTTGATGTCTTGATGATAAGGTACCCCAACAAGAGTATAAAAGGCTCCAGTTCTTCTAGATATTTCTATACAAGTCTAAACTACAATTCCTCATATAATACTTTTATTGCTGACTACCTAATATGGATCTGGTTATTTTCAAGATAGTTTTTGGACATTACAAAATATATTACCTTTTGAAAAAAAAAGATGGATGTTTACCGTTGCTCCATATTAACATCTTGAATATTCTGTTATATGAGACACATTTTCTCATGAGATCAGATGACATATTGAGAAGAGCAGGAACTCATATCTAACAAACACAATTTACATTTTTATTTATTCTTATTTGAAATGGGTTCCCACCATTTCACTAGGGAATGAACAAAGAAAAAATTTCTTCTTGAGTTTAATTGTAAAAAATTATTATTTTAATACTACAGATGTTATTGTATTTCTGCTCTCTAGTTATGAGTTGCGATATCTTGAAATCTGATATGCTCAATTCCATTTTATACAAGATATTCATATATTTTCATGAAATATTTATATTACCCCCTGCCAAATACAACGAAATATTGTATCACGTAGTAAAGTGATTCTTACTCACACAAAAGTATTAAATACAAGTACAGTACACACTGTAGTCGTTTACCTGTAAAGAATATCGATTACATGCTCGTTATACAATGTTGAGTGGAACGCTGGAAAAATAATATAGTTTAGAAGGGAATTCAAAAGCACTATAAGAATTGTTAACAAGGTCTGCTAGTATTTTGTTTTTTTTGTGCTAACTGTTTTCGAACTCTCCAGTTGTGGAAGTTTGATACCTACTTAAAATAAAACACGATTTTTTACAATTGTATTTTATTGATTAACCAGAGATGGCAGGCACCTATTATACTCGCACAATATGGAGAGCCGAATTCAATTTTGGTCTACTTCTTATCCTATTTTTGGAATTCTTTCATCTGAGACGAAGACGACGGCCCAGGTACATCGCTCAATTCATTGAAATCAAAGTACCCATACTTCATCAGAATTTCCAGAATCCAACATTTTCAGCAGCTGTTCTGTTGATGAAATGACCATTGTTGATGAAATGACCATTTGCTTCAAAGAATCCGCTGTGACACTAGTTTGATTTTGATTTTTCAGTGCAGTAAATCAACAAAGTTTAAATTTGGGACATGCCACTGAAGCTGTGGCTGTTTCTTCTGATTCCAACTCCAACATGGCGGAAAATCTCTTTCGTACTGCTTGTAAGCGTATATCCAAATATTAGGTTTACATTAAAATGTTTTGGGCCCAGGAACTTCAGCGTTTCCCATTTATTAACAAGAGATGTCAAAAGTAGGAAGTAAGTACACAAAATAAGTGTTTGTTTCAATCTGCAATATATCGACAGCTGTAGCCAAATATTGTATCTCAGCATCTTTGAAATTAGGATGTCCCAGATTTTGATGAAGTACAGCCAATTTCAGTTTTGTGTCTTCCGCTCAATCAAAATGTGTCAATTTACAAAGTTTAGAGCCTCTTTCATCTGATCTCTTATCTTTGTAATATATTTGCTCTACTTTGAAATACTTGTAGTTGTTGTTTACTAACTTTGTTTACTACTTTCGCTTTACTTGTATGGTTTTTCATCGTAGTACTATTTTTAAAAACGTGATACGCTTGATTTTTTTAGAACCAATGCGACCCATAATAACACAAGTTGTCAGTTACTCTAGTGATTCGTTAAACATTACCTGGAGAGCACCATCCCAACCAAATGGTCCTATCACTCATTATAAAATTAATGTTACTCGAAAACGCGAACAAGCAGCCACTTCATCAGCAGATCACAACTACTGTAACGACGATCGTAAGTATATTATAATATAAAAGATTAAACTTTTTTTTAATGAAATAAAAACTTATTTTAGTTCCACGAGATGACGCTATATCAACAGTTAAACCACCAATGTTGGATAACTGTAATTGTGATAGTTTAAACAAAAATATTTTGAATAAAACATACGAAACCGAGGTAACAGAAGCTATTAATTTTGAAGATGAGCTTATTAACATTGTTTATCTAAAAAGGTAAGATCTTTATGAACATTTTTTTCCTAGATTGTGATACAAGTTACAATTTTTTTTTTTTTTTTTTTTTTTTTTTTTTTTTTTTTTTTTTTTTTTTTTTTTTTTTTTTTTTTTTTTTTTAATAGTCCGAAATTAAGAAAACCAAGTATGTTATCCATCAGTGTTAAAAAAAGTTTAATAGTTTTATTTATTGAAACTTGATAGTGTGACAGCACTTTTAATTTAATTTCATTAATATCACTTCAGAAATGGATGACTTTCGTTTACATTTTGTTATCCTAACTTTTCAGACCAAAGCGAGAAACAGTAACCTATTCAAATGCGACACTTCAAGAGTCTCAACGTACCAGGTTCTTTGATCAGCCTATAGTTAAAGACGTCAATGACACGCATTATTTTGTAAACGGTCTTCATCATTATACTGCCTATGATATTTTTATAAATACATGCCGATATGAACCTGAAAATCAAACAGTTACAGAAGAATGCAGCGAGAGTGCCGCTCGGCATACTGGAACAACTCAACCTAAAGGTAATTAGATTAAATACTAGAATATAAATTTTCACAAATAAAAAATCCATTGAAACAAGTAAACATTCTTTCTATTTGCTTTATAATAATAATAACATTTATTCGAGCATAATACAGATTATAAAAATAGTGTTTTTAACAAAAAATTATAAATGGAATAAATGTAAATACTAATAAGTAATATACTTGTTTTGGTTAAACAAAAAAGAAACGCTAATTTTACACTAAACAGTGATAATAATGATATAATAAAAAATATTTACTTGTAAAAAGTGTAAAAACTAACTAATAAAATGGGAAAATACATGATTTATGCCTAAATAATAGTAATAAAAATATAAGTAGAAAATTGGGGTTTTTGTTTTTTTTTTCTACAAATATGTTTCTTATAGAATAACAACCTTTTTATAAACGAAGACAATCAATTTATTGAATTTTTTATAGATGGTGCTGACAAAATCAGTCATTTACGTATTTCAAACAAAAACCAAGATAGCGTTACCATTTCTTGGAACCAACCAAATGACCCAAATGGAAATATTTTTGCGTATATCATCGAATATAGACGATCAGATATATCTAGAGTAAGTATTCTAAATTGAAAAAACAATCAGATATTGAAATTCTTTTTATTTTAGGCAAAACCGACGTCAGAATGTCATAATGTAACAACTAGCAACGCAACTTTATATTATACAGTATCTAAACTAAGCGCAGGAAACTACAGTTTATATGTATATGCAAAATCTCTTAATAAAAAGGAGCAGTCTGAACCTATCTCTTTCTGTATTGAAGAACGATCTTCGAATACCGCTCTTATAGTATCTATAATTGTGTTTATATTATTAATAGTAAGTACGAAAGCTCCTAAATCTTGAACTTCAAGTAAAAATCCTACTTTTTTAAGGTTATGATATTTTTTTGTTGGTTATACAAAAAGCATCAAAAAGATATAATGTATATCGAACCAAATCCCGAATATGTTCCAAGTGTTTATATAAAGGACGATTGGGAAGTACCAAGAAATAAAATATTGTTAATAAAAGAATTGGGTCAAGGCAGCTTTGGCATGGTATGGGAGGGTGTTGCAAACGATATCAGAGGCAAAACAGAAGTTAGATGTGCAGTTAAAACAGTTAATGAACATGCCACAGACAGGTAATATTACATTTTATTATATTCAATTTTTGAAAACATGTTTGTATCAGTTAAAAGAAAACTGATTAGATTTTGGGATATAGATGTTGAATTAACCAATGAGAAAAACAATTCTTTCATTTTTCCGTAGAAAAAAAAAAACACATGTGTATGGAAATTTTACATTGTGAAGTATAACTAATGAAGGGTGGTGTGGGTGGCATACAAAACAATAAACATATTTTTAATAATGTACAATGTACCATAGCTTTTTAAATCATAAATAAAACAGGAAAAAGTTTCCTTTGTGTGTTGGTGTGAGGGCGGCAAATAAAAAAATCATCTAATATCATGTGTAAAAAATCCATGACTACTTTAGATAAATGAAAGAAAAACATTCCGTATAAGAGAAGGAACATCGTTGTGACTATGACCGTGAAGCGTGCTGCTTCATTACTAGTTTTATTATCTTTTTTTGTCTAAGTCTTACTTAAATTTGACTTGAAGGAAAAAAGTTAAAAACTTTAGTTCCAAACTTAAACTTACATACTTCTATTTTCGTTCAATATATTGTTAATTTTTATTTATTTTTTGTTAATTTTCTTCTTTTTTTAGAGAGCGGCTAGAATTTCTCAACGAAGCATCTGTGATGAAGGCCTTTGATACAACACATGTTGTACGACTATTGGGTGTTGTTTCTGAAGGTCAGCCAACGTTAGTAATTATGGAATTAATGGCGAATGGGGATTTAAAATCCTACTTACGGTCACACAGACCTGACATGGAAAATTACAATCCCAGTCTTGTAAAACACCCGCCAACATTAAAACAAATTCTAAAAATGGCCATTGAAATCGCTGATGGTATGGCGTACCTGTCGGAAAAAAAGTACGTGCATCGAGACTTGGCAGCTAGAAACTGCATGGTTTCTGAAGATCTGGTTGTAAAAATAGGTGATTTCGGAATGACCAGAGACATTTATGAGACTGATTATTATAGAAAAGGAACTAAAGGTCTACTGCCTGTTCGATGGATGGCACCTGAAAGTCTTAAAGACGGTGTATTTACTAGTAGTTGTGACGTGTGGAGTTACGGTGTTGTATTATGGGAAATGGCTACATTAGCATCACAACCGTACCAAGGTCTTTCTAATGATCAAGTGTTAAGGTATGTGATTGATGGAGGTGTTATGGAGCGACCTGAAAATTGTCCAGATAAATTGTATACTTTAATGAGGTACTGTTGGCAGCATAAACCATCATCAAGGCCTAGTTTTTTAAAACTCTGTCAATTCTTATTGGAAGATGCAAGTGCTGCGTTTGCAGACGTTTCCTTTTATCACAGTCCTGCTGGAGTAGAAGCCAGAGCATCAAGACATACTCCTTCTCCCAGCCAAGACGATCAATCCACTCCATTAAGGACTATAACTGAGCGACTTAAAGGATATACTCCTCAGTCTCAAGATTCTGATAATTTAGACGTTGACACCCATCATCACTTTCCTAGTATATCTGAAAGTGGTACTGGTGTAATAACAACAGCAAACGGTTATTTAAGTGGTTGTCCTACAAATGGTGCAGCAACGACTCAATGCTAGCCACATATCACTACCTAGAGATTGACTGACACCTGATATTTGGTACCCAATCATTTCAGTGTGTCGGTATGGTATAACAAAGGCAAAATAATAAAAAGTATTACAAAGAGCCATAGTAAAACTAGCGGTTGATATATTTACAATTACTCCATATGGAAATTAGTTAAAAAAATCGCAATCCCTAAAATAAGTGTTTTGAGACGCTACAAATAATAAGACCGTTCCATTTATTACAAAAAAATGTTTTTCTTATATTTTCATAATTCTGTGAATTTTAACCCTGCGTCTGTCGCAATATTCTTTAAGTTAGAACAGCCGCTTTGTAATAGATATATACTGGCTTTCCTAACATCGTAATTCGACAATGAAAACATGAAATTCAACTCTCAACTTTTTTTGGCGTTGCTTCATCATTCCTTACTTTTAACAATTTCGATTTGTGTCGAAATTTGAGGAGCTACGAACTTTATATATTTTTATTTTTTCTTAAATAATGAGAGGTATTACCCGAAAATTAGAACTACGAAATACAGGAAACTACATAAAAAAATATTTTATGTTTTATTATAGAAATTAATGACTGAAAACACTAGTTTTATAAAAATGTTATGTTATAAATTTACACGTGTTTTTATTTTATTACGCCTGAATAATTTTATAGTCGTTGTATACTAGGACTTGGATTTTTTTAGAGCCCCGACATATATATATATATATACGAAATGACATGATTAGGTAAAAAATTAAATAATGATAAATTGTATATATTCCACATATTCAAACCACTACAACTTTAATTCTGGTTGATTATAGATTATACTGACAAGTAAAACCGACATAGTTTACCTTGAACTATATATTGGATATTGCGACCAACGTAGGATTAATACTGTTTTTTTCCATTTAGTCCAGTGTTAATAATTTTTATAAAAAAATTAACGTTATTTGAACAGTCGGAAAATTTAGAGTAAATGATCAACGAAAGAAGAAAATCGAGTGGATCGTGGTAGAGCACGATTTCCGGTAATACTAGACCTATCGACAAAAGTTAACGGTAAAAGTTGCAGATAATTAAAAGATCTACAACTTTTATTTTTCAACATACTTTTAAAATTATTGAAAAAAAACGCATTTTTTATTTTTCTCCAAGAAATATCATTCGATTTTGATCAAATTTGGTGGAAATCTACATGTTTATGTCCTAAATAAGCTGTAATTTTTTTTAAGCAAAATATTTGCTTTTCGTTTTAATGCGAATTTAAATTGAAAAAGCACTTAATTTTCAAAAAAAAAATGTTTTAGAAAAACCTGATTTTTAAAAATTCTTAGTATGCATTTTCTTTGTTTAAACTTGGTATAAATAAAAATAATGTTGTTGTGGAAATTCCTAATTAAAAATGAGAAAAACTAAAATATCAATTTTTAAATAAATCATGAATTTTTTATTAAAATTAAGGTTTGAAATTGATACACAGTAATAATAATATCATGAATATTTGATGAACCTTTTAAATGTGAGAAGTTGAAAAAAAAAATTAGTTCAAAATAAATTGTTCAAAATTTAAATAATTCTATTTTAATCTTAAGTTTTTTGAAAATTTGCTCTCCATCATCACATTCAATAAAGCTCTCAGTTTGTTTAGGATCTCCCAGATCTTCGATTTCCTCAAGGTCTCAAGTTTCATTTTTAACAATATTTTACCACAGAAACAATTTATACAATTTTAAAAGTAGGGATTCAAACAAAGGAAATATATACTTAGAAGTTTCCAATATCAGGTTTTTTTAAACCATTTTTTTGATTTAAAATTAAGTCTTTTAAAATTTAAAGACGAAAAGTAAATAGTTTGCTTGCAGCCTTATTTAGGATACAAAAATGTAGCTTTTATCGAATTTCATCAAAATCGATCCATTTTTGTGATAGAGAAACATGAAAAACGAAAAATAGATTTTTTGCGTTTTTCTCAATACTAGTATTAGATTTATGAAAAAAAGGATCGAATAAAAATTGTAGATCTTCCAATTATTTACAACTTTTAGATTTAATCCCTTTCGATAGTCGGTATAGTTTCACCGATAATCGAAAAATATCATTTTTCAATCCTCGGAACGTTCTCCATCACGATCCATTTGATATTTAATCATTTACCGTAAATTTTTCTACCGTCCACATACTTCTACAAATTTCTTTAAATTTTGTGTTCTGAAAATGAAATTGACCCTTGATTAATTGTCTATAACACTAATTGATAAAGACGAGCTATCGCGATCGCAAGTAATTGTAAGTATAGTAGAAATTTTAAGACCTATGGTTGAGCATTTCAGATTTTTTGTAACAGTTTAAGACTAGTCAGTAAAATAACTTTAAATATTGTTAATATTTCTAAACCCAATTTAAATTTACAAGGGATAAAACTAATTTTCTTAAACAAAGCAACTGTATTAACTATTTGGAGTGCAGACATCGAAAATGTATATTGAACATTTCAATAAGGCCAATCGATTATTTTAAATAAATTGATAGTATAGGGAAGAAGTCCCATCTGACAGTATTTTGTAAATAATTAGAATAGGGATTTAAAAATGTAAAATGATAATTATTTTTCATTTGATTTTTGAAAAAAAACGACTAGGGAAATTTTGTTCTGAACTTTCAATTATATTATATTCATTTACATTTAAACATAAATAGTAATTATGCCAGTCAATCAATCTCTTATATTTTTATATAAAATAAAAAGTATTCTAAACAGATCTGTTCAGTAAAAACCTATTTCCTAGCATGACCTCATAAAATAGTTATAAGTTAAAATTACCAAAGATAATATTTATTAATTTATTTAACGCCTTGGATGAAAGTCTACTTACTAAAAAATATACGAAAAACGCTTGAAATTCTAATGTAAGATTTAGGTTTAGTAAAATAGTGTCGCCTAACCATGAAAGACTAGTCCCTTCAACTTTACATATGGATACTCTAGTTAAAATACTTGTCTATTACGATATTTTGTGTATAAATATGGTCAACCAAATGCCTTATTAGTAAAATTTTACTGTAATGATATGTAAAGATTTTCTCGAAGACATTAAGAAAAAATATCAAATGCCAGTCATGATTACATCGCAACTTGAGTCTCAGTTCCTTTAAGCTACTATATTGTGGTATATATGTCAGAACCTATGTTATTAACAATTGTACCTATTACTATTTATATTTTTAATTATATTTTGTACTCTGTAACATAATGTACATTTCTCTATTATTTTATATAAAATAAAAATAAGTAAATATTATTTTATTTAAACCCAACTCATTTGTTTCAGGAGACAAAAATGAGTGCAAAAATATAATTTAGCTACAGTACTTCTATTTCGAAATGAAACATACCTAGAGAAGTGGATTAGTTTTTTTAATTTTCTATGGGTACCGAGAATTTTATTTAATATAATTAAAAAAATACTATTTTATAATAAAAATTTTAACAAAATAAACAAATCGATCAGAATTTTGACTGATGGTTGTTTTTGTAAGCATGGTTGTGTACTTCTGTGGAAATTAATTCTCCAAGTCGGTGAGACCATTTAAGAACCAAGGGCGTAGATATGGTGACGGGAAAACAGGAATACCAAAAAAATAGCACAAAAAGAACAAATAAAATATATGACTTTTTTTTAATAGATCAAAATAGTGATTTAACAGCGGTCTAATGGGATGGTGTGTTCCTTTTATTGGGAGAGGGTCGCTTTAATAGTTTTCGGTCTACTGGTAGTCAGCCCAGACTCTTTTTTAGTCTTTGTTTTTCTATTCTTTATTCATCCTTCTTAATTCAAAAGATCTAAGCCCGTTTTTGACCTGATGAAAAATAAATTGTTTATTATATTTTTTTTTAAATATCAATTTTTTATGTGTACGTAGTATTTCCGATTTGAATAAATTGAACCATGTTATTTATCCTTTAAAAAGTGTTCGACCTGTTTATATTACATAATATAGAAGAATAAACAAGTGTCTGATAATCTTAAATGTCTTTGGAATTACGCACAGAGATGATTTTTTTTAAATTATTTAATATCGATAAAGTGTTCCTTGAGCTGTGTGTAGAAACTTTGGAATTAAACATTAAAAATTCATATATTTGCAGGTTTAAATATATTATAACATTAAATAACTAATAACTAGTCCAAATTATTTTCTATCCAATCAACAAAGTTTGTAACTCTCGTATATACACCGGGATATCCAACTTCGGCACATCGAAATCCGTAAGAGACGACTCCAATTTGATAATATCGAATGAGTTCCCCTTCGATTGTTCCCCAAAATAGTGGTCCTCCAGAGTCTCCTTGACAAGCATCCTGTTTGCCATCTGCTCTACCAGCACAAATTATTCTGTCATCAATGACAGCTTTCTGTGCGAAAACTTTTATACATTTTTCTTGGTCAACAACTGGAATTTGAGCCAGTTGAAGAGCTGCACTTGAAGGGCCATCTGAAATTAATATATTAATATTGCGGCACTTTATTTAAAAGATCAGTAATCATCTTTCAACCTGAACATTTCTAAAGAGGATTTAATAATAATAAGATAATATGTGAGTGACAGTATCGATATAGAAACAGGCAAGGAAATTCGGGTTTTTAATTCATTTTGATGTAAGTATAGAATATCCCTAATAGCACACAACGTCCTTGGGACGTACAATTTATGTCCATTTAATGTCGGAACGTCCATGGACTTAATATGTATGTCCTGTGGATGTTTGTTTTTGGACAGTATTAAGACGTCCACGATATATATCCATTATTTGTACAATTTATGTACAATGTCCATACCGGATATCCAGTAGTTGTCCGTGATGGATATAATATAACATATCCATACCATATTCTTAAAACAGTCCCTCGCCGACTTAATACAGGCAATGTCCAAAACATGTCCGGGACAGACACCTAAGAGTGGTCCTCACTCGACATAATATGGACCAAAAGTAAAGCTCCGCCTGAAAGATGGAGACACTTGCGCTGATGCTGCTTAGACACCACGAATAGTATGGTATATCGCGATTTAAAACATCCTATTAAGTCTGCTCCGAGCTCGCTCAACGAGTATAAACGGTGGCTATTATTCACGTAGATGAAGTTTCAGTCACGAGCAGGTGTTGAAATAAAAATTTCACAATTACAATTAAACTGGTGTGAATAATATAACAAAAAAAATCACTTTCTCTGACGTCCACTGTACCAAAATAGGACGTTCTGTGAATGTCCCAGGGGGATATCCAATGGATGTCCGCGGCGGACGTTCGAATTCAGTTCAAAGTTGTGACATTAGTGCGTCCCTCGGACGTCCATAGAACGTCCAGTGTACCAGAAAAGGATGTCCTAAGGATGTCCGGAATGTCCGAAGAGGACGTCCTATGGATATCTGTAGGACTACTTTGTGTTATTAGGGATAAGAGTTAAATATTTATAACAACTCAGCCAGAAAGACGTTTTTTACATTTTATATAATGGGGAGTTAAGTTATCGGTAAAGATCAATTTTTCTATCCATTTCCTTTCCTAATAGCTGATAATACAAACCCAGTTTAAAACAACATTAGTTTAACATAAATTAAATAATGTATTCTTACTAAAGTAAAGTGCTCCCCATCCCGCTACCATAGCTTGATATTTTACAAAAGTAGTACTTTTCAGTGGTTCTTTGTTTGGTATACATACGGGATATACATTAGCTAAAAAAAAAGTAAGAGCAAAATTAGTAAAAAGTTTATAGAAAATAATAAACACAGTAATAAGAACAGTATTAGAGGTCCTACTAAAATTTGTTTTTATTTTCAATAATAATTTCGGTATTCTTAAATACTATAATTACTAATATTCCTTTTTATATAATAAAGAAGGAGTTCTCATTCGATCCCCGCACTACGACTTTTTGAAGAAAAACTGGTCAATAAATTAGAAATAATTAATAATAAGACTATTAATACTTACGATTCTTTGGTGCTTTTTCTAAAGTTAAAATGGCAATGTCACTCGTAAATTGAGTTGGACTGTAATTTTCATGAACTTTGAAATTTATAACCTTAATATCTTCAGGGGAAGCTCCATCTTTATCATCGAAGAGGTTAAGGTCTCCAAGACGAACTACTTCTCTATAATAATAAAACAATAAGGTAAATAACGCTTTCAGAAATTTTAATCTTTTACACCGCAAGATTGATATTTTTTAATTGTCTTATCTATGCCTTTATTGCTTAGAATAAACCCAAATATATTAGAAACACAAAGTAACATAACCCGTAAATATGCTTTTCCATCATTACTTCAGAAAAAATGGTTTCAACTAAAAGTTGTATAAAGTAATTAAGGGTACCTGTATAATTCTTTTATAAATATAAAATTCGTAAAAAGGCCCAAAATAGTTAAAAGTTGTCTTCTGGGATGCGGCTTATTTAAGTCAACATAAACAAAATAAGCGACAAGGCTCCTGGCATGGGAACTGCGACGTAATTGCATTGTATGTCACAAGATAGGGTAAAATCTGTGTATAATAGGGCCCTGAAAAAAGAAATAAAATCAGTCTTACCAACGCCTCAGCAATCTGCAGTATCAGCTCCGAGAAGAAAAAAAATTAAAACGAGCCAAAAGAAACAATAGTTCCAGCAAAACAAATAAAAAGTAAATTATTCATCCTCATAAACTTCAATCCCTGCAATAATTATTTTGTGGGCCTGTGCCCAAAGCATAATCCCCGAAATTCAGAATCCGGAGAAGAAAATTCATAATTAATTTGCATACGGACTGGTAAACCATTTGTTTAATTGATCTTTCAGAGCAGCCCGCCTTTGTGTGGGCAGACGAGTTAAACAAAAAAAAAAGAATAATTTTTTTGAGATGGTTAGGACGCAATGTGATTTCCCCCCCAACCCCGAAGTTTTCCCAGTACGTGATGTTGCACAGGGCTATAATAGACCAGCAGGCATCTGAACGATTAGGACGACTTGACCATATTAAATATACGTGACTTAAAAGCACCCAAATAAAAAGGTTATGCAAAACAAGAAATTTAAATATAAATACACAAACACAAAATACAGATTGGAAAAATGTAACAAATGTCTTCTCCTACGTTCACCCAGTGGCGAGTCTCTCTCAAGGACCCTCACTTACGATTTAAGAATAGGGGTGGAATAAATTAATGAAAATTACTCAATATAAGATTTAAAGGTTTTTCTGTGTTTTATTTTTTTACTTACAGCAAACATTACTAAAACGAATAAAAATACATTACAACCCGTATATTATTTTATGATACATTTGAGCAGGGATGTACATCGGTTTGTAACTTTGTACTCGTATTTTTCATGACATGCACAGGCCAGGAGGTGGAAGGATACAATGTATATTTTTATATATTTTGGATCATCATTTGAAACAACTTTTATTTGAAACATGTTTTCAAAAATCATCGTATAAACAAACATGAAATGTTGCACAATATGTTAGCATCATCAGGAGTTGATGATGAACTGATAAATAAATTCGCAATTCAAATTTTTTCAATGCTGATTAAAATTCTAGAAAAATCAATATGCAAACGCATATCTTTTATTTATTAATTATGCAGTTTTGATGATTTTTAAATTAAACTAAACCAGAGGGTCATGTTAAAGTTTAGGAGGATCGAACCGTACGTGTTTCTAAAAAACTGCCTTATAAATTGTATTCGTAATTGCTCCTGATTGAAAGGTTAAAATCTACATTATTGCATTTTAATCATTATCAAAAATTTAAAATACTTACAGGTCATGTCTATTATATACACAGTGAGCAGCAGTTAGAATGTGCCTAGGAGTTATTAATGAACCACCACAAAGCCATTTTGGTGTATTCGGGTTTCTTGCATTTTTGTAACCCAAAATTGCAATAAATGGAATTTCGTCTATAAAATATAAGAAATTTTTATATAAAAGATGTATAAAATACATACTTATTAGCTATTTTGACTGAAAAACTATCAACAAAATAAGAATATTTTCAAAGTAACTAAATATTACTAATAAACGTTGATGTTAAAACTAAAGCTAAAGTATCTAATTTTTGTCTTGAAAAATATAAATTTATACTTAGTTCAACTCATAAAATACCTTTTAGTTATACAAAGAAACAATTTATGGGAGAAACCCATCTACAAGTATTTTAGAATTAAGCAACAGAAAATCGAAATTATAAGTTTTACATTTTACAAAATATTATATTAAAGAATACATATCTTTTTAAAAGTAACTCACTTAATTTAGCTGGTATTCCTCCAACTACCCTATAATTGGTCACATTACTAATACCACATAGAGGTCCATTAAGTTTTTCATTGGTTAATTTTGAATTATTACCATCTATATGATTACCATTCTCTTTATCTTTATTTTTTTTTGTTCTTGGTTCCATTCCATCATTACCATTTACTTCATTAGTAGGACAACATACCCTAGGTAAAGATCCAACAAAGCCACATGTGGAGGTTCTTAGATATTGTATTGTATCTTGATCACCATTTTTCGTTCTAAGCAAATGAATCATATATTCACAATTTTTTATATTTATGCAGAGCCCATATTCATTCCTAGATGTATAGCAAGGTGTTCCTTCTGGTACTAAAAATAAAACCTGAAAATATTTGAATCTATAGAAATTATTTTGAACGAAGATAATAAAACTAATGGTATAAAATGCAGCCAACCACTAATAAAGATTAACATCGTTTACAGCAAATTCCTCAAAAAAATTAAAAGTTACCAGTATAGAAAGTGTTAGTAATGAAACAATAAACTCACTTGTTTATTATTATTGAATTTTCTGTTTTAATTAAATGAAAAATATCTTACCTTTAAATGTAAATTTTACTTTGAAGGTTGAACCCCCTGGCACCTATTTGAATTTTAATCTAAACAGCTGCCTTTCGAGTTCATTTATATGTACAGAAATAACTACGAATTATTGATTCATTATAGAATCAAATGGCTTCAAATCAATCTGTTATTAAATTAAACTGCGTAGCTTAAACAAATAAAAGTATTTAAAATAAAGTTTGATTATTAAGGATGTAAATTTGATTTAAAATAATTATATGCTAACTATTTTCATCGACAGTAAACCTAAAGAAATATAAATAATTAAATATAATAAATAAGTTATAGTAACAGAAATGGAAGTGTTCATGAAGCTAATAGCATATCCACATTACACCTACAACTTTTTTTTTGTTTTTTTTCTATACACAATATGCACAATAAGATGTCCTTTATGCCGCTTCAAGAGCGAGGAGTACACGAAAATGGCGATTTAAGTTGGATTTTAATCGCTTAAGGTTGTATACCCTGTACATGGTATGGGAAGTACAAAATTGGACTTGGTATATGGATCAGACGTACCAGTTCGACGGTTGTTCTTTGCAGGCACTATTCTAGGAGGAATCAATTGAGAAATTATTCGAACACCTTCCATGAATCTATTTCTAAAAAAGAGTCAGAACGATGTTCCTGGTCAGTTCTGGGTGTCCAATCAGGCGAATCGCTTTCTTTTCAATTGCTATCGGGCATGCCATAAGAGCGCCATTTGGTCAAACTCCCATCATGCTGAACACGGTCAAATGCTTTAGAGATATCTGGAGCAATCGCGCGGGACTCCATATTGTTCAATCACGCTGTTTCAGAGTTCGGTGAGGAGGTCCCCTGTCGATCTTTGTTTGCGAAAGCCGTATTGATGTTCATTAAAAATGTTAAAGCCTTTCAAGAATTTTAAAACTTTGGATATTACGGAAAGCAGTGCAACTGGTCGATAATCTTTTTACCGTTTTTACGTAAGCGATGTGCGAAGTTAATTCTTCCTTTAAGTTTGAAATAGACAATCAGAAAACATTTGATCGCATATCAAGGTGACTTATAAAACATTTTATTCCTTACAATACAAAACATTTCATAGGAGCTTTGTTACAACTAGTGAATATTTAGAACAGAAATATTGATATCACTTATGCAGAAACGGAAAGGTAGGTACTTTTGAAGTAATGAATCTGAAGGAATTGGAAGTTTTAGTCGTTTTATCCGATATCCAAATCAATGAGTTTACCTAATTTTGTATTAGAATCTTTCATTTCATGTTCTGCATACCTTGCAAAATGTTTTTTGGTGTGATCGATTTTTAGACACAGTTTATTACTATGTCATGTTGAACTAGTACGCATGGTAAAAATAAAAGCATGTCACTGAAGAGATTTGTATTTAATTTTTTTGTATCTGTGTCTTTTTCTTACATTAACATTTTATTATATTATCCCTAGATTTTCCGTCTTTACTTAATTCTTCCTTTTGTCAAAATTTCAAGTATAATTGCGCGGTTGCAAATCGTATACTTTAAAATAAAAAACCTTGTGACTGTATCCAACTAGAATATAATCTGAACGCAATAATTTCGTGGTCTAACCGTATTCATCTTGACCTAAATATTAGTAAATATAATGTAATAATCTATATGCCTAAAACTAATCCAATTATACACATAGGGAACAATGCAATAAGTGCGCAAAGCGATACTTTTTTTACGAGTGCAAATCAAGCATGTAGAAAATTGTACTTTTCTTTATAATCGTAGAAAAAGTGCTACTGTGTTTTTTAGAGACTCCAAAATGTATTAAGACAGTTTGAGAAAATTTTAATAAAATGTAACGTAAACACAGTGTGTACCGACCTTAATAAAGGAATGTATACATGCTTCTTAATTTACATTATTTAACTTAGTAATTTATTGTAAAATGTTTATTGCAACATACACATCTGTTACTTTTTCGTTGATTTTATGTTTTGGAGGAAATTGTATTTATTGTTGTGATCTATTTTCTAGGATCAATAGAGTTAATAAATGTTTTTCTATTCCTAAGTGCGAGTTAGAATATGTAATATTTTATTCTTTACCCTTATTTTATATTCATTGTTTGTTTAATAGAATATTGCTAGCGAAGCAAAGTAAAGGTACTTATTAACATTACAATGTCCGTCCGTCTGTCTGTCTGTCTGTCTGTTTTTCACAGCGATAACTCGAGAACGGTTTCGAGTTTTGGAACTACAAACATCTGTGTATCCGTAGCTGAGCTACTTGGATACTGTTAACTTGCGGGGTTTATTTATTATACACTTTGGTTGTGTAAATTTTTGTTTTTTCTTCACTTCTTTTATTGTCCATTATTTTTTAATACATTCATTTTTTCTCTACATTTATGTATTTTCTGTAATCTGCATATTGGGATACCCGTACCAACCTATTAAAAGTTTAAAACCGTTGGTTGGTTAAAATAAATTTTCAATAACAGTGTAACCTTGTAAAATGTAAATAACGTGTCTGAAATATATTAACCCGTTAATATTAATAGATCTTAATAAAAGCATAATGTGTTTCATTGAAATCTCCAATAAGTGACATTTACATAATACCTGATTATATTTGATTTTATTACTTGAAAATTAATGCAATTCATATTTAATGTACTTAGATAACATTGTGATTTTTCCTCTAAGTAATGAGTGAAGAACTATTATTTTCAAATACTAATACATGTAAACTAACGCATGTAGTTTCTAATTTTTATGGTTGGTTGATTTATTACACATAATCATATAAATACCAGGTAATAATAATTGTTACAGAATTTTTCTATGAACTGTCAAGCGATAATTTAAAAGCCAATACATGTTAAAATGGCTATACTTATGGTTATGTTTTATGTAGAATATTATTATCAAATTTCAAAATTAATTTTTTAAATTAAAGTTTTGATACAGTTTATTATTGCAATATTATTTTTGTTATAAAAAACTATTTATTTTTATACTTTAAATATCGTATTACCATTTAAAAAAATACATCTTCGTAATTCAACTGGCACAATGTCAAGATGTTTAATAACAATTTAGAAGTGGAAATGAGAAGATTTCGTACTTTTTAAAATATGATTAAGACTACTCTGCCTTGATGAGAATGGCACGATCACTGTACAAAAGCTAAAAGTGCTAACGAGGTATCCTTTGTAACAACATTCCAAGCAGTTTCTGCAACTGGTAACACCGCCGCTATGGTTTTTCCAAGAAAAGAATTAACATCATGTTGAAGAGAGCACCTAGATGAACTCATGCGGGAAAGCCGTTGACAATAAAACCATTGGGTCAAGCATTCAAAAAAGCAATGAGGACCATAAAAACAATTTTATTTCCTTTCGACGAGTCTAGGGCAGTCTATGTCGACGCTGAAACAAGTTTTTGAAGAAGCACTGGTACTTAATTAGCGATCAGGTGGGTCATAAGGATTTAAGTTTTAGAAAAAGTGAGCCTGAACCTACGGACAATATTATAGTCGGCTCAATTGAATGTAGAAATTATCCAAAGACAGGTCCTAGAGTTTCTAAAAAAATGGAAAAAGTTGTATCGCCACCGATAAACCAATTAGATCGCAATTTAAAGAAGCAGCTACGAAAAGTGTAGACAAAAAGGTAAGAAAAAACCTCAAAGCCTAAAAATATAAAATTGCAGTAGAAAGCACAGAAACTCAAAGAAGTTTAAATGATGCCAAAGCATCAATGTCACCTACCAGTTTAAATGGCAATATCTCTTTATCTTTACTGAGATGTCTAAAAAAAATGATTTTGTTTGTAATATTTTCAGGTAAACAGGTAAGACATTATGTTGGGAAATTACGCAAAAGTAGTAAAGTTTGTTATTTTTCTATAGAACCGGATTTTGCTACTGTCGCATTTGATGATTTTAAACTTTTATTGCCAGTACTTAAAGTAAAAATAAAAAATAAATGGATTGCTACTCATTCCCAGAAAATATATTGCGGAGATTTAATTTATGTTAAAAAAAACTATTTTCATATTTTGAATTAATTTGGTTATGATTTCCAAAAATATGTTATGGAATAATCATCAAGGCTAAAAGATTTTTATTTTTCATATTTTATTTCGTTTAACGTTAGTTTAATATTACTGTGCCCTATGTGCAAGTCAGGGGTACACTATAACAAAATTTTGATCTGAGAAGGCTGAGAAATTAAATAGTTTCTCAGTATAATTTCAATCTGTTTTTAGCTTAATATGAAAGTTAAAGACTGCTGATTTTTTAGAGAATATATAATAAGAAGAAGATACAATAAAAGTGTTTTTTTTTTATAAAATTAAAAACTACTTTTTTGTTACACTGTACCTCAATAGAATTTACCTAAAAATGATCATGTTCAGTACATATTATTTTATAATTTGAATTTGTGATCACCTAATTAGCATAATTCCAAAGTGATGATTTGACCATTAATGTGTATATTATAATTATTAAGGATGCATTACATGTAATTATTCGGTATATATAAATATGTATAACACAGATGCCAATTTAATATATTTATGTATTTATTTTTCACAATATCATTAAATTAAGATGCAGCAATCACTGTGTATATGACATGAATTACAACAGCTTATTACAAGATTATTTTAAAATGTAAAACTATTATAATTAATACGGAAAACCTGCATGAATTTTTTTCTACTTCTAAAAATCATATTGGCAAGAAAAATTGCAAACATGGTAAGCACAAAAATGTTAAGAAATGATAAACAGATGGATCCAACAGTGAAGGATTAATTGAAATTTTCTGGTAAAAAATGGACAACTTCCTATTAATTCGTAAAACCATGAATCTGGGATAAATTTCTGAAGATGCACGCTTTGTCTAGGAACTTAAAACTGTTACTCCAATCGATATAAAATTTAAAACAAGTGCGTGCATTTATTTACATACAAAAAAGCGTAAATGTTATAACATCTGTTTTTGAATACAGTAGTGAGACAAACTTAGAAGCGAAATAAATTTTTATTAAATTCAGATAATTTTTTTGTTAAATTCGGTATACCAATAATAAATCACTATACTGAGAAATATATAAATTAACACGAGTTTCCAGGGCCGGTAGAATAATATTAATTAAGTTGTATTGTCGGCGTTAATTATTGTGTCTCATATGCATCGTAAAATATGTTTCTCTTTTTAATTAAATCATCCATGATTCGCTACATTTGGTAATCTAGTACAATACATTTTTTTGTAATTCTGAACTACTGAACTATAGAATCTAATATAAACTTACTGACACCGACACGATATGTATGTATGATGAGGTAATATGACCTGATGATGGCAATTTGCCGAAACTAGTTGCCAGTTTCCCTATCAATTTTATTCTTCAATATATTTTGTGGTACTTGACATATAGTTTTATTACCTCATTAGTTGACCACATTTGAGATTATGGATAGCCTTTTGGACTTACTGCGAGTACGCTAAAGTTTCAATAAGTAAAAGCAATGACGATTAGAATAAAACTTTACAATCTAACCGTCATTAGCATTAGTGACTGTTCTATATACGTAAAAATAATGAATTTTTTAATATTAACAATATGTTTCATATAATAATATCAAAATCATATAAGTTCAATTTTAATTAATTAGTAATTGATTCTGATAAGTAATTCTAATAAAACTCATAAAATTACGTTCAATGAAATTATTTACACTCTTTGAATATTAATTACTCAAATTATATCACATTTAAATATTGTTCAAAGTTTTCAAGGGTTGTAAAATGAGCACAGAGATGTGTGGAAATGTTCGAAAATTGCAACGTTATTTTATATCTGATTCAAATAAAAAACAACTATAATAAAATCTATTAACCAATTTTGACAATTTCAGATATCTGGTCTATTTAAATTAACACAAATCGACTTCCATATTTGAACAAGTCATAGCTATTTTTCATTATTAAAAAATTAATAATCCTAGAAACATAGAAATTAAGGAATACATTATAGGGAATTAACAACTGGGGAAATAAAGATTGAAATGTGATATTTTATGTAAAATTGTTGTGTTATGTTATATAGATTTTGTAAAACTAAAGATTTTGGCTATTTAAAGTGGTATATACCCAGAATTATAAGCAACTGCGTATTTTACGTGCCTAACAAATAATGGTACTTTTTTAATATCAAGTGGAAAGAATTTTGATAATTTGGTCAACTTACAATGGTATCAATTGAATAAACTATTTTACATCAGTTTTGGTAATTTTTCAAAGGGTATATGTGACTAAATTAACTCATTCTCAGCGAACGCAGGTGCCCTTAGTCCAAAAAACAATTTTCTGGAAAATGTATATTTGTGTTGGAGTTTTTCGAAAATAATTAGACCAATTTTAACCAAATTTTCACCGAAAATTATTTTGGCCCAAACTAAGAGCTAATTAATTTTTGGCTCACAGCATTCTCAAAATTTTAATACAATTGTAGAAATAAATTGATCGTATATAGTAAGTTTCAAGTTATCTTATTTTCCTTCTTTGTGCATAAATTTTAATAGTTAATTTATCATATATGGGATATCAATAAGAAAAGAGATTTTAAAGGAATTCAAACGTATAAGTTACTTTTCATCTTGTTATCTTACCATAAAATAAAACATCTAATTTCTAATTAATAATTCATCAGCATAATTAGTTTTCAAAAATTATACCTCGAAGAAAAATTTAGAAGAAAAGGATAACGGCTTTTAGCAGGTGTGATACAAGTATCTGATATAACAAAAAATATATGTCAAATAATCTTGTTAGTATGGTAAATCATGGTAAAATTAAAATAGATTAAGAAATAAAGAAGAGAATGAAAAAAGTATGGAAATTATTATATAATTTCCTGACATATACTAGAAAGTTGGTATGGGGTAAAGAATCGTAGACAAATAAAAAAAAACGTATAAGCAAAATCAGGACGTTAGAAAGAAAATACAGGAAATCACAAGAGAGATAATAAAAAATATGATAATAGTAGAGCAAATGAACATAATAATTGACTGGCACTTCTTATCAAAATTTAAATAAGAAGACCAAGAGTAAGATGGGATGAACAAGTTCAGGTAACCGAAAAAGGAGAATGTTGTACTTCGATCCGAAGTAACCACCTTAGTGCATGCAATATTTAACGTTATACAGAAATATGATTAAATAAATATAAATAAGGCTATAATATTTGTACAGGGTTATAATATTTATACAAGGTTATAATATTTATATAAGTTTATAATTAAATATAATAAAAATAAAATAAATACAGGAATAATATTTATATAAATAGCCACAATCCATTTTTTTTTTCGTTTTGACAATCTTTAATCGTATGCTATTTTACATGTTGTTTCTTCTAGAAATGGATACATGTAAAAGCGAGTTTTATGTCCCACATTTTAAAATACATTTCATATTTCAAATTTTACCTTTTGTCTTTCATATTTCATTTTTTATCCCACTTTGCTTATAAATATTTCATTTATTTCGTCAGTTTGGTTTATATATTTACGTTTTCAATGATTATTTAATCTACATCTTTTTTGTTTCATGGTCATATTTTCTCTAATAAAATAACAGACAATTTTAGATAATTTAAATATTGTATGATAATTAAATCCGCTACCGAGATTAAAAATATGCTAATTATATCTATTTTAAAGAAACATCCTGCTACTACAATTTTATTCTTGATAAATGAATTAACAATTTCGGCAACTTTGCAAAGTGTTACAAAACAGTTTAAAATCTCGATGGGTATGTCCACAGACTAAACTTAAAAATGTTGTAAAACTAGTTTAACGACCTTACGCAATATACAATTAGTATTATTGTTAGAGAACTTAATGATTGGCGTATATATTTTTTCATCTACCTACAAAAAATTTTTCATAGTCTGAAACGCGTATTCAACCAAAATTAACATATAGAAGGTGATAATAACTACCTTTTCGGATTTAGCTCTCATCGCTTTTAAATTAGTTTTATTATTATAGTTTATGAAATAATAAATATTGTTGAAAATAATTTTAAAGATATTATAGTGAATTAATATTCTTAGAACTTGTGCCAACAGTTTCGTACTATTGGCAACAAAAAAGTTCATCTTATAAAGTAAGCCCAGTTTACATTCACTTAAAATGTTACATTTTTTGTTTTAATATCAAAGTGAATGCCACTAAAGCTTAAGATGACCCACTTATAAAATTCTGCAGAAATATTTATAATATGAATAATAGTATACATCAATATAAAGGGTGTTTGCGAATAATGTGCACAAATGTGAGTATTGATTATGGCGAGTTCTCTATATAACAATTTTCAAAATACGCCTTCCCTGTCAAGGTGTAACTTGTCAAAGTGATTTATGTTTATCATTTTTATTTATTTATAAAGGGGTGAAACACATCTGAACCAATTTTTCAATGGATATGTTTACGTATGAATTTTCTTTAATATTCGTAATATTCAGGTAGTCCAAAACCAAATCAAAAGTGATGATTTTTTAAACAATATGGTACTCCTGAATGAACCTGTTGGGAATTTCAATACGAATTAATACAAATACTATCACAGAAATTTTAGAATAGTGTTTAAAATTAAAAATTGTGGAATATACCCTATTGTCTTGAATCACGCTGGAAAAAAGCAATGGATTAAAATAGAGCAGATTCTTTTATGTGGTTTGGAAATGATAAATTCCTAAATTTCACTTAATTAAATCACAAATCAAAGAAATATCATAGCAATTTATTTTTCATATAGATACATTTATATCAATGTATTATAATATTTTATAGATGATAAATAGAACTAATAAATATTATTATTAATTTTATCCTTTTTAAGTCTTTTTTTTGCACTATTTTTTTATTCTGAATATAATTTGCATTGTGGAAATTCAGATTGAGCTCCTATTATAATTAATACCGCTCTCATTATTTACACTTTACCTTTATTAATGTATAGAAATAATTATAGTCCGCGTTGCGAATGGTAATTCCCCTTTAATTGCAACGGCCATAGCTTAGTCAGAATTTGTTCATTTTTAACATTGTTTTCGTATTTGGCTGCCGTGTGTTACCAAGCGTATAGCCCGTTTTACTTTTTTATTTAACAAAAAATAATTTAATTTATTGCCAAAATGTTAGATTTCAAAAACCAAAAAAATATTTTGTACTATTGATTTTTTAATATATGAATAAAAAGTTAGTAGACAAGAGAAAACTGAATTAAACCATACTCAATAAATTATTGATCGATTTCAATTATTGATCATAAGCTTGTTGTCTTCCTTACGCTAAGGTAATGTAGATTCTAAAGATAAAAGTTATTTGGGGTATATTAATGTCGCAGAAGAAGCTGACTGGATATATGGAGGTAATTGCTGAAGTATTTCGCGAATGTTTCATATTTTCGTCCCTACAAACAGAAACTACATTACGAAGAACAAATGTTATTTTAACACATATTAAGAAATACTAATTTAAATAGTTTTCTAATTTCTAATAATTAATAGTTATAATGCAAAGAAAAGCATTAATTAGGAGTTTTTTAAAGAGTTTCTTAATATTTCATTTTAGATATATAAATCTATTCCTCGGGAACGTATCATCTTGGTTCAGTTTAGAATAAATAAGTTTTCACTCTGACAGAAAAGATTAAATTAATTATTTTATAGAAACTCTTTGGACAAACAAAAACACCAAAGATATGATTTTATGTCTAGTAGGTGTAAGTCAAGCTTATTAAAATAAAAAACTAAGCTATATATGTTTTTTTTTATATCCTTAAAACACTGCAATTTAAATAATTTTTTTTATTGCGATGATTAGTGTCTTATTTGGAGGATCGACGGTAATTTTCAATTATATTTTTTTAGAAATCGGATAACAATAAAGTGCTCTTGTGTGTAAAAGACCGTTGATAATATATTGATTATGTTGCCTTGCAGAAGTTTAACATGATTAAAAAAATAAACAAAAAAAAACTCCAAATATGTAATAGTTGAAGTTAAAATTATGCCTAATTGGAATTATTGTGTATAATTACAATTAAACTTTTTGCAATACCGTAATTGGATATTGGTGACTTTTATTGATATTTTAAAATAAAAAAAAACTATGAATTACATAAATCAGTGGTATGATTTTTTCGTTATTTGGGTCATAAATTGTTTTAAAATTTATTAAAGATGCATAAATTTTTGATGTTAATTGATTCAAAATTTTGGTTTGTACTTTGTACTTTTCATTGCCACTTTCAAAATACAAGAATTATCATTTTAATTGGATTAAAGTGATTTATTACATTCTGAATAACTTTAATAAAAAATTAATAATAAATTTAAAAATTATTAATAAAAAATGTTTAATTTAAAAGTATTTAATTTTAGTAGTAATTCTTGCGAATAATATATGTTATATATATGGTTTATTGGAAAATAAAAACTTTGGTTTTTAAAAAGTTATAATCCTGAAACTTTCAATTAAAATGTTTAGTACATAGAAAAATTATGTTAATGTTTAGTAAAAACTGACACCAAAATTATAATTAAATAAGGTTTCGACTTAAGAATCCCAGAACTTACTTTGCGCAACAGCATTATGCAAAAATACCAAACAAACTACGCAAATCCATAGATTCATATTTCACAGAGGCCACAATTTAACCTAATTATTTAACTAGGACACTAATGTGCTACGTTTTGTGCAACTTTTTAAAATATTTAATAATCACTTTTCGAATTTAGTGACAGATACTCAAATCTCCGCGATTTCAAACATAATCAACCTGCTAGTAGTTGTTTAATTAAATATAGCGCTAGTTTCCCCGCCATGGTCAAACAAACATGAGAAGGTCAAACGTTTTATAAAGAAGGAGTGCATAAAAGTTATCACGGTTTACTAAGAAATTACTACAGAAATTTACCCATAATGATTCATAAAGTTATCCCCAGTTGATCTTGAGCCGACTACCTAACGGACTCGAGCCCAAAATTCTTCTTAACAAGATCAATCACCTGATGTCCTTAAAATATAAATTGCCGCATGAAATAACCGGACAGCAGTAAAGAGTCACCCTACAGACATTTATTGATACAGCAAACACAGATATTTTTTCCTAAACATTTGTCACAGTTTTGTTATGAGGAACGTAAATATAGTGGTCAAATTAAATAACAAATACAATTTTTTTAACAGTTAATTATTTTTTATGGCTATAAAAAGTGTAAAAGATAAATAATTTAAATATATTTTTCTTGAAGATCGTGTCCTTGGGCGTAACTAAGGAAGGTTATTTCCATTATTTTTTTTTAATATTTAAACATTACATAAGCCAGGAAACAATCCAAATCATATATGCCCATAAATATTCATCCAATAATCTCAGAAAGACTTAAACTTGTTCTATTTAGTACATTTATATTCTTCAGATATTCATAGATTATCGACAATTTGGGAATTAAGTCGCAATCTTCGATACTGAGCAGTACTTTTTGAACCAAGTTCAAAAAACTCATCGAGTACCTAACCACAGGGAGTAAAGAGTTCATTTGAAGAGTCACATCCTAGTACTTTTTAAAGTCCCTTTTTTTCAGGTTGCGACTTTTTTGGCTGCTTTACTTTTATTGACTTTTGTTTGGAGATTAATATACTAGGTTGTAACTGTCTTTCATTATTTTCTCTCCAGATGAAGAATCAGAATTTACAGCGTTCAGCTAGGTCTGGTATAAAGAAATTATTCAGAATTTCATGAATATTAATCGAATAACAAACTATACCTCATAAATACAAGCTGAAACAACCCATTTTTGTATCTTATATACACTCACGAACTTCCCAAGCTAAAAAAAATCCTCCAAAAACATACTATGTGGAGTTCCGAAACTTCAGTAGATTAATTGATGAAACCATTAATAGGACTTCTATAGATTTCAGATTATAAGAACTCTAAGGTAGCTACATCCCAAGAAGGATGAAAAACACCAACACTCATGCCCACACCAAATAGTCAATTGAAGGGAATGGAAGAATAAACCAGAGAAAAATTTTCCTCGGCCTAACATAAGAACACTGCAACAAATTTCTGAAACTAGGAGCTTGTCCGATGAAGCTATACTCAGCAAACACCGAAAAGTCACAAAAAAATATACAATACAAAATATTTTAAGTTATGAACTTCTAATTTCAACGTCCATTAGTTAATACCAAAAGTATGACCTAAATAATTTGTATGAATTCTAATAGATTATTTTTATAAAAAAATGACAACACTAGGAAAAAGAGGAAGCCTTTTGTTAGGGCCAAAGATGCCAAACCAGAAGAAAAGTTAAGAGGAAGTGGATATGAAGTCCCACACTACTAAATAGCTTGTGTTGTCTATATAAGATTTCGGTTGCCACAGATCAGGAAAATATAGTACAAGAAAAGAAATAATGATTGTGGATTTCTTCAAGACACATGCTTAGTACAATTTTTAATGTATTGAAAAATCACTATTACGTATTGCGAAACCAATCTAATTGAAAAAATAATCTTCTCCTTAATGGAAAAGATGTTATTTAATTATTTTGTCTAGAAATAGAAACATGTTTAATAATTAATATCTGAAAAATTGCATATCTGAGGTCAAAGTTTTTTAATTTCAAATATCAGTTTGACGCATATCTATAAAATATAGTTTTATAAGGACCTTCGTTTTTAATTGGAGTTTATCAGGATTTTAAAATATAGATTACATCCGTAATGTTTCGGTTCAACAATTTGGAATTCTCAGTATGTAGACAAACTATAAACTTTTCAAAATGTATTCACAACTTGTCACTCAAATTAAAAAATATCATTAGCACATATATGTCAACAATTAAATAATAAATATATTTGTAAAATTATCAATAACTAAAACCAGCTTACATTTTAGTTAGAATTAACTTTATTGTTTCCTCTTAGAATACAACATTTTTTTTAAAGTAATCAACCATTGCAAAATTGTAAGTCCTAAAAGTCTCATATCATTATTTTTTCTTCAATTTTGTGTACTGAAATTATAACCGATTGCGAATACTATTTTGTGGATTCATCTTTTGTTATATTCCCTTTGTATATCTTTTTGACTACAGAAAAAGATTGAGATAAAGGCAACAACGGTTGAAAAAGGCTGCAACTGTTAGGTTTATTTTATTTGACATTACGGACTGTTTGTCGTTATTTGTGTTATATAATAACTGTGGAATGATCCTTCATTAATTTTTATGGTTGTATTATACAAATTGCTTATAATGGAAATTGGAAGATAATCTCCAATTTATTATCTTTATTAAACACTGAACCTTGAAACGTTTTCATACAGGTTTTAGTTAAATACTTAAAATGGTTTAAGGATATATAAGAAAATAGCTAAAAGAATCTGATCCCATTGCAATTTTGAGTTTCATTAATTTTAACATTAATTCCGGAAATTTTAATGTAGATATACTTAATTAATAATACAAAACATAGTTCTTTAAGTTTATTTTTTAGAAACAGTAAAAAAATTAACAACGTCTTGTACAAATTGTTTTAACTTTCCCCATAAAACAAAGGGTGATAGAAAGAATTTTGATCATAATCAATGCTGTCCGCACTGTATTTGGAGGATTTGCCACCATTTCCTCCTGCTGATCCTCCCTGTTGGCCACCTCCTCCCTTCTTTCCTCCCCCATTTCCACCACCTCCACTAGTATCTGGCTTTGGTGGTGGTGGTGGTGGAGGTGGAGGGGGAATCTTTCCAGCGGTTTTGGCCAAACCTAAAATAATAAATATTATTAATTTTTTCTTTTATGCTAATAAATTCAATTGTATAATAAATTCTAGTAATTCAACTACCCTAATTATAAGTTAATTATAATAAAATGAAGAAATCTAAACAAAACTAAATTAAATTTAGGTAGAACATGAAGGCTTCATACAAGGAAATATAATAAAAGCCAGTAGAGTCTAAGACATTTAAATGAAAAAATTAATTATCAACCACCTAAGTTACAAATAAGTGAAAATTTAATGATTCTAAAAATAAATGCATAGATTATTATACCTAGTCATAAATTCCAAATAAATCCCAGGAATTGAACTTGAAACTAAAACAATATATTTCTAGATGATTATTAAAAACAAAAAAAAACTGGATGGGCATTCAAGAAAAAGAGTAGAAAAGGCGAGGATAAAAAATAGGAGTATTCAGACATTAAATGAAAATCACCAAGTGAAATAATACTTTCCTCATTTAACGGAAAATTAGCCTTTAATAAAATTGGTCTACTTCTTGATCAACCAGAAAAAAGTTTGATAATGTTCTTCTTTAAAAAATTCCCAATACTCTCAAAATTACGAACTAATGCCATGTGTAAAGTTCGTAACTGGTTATTCATACCTGCCGCGGCTGCTGCGGCAGCTGCTGCTGCGTTGGCTGCAGCTGCTTGAGCTGAAGCTTGCGCTTTTTGTGCTGCAGCCTGTGTGGCTTGAAAGTCGATCCTTACGGCTGCTAGTTGTTTTCCTATCTGTTCTAATCTGTCCATTGCAGACCCAACCATGGATTGCTGGGCAGCTAACTCCCCAGCAGCTTCGTTAGATGCCTGGGTTACGTGATCTGCCGCAGCTTGGGCTGCATTTAAGGTGTTTTGTAGAACTTGGACATGTTGTCTAGCTTCCATAGCTGCTCTGTTTGTTTGATCTGCTGCTCTTTGCGCCTATAAAAATATAATATTTATTATCTCACGATTTTTATACAAGTTTAATATATTAGATTTCTAAAACTAAGGTCAGTAACAGGGTGAACATATATAGTCTTCGAAATTCCATGCGAATTAAGATTTACGACTAAATTTAAATTTAAAATAATGTTAAACTAATCTTAAAGATTAAAGAATGTTAGTTTTATAACAAGCCATTAAAGTAGTTACTGTTTGTTTAGAATATTACCTGCATTAATTGTTGCTTTTCACCCATTAGAGCAGTTTTTGCGTCCCTAAACTGTTGTTCAAGTCCTTGAAGAAGAATTTGCTTTCCTGCTAAAGCAGCTTGGGCAGTAGCGGAAGCCTAAAATTTTATTATGTTGTCATTTTTATTATTTTTTAAATTTCATCAACTAGCTAAAGCAGGACAGTGTATTAGGGCCAGTCTTACTACTTACCCGATAGTCACCTTTACTAACGACACTATTATAATGGCTATACATGAAAATCAGAAAGAAGCGGGAATGAAACTACAAACCTTAATTAACAAAATTAATAATTTTATTAAACAATGGAGAATTAAATTAAATAATACTCATGTGTTCATGGAAATTTCAAGATCAAAAGAAAATAACAAATCCTTGTTATAATATTATTCCACCAGTATACGTCGATTTCGGATTAAGTACGGAGGCTTCGACTTAAAGGTACGACTGTGCTGAAAAGTACAATTGTGAATTCCCTCAGTATTACATCCGAAAATTTGTAGTTACTGAGACGTTATTTTTTTATTTTTGGGTACGTCTTAAGAACGAACATCGATTTTTTGTTTAGAATTGGGCTCATATTTAATAATGCTGAAAGGGTGGTATTTAATAAATTTGTTTAATTATATTATAATTATTTTATTATTTACAATAAATAAAATCATTAGGAAGGGATTTGGTATTTCTATGAAAATGGGATTAAAGTTTTGGGACCATATTTAAAATTTTATTATCTAGGGATTCAAAGATGAGTTTTTAAAAATTTTCATATTCAGTACCTCTCCATTATTTTTCTAGAAATGCTAAGTTAGTGCTCAAGATAATCAGTTCTTATTTATAGACCCAAAATTTATTTTTATTAAGTAGTCTTTGAGATATTTTGGATCGAAAAATAGGACCACACGAGGAAATAAATTAATTATGTTTATTTTGCCTGAAAATATTAGAGGAATTTACTTTCGTACGCCCAGCTGAATATTGTTTTTCACCTATAATCCTAAAGAGGCGTAAATCGGTGAAATAACCTTATACTATAAATAATATTCAAGTGATGCAAAAATATTTGGGTATGGTTTTTGATGCAAAGCTAAGTTGAAGAGCTGACGTTATATAGAAAAAAAAGAATTGTATATCAAATTTAAAAAAATGCTGCTGGCATGGAATTCCACCCTGTCAATCTACTTCTGTACAAAAAAAATTTCTAGAGCTGTGCCAAAAAAAGTAGAATTAAGAAAATTGTCAATTACAGAAACAGTGACCTCCACAGATATTTAAAAATTGATACCGTTAAACAATCAATATGCCAATATCGAGGTCATCCAGCTCCTTGATAACACGAATCAAATCAGAGGACTCAAGAGTATCATGCCTTTTGAGTTAGTTTGATGTTGGTGTAGTGTGTGTCACAAAAATGAGGTTAATTAATTGTCAATATTATGAAGTAATTTCAATTTTAAGACTTATATTAACTATTATTTTAATAACATAAAATTAATTCAAATCAATGTTAAGTTAAGAAGAAACAAATATGAGTTGAAAATTTTAATGTACACTTTTGATAGTTTCAAAAAAGCTTAACAACTTACTGCTGCTGCTGACTGGGCAAGAGTATTTTTGGCAACATAAGCTGCCTGATGACCAGCAGCATCTTGATTATTTACAGCATCGTCAGCAGCATTCGAACTTCCTTCTGCTATGCTTCGTAAGCTGCTACCAGAACTAAAACCCTGTTTTGTCTTCGGTGCCTGTGCTTGAGAAATAGCGGCAAACTGGACATCGTAATTCGTCAGAATGTTGATGTCATCGTATTCTAATGAGTAATATGTAGGTACTGAAATAAAATATAAATACATAAAAGTCACATAATTATTTATTATTAAGATTTTTCCTATAATTTCGGATAGTGATCCACAATTTAAACTCTTATATTTTTTAAAGTACCTAATAGCTTAATCGAACAATTTTACTGTTTTAAATTAAACGTCCGTTATATTTTTGCATATTTAGATAGCTTGTTGTTTCCGATTTAAATTACAGTTTACTAGTAAACTGAACGAGGGAAAATTGTGAATTGTAGAAATAAATTAAAGAAAACTTTTTAAAAGATCGAAAATTTTTTTATCATCGGTGAAACTTCAAAGTAAATTTAAACTACAAAGTGAATTTAAAATTTAAAATAAAAAAAAAATTAAATTTGCTTACATGTTTTATGAGGATATAAACATGTTTTATGAGGATCTAAACATGTTTAATGAGGATGTAAACGATGGATGTTTAGCAAAATTTTTTGAAAAATGTCCTCCATAACGGAAATTGCTTCAGAAAATTTAAAAAAATTATTAAATGTATATTAACTTTCACTATTCAGAATAAATAGATACTTTATTTCGCCATGGGGTTTTTATCAGTGTGACTACAAAAGTAGACAACTGTACCCGATTTTTTTCTATAAAAATAATTTAAACGACAGGTTTGATTTTATTTGAAATTAAACAAATATTTATTTACAAAAGCATATATACGGAGAAAAGTGTAATTTCTATTGTCAATAAAAAATTCTATTAATAAAGACTAGTAAAATATGTAAAAATGAAATTAGACACCTTACGAAGACTTTCGCGAAATATTCAATACAGAAATAGGACGGTTAGTTTTAATATATGCTTTATCATTATTTTTGGGAACTTATTATATCTTTTCTAGATGTGAATGTGAATTTGTTGTACAGTACCAAGTTTAAAAAAAAATTATATATTGATGCCTGCTTGTTGACCATTATATACTCTTCTTCTACAATTGAGCTCGATATATCAAAAGAAATATCACTATGAATAATTTTTCTGAGAATCCTAGTGGTTTTTTTATGTTTTTAATATATGACTAGAGATTTCTTAGATCTGTAATGAATGACGTTATATTGAAATTAGGTAGTTAGTAATTCGGTAGCATACAAATAAGATTGAGTGACAAATAAGATTGAGTGTTCTTGTTTAGTATTTAGAAAAGCTCCAATATTTTAATTTAGTTAATGATGGAAACTGTGTAAATATTACATCAGATCTGAACTAATTATTTATAGCTTCTATAATCAAAGTTAAAAATCGATTTGAAATGATTTCAGCCACTAAAGATTTGCTTCACTTTTTATATTGGAATTGAAGTGTAAAATTAGAAAATTATGTCACGAATCAATGTCTGGGTAACTAATCGATCGAAACTTTAAAGATAAAATCTAGGCAAATACTTTCTTTTTATTATTCATTACGTTGTACACGAATATTTTGAACTTTAATAAATATATATTTTTTTTACTAAAATTAATAGACTATTACTATTTGTCAATTTCTAATAGTTTTATATAAAATTTTGTCGAAATTTAAATGTTACAATATTCTTAAATTATTACAAATCTTTAAAATATTACATTATTATTTGTATAAAAACAAAAAAAAAATATTATAATTAGGTTAACAATTTCTTAAATATTATAGATATATGATAAAAAATATAGATATGATCATATTACCAAAACGGAGCATAAGATGTATACAGGAGATCATTTTAATTTACTTTATATTCTATTCTATAATAAAATTATTGTGCTATTATTAGTAATAGTTTTCGATTCCAATATTAATTTAGTATCAAATTAAATATTTAGTTGTGAAATTATATTTGTGCTCAGCTTCGCACAGCACTTAGCATTACGCTGGATAACATTAACCTACTCCAGAGTCCAGGTACAAGTATCAGCGGGTTAGGCACGTCAAACCTGTAAAAATTTTCTTACTATTTGGCGATATTGGCAGCATACCGTCTTAAATATATTGGAAACTAGAAAAATTATTCTAATGGACATGGGAGAATTGTCATATTGGCTGATAATCCAATACAGCAAATGACTTCTGATAGAATAACACCAATATACTGTTAAGAAAAACCATGTCGTAATAGACAGGAATGGGAGCGGCGATGGGATATATCGAGTGAGACCAAGGAAAGACATCAGTCTATACCTTGGACAACATGCAACAGTATTCAAGGCATTTAACGCTGCGGAGCTGTGAAAATAGACAGGGAATACAATGGTAAATCCATCTATATTATCTCTGACAGCCAAGGAGCTATAAAGGAACTGAAATCACACCAATACACGTCCAAACTTGTATGAGACTGCCTACATTAGTAAATTGACGAGGAAAACCAATGTGACTATTATTTAGGTCCCAGAGCATAGTTGGGTAGAAGGCTAATAACATCGCATGGAAAGGAACAGATGACACCCCGAACCAGTATGTCGAATTTTATATGCAGTGATCCGTCAGAAAATAAAACAGTGGATGCTTAAATGAGACTCCATCATGGAACCACTAACTGCAGAATGTTTGATATGGCAGAATAAACTACAGGGCAGTTTATGTTTGACTGTGACGCATTGATGCAAAGCAGAAGAGGCATTTGCACAAGATGACATGATAGGACCATACAAATCTAGTTCAGAGAATCCTCAAGTTTACCCAACCTTTAAGAACTAGAAGGCCCTGCAATAGGTAAATGAGCGAGTTGCCATTTTACTAAGACTAAGTGAAGCGTTTCCGGTATAGTAGATGGTACGACTTCTAATTTATTTAGACAAAGCCTAAGTATTGCAGTCAATAATAAGTTGTTTTTTTGCATCCCTGGGAATATATTCCGCATCCTTTTTGTTTCTCTGCTAGAATATAATTATTCTCAATATATTTATAGGTTTGTGGTTCCGGTTTTTGTTGTTCACTTTTCGGGCATCTGTATTTGCTGTTTATGATACTGCAAAAGCTCGACAATAAACAAGGGTGTGTAGTTATTCAAGGGAACTATTTTTCTCTGCGTAGTTTTTCAGCCTAGAATTGTAGGCTATTATGTTATTTTTTATGTCCCTATGTGTACCTAATTTTTTCAGTCATCAAATTCAGCTAGAGCCGTTTGGAATTAATTTGCTACAAAACTAATTTCTATATATTGATTGGAATTGTTGGTATTGTAATAAATAGGTGTATTGTTAAAAAGTTATTTTTATCGAACAGAAAATGAGAATGGGGATTAGAACATCATAAAAAAAGACATAAATATTTTTTCTTGATACTTTTTGAAAATTCTGGTCTTAGAAAACTAAAATCTGGTTCGTGTTCTTATATAAAAAAACGGTTTATATTTGTTCAATTTAAAAACCTGGATTATTGGATTGAAGTAGTTACCTTGAATTGACTGGTCCCACAACAATTAAGGTTAAATTTTACATAATTCATTAGATTTTTAAATTTTGGATAATTATTAGTTTTGCTCTCAAAACGATATATTTTTTAAAATATTTTTTTTTCATAATCTTTACGGGTTTGCTGCTCCAATCATATTGTAAATTATTTGCCAAAACCCATTTATAGTATTTAGCAATAACTTTTAGTTTTATAGGTAGGTTATTAAGGCGACGACGACTGTATGCAATCAAAAATATATCCTTTGTAAAATATATTGCATACCTTGCAGGCGCATGATAAAGCATAATTTGTTTATAATGAAATATAACAATATTATTTGACAAAATTTGGATTACACTAAAAGAGGAAGCAAGAACTTATATGTTGAAAAAAATATATATAACAAAGTACATATTTACGAGGTTTTCACTCACGAAAAGTGGGTAAAACACAAAAAAGGAAAGACCAAACTAAGAGCGAAACATTAGCAAAAAAGCAGTATAATCAGGATATTGCAGAACTGGAATATTATGAAGATGAAGGTAAAAATGGTAACTTTAGTAATATGATATTCTATTATATGGATTAATATTTTATTTTATTTTTTTAATAATAATGTAGCAGTAATATAGTTTTCGTTTGAATTTTAAAAACAAAATGAACTTTTACGGTGTATAACTCAAATATTAATTTCTAACTTTTTCACTAAACCTTTCAATTGCAGTAATACTAATTGTCCAAATATAATTTAAAACTTTCTAATGCTCTTAAAATTCACATGATTATGTCCCCGTACTTAACTTATATAAATTAAGTTACCACTTAGCCTATTATTGATCAAAATTTAATGAAAAAAGATTGATTTGTTTTTTCTACATCCTTGAGGAAATTGTTTCCCTCAAATAAACAAAAAACACAAATGTTTATTTAGAACGATACACATTTTTACAGAGTTTACACTTTCTTTATTCAGTTTGTTTTATTTGGAAGTATATAACTGTCCTGCTTAAACAAAATATACCTTTGAACAAATTTTGATCTTATTGTTATTTAAACTGCTTATATAATTTGTAACTCCTAAATGTAGAAGAGTGAGAATTTCATTAAAATATATAAAATTGGCATATGTTTTGTGGAGATATATCCAATTTTTTCTGTCACTTTTGATTAAGTCACAACAAAAATAGCGACTTTTTAAAAACAATGTTTTTAATAAAACACCCAGTGTATTTTTCGAAATTTTAAAAAACTCGTCCACGTACTATTTTTTCAGTAAAGAAAATGTATAATTTGTTTTGGTTAACAGCACACATTTACTTTTGGCCAAGTCCCTTTCATATTCTTTGAACTTATGCCGATTATCTTTCGCCCAAATTCTGTAGTTACGTTTGTTAACAATTTCAGTTAAATGAAAAATGGCTTTGTCAGATATTATTAAATTGCAGTTAAGAACATTTTGTCTTACAAGAAAATATGCGGTTTTCTTGTATCTTTCGAACAAATGATGGGTTTAAATTTTATATGGTTTTAATTTTTGACTTATTCATGTTAAAGTGAGAAGTATCTAGTTTCTTTTCTTGCCAGTTTTTTCAATTTATGAAACCTGGTTCTAATTGATTTTGATGTTCGCAATTGTTTATTAAAATCTCTTAAAACACATCTTCTAGTTAGTCAGAGATAAATATTTTCATGACCGCTGTTAAAAACCGTAAATAACAAAAACAAAATACTTCAACAATTTTCGTTGTAATAAAGTAATAAAAATATCAACAGTTTAATTAATTCTTTAGTCAGAATTAAACAATTGGTCAAAAATACAGTTAAATGATTAGAAAAATGGGACTATTCAATTTGTGAAGAAATGAAAGCTTTGCTTGATTTTTTAAGCTTCTACCAGTTGTGCAAAATGTTCATTGTTTATACTATTTAACATTAATTCAAAAGTATAAAACGCCATGCGTTTTAAAATAAAATTAATAAAACTTTTTTCAACTACAGACAATAAGAAAAATATAAACTATTTTAATAACAAATTAAAAAGGGAAGCGTAGGAGAGCACAAATTTATCGATAATAAAAGAATAATTATTCTAATAGTAATCGCAATAGTAATACAATTTTAATATCTAATAAACCTAATCTAATACTAAAAGTAATGAAATGTATTTATTTAAAGAAGTTTCTGCTCGACTACTAATTTAAAAATAACTCCAAATCATCATAATTTTAATACAATGGGCTTCTAGGTAATAAATACTCAACATCCTTTGGCCCAGACTAGGAAAATTATCCAAAGTTTATTATTTTATTTAGTAACAAATAGATATTATACTTACTTAATTGGACAGCTAGAACCAGTATCCATATCATGTCCTGGGCTGAAAAAATTAATTTAGGTAAATGATCACTAGATCTATAAAAAAATTAAGTTCAAAACGCATTTTAATATAATTATTTTTTAGATTAATACGTTATTTATTAAAACAGTTTCATTTCAATTTTATTCAATAAAGAAATATTTCTACCACAATATTTCAATTTTCGTTAAATATTTTTAGATAAAGTACAACAAATCCTAAAATTTTAAAAATAAAACAACTATTTCTTTTTGGAAATAGTTGTTTAAGGAAGTTTGTTTTGAGTATTGTTATTCAAATTTAATTTTGGATATTAAAATTAGCATCTTTTCTTGATGAATTCGGTCAGAACCGCACAATAACTAAGTACTCATTTATTTTAAGAACCACAATATATCACCTATCACCACAAAAATATATTTAATTTCACTTAAAATAGCACACAATAAAAGGTATTTTTTCACCTACCAGTATAGGAAATCAACTATTCTAACTAAATCGAGCCACTAGTACTAACTGCACATAATAAACCATAGTCTTAAATTTATATTTAAGAGTAAAAGTTAGAGGGGAGCCAGATTTAAATACAATAAAACACTCATCAGAAAACTAAAAATTATAACGCGTTTTTTTGCTTAACCGCGAAATCGAACTATTTATGTGACGAATTGATTGCTTTCAATTTTTATATTATTTATAGTTACGGTATGTAACCGTTCAGATTTCTCTTAAATATATATATTTTAAATCAGCAACATGCCGCAGATAATTGTCATTTAATGAAATATTTGATAATTAAAAAACTGCAAAACAAAACCAAAAGTATATAAGGCGCTTCAGGGTAAATGTACAGAATGAATGGATAAAAATGGAAAAAAATGTCTCAAGATAAAATCTAATCAACTATGAAAGTGATTAAATCAATTGGTACAGGTGAAGTATTTGGAGAAATTCATTTTATTTGAACTACATAAGTTATAGAGCTGACTGGGAATTTCTCTCGTCTGCATTTTTAGTTGGTAGACTTCCTGTAAAATTATTATTGTTAATTTTGTTCTAACGATTTTTTCCGTTCTGAAGTACGTCACCCAAGTAAGTGTAGATATAAAATTTCATTTTATTGTCAAAATTTTACAAATTCTTAAATTTTTAGTTATACTAATACAGTGGTTCCTAAAGTGTTGATCTCAAACCACTATTCAAGATTATGTGTTCAAAAGTATTATTAAGAAAAGCTAACCTATAAGAATCCAAGAAGTAATGAAGAAAAGGCTTTCATATTCCGATTCTCCATCTTATAAGTATATCAAAAAAGTTCTACTTTTAACTAAAAATTTTTTTCAAAACGTTACCCATCGAAATCCATTTTATTTCGATGTGATTGACATATAAAGAACAGATGTCTTACCAAACTTCCCTAAAAATATGAGTTTATAATGGTTTTCCTTTGATATGATCTATAATTCTTATGAGACTTTTCATAAGAAAATCCATTTAGAAAGGTCAGAACTTCTCGGTGTAATACACAGTGCAGCCATTTATAATAGATCAATGTCCTGTCATAGCCTTGGCACCATCGGTGGATAAAGCAATTCATTTTACCCAGTCAATATCGTATTCAGTTGTACATTATATAAAAGTATCAAATGATGTATAAAATAAAATATCTTCTCTAGTATCATTACCTGTATTGTGTCTTACGAATGTTATAAAATGGGGACAGTTAGAGATTTTTTGTCGACTCGTCCATCTGTAAAGAGTAGTACTTTTCATTTTTTGATATTTTCTCCAATTACTGCTCGAATACTTTCTGCCATGTCACTTATTCTACTTTGTATTGTATTATTGGTTTATTGAAAAAATAACTATGCAATTGTATTTCACATATTCATCACTGTATAATATGTTCTTTTTTGTTCATTATTAGCAGAATAATCATTATCAAAAAAAACGAAGATAACGTGCTTTCTTGTTTTATAATATATTTGAAAAATATACATTTTATACTTGGACGTATAGAATTAAAACCTTTCAGATTAGTCTAAATATTACTTAGTGGGAGTATACATTATAAAAATCTGGTACAGTGTAATACTTTGTAGTCACACTGATAAAAAAAAACGTGGCGAATTCCGTGGCGAAAGTTAATTTTTATTATTTTTTTGAAATTTTATGACGCAATTTCCGGTATGAATCAGGCCAATTTTCAAAATTGTTTATAGAATCAAATTTTCGTCATTTATCGAAACCCTTCAAATAAGTTCGATCAGATCATTTCTCGAGATATTGCGGGTGGGAGTAAATTCACAAAAGTTGACATGGCGCCTACACTACGGGATCTATGGCGAAATGAATCTTATACTTTTTTTGAGTACTTCAGCTAACAATGTAGTCAGATTTGAAATACTAATGAGAAACCCTGTTTTGTACTGAAATAATAACCCCGTTTTACTCTAACACCACGGGGTAAAAATGGAATAAGACTTTTATACTGAAATTTCTTGTACATATAATTTTATATACCAAATATGCATTATAATATGACCAAACTATACATATATATCGTTACTTCATTAATATTTTTGAACACAGAATTCCTAAGGGTATAAATATCAAAATTAAATTATTCATACTAAAGGATAACTGGTATAAATAAAAAGTAGCGTAAACTGGTCCACGCCTCTCTCGGTTTACTTCTTACCTGGTCTATCACGATATTCCTCGGCATATTCCTTTCCAGTCAAGGCTGTTCACCTGTAAAAATAAATAACTTCGCAAAATCCTTTAACACATAAACATGTTTGCTTCATTATTCTTTTTGTAAGTAAACTTTCTGCGTTGAAACAGGTTTTCATTCCAATTTTTGTTTACACATTTTTTTTAAGATTCTTTAAAATTAATTTGGAATTATTGATAAAAAATATTTACTTATTTTGTAATTTTTGTTCGTTTTATTCGTTTTATTTTTAAAGTTACGAAAATTCAGATTGGCACCTGAAACGGTCTCTGAACACATTCCAGACATTGCTGAGATTCACGCCATATTAATATGCTCTTTAATAATGTACATAATACCATATCAATATCAAACGTTGGAAATCACACTATCCCTTGTCACCATCAATATAGAACTTCATTCAGTCTCAAATATAAGGCAGAACTTCATTCAGTCTCAAATATAAGGCGAAAATGCCGCCTATGTAGTTAATTTGGTTCAAGGAGAGAGCCTGGCCGTAAAACCGAATAAAACCGAATCAACGGATTGATCAGTGAATAATTCATATAAAAAAGAGAAATTAATTAAAACGTCCTTTATCTTGATTATACAGAGGGTTATCAAATTTAATATTCTCACTTGCCAACGAGCAACTTAACGGACAAATTATTCACATTAAGCCAATACTTTCAACAATTACTTACAACAAAACTACATTAGCCCTGGAACAAAACCCTAGTTGAAACAGATAATTTAAAGACGAAACGAAAGATATAGCAAAAAGACAAAACTCTCCAGATACCATCTCGAGGGATTGTCAACTGGACCAAATTGAGCTACACTAGAGATTAAAATAACTTCCCTTATTAATTTTCCTGCCTTTAGCATTTATATTTTTCCCTTACCTTTTTGGCGAACCGAAAGAAAAATTATCGCCGAGGCCACTTGCGACCGAGGTAAGATAATCTTGAGGTCGCCAAAAAGTTTCGCGGCCGTGGTATACACACTATTTTTCGTGCAATCGTTAAAATTATGAAATTAGATCATTGCAAATAAATATATTATTGCTTTATAATCAACAGCATTTCAATTTCATTAACAAAATGTATGTATTTGTTAATTTAAAAATTAATACTGTGTTTAATAAAAAATAATAACATTGTTAGTTTCGTATTGTAGAAATGTGAAATTTGAAAGTGACCTTTGCTTTTTCGGCCGTTGCCATGGGTAACGGCCGCAAAATTGAATTTCGTCTAAAGTTGTCTAAAGTTTTTTAAAAATTTTAAACAAATGTTTTTTCACTGGTTTCGTGCCCATATCGTATATTTGAGTAGAACGTGTTTGCATGCCCTCTCCGATACTCTTGAATCTGATTTCAATAATTTTAATTCGCGGTTTGACCAGCTATTGTATCATTCAGTTTATCTTTAGGTTTTATTGAATAGGCATATTTAAAAAAATACTTTATAAGTAATCCATGTTAACTTAATAATTGAAGGGTTTCAGACCTTTATTTTGAGTAACGGGGCTCGTTTCTCTAAAAAGTATTTGCTCGACATCAATTTACAAAGTGAAGTAATTATTATAATTTTTATTGGTGAGTATTTTTTTATTTTAATAATAATTTTAATTTTTAATTTTTTTTCTTATTTTCAATTTCATTTTATAAATAAAAGCAAATTATATATTTTTTTGGTATCAAGTATTTTTTCAGTTCGCGTAATTTTAGGGTTTTTGTTAGAAAGTAAAATTAGCTCTCTCGGAAATTCTTGGTATCATCAAAGAAAATTTTTCTATATAGGGTGTTGCTTTAGGATCAACTCTTTAAATCTGTCACATTAGATGGTTAGGATAACATGTTATATAAAAGTAAAAATACGTAAATTTCTTAAGCTTTCAGTTTGAAATATGTATTCCTGTTTTAATATATACAATATAAAATACGAAAATGGCCAATAAAAGACTTATTTAGAATTATATTTTTGTAACTGACAAATCAAGCAAAAAGTAACATACTTTATTAGTTTAATTCATTTTAATTATAAGGCCGAATTTTGCTTCCTTTAAAATTTAAATATAAACAAGCATCAACTATATAAAACTATATAAAATATTATTATCAACAAATTAATTATTCAACCGAATCAACATGTATTTATTAAATCTTTATATAAACAAAGTTCACATTTTAATGATTAAAAAAAATATTGTTGGTAAAGATGAGAAGCAAATTAAAAATTTTTATTCCTAAAGCGAAAGTACTTTTATTAAATAAGTTTAACTATTCTTAGTTGTTATATATCACAGTATCAGATTTATTTATTATTTTTAAAACTGGATAGGTCATTGGCCTTTAAATTATATAAATATTAACATAAACATTTTTGCAAGTTTAAAAAGTTGTTTTATAACAGTTTTTTGTTTGTCGGTGCTTGTTTAGAAATAAAAATGGAAAACTAACTTGGACTTTATTTTATTTATTGAAAATTAACTCTGATATAAATTTTAAGTTTAATTGTGTGGCTGGTAGTGTACATAAAACATTTCATAACGCAAAAAAGCATAATAATAACAATAATAATGATAATAATAATAATGACAATAATAATAATAATAATTAGAATGAAAAGGTGTAGAAGGGCATAAAAGAGCTCAATTAATGCAAATTAATGTTTTAAAATAAAAAACGAAATCAAACTTTTATTAATTTAACAAACATGGCATTATACAGAAAAAGTTTTAAACAAAAGTTGAGAATGTTTTTATCTTCAAAAATATCTCGTACGATGCAAGATGGTAGCTGACACTCACGCCCGCCGTCCCTCCAACTTGAATTTACTTTTAGGGAACACCCCTGACAATTTTCCAACAATAAAACTTGATCTGTAAAAGATTGCATTATGAACCTATTTTTTTTGCTCTGGCCTATTAACCCAGATTAGTAGTTTTCGAGATATGGCGGGTGGTAAATTCACAAAAGTGGGCGTGGTACCTTCATTACCGGAGCTATAGCGAAATGATGACTTAAACTTATACTTTTTTTGACTGCTTTAGCTGATCATATGGTCAGGCTGAGGAATCCTGGTTTTTTTATTGTGTAACTATAATTTTTGTAAAAAAGCATTTTTTTATTAATATGGCACTTTTTGAAAGTTAATTTCTACACCTTGGGAATGCCCTAGCGCAACGTGGTTGGGCTTATTCTCTTCCTAAAGTGTTGTACTTTCGATCTCTCATTCATAGCAAATCGATTTATCAACGCGGGCTTTTTTAATTTGGCGGTAATGCTAGTTTCCACGTGGCAGGAAGTTTTTGTGTCTCGTCCCTGGTATTTAAGTTGGCAGATGCTTTCTCTTATAATTTATTTTGTCTAGTATTTAAGGCCAACTATTACTTTTCTATTTCCTCGTGATCTCGTGAGAGGTTTTCTGACGCGTTCTGCAGAAAGGGAAACATCATACCAAAGAGCATGAAGCTCAAGTTCCAAGAACACGAACAGAATAAACAACATCCTGATCATAACCAGCTTTGCTCTCATCCGAGAATCCATTCCTGATAGAAAAAAAGGCATCAATAGACAACGTTTACAACTATATTTGTAATAAGGTAAACAGTTATATCCACTATTATGGGACAAAGTCGTCCAACTGGCCGAATTCGAATTACAAATCGAAAAGAAACTTACTTTGACCAGAGCTGGTCAGCCCTGTATAATCAATGAGTTTTGATATATAAAGTTGGCAAAACAATTATAGTACAACCCATCCGGATGTTACAGTTCAGTTGGATGGTGTTTTAAATTTATATAGTGGACATAAACTATTTATATTTTGTTATCAAGTAGTTCAGGGGAATGTTCTGTTACCTTTACAAAGACAGGCAGACGACCTAGCAGCAATCGACAGAGAATAATTAGGTCAAAACTTACTAGAATGTGCGAAAAGAAGTGCAGCCTTTGTAAAAAATGACCTTATTCTATTTAATTAAGTAGTTAATTGAGAAATCAGCGTAATTCAATTACCACTATAGTGATATGATGATTTCTGAAAACCTTTGTCGGTATATAGCTGTAATAGATTTTCCTAACTAATATCGTATCTATGTACATTGTTTTCCTTATGTTGAGTATTTGGAGTTCGGACGACATTGCTCGCTTGAGTTCTCCTAGAATCGTGTGCTCAAGGAACACCCGTCAAGCTGCTATGTCCCATCCATACAAAGTTGAACTTTGTACTTTCCGTACCAGCCTATTTAAGAACTCCTTTATCTGGAGAACGTCATCACTCTGGAATGACCGTCCTGAAACTGTTTCCCAGATGATTCCCAAATGATTTCCTATTTTGCGTGTACTGTATCCTTAAAAAAAGTTTATTGTATGATCGTATCTATTCGACTTGCATTTGTATTTGGAATAAGTCAAGTTTTAAAGATAGAGGGACTCTGAAGGTGGCGGTTTTATTAGCGATTCACCCTTGAATAAGGTAAATGTTAGATTTAATACGGTTGATCTACAAACATTAAGACGTTATAAGCGAACCAGTTAGTGAGTAAGGAAGATGTAGAAGAATTTTCTTTAGCGATACCGAGAATAACAAAGTTAAAAATATGATTTTATCATCCTATTTTAATCTTCAATCTTCTAATGAATATTTTCTATTTGTTAGTAGTTAAGTTCATAAACTCCTTGGAATTGGATAATTAAAAACCAAATTATTAAAAATTACTTTTTTACTTTCCTATTAATAAACAACAAACTATTTTAACTAATTACTAAAACGTTTCAGTAAAACTTTGATTATTTATGATTAATTTTTTTTAATGATTAGTTAACTAAGAACACATTTAAAAATATTTATATACATCACAAACTGAAAATGAATCAGAAATTTTAAAAAGTAATCCGAATTGTGCATAATACAAAATATCTCATTCGTTTTGTCTAGTTATAACATTGTATTAAAACAAAGTTAAAAAATTAGCAAAGGACTAAAACACATATGTTTTCAATATTGAATAATTGGCTCCAAGAAATTATAATTGCTAGACACGTAATTACAAATCTAATTAAGTGATTTTTCTTGTTATTAAACAAATTATCTGCAATAAATAAACATGTTAAATGTTATACAGATATATTTACTTAGTTATAGTTATTTATTTTAAAACAAATAAATATATTTTTAAACAGTTATTTAGCTGGTCAAGGAAGTATGTTTCCCAAGAGACGCGAGATCGCAGATTATGGAGAATGTATCCAAAATAAAGGTACATACTGTACACTAGATGCTATTTTGGATATTCCTTCTAACAATAAATTTCTGCTGGATTCCATAAATGTAAGTATTTTTTTTAATAATTAGATCGATAATCACAAGCGCCTCTTCTTATGTTTGGTTTTAACCTTTTCTTTTAGAACCTATAACGAAAATTCCTAAGTAGCCAGAAATAAACATAAGTTACTAAAAATGATTTCAATTTGATTAAAAAATACAGAGGCTTAATAAAATATATCATTTTATTTTATCGAAAATAAAGACGAATTATATTTCAAGAAGCTAAACTCGATTATCCAGTTTAAAGCTACTAAATTATAAGTTTTGTTACAAGTCTAAAAAAAATCGATGATGTGCAATATTGGATTTGAAACTAATTTTCAGAGAATATGTAACTATATTAAAAAAGGAACTGAAAATAGTGTAAATATAATTAAAAAAATTACAAATAAATTACGGAATGCAGATCCAAATATAATGCTAATTTTCTATCTTCTACCATCAATATTTCTTTATGGTTATATATGTACACTTAAAATTGTAACGAATCAAAAAAAAATGTTTTCGACTCAGTGTTGGAAAGGATCTAAATTTTTGTTACAATTTTTTTTTATACAAATTTCGTTTTTTAGTCTCATGCCTAACTGCCTAACTACTCAATATGGACTTAGAAAAAAGTCCTGTATGTCCTAATGTGACTAAAATTTTTCTGTAAATTAAGCCTGTGTGTTGGGCATAGGTATACTAAAACAATAACTATTCTAATAAAATATACCAGAGATGTTGTTTGTTTTTATTTTTAATAGTTTCAAGCAGTTATATTGACCTAGATCACTTACAAAGCAATTATAATACGTAGTAATAAACTCATTGAGTATAACAGGAAAAATATTTAAACCGGGACATTTGTTGTACTTTAATTATATTTATTCCTAGAAAATCAATACGTTTTTTATTTCTGTGGTTTCATGTCTTAACTCTTTCAAACCTGAATTTTACGTTGTAATAAAAAGAATTATTTTGAAGTGTAAGTCCGCTTAAAAATATGTAAAAACAGTAAACATATTTTTCTGACAATAAATTTTGATGGTATGTCCATTAGAATGGACAGCCGGACTAAAAGATAATTCATAGTCATAAAAAACAACGTTTATTAAAAAATTTGAAAAAAAAACTATTTATATAGCACATATTAGTTCCAATGAAACAACTGGAAGCAATTTCTTCCTTTTACAAAGCACATTTCACTCTTTACAGAATAATTGAGTTTTCCCTTTACAAGTAGATTTTTTAAATCTCTTTGCGTCTTTTTTTTTCATCGTATTCCGGAAAATGTCCATAACTACCCATTTGTACTTCTCTCAGAGGTCTTGATTCCGTTGGTTTTCTTTTACGGGTGAGGAAGTTGCCCATGTTTCTCTTTTGTGATTTCTCTCGGTATACATTTTCGTTTTCTCCATACTACTTTTAATTTTTCTTTTTTGTTTTGCACTTTTCTGATTTTCTGTTGGTTTTTGATTAGGTTCTAAAATCAAAATATTGTATTTAGTTTATTCTACATCATATAGATATAATCAAAATAGGCATATTACATTTTGAAGTTCAGTTGCAAGTTTTACTCTATTCCCTCCTCTTTCCATATCAAAATTATTCCCAAGTTCTGCATATGGTGATCACTCTCTGCTTCAACATTTGAGTGATTTTCGATATTTTATAGATTACTTTCACATTCTCTTTCCAATTCTTCCTGATCTTTAGGGTCATTCAGATTGAAACCTATAAGTCGACAGAAACTTAGTTCAGAAGTCCATTACAATGGCCAGATAGTTTTTTGCATATAGCTCACAGAATTATACGGGAGTTACTACAATATGTATGGTTATGTATTGTCAGGTAGTCAATTATTAGTAAAATAATTTTTTTATTGCCTAAAATCTTCAAAATATTAAGAGTAAGACAATATTTACTTACGTTTATTTTATATAGACTAGTCAACAAGTGCTTTTTGGCCCAACTTTTTCTCCACCTCCAAAAAATATGAACGAGGTGTCATTCGATTCGGGATAGCGTGTAGATGATTTTTTGAAAAATTCAAGACCCGCTTGCAAAATTTACAAAAGGTATAAACAATTAACTGAAAAATGAAAATGGGGTTTCTTTTTTTGCAAATATCTCAAAAACTATTTGACATTTTTCAAATTTGAAAAAAGATTCAAAAAGAGGAGGAAATTTACCAAAAAAACTATACCTGCCGGAACTGTAGGACCAATATTTAAAATTTTCCCAGAGTGTTGAAAATACAGCCGACAACAGGCACTTCGGCTTGCGTTTGCCATGTCCACTTTGGACCTTTAAGAGGCGCCAATACCATATGTAGCTGCGGTTTTTACCAATTGATTCTGTAGTTAATTCTTTAGAGCGCGTCTGTGGCACTTCTTTTTAAATAATTTTAGTAAAAGTGATACGACTATCAACTTTTTTCTCTAGATAAATTTGAAAAATGTAGGACAGACGCGCTCTTCTCATAAATATTTTAAATATCATGAAATAACCGCATATTTTTAGTTGCTATATTAGGCGAGTTCTCGTCCAAATACGAATTATTATGTTTTATGGCGCTCTACCCTGTTCTGCGCAGAAAAAATTGGACTAGAAGGTAGAATTATTTAACATTAACCGGAAAATAGTAAAAAAAAAAATTTACACCCAATTTATTAGAATACAAGCACATTTTCCTTGGGTAATTATCTAACCGGCAAACACAAAAGTCACGTGGCCTCTTAATAAATAAATATTATTTAAACCTATTAAATATGAAAATTAAAAATTGAAAAAATTCAAGCATCTACTGGATATATTTATGAACAACAATCCGCGGTCAAAAAATTTTATCGCGATTTTTCTATAAATTATGCATTAGTTAATTAACAATTTTTTCCTACTTGAACATGAACATTGTTAAGTGCGATAATTGTTAAATAACAAATCTGATTTTTTTTTCCTTATTTGGAGCTATTTTTGAAAGGTCTCAGAAGAGATTTCCGTTGGAAAAATTAAAAAAATTGTTTTTTTACTTTGTGATTAGCAATGGACTTACGTTAAAAATTAAAAAGCTTGATTAATAATTAAAAAAAAAATTTTTTTTCATACTAGTATTGATTCCTTTTTTTATTATCAGAAGTCACACAATCAAAGACTACTCGCCCTTTTAATCCTATCGGTCCCTTCTACAGAGTTGTTGTGTGATAAGAATTTAGAAATAGGCAACATGAATTGCAACAGTCCGAAATTATTGGTTGCCTAAATTTACGTCCATTGTAATGGACGCCAGGTCTGAAATCTTCTCAAAATGGTTGATAAGGATATAATGTTATTCAGACAAAAATAACAAAAGTTATTTAATGATTACTGAAATGTTTCGTTGTAATAGATTTTTATCAAGTATAAGCGGACACAGTTAAACATGTATAATGTTGCAAATAGTTCCAAATAAATTTCTTATAATGAATATTTATTAAGCGATTCAGAATTATTTTTGTTTGTGTAATTTTTTTTATTAAGAGCGACATTTTATTTTATAATAGACTCAATAAGCAGATTTTTTTAGATCATTGAAGAACACAGGGATTTTTATGACAATCGCAACTTATATAGAACCATATGTGTTCCACAATCCAAGGAGATTAATAATGAATCCATTAGTTCATACTTATCTAATGCTGTTAATCAAAACTTAAAGGAATATAATTTAACCGCCACAATCGGTTACCAAAGATGTACTAATGGTGAATCTTCAATTACGTTATTCGACAACATTTTTTTGTAAGTATAATTTTTAGTATTGAAAATTGAATTAACAATACGTTTAGTCAAATACACATAAACACGACAATAAATATACATTAAAATTTAGTTGCTAAAATTGTCCACTAAGTTTATATTTCATATTATAATTCAAATTAGGCTTTGAAAAAAAATATCAAAAATCACATTAAAAAACTTTTGATGACATTATAAATTAATGAACGTCTTTCCCAAGGCACTACTTTTGGAACTATTTGTTCTAAACTTGTGACTTTCTATACAATATAAAAAGCGAGAATGGGAATATTAAATAAAACAATTTTTTATTATTTAGTTTATTTTTCACAGTTTTATCTACCAAACAGATTTGGAAATGTATGTGGCAAGGGAGGAAAACGTCAAAAATAAATTCATTTAACTAGTAAACAAGCCAACGTGTAAAACGCATAAAATCTATGCTTTCCGGTCACCCCAAATGCGTCACAATAAAGGATAAATGCTGAATTATATAAATATGTCGTATTTCAAATGGGTGGGTGACCTTGGATAAAAAAACTTCAAATAGTAGGGCACCTCCTCGGACCTAGCTTTATAAGATCCCATTGATCCCATATGTCACCATATTTAGCTGATTTAGCTTTGTTACAATTTTGACTATCAGAATTCAAATATTGGCGCCGTAGCGCGTCATGGTGATACCGGTTAAAAATGATTGGCAATGCTGTCTTAGTTATGCTGATGGCGAATACTATTCCGATGACCCCAGATCGCTGCCATGCATTCAACTGATTCCAAAATTTTTTTAATGGTGTAAGGTGACAAAAACAGTTTTGGTTTCCATGGCAATGGATTTTCGTTTTTTCGCCAAACGGATGTTACATCTTTGGTCTACTTTGCGTTTCTTTATCTTTTGCACCAAGCAGAATGTTGCTACGTCAAGTTGTTCTAGAGATATGGCACTCATAAAAACATGGAAAGAGTGGTGATTACTTACTACCAAACGGAGGTTACATCTTTATTCTACTTTGCCGTTCTTTATCTTTTTCACCGAGCAGAATGTTGATATGTCAAGTTGAACCAGAGAAACGGCACTCACAAAAATATCGAAAAGAGTGGTGATTACTTACTATGAATTTTTCAATACATACATAAAAAAAAGTACACTGAACTATATCAAGATAAAGTACCAAAAGGAAACCTTCATTTTCTATTTTATATTGTATTGTAGTCTAAAATTTAAATAGTGTTTCATTATAATGTATTATGTGTAATAAGGATAATGATAAGTTTATTTACATTTCAGGGTTGGAATGGCAAGCTTCATCGTTTTCATTTTATTTGCAACTTTTTATGACTGGACGAAAAAAAGTATGTATATTTAAATAAAAATAGCTTTACTAGTTGCTACTTTTCTGACCCTTATCATGTCGCTTAAAATGTACTAAACCTTTTTTATACATTGATTATACTATGCAGGTAAAAATATTTATGTGCAATTAGACAAGTTTAATAGTACTCTCCACCTTTATATCGTCATCCGTTGGATACTGAAGTTGATCTGAGGGAACGTAGTGGAGAACTTTGGAGGTGGTAGCGCTTAGAGCTCAGACTTTCCTTAGCTGTATATCTGTCTGACACAAAACTTAAATATTTTATATACGTGAAATACACAAAATATTATATTTTGTACTTTATAAGTATACTTGAAGATATAATATTTCATTAAACCAAAAAATACACATATTATTTGTTTTAGGTAAAGGATTAATGCACGATTTATCAGTGATTACTACTTGGAAAAATATAATGACAATACAGAAAAATGAGGATTATCAAAAATTGATGTGCATGAACGGTGTAAGATCATTGGGAACCATAATTATTATTTCGGTTCACACGATTGTTTATTACTTTTGGTACCATTTCTCTGATCCAAATTTACTTCAAACTGTAAGTATTTGATAATGGAAATTGTTCCATAAAACCCAAACTAAAACTTTTAAATGTATCTTATAACGTATTAATGTAATGTTTTGCCGGTATGAAAAATAGGATAAAGCATTAATGGAAAAAAAGGAAAATTATTGTGTTTTTACAATAGTGTTAGTTGTGTGTAGTAGTTTTTTCCAATTCTGAGTAATAAATATAAATCGCTTGAGCTAGGTTAGTTATAATTTTAGTAATTAATCGACATACCTTATAGCAACCTGCCGACTCTAACCTGATTAAATCTCTCATCCGAAGAAATGTGAATTAAAACCATGTTTGGATTTACAGTTCATCTAGATACTTGTGAACAGCTTCCTTCGACTTCTTTGGTGAAATCCAATGTGGTTTGTCCCGTGTTAGAATTTTTGAAAGATTCTATAAGGCTGCCTTTTGTGGATTAAGCTCGTTAACCTAGTTTTCTTGACGGTGTTCATTTAGTGCATTCTTTGTTTTGTTCGTTTATCATTGATGTTTTGCATGCACTTTGCTCTGCGTTGTACTTGGTTTTGATCATGTATTAATAAAGTTTTTGAGATCATCGCCAATATTTGAAAAGTTTCACCGTTTTTTTTTGTTTTTTAGTTTTTGAACTGTTATCGGTGGTACTTTTAATCACGTGTTCGAATTCAATGACTTTGTTTTCTAGATTCGCGATATCTTTCACGCGGGCATAGTGCCTATTTTGTTACCTACACCTAATCTAAAATTTTGTGCCTGTGTAGTCTCGTTTACCGTTGAGACTTTATTTCCGTTACCAATTTGGAGAATTATTGGTTCGTGTCGTTCTGCAGTTTCCTGAAAGGTATACATTTAATATGGGAAATTTATATTTTAAAATAACAAAGTGTACTACATCAGGTCGTTTATTTAAGTTAGCCGGGTAATAGGTGCCGGTGGACCGAGAGCGGATTTTTTCAAAGTAGTTATTTACCTGCCATTTGTGTGTTCTTGAATGGTATTCCACAGCTATGATTCGATATTCTAAAACTATGAGACCGTTTGTAAGAAGTGCGTCAGAACACCCATAGCTTATCTACTAATAATGGCAAATCTCTCCCTTTTAATTTGTTTGAATTTCTCCTGAATTCCAGAAAGCAATTATCAGGTAGTCATAGTTTGGTTTTTAGAAAAAATTGACACCTTATAATAAAATTGGCCCCTTATAATCAAATTATTTATATTTATGCTAGTTTAGCGATTACCGCATTTAAATATTAGTTAGTAACAACTTATCGGCAGGGCCCGCGGATTGATTTATCAGAGATGTAATTTACTGCGAGGCGAATTTTTGTTGGAGTCTTTTTTGTCATCATCGGATACCCCATCTGGTATCGCGGGGTGCTCTCCACTTCATTTTGCGCACGTGTCCTTTTTGGTTTTGGTTTAGGAGAGTCTAGTGACCTAATGCATTTAGAATTCACAAAATAGTTAGACTGTGCTTAGTGGAATTCCTGCGTCCCCACTTCTCTAATTTTCCCTTTGTTCTTTTGTTCCCCACTTCTCCAATTTTTAACCAAGCAGTCGGTTTAGTAGTTGGACAAAGTTTAGTACTGAATAGCTTTTGGTTTGGCTCTACCAAGACATCAAGATCTTTTTTGTTCTTCTCAGACTGAAACACATTTATTATGGATTGACAGAGGCTTGTTTTCTCTCATAGATCTAATGGTTTGAATTTTTAGTTTCTATGCTTTGCTTTACAGATCTTGTTTAATTTCTTTTAAGGGAGTGTTGTGAGATAATCTCTAAATACTAACTTGGAAAAACAACTTCCAATGTATGACTTAAGCATGCATGCCAATCGAAACCACATGTGTTATTATTATGAAATCATGAGAAGGAGATTATGAAATAAAATTATTTGTTGAGACTTAATATTTTTAATTTTTCCAGAACAAATTTTTTATTCAAAATTGGCAAACTTCTGCAAGTTTTTCTATTTTTGGAGTTCGTATTTTCTTTATGATATCAGCATGGCTTTCAACTCTACAAGTTTACAACATATTAGCAAAATGTGAAAAATTGACCCTAAGGAATGTAGGAATTTTAATTCTTCATAGATATTTTAGGTAATTATGCGGTTCTGGATTATTATTCTTATTTATTACAAATATTTGTTTTGATCTCTCTTTTAACCAGAAAATTTACAGTTGCTGTTTAGATTTTTTTCTTTTGGTGAATTACAAAGTTAATTCATTATTAAAGTTGTAAACCACAAGTTTATTTTATACTCCGAGACGACTACACGGAACGCAACTTCATCGAACATCCGGATAATTCATGAAACAATTTGAAAAAAAAATATATCAAAAGTAATGCAATCGATGGTTTGTCAAACACACTTTTGTGAATAGGAATAATATTTCAAAATAATATTAAAACTTCCACTTAGTCCTCTTACATTTGTTCCTGTGAAAACTAATGGTTTGAAAAGTTTTGGCACATTTTGTTTTCAAATTGAAAACTATCATGATAATAAATTTATAAAATATTAATTTACTTCTTTTCAACGCCTTTAAATTTAAAATTAATCATTTTACTTTGATGTTAAAAAATCCTGGTGTTTGTTGACGTGGTCTTTCGTGCGGTTTCCTTCAGGATTATTATTTTCGGTTTGATATTTTTTTGTTTTAGGTTTACGGCATCACTCTTAGTAGTGGCATTTTGGTATTCTAACTGGATTTTTAAATTTAGTGGTCCAATAAATTTTGACGTTTTATCAAGGCATAATGAAGCCTGTCGAGCTAATTGGTTCTACAATATTATTTATTTTAATAATTATTTTTCCGTTTTTGACATTGTAAGTAAAATCAAATAAAGATATTTCTATGGTGAACATAATTTGTGGGAACTTACTGGTATTTACATTAATTTTCCAAGAAAATTCTGTTTTTAAACAATTTATTTCGAAAATCAGAACTTTTTCAGATTAATAAAATTGCTTTATTTGTTGCAGTGTAATATTACTTCGTGGTCTATATCTGCAGATTTTCAGTTGTATGTAATAAACATGATTGCTATGTATATAATATTTAAATATAATTTTAACGAATATAAAGCTTATACAATCATGTTCATAATATATGCTTTGATCGAAGGATTTTCTATTTATTGGTATGATATGACACCCATCTACATATTATCTCCAAAGTAAGTAAACATTTTCTAATGCTAAAACTTTAATACGTTTAATATTTTTACATTTAAAGTAAAAGTTTCTTAAATTTTCGCAAAAATATTACAGGTTCAAGTTTAAATTGTGGTAGTTAGTAAAAAATATTTAACCTAGTTGCAATTACTGTTGAGATTATTGAGAATATGCAAGAAATTATTAACAAAGTGTTATTAAACTATATTACTAAATTAAAGTAAACAAATGATATTATTATTATTTTTTTTATTGTAGACTTTTAAGGAGCAGAAATATTTTCCTAGATGAAAAGAATTATTTAGAATTTACAATGTCATATACCTCGACATATTCAGTAACAACCAGCAGTTTGGTGGGCATGCTATTTGCTACAATTTATTATAAAACTAAAAGAAAATCAATTGAATTAAACTATGTAAGTGGTTTATAAAACTAAAAATTTTTACAGAAAACATTGTAATATACACTGAAACATATGTCACCACTAACCAAAACTACACTCTACATGCGTTTCGCTAACTATGTTAACATCATCAGTTTATCATCAAATCCTGATGAAGCCACTGGGTTTACTAATACCGTCAATGTTTTGTATGAAGTTTGACAAACTTCAGTCATAAGAGAAATTTTAATTTTTTAAATACATTATGAATTACGTTTTAGTTTTGATATTATTATTTTAAACAAACTTTAGCGAACGTGTAGGAATTAAAAATTTAGTCAATATTATTAATGCCGAAAAAACCCATTTTTTTTATTTCATTCATCTAAAATTATTTTTTATTATATTATATTTTTTTAGTTGAAATCATTTGTTTGGTTTATTGTTTGTTATGGATTATCATTTTCGGCTATAATATTAAGCACTTCTGAGCGAAGAGGCATTGATGCTGTTATATTGGGAGTCATAATTAAACCAGTCTTTCTTATAGGATTTGCGATATTAATTATGGGAATGGTATATAATATAAGAGGTAAATATTCCATTTTTTATATCTGCCCAATACTCATAAATATTTTTTTATTTTATTTTTATTATGTAATATATATATATATATTTTGTAATGAAATACTCTGTATGAGTCATTTTTATAAGTGTATTATTAGTTATTTGTTAAAAGGTTTGAATAACATTTGTTAATTTTGAATTTTATAAACAGAGTTTATCGTTAGAGGTTTAATTTAAAGCATTTATTGAAAATAATTGGTGTATAAAATATTTAAAATCAACAATTGTGGAGTATGAAAAGAAAATCTTATTTGTAATATCATATCATTATTATCATATGAATGATTATTATTTGTATATTAATTTAATAGAGAAAGGTAAAATTTGGATAGAATATCAAATTTTATTTTTGCTGTATAATTTAAAAGTAAATGGCAAGTTTGTCAAAAGTGATTAAAAAAAATTGTATTCGGAAATCAAGTAACAAAAAATTTATTATTTAGAGACGGACAGTTGAATAAAAAAATAATAAACAAGTCAGTTTTGGAGAATTTAAAAAAAAAACTTGTCACAATAATTTACAAAAATTTGTTAATTAAGAAAAATATAGAAGAGATACGAATGATTTGTCAATAAAAGCTGGACTATTGTTAGATTTTTAAAGAATTTAAAATAAAGAAGAATTTCATACGTTTAAAAAATTTTTTTTGAAAAGCTGAGCTGGGCTGATTGGTATTGTTTGTGGAGATTATTTAGGTAGAATACTATAAAAGGAAGCAATCTGGGAGAAAATTTGAAGAAAGAAGATATAACGGTTGAGAAAAAAATAAAAGAAGCTGTTTTAAAGAAGAAAGTGTAATACATGATTTAAAGGCGACTTTGCCGGATGAGTGTAAAGAAGAGGAAGTGGACAGGATCTAAAATTTAATTTTTTTTATATATTTTTTTGTAATGTTTATTATTTTTTTTTATATATAGAACTCACCCCAAAATTGAGATCCACGAGATTGTAGTTTCATAACAATATATATATCGACAAAAGATACATTGAGCCTGACTTTTTTATTTTTTAATTACTTTTAATTTAAACATTTTTAGGATTTGGCATTCATAAGAAGGTAACTGAAAATAGATTACTGGTTATAATGAGTGACTTTTCTTATTCCTCTAATATTTGTAATTTTGCCTTTTGTTTACTCATGTACATTAATACAATACCTGAGGTAATGCCATGGACATTGGTAAGTTTATTATCTTTTTTTAGTAGTAAATATAATATAAAAAATGGTAGACAATCGAAAATTTATAAATATAAGCTTTGTATAACCAATTATTCTAAGTAACAAAGTCATACTTAAAGGAAATAGGTAAAAGTAAGGTAACATTTCTGATAAGGTAATTTAAATGAAACAAAAGTAAAATGATCAAAAAAAAACAGCAGGTGCCGACTTAGGTAGACACACTAAAATAGGAACAGAAATGAAGATACTGGCTGAAAATTAAATAATAATCGTCGCAATGGAAATCCAAAATTTCAAAGGGTAGAAAAAAATTTCTTGAAGCTTTTTATTATTTTTGAAATTGGGTTTTTTAATATGATTTATAATAAAACAAACATTGGTAGAAGTAACTCTAGAACATATAATTTTAAATCGCGATTGGAATAGTGCAAAGCAGAAGGGAAGTCGTAGATATAAATGTAGTGTAATATTTGACATGATAGGACTTTCCAGTTCAAAACAGTCCAATCAAGTCAAATAAATAGAAGGAAATACCATACACCACAGCTAACAAACTATAACTATAACTGTTTTTGCCTAATTTTATAATCTAATTAAAAAAAATGTTGTTTTAGTCCTTTTCAGCGTTTTTGAGCATTAAAGTCACATTCATACGAAATAAGTAGGCAGAAGTGTAATATCAATGGCGGGGTTGCTCCGTACTCTTGCTAGTTGTAGCTGAATATAACATCACTTATATCATCAGTCTTTATTTTGCGTACATTATGCGACTGACCAGGCGTTACAAGTTCTGTTATTGTAGTAGTTAATTTCCTGTTTTATTCTCTGAAATCTACTAACACTAATTTGGTGAATTAATATAACAAATTTAATACATACTGCTGATTTTCTGCAGTTATGTTTTTCCAAGCATTTTCTTAACACTTGCTTTCAATAGGTAAATCTAACTTTTATTGAGAGATATTAATGACATATGATTACATTTAATAAGTATAAGATGAAAAAATCAAGGCAACTACGACACTGATAATAAAATAGAAATCAAGAAAAAACATACGTATCGGGAGTTCGTATAAAGACTGGTGAGATAAGATATAATTAAGCAAATTGACCAAACTTTTGTAAATACAAGTCAGTGAATACGAATGTCACTGAATGAGATGGTATAATGAAAAAACTTCTTATATTATTTCAGTGACGGCTCAAAAACGCTGAAAAGAACTATAGTTTCCTACATTTTAATATTATTAATATGTTTTAGGTGCTAAATGTGTGTAGAATTTACGGAACGTCTCTATTTGTTGGGATATTAATAACTCTGTTGATAGAAAGGCCATTATTTACTTTACAAAAAAAAATTCTACCTAGTATTAACACAAGAAAAGATGAGGAAAAGAAGATACACTGATTTAGTTTTATACATATATACATAAAATACACTGCCACTAGATGGCAGTAGAAGTATCGTTCATTTATATATACATATATAGTTTTTTATATAAAGTATTATAACCAATTATTTGTTTTATTTCTGTTGGGCTAGGCGAGATACATAAGTAAATTCCAGGATACTAATTTGGTTACTTAGTCCTAAAGACTTTTCTATGTTTTTGGTGGTAAGATTGAAAAAAGATCATTATTATTATAACTAAAGTTAATTTAAAAATGCCTCCATTATCTGTACATATGTGGAAGTTCTAAAGTTAGTAGTCAGCCCTTCAATGTACTGTAATAATTGTTTTCATTAGGAGTGTTTATTCTTGTTTAAGTTGTGCTTCTTTTTGTTATTGTAAAAATGTGTTTATTAATATAACTTTATTTTAAAAGTTTTTTGAGTAATTACTTTCTTCTTTTATTTATAATACCACTACTGACATTATTTTTGGAGGGTCACGAATATTTTGAAATTTACCCCTGGTGTTTGATTCTGGTATTCGGCAAACAAACGTTTGAATACAATTTTTAATTAAACCAGTGTAATTCAAATTGTTAAGAAAGTCATGTTGATGTATCATTTTTGTTTAAACAGTTCTGTTATATTTGACATAAACCTTTTCTATCACTAAATTAAAGAAAGTAGTTCTATTGGTTTTATATTAAACTCCTACGACGTTTAATTATGTATTATAATTGTAATTCTTAGTGGGTTAACAGCCAAAAATTATAGCTTGTTACTATCAAAGTGGACTTGGAAGATAATTTTGCCGAAGAACCACTCAGTTGTTTGCAGAATTGACACCTCACGAATAAATGAATAAACTAGACGTGGTACTATGTTTACTCACTGAACAACAAAACATTGTTAAAGGAATACTTGTACATCTTTTTCAAACCATAAAAAATTACGTTATTGGTGCATTCAGCATACTAGCATTTAATTTGAGAAATACACGGATGACATCTTTTATCGAGATATTATGATGAACGTAATTGTGCAGCCGGTCGTTTCTGTGAAGTACCACTACTCAAGAATCCATTATCGTCTCGAGCTACGTAACTTAGATCGATTAGTTAAATTAGAATGATGTGTTAGTGCTGAGCGGCCGCATTTGGGTAAAATTCGTTAGATGAATAATTTTGGATATAATATTTTAAAGCAGCTATGAGAGCGAAAGAGACGAAATATGTCGGCTAATATAATCTTGTATTATTCTAGAATAGAACGCAGTAGATATGCATTTCTAGACAAATAGAAATTAATTGAATTACATTTTTAGTTAACACATAAAACTAAGATTTAGAAATAATGAAGTATATTAAAATATGAAGTATGAAGATTTCTGGTTAAGCTGAATCAAATTTAACCAATAATTTCAGTTTTTGTGTATGCTTTACATAGTTTAACTAATCTTATTAATTATTATAGAATTTTTAATTTTTTAAGTGCTTCATATAATTTGTTTCATATTTCTTAAAATCTATAGTTAAGTGGTAAAATCCATGTCAAATGCATACAGTTTCTTTAAAATGAATATCTTATCTGGTGTTGTTCTGTTTTTTATGTATTGGATACATTATTATCATATTGTTGGATATTTGGCTCGAATTGGTAAACAGAATCAAATGCCTTTGCCAAGTCTAGAAAGATTCCATCCATCTATAGAATTATATATTTTGCACATGAATTCTCTCATCGCAACATTAGTGGACTTAATTTCTATGAAGCCATACAACGCTTCTAACAATACATTGTGTTTTTTTCAGGAAGGAGTTTAATCTTACGCAAATTTTGATCATTCTGTATATATTTTGTTCTTATGCCATCAAGTAGACCTCAAAAAGTTCAGATAGGGACATGTAAGCCGTTTTATCTGATTTTATGTCTATAACTATTTAGTATAATATAGGTCTAATAGGTTTTTGAAATCAGCTTCTCAAGATGAATTTAAAAATGTAAAAAATACAGGATGTTCCATTAAAAAAACTCACATATGTAGTACTTTCCTGGAGCGTATTATTAGAATTATTTTTAGATTGTTGCCTTTTCTGATTCACCGCTCGCTTTAAAAATAGATTTAAATAAAGTGTTTAGTTTTTGCTCTACAGACCGAGGCGTTCTCGGTGGCCCATCCTGTATATATATATATATATATATATATATATATATATATATATATATATATATATATATACAGCGGGCGCCAAAAAGTTTGCACTATACGAAAAACTTATTTACTATTGATTTTTGAACAAAAATTGTTCTTCATAAAAGTTGGTGCTTCACTGAAAACACAATATTAAATTAAAACATTTAAAAAAATATCGTGGGGAAGTCAAGAAATATGAATTACCCTTATTTTAAAAATATAGAAAAATATTATTTGAAAACATAATTATAAACAATTTTTACCCTTAAATATTAAATCACAGCCATCTATCTCAAAACTACATTTTTTTCTTGTAGAAAAGTTGGTTTTACATTTGAAATTAGTTTTAACAAATTATTTCAAGTCTATGCAGTGGTTTTTAGTTAAAATACTAAAACTAATTTAATATGCTCATTTTTTACATAAATATTAAATATATTCAAAATTACATCTTTTCTTGCATAAGTATCAATAATTATTAATATAGACAGTTGCAAAGGCTTTCTAATGTTTTTAAACAATTTAAAAACAAAACGATTTCTATATTTGTTCATATTGAACCATATTCATATTTTTGACTTTCCCCCACGTAAAAAATTTTTGCTCCATATGATCTAGATATGGATCAAAAAATTAAAAATCTAATATTTTTTATAGATGAAACGTCAAATGAAATGTTACTTTATTTTTTCAAATACTAAACCTTATCTCCAGCAACAAAAAAACAATCTTCCAACAACATATAGATACATAGACACACGGAAAGACATCATTGCACAAATATTTGAAATGGATTCAGAAGATCTCAATGAAATCCGGATATGGATTACAACTTCGTTGTATTTTGTTACATCTTGTTTTGTTCGCCCTAACTTCAAATCCCTATTTTGACCAATATGACCTAATACTTAACTATAGTTAAAATTAGCTTTTTCTTTTATTAATACCGTTAGTCGGGTAAGAGTGAGACTGGGTCACGTTTCTTTCAGTCAGGTGCCAGTGCTCCGTACTCGCGGCTATCGCTTGACCAACTTGATGGTCGCTTCTTGCATTTCGGCCTCGTCAAAATATATAGTTAGACCGATTAGTTTTCGATTTTGCGGTAATTTAGAATTTGAAAGTGACAATGAAGTGTAGCAAAGTGTTGTTGTTTATCACACTATTGGGTAAGGAAATTAAATATTATTTAATTGTAAATATTTCTTGTACAGATTTATTTAGTATACTTTTCATTAACATTATATTGAGGACAAGAGTATTAAACAGATCTTATGGATTGAGGTTATTTATTTGTTTACTTTCGGAATTTTAAAAATGATTGTCTTTATATTTTTAACACATACGTTTACGATTTTTTTACCTAAATTAACATACTTCTACAAAGTAAATAAGATGTAAGGCAATTAAAGTTAATAAAAATGTACTACTTATTAGTGTAAACACATTTTGAAGTGTTGTATGTAACTTATGAATGAACCAGCATATTGGAAAAATATAGTTTTAAGAATGGAATTTTTTTTTAATAATTAAACGCTTATTAGCAATAAACACATTTTTAAAGTATTATCTCAAATAAAACGGATGTAGGCTTATTTAAGGTCTTATTAATAATGTGCAAAGAAAGACTACTTTTACAACCTGCATTTTAAAATAATTGTAATTGTTTTAATAATAAAAGTTCTATATTTAATACCTTAAATATATTTATATATAGTGGTTGAAAATATTATTTGTATTATTGTTATTTCATAACAAGTCTTTAAATTTTGTATTATTTTAGACTCACGTTGTGATTTATTCTTTTTCAATATACAATTAAAATTAAAACTATGTATTAATATTATTTGAACTTTGATTAGCTTGAGGTGCTAAATCTTCTCAGGGTGAACATAATAAAATTAAAAATAAGATCTACCTTGACCTAAATTTAAAATTTTAAGACAAAATGGGAAATATTTTTATTTGAATTCATATTTAATGAGTCATACCTTTCTCTTTAGGTATACTGATCCCTTTTTAGAAAGTTACAATACTGTTAAATGATATTAGCAATTAGGGATTTTAGACTGGTTCATATTAGCATATTGATTTGCGATAGAAAATAATATATTCACAGAAAAGCCAATTGGAGATTATTAAGAGGCGCTAATATAATTTAGTTAAAATTTTGTAAAAATAAAATAGTGAAAAAAGAAATGATAAAATTTTAATAAAAAATGTGACACAAAAAGTTTGCATAATAGTGAAAATCGTTTAAAACTGCATTTAAGTAATCAAAGTTCCCATAGTATACTAAGTAGGATCAAAAATTTGAATTAAGTCCAAAGATAAATTACTCTTACCGAAATAAACGACTAAGAAATATTATTGAGAATTAAAATCTATAAAAAAGTTGAACTCATATCCTCCTATTTTAAAATTAGTATTTTTCACAATCTTTTTCGTATCGGATACGTAGGAATCTAATTAGTTTAAAAGTATTTTTGATAATGAAAATGTGTTAATTGAGAATAAACCACTATAGATAGACACCGCTAATAAAATTTTATTTTGTTTAAAAAAACAGTGGTTAATTTTCAAGTAATCGATTTTCATTTCTGCACACAAAATCTTAGCAGTATACCGGAAAACATTAACCTACCCCTAGAGCTGTTTAGCCAATGGAAAAATAACAAATAAAAGTCAGCCAACGAATGAAAAGCCCAAGATATAACGCAAGAACATTGCTAAAATTATGTTCGACATATATTTGGGAGATTTCCTCAACAGAAGTGAAATTTTGAACTAATTCAATTTTTTTATACAAAAGTATTGTGTTACATAGTATTAGTGTAGCTGTTATCTTCTTGTTTTTCTGATACATTGTGTCTTCAACTGTTTGTATTCTCGTTTATTTAAAATTTCAAAAAGGAATAAAATCATTTGCATTAACGTGAAAGAGTTTTCACAAATAGTGAATTTCATTTCATTTCAAATAGTTTTGAGAAATAGTGAAAAATACTTGACAAAAGAGGAAAACTAAAAGAAAAGAAGTGTAAGCAAATATTTCTTCATTAGTTTCTTAACCAAAAGTATTTTGTAAAGGATTATTATGAGTTTCTATATATTCTTAATGTTTAATAATTCTTTGATTTAAAAAAGTTATATATAAATCTTTCTATATTTATATATATTGTTTTTGGTTAGGTTATTGATTCATAAAAATGTCAGTATGTTTAAAAGTCGTTAAAAAAGTGTTAAAAATTGATTCTTTCAGTCAATGGAAAAAATTGATAAAGACCAAACATCCCATCAACCAAAATTTTAAACATATGCTTTAACCCTTCCCATATACATTATTTGCATCTTGAAAAAGATGGGAATTTGCTTTCTGATTTGTAGCCGTTTTAAACACATTACCAATATTTGTATATTTTCTAGTTAAGTCTGTATATCTGAACAAATAATCGTTTCTCGATTAATCCAAATCTATTATAGAAATGGGACCATGTTTGGAAATTTTAGCACTTAATTAAATAATTGATGGTCTTGGATATTACTAGCTGGTCTACAAGAATAATTGACAACTTCATGATCTTTTATTTTTTACAATTTCTAATTAAACTATATTGGTTTGATGTTCATATGTTAGTGAAGTAATTTTTACTCCATGGAAAGAATGTTTATCTATACTCAGATACAATTTCTGAATTATCTTAATGCTTAACACTATCTCATTCTAGCCAAACTATTTACTTTTATATTGAAAGATATTTTTTATTTGAATTCACCTTGATCTTTCTTTTTTTACCACAGCTGTCCAGCTTGTACTAAGACAAAAGTCTCTTTTGTATCATTTTATTACGTAGGAATCTAGGGCCGTTCGTAGTATACTTTCTGTTGATATTTTTGCTTAAATTTCTTGATTGACTTTTAAAGACTTTATCGAGTATTGATTGAAAATAAATAATGTAGACATGTGTACTACACCTTGATTAAGACTTAAGAGCGAATCAAATATTGTAGTTGTATATTGCTCCATCCAAATTCATGATTAAAAAAATATGTTATGCTAAAAGAAACGAGATTAAGTATATATTAGGTTTAAGGTGTAAAATATCTTTAATCTTTTACTAATTATGTCACTTTTTGTTTTGGTTTAGACTCCAGTCGACCGTAATTATAAATATTAAAATTTAGAATTAAAATATTGCACATTAACTGCTAAAAAATTAATTTTGCAAATCGAGGACAAGTATGTTTTATAAAAAAAATATGAATTGAGGTTATTTAAGTTTATTACATACGTTTAAAGTTTAATTAAAAATATCGATGAATTTGATAATTAATTGATTTTCACAATTTAGTTGTGGAGAAATAAATGTATTTTTAAGAGGATTCGACAGTTTTATATGCACATAATTTAAAAATAAAAAAATAATGTTGTCTCAAAATTATAGTGCCAGTTGTAGAAATATTTAAATTTTATAATTCATTTTCAATTAAAATATTTGGCTAGCTTTCACTATACAATAATAATTTGTATCATTCCGCAACAAAATTATAAGGTAGAAAATGAAAAATAAATGTATTAAGACCCAAAACTAAAATAAGGCTTAATTAGTTGTTCATATTAGAAAAATAATTAATCCATGAGTTTTGTAGGTGTAAATTTAATTGGAACTTCTTTGTTCGTGTTAAGTAAATAAAATATGTTTGTACATTTTCTAGAAATTATATAAATATCTATATTAATGACTGTCTATTTATTCTTTTCTTATGAATTTAATGCAATTACCAATTATAATAGTTGGAAATGTGCTGTGTTGCTCTGTCATTATACATTAAGATTACGTATATAGCAATCGTTCTTTGTCAAGGTTAAATAGGTATATTCATTAGTAGAAGACATTAAACGCAGAAGTCCATTGAAAGTTATTTGCTACAGGATATTTATTAAATGAATTTTTAACGGTGTTGTGGATCTTGTTTATATTTATTTTTTGAATTTACTCATATATTTTATCATTTTTTACACATGCATCATAAGAAACTAAACAGTGTGTAAAACGAAAACATAACACGAGTCTGCTTTAAAGCAACTAACTAAGACATAATGTGGTTCAAATTTTCAAGAAATAAAACACAGTCGTCTACTACAAGTTAGTGATTTAGTAGGTGACTAGTTTCGATTACAAAACCATCATCAGACCTGAAAATACATACTTTCAAAAAAATTTAATGTCACAATATCTTGTCTGAAGTCTGATAAATTTTGAATCTATAAGTAAACAAGTAAATAATCTCATCGTCTAATGTGTATACAATCTATTTTTCGATATCTGTTACATACTTCCACAATTGTAAAATACTATACTAAAGAAATAAATAAGTACACAGTTTAAGGTAATTTAGTTATTAAATCTAAATTCTTAATTACCACTTAAAAATTCCAGGGTCAAGTATTTGGTTATTGTCAATGCCTCTTTAAAAAAATTTCAATTAACATGCTATAATTGAGGCGAATAAAAATAAGTTATAGTTGTTATTAAAAACACTATTGCAAAATAGTAGAATTTGTGACTTTACTTTACAAACTAAAGGTTACAGTTAATTACTTTTTATCGTTTATTTATATGTCTCTTTATCATTACATTCAGGTATTTTATTAAGTAACATCAGAATTATAATTATAAATATCATTCGTAATTAAATACCGAATGTGGTTTTTTATCGTTCTATAGGGGCTTTTGTTCCATATATTGCACAAACTTGATCCCGGTGGCCATAGGGGTATTGAGCTTAAAAATCGAGTTTTTGGATCGGTTTTTTAGGATATATTAATCGAGATCGAAATTAATTTTTCCTGCATATAAAAACAACGAACTTAAAAAAATATCTTTCTTAGGGTTCATAACGGGGTCTGGTTGTCTGCTATTTTTCAAATTTTGTATCCGGTATCCTGATACTTTTTTCGATATTAGGATACTTTTAAATTATTCGACGAATGAGTCCGCACCCCACCGCAGTATTTTGTACAAGCGTGTCTCAAATCCTATATTACTCATCACGGATCCATATCCATTCCATCATTGTATTCGATCATTCCATCTTTAATCTTTATATTAAAAACCTTCATAAAACTAATAACAATAATAATAATAATAACAATACTTTCTTTGTATTTTATTGAGTAGTATTATAACCAAAATATTTTTGGAATAACCCTCAACCCTGTATAGTTGGGAATAAAATACGTGTTTTTTACAATATTTAGTACAGAATTTAAAGACTTAAATAAAAAATAGTAAAAGAGAATTCATTTTAATATTATTTGTAGTTTTGATGGACCCTGTAAAATTTAAAATATCGCAAAACCAATTTTTTGTATGATTAACGTAACACCTTATTATTTTTCTGCATTTTTTCCTGTTTTTATTATATCGATTTTTATTTTCGTTATCTATGCATGCCTAGTATTATTACTCGTATTCCATCCCATTGTATTAATAAATTATATCTTTGGACACAAAATTATTTTAAATCACCTTAGGAGTATCCTTAAAAATATCTTTTAAAGTATCCGAATACTTGTATCCGATTATATTTTTAGGTGAAAGTATCCATACTTTTTAAAAAGTATCCGGATACATTGTAAGAATCAGTATCCGGTACTGGGATACTTTTTCGGTATCTGACCCAACTTTGGTCTGGTATAATCTTCACAAAAGAATAGTTCACCTGGCATACTATTTGGATGCGGGATTATGGTTTCGACACTTTGATTGAGCGCTGTTAAACTTCCTCATCTTTATAACTTTTTAATGGGTTAATAGATTTATTCCAATTTTTTTTCAATTCTAATATAACTAGTTTTGCATTTGTTAAAATAAAAATACAATATCCGGTTTCACCCAAATTGATATGAAAGTTAGAAATTCAAATGCAATATAGATTTCTACATATTTGGATTTTATAACTATAAATACTTACAGATCAACTGTCAAATGTCACTATTTTTATTTATTTTTTGTAATTTTGTTGTCAAGATAGGTCTGACTAAATTGCCTAAAAAATTTTATTATCTATTTTTAATTTTTGTTTATTTTTTAACTGAAAATCATAAAACGTTGAAAGGCCACGCCGTATTTAAAATCGTTCATTCAATTACCATTAAAATTATGTCTACAACATTTTTTTCTCAAATGAAAAAGGAATGACCATAATGAATAAAAAAATTGAAATATAAATTGAAAATGATATTTGACACTCGATCTATTCGTATTTTAATCTGTAGAATTTAAATATGTAGAAATGTATGGGGTGTTTCATTTGAATTTTCAATTTTCATATCATTTCAGTTGAAACCGGATGTCGGCCATATTGGATTTTTATTTTAAAAATCTAAAAATTGTTATATTAGAATCGACTAAAATTTGGAATAATCCTAGAAACTCGTTTAAAAGTTAAACGGGTGTCCCATGACCCATTTATACCAGATATAACAATCAACATGAACATCTAATGCTTTGCTAATTCTTAAATCCAAACTTCTACTGGTAGTTTTTCTAAATGTTCTCTTGGGTGATTGGGTGTTTTTCTTCCAATTTTTTGAGTTTTTATTTTGTTGTTTGAACCTCTTTTGTTGTAGGTTTTGTTCTAATTTGGCAAAATTGTTCAATAAGAAGCATTCACTATTTAATTCGGAACAGCAATTTAATGAACACCAATTTTAAATTTCAATTTACAAATTTTGTTTTGGATTCTATAACATCCAAAAGTTTGCGTTCTCCTCTTTCACTTTTTAATTCATCTATCGTTTGTCTATTGAAATTTTTTTATCGAAATTTACTTTGTAACTAAAACAATATCAGTCTTCTTTTTTAATTAAGCTATAGTTTTCTGCTTTCTCACTTAGGTCACTTTTTTCAGTTTATTTATTTTGGAAAGAAATTTCATTTCAAATCAGATATGGAATCGATTTTCACGAAACTGGATTTTATTCTCTAATTTTTCCAAAAACAATTTTTTAACTCAGCCATCCTAGTTGACCGATAATATAAAGGTATCGGCAGTGTCACGTTCACATGTTTATTAATAGGAGTAATTTTTATCTGGGTGACTGCAAAAAAAAATTATCATTCCCTTTTGGACGTTCACTTATGCAGTCAGTAGACTAATTCTAGACCAAGGCATATTTTTTAGTGGTTATTTTACACGTTTTGAAAGATATCTCTTGACTATGTTGTTTTTAGATATCAGCCATTATTAACACTAAAAGGACATAGTACATCATGACATCATGGTAAACTATCAAAGATGCTTGCCCGCTTACTACCACTTCATGTTCAAGTTTATAGGCATCTGAATTTCCTAAGTGCAGGAGCTGATATTAACGCAGTATAGTCAATTTATAGTAAATTCATTGTGTATCTGAGTATTCTAATATTCATTAATTTAGTAACTTGAGAAACAATATTTTTCAATTTAATTTATATAATAGAGAAAAAAACAATTTCAGATGGATTTCGGGTGAATATTAGAACATTTCCTGCCTACTAACCAAAAATTGGCAGTCGTGGAGTTTTAAAGTGTATGTTAAATTTTAGGAAACGAATTATATATTAAGTTAAAGTTCACTTTTTTAGAGCTACATGAAATTCTAAATTTATAGTTTTTTCAGGTCGATAGTTGAGAATAAAAATTCAAAATTCTGGTCAAACTATTACGCTTAAAATTGCTTCACCACCGTCTAGTGGCTGAAGAATAATATTTGAGCCTGGTTTTTTTTTTTGGTATATTAAACTGTGTACTGTAAATAAATTTTTCAAGGTGTGTGAAACTCTACCCATTAATAGCATGGTAAAGTTTGAGCTTGGTTAGGAAATAAATATTACAGTGTACTTTTAATTAATGCAATGATACACCAAAATGTACTACGAGCAGAGTGTTTCTATATTATTTTGCATACTGTTATTATGAACAAAAGGGACATTTTGGTAAATATTTTTGATTCGAATTAAATTTAGTTTCACTGCATTAATTAAACTTGTATAATAGTATCTTGAGGTTGTAGTAACCGAACTAGAAAGCTTACTTAATTTCTCCTTACAGGCGGGACTTGGCAGTTAGGCCGACCGACCTGTGTTTTGGAATCAGATTTTGGATTTACCCTCAACTGTGCTTTTAAGAAATCTGGCCTGTTTCGAGTTAGAAATCTTGGTGGTGTAAAAGCTCACATAGGCCTGGGTAAATTCTTTCTTTCTTTTCTCTATTAACTTTTCTTCGAATTTCAACAAATTTGTAGAAAATTGTAGAAGTAGTAATTGTTTCTTATTTTTTATTTTCTTTTATAAAATTAATGTGGCGTCTGGGTATGTCAATAGTATATTATTCAACTAACGTGTAGTGATGGCTAATACGTAATAGCCATTACACGATAGTAGAATACTATATATATATTCTTTGACTATTATTGTTTTTTTTGTTGTTAAATATGTATTTAAAATTTTAATTTGAATATATGATATGACAAACAAACACTTTAAAAATTGCATTTAGTTTGTGCAATTGTTTGAATTAATATTGTCTTAAAAGTTTCCTCATATGGTATAATCTAAGTTTAAAGTTATTTATTAATATTTTTATCTTTTCAGTTATTATACTATAATAGTATGAAATTATATAGATCTTGATATGTTCCATCTTCATTTTTTTATTGTATATGTTTTATTACCTTAACATAATATGTTTGGTTGTTTATTTGACTGTTATAGTATGTAATAAAAATAAACAGTCCCTTAACTAATGATGATTAATTCCTTTAGAACAATTTAGAAAATGCTGTCTGTACCTAATACGTTTTTACACGATGACTTGTGGTACCTAAAACGTTATTATTGATCTTAAATTTTAAATAAATTTGGATTACACGATTCTAGATAAGACTTTGATAAAAAATTCAAAATCTGGTCAAGAAGGACCTATCGTGAGATATAGGTGGATTTTGTACACTTGAATGAGAACAAGCTAGAAAATGTAAAAAAGTTTTCATTTAATATATTGACAACCTCATCGAACAAGGTTGCAAGTCATTTTTGCGATTTTTCAGAAACACGCTGAATGTAAAAAAAAAATTTCAAATGTTTTTGTTAATAGTTAAATTTAATATTTTTTATTACTGTCTTTTAAAACTAGTATATATTATTATAGAAAATGGAGTGACTTACAATCCTGCATCTTTATGTGTTTTTTCATACAACAAGGTTGTAGCTCGTATATACAGATGTAAAACATTTTTAAATCCTGGATTAACTCATGTATATCTTTTTAGTTGAGTAGGTTATTTTTGTTTTAGTGTTAGATAATGTAAAAAATGTTATCCTTAATATAAAAGAGTTTTACTACAATCTGTAGATAAAAAAATTCGGCGAACAAAGTTGTATGTCAGTTAACCTCTATATTAGCAACTTATATATAAATTCGGAAAGTCTTAAAGTTACGTATGCTAAATTACTTCCATGTTAAAGTTAATGTGTAAAAAGATAGTTGAGATACTTCTTTATTGGATTACGTATCTACTAAACTGAAGTATCTAGAAATATAATTTTAATATTGAACTATTCTTCTTACCGCTGTTATGGGGTGTCAAAATGTTGATCCAATTACAAATGTGCTAATCTTTAGTTCTCTATTCAATGAAAAGGCAGTAATATAATAGTATAAAAATAATACAGTACTTCATACTCAGTAATGTTTGGCACTGAACTACCATGTAAATGTGAAGATTGTAGAACCAATTTATAAATATAATGTTCTTCCTATATTATTAATTAAACAATTGTATTATATGAAGAAAAGTTATATATAACATTATTCAAATAATGCGTCATTAAAAAAACTGCATTTTAATCTATTTTAAAATAGAATTTTTTGATCAAACAATTCGAACGCCATGTTTGTGGCGTTTGGCAATAACAAGAATAAACCTACTGATTGAAGCGAATAAATCTATAGTCAATAGATTTGTTCTGACACGCGATTTTTGTACCGTCACAAATCATTCACAAAACTACTGTTACACGCAAGTGTAGACTCTGTTGGTACGCGTTTTCCATTATGTGCATGTTAGTGACGGTTTTCCTATCATTTTGGAACAAATATTATATAATTATTTTATCTTGCGTATCTTCGATCTGATCGAGTTACTTTTCAACGTCTATTAAGTAACTAGTGTAAAATAAATATTGTACATATTGGAAAATAAAATAGGCGTTTATTACAAAACATCTTAAATATAAAATTGATTATTAGAAACTCTATTATTACTTCTGTAATTATATAATGAATCTAGAAGAAATTTATAGATTCTGGTAACAACGAAAGTAATTTATTGGTTTAAAAATTTATATTACATAAAAAAATAAATACAAGGTTTTCATTCTAATCTATCACTATTTACTATTCAAATGAAAAATTGTAATGTACTCACTTTTAGTAGGTATGGAGATTTTAAACAAATGACACTTTTTGTCTAATAAATTATCAACAAACACAAAAATTTAAACACACTACACAATAAACTTAAAACTAAAAAGTTTCCACGTTATTGGCAAAGTTTATTCCACAGTATTTCGTTGGATTTTTACCTACTCCAATGGAGTCTATGAAAAACCGAAACTTTGTGACTGTAAACCGAAAATAGTGGGCAGGTATGTATTTAGTTTTTATCTTCGATTAATAGGTAGGTAGATTTAGATTTCAGATGACAATTTCATCTTTGATTCTCAATTTATGGGTCATTAAAAATATACCTACATCGAAAACAGGAGTACAGGACCTGTAATTGGTTATTTTATAATGAGGAATTTACCAACTTATTTATATGACACCAAAATGATAGATAGTCACGCCATCTATCGTATTGGACAAAGTGCCACTGAAGATTCCTATAAGGATGAAACATGTATGGTAATGGTCGGAATGTATAGTTTCGAAAACTTATTCTATTTGTTTTTGAACTTATTTATACTTTGTTCAGTGACCCCTGACCCCCACGTCATCATTAGTAGCATATATAAATCAGAAGAGACAGACAATTTGCACCTAACGTGAATGTCGTAAATAACTTCAACAATCAGATCAAATTTTATGTCACTATTGATTTTTACGCATTTAAAAAAATGTCGCGATGTTGTGAGAAAGAACAGTTTATATTGAAATTAGTTAAGTATTTCTCAAAGGAAAAAGGTGCCGGAAAGACTCTTTTGTCCTTGAGTGCAGTTTGTGAGGTAAGTACATAAATACGTACCATTTAAATCGTAAATAGTTGAAGAAAATAGTTTATTACAACGGGAGGGCACAATTTAGCAGAATTTAAAAGATCAAACAGATACTTTTTCAAAAGGTTATTATATCAAATTATTAAAAAATCAAACATCTATTATAGCAAAATGATATTTTGTCAAAACCGTAAAAAATCAAATCGTATTAAAACAAATATTAAAGAATTAAATAGATATTTTATCAAATCAATAAAATATCAATAAAGTAAAAAACCAGAACGTTAAAACTTCAAATAAGTAATACATCAAAAACATAAAATATAATAACACTAATTTATCAAAATACCAATAGATCAAACTCTTATAAACTCAGAATAGTATTAAAACAAAACGCTATATTAAGACAAAAACATAACCTTTGTCATTAGAATGTCAAACTGGCTGAATTTATTTCCGACATACCCCAATTGTTTGAAATTAGGTTATTTTGTGACGTAGGGGTCAGGGGTCACTGAACAAACTATACAACCTCAATGATAATCCTATTGGGGTAACTAGAAAGTCAAACGAAATATTGTGGAATAGACTTTAACAATGTTGTCGGACATACATTTTTTTTCCAGTTCGAACCAAAAATATTGTGCTTAAGTTACACTATTTCTTACTAGATATAGGTAAAAAACAATATTAGAAAAAAATTACTCATTTTAAAATATTTCACACAGATACAACACAATTTTTAATATTTAAATAAATAATAATCATCATATCTGGTAAAATTTTACTAGGGTGGGAATGCTGCATAAAGAACTATTCGTATCTAATTGTCTTATTTTTTGGGACTTGCCGGCAATGCTGCCTTCTAGATTTCAGGTCCACTGTCCTATAATTCATATGCAGTGTGACCGATTTTAATTCGAACCACCCCTGTAAATTCTCCATTTATACATCGATTTTAACAATTTTTTCGAGTAATGTGGAGAATGCAAAGTTCTACTAAACTACAAAGTTTCATGACTGAAAGTCCATTTTTAAAGCACACCATGATTTTTTTCAATCCTGAAAATACCAAAATTATATTAGCGATTTTTCGTAAAAAAATATTTGTTTTCAAAGAGTTACATCTGTATTGTGTTTTAATAAAATTTTAGAAAAATTGTAGAAGTTGGCAACAATGCAGGTAATTATTTTGTCCTTTTTTGGATTTGAATTGGGAATTTGGAACCTTAGGTTTTCAACAATGTTGAAGAATATCATCATCACTCTACGTACGTTTCTCTAACTATGTTAGCATCATGAGAAGTTGATAATAAAAAGATTAATGTAAAATAAAATTATACTTATTGCTTTCGTTCATTTGTCCGTCTGACTTATGATATCTGTAAACTCAAAATGGAGAAAATAATTATCTGCATTGATGCAAGTTTTTAGAATTTGTCTAAAATTTTCGTACAACATAATACAGATTCAAATTTTAAACTTACTATGACTTTTTTAATAACAAACATTTAGGAAATTTTGGTAGAAGTTTTTGCCTACTTACAAAACCACTCAGTATTTTAATGAAAAAATCACTAATATAATTTTCCTTTTTTGAGCGTTGAAAAAAATCATTTTGTTGATTTTCAGTCATGAAACTTTGTGGTTTAGTAGAACTCCGGAGTCTCCACATAACTCTACAAAATTGTTAAAATCGGTGTGTAAATATAAAATTTACAGGGGTGGTTCGAAGTGAAATGGGCCATTGTGTAATATTTTTTCAAATGATGATGGACCCTTATCTGGATTTGACATTAGAAATTCTCTTGGTATTCCTAAACTATAAACAAATACGAAGTATATGATTATTCTAAAATATGTCTATGATAAACCATTTAAACTAAAATGTGATCAATATCTAAACAAATCTAAACCAATAGGTAACTTTTTTTCACGAAATCATGTGGTGCATGTGCAGTTTCGTACGTTACTTGCATTCATCATATAGCAAACCTTGACGTGTTTATACGCGGTGTAATTAATAAAGAAAATTCATTATAAGTAAAATGAAACCATGTTTTTATTTTAGTGTTACTGTGTTGGATTAGTGATTGAAGTTGATAATGCTTGGCGCTAAAACCCATACATGTACATATTTGATATTGCTTATGGAAACTACGAACATACCTTTATAAAATCAACAAATTAACCATCATATCAACTTTTAAATTTAAAAAACTTAAAAATCTTATGACTCACCAATGCGCATTGGGCGAATAGAATTGACCAATTCATTTCTTGGACTAAACTACAATATTAGATGCTTGGTTAATTACAGAAAATAACACCAAATATTTATTATAATTAATGTTATCTAAATAATAACTATTAAAAATTGCAAGTTTCCTGAATGAGCAAATTAACAATTTTTAAATATGTAAACCAATTAAGTTTAATATATGCATATCCTAATTTGTATAATAACCTTGTTTTGAAATTTAATATTCGTATTCTACTAGAATATGTATTATAAAAAAAAAAGATTAAATTAAAAAAATAAAAATTTTCGATTTAAGAAATTTGCTACATATTAAACACATCAAACAAACATGCATTGTATGCATTATAAATAAAAAAATGGTGGAGTATACCACAATTTTAAATTTAATTGGTTTAAAATTTTGTAAGATTGTAGAATTTTATCAGTTCTTTACTAAAAACACTTTGATACAAAAATTATATTGGTTTAAATAGCATTATTTAAACACATTCAAGAATATTATTTTCTTTTATACATTTGATTTTAATAAATTTTTTCATGTTTCATAAAATATTTTTATATTGTCTTTAAAAACAATTATAGTATCCCTAATTAATTCTTCAAAGAATTTGTTTTTTTGAATATTTAAATCTTGCCGCAATTGAAATAGGTTTTGTTTACTTTCACTTCCGCTTTATCTGAAAGTGTACTTCAAAAAATAACTCCCGAAGAGAAATTGTAATACAATTTAACATATTATGATGGCAACATTTTTTTATTTTCTAATCATGCTAATTTTTAAAATTTAAGAATAAATCACGTTGTAAATATTAGTTCAGTATACAGTGTGATCGATTAGTGCGATAAAGTACAATATCGTCTAAATCCTCAAAGGTATAAAAACAAAACATTGACAGCTAATTTTTTTAAAAGGGACTCCTTGTATTTTTATATATTTTTAGGTTGGTCCTGAGAAGCTGATTTCAAAAACTGTATTATAAACTAAATAGTTTATAGTTTTGAAGTTATAGACAATTGAAAATCGCATGTTTTCAACTTTAAGTGTTTGCCAAACGATATAAAATCGGATAAAACGGCTTACATATCTGTATATATTTTATAGCACTAATCGGTCACCCTGTATATTGTTTCTAAAACTTTCAACATATGTCTCTATTTTTTTTGTTTATCGCATTAATTTATGATATGAATATTCGTAAATACGTCCTGTAATTTAAGAATAAATTCTTTGATACATTTTATATAAGAAACGTTAGGTAATTCATTTTCAAAGGCCCTATATATTTTATAATATATCTTTAAATTTTAGTAAAGTGTGGCTAAATCCTCCACTGTACATTTATATAATAAATAATAATTGTTTTGTCGTATATGTTCTCAATAAATAAATTTTAAATGCCATGGGTATTATAATCCTGATTTTCACTAATTAAAAAAAGAATTTAAAAAGAGTATCTATAGACCTCATATATCACTTTATTATTAATTGATGTTTGCAACTCTGATTCTTCATTATAACCTGATTTCAACGACCTACAAAAATAATAATGTTCTAAATTAGTAGATAAATTAAATTTGGAAAGACTGTTAAAGTTAATTAAGTCCAACTCTTTTGGTAGAAAAAAATTATATAAATTTTAAATATAGGTCAAAATCTATCTCTGATTTCAATGAAATTACTGTGGCCTAATTTGTACTCTACAAAAATTGTATTTTTTAAATTAATGTTATTATGTAGACATGAAAGAGCTATTAGTTGATGTTGACAAATTATTATTAACTGCATGCAATAAGTTTATGCATATGTGAAATTTAATATCGGTTTAACTTATTTTAAAAAGTAGTGAAATTTTAGATAGTGTTTATTAACACAAATAAATCGAATTACAATAAAATCACTCATCATTGTGACTATTTTTACTTTCTTCCCTTTCTCTTTTTAACTTTCCCGGGAAAGTACACTGAATGAGTAAAAACAGCAATTCGAGATATCGATGGAAATAGCCATTTTTGAGGTCCCCTAGAAGATTGAAACCATTTTCAGAGTAAGGTCTGTCTGTGTGTCTGTGTGTAATCTTCCACGATAACTGCCGAACCGTTTGACCAATCAAGCTGAAATTTGGTATGATGGGTTGGTGTGTGCCTCGAATGCGACCATTAGTTTTTGGTTCAAATTGGTACAGTAGAAGGTCCTGAAGACCGACATTGATTGAATAAATATGTAAGATTTTTTTCCAGTAGAGGGCGCGCAAAAATGTGCATGTAGTTTTTCCGTAGTTTTTCCAAATTTTTAAGACAATGCATTTTAGTGCAAAATTTTCTAGTGCAAAGTTGTAGAGCACCAAATTTCTTTTAACATTTGTATTTAACTTTTTTCGAATTCTCCATAGTTTCGCCGCTAGAGGGCGAAAAATATACACATTTAGGCTTTTCATCTGAACTCCCAAAAGTTTTCACCCGTGATTTTAGGATATCCTAATTGTAGCTATATAATGTGTTCCATCTTGGCTTTTTTACCTTTTTTTCTTTTTTTGGCCTTGTTACCCTTTTTGACCTTTTTCTTGCCTTTTTTTAATTTTTTGGTCTTTTTTGGACTTTTTTGAGTTTTTTGCCTTTTTTGCCTTTATTTGTCTCTATTTTGCCTTTATTTTGGTGTTTTTACCACTTTTTTGCCTTTTTTAATTTTTTTTAATACTTTTCAATTTATTTGGACTTTTTGTCCTTTTCTGACTTTTTTTCCTTTTTTGGCGTTTTTTGCTTTTTTCCGTTTACTTTGACTTATTTGGTTTTTTTTTTATTTTTGTTTTATCTTTTTTCCTTTTTTTGCCTTTATTAGGCCTCTTTTTCTGTTTTGCTTTATTTTACTTTTTTTTCCTTTTTTGCTCTTTGTCTTTTTCTGCATCTTTGCCTCTTTTTCCAATTTTTACAAATTTTATAAAGATTTTTATCGTATTTTTGATTTTTGTCTATTTTGATTCTTTTTTATTATAGATTTAATTTTTGCTGAAATTTTGCAATTCTTTATCATTTTTAACAATTTTTTGCATTACATTAACAAATAGTTTACAATTACAAGAAGTACAAGACATTTTAAACCATTAAAAATAATATTAATTATTGTCTAAAGAAACTCAAAAAGGTTAAATAAAACGACAGATGAGAGTAAAAGAAGTACACATTGATGTTCTCTCCTCTCCAACGCTTTTAGTTCTTTAAATATTTGCAAAAAATAGACATTTTGTTTTTTTTGTGGATTCTTTATTTGTTTATAACTTCTGCAATTGTTTTAAACTTTCGCACATTTTTCTGGACATCATTGTGACAGTAAAATTACTATGTTCATCGAGTAAAAGGACCAATGTTTTTAGAACAATGGTATTAGCAGTGGCGAAGTAAAAGCGCGTGTCTATACCTAGCCGAACATCGAGAAAAAGTTATTGTTTTAGTATGTTAATTGAGTGAAAGCTTAAAATTATAGTCAAACTGTAGGGCTTAATTATCAAAGTATATTTTTTGTATGGTAAATTAAAAAAAATGATATTTTCGATCATTCGATAAGTGATCGGTGAAGTAACATAACAGCTCGGTAAACTTATAGGTACTCGGTAAAGTGCTTGGTAACTCTACTTTTACATCATAAATGGTTATAAATGTTCTGTTTTATTATTGTTAAATTTGTACGTGCAACATTTTATTTGTATTTTGAAGGGATAGTTTCTGAGTGGTCCTTTGCCATATGGTTGATTTGGATTCATCAGATAAAGCAAATTTTAGCTTCAAATACAACAAATTTAAAAAAATTTTTGTCAAATAATATACGCATATGGGAGTTAAATTTTTTTCGGAAGAACCGCTATATTCAGGAACATAGACATTCTATTCAATATTAATGATTCAGAACCAGTTTCCGTATAACATTTTCAATTAAAAGTATGAAAACATGTAAAAACTTTAATTAAAATAAACACAAAACTGCATTATACCTCATTTTTATTTATCCACTGCATAGGTACTTCATAAACGGTTTAAAACCTGTTTTATTCATCCTGTTCTTATACATTACACTTGTACTTCTAATTGTAATAAATGGTACTCATTTTAAATCCTATTTTTGCCACTCTCTTACCAGAAGCTTTCATTAATAATTAATAAAATAACTTCTAAAAGGCTCTGAATATAATATGACTAGTTTGTGACAATTATTTCTATAGGTGTACCAATATCCTACGGTTATTTTATGCAGTTTTCTATATTATCTACTTATATGTAGAGTATAAAAAAAATCTATACATAACATGTAATAAAAGTGTTTTTTACTTACTTCAAGAGATTGCATTCGTGTTATTATTGGATATTATTATTATTATAAGCTATGAATTGAAAAAAAATTAAATAATTATAAAAAAACGAATATTTATTTGCCGTATTTATTAATATAGGTACAAATAATTTTTTGTTCGGATTCACCAAATTTGTAATTGCATTTAACATAAACCAGTGTGCTATCATTATTGATCACACTCGTAAAAGAGATATCTAACCGGATATGATATACTTGGGTAATGGAATGTATTATCATGTAATAAGCATAGAAAGTCCTTGAAAAGTGTAAAATGAATATAGAATTATTAACTTAGAACTCAAATCATCTATTATTATGAAAGGAGATCTGATGACGTAGATTATAGCTTAATTCTAATTTTATCTTTTGTAAAATAGAAGGTGACCTAAGTGTACAGATATAAATTAACATTGCCATTTATGAAAGTACTAAGTAGAGGAGTAGTAAAAATTATACCGTTGGTTATTGCAAAAGAAGAAAAATTAGATTATAATAGATTAATAAAAAAATTATTGCACATTATATATTTTTTAAACGGAGAAGAGATAATGAAGAAATATATTTGGTTTCCTAAATAAACAAAATTTTAGTACGAGTCGATTAGTTTGGCGTTACATAAATCAAATTATACATAATGTAACAAAAAGATAGGTTATAAATTGATTGATGAATTTTGAAATTCGTATGCATTGTTTTACTAAACTTGGCAGACAGTTGCGAGACTTGCTTTTAATAGAGGCGTATGGGAGCTATATAACTCTTGTAACTTAAACTTTTCTAAGACACTACTTTTTACATTTGACAAAGCTCTTTATCTACGTAATATATTTTACTTCTGAAACTGGGTATTTTTTGAGATGTTTTAACTTCTTTTAAGTGTAAATTTTTTTCTGATAAAAATGATTTTCGTTCATTTTGCAAAAATGATTTTCACTCATTTTCCACAAGTGATTTGATAATAAACATCTGTTAACAAAATTAAAATAATTACATTTAAAAATGAGCTAAGTTCATTTTTTAAAAGAATAAAAATTAAAGTTAAACTTCTGCTGTTTAAGTAATATAAGAAAACAGGTATACATTATGAACGTAATGAGAATCACGTATAATATAGGGAGAGTTAATGGGTTCCATTCTGCTGCTGTACGCCTCTGGTAAGAGCTTGGACCATAAAAGCTTCGCTAGACGTAGCATTCTGTACATTTTGCTTGATTCTAGCGGGGAAAGGCAAGGTGAGGTGAGACGCATCAAGAGGTACCACTGAATCAGTAGCTTGCCGTTTTAAAAAGGTTTTAATTTTTTGGTTTAGTCATTGTTTATATCTAGGTAAATTTATGTTTAAAAATTTCTATTTATTTATCCATTATATTAGTTACGATCGCAATGTATAAACAAGTACAAGTTTCTGGATATCGCAATGATTAAAATCTAAAATTACGTTTTACCTAAATCGTTATGAATGAATTAACGGCTCCTATTTTGTGAAATGAAATAGTTTTTTTTAATATAGTAATATAAATTATAAACAATTATCAATTAACAGTAGATTAACACAACTGTTTAAAAATTTAAATTATATTCAAGTTCAAGTATTATTCCAAAAGTACCTACAATTAGGTAATTGAAGTAAGTAAAAACATATCAAATTCACATTTACATACCATGAATATTGGAGGTAACTAAAAATGGTTTATTTAATTTTTATCATAAAATACTTGTATGGAACAACACATACTTTTCAAAAATGGTTGTATTTTTTTTAATTATTAAGATAATCGAATTATTGGTATAAAAAATGTATCTTATTGTCGTTACTAAATATATAAATAATTATGAGGTAAATAAAACATATACACGAAGAAACTGTAACTAACTAAACAATGTTTTATGGAAATAATTAGATGGTTCGTTAATATTTTTTTTTTAGTAAAAAAACATTTGCACATAATAAGAACTACCCTAAACGACATAATAGTGATTAATTTGAAATTTACTAAAATGTAACTAAAAAATAAACTAATATGATGTATAGTACGTAACGAATTATATCGAAAAATTAGTCAAAATATATCTATAAACACTTATAAGAATACCATAGTTTATGGTTCTGTTTTAAACCATCGTATCCATTGTGAATTAATTTAAAGATCAATAAGTAATTTTCAATTTTGTTTTGAACAATATTTTTAAACTAAAGATTAGAATTTATATATATATATATATATATATATATATATATATATATATATATATATATATATATATATATATATATATATAGTAGCATAGAGTATTGGGAAGCAGCAAAAAAAGAACAAAGTGTACTCTTTCAAGGCTTTATTACCAAGCTTTCGAGCGTGGTTACGCTCATCATCAGGGTAGCTGTAAGTGATGAGTGACAAATATAGTTCAATTAATGAGACTTTTTTTAAAAAACATACCCTTATTGAGATTGTCGTTCACAAGTTTTACAGATTAAAAAAGTTAAAATACAGATAAAAATCATGATCACATTGTAAAACATTTTTTAAAATTGTAAATAAGTTAGTAATAAAAGTTAAAAATTTAAAATTTGTATTATTACACGTTAAAAAGTTAAAAAAGTTAAAAAATCACACTAACACACAGCCAAGTCGGTATAAAACCATTGCACATTAAAATTGAGTTTTTTTAAATAAGTTTTTTTGTTTAAAATTTAATAGTTTGCGCCAAATTTAGGTTGAAATCCGACAGAGTGTCTCGTCCATAACCGCCACACATATATATATATATATAATAAAACTTGTTTCATTTTTTCCAAAACTTAGCAAGTATTTTTTATGAAATAACTGGTGTAAATTAAAGTTTTGTTTTTTAAGCAAACCGTTATATTTACATATTGTTACTAAATTTTATATGGTGATTTTATCGTCAATTGTGTTATAATAATATAATTAAACAATATCAATCACGATCAGTACATATATTACTACTAGCAGATTATTCTAAAGAAATAATAATTATTAAGAACCGGAAAAAGCAATATTTTTAAATCCAATCTTGACGAGATTACTAATTGAACCAGGACCTGTTATTTGTAAATTTAAATTAAAATAATTTAATTATTGACAGATAAATATTTTGACTAATTTTTCTACATAATTTATTTAATTGCACAAATTCAAAAAAGTATTGTAAAAGATAATTAAATATTAAAACCCCAAATATGTTTAAATTTTATTCTACTTACTAAAGTAAACTTAAGATTTAGAATACCTTTTGCATATAAAATCAAAGGACTGCTTAATTATTTACTTTTAGGTTTCAGTGTAGGTGATGAATTAGGATTTAAGGAGTCTCTGACAAATGTTGAAGCAAGTAAAAGAAGATCAGTTCCAGTTTCAAAACTTACTGCTCAATTAATCCAGGCTCAGCAGGCTCAACAGGCTCAACAAAATGCCAAACGAATGGTAAGTACAATAACTTTATTAAACGATTATTATTTTTTTGTAAAAATTAATCCTAAATATCAAAAAAATATTATGAATCGTTGAAAAGTTCAAATATTATTCATTCCAAAACAAGCAGATTTGCCTTAAGACAGCATAATTTATTCCTGCACATTCTCTTAATACCAACCCTATACTGTTACCTTTACAGATGACACGATTATGGTGACCTTATCCAGATCCTAAAGTCAATTTACACATCATTTGCTCTTAATAAAATGTGTCATAAATTGTTACTCACTCCAGGAGGTAAACTGACCACTTGGTAGACAAGATGTCCTATCTAAGATTTTCAATCCTGGCTGGGTTCACTCAACTATAAATTAAAAAAAAAAAATTATGTTCGAATACTTCTTTTACTTTCTTCAGTTCTTCCCTCTTAATAGTCTCAATAATGTTTCTTCTATTAATCTGTTTCTTTCTTTTCCGAATATTTCTTCTACTTTCTTCAGTTCTTCCTTTTCAATAGTGTTTCTTCTATTAATCTGTTTCTTTCGTTTTTTTTTTGGTACTTTCCCTAAATATCACCTTTTAGTTTATTTCTTTTACCACCTCGCCTTTGAAGTTTTTTTTTGGTTATTTCTCCATAATAACTGTAACGCTCCTTTTTAAATAATTTTTATTGGAATTCAAAATTTTTTATAAAAAATTTAACAAATTTCTTCCTTTGAAAATTTCCAAAATTAAAATTATCAAAAATTGGCAAAAGTCAAAAATTGCACATATCTCTTAAACCGTTAATTATATCGAGTTGTCACAAGAGGACGTTTTAAAGATGTTTGTGGAATTTAGCTGTCATATTTAGAAGTGAAAAAAATGATAGATAAAAAATGGTGCCTCATTAACCATTGAACTTAGTCCGTACCTGACTTCACAAGGGTAGTGCAGATTTGTTTATAACGCTATTAAGTACGCATTTATGATGTTTATAAATGGCTAATTTTTAATTTATTTTAAATAAGTAGTTTAATAATTATAAATAAAAACCATTTTTAATTTTTAACTTTATAGCCCTATAATTCGTTAACGAAGGGCATAAGGGACAAATTTTATATGATGAAAAATCATTAATTTTAGATCATCTATCACCTCCCAAGTTTTGGGTACGAACTCCTGGGACACCCTGTATCTGGTCAGATACCTCAATTGAGGAAATTATTTTTAAAACAAACTCCTTCAACTTGTAACTGGACAATACATTTTTACAAAGTAATGTCCACTGATTTTCTGTAATATTTTTAATGACTTATAGCACATACCCAATCATGTTATAAACTGAAATCTACAAATCACAATTATAACAGAAGACAACAAAGTACCTGAATCGATTTGATGGCTACTCCAATCCACTAGCTAAGATTATTCCTGCTACTCCCAAAATACGAGCAACGTAACTCAAGATTTTCTACATTGAACAATGTCACTAAATCACTTTCATTAATTAAATTGATAACTTTTGATGGTGACTTCCACTGGGACATAGGATATGCATGTCACAAAATCCAATAAAGATATAATTAAAATTTAGAAAAATTTCAGTATGAACTCGTCAAAATGTAAGTTAGTGGCCAACAAATCATTTCTTCAAAAATTCGGACACAAATCAATAGCAAAATAAAAAAAATAATGTGAAAATCTTGTCGGAAAATATTAAAAAGACTGAAGGATATATATCTTCCGACAATAATAAATGAAGAAAAGGATAAGGAAGGATTTACAAACAAAACAATACATTTAATGTCCCACAAAAGGAAGTCAAAGATGTATTACTGGAAAATCTGAACAAGGAGGCAATTGTACAAAAAAATAATTATAAATGATCTAGTAAAAAACTAACACAATATCATTAGAAGTAGTCCTACGTGTATTGAGAAAAAAATATAAAAACTATAACTAATTAACAATACAGCTTCTGAAAGGGTCAGCAATGTGACACAAGTCTTTATAATTTTAAATTACAACATCCCAGAATATGTACGAGATGACAAAAATTTGTATATCAAAATTAATAAAACGAAGGTGGCGCCATCGTTTATAATGATGGAACCATCTATCGGCGTCAAGTTGTACTTGGCCAGTTGATTTTATAATAATAATATATGCCTATAATAGATGTCGTGACTATATATAATTTTTGAAATATAAATTCTTATTCAAAATCTGAAATTTCAGTGTAGTGCCATTTTTTAATAGCTTGTTTTATTTTATTTTCGAAATAACCTGCTACGAATAAGATAAAAATATACGGTTTTTAAATTTATTCAGTCTTATTGAATATTTCTTAATATTTTTACTTACATTGGTAACTACCGAAAGAACGTATTTAATTACAAGTATGTCACGATTTAGTAAAAACAAAACTTAAGTTACTAACAGCAAGTTATAAAGAAAAAATTTCTGTTTCCGGTTGAAGTTGCTTTCTCTGCGTGTTTATTTAAAAGCTTAACAATATCTTTAATAATTAGATAATATTAGCTAATGTACGAAGTTCAGCCTAAACTATGTCAAATAATTAACTATTGATGCTTCATTAAATATAGATAAAATGCATAATAGCAACAGCCTTCTCAATACTCGAACAAGTTTAAAGTGTCTTCTATTTATTGAATATATCTAATCGTGTCGCTGTGGATGTCTGATGTTCTTTTGCGAAATAGATAATTTTATTTTAAGAGCAACGTTACAAGGCACTCTTACAAAATACAATTAAAAAATATATATTGACCAATAATTATTATGGTTACTAATTTTTTATTTACATCTGGAAATTTATAAAAGGTACTTGCTTCAAGGTTATTTAGATTTTTTCCAAATATATATAAATAAAATTATTGTTATGTTTGCATATTTTATTGTATTCATTTATATTAATTTTATAAGGTTTCTTAATTTTGCAATCGTTCAAAATTTTAAATTCGAATACATCTGAATATTCAAAACCTGAAAATGAAATATCAATTAATTAAAAATGCAGAATTTGTGACCTCTTACAAATTTAATTAATTAATAAGGTTATATGGTCGAAGCAATGAAGTAAGAATCATACAATTTTTTTAATTTTGTTCACAGGTATAAATGATAATATTTGTTAAATCTGTTATGAAATAAAACAAGTTATTAAAATAAATTCTTACCAATAATGCATAAAATCAAAGCCAAAAATGAGAAATCTAAGTATCTTATTGTATAGTAAGTAGTCCAGGATAAAGGACAATGTCCAGGGAAAAGAAGAACAAAATCTTGTGGTATATGCATTAAAATATATTGTAATTAATACTCAGTTACATAGGATACAAATCCATTATAAATGATTAAATATTACTATTATTAAATAAATATTTTCATTAAATATTCTAATACTTGCTTCCTTACTTTTTACACTAGTAAATGTAATTCCAATAAATTAATAGTATATTACATAACGAGAGTAAGAAGCATATTGCCTTACAAGTCGAGATATGTACTATACTTTTTCTACGACATCTATTTTTTCAGTGTTTCAATTGTTACAGCATATATTTTTGATTAATTATAGTTGTTTTAGCTTCTTGCACTATTTGTGATGTTGAAAGAGTTATCGATGAGTGATGAATTATTTCAATGTTTAATTATAAATGACAATACTGACATTGACAGACGCCAGCTATGACTCGACTTCGAAACTGCAACAGTAACGTAATAAAAAATTACGTGTTAGACATTACGTAACAGTATTGGTAAAACTGAATTTACTAATCAATGAACAATTTACTAATAAAGGAGTAGAAAAAAATAATAAAATCGTGATGTGACAGATGTAACATATGTGACGTATTACTTCATTAGAAATTCACATATTGACATAATATTTGTTCCAGAATCAGGCTGCTTTAATGGATTCGTCAAAAAGTCCATCACTAGACTCAAGAATGGGTGATGCAGAAGTGGTTAGACCATTAACAATGGGTCAAATGATTGATGTACAAAAATCAATGAAAAAGTCTTCGTTGATTGTTCCTGCTTTCAAACCAATACCTCCAGCCCAAGAAAGATATTCTATAATGAAGTCACCAAATACTCCTTTAGGTAAGTTATAACATTTATTAGTATCTTTAACTGGATCAATTGTTTCGACCAGTTGCTAGATTTATAAAGAAATATAAAGATAAATGCGCTCTCGCTTTTGGATACGAAGGTCCTCGGTTCAAACCCTGGGACAATAATCTTTTTTTTTTATAATATTTTTTAGTTTTTTCTTTCGTGGGTTGTAGAAAAAATGTACTCTTCAACTCGTGTGTATTGTCCATATCTACACTTCTTGTACAAACTACTATATTGGTTCACAATTATTAGTAATATATACTTTCGTCATAGATGTTTGGGAAATATTAATGAAACAAATAAATGACATGCATAAACTGCCAAATTTTGATATTAATTCATACTTAAACGTATTAAAGTAATAACCTTAATTAAATTTTTACGAATTTTTACACCATGGAACAGATAGAACGGATTATACAACAATTTAATTTTTAAAACAAAAATCTGTATACAATTTTTTTCCCTACAAATTGTTCAATAAATAAACAAAGTTTCTGTTGCCATTAAACTTTTTATCTGTCTTAATTTGTTTTTGTAATTAGTTTAAACTTCATATTCCTTTCTACTCCACCTTCACCTAATTTGTGTCTAACAAGTTGAGTCACCTAATATAACCCCTAATCGTCTTATATCATCTCCTATTAATTTGTAATATTTATAATACCCTTTAGAAATATAAATATTTAATAAAAAGTTAGATGATATCAAATATTAATTTTGAGTTTTTAGGTAAACCAGGTGACGAAGAAATGATGGCAATATTAGCACTCCCAAAAAAAGAAATGCATTCACAAGATAAAAATAGTAACGACAATTTTGCAGTTAGAATTCTTCCATCTGTTAACAACGAAATTATACCTCAGTCGAACTCGATAATAGGTACTAATTTTACCGAAGAAGATCTTGAAGCTCTTATCAAAAGACAAGTTCAAATGACTATGAAAAAGAGAACAACTACCACGAGTACAACAACGACTACAACACCTAAGCCGTTTAATAAATACGCTAATAGTGTAGGGAAAGTCATGAATGCACCAAAGGAGTACTATCCAGTTGGATACGATAAGAATTTTGATGATAATTTTGCTTCAAGGGTGGAATTACCAGATACTTCTTTTTATTGTGGTGATCAGAAACATTTCCCTGGATTGTATGCCGATGAAGATTTAGGGTGTATGGTGAGTCGAATATTTTTTTAAGCTAAAACTGATCTTTTAAAAGAAATTTTCAAAATAAAGTATAAGATAAAATAAGAATGTAATTTTGATAATCGAGAAAAAGTATCACTTTTGATATTAATATGAATAAAAATGCAATAAATACCGTGCAATCCCTTGTACGACGCTAATTTATTAACAACCTTGAGTCATAATAATATCAACAATTTGAAAGGTATTATAAAAAATAGAACAAAGATACACCGAGTCTAGAATATATTTTATTCTAATTGCTCAAACTGGTACATTTCCTTTTAAATAGTGTATAGCATACTAATCACGCCATTTTAATAATATATTTTTATTCTTATTGAATTTTTAGTAAAACATTGTTTAAGCATTTTTATAAATTATTCAATATATTTTTTTAATTATATGCAATTTTGATGACGTTTATTTCAAGGTCAATGTTTTTTAGGAAAAAAGTAATGTTTCTAACTACACCTACTTTCTCTTATGCACACGCCAACAGTTGCTAATATTATTCACATTTCAACTTTTAATGATATTCCATAATAGATAAGTATAAATAAAAATATATTCATACAACTTTAAAGCCTCAGGTTTTTAAAGATATTTAAAAAAGTGTTCAAACGAAAATATTTATTTCTTGTTTTATTTCAAAAATGACTAAATTATTTAGAATTTTGAACATATCACATCTAGTTATTGAAAATATTTTATTAAACCAACTTTTGTATCCAAAAAAAAATTTTTTTTGGTAGATGCATCTTAATAAAATTTCTCTTATGAGTATATTTTTAATAATTTAAATTAATTTATTCTGTTTTTTAGGTCTTTCATGTATGTGCTTTAACAGATGACGGCTTAATCATGAAGAGCTTCCTGTGTCCAGAATCAACTTTATTCGATCAAACAATCCTTAAATGCAACTGGTGGTTTTACGTTGATTGCAAAAATTCAAAAAAATTGTATGACTCAAACATTCCCATATCAAAGAGTTATCAGTTAATGAAAGCTTTAACATTTTTCTCAGCGTACAAAAATGACAATAAAAATAGTTCAAAAACGAACGACAAAGACTGATAGTTAATTTAGAATTTTAGTTATTTTGTTTAATAATTATACACAAAGAGGTCTGATAGTTAAAATGTTTTATTTGTGTTATAGTGTTTTAAAGGATTTAAAGTAACTTTTCACAAAATTTTTTGATCATTGCTATTTTACTTTTGAACCCCGATCAATATCATTAAAAATAAAAATTTTAGGCAATATATATATAATGCTCTAACCAAAATTTAATATTTATTAGCAAAAATTGTGGACAACAAATTTCCACACAAGTCAAGTTGAATTATTTTATTGGAATCACGTTAAATATATACGGGTATCTCAACTCTATTTGAATATGCATGTTTTCAGAAACTGTTAGAGTCAAAAACTAGCTACATCCATAGTAATAGCGATTATTCTCTGCAAGAAATTATAATCAGAAGAACTCTTTTAATAACTACTTCATATTAAATTCCTCAAACAGCATCTTCTATTTTTTTTAGTATTTTTTGTAAATTTACAAATCTGGCAACATATCATAACACAAACTTGTAAAATCATTATCAAACTATGAAAATCATATTTAATTACAATATTATAAAGGCAGAAGAAACTTTGAGTCCTAATCAATTTTTGATGTAATTTGAATTTAAGTCCACCATATGGATAATTCGGCTGCAGTTCTAACACTAGATGAATTTTGTAGGGGTGCCAAAAATGTCAGAAAATGAGGGAGTGTCGTTTGAAGAAATAAAGTTTTCTGGAATATTATTTAAAAGAATTGTTCTGATTATAATTTATCGTAGATATTAACATATTATTTACTTTAGATTTTACTATAGTTTATTTTTATGCATGACAAAGTATTAAAGTAATAAAACATGGCAAATCGATAGGCGTAACAAATATTTTAGTAGACAGCTCACTTATAATACGCCGGAACTTATTACCAAAAATTTTTTCCAGCACTCAAATATTTCGAAAATTAAATTAAAATATTTAAGTGTGAGTAAAAATTTTTGGTTATTAATTCAAGTTTTACATCAAAGTAATATTAAAATTAAATAATTTGTCGTTTGCAGTCAAATTATTTAATTTTGAATAATTTCAAAATATTTCTAGTGTAATACCATTCATGGTAGGTACCCTAAGTGAAAAGTATTTCCGAAATTACGTCTTGTTACCATGGTGACGATAAAAAATAAATGTACCTGATTGGTTCAAATATGTTCGTGTGAAATTTTCTCAAGAAATAGCGTTTGGAATAAATTATAGATATTTTTTAAATTATTATTATTATTACTTTATTAGATCCCAAAAAAACAAATGGAAAAGTTTTTAATCCTACATAACAACCAAAATTTAAATTTGTAAAATATTTGGTGATATACGTGGAAAATTAAAAATATTAATTTATACTCGTTAGTAAAATATTTTTTAATTCAAATGCAGTATAAAATGCTAATAAGAAGATTCATAGCCTTTAAAAAAATATGAATTAGTAAATAATAAAAAAAATTACTATAAATTTCGTCCCGAAAATAAATCAACATATATAATAAATTTGTTACAACAAATGAATATGAAAATACGTCAGTTCAAGATAAAACTAAAATTGTTCAAATTTATACATTTTATTCTAGATTTGAATTTGAAATCAATATTTTTTATTTTCTCTGTATACCACCAAATATTTTACCAATTTGTATTTTTGTTTATTAGTTTGTAAGAGAAGCATGATTTTTTATTAACAACTTATGGGATACATAATAGAGTCAGTCAGATGACATAATGTTACCAGAATACACAACTTGCGCCTCTGTACGAAATGAAACAACAAAAATCACATTTTCTGTGAAATTTGTCCGAAATGTGTGAAAATTATAATAAAACAATATTTTATTTATAATATTATATTAATTTAAACAATTTTTTTAAATTCTTTTTATAGAAAATTGAAAATAATCTTCCATGTAACATTCTTGGCGTTCAGTCTGTGTAAATCTTTTTCTAGATCCGAAACTTTCATTAGCTCAGGACATTTGCGATTTTTTAAAAAATAATTGAAAATGATCGTTCTACATTTTGTATAAAAAAATTAGGTTTTAATATTTTTTCATACATAGAAATAAACAAAAGAAGTTTCTGTTTCTATATTTCTGAGAAAATAGCTGTCTAAATATATATTGAGAAGGGTAAGAAAACAGATATTTAGGGAGCAAATTGTTCAAGTTGCGTCAAAATTAAGTGACCTTGATTAGTAAAAAAAATATTACAAAAGTGACAAAAATATAATAAAAAATATGTAATAATAAAAGAATAGAAAAATAATGTAAAAAATATAATTGTTCTATTAGCATAGGCAATGTACATTGGGGGTTGAGAATGTTTTTTTTTCTGGACTAAAAATCTGCTACAAAATTACTTTTTTTAAATTATTTGAAGTAGATATATAGACTTCATTTTTAGTTTTGTGTAAAAAGGCCAGTTTCTTAATATTAAATTTTTAATTTATTGTTATTCCAAAATAGGAGTCTCTATTATCAAAATTTTTGGAGGTTTCATAGATTTATAGAAAATATTATTTTAGTTTTTTCGTAGCTGTTGTGCTAAACATAATATTGAGTAATTTTAAAAATATATTATTAAAAACAGTGTATTTAATCATTATTAACAAAACGAATACGATCAATCAGGGTTATTGTAATGCGTTTGAAAAATTGAGGCTAAATGTGATAACTTAAAAAAACACTTGGTATTGGCAAATAATTAAAAAAAACATGTGTTTCTAATAAATTAATGTTCGTAATCTTAATCTTTTTTCCTTAACTTTTTTTTTAATTGAAGGCATTTGTAATATGATGAGAAGTGACGCATTTTTGGAAAATTAAAGACGGTTTTACAAAACATTTTAATTATAGAAACTTTAAAAGTATAGAAATTATAATGCATTGGTGATACACAAAGTGGGAAATTATAATCCAAAAAAACATGTTACAATACAAAATAAACCAGTAAATGTTATTTTTTTCAGTAAGAACCAAAATCGTATTTAAGATTGTTTATATTGGATTGGTAAAAATTGTTTCTTATATTTTCCGAATTAAAAAAAATGTTATTCTTTCCAAATTGGACCAATGAATTGAATATAAGAAAATGTCTTTTGTCAAAAAATGTTGGTAAAACAAGAAAAAAAAAAAATCCATGTGAAACCACACAAGCAAAAAATGCCAGAAAAAAATTATATGGATATCAGAAATATTAAACAAAGTTTTTCTTATCTATCTTCTTTTATATAAAATAAAATAGCGCCTAAAATTGTCTACCTAAGTTGGTAATGAATCGCTGCTTGGGAATTTTTAGACTGGCTTTTGCTTTTTTTAAACAATTTATTTATATTTCACTTGCCAATTATCTCCAAATTTAATAATCTAATCTTTTTTAACTATTTCTTCTAATAGTTTTGAAGCTTGGTTTATCTTTAAATAATATTTGAATTTAGCTCTAAATAGTACATATGAAATTTAAAGTTTTTCTCAAAAGGCTTATATTAACCAAGATTGATCCAAATACTAAGACAGATTTTATTGTACTTATAAAAATATTCAAAAAATTGTAGAAGATAATCTGACATATTAACTTATAATGTACGCAACAGAATGCAGCATATATTTAAGAAAATAATGTTGTGGAAGTCTTTAGTTTCCTCTTCAACTACACAAAAAGTGAAATATAAGCTAAGATTTATGAGGTAATAACATAATAACACAATAGACAATGATTCATAAATATTGGTATTAATATTGTAAAGTACAATAAATTTACCAATGAATAATGTGGAAAAAGTTATGTAGCTAGTCTCAGGAATTGTAGGTTTGTTTCCAATCTGTTATTTAAACATTAGCTTATCAGATCTCCTTGTAAAAAGCTCAATTTTCAGAATCTAAGTCTTTATAATATAATTTATATTTATATTTTATACTTTTAATTTATAAGCGATTTGTAAATGTTAAATAAGTCAAGTGATTTTTTTATTAATGAAGTAGATAAGTATCCATGCTACTTTCACGTTGTTGTGATTTATCCTATTTTTAACTTTTAGGGCTGTAATATCAATAATAGGTTTCAAATCTTTTATTATGTATAGAGTGAAGTACTGTTTCAGAAAGCAAATGATATACCTGAGATATTCCGGGAGATATTTTGTATTTCTTACGGCTAAACTTCATTAGACAATCAATAAAACTATGGGTATTTGAATAGCAAATATTAAAGGTCAGTAATAAATATCAAAGGTAATTTCCCCTAAGGAAACCAATATTTATTTTATACAATTTACAAGTAGTTTAACTAAAATATGTTATTTTTATCGTAATAATTTGATGTAATTATAAACCGTCATGTTTAATACATACTTTTTTATTTAAAAAATATTATTTAATAATGATCTTAAATAGCGTTATTATTTTCGTTATTTATGGAATCTTTGGTGTTATTTAAATTCATTACATTTTCTAACGAGTAATAGCACATCAATTATATGTGATTGGTTAAAGAAATTTTCTTTATTTTTTACTGCAATTACTACAAAGACAAATTTTTGATATACTTTTGTTTGTCCAGAGAAGAAGAAATATATTATAATGATACGTATCTTTATAAAATTTTTATGATTTGTCTTATTTGGTAGTGCGTTTTTTTATCTTCTTTTTGTCCCCAAAAAATCTTGTTACTTTTTTTTCAGTATCTAACTAATTTCGACTCCCTTCTATTTATTTAGAATAGAACCTACTCCCAATATAGAGAAATCAAAAATTTTTTATAAATATACAGGGCGCATCGTTATAAAATATAGTGTCAAAACTTAAAGAGCAAAATAAAAAAAGAACTTTGAAGAATAATATTAATTCATTTCTTTTTAATAATTGTATTATTTTAGGAATTTTATTACTTGATGTATCTTTAGAATGGTCTGTCCTACGATATATTATCGTCTTGGGTATATCTTTTTGCTGTCTGTGAATAAGTAATATGAACATTAATTCTGCAAACTGAATGAAGATAATTAAATACATTTTTGGTGATTAAAGAACATAAAGTCATAAATCTTTAAACTTTGTTCGTAGTGGTAATTTGTGTAAGGTTTTTTTTTGTGTTACATCCCTTATCTTTTTTCTCAGGACAAATATTATAGTTGTTGCCATTTTGTTTTTAACAAAATATATTATATTGTGGATGTAGGAAATTTTTAAGTTAGTAATCATCAAAACAATAATTAAATACGTGAATAAGTTTTGTATATATGTTGATGTAGCAGTTCTATTGTTCTGTTTTTAAGATTTATGCAACTGTTAAAATAAAAATAAAATACTAAATATTTTTTATTACACTTCATTTTTACATCTTTATGGGAAATCGTCTAATTTCAGACAAATATAGATTTTTCTTTGAAAAATTGCAGTCGGATATAAAATATAAATAATATATTTTTTATATTCTAATAATGTAATTTTTTTGAATTAATGTAAGCGACATCTATTCACGAAAAATAGATATAGTCAAATATTAAGAAAAAAATCAATGCGCTGCAGATATCTGTAATCTGTATTTTTAATCCATAAACTGGTAGTAGAATCCTGTACCTTTTAAATTCTGTTTCGTTTAAAAAAATATAGATGTCCTTGTTAGCTCTAAAATGAGTTTTGATTATGATCTATATGCTGCTTCTTGTGTCTTATTACTAAAATTGAAAAATATTAATAGACCCGCACACCACGTGGCTTGGATGGTTGCCGTTTAGAGAATAACCCAAGAAAAATGTGCTTGTAAGCTAATAAATTGCGTGTAAAAATTGTTTTTTTAGTATTTTTCAGTTGATGCTTAATCCTAGAGTCCATTTTTTTGCGTAGAACATGGTAGAGCGCCACAAAACATAATTATTCGTTTTTCGAACCAATATATTGCAACAAAAAATATGGGGATGTAGTTGGTCCAAGTATCCAGGACTAAAAAGCAGGATTGGACCTTGGCAAACAAAGTTGTAAACAGAACCAAACTTGTATGGGCTCTGAGAATTTTTCAGCCATATAAGACAGCTGGACCGGATGACATATTCCCGGCTCATCTTCAGAAGGGGCAAGAGGAGCTAGAAGGCTCGCTTTGTCAACTATGTCTACAAGAGTTATCTTCATACCCAAACCGGGTAAAGCGAGCTACGCAGAAGTCAAATCTTATAGACGTATCAGCCTGACATCATTCTTTCTAAAAAACTTTAGAAAAGTTGATTGACAGATATATAAGGGACGAGGTATTGGTAGACAATTCGATACATCGAAACCAATTCGCATATCAATCTGGGAAGACCTGGCGCTCAAGGCGGAACAAGGATTGGACTGTCAAGAAATTGCCCTAGCGGTATTTTTAGACAAAGAAGACACCAAAACGTCAAACAAAAAATAGGATTTGTACTAAAATAGTGGTAACTAAAGCACCCAATTAATGATTTTTAACGAGTTTTGAACATATTATTTTTTACATAATTAACAGTAAATATCTAGTTGGGTTCAAATCACATGAAAAACGTTTCTATTGCCAATTTTAATCAGTTCTGCGTGGTATAAACCTTAAATCAAATATCTATTTTTTTAGTCTTATACGAGGTTTCTCAACAATGTGAATTTTGTAAAAGAAGTAACACTTTGGCAATAACTAAATTAAATAAATCCAGTGTCACGCTATCAGGGCTAGTGGTAACTTTTATCCTGTTTTTTTTTTGATGATTTATTAATCTTACTCAGTTTCTCCGATGATTTCATCTAAGAACTTTAAGTATCCTTAGATATCTGGGCTAAACAGAAATGCCATTTAATGGCATACTGATCGGCCCCGAACAGCAGGACCTGGAATAGTTTAACCTGATACCAGATACTTTGAAAGCTTGGGAAAATTCCTAGAATCTACCGGAAAATGCGTTTAACACGGAAAAAATTTCGCAAACAAGAAATTGCTATTATGTCTAATAGTCAGGAAGCCAACAAGGCGCTGAGCTAATATATTCAGCTATAAGTCCTGGAATGGCAAGTGTAAGCAAATGAGTCCAGATAGAAAGAATAATGTGGTTACCGTTATAGTTCCCGGACATATCTTTGTAAATGGAAATAAAATAGCAAACAAACTTGCGATGCACGCGACTGAAACACTATTTCTGGGACCAAAGGCCTTCTGCTAAATAAGTAAAGAGAAAAAAAGAAAAGAAAATATTGACCACGCTCAGGCTTTCCATTTGTCGGTGTTTTCATCTAGTTTATTTGCACGTATCAGATTAATCATATTTATAAATTTTATATCTGAGTAAAAAAAAGATTATTATTATTATTATCATATTATTATAATACTGCAAGAACTAAATGAAATAGGATAGTGAAAACAAAAATATCAAATTGTGAAGACATCTACATGGGATGAGACAAGCAAAAAAATACAGGGTGTAATTGAAATGTTTACAAATCTGTACACTGTGTAAATTTGGAGTTGCTTAACGGGCATATGAAAATTATTGAATTTAATTTTTTTTTAAAGAACGGGCGATAAATTTACATCGATCAGTCGGCATTCAAGCGGTGAGATTGTTAATTGTAAAGTGTTTTTTCAGTGCGATTTTATTGTCTGTTAAAATGTTTTTTAACACTGAATTAACTGATATGTTTCTGGTGGATAGTTAAGCAAGACATCGAGACAAAAAACTGGAAATGATTGAAAAGAGATCTGAATCAAGTTGTAAAAGACTTGGACCTCTGATTAGGAGTATCACATTTGGTTGTTTGCAAAATTTGCATCCTAACCAAGTTCAGAAAGTAGGGGCATTATATCCAGGGGATGAGAACAGAAGAATTGAGTTTTGTCAGTGGATATTACAAAGATCCGCTGATATGGAAGAATTCTTGAACAATATTTTATTTACAGATGAGGCTACTTTTATCAGAATCAAATTTCTTTTCAACGGAGAGCAAAGTTTTGTGGTCGGCATTTTGAGCAACTATTCTAATTTTAAAGTGGTTAACGAGTACAACTATTATACCTAAAATAAATATTTAATTTACTAATGCCACAAGAAGAAACATATAGATTCTAAATAAAAATAAACTGTTTGAGGTCGGAAACTTTTCTGTTGGCATAACCTCTTTAAAATTAATAGTGTTTTGCAAATATTTTCTTCGACAACACGAAGTTTATTAATATTACGGTTGGTGTGCAAATTTTCGCAGTAAACTCTAATGTAAAATTTTAATAATAAACAATTTTGCGGTTAATTTCTTATTCATCATTTTAATGTATTCCGTTTATGTATACTAAAATTCTGTTTTTATTTACTATACGTAACTTTTAAAGTAGACAGAAATAAATTAAAACGTATTTTTTATAATTTTTATTTTTACAATCTAATACCATATTTTAAGTTTTTGTTAATAGAGTAAAAGCATAAATTCATCAAATATTTAAAGAATAATAATAAAACTTGAATGTTTAAAATGCACTTTAAAAATATTTTCATTAGAATGTGAATATATTGATAGTAAATCATGTCTCGTCGTTAAAGTTAAATTTTTAAAACGTATAAGGAATATCAAATCACCCACACAAAAATAGTTTTGTGTTCGTTCAAAAGCCATATTAAATATTAATTAGAAAGTTCACAACAGAATAATCTTTACTATACTAATTGAAATTTCAAATGTATTTGAGATACATGTAAAATTTTTAGGATTTTGCCACTAACTTTAATTTAATTTAACACACAGAACAATGTATTTATATATTTAATAATGGAGAATCCAACATGAGTAGATAAGCTATGACAGTTCTAGCCCACTTCTTATGCAAATTAACATGGGTCCATTCTGGTAATTTTTTGGCTCATTCGGGGTCACTGCCGGTTCTGGACCACATCGTCTCGAACAGCTTTTAACAGGCCTCGAATTCAATCACTAGGGTATTTCATGCCAGAGTATCTCTTTCCTCGTTGTATCTTTTAGACAGTTGCGGACCTCTTTTGACCTATTTGCGAAAGCCTGAACGACGCCTGACTATCAGATTAGATTAAGATTGTTTTTCCTCTAAATCGTCTTTCACTGTTTTTCCTTAGACATAGTACATCTGGTTGGATTACTGATGGAATACTGGTGTATAGATTTTTGCATCTTGGTTTCTTAACATATATTCCGGCCTCCTTCAACTGTCAGTTTCCATTGCCATTGCAGCTAGCATCTGTAAGTTAATCATTGGAGGTTTGACAGCTCCAATATAGATTTCCTCTGATTTACTCTAGTCCACTATTATAGGGAGTTAATTGGAGGTTTGACAGCTCCAGTATAGCCTTCCTCTGATTTACTCTAGTCCACTATTGTAGGGAGCTAGTGGATTATGCTTGGTTTTAGTCCTTATTTTATCAAATTCTTATTCCGAAATATTTTACTTGGTTTATCTGCAATTGCGTGTGGGAAGCTTAAATATCAAGACGTTACACATGATTTTATTTTGTGTAGGATTGACTTTCAGCTCCTTCTTACGACCCCCCCCTTCTTACGACCCCCCCCCCTTTACGGCCTTTAATGATTGTTGCATGAGGTTCTAAGACAGTGTTGTATGAGTACGTGCCTGCATTTACAAGGATCAAAAATTAAAATAGTGGTGTGGATGCGGCGTATTTCGCCGTGGGGTGCAATTAGTTATTTCTTATTTGTTGAAACTCGTAATTTATTTTCTTTTATTTAGAGAATTCAGTAAGTATATAATGATAATTTTTTTAAATATATATTAAAATAATGACTGGTTTGCATTATTTAGTCAATCTTTTTTTTTATTATATTTTCTCTAAAATTATTAGAATAAATAAATCTGGTTTTTAGATAATTATTTAAAATTTCTTGAAGAACCTGCTTTTTTAGTATTTTAATTTAAGGTACTACATTTATTATTAAGACTACAAAAATATTGTTTTTTGTGATTTGTGCCAGATAGACAAATAGCTTAAAAAATAATAAATGTATGCTTAGTATAGTTACTTTAATTGCCGTTTTCACTAAAAAATAATTATTCCTTGTTTATATTATAAAGGAAACTCTTTAAAATGTTATAGTGTTCAGTTTACTATACATACAAATGGACTGCAGTAAAAAAGTGCCGTTTCACAGCTTTTTCATTGATAATCTTAAATCTAATTAAATTGTATTACACCTTCGAAGTTCTTATTTGAATTTCGCATTAGTTGTCAGCTGGCGTGTTCCACGATTTTTAGCACTCAAACGTCAACAGTGGCATTTACAAGATAAAGATTGCTTAATCACTAGCACCGCGTCGTCTTCGTGTTCGAAGCACATAGCTGGATAAATGTAAATACAAATGTAAATAAATTCCAAAATTGAATCAGTTAAATTCGCGCTCAAACCGAGCAAAGCAAAGTTGATCGATAAATGGTAATCGAAGTGTAAAACTCCTCATCCAATATACCTTCAAGCAAGGCCTTAAGAAATACTGCAAGTCATAGGCGTACACCAAGCATAACAAATAGTAGAAACTGTTCAACCTTCTCTAATATCTTTATTTAAAGGAAAATACAGGTTTATTAAAGTTCCAGTGTGCACCAACAATGTTTCCTTATAATCTCCAATTATTGTATATTACTGAATTTGTGCTTCTGAAGGATCCAAAATAAAACTACACTGAGTAATTAAATACCAGGTGCTGCTACAGTTGATTATGCTTACCTGACACCTGATAGTTTTATTTCTATTGTTTTCGTATCATAATTTGTTCTGAGCTAAATTATAAGAAAACCTTCTATTTATGTAGTAAAACTACTTATCTCGCAGCGGAGTGATTTCAAACAATGTAATAAAAAATGCAGGGCTCGGGAGAGGCGTTCAATGGCCATACTGGAAGCACTCAGAAGTCAACGAGTAGTGTTAGTTTGGTTGGAATTTAATATTTCTGAAATAAGATAAAAAATCTGTCTATCTTTTGGATTGTAAATGGCAGCCACGCATTTATTTTTTTCTAATAATTTAATATTATATAGAGTCGGTTAGTGCCATAAAAACTTGATATTTGCAAAATATTTTAATATATTATAATAAAAAATAACTCATAGTTGAATTTATATTATGTTTATAATCATTTTTAATTTAAATTGCTTAAAAATTATTTAGTGAATCACAGATCTTAAAAAAATCTTTTGGTATAAATGTCGCCGATCCATTCAATAACTTTGACACTATTTGTAACCAGAAAAAATTAAATGGTCGTATTTATATCTTCTGTCAACTTGTAGTCATTATAATGAATATTTAATATTTTATGTAAAACATTACTTCCTTTGAGGTTTGGCGCTTTAAATAATAAATTTACGCCTATCCGGTATTTCTTGAACTCGTAAACTCTATGGAGGCTTTTTGTTCCGTGAAACTAAGATATTGTAGTAGGTATTAAGTAAACTACGTTTCAATAATATTACTTAAGGTTTTTTTTTATTCACCGAAATTAAACCGCATTTATTACGAATAGTTGAACGTAATACAGAGAAAGTACAGATATTATTAAATTGTGTGATATTATTAATAATATATTTAGAAAGTTTATAATTTTGTGCGTGTTCGTTGTTAAAATAGTTTTTAGCTTGCCATAGAGCAATGTAGTTCTTTCTACAATTAAAATAAAATAAAAATGTATACATGGTGGGCCACCAGTAATGCCTCGGTCTATATAGGGTGCTCCAGGAAAATGATACAAATGAGAGTTGTTTTGTTTTTAATGAAGCACCCTTTTTTTAAATTTTTAGATTCGTCCTAAGAAGCTGTTGCCTATTAGACCTATAATATAAACTAAATAATTTTTTCAACTTTAAGTGGCTTCGGCCAAAAGACATAAAATCGGATTAAAAAGCCTTACATCTCCCTATGTTTTCTTTTTGAGCTCTTGGTGGCATAGGAACAAAAAATATACATAGTGATCAAATTTTGTATACTTTTGATAACCTTGTTTACATTTTCGTTAAAAGTTAAGACCAAACGTTGTTTTAAAAACTTTATTTGGCATTCAATAAAAAGTTTCATACAGTTTATTTCTACCTATAAAAATTAAGGTATTAAATAAAACGAACATCGGCAATTTCGGTTTTTTCCAAATATCTCGGAAACCGGACCTGTTATTTTAATTTTGAAAAATCCAGTTCAATTAAAGTTGCGGAACCTTGTATACAAAACACTAATTCATAATAATCTCTTTTTTTTTAAAGTAATAAAATATATTTGTTTGTGGTAAATGTTTCAAGGATAAACGTATATTAACTTTCAAAGTTATTTGTTGGCAACGTTTTGGAAAACAATTTATCATCTTCAGGTCAAGTAAAAATGATATTTTATAAAATAACTTTATTCGTGATGTACAAATGTTTAAGTACCGGTCAAAATTCAAACTTTTAATTTAAGTATTTAAATAATTGTTACATAACTTGTTAATGTAAAACCCCGTAAATAAATAGTAACAGCTTCAACGTGCGCTGCATGTAACTCTATTATGTTGGATACAAATGAAACCGATTTAGTATTAGTTAAAATTAAAATATGTTTTGTTTATATAGTATAGTACATACATTACCAAAGGTAAAGTTAAGTTTGTAGTCGAAGTCACCTTAATTTACCATCGTTTCCTTTATTAAGCATTTGTGCAATCGGTATTAAGTATAAGAGCGACAATTAAGTACCATGGAGTATTTAGTGTCTAAACTACCCCTTGCCAACGATAGACCGTAATCCATTTGATAGAATCCCAGTTACAAATTGTTTGAATCACATATGTGATTGGGCGCCTTGACAAAGAACTCTTCAACAAGGACGGAGCGATTGTGACTGTGTGGAAGTGGGTGTAAGTGCATGTTCAGCACTTGGTGATTCTTAATTGTCATTTGGTTCATAAGAATCGCGGAAGAATTAAAAGTTTAACTAGTATCATATAACTGGAATAAAGTAATTAACAACAGAATTATTATTAAAACTATATAAATTAAAACATTTATGTACTGAAAGAATTTAGTTAATAGGTGTTTTATAGTCATAAAAAAGAAATGAACAAAAATATAACAGGAAAGGAAAAATAGGATGATTATATTAAACTTGAGTTGTTAAATTATCAAGAAGTGAGAATTTTTTGAGAAAATTTTGTTGTTTTCTTAGAAATTATGCGTTTAATTTTCAAATTCAAAAGTCCTTCTTAAAATAAAATGAGACGTAGTTATTCGGTTTTTCGTGAAATTTGTATAATTTGTAAGGAAACAACAAAATGTTCATAAAAAAATACTCACCTCGTGTGGTATTTAGAAAGATTATTCATGATAAATTGTTTCCACATGTATGCTTTAGATTTTACCGTGTTGTCGGCACACTTTTGAATTATTGACTTAATTTTCAGCTAAAATCCAAAATGTTTTTGTCCACTGTTCGTTACCTTTTTGAAAAACTTCTTGACATTTCGTAGAAATAATTGATACATAATGAATTGAATTTTTAAAGCCAATCACAATTGAGTGAAAACATTGCAAAACTCAATACTTTTAGAAAGAGTTTATTTTGATTGGCGTGTGTTGCAAAAATAGAGTATTGTCATTGGTTGATGTATTACAGTGTTGAATAATCAAAGTAGTGATTTAATATAAAATTATGTCACATTTTATTAGATGAGGTAAATTATAGGGCACAAATAAATTTAAGCAGCATCTTAAAAATCATCAAATAAATTATAGGAAATTAAAGAGTTTCAATTTAAAAAATTTAATAATTGCGTTAAAGGAGGGTGTACCTTTGGTAGGAAAATTTGGGCGGTTTAAAAAAAAATTAAATTCCAGAAATGAATAATGTAGTAGAATATTTTCATTTTTTTTTCGACCTGGAATAAATTATCTTATGTAATTAGTTCCTATCAATTATTTCCAAAAAATACAGAGTGGCAACATTAATTATTTGAATGACTAATTGTCAGAACTGACATTTTCTTGTTATTTTTGTTGATATAACAAAACAAGTGTGTATCGTTTTCTTTTCAATTCGTTTATGATTTAAGTAGTTAGCATATCTTTTTGTCTTAACATTTTTTATATAAGTGCGATGGGTACAGACAAAAGTACTGCAAAAGCGGCTAATAATGAAACATACAACAAATTTGTATCGAATACTGCATGATCGTGAACAAAAATATGTCACTTTAGAGGCGAGGGCAAAAAGGGTGGTAGTTTAATTAACAAGATGTGGGTACAAATTTTAAATCCTTCATTTTCTAGCGACGGGAAAGTTTTGAAAATTTTCGCAGCTTCTGTTTTGCCCCCTTTACGCCCGTGCATCGTTAGGATGCAGCAAATCGCATTTTTGGTACCAGGGGCTACTCTTGAACGATCGCACCAAATTGTGGTGCAAATTTTTAATTTAATTTATTATTTCAAATGCGTTACGTGCGATGCAGCAAGTGACATTTTTGTGACCGTGTAGCCCAGAGAACCCATTTCTATTTATTGCTGCATCTTCGTCCCATCGTTCCATGGAAGGGCTAAAAAAATTCAAATAACATTTTCCCTCTCTTCCGTTTCACTTGGGTATAGGCATCTTGATTCTACTATATGCTCCACTCTACCACTGTATTCGGGTTGCTGCATCTTCTTTTGCTTACGGGTTTTTTACAGTGATGGCAACAAATAGTAAAATACTGGTTAATTCGTAAATTTGACAAGTAATGTCTTTATTTTAAAATAATGACAGCTGTTGATTAGATTTTTCATGCGGAAACGCAAAAGACTTTACGTATAAAATGGATGTGACCTTGTGAGCCCAATATCTCTGGTAAGAAGTGAAGATAATGACCTAAAGTATGCTAAGCCAAATTTTAAATCAATCCGATAACTAGAAGTTATATTGATACAGTTACTAACTAACACATATAGATACACAGATAACTTTTCATTCTCAATAATTTCTAAGCTTCTCTTTAAGAATCACATTCCGAGTTGACGGATCATATTGATTTTCAAATTATTAAGAAGTTATTGAAATTAAATAAAATATTATACAATAATATCAAATTTTAATTACACGTTGTATATTTTATCATTGAATGTAACCAACCCCTATCAGTTCCACTAGATATCCGAATTAATAAAATTATTTTTATTATTATTATTAGTTATCTGATCAGATAAACTATGATTCCTGAAAATTTAAATTTATGATTTTTTTTATTATTCATCTTTGTGTAGATGAATTTTATTTCTGTCTAAATTACAAAAAAAAATTATATAATTTTTTTAGAATAAATTAATTTCTATTTAAATTATGTATATTTGTTTTAATTTTCTCCACAGGATAGGAGCTGATGTCAAAAAATCCTAACCAGATATTAAGCGAAATTTCAGGTTAACGTTGTTAGAATAACTAAAATTGATATGTAATTAGTAAACTCTTAAAGACCTCTTGAACTACAATACTAAGAAACCAAACAACAATCTGACTCTACGTTATGATCGATCGTCAAATACTTGAAAGAATACAGAACACCTTTGGCACTTAGTACACTATGTGCATAAATTAGAAAAAAGCCTTTCTGACTATATACGAGGGGTACTACATACGATATCATTTAGTTACATATCTTCAAGCAATTACGGAATCTTGAACAAAAATATATCAAGTTCGTAGTTTCTAATATTTTTGTTCAAGACTTTAGTATTATTTAATTTGACGATTAGTGCATAATTGTATAGTATGAATATTCATTGCAATTTCTACTCTAGTATCAGTGTGCATACACGAAAAGTTTAATTTTCAGTAAATGGTGGTTTAATTTGTGTTTTCCCATCTCCAATCACCTGATAATATGAAAAATTTAGATTAGATATTTATTTATAAAAAAATATCTGTACGCTTGCTGTACGGTATGAAATATCTAAAATGGCGTCTAACAAAATCGCCTAATAATGAAACAAAAAAAAAGTCTTTAACAAATTTATCCAGATAGTATTAAAATAAATCTTATGACTTCTATATGTGGGTCTATATTTTTTGTAACGTTTTAATTTTAAAATGATAAAAATGTTTTACGAATATCCTACGTCCTTGTTCTATTACTTTTTGGTTGGGTCAAGAGATAAGGAGAAAAAATATAAAAGAATATTTTTCTAAAAAATTACAGAATATTATTGTCATCAGTCTCCGAAAACGATTTCTTTTCCTGAATAAAAAATCTATACTTAGTACAAATAGGTACATAACAAAGGAAAAGCATCATCTTTCCCCAAATGCCCATGCTCGCTTGAATGATGAATGAAGTTATAAATTATTGTAATATATATGTGGGAAAACATCATCTGGACAGAATCTTTTAGACCATGGATGAATTGATAAAATGATTTTCGGAAGTTTCCATCTTATGATATAATAATCTGTTTCCACGAGTTTACGAATGATAATGCCTTTTTATTCTTGTGATTTATAAAGCAACATTTACCAATTATGAAATGTAATTATTTGTATTTATACTTTTTATGGCGTATATTAGAAAAAAACCGGTAATTTAATAGGAAAATGAACCGAAAGAAATATATTGATAATTGTGAGAAAATTCTTATTTGTTCATCCGAATTAGAAATTGACACAAGATTTTATACTATTTGCTGATGCTCCTTCCATATAAGGCTCATCTAAATTTATGCATACAGCGTGTAAGTACAAGTGGTATTTAACAAACGGTCATGATTTGTTTTCTTATTTTGTATGCATCAACATTCACATTTTGGATGACAATCTAGTTCCTGCTACAATATTTTTTTTTAATTTATTCTTATGAGCCACCAGTAAATTCTATACTTCTGCAAGGTAGGAAAATATATATTGCTATCTATCAACGAGTTTAAAGCTTAAGGATTATACATTATCAATTTCGTTTAAAATACTTTGTAGAGGGAAATGGATTTAAATGGAAGAAATACACATTATTATGAATTAGTATTTGTTATCTATTAATTTTTTTGATTTGGAAGTATTTGCTGAGTAGTACAGAGTATTAGGAAGCAGCAAGATTAAATGAACAAAGTGTACTCTTTTAAGGATTTTATTCCGAGCCTTCGAGCATGCTCATGTTCACCTACAGGGAAGCTGAAAAGTGATGAGTGACAATTTTGGTACAATACATTGAAGAATTACAAAAAAACATTTACCTTTAGTAAGAATGTCGTCCAAAACTTGTAAAATTAAAAAACATTAAAATCACCGGACAGAATTTTTTAGACTATTATTGTCACCATGTTTTTAAATTGTATTTTAATATTTTTTAATTTTACAACTTTTGAACAACAATCTCACTAAGAGTTTGTATATTGTACCAGAATTGTCACTTATCTCAATTTTTTTATATATGAAATAAAAAATTATCAACACATACCTATTTTTGTTAAACTTAACTATAGCAAATCACACTTAGTACATTATTTTTCTTAATTCGGCTAGCTTTTTATAGAACAAATTTCTTAACCTCAAGGTGGATTCAATAGAGATGTACCTATATTTAATAATTTACTATGTAATATTTAGTATAGAAAATAAATTTTTAAGTATAATCTCATTTAATTTTTACTTTGTAATAGATAATAAACTGTTTATTAAAATTTACAGTTCTAGTAATTTCATGTATTACATAATTTCATTTGTTATAGTTTGTTTTAAATAATAAAACACTTATAACCAGTATATTATCGTTTATTAAATAATTAAGAAAATTTGTTTAAAAATGAAATTCAAATAAGCAAATCACGTTACACATTTTAATTATATTTTTTTTATATATAAGAAAAAACTAGAAATTCAAAATTAAATGACCTGAATTTTGAATTTATAACCAGATACTAGAATCGATTTTTTTTTAGATACTTTTGCCATTTTTTAATTAGATGCCATTATCATTAATTAAGCAGAAATAAATAATTCAAAATTAGCTGTCATCTGACTTGATAGATAACACGAGGTAAGTTTTACGTTTAAAAGTCTTAATTACTTTCCTTATTAATCACATTTAAATAAAAAAAAAAAAATATTATAAATTATACCTAGCTTATAAGTCCGCGGATTAATATTGTAACTATTGCATTTATTCAATGTAATAATTTTAATTTAATTAACTAACGTTATATTCTTTGGTAAGTCTCCACTATACTGTGACCCCCTATTATAACTCATTGTAAACTTTTGTATTATAGGCCTGATGATGGCATTATTATGTCGAAACTAGTTGTCAACTCCCAACTATTTCACTAAAGATTTTTGTAGAACTAGACTTTATTTCTTCATCGGTGGACCACATTTGATATTACGGATAGCCTTTTAGATTTAATTTTAATTGCAATTACTGCTGTAAATTCCCTATTTATACACTGAGTTCGAAAAGTTCCACTAAATTACAAAGTTTCACCAAAATTTCGTCAAAAATGTGTGTTAATAAAAAGTATTATGTTTTACGAATATTTTGGACAAATTCTGAAAGTTGGCAATAATGCATTTATTTATTTGAACAAAAAAGTAAAACAGCATTCAACACATCACTCTAAAAAATTATTGATATTGGATTATAAATAGAGAATATAAAGGAGTAGTTCCATATAAAATGTATCACACTGTATAATAATTTGCTTAATTACTTAATTTACTTTACTTGAAGAATCTTATTCATTTTCTTAAATTTGACAGGCTTCTCAAGTTTTTTATGAAAAAAACTGTTTTTACTGCTTTTAGTGATTGTTCCCCCAAAGATTCTAAGGTGCAATTAAATTGAATTTCGATAATAACATCGTAATTAAGTAAAATTATCTAAATTTACGTTTTTTTTTTGTAAAAAATTATAAAAAAGTTGTTTAGTTTCATAATATTGAATTCAACTATAGTTATTGTATACAGTATATTTCTTTTATAGTGGAATCTATCTAATAATTCAGTTCTCTCCAGTTATAAAATTTAATATCATACTTTGACACTGAATAAAATAAAAAGCCTAGTAATACTAAAGTACAGACTATGTAGAAAAGTTTACTTTTCTATTTAATAAATAAAATAATAATAATAAATACAATATATAAAAACACTATATCACTATCAGTTTACAATATTTCATATGAATCAACCTACCCTGTATTTAAACACATTTGAATAATGAAATAAGCCTGTCAAATGTCCCAATATTTTATCCATCTCCAATCTAGTTGATTTAACCCTTTAAATTACCTCTCTACAGTATTGATTTCCATTTTGTACAAAATTATTTAACCTCAACTGGGCGCTTGTATAATCTTATCTATGTATCACCGTTATGTGCCACACCTGAGTGGGAAAAATAATCTCTGAGGACCCAACTAGACCGTGGATCTTAAGTGAGATAAAACAAGATATGTGTCCGTTTAGAATCGAGGGATTTACAAGGAGACTGTGATGGAATTTTGATTGGGGTTGAACTGAAAAGATGCTTTAAAACAGATTAGGTGTTAACATATTTTCTTAGGTTTAGTTTCATGTTTTTGTCAACTCACGTGTTTAAAAAATATTTCATTCTGAAAAAAAAGCTTAGTTTAACATTGCTTTTTTACTTAGAAACAAAATTTTATGAACCGCCACATATATTTATAAGGAAATAACATTTCCAAATATTTTTTTTCACTAGATGACTATAATATAATAATGATAAATTTAATTTTTTTAACAAAATAACTTCTATTTCTTATTATTTAAACAATATGCCAACTAGTAACTGAATTTTAGAGTAAATTTTGTTCTTCGCGATATATATAGTTTTGATTTATATACAGTATTGAAAAACATTCAAGTTTACAAAAATCAATCAGAGTGAGTATTTTAATTTCATTGGTAGGCAATAGAATAATGTTTTAGTAAAAATATAAGATAAATCGAAGTAACTATTAGTGCCAGGAGGATGCACAGCTTTTCATGACTTACACATAAAATGAGCTTTAGATTTTGTAGATTTTTCTTTGAAGAACGTTTTTGGACAACCTGTATAAATAATAGCTATTTATGAAACAAGTATTAAAAGTGACATGTGACATTGTATTTTGTAAGTGGAGATGATTACGAAACAAGAGAAATCCACGAAATAATAAAAAAACTTTTAGCTTAAAAGTAAAGAAAGTAAAAGATATAAAATTAACTATTTTGTAGTATTTATTTCCAAATAGTTTTTAATTTTCTGTTAATAAAAATAGCATGACTTAATTTATTAAAAAATATATTGATATCTGTGTGGTGTAATTTACACAAAAAAAATATTTTAAAAAGCCTTATTTTAATATTGTTGGTACAAAATTAGACTACAAGTTTAAATTAATATTATTGAGTCTCTGCAGCATTTAATTTTGTTTAAGAAATATAGTTTCTTGATTTATATTTTAATAAAGTTGTAATTAAGAAATATTTTCGTTTGATGTAAATACTTATAATTTTATAGAATGCTTTCAAACAGCACTATAAGAATTCTCATCGAAGTTTCAGCGTCTTTTACTTAAAGTTGTTTAAACTTATCAAATTGCTCTTTTTTGCGGGTAGTGCGTAGTCTAATGGAATATAACTCTCCAAGCGATACATCGTGGTAAAGTTCTGAGGCGAACTTCCCAACTGACTGGAATATTGATTTCAACATTCATTTGTATATTCTTGAATATCTACTTAAACTGAATTGTAGTCTACAGAATATTTTTTTAAATTTATAATTGTTGATAACACTTTTAATTTTGAAAACTTTTTCGATTATGCTTATTTAATACAAAATTTTTAGGTGGAGCAAAATTTTTTTCTTCTAAAATATGTATTCTTATAATAATAATTAGTAAATTATTGATCATCAAGCTGGATACACTGAAAAGGCTATGTATAACATCCGAACGGGAACACTTGAACATCCCCCAAATGCCATGATAGGAAATGCTATAGTGCGAGGTTAATGAGGTCATTAAAGCTACCATCAACTGGAAAACCCTAGGAGTTGACAATATCCAAAACTTCTCGTACAAGACTGACAACACTGAAATGTAGACACACAAGCTTTATATCATTCATAAATTCATTAAAGTGTATTTTATTTTTTTTATTCTTAAAAAATTTAAATTGTCTAAATTTAATGAAATTGAAATTCAAGCATTTAATTTGGTTTCAGAATCATTAAAAACGCTGTGAAATATTTTATCTGCTTTTCCACATACGATTTCTCCAAAATGCAAACGAGCTGGGAGATATGCATTTTTAAAAAAAGCGTTGATTTAACGAGCATAACAGATTAGTAAATTATTATTTAGATTTATGTGAACGAATCAGCGTTAAAAATTGAAAAAATAGAATTAATTTTTTTAAGTAATTATAAGTAAAGTTTATCCATTATTAATTGCAAAACTTAAAAATTCGTTCTGGACCCTTCACAACAATTTTGTTAAAATTGCCGTAAGAGAAGATACATCATTTTATTAAATTATTATTTTTAAAAATAAAACGAAAACAAAACAAAAAACATTTAATTCCAATGTATATTTATAAATAATCATGACAGTCTGTTACGGGTTTATTTTATTTAGAGGATAGTTAAATCTTACCTTTAAGGGTTCGGTTATTTTTATATTTATTTGATATAACCTTTGTTCATTTGTTTATTAGACATCTATCAACCTCTCTTCTTTCACACTTCTTCTTTTTGTCTTCTTCTTTTATTCTTCTTCTTACCTCTATAAGGTACAGTTTGTGATTTTAATTCAAAATTGACCATAAACTGACCGTTTCTTTGTGGATTTGTCTGTCCAATGTTAATTCCTTCTTTTTTGCATGATCAACTGATTTTGGAACATGTGCTCCTAAACTTCGAAATTTTATTCGGATAAATCCTGCTCTAAAAAAAAGAAAAAACAATAATTAATTTGTTTAAAAAAAAAAGAAGGTTATCAAGAGATACACCCCACTTTGTGGATCGAAATAACAAAATAACCTACTTTATGGCCATCCTCTGTCTGAGGTAAGTTTATTAAAATAATCTTCTTTTAGTCCATTTATTAAATGTGGTTTTTGTAGGCCTTTTTGCTTTCTGATTTTCGGCTGCACGTTTCCTTCTTAACTTTGCTGTACTGGATCAACTCCACAGCCTCTCTATCTGCTTCACTTCCTCAGTTTTGCATGGCATGCACGAATTATAGTACCCCGATTATCTACCGCTGGACTGACAGTTCCCATTAATGATAGTTGGAATAAGAGGTCCTCAGAAGAACTTTCATCAATAAAAGTCACAAGTAAGAATTTTCCAATTTTATATTGATAGCTGATACGCATGCCCGCAACATTTGGTAAAACCTGTTTGTTAAACCACTCTTCAAATAATTCTGCTGAACAGTTTTTAATTTCTGTAGCGGATAGGGATAAAAATAACGTATTGGACATGAAACCATCTTTGCTTCCAGTGTGTAATACGTGTCCCTTTAAAACATGGCCCATTTAAACAGCAATTTTTACTACTGTCGACCCAACCGAAATTTACTACATCATAACTGTCAAACTATGTTTCATCAAGTTAAATTATGTGTCCATTAGAACACCTGTAATCTTTTATCTGACGCAAAAAACTTGTCGCCATTGAACTATCCTTGATGATTCGGTAATCGCCATTCGCTTTTCCAGTTTTTTGTGTTTGAAACCACATTCTAACAAAACTTGACGCAATGTCTCTAAACTGGTGTAAGTGTAATCTGGATAATCCGCCAGCTTTTGTTGTATTACTTCCAATGTCGCAACTCTGTTCTCCATTATATAAACCATAAATAGTTCTACGTATAAAATATTGCGTAGCTTTGTCAATTGTTTTCAATTTTTCTTTACATATTTTTCGATTTTGTGAATGATCCATAGCAACCCCTTTCGTGATTACTCGATAAATGGAAAATTTATTTATTTTAGTTAATTCAGCAATTCTTATGATCAGACCAATACAATGCGTTTAACCTTACGATTCGCCCCTTTAATTGGTTCAGTAGTATTATATATTGTGCATTTTGACAAACGTCAATCACGTCTACGTGGACAGACGCTTTCTTTGATGTTTATCGAATTGTATACGCCTACTTAACCTTATTTTTTGTTTCTTAATTTGACATGAGTGCAATACATAAATATTAAATATAGATTACTCCTCACATAACTGAGTTTTGCAATTAATAACAGATAAACTTTTTTAAGATTTGATTTAGTATAATTTAAAATGTATGGAATACAAATTTTGTTAAATGTATCCAAAATAATAACGATTTAAGTTAAAAGAAACTAAAAAAATCACATTGTTTTATTCAATAAAAAACTTTCAACTTTTCCTTTATAACTCTTTCCAGACCATGTTGAATTGTTGAAATTTATTAGTCGTTCACTGCTAGGCAATATGTCTATTATTTTAAAACTTTGAGACATAAACTTGTCACGTACAGCACCACCCAAGAAGTTTAATAACACATAGGAAAAGGAGCTAAAATGCTTGCAGGAACTCAGACGTAAATTTTAAGAAGTTTTGGTCATCATGAGTCTGGAAACGATGTTCTTTTACATAAAAAAGACTCAAGCCAAATTTTTAATATTTAAAATAATTTAGTTTTTATTAAACACTTTTGATAAAGTAAAAATATTTGTTTGTAAAGCTGTAAAACTAAAATTAAAAAACACTATAAAGTTACTTACTTTTAAAATTAACTTTGTTATTGAAAAATATCAATCAAAACTACACTTTTTTAAAAAACACTCGAAGTACGTTACGCTCACTATGTTAGCATCATCAACTGTAAATTACTCCTCCATCTCCTATTACTTCTGATGGGTCCTCAGTGTCGACTTACGAGCTTCACGTTTGCTTTTCCCCTTCGATGAGCATTCTGAGGGAAAAGGTTTTTGGTGTTTGTTTTTTAAACCTAACTTTACAGTATTGAGAATTAATATTTTCATAACGCAGAGTTCTGTTAGTCTGTCTGATGTTGTTTTTTATGTCAGTCCAGCTTTTGCTTCGTTTTAACTTCTCTTGGTTGGATCTGTACTTTTGATGTTGATTTATCACCTTCATCATTATCCGTTGTTGATGATTTTTTCGACCTCTAGTTACATTATTGGTATCGTTGTCATCTACTTTGTGCTTGGCATCTTCGTATTTGGCCCTGTTGATTCCATTTTCTTTTGTGGTTGGGATATCTTTGGACATTTTCTCACATTCACCGAGTTACTCACCTGCACAAGTGGCTTTTCCCTTCTTGCGTCTCTTACAATCTTGGACTATATCGCCTTGTATTCTTTGGTCTTCTAATTTTCTCTTCATATGCATGCATACTACTTTTCATTTTCTTTCATGTTCACCATGAATATAGGCGGCATTTTTTTCGCTCCATAGCTACTGCGTAACTGTAGTACCTTGTGTAGTTTCAGACTGTCTTCTATTAATTCAGTCTTTATTTCCGGAGTCTTTTCAATGTGTTTTATTATGTGTCTTCTTTGTATCTGATACAATTTTTATTCGGGTTTTTAATCCATGGCTGTACTTTGATATTTATAACTTATTTGAGTCGTTAGCCTGTTTTATTCCAGTATAGTGGTAAGAATAATATGTGATGGTCTTTTGGTAGGTTTTTTTTGTAGAGGTTGACTTCTTTTCTTCATTTTCAGTTGTTTTTTGAATCCTTTTGCTTGATCTACTTCAACCTAGCAAAATGTTGTTGGTATTTTTCTGTCTTATTTGTGATTTGCTATTGCAGCTCTTACACTAGTAGTCGATTGTTCATCTATTTTTCTTTTGTTCTGTCGTGATCTTTTCTTAAGATTTGTTTCTTCTGAGCTTTCTTCAGTAGGTTAAATCTGCAAGTAGTTTCGTTAGTCGCTCTATTTAGATTTCTTCTTTCTTCAGCTTATTTTGCATCTCTCTTCATGTCCTGTATTATTGTATGGAAAAACAGTAGTATAGTACCTGTGCGTGGAACAGAAATCTAATTTTATCCTGTAGGCCTCGCCGAAAGAAATTTTTTTCTCGGGCGTTGTCTTCTTTTTTGGCTTGTATACACTAGCCCTCTATTTTCTTCCTTTGATATAATTATATCAGTCCTTTCTTTTCGGTATTATTCTTGTTTGTTCGAAACTAAAAATCATTTCTTGGGTAATTATTATATGTATTTCTGACTGACAAAAATAGAAATGAATCAATCTTTTATAGAAATTTGTTGCAACTTAATTTATTACTATAATTGATATTTAAAATCAGTTCCGTGAAACATAACGGAAATAAGAAATAATTTTTTTGCGGTACCCAACCATGCGGTGAAACGAACCAATCAATAGAATTGATGCAATTTTAATGAAATTACATGGTTATATAAAATATTTTCGAATGGTATTTATTTTCAGTCGGTAAATTTCTTTGTAAGCATGTTATATATTCAATATTTTATGTTATTTTTAACGATAATTAATGTTATTCCTCCAGGTAAAATAAATTATTAAAATATATAATATTACGTATATATAAAAAAAAATTATGATTATTTTAAATGACTTTTGCTTTATTATTAAATTCATTTATTTATAATATTAAGTATCAATTGTTAAATGCACTAGATATTTCTTATATTTATTATCAACAAATAATATCCATTATAGCCATTGATAAAATAAAACTTTTACCGTTCTTGGTATATTTTTTTTTAAACCGCAATTATCAATTTGATTTTAGAAGCTGCTAGAAGATTATCCAGACGACCTAGATTAGTTCAACTGAAAGGATGTAACTGTTCAGGGTTTGAATGTAACTGTTGTGCTGTTCTTGATATGGCAAATAACCCTGGACGAGATGGTAATAATATTTTGTTTTAGTTTTGTTTCTTTTATCAATTATTAATCTACATTCGATATGTTGTATGGGTAAAAGATCAGGATCAAAAATTTAGATAACAAGTGCCCAGTTGAGTTGGCTACGCAAGGATCAGGACAACTACTCATAGGACCAGAACCTTGTGTTCGAAAAAATGTAGCCAAACCATAAACAAACATACACCGACAGGAAAAGGCTTGTTTAAATTTGATCTGCTACTCCAACACAAACTACGATTTGACACTGAACAATACACCGACACTCATATAGATATCAGGAACGACACGAATCGTGCAGAATTTTATGTTTGATTAAAACTATACAGTAGAATATCGATTATGTGATAGAACCGGTAAATTATATGTGACTGATTAGCGATTAAAAAATAAATGCTTCATACTTTTGGAAATTGGATGCAAACAACTTTCACAATGATAAATCGAAGTACATCACTAAGTTAAATTGTGCAGTCTAAACTTTCGGGCTCTAATTACCTTATCCTTAAACAAGCCCAAGTACTTCTTAGAGCTGCTTATATAAAGGCAGTTTTAGTGCTAGTAAATAAACACCATTTATACCGACCTTTATTAGCTTCCGCGTAAAACAATTTAGAAGCATACTTTATAAAAGTTTAATATTTTTACACCAGACGACAAAGTTTTGATTAGGTCTAAACTATTCCCTAACTCCTCTCTCAATGCCAAGTTTTCACTTTGCAGATGGTTATAAATTTGATACTCCGATGTAATTGTAAGTAGAGATAAGTAAGTTAAAATACTAAAAAGTTTTCATAAAGGTTAGAAAGATTTAGTAATTCAGTACGTCGATAAAAATCATAAGCGTAGTTACATCAAATTATTGATAATATCTTCAGAAAAAGGTAATAATGCATTCATTAAAGAAATGTAAAAATTAAACGTTTTAGGACAAAATAATGACGTGAGGATTTTTTATTATGAAAAAATTTCACAAGTAATGTCAGTTCTGGCATTTATAAGAAATTTGTACAACTATTTATTTATAGCTTCTATTTTAACTGAAATCATAAGGACTATGCGGCATATCTTAAATTAACATTAATGATCTAAAATCACCCTCGTCATCAGGCTGTCATTGATTTTCTTAGAAATTGCTCCTTTCATTATAATATAATATAATTAAGTCAAAGCCTCTCAATGAGCATGTTCTTAATAGCAAACACAAGATTGAACTACAGTATTGTGAATTGGTAAAAAATTGATATATCTTCATTAATAATAGCTGTAATATTGGAGAGTTATAATAAAAACTGCACTGTTTTAACTCTCTCTGTTTATTATTATTTTTTTTTTATTTATCTTATGGCACTATTAGGTAATCTTACAAAAAAATTATAAACTTTCAAACATTTATTCTAACTTAATAGTGTATACAACAGCCATAGTAATACAGAGAAAAAAAAGAAAAAGAAAACATAAAAACAGAATTAGACAAACATCAAGATTACAGATACAGTGTTTTGCGGCGTCTGAAGAAATCTGAGAATCTCGTTACACATTCTTCCACAATGTGGTGGATACTCGATCTGCTCAGAAATCGCATTTAGAGGTTGATATTTTTCCTATCATGTTTAGTGCATATTCTGTTAAAAGGGGCAGGTGCTGGCGAAGTTCTGAGAGTGCCCAGGACTGGGAATTGTTCTAAAGTCGGTTCCGCGTAGTTCCTATTGGTAGGTGTCTGAATTAGATTCTATTTTTCTTGTTCACCTTCATATTTTCCTGGAGAAGAGCATTATTTCTGCCGTTGAATAAACGAATCCGAGTTCTGATATGCGTAGCTTGTCATCGGACGAGCCCAATATGGTAGCGCATAACTTATGATAAATTTTGCGGTAGTATTGACCAAATGCCGCTTGTAGGTGAGCGCTTTATCTAAAGTAACTCTGAGATATTTTAAATATGGGTTGTGTTGGAGACGATATCCTTCAAAATAAACATCAAGTTGTCTACTTGTTGATTTGTGGGATTTGGTTGTAGTCTTTTTCACCCTTATTAGCAATGTATAAGCTCAATAGCAGTGTTACTACCTGAAATGTCCTGTCAGTAAGCAAGCTGTCAAGTCGGGTGATCCTCAGAAAAGAAATTGCTTGATTAATTTTGTGAAGTACGTCGCCAGGCTGTGTCTTATGCAGCAAACACATCTCTAACAACAGTTGCTGCATTTCTGTGTATGTTGTTATTGACATAAACTAGACTGTGCAGCTGCGCTTAAAACAAAGCCTTCCAATATTTTGGCAACAATGCTGTTGTAAAGAAGTTTTTTTGGGAGCTTATAAATTGAGCTTAATAATAGAATTTGGTGGTAGCTCTTTGACCCGCTGCTCGGCTTCTTCAATTTTAGAAGTACTGATTTTTGAGAATTTCATTTTCTGGGAAATTGTGCTATGTAGAGAATTGAGCTAGCCACCTTCTTGTGTACTTGCCGTAATCCAAGAGAATCTCCGGTTTAATTCCGTCAAACTCAAGTGTTTATGACTTATATAATTATTTCGTTTTCCAGAAATGGATAGGAATAATTAGTTTGGTCCTCAAAGCTCGTTTTTAATCTGAGTTGTGTGGGCTTTATTTCATTCAGTTTCTTTAAGAGAGGCCATGCTTCTTTACTAGGAATTCTAAAATCCAATACCTAAACGGCCCCCTAACACTCCATCCGTTCATTTACGTTAAGGTTGTGCAACAATTCATCCACAATTTCTTGATCATTACTGTCAGGGAATTCCTGGTATTGGTTTACACAATCACCATTCCATCCCGGGCTGTAATTTTTGTAGTATCATCTGGACATTGCGTTTTTGCTGACCTTATATTGTCTCTTGTAGTTCTTTGTTATAGGAGGAATCAATTCTAGTCTTATCTAAGTTAATAGAGAGAAAATTTCCAAATTTGAATTTTTGAAATTTCACCTTGTGTGAGGGAAGTAAATTACCAAAGAAATAGTTATTCTGATTTCTATCAGAGCAAGTCGGTGTTGTCTATGTGGAAAGTCTGGTAGAAATAACCATTATGTTTAATCTAAAAGAAACCTAAAGCAAAATATTAAATCTTCTGACTAGATTCTGGTTGTCAGGCTTCCACTTTGATGTTGACCATGGTTTTCCATCAATATTCACTCTCCGTACCAGCCTTTTAAAGAACTCTTTTATCTGTAGAGCGTCATTACTCTGGAATGGCCTTCATAAAACCGTGTTTCTCAGGAAGTACAATCTTCATCGATTCAAATTCCATTTTTGTGCACGCCCCGCTCTTGGAGCGACTGATTGATGACTAATACAATACACTTTTTTTTGAAACTCAAGCTTTTGTCAATATTTATTAACGTGATAAAAAATATAAGGATGAAATTGTAAGCAGTAGCAAAGAACCACAATATCTAATTACTTTTCAAAATAATATCATAAAAAAATAAGTTTGTTTGCCAATGTATTATTAAGATGTTTTGGTAAAAATATAAAAAAAAAATTTAAATGTTTTCTATGTTCTTTCTGACAACCTTTTATTTATTAAAATGAATTTAATTTCGATAGAAAGAAATAAAACTATCTAACCGTTTTCAGAGGATAAATTTCTTTTATTAAAACTTCAACATCTTTTCATCTATTTCCTGAAAAGATGTCTTAAAGAGACAAGCAATTCATTCAACGTATTTTGTATTCACTATCCAAAGCTTCTTTTAAAATTAGATAATTATGGATTTGAATCTTCGTTTGACTGATTTTCTTAGACAATGTATTTTCTTAATCACATTTAAAAATATATTGTTCTTAGTTAATTGCTTCTCGAACATGATTTGTTTAGAATAGATTTTATATTTTATAATTAATTTATACAAAATGAACTATTGGAACTTGTTTTGATTGTGAAATTTAAATAGACGATTATTTACAGTAAGTACACAGTATGTAATTAACTTCGCCTACAAAATTGTGAAAACAAAGGTTTAATTTTAATTAATTGCGGGTTGAGATGTATTAATTTTGAATTAATATAGCATTTAACAGCTCCGCCTGCCTGACACATTGCGTTTTGGATATAAATTCATAAATCTTTACTGTTCTAGGCATTGTAAATAAGGTAAAATATGAAACTATTATTGCCAAGCGGTAAAATTATTTAATAATTTATAAACAATGATTGTTACTATATTTGATCTTTTCCAAAAAATAATTTATAATTGGTTGTAACTCTGTTTTAGACAATAAATAACATAGAGAACTAAAAACGAGAAATATAATAATACATGTTTACTAAATGTATTAAAATTTTTTTAAAGAAATTAATTTCAAACCCTTAAAAAACATTAATATCAAACCAAATTACCAAAAAAAAATGATTTTTCGTAATTTGGTACTAACAAAAATATTTAAAAATCGGTCAAGTGCGTGTCGGACTTCGCACATTTAGGGTTCCGTACCAAATGTAGAATATAAGGAGGACTTTAAAATTTTAATCGAACTAAAAAGTCAAAAATACTTGGTAAGAAATTTAAATTTAAATATTTTTTCGACGAAGTAAAAAAAATATGAGACGGAAAATGCGTTGTTTAACAAAACTAATAATAGCATAAAGAAAAAAATTAATCACAATCCGCATATATACGAAGGTTCGGAACCCTAAAAATGAGGGAATGTTAATGAAAAAATCATATTTATTAATATATTGGTATTTGTTGGTAAAATATACGTAAAAATAAACATTATCACAAAATTTCAAGTTCAGACGGACTGGCGGACGGACACGTGAGTAAAAGCAATAGAGCTCCGTTTGGACCCTTTGGGGTACGGAACACTAAAAATGAGAAAACACATTCAAATCACATCAAAACACAAAAATAACAACTATAAAGTTGGTCGTTTTCTTAAAACCAATGGATTCAAGTAAACGCAAACGTCTTACTATTACGGAAAGTAGCAGAATAATTTCTATAAAACGTGAATATATCAAAGAATATAATATGTAATTAATAAAATTTCAGCTAATAATATTTATACTGCGTTTTAAATCCTATTTAATTGTGGACACAGTTAAAAAGAAATATTAGGAAAAAACATATCGCTTTGGAAATTCTTCAATTAATTAGACACCAGGTAGGTCAAATTATTTCTACATGTAGGAAGAACGTTATCGAACTTGTAATTAACATATAAAATGAATATTTTCGATGATTACCACTATTAATTAAATTTGTATTAGATGAAAGTGATTTAAGCGCTAGTGACGATGAACTTACCGATTCTAGTAGCAGTGAACGTGAATGATGACTAATTATTTTATACGTATTTTTTTATTGATAGAATTTTTAACTGTTAATATTTTTTTTCTTAATCTATTAATGTAGGTATTAATTAAAAATTAAATGTGTATCATATATAGTATTTGTATATATAGAAAAGTGCAACCCTGATCATCTCCAATGTTGTTAATTAATTTGGAAGGTCAGTTTATTGCTGCAGTTAACTATTAATGTTGTCAATTTCTACTTTCTAGAACTTTTGCTTTTCGATACATTTTTATACTGATCTTAAACGCAACTATGTTTTAAAAACATACAAATATAATTATAAAATATTTTTTTAAATTCATATTCGGTGTTAAAGGTTGTTCAATTTCATTGAATATGACAAATGATTGAAAAAATAATATTATTGTGTTATGTCATATTTTGTTTTCTGATTGTCGGATGAAATTAACAAGAAATATAAACAAATTTTTAACTGCATTCTAAAATTTCAGATCAAATATAATCTTCACTATTATTATTTTCAGTGTGCGCATCAGTAATTCTTCTTCCAAACGAAGTAACTTTCAGAGGAACTTTGTCCATGGATGGAAATCCAGTATTCAGCGGACAATTAGGTAGTAAAATAGGTATTTTAAAGAAAATAATTTAGTTATACAAGCAATTTTATAGATCCGAGCGTCGCCCCAATTTGCGCTCCTCCAATAGCAGGTTTATGTTTGGCTGTAAATCACGTTGATCTACAACGAAGACAAGTTTGTACTAAATTATATGTGAGTTTCCTTACTCTCGTTAAATTTCCCTGCGTTGGTGCTCAAGATGGGAGATTAGTTGTTGAACCTAATAGTTTTATCTGAAAATAAAGTTTGGTACATGATGCAATTGATTTTTTTATTGAAAGATATTTTTTATTTCACACAAAATAAAAACAATGTACGATTATACTTTTACTTCCTGAACAGAAGGAAAGTCTATTCTTGAATTTGAGAGTATATAGTAAATATAGTTACTAGATCAGTCAATGAATAACACCCAATAGTTCAATGACTGATTTTAACTAAAGGTAAATTTTATAAAAGTGATAATGATCATTAATGGATGTTTAATAAATCAATCTCAGGATCAGGTAAAGCAGTTCAATAAAAAAACTTAACCTAATTATGGTTATGAACATAAAATGTTTACTTAATAAACAAAATTATCATAAATTTTAAGTGTACCCAAATTTAGAAAATCCAAATTTTTAATTATCAGGTATATCCAATTGTACACAAATTATTAAATATGATGCAGCTTCGGCTACGAGCTGAAAATAAAAAAAAATGCTAAATTAATCAATATGATAGTAATAAATAACATTATTAAAAAAAAACAAGTGCTACGGATTAGAAGTGTAGCTAAATAATTTTTATAAACAAACAAATGGTAATGGAAGTGTCATGCACTTCTACAATAAAATAGTTTCTAATTGGTTAAAAAAGTACAAAATTGTTAATGTTCATGGTTAACAATAAACATGATTGGCAATATGATACATAAATTATAGCTCCCGGTAATTACCTTGAACGCGTTGATAAATATGAATTTTAAAATTGTAAAGTATAATATACCGTAAATTCAGGAAAACGATTTTTTTTATAATAACCCACCCACAATATGTCGAATTCGATACTTTTCTATTGAAACAAATTTTTTGTACCAAACGATTAGGTATTCGCAACTGATTATTTCCTACTGAATTTATTGTCATTGTATATCATACAAGATGTAATTGAAATATGTGCCGTTTATTAGAGCAAAAATTAAGAAAAACAAAAAACAAAACTATATTCCAGTTATAAATCAAACGAACTCTAAGTCAGAATCAAACAAAACGCCGCCAAATAAACCGTCATGATGATTTCCAAAAAAAGATCCATCTTTTATTAGAAAAACCATCGTTATCGCTTTCCCATTGGCCACTGATCAACGTTGGACTATAAAATAATTGAACGAAGCACTTTGTCGCACCTAGAACATGTTCATTATTTTATTTACTGCTTTTTGTTTGGAATTTCCTTTGACTCTGTTTTTAGCTCTGTATGCCAAAAGCTCGGTGTGATTTTTGTGAAGAAATGTAGTAATTAGAAGATGAGATATATGAGAACTGCCAATCGGTTGGACACAGTCTAATAAGTAGATCTTCACCTGGTGCTACAGTGTGTTATTAAAATACATGGACATATTAATACAGGTTAATCTTTAGAATGTGCGAAAATATTGTTTACAAAAAAATCCTGCTATTAAAAGAATAATTACATTTCGAAAACATATGCACGCCACTTAAGTTGACTTAGGATATGTTGAACTTTGGAGATCCGCAGGTTGCCAATCATACTTTCATTATTTTAATGTATTGCATTTGTTTAATATTTTATTTTTTTGTTGGTACGCAATTTGTTGACACTACAGTAAACAAGCATTTATTTCAATTACATCCTCTAGAAGCGCACTATATTTTTTTTAATAAATAAAGTATTTGTATTAAATAAAATTGTTAATGAATTAATACTTACCGAAAATAAAAGTGAAATATTCAAAGAAAACATGTGATAACCCAGAATATTCACCTTAGAGTGTAGCAATTGATTTGAAAATACTTTTATCTAAAACAATACATGATTTTATTTATTTTTTTGTATATTAATTAAAAGATTATTAAAAATCATAAACCAATAAAAATATTAGATTTCACCTCAATAAATATTTACTTACGTAGTCGTCTATTTCTTCTGAATTTTTTATATCATGTAGAATCTGAGGTGTTCTTTTTGCCTGAACAAAAAACAGTCTAATATAGATTAGATAGAATAATAAAGTGTATTTATTAAATTCACATATGGCATTCATTTCTGTGAATGGAATTGCGTATTTTTTTAAAAAGTAATAAAAAAATTAGATTTAGATGTTAAGATTGCGTGTTAAAAGAAGCAAATTATCAAAAGAATAAAATTTATTATTTTTGGCCTTGTTAAAAAAAATAACCAGAACTTATGAAATTAGAAAACATTAAAGATTTTAATATGTAGAGAAGACGCAGACAGTTCACTTCTTAATTATACTTCGATAGTCGCATCCTCAATATGACACTTTATCTAATTGATCATGCCCATTTTTTGTTTGTATTCCCATCTTGCTACTTACCTAATATATTAATATTTAGAAAATCATTGTTCTAGGAGTTAATAGTAGTAGGATGAGACATCTCTTTGATAGTCCTTAAGGTCGCTCTGTAGATGCATAAAAAACTGAAATGCGATCTACATCGTATGAGCTTTACAAAAAATATATGTATGGAATTGTTATTAAGATCTTTAACAAATACTATATGTATGTATTTAAATCTCAAAACCGTTATTTAAATTAAACATATTTTTTACTATCAGTGGATAGAAGCGCCTAGACTAAAATTATTAGTCGAATGCCCACCGCTGTTGTCATCGACCTTGTTGGACTAGCGCATGTGCTAGTTATTGTACGTTAACTTGAAAGTTTGATTATTTATCTTCATACGGAGTGTGGTCGAGTGGTAGCGCGTATGCTTTACACATAAAAGTTCCTGGTTCGAATCCCGAGGAAATATTTTTTTTTAATACACAGGTTGTATTTAGACAGTCAAGACTTCTTTTAATAAAATAAATTGTTTTTTTTTATTTTTTTTTTACGTCAACAAAACACTTACTTGGTAGCAGCGGTGGGCACTCGACTACTAATTGGAGTCTAGACGCTAGTTCAATAGATTAATACAATTTTGATTACCTATATAACTTTAGTGTACTGTTATATTTGGTGATAGTGATAGATTTTATTTAAATATTATGCTGGTTGATTCAATACAAATGAAATTCTGAAGTTCTGAATTTTTCTCATTGTCTGTTGGGCTTAGACATAAACCAAAATATAACCTCGAGGATCCGACTGTCTAATTATAATATAATATTTACCCCTATATATTCATTTTTTTCACTTTTATATTGTATATTATTACCTCATCACATAATTTCATACTATAAATACACATAGAAATGATTTCGTACATGTTCATTAACATAACTTCAATCATAATAAGTATATATGAGATAGATTGTTTTCTTGTATTTGCACTTGCTCCTTGTTGCTTTGCAAAAAATAGGAGGTTAGTTATAAGCGATATGAGAATTTGATATACCTGTATCACAATTCTTATAGCATAAATAGAGTTAAATTCTTGTGTGATTGTGTGCAAAATATCATAATATCTTCTTATATCTTCCAATCCCTGGATTAATTTTTCAACAGACCTAAAAAAAACGTTTAGATTGTCAACATTAACATGAAAGTTATAGCTGAACTGGATAAATTTAAGACCTAGACCCAAACAAATATTCAGCATTAGAATAAATTATTTTAAAAAATTATCTTTTTCGCGTTTAAAATTCTATATATCTTTTTGTAAACTGAATACATATGCAGAAAAAATAATAGTAGACTACCAAAACAGGTTTAGACTCGGAAAATCAACAGTAACTGCAATACACACCATCGAGCAGATACTTGGAAAAATACCTAGAATACAATGATGACTTACACGTAATTTTTATAGACTTCAGGAATGGATTTAACTCCTGAACGTAAAATTCCAAAGGGAGATATCAGAAGGATTCAACACAAACAGGAAGATTTAATTTCTCCAACACTGTTTAATTTAGTACTTGAAACCATTTTGAGGAAAGCAAACTTAAACGAGAAAAATATCGTGAACGAGACTTAGCTAATTGCTTATGACGAAGACTTCAAATTTGCCGCAAGAACAAAGAAAAATCTAATAAAAGCAGTAGATAAGTTGGACACAGAGGCACAAACATTCGGATTTCAAATAAATGAAGATAAAACAAACTATGCGAATGGGGAAAAGAAAACAGACCAATGAAAGTCACTTGAGAATAAAAAATTAGAAGGTTGAAATTATACCAAATTTTACCTACTTAGGAATATTGATAGGACAAACTAAAAAAGATAAGATAAAAGAGAGAATATTCAAAGGAAAATAAATTCTTGGCATAATTAAGAAATTATTAAAATTATTAAAATCCAAATCGATCAGCAAAAAAACGAAGATACAAATCTATAAGACTTTGACCAGGCCAGTCATTAATTACCCCCTAGAAACAATAACTATAAACAAAAAAGAAGAAGATTTAAAAATATTAGAAAGGAAAATACTGCGAACAATACTTAGACCAAACATAACAAGAGATGGAAAAAGAAGGATCAAAAGAAAAAAAAGGAAAGCTACGAAGTAGATGGCGGGATCAAGTAGAGGAATATATTAGAAGCATTGAAAATCAGAGACTGGGAAATAAAATGCAGAAACAGAATAAAATGGAAAACCATACCACAAGAGTCCAGTACAGATAAAAGATTATAAGCGCACCTCTTCAACAGGATTTATTACAGCCCTTTTTGAGCTAGCCATAATCGCATGGTATTGAATAGCCCTGATGATGATGATGAAGAAGGTAATCGTTGGTGACTAGTTAAAACCAAAACTTATAATAGAGTCAGAAGTTTAAAGAAAAGTCTTAAAAGATGGTCCAAGATTTCGAATATTTATTATCAGAAAAGCTACTATTATAATGAAACAAATGTAAACAGTTGCAAATATAAATCTGATTAAAAGTTTTTCCTATCCCATTGGAAAGTGTTATTATATATATGGTTAAAAATAAATACTTACTTATTTCTATTATTATCATACTGATCAGCTTTATCAACTTGGTAAATATTAACATTTGGTCTTATGGCCATATTAAATTTACTCTGTAGTTTAAACAATTCTTTATTTATCCATTTATAACGTGTTGTCAATAGCGAGAGCAAAATATTTAATTCTAAAATAAACGAATTACAAGCAAAAAGTGGTATGCAATATGTAAAAGCAAATTTAAATTTGATGATTTCAAAGGGCTGTGGAAAAAAACAGACAATGTCTTCAATAAGTAGAGACAAAGAAAAAAAATGAAATATAAGGCATGTAATTACAACATGTTTCTTCGTATGACGATAACTTAATTTCATTGAAGTAATAGACTTGCGATTTGAAATTTCGTTGTCGAAGAAACATAAAGATTCTAGCAGCTTGACACTCTAAAAAAAGAAAAACACATTTTATAATATTTGTTAACATATTCATAAAAACATTTTAAATAAAAAATTAGATCAATTAGAATTTTTCTACTACAGGAATAATATCGATTTTGAAAACAGATTTTTTCCATTGTAAAAGTAGTTTTTTAAAAATAAATGAATGGTAGAGTAAAACTTTAATGGGTTGAAATATTTATTGTTGTTTACGAAATAATGAATAATTTATTTTAATAAATACATAATATATAATTTCTGTTTATTTATGATCACTTGTACCTCACAGATAAATTTTATTCATTTTATATCACATAATATAAATGTAATTAAAGTAATGTCTTAATTATATTAAGTAATTATTAATTTATCATATTTACCTGTTTTTGGTAATAAATTCCAGAAAACATTATAATTAGGGTAGTAACTGAAAAAGAGTGAACATTAACCATCTCAATTATACGATAAATTTCGCTGTGATCTTGTTTTTTTCTAGTATAAATATCATAAGCAGAAAGACCAATGTAAACAATACAAATAAATGTAGGATATGCTACACCAAGTTTGCTGAATACAAATTTATCTTTTTTAATACTGAAAGACGTATAACCCAATAATTTTGCGAAAATAAACATTATTGAAACACATTCATAAATATCATTCGCTTCAAACATTGTAATAGTGGATAATTTTAACAGGGCTCACTTCTTCAGTAAAAGTACACCAAACTAATGCGTTTATTCTGGATAATTCATTTAGATTGACAAATTCGATTGTAGGTGGTGAGCCCTATATTTTGAGTAACTACATGTTTTCGATTATTCCATAAATAATAATTTTCCAGATTATATAGTACAAATGTAATAATATACATTCATATATTTAATTTGAAGCCATTTTAGCTGAATTATATTAAATAAATTTTAACAGATAATAGTGTAGAAAATCACACGTAATACTTTGTTTTTAATACTTAATATAAACCGCAAAAAATATTAGGCGTACTGCTGTTCGTTTTTTGTGAACTTTTTAAATTTTATAAAATTCATTAGGTTATCCATGTCTCAAATGTGGTCAACCTATGAGTAAATAAGTCCAGTACCACAGAAAGATATTTGTTTTGTTAAAATTAGTTCAAATATGAAATTGGCAACTAGTTTCGGCTTCCGCCATCATCAGGCCATAAACATCGTGGAGCAAACAGTGAAATAAAATTTTGGTTTAAGTAACATTAAAATTTAATTTAATTAAGTTGCATGGTACTGAATATTAAAATATTATATTAAAAGTTGAGAAATTAAAATTTTTTCAAAAACACATAGTGGGGACACAAGATGTGTCTCATCAAGAAAAACGGTTGTACCAAGTACAAAGGAAAAGGATCAGAAAAATGGCCAGTCAAAAATCCCACGTAGGGGTAGGAAAGAACATCTACGAAGGGGGAGCTAACCCACAAGGGCAGCTCGAAGGCGTTTAAAAAGATCGTTTGTTGAACTACTCTGGCCCAATAAGGGCAGAAGGTAGGAAAAAGACCGATACAAAAAATGGTGCGATTTTCCTGATCCTTTTCCTTTGTACTTGGTATAACTGTTTTTTTTTTTTGATGAGATACATCTTTTGTCCCCACAATGTGTTTTCAAAATTTTTATTTTTCTAACTTTTAATATAATATTTTAATATTCAGTACCATGCAACTTAATTAAATTAAATTTTAATGTTTCATAAACCAAAATTTTATTTCACTGTTTGCTCCATGAAGTTTATGGCCTGCTGATGGCGGAAGCCGACACTAATTGCCAATTTCACATTTGAACTAATTTTAACAAAACAAATATATTTCTGTGGTACTGGACTTTGTGTGTTTCTTTACTCTTTTTAAATTTTTCTGCGTAGTTTGAACCATGCTTGGTCCCCCCCATTTACTCTAAATGACCCCCACGTAGGGAGGCTTACCCCCTGAAGTTTAACTTCAAGTATTTATTGGAAGCTATCGGCCCCATCTCCTTCCGGCTAAATAGCTTACTGCTAGCCCCATTTATTAAATTTATTTACAATGTTTCTTAACTATTTTTCTAGTAGTTTTAAATTAACCCCCGGTTTTTTTTTAATTTTTTTCAAGTACTACCAATGTTTTTATAACCCCCATTATTCACTAACCTTAAAGCTTATTATTGTTTAAAAGAACACAAATTATTACCCAAACTTACCAATTAATTTTTTTATTATATTAGAAATACACTCTCTTCATTCTGGAATATTCTTAAAATAATTTATTTTTATTATTATTTTTACCGCCCTAAATTATTATAATATCCTCTATTACTTTTGTTTTTATTTGTTTAAATATCTTCCAGAATTTGTATTATTTTTAGCATTAATTACTAAATCCAAAGGTGCTCACTTGTTTATTGTCTTAATTTTTCTAAAGTTATAAAAAGAAAAATTGCTTTTGTCTATAAATTTAAAATTAGCTAATATATTTTTTGGTAAAATTTTAAATCGATTTTACTGATTTAGTAGCTACACAAATGAATTTGTTTACGATTGCCAGGGCCGTACGGCAGGCGACAGAAATAACATCTTTTCGAAAGAAATTTTATAACACTTGTCAAATTTTCATTTTAATTCGTTATTTGAAATTTATAAAGCTTTTCTGTAAATATTGATACTTTTATTTCATTTCAGTAAAATGATCATTTATTGAGATATTTATACTAAAAAAATATCGTGCAACTACAGTTTAACAAATTTTGCACTTGAATTGAAGTTTCTGTGAATTTAAATGATTTAAAATTGATTAATATGGCTTTTTAATTTTAAATAATGAAAATTATTTAATATAAATTAATTCTTAACTTACTAAATATTTATTACTTTATATTTGGATAATTGTAGATTTGACAAAATTAAATCGCTTTTATTTTAACTAAATCAATTTAATTTTCTTAAATACGTATTATTAGGCAAAATGTATGGTGCAATAAATTTTTAAAATATCACACAATAGCTATAAATAAATCTAGTTGAAAATAAAATTAATTTTTTATTCATACATGAGAGTTTTTTATAGTTACTTAAGTACTAGGAAGTAAATGTGTGTAATCCATAAAAAAACATGTGTAACAAAAGTCTATGACCAAAGTGCTGCTGTACGCCTCTCTAGTAAAAGTGAGACAACAATTGTTTTTGCAGTTATGTGTCTTATTTTTAAAGAAACACCCTATATATGTGTCATAAGATTCAAAGCCCATTTAGGTCTCTACAAAGATACTAATTAAATTATTTAAAGAGAAATTTACCTACATTACTCTATTCATTCAGGCTTGCAGTATAGTGATGTGCAAAAGAAAATCCAATTTAGATTTAATTAACTAACATTATACTCAATTTTCAAACACTGAATTCATTAAGTCTAGTTTGATTAAAATGTCGACATCTCTTTATCTACTAATCCTTTTTGCTTTGACCACCACAATCTTTGTTTTTCATTATATACATTAGTCATATAATTTTTAACATTTCAATCAAGCACACTATTATAACGTAGAAATTGGAGTTGTATATTAATACATTCAAAACCATCATTAATCTTTTTGAGAGGAATGCAGAAGAACATTAGGTCTTGTTTTTCTAAATATTAAAATATATTATAGCTTTACATATTCTTGCATACACGAAGGTCTATATGAAAAATAAAAACTAAAAACTTTACAGAAAAAAAATTTTCATTATTAAAACTAGTGAAATTAAGCTTATTAGCAATTTTTATCTTAAAGTTTGTACTTGATTTTTCTTTTTTTATATAATATTCACAAATAATTAAATTTTCATTACTTAGATAAATAACAGTATGATTTTCACAAACATTATTTAATGACTATTTTGTATTTTGTTTTATTTATTTAATTAATATAATTTTTATGAAGTAAAAATGGACACAATTAAATTTTCTTCATATGATCTTTTAACACTATGAGGTTCCAACAGTCATTATTGTTTCTTTCATGTTTAATCACAATTTCATTTGATAATTCAAGTACACTGTGTTCTGCTTTTAACAAATCACTTATAACACTCGAAGGCATTAAGTTTCCTCTTTATGCTGGCATTATTCAGAAACTGCAGTGTTGCGTGGTTAAGTTACCTTCTCATAAATGTTTGTATTTCATCTGACTCTTTTTACGTGTTTTTTAAGCAGCTAAAAAAATATCATTATTAAAATGCCTATCTAAATAGCCTTTTCCTAATGCAAAGTTATAAACTACAAAATAATTTTTTTTATAAAATAAATCAGTTTATAAATACAATCAATGTATTTGCTTATTTTTTCCTATAGGGCAGGCAGAGCCGACAAAAAAATGGAGTTTTTTTTTCTGAAAAGAGATCTAATGGCCTTCGCTAAAACTGCATTCGAAAGAAAATAAAAGCCTTTTAAATTACATCACAGGACTGTCTGGAGATTAAAGCCTAAGGGCATACCGCTCGAATTCCGGATACCTACAGATTGGATCTCTATTACAGAGTGGATCAAACTTTTGATTACTTTAGCAAAAGATAGAGTTAGATATTTCTCAATCGCCGAAATAATCAAATTTGGGAGTTTATTTGGGGTAGAATTAGAGAACTCCTTAATATTGTTTTTAGTATAATTTCATTTTTACCTAAAAGATTTAAGTATAATACAGATTCGATATCGTTTGCTATATTTACCTATCTTCCATAAATTTATTTATCTGTTTTTAACAATTTTTAAAAATTGTTTTAAATATTGTATCATATTTAATATATATATTTAATATCACACTTTCAATCAATTAATGTTTTCTTAATTTTTTTCCATAAAATTAACTACCTTTACACAATTTACAGTTTAAAGTCGAGTTTAATGTTTAAATTTTAATTTTTGATGTATTGCTTTGTATTACATATGATTTGAGTCGATAGACCCAACCCAACTAGTAAATAATATTATTATAGGCATTATTAGTGAATAATATTATTTTGTTTTTTTTTTGTAACGGTGGTGTAAAGTTTTTCTGTTGTCCACAGCTTCAACTAAACGACTAATAATAGGGATCTTTTCAGTGTAAAATGCATGAATTGGATTTTAAGAGCTATTTGCTAACCTTCGCCATTGATTTCTTTGAAATTCTCGATAAAGTGTGACATAAGGGACTCTTGAATATATTTCCATCTAATCGACAGTATCTAAAAGTTCCTTTTAAGTTTGCAGCGTCGTCGGACTGCGAACGTGTTCCACGTTCCGGCTACTAGATAATAATAATTTTTTTATTGATTTTAAAGAAAAAAATTACTTATATTTTGAGGGTGAATTACAACAAATAAAACACTTCTCTTTGGTTAACCATTTCTAGTAGCTGGTAATAGAAAAGAGTGAGATATACATAAGTAAATATATCCAGTGGTACAAATACACTTGCTTCTTATGTGATTTGCGTGTATTTTTATTTTACAAAATGAAGACAAATATGTATTAAAGCCGTACTCAAGGGCAAAAGTGTCTTTCCGGCATCTATAATCAAATAGTGTTAATTTATTTGGTGAAGGTATTCAAGATATTCTTTTTAGATACAAATTGTCTGTCCCATCTGTTTACTAAGACAAGCGCTAGTGATGACGTAGGGGTCAGGGGTCACTGAACAAAGTACATATCCACAATTATAACTTACCAGACCAGATTTTTTGAAAAACAAAAATATTCTAATTATGTAAAAGAAAATTTGTAGAGCATAAAGCAAACTTCAGTTTGAATATAAAGAGTTTGTAAATATGTCAATATGCAGATGGCACTGCACTCTAAAATAACATTTTAATAGGAGGAAATATATATGTAAATCAAGTAGATTTTGTTTTATAAAAAAATCGATAATTCTTACCCTTTTCTAGATATTTTAGCCAAATGTTTTTTTAGAAGGGAATAATTAAAATACGGATATATGGGGCATTTGGTATTTTATTCAGGTCAAGTAATTAGGAGCATCTCTATTTCTTTTTAAATAAGTATAACTTATCAATTATATACATTTTTTTTGTATCTGAATGTACATAAGTAATTTTTTGTGAATAAATTCTTATTCATTTATTTATTATAAGGCATACAAACGGCCTAATGAACAGAATTCACGTAATATTGTTTTTACAGATCGCACACAGTGTTCAATCTCGACCCCGGAGCTACAGCGAGAGTTAGATAACAAGCTACAATTGATCTAGGCATAAAATTGGGAATTAATGGTATGGTATTCAAGTAAAGTAATTTAATGGACTAATAGCCTAATATAAAAACACTCAGTAACATGACTTAAAATTTATTGTTTTCACAACTTGTAATTTATTTTTGCTTCTTGTAATCTTAGGTTAGGTTCAAGTGGAAGATATTATTTTCAGTAAGTATTTTTTATTATTATATTAGAAATGAAATTTGTAAAAGTTTTTAATATTTCTTCTATAATTAATTAATTATTATTATTACTATTATGCAAATATTCAACAATAAACAGTTTTACCAATAAAACTACTAATCCAAAATAATAAATTTTATTTATTCAAAACTTCACTTGCAAAATAAATCAAATTCCAATTAAATAGGCAAATAAACATCCTTTTAACAGCTGCTATACAAATTTATCAATTTCAATCAAATTATTATTTTAAATTATCTACAGTAAAATGAAAACATTCATACTCATTTACTTCGAATAAAATAATCAAGGATGAGAATATTTTGTTATTTTCTTAAAAATTATGCGTCTCGTAGGAGTATTTTGTTTTCTAAAATTTTTGCATAATTTATCAGGTAAGAACAAAATGTTCGTAAAAAAATCCTGTGCAGTTTGTGTTTAAAAAGTATCTAAATTTAAATAAATAAAACAACGTTTTAAGATTTCCACAAAAATAATAACTAATAGTCTGATGAAGTTACTATGTAACGAAACTAGTCACTATTAAATTAATAACTTTTGTTATTATTTTTGTGGAAATCTTAAAACGTTGTTTTATTTATTTAAATTTAATAATGGATTTTCATCAAGTAAAAGCCGACACAGTTAAACAGTTAAAAAGTATCTCATTAATTAAAAAAAAAGAAAGATTTACTAAAAAAATGCACAACATAGAACTAGAAAAGATCAAGGAGAAGTAGAACATACTTGTGGAGAAGATTCTATGAACTTTGAAAGTAGCGTGGTTACAAAGAAAACTAGCTATGGATCCAATCAATCTCATCTGAAATAAACAAAGACCGGACGGACAATAATATATGGAATTTGACATAAAAACTCTGCAAATACTACAACAACATATCTACTAGACTTCAATAAAACTAAAGAAAATCAAATGGCACATTGCCAATTTTCTTATAGTGTTCGGTTGGTATCGTTGATTTGTAAACTACTCAAAGCAAATCTGACTATAGACAACATTCCAGTTAACTGAAAACCAGAATTACCTTCGTTACAAAACCTGGAAAAGACTACTCCAAGACAGAAGCATTCAGACCGATTACTCTATCGTTCTTAATGATAAAGCTATCGAAAAACTGGCTAAGATACAAGTCAGGGAGACTCTAAAATCCTTGAAACTACATTCCATCAACTTATTTTAAGGACAAAGGTTACACGAAAATAAATAAATGATCCTCACAACATTTCTGGAAATTTGATTATAACTCTTTTAGATTGATGACTAAAGCTGTGACAAAGCATAGCGTAGATGACTCCGCATGTAAGCGTTATTGTTGGGCGATACCATAGATGTACCAATGTCCAAAAGTACTACTATAGGATATGGAGACTAACGAGCTCTTGAAGAAAATCAATATTGATAGATATTCCACCCACGGGTATGCGGATGAAGTAATCATACCTGTAATGAGAATGCTCGCAAAAACATTGGGTCAAATCCTATGCAACAGTTGTTCATCATCGTGGAGAGGCGGTGTTTTAAGGAAGGCCTAAATGCCTATTCTGGCAAAACATCCCCTTCACGAAAAAGAAAAGTTCAGGCTACCTAAGGTCTTCAACTCGCAACTGCAAATAAACTAGGAGAAGTATATAGGTACAATTATAGATGCGAAACTAAAATAAAATATGCATTTCCAAAAAACCATAAACGAGACGAAAATGACACTAGTAGTTGCCAAAATAATAGTTGGTACTAAATCTACGTATGGTACACTGACTGTACACTGGGGTGATAAGATTCATCACAACCTACGATTCCTTGGTGTAAAGTAAGCTTTATAAACTATGCATACTAGCCTGTACTTGCATTATAGGTGTCATGTGGAACACCACAAACGCATTTATGGAAATCATACTAAACCTTCATATATATCATTTGAATTTAAGTGAAACGATAACTAGTACCCTAGTAAAGAAGGACATACCAGTGTAACAAAAGCTATAGGATACAGCATGTACAAAGTATACTTCAGAGTACAGAGAAGGCAGTACTGCAGTCGCAGGAATGGCGTAGGACACACGTTACTCCACAGCCCAAGGTCAACAATAGAGTATTATGAGCTGACGACATCCCTGGACAGAGTTTTAGAATAGAGAGCCTGAGTACAATGATAGGTGGTCTATTGTGAATGAAAGAGAGAGAGAGAGAGAGGAAATAAGATTACAATCAGAACAGAAGCAATAGAAGTAACTTGACCACAGCTTGGGATCTTGATGTTTTCCAATCGGTTCTAAGGTAGGAAGCGCAACTATGAGCAGGTCAACACTTATTACATAGGCTACATTTCCATACTACCACGCGAGACAAGTTCCGTATTTAATTTTTATTTTTATTTAATTTTAAAAATTTCGATTCTTTAGTAAATATTTCAAAAATATAATTTTCTTAAATATGCGGAAGAACTATATATATACTTTAGTAAAGTATTAAGTAAAAAAATTGAAATGAAAAAAAATTGCCATCACAGTTTTGTTTTAATTGATTAAAAATGAAAACTAAAAAAATATATGAATTAATTATTTAATTTATTGGCATTTTTTGCTATCTGGTCTTTCTAGAATGTCTGTTTCGTTACAATCCATCAACCATATTAGCACTTTTAAGATTCATTACAGCGATTCTAGTCTACCTACGTTTCTAGACGAATAAATAAAATGAACCCAGTCATCTTATTATCATTATGTATATCTACATAATTTATTCAATTTTCTTTCATCTGGTTCAAGCACGTCTAATATACAATGAAGTGAATAACTGCAAATGGCAAGACCACTACATTACAAGTAATTTAGAAGTAATCTGAATGTTCTGCGAAGAGCGTATAGTAGTTCAGAACTTTAAACTTCACAATTAGTACTAATAGACACAAAAACCATGTAATTATATTATCATCTTAATACTCTGAAAGTTTAGTAGGATTGCTATAAGGAGAGAAACGATTTTTCTTTATGAATTAATTTGCAAACTAGGGACAGATCTACTAATTACAAATAAAAGTTTAAGCTGTACTTTTTTCTTGATTGATTACAATTGTCTTTTTTTTGACTCAGTTGAAGTAGAACTTTGAAAGAACGCCACATTTAGATGTAAATACAATTTAAATATAAATATATATTTTGTTTAGAACATTTTTCAATTACGACGTATAAAGTATAGCCATAATCTAAAGAAACAGAACGGGTTAGTTCCTTTAGGGTAATAATAATTTAGACTTGCTGTTAAACGAACTAATTGATAAATTTAAATATCAGTAATAAAAAGTGGCAAAACAAAATAACATGACAATATTTTAAATTGTTTCGAAGAAAAAATAATGGAGGGCCTTTAAAATTATTAATGAAAATATACAAAAGAATCAGAGATGGTAACAGCAAGATAAACTTCAAAAGTAATTAAAAAATAAAGAATGTCGAAAAGAAAATTTAACATTTAAACTCGTCTATTTTCGACTTTAAAAAAGTTTGTTACTGAATTTTATAAGTGGGTTTGTATTCTCTGGAATTTGGAATTTTAAATGTTTGGGTCAATTGTATTATCTCTTGTTTTTTAAATCCCTTATCACAGCCATTTACTTTGAATTTTTAATCGTTTAAATGTTTAATTATTTACGTTTTCACTTTTACCTTCTTCCTTCATATAAATTTACCAGCGTTTTTAATGCTCAATATTAATTCTATTACTTTTACTATACTTGGTAAGTTTTGTTGTATAAAAATTTAATTGTCCAAAAACCTTGATTGTACTTTTAGGCATGAAGATGGATAAGCCGAAACTATTTGCCTGCCATTTTATTAAGAGAAAAGTTTTATTATACTGTGGTACATGATTTTGAGTTTTATTTCTTTATTGAAAATTTGACCATATTTGAGTTATGATTTTATTTTCTGATATAACTGAGTAGATTTTGTGAAGCACGGGAGGTTTTTCCTATATTTCACCATTTGTCACAATAATGAGTTATGATTGGTTATATGCTGATATTTAATGTTTAGTAAATAATTTCTTTATAAATTTAATTATTTTTATTTTTAAACCTTCGTTATCTTGTATGTTAATTTATTATATAATTTTTGGGACATTTATAAAATCTCTTAATTTTTGTCATTTTCATCATAAGTAATTTTTTTATTTGGCTAGTACTTTGGCACAAGAATGAACAAGGAGAAAGGAGATATAAAAAAAGAGACATATTAACACCAAATTAAGTGTCAATAAAAGCAAATTATTAAAGACAGATTAGACCATTTTGTATGAAGCAATTATGAGGGATGCAAAATTATGGCACAAAACAAGCATATGACGATTTGGAATTAAATATCGGTGTCAGTTTGTATTCATAACGTTTTCCTCCGGGCAAAGGGTGCCGGCTATTATCTATAATCAATATTTCACAAGCGCTACCCATTTGTTTAATGAGCCCTAGGCCATTAGAAAACTGCCATCAAAAGGGACTTGGCGCATACAAATTCTATGTGTTTCAATAATAATTTATAAAGCCTCTTTGCATACTAAATTTAAAGTATGTATCTACTAAAAACATGTGTGATCATGGTAATACACTTTATTAGCCAGATTTTTATTGTTGTTACTTAAATATTATCTATAGTGTAAAATCTAAGATGGCAACAATTACTAATTTTGTCAATAACAGTTAAAAAATTTAAATTAAACGAACAAAATCTTTCCTATAAAACAAAACTAACAAAATAGTATATTGAGGGAATAGTAAACGGTGTCTTCGCAACTCGTAATTCTCAACGGAGATTCTATTTACCCTTTTGCAGGTTGAAAACTTCTCAATTAAAGACTCGAGAAATGTTTACCTGTGATTAATTCACAATTGGTGACTTGTTCAACTATCAGATAAATATAAAAGTTAATTCGCAAAAATTAGTTTTGTAAAATTATTTTAAATAGTTATCAAATATTTTAACTAAATTGAATATTCAATATTTCATTAGGTAATAACTTCATTTTTACTTTTGATATCTGCAATATTTTTAATTGACTATATAAAATTTGGTTTCATTCATTTTTATTATCTAGCTCGTTATCCCTTTGAAAGTGCCGCAGAGTCATACTAAGTATAATTACCATATTCTTTCTGTTATTACATCAAAAATTTTCTAAATTATTTTTGATATTAATACATTTTTTACCGACGACCTTCGTATCAGAAAGCGAGAGCGTTAGCACTGGGCTATCATGGACTGTCACGGATTTATTATAAAATCATATAAAATTAATAGGTACCTTCTATTTGTAAGTAGGTCGTATTCATATTAATTTTTGATTTTTTGAGTAATAATATTATTATTATTACATCTTTGCGGCTAAGTTAATATCTGAAGTACCATTTTTTAAGTCATCACTGGAATTACTCATTTTTACAAAAACGTTTCTGTATTAGTATAAAAAAATCTGACAGTTATATTTTGACATGTTATTTAAAATTACTGGGAGGGTTACTGATTGACCTCTTATTTAAATTATATCTGTTCAGTAGACTGATATTGCCTACGTATACATTCTGTAAAGTATGCGTAGAATCGACAATATCCATGTGGTTGTAGAAAAAATATATTTCCCACTTCAGTTGAACATCAATAGGTAAATCCGAAATTAAAGTATTAATTTAAGTCGTTCTATGCAATTATAAGCATCGATCAAAAAATTATAAAGCTTCCTAGTAAACAATAATAAATAATTAATATTTTACAATATTCAATACTTTTTGAAATTATTAAGGTTTAAGTTGACCACAGAAAAATTAAGTACACATTTAAAACTTATTAAAAAATTATGAACATATATCGTATCTAGACTAGTGGTTTTGTAAATTTTCAGCAAAATTGCCAAATAGGTTTTTGAAAAAATCAAGAAAAACACTTTTTGCCATGTATAAAAGCTAAAGAACGATTGTGTCAGTATCAACTATTTTTTGTGAAACAATTTATTTTGCTATAACAAATAAGCACAATTTTTTTCAAAATCTTTTAAATCGTGTCTAAATCCTTTATTCCTTAATATTTATATAAGTCTTCTTGAAATTTATTAAGTGTTAATAAAAAATATACGACTCAATTGGGTTTAAACAAATATCGAATAAAACAGAAATAAGAGACCACCTACAAAACGTAATCTCAAAATTGAAATTTTGGGCGAATTCAATACTTAATTTATATACGAACAATAAATTAATGAAATAAAATCCGTTTAAAAAAAATGTTTTATTTTTTTTACTGGATTTTTTGTACTAGACTAGTTTTTCATGGCATATTATATATCTCCCTTTTTTTACTAACGCGATAGGTAACTAAAATGTAAAACTAAAGGATGAGTAGAAGATTAGGGTTTAGTCTTCATTTTTTGTAATTACAGTTTTTTTATTTTATGGGAAAAGCGTGTTTATGTTTATAAGAAGTTATCCACAGATTTCCAGCCTCAATTATTTAGGCCGAATGAGAAAATGTGATTTATATTTTATTTTCTAGTTTCCAAATCCGTTAGTGTGTTATTTATTTTTGAACTACACAATTTTTATTGAAATTACGATTTCTTTTTTAAACGCAATAAATATATAAATATTGATAAAAACATATACTAAAATCTAATCTGTTCTTCTTTGAATTAAAAAGAACTTATTGCGAACAAGAATTTCCTTTGTTGGGACATACTTCATACAACTTTCAAATTTTTTTTCGAGAAAATCATCTTGGGACACACTATATTACAACTTACAAAAATTTTCATTTTTGGGACATAGTACTCAACTTAGGACACATTGTATACAACTTATTAGAAGAATTTTCATTTTTGGGTTTGTTTGAACCCGGTACCTGTTGATGCCCCTTAAGCTGGCAGAGCAAAGTCAATAGAACACACGATTATTATTATTTCATAATTAAGTGTAAATAAAACGCAAAAATGTAGCAATTAAAAATTTATCGCTTATTTAGAGAAGAACAAAAACTATGTTCTGCTAGCTTAATGTAAAGGTAGCAAAACACTTGGTTCAAAAATCGATGAATAATTACGTGATTAATATAAAAAGAATAAGATAATTAAATGCAAATTAAATGTAGCAAATAAAAATTTATTGTTCTCATGACTTTAATTAAATTAATGTAGCCTGGCATCATTTGTAAATTGGAAAATTTGTTTCTTAGTTCTGCTTTTATTAATAATTTTATATATATTTTTTGGCTTTAACATTTATCTTTTACAATATTTTTTTATTAACAAAAAGCAGAGAATGCGCAGAATAGTTAAATCAAAAATATTTAATTCTTAATTGAAATTAGCATTTCACAATTTTTACCAATTAAGTAAAAGTAATTGCATTTTCTTTAGAATTAAATGTAAATTAAAACTATGTAGGATTTTTATTTTGACACATTTAATTTTACCAATACGACTCATCTTTCGCATAACAAATCAGTTCGCGAAGCTATGTGCTATAAATAAAATCATTGCATGCTACAAATGTAGTGTGTAGTTATCATTGTACTGCAGTAGAAGCTACTTAAATACAGAATGAGCGCACCGATAAAGACATGAAGTAAATGTTATCTCCGAGCTTAAGAAGTCAAAACTACTTTAATATGATTTAAAAGATATGAATATAAGTGGTATGAGAGCATGCTAGAATTTAAATGTAGTTGAACATGTTTACGCCGACAATGATTAAGCGGCTGATATTTAAAGAATATAATAATAATTATTATGAAAAGGAGTATAAAATCAGTTAGGGCTTTTAAGATTAATGGATATATAATTGATTTTAAGTATCTAATAATGTGTTTAGATTTTAATTTATAAGTTATTTATGTTTAACACATAAACACGAGGCATAGAATTAAATATGACGTTTGTAATCGAAATGAACTTGTAAAGCTGATCAACAATAATAATTTATTTAAAAATAACTTATTATCAGATTACGGATATTATAAAATATGCCTGTAATATTTAGCATACATAACTTTCACAAGAACCAAGAAAAGTAGACAAACATTACACAAAATTAATAGATACGAAAAAAATAGGACAACTGATGCACTTGAAAGCTCAGGTTGACATCATATACAGAACCTTTTTACAAAGAGAAAATGCCTCAGTCCTCTATGTTTTCCCATACATAGAATCCTTAAAAATATAAATAAAAAACAGAATGGTGGTGAAATTTAAAAATATAATACCTGCCAATTCAATGAATTTTTGTTTATATGCTGATAACATTATACCGGACACGGTGGCCAGGTTGGTTAGGGCATCGGCCTTTATACTTGGTCATTATTCGGGTCATGGGTTCGACTACCATGAATCTCAAGTAGAATTGAAGCCAGATAAGACTTTGGGTAAGTGCAAAAAGGTATTTGTGCCATGCGCAGTTTCATTCATGAGATCGGATATCTCGTGGAACTGATAGGGGTTGGTGGTACAATTAACACACTTGCTAGTCTGTAAATCACCTAGCAACATTATGCTGTTAGTGTATACCCGTAAAAAACCAAAACCGTTAGATATATAAATTACAGAAATATAAAAAGTCAAAGTTGAAATAAACGTAGTTAATAGGAATTGTATTAAGAGTCTGTCTCCGCTAGTCGGTTGGCAATGGTTTTGAAATAACATTTTTTTTAGAACCATATAAGCTATTAGTCTAAAATATAAATAGACATGGAGGAAAATGCTAAGCCCAGGGCTCTATATTAATGCAATTGTTAATTTTGGTTCCTACGTTGTAAAAAAGCAATTAAAACTTTGGGACAAATTTATCATTTTTTTGTGCTATTTTAAAAAATTGTACAGTGTAAACTATAAACCTGATAAAAAATTTATTTCAATATAGCTTTAGTCTGGTCCTTCAACATTCATTTGACGCTAAGTTTAAAATAATGAGTTAGGGTTTAACAAAAATTTTTTGATATTCTTTCACACTTGTAAATTTTGTCTGGAGTGTAACTTTGTAGAATTCGTTACTTACTTCTACAAATGTTTAATAAATTTTGGAAATGACGATAATTCATCATAACAGAGATTGTTACTAGGATATAGTTGTGAACGTGCAAGCGCCAAAACGCGTTGAATCACTCTTAAGTAAAAAAATAGATACAAAGGCAAACACCTAATGATGATGGTACAACATTCGAATATTTGAGCAGCATTATTAAAAATAAACCCAGCAAGCTTACAGTATCCAAGACAGATGGACAGACAGACAGTTTTAGTTGACTTAGGTCACTGAAAATAATAAAATTGGAAACCGTTCTATCGATTGCTGAAAACATAAATCCAAAATTCGAAACCGTTCTGGATTTATTGCTGAGACAGAGTGCTAAAATTCAAAACCGTTTGAATAAATATGAATTAAGAACTCACATCCATTTGGAATTTCTTTTACTAGTTCGAAGGACCAGTCTGATTAGCACAACAGACACATTATTTAACACAAAGAATCGATTTTATTTATTTTTAAGGGTCATTTTCTCACCCATTTATTGAATAAAAATATAAATTTTTAATAACACAACGTGTAGAGCATAGCTCTAACTTCATTACACTCAAATAAACATTATTAACACTTGTTACTAATTTGAAATCTCAGAATCTTCTCAATATTACGTTGCGGTCTTGACTCGCATATTTCAATTTGAAAAGCTCGCGCCGCTAGACAACTATTCTCATCGACAATCTAGAAGTTAATCATAATAATTTCAAGTGAAAAGCTCTCGCCGGGAGACAACTATTCTCTTGAACGATCAAGAGGCTAATGATGTGAACGGATTTTAATTTGTAATGGACTATGAAAGAGATGAGTGTGAGTTTGAACGGTTTTTTCTAGAAATAATTCTTTTGATAAAGCTGTATCATGCGATAAATGACGTGGACAAATTTTTGATGAAATGTGTTGATTTGGAATCTAATTTTAGATTTTAGAATGATAAATTGTAAAGTGATGATTAAAAGTATAAACCGAAATAAGAAACGTATTAATTTTAAAAGAAATAAAAATCAGTTGGTAAATTTTAGATAATATTTCAGTGAAATTTATCCACCATTCTCGAGTTATCGCTGTGACAGACGGACAGACAGTCGGACGGACGGACATTCTAAAGCCAATAAGCACCTTCGTTGCTTAATAATGAAAATGTTGTTGATAATATTGATCAGCCAAAAATTCAGATATAACACCATTAATCATTATAGCTTGTTGTCTATTACTCAGGTGCGAATTTATCAGAGCAAGCGGAATCCCACTAACTTCACAGAAGCTTAGCTTTTCCAGTAGAGTATTATGAGAGGCGCTGTCAAATACTTTGGACAGATCACAAAGCATTATAGCTGTGTGATTTCATCAACTTTATCGCTGACAAGATTAAGCACGAAAACGTCTAAAAATATATTGGGAATCTCTAAAAAAATTATTTATTTCAAAATAGTTAAACAGTTGATTTTTAATAATATAGTCAATAACTTTTCCAAAAATCAAAACAATACGTATTCGACGCTAAATATCCATTAGCGACAAATCGCTTTTTAAAATTAAATTAACCAGTTAAGTAAATGGTTTGATTATAATAGTAGAATTTTTTTTTAAATTTTAATATTTAGTGCGTGAATATCAGTACATTTAAACTTTGTGCAAAGAACTTCAGATTCTAAAATAGGGCACAAGAAAAATAACTGACAAGACTTAAAGAAGCTTTTAAAAGTTAGAAGTTTGCTGTTTGAAATATTAAGAAGAAATTTTATGATATTTTCTGCGATAACTAGTAAACAAATTGTTTATCTATACACAGAGAAAAAAGATTATTTGACTTAACCAAATTTTATTTGAACCACATAAATATGTTAGCTGTAGTGGCAGCCCAAAGTACGAGTTACTGTGGCCGTCCCAATTGGAGTAGCATTGGCAGTCCCTTGACTTTTAGAGATAGGTCAAGCTGAAGGGAGCGAAGTCAATACCTATTGTAGCTACCGGTCCAGAACCGGCATCCGACCACACAACGCCAGCCTGGAATACGTACTTGTACCGTCCGAGAAAGAACCATATTTCACAATTTTCTTTCTTCCGTATTTTGGTAATTGAATAAAACGTTATTTTGTACTTAATGATTTTTATTTGTGATATCAGCAGCAGCTAAATACCTAGGAACCTAATACAGTAGGGCAAGTAAAGTCCGCCCTTCTGGCCGCTAACTCCTTGGTCGATATCATAAAGACCCCTGGAGTCAATCCGAAACCTGAACTAAGGCGCCAAAAGACCACCTGACGACGCAAAGAACGTTACAACTACAAGTCTTTGTCTTCGCAAATGCAATTATTTTGTCCAAAATCTGGAAAATATTTTACAAATTGCAGAGGAAAATATAAAAGCAAAGACTACTTGGGAAAACACGTCGTAATACGCATTTGACGCTCATGATAACGTCACTAGACCAGATGATTTTGATTGATTTTAGCCATTTTCAGTTCATTATCCCACACGAGATGAATAAAAGTTCAATTTTTATGAGTGTGAAGGAAAACATTCACCATAATTTCAAATATTGGATCTACTTTATTTGCACATAAATCGCGGACATATTTATTACCTTTTCTTAAAAATTGAAAACAATTCCCTACAGTCTGTTTAATTATGCAATACATCACTTCTTGATGCTTTTATACGTAGATATATTCAATATTTCCCTGTATAAAGTGAAATACGTAAAAGTAGACTGATATTATAAAATATCTTGTAGTGAATAAGCGAGAAGAGAAAAGAAAGAAAAGATTTGTGTGGGTAGCAAGACAAGGCGCCATGCTGTTGTATGGCAGGTGATAATAACTGACCGATTCGTGTCCGTATGTGTGATACAATCGTTAATTTTCTGCGGCTTTCACAAATATCGCTTAAGATTATTTTATTTGCTACGGTGTGCATACACTGTGGCAAAAATTAATGAGTAATATATTATTTCTCTCTATTAAAAGAAAATGTGAATTTACCGAGGAAGGTAATTTACAGCGCCTAATGTAAAATAATTACAATTTATTTAAACTGTATTTTATTAAAAGGTAGTAAGTATTCTGCTAATATTTATAATATTTATAATTAACTTTATAGTCAAATGTGTATAATAATACTGCGTGTTCTATTTTTTTCCAAAAAAAAGTTAATGTTAGTGAAAATCAAATAATATTGACATACAAAAAGGAAAATTTCTGCATTAATATATTGTTACATGTGGCTTATAAACTGGTGCAATTAAACTCGCCTAGAGATAAGATGAATTACCTCACTACCTACAGACAAACTAGAGTAGTATAAGAGGAGTATTAATCTCGCCTAGAAAAAGGATTACAGCAAAATAATGATTAAATAATTAACAGTAATAATTAGAAAAATAAAATTCAAACATATTTAATTATAGTTAAACAGGGTGGTCCACGGGTAACGCCTCGATCTGTAGAGCAAAAACTAAACACTTTTTTTAAATCTGTTTTCACAGTAAGGTTTATATCATAAAAGACATCAATCTAAAAATAATTTTATATTTGTTTGCATTTTTAGATTCGTCATAAGAAGCTGATTTCAAAAAACTATTACGCACTTACAATATAATATAAGAGTAATAGGTTTTTGAAATCATCTTCTCAGGACGAGTCTGAAAATGTAAAAAAATATAGGGTGGTCCATTTAAAACAAAATATGATAAAAGGTGTTAAAAAATAATGGGGGAAGGAAGGTGTTAACTGGATGCGAATACCAATCTGGAAACGAGATGTCGGTGGGAAGTGATAACGTTAGTTTCAAACTAATTTTTGAAATAACGAGAAACCAAAATATAACTTTTGATAGTTAGCTAAACATACCAAGTAAAAATCTTACCAATCATATAAAATTACGATAAGTAACATCAAAATTAACAATAACATTGAGTAGTAAAAAAAATATTTACTTTTTGCTCTACAGACGGAGGCCTTACCGGTGGACCACTCTGTATATTATTTCTTAAGATTATTTTTATACCATAACTATTTCATATTTTTTTGATTAATATTACATAAATAACCCAAACATTTTACATTTTTGTATTCCTCTATTTTTTTATTTATAAGTCTTTGTCTTTTACGCGTTGACAGATCTCTGATTCTACCAGGTTCAATAATGCTTTGATTTTTTATATATGTATCAATCTACAGCGTTAGAAGAAGATCGATAAAAATATAAATTGATGGATGCGTAGAATAAAAGCTTCTATTAAATTTTGAATGAAACGTTTCGCATGCGTTAGTGTTTATTTTAATGCTTCCAGATAATTCAGACCACAATTATGGAGAATGTTTAGATTCGATTCAAATATAACTAAGTAGTCTGGAAATTTTGTAACTTTTTCGTTCTGAGGTTGAATGGGGGGTAAGTAAAGACAAAACTGTTCTCCATCCTCGTTAAGGTCGAGAAAAATTAAATCAAACACATAATGCAACTATTGTCCAACTTCACTATCTTTGTCCCTGTATTCCTCAATTTTTGAATATTTCTGAACCTTCCTTGCTTTAAATTAAAGCGGCAACCTACAAATTTTGACTCGTGCCATTCTGAACATTGTGGATAAAATCAATTAAACTTTCCAGCTTTCCCCCAATGTTTTCCCCTCCTTTTGTACTGTTTTCTTGATGTTTCAATCTTTTTTCCACTTTGTCCCTTACATTTGTGTACTTTTTTTTCACATCTTCTCGTTTTTTCCTATATTTTTTTACTAATTTCTTCGTTTCGGAGACTTGATTGCTGGATGGCGAGGGAAAAAATGTTCCATGCGTTTGTACTAATTTCTTTTGTTTCAAAGTTTTGTTTTTGTCTACTTTCCTCCATCTGCTTTTCTTACTTGTTTGCCTATATTACTTTGTTTCAAGCTCGCTTTCCCCTACTATCCACTCCGAGCCGAGCGAAGCGAGGTTCGGAGCAATTAAATCAGTTAAACTTCCCCTCCCCCCATTTTTCCCTCTTTTTACTGTTTTCTTGATGTTTCAAACTTATTTCAACTTTTTCCCCTACATTTTTATTTTTTGCGCAGCGAGGTTTGAAGAAATCAAATCAATCAAACTCTCCAACTTTTCCCTTCCTTTTGTCCTTTTTTCCACTTTTCCCTCCATTTTTTTCCCTACTTTTTTTATTAATTTCTTTGTTTGAAATTTTTTTCTACCACATTTTTCTCCTTTTCATCCTATAATTCATTATTCTTTTCTTATGTTTCCATTTTTAACGGCTTTTTCCCTACCATTTTTTCTAGACTGCTTTATATTCGACTCTTTTTTCCTTCTTTTTGAAAATTTCTGCATGAACTTGAAATTTTTTAATTCTTTAAAATTTTCCATAGTTTGAAAATTTTAAATTTTTCTAAGGTTACGATTTTTTTTCGATATAATCGGGTTAGTTAATGAATGTAGGATTAAGAAGTACTTTTTAAAAAACTTTATTTTGAAAAATACAAATGTGTATTAACAGAAAATAACTAAAAATGCGACAAGAATTTATGAATACTAGATTAAAGTGTATAAGTCTGAATTAAGAAAGATAATATTTCCTTGAAATAGTGTGTTAATTATATTCTTTGTTCTTCAAGGTGTTGGTTTCATATAACTGGTTCTTTAGCCCTAAGTCTGCTCATGTATCCCTTGCGAAAAGTATAAAAAAACCATTACACATCTTGTAATTCTTAGTAGGTTAACAGCCAAGAATTATAGCTTGTTACTATCAGTGGACTTGGAAGATGATTTTTGTCAAAGAACCACTCAATTGTTTGCAGAACTGAGACTACACGAATAAATGAATAAACTATTATTTTGATTCTGAATAGCGTTTTATATGCTCTTTTATTCATATCAAAATCAATATTAATTATTGTAGGTTTTAAAGTAACTTCAGGCAAAATTATAAAATACGCATTTATAGATTTAGAAAAAAACGTATTAAAATATACCTAACCTTCACAGGCGAGTTTATGTGTCAGCAATTTTTGTCTAGGCGAGTTTAATGGTGTCATTAAGATCTTCTACCTGCTCTTAGGCAAGTTTAATACTGCCCGTATAAAGTGTGGCATAAATATGTTATAATTTCATTAAAAAAATATCAATATAAATATTTAACAATAACTTATTATATATATAATATTTCAATCAACCACCCTGTATTTGATACTCGCCTACAACTTGCATGTTTTCAAGTGAATTAAAATTAAACAGTTCTCGTCTTTGTTGAGATGAAAATGAATCTTTATTATAAGATGGATTAAAATATTAGTTTCTTTTGTAAACCACTCATAAAGAAAATAAAACCGAATACGGCTTCTAACATCTATAATAAAATCTTTTAGAAATCAGCATGCTACATTAATTTTGTAATTATATTATCGCTCATGTATGTTGGTTAGTAAAATTTGGTATATTTAATAAACATATTGTAATAGCCGAATTATTTAAACTGTTAAGATGCCAGATGCAGACAACTTTATTTAATTCTAAAATTTATATAGAGATAATAATCCTATATTTTTAGGATATAAGATATATGTATTAATACTTGGATTTAATTATATCCCAATATGTACATAACTCTTAGGATCTCCATATTAATAACTAACATTTCAATTATAATAAAGTTATTATTAGCAATTAACTCGTTAGATATAATTAAGGTGTAAACGTGAAAGGAGCAAAAATAAAGTTATCTAACTGAGCTTAATTTAATTTAAATAGGAAGGTCCAAATTGAGAAAGTTTCTAAAGCGCTCGCTTCTCGTTTCTCAGTAAATTCCACTAGCTCGGTCAAGAACTTCTGATTTATTATGTGATTTGCATGAAGATTAAGAGTATGATTTGGTCTCCATTTCTCGATGCTCGATCCCATGTTGAAAATAACCTAGTTTCGACCTTAAAACTTCACTGATTAACTGTCAAAAAAGTCTTTCGACAAACTGCCGTTATTTGTTAAGTTTGAGATAAGGTTAAATTGGTAATAGAGATAGAACCCTTTATAAATAATCATTTCTTAATCGTAAAAAATGTGAATTACAATTTTCGACAAATATTACACCTAGAGCATGTCGCTGAGGTCCTGTCGTTGCTTATAATTTGTGATTTCATTATTTAAAACAGAAGACATTTTAAAAGTCATTTATATACAAAATAATTTTAACTAAGATTAACTTCTCAAAAGTAAAAAAAAATTAAAGATGTAAAAATAAATATTCATTTTGCTTCTCATAAGACTTTCTTTAAACTTTACACATTCGCATTACTTTTATGCGTGTATATAAATTCTTAATTATTTTTTTTATAATTGTCCTAAGTTCTATATTTTTCTATTCTCTGTTATAGTCTACATCTACATCTTTAAATGAAAGTTTTCAGTTTTTTTGGTAAACGAACTGTCTGTACTTTTACTTATTCCCATCGGTTTTTCTTAACGTCTATTCCGTTCTTGCGATCTTTTTTAGGGTTCCGTACCCCAAAGGGTCAAAAGGGAACCCTATTGCTCTCACTCGCGTGTCCGTCCGTCCGTCCGTCTGTCACACCGGTCTAGCAGCTAAACCGTTGGAGCTAGAGACTTCAAATTTTCACAGTTTATGCGTCTTGCTGACCCAAAGCCATATAAACTGTAAAAAATATTTTTTAAAGTTTTCAAGGGGGGCTTCCATACAACTAAAGGGGGGCGATGAAAAAAAATTTTGGCCTACCCCATCGAGTGAGGTATAGTTGAATAGAGCTTATTGAGTAGATAAAAGGCATATTTTTATTTTAAAAAATATTGCAAAACGTAGGCATGAGAAGCCGCCAAAGTCAGCATTTTTTACAAAATTTTGTTCCGAAGAATTTTTTAACTTACCATTGACCTATAAACTTGAAATTTTGGTGATAATGTTTATTAATACGAATATTTTACCAACAAATACCAATATATTAATAAATATTTTATTATTTTTATCTGTGCTATTATTAATTTTGTTAAGAAATGCATTTTTCGTCTCATAATTTTGTTTTCTTCGTCGAACGCACATGCACCTGGTTATTTTTCTTTTCAGTTCTTTAAATCTTTTTACCAAGTATTTTTAGCTTATATTCTACATTTGGTACGGAACCCTAAATGTAAGAAGTCCGACACGCACTTGACCGATTTTTATTGTCTCGTGTGATTTTTATTTCTTGTAAATTCCCAAAGCTTCTACATAATGCCACATTTATATGTAATTAATACAACACTGGTATAAATACAATAAATACTTCCGATCTATGAAAATCTATTTCGACTTACCACCATGCATACAGAAATTTTTATCAGATGTTGCCAAACTGTAACAAACCGAATCAAATTTTATTAAAGCAAAATTTTACGTAAAATATAACTACAAACTTTTAATTTCTCACTAAATTGGGAACGTATATATACAGTCTAATATATTATTTCTATTTAAACAGGTTTAATCCGTCTTCTGCAAAATCATTATAACTAGTGGGTGCCCAATTGTGGAAATTCGACCGTATTTCATTAAAATTTAAATTTTTCTAAACCTATATTTTTAAAATTTTTCTCTATTTTTCTTTATTTTTTCTATTGTTCTCGTTTTTTTTTTTATTTTCTCCTGTTCTTTACTGTTTTTTTTTTATTTTTCTCCATTTTTTCTATTTTTGCCTCTATTTCCCTATTTTCCTATTTTTTCTATTTTTCCTTGTTTTTTTAATTTTCCCAATTTTTTTACTATTTCTTCATGTTTTTTTCTATTTTTCTCCATTTCTCTCTATTTTCCTATTTACCCATTTTTTCTGTTTTTTTCCTATTTTTTCCTATTTCTTCCTATTTTTCATGTTTTTTTCTTCTGTTTTTAGCCGTTTTTTCTATTTTGCCTATATTTTACTATTTTTTGCATTTTTTCTACTTTTCTCTTTTTTCTTGTTTTTCTCTGTTTTTGCCTGTTTTTCCTGTTTTTCTCTGTTTTTGCCTGTTTTTTTTTATTTTTTCTTTTTTTATCAATTTTTTGCTCTTTTTCTTCCCTTCTTCATATTTTTCTTTATTATTTCATGTTTTATGTATTATGATCATCTTAAACACTAGAAGTGTTTGTCATAGTTTATTGTATTTTTTTTGTTTTTTTATGTAAATAATGTTTATGCATAAATATTTTTTTTATTTTAATTTTTAAACTTCCTTGACTTGTCCAAATATTTTTTATTTTTGGACCAAGAAAGAATTTGACTTTAAATTTGAATTTCATATATTTTCCGTTTTTTCCATTTTTTTATTTTTCATATTATATATCATATCATATTTTTGCCTATATTTCCTTATTTTCCTGTTTTTCCTTTTTTTCTGTTTTCCTATTTTTTTCCTATTTTGTCTATTTTTGACTGTTTTTTTCCTATTTTTCTCCATTTTTGCCTGTTTTTTTTTTTATTTTTCTCGATTTTTGCCTTTCTCTATTTATTCCTGTTTTTTGTTATTTTTTCTTTTTGCTCTTTTTCCACTATTTTTCCTATTTTCTCTTTTATTTTATGTTTTATGTATTATGTATTTTAGTTTATTGTATTTTTTGTTTTATTTATGTAAATAATGTTTATGTATATGAAAATTTTTTTATTTTAAGTTTTAAACTTCCTTGACTTGTCCAATGTCCTTCTGTCCTTAAATATTTTTGGTATTTATGAACCAAGAAAGAATTTAAATTTAAATTTCAATTTCATATTTTCCCTTTTTACCACTTTTTTATTTTTCCCCATTTACCCTATTTCTGCCTATATTTCCTTATTTTCCTGTTTTTTCATATTTTTTTCCAATTTTTTTCTATTCTTTCCTTATTTTTCTTTTTTTCCTATTTTTCCATATTTTTTCCTATTTTCCCATTTTTTCCTATATTTTACTGTTTTCGTCCGACGGCACTAGAGAAGTTTTCACTTCAAAAATAAAATTACATTAAAGAAAAGTAAAAACTTTCTAAAAAAATTTGACCGGGTTATGAATCGAACCCACGCCTCAATATCAGCTAACACATATTATATATTAATTTTGACTTTCTGATACTGAAGACACTTTGTATGCATATTGCCATTTTTTAAATATGTTTTAGTCTAAAATCAATTATTATTGTCTGTTTATAATTTTTGTGTGATTAAAGTCTGTTACTACCTTTAATCAGTTGGATGTAAATTTTAATTTAAGTTTTAACTATTACATAAACTCCTGTCCACTTCTGTTAATTTCTATAAAATTTCGTTCGAATTTACTACAGCTACCAAGCTTGAAAAACAATTGAATATGCAAGTATTTCATTTAGAAGAAGAAATAAATTTCCTTAATCCCTTAACCCACCATGAAAAGCTTTAATAAAATATTAGGCTGTTCACAATTTAAATTGAGACCGGCAGACCTTAATATCTTTTATGCAAGGCCTTTATGAATTTCCAAATTTCTTTACTGCTTCCCAGAAAATTGTGTTTTAATTCAATTAACTTATTAGGGCCTGTTAGCACCATTTGCTAAATTAATTCTTTTAAAAGAATAGGGCGATAAAGAGGGTCAAATTTAATATTATTATATTTTATATTGGGTATTGAACGTTACACGTCTAACAAACGATCAATTATTTTATTATAAATAAAAGAATAATAAATATTAAATGAATTTTATTCGAGATCAAAAACATTCTTAAGCAAAATATATAAAAAAACACCTACACGACAAATATCAATGATGCATTCTAATCAGAAATTTAGAAGTCATTTAAATACATGGGACATGTGGCATAAGGCATTTGGTAATCCTATTAGCAAGTTAAAAAGTGTGGGCAACCTGCTGTATACAATATGGATCAAAATTGTTATTAAGCACGTTATTTATACTGTGTGCGATACGTGACACTGAGGCATACATTGTGACAAATTTCCCTAAAATATTTTCATGTAAAAAATTTTTATCCTGGATTATCCGATTATCATTGTCAGTATGTAGTATGTTCTGACTCCCAGTATTTCTGATAGTGAACTTAAACTTTTAGAATCGTTATCGTTTATTTTTATGTATGAGAGGGAAATATAAACTAATTTCTTATGCAAAATTTAGTACGGGCATTTTCAAATATTATACAAGATCTCAATATTTCATAAATTTACCTGTATCTTTAAAATTCTATTGCATACAAAACAATAAAAAAAATTGCTCAGAATATTATAAATTGCATAGACGTTTATTTTCAATTTTAAAATAAATAATTAAAGTTTGGTAGATATTGTTTTATTATAATTCAAAGAATTGTTAACAGTAATCTGATTAGGCAGTTTAGCTGTAGATGCCTTTAAAACAAATTTTACAGAAAATGTGAGTACATTTTTTTCCTACAGAAATAAGACTTGAATATACCTCTATTTTTGACGAATATCGTCACCACTAACCAAAACTATACTTTTTTATCACTCTACGTACGTATAGTGATAAAAAGTGTACTTTCGGTTAGGGCTGACGATATTCTTCAAAAATAGAGGTACAACTTTAGTAAAATTAGTTTAGTTGCAATATGAAGTAAATTGTAAATTCGCATGGAATAATCTAATAGACATTTTTGAAGTGCCGTATAAATGCCGAAAACTTAATTCTTTTCGAAAAAAGGCTAGTCAAAAGAAATATTTAATAGTGAATATAAATAAATAAACGTAATACTGTAGAATTGTAATTCACACTATTTATTGTTACAAAAACTTAAATCATCGTCATCATTCAATGGCGATATTTCAGGAGAATTTTCTAGTTCGTCTTCACTGCAAGGTCTTCTGTTATGTTAAAATATTTCTTAACTGCATCTTTCTTTGGGATTGGCTGTGTAAGCCTTGGAAGGGATTAAGACCCTCATCCACCGACTATTATCAGTTTAGTTTGAAGATTAACCCTAGCTAATCTATAGGTGTTTTTAAATCGGTTGTGTACAGCGAAGAAATTATTTTTGGAGAACAGTATGCCTTTCAACCCTTGGTGAAAATATTTTTCTTAACTTGTGGAAAGGGGGCAATTTCGAATAGGCTTATTTCAAAAGCCTTGCAATAATTTCCTGATGAATCTTGTGTTCTTGATATGAATTTGATGAATGTCTGGTTAATAGGGTATTTTGCACCATGTAAGAAAAAATCTAAAAATAGGTATTTATGATAGATTTTGTAAAAAGGAACCGAGAAATGTTGATTTTCATTCATAAAAATACAGTATAAATTTTAAAATTCAATTTTAAAAATCATTTTTTAAAGCTATTTTGGAAATGTCATCATGGATCCCGATTTCTGTTCTGCCCAGTTGAGGAATCTTAAAACATCAGTGTAAGTACCTATTATATAACAGAACCCATTATCTTATATTGTGTATAAATTCTTCATGTCATTTTTCATCTAAAACATGCAAATATTCTTCACAAAATTTATCACTGTCGTAACATAACCTATAAATATATTACAAAATTTGATTTTACGATATCATCACGGAGTTTTCTTTTCTTCATAAAATAGTTGTTACATGGTAAATACACTTGTTTAAACTCCCACTTATATCAAATTGATCTTCACAGAAATAAAACTTTTTATTTGCGGACAATATAATAATCTTTTTTTGCCAGTTTTAACCAAGTATTTACTCATGTTTATATCAGTTGGCACCTGAATCCACAACTTTCCCGGCGTTTATACGCTAGTTTTCTTGCATTCGGACACAAAACACCAAGGATTATTAACCCGAAAATATTTTTATTCGTTTGCTTTGCACTGCAGACACGTGCTATTTACTATGAGGATGACGTCACGAACCTAGTCAACAATGGCGACTGGCGTTTTCGCGCGAAATTGTAAAATGATAAATTCAAAGTCATTTTTATGGCATTATTCGGTTATAAAAAATTAATACAAAAATTACAGTGGTTCATTATCACGATAAGATTTATTTAAGGCACTTTTCAAAAAAGGGTGTAATAGCCTATTACAGTAGAAGCCTTGTGGTGTTCTTTATAAAAACATGATAGCACAAGCAGTTAAGACGTTTTAAATATTAATCGTTTATGACTTGTTTAATATTTTATTCTTTACTATACTGTTGTCTTCTTCTCCATGTAAAAAATCATAAAATGAAGGCTTATGTATCGTGTTAGCTTCTTCTACATCTGTATATTTGTTTTTCTGCATAGGGTAGATACTTGTCATTCAGAAGCCATTGATGGAAATTTGAGCAGGCTAGTACTTGGTGTAGGATTTGCCAAAGAATTACGTATCTTCAAATGTACTAACAGTATGACAACTACAGCCTGATTTCCTTACTGTAATACGTTTTCAGAGAGCTCATAAATGTGCTGTCCAATGGTTATATTTTATGAGATGAGTATCCTCTGTAGGCTTGATAAACGGAATAAAATATTTAAACCATTTGATATAAATAGTGGTCTGTATCAATTCTGAGGAATGGGTTGCAAACATTTTTTCGGTAGAACTTCAATGATCAAACTCTCATCTACATTGTAGATTCTGTCAAGAATGTATCTCCCTTTTTCATAAGCATCTTTCATTTTTCAGTGGTTCTAGATTAGAATGTTCATGTAAGCGTTCTTTCTTTCTGATTGTTTAGTTTTGTGCTATTTGAGAAAAAGCTTCACCCATTTTTTCACAGCCATTTGTTTTCATCTGTTTTCATTTATTTTCGTTTGTTTTCATTTTTTTTGTTTGTTTTCATTTGTTTTCATTTGTTTTCGTTTGTTTATGCTTCCATAGCTAAGCAATAACTAACTAATTCATCCTCCAGTTTTATGCACAAAAATGCAGTGTTTTCTTTACCTAACATTTTTAAACCAACAACAAAAATTTAAAAAGTAGTTCACAATATTTAGAAAATTAATAATAAAATCAAGTTTGCCTTAGATAGATATCCAATTACTGTTTTCACAAAGTTTGTTCATTCATGGCGCTAATGAAAAAGCTTCCGGAACTGACGAAATTCCTTACCTAACCTACCGCTGGGTATTATAAAACATCTCTCTTCTAGTTAATGTATTTGCTAAACCCCCAAGATGAACTGTATATATTAAATTTAATAGTTTATTTTTGCCGAGACTAAACTTAATTTATGCTTACAAGGATTAGACACAAAATATAAGTCGAAATATTGTTAATAGAACATGGTTTCATCTACGTGATGCTGAACAGCATTACGACGTAAATGTATATAAGTAATAATAATACAAAACAATTAACAAATAATCCAAAAAGTTATGACGCAATTTTGATTTTATTTGTAATTTCTGTGGTCAGATATTTATTTATTTATTTTTATAAACTACATTAAAAAAATAATAAAATTGCAAAATTTTGAATAAACACAAAGAATGCTACGCAAATGATCCCTCCCTGAGATAAAAGACCATACAAGGCCATAAAAACAATATATTCAAAATTTAAATTAATAAACGTAAAAAAACAAATACTATTCCTATGTGGCTTAATAGCAGAGAACATAATTATAATATGTTTTTAATAAAATATTCTCAGGAATTATTCACAATCAGATGTTAAAGCTTGTGCATTTACAAAGCGAAAATAATATATCCATTTAAAATCAAAGGGCGGCAGATTATATAAACTTAGAGGTAGGTAGTAGTTTAGCAGCTCAAGGGGTTCTTAACGTATGAAATATGATCCAGGGTCGGTTTAAGAATTAATTCAGAAGTTAAAATTTAAATTATTCAATAAGCATAATAAAATCAAGAAATATTTAAAAATAAAGCAATAAAACCATGTGAAATAATATAAAAATAACTTGCATATACCAAGGAAATAACTACACTAGATACAAGCATTCATAATTTATTGTTCACCCTAGGAAAGCGAGATCAAGAAATTCCTTTGACGTACCGACACCCGCACTGTAAATTTTTCAAGTGCGAACGTAGTCTTTAGGGTGGTGTAATTAACGATTAACCTTATCATTAACAGTTTGTATCGTATAAGCAATCATTATTTTATTAACTCTAGTTCTAGTACAATAAAAATGTTATTAAAAAATTATATACTCTCTTCATCTCTTAGTAAATATTAAAATGTTTTCTTGTTCAATTTAACCGCAAATCGTAGCGTTAACCATTTATGCCACTTAACTCAGGTAGCCAAAAGTAATGGTTAAGATGAGAATCAGGTGTAGAACAAGGTTCCAATCAGGATTCAGGATAACAAATACGATGATAGTCGAGTAACTAAATATAAGACAGCTTTGCTCAAAAAATGTATAAAACTAAAGCACAAGGAAAAATAAAATCGGTAAATCAGGAATGAGTTGATTGGAAGTCATTTTGAGATATAAATTACATATTGTGGACATCAGAATAAATAAATAAAGAAATGATTAAAAAGTATTTATAACAAACCTTAAAACAAATACATAAATAGCGGGAAAATAGTTTGTTGGTCATAACCCATTGTATTTAGTTTCAATTGAAAATTATATTAATCATTTTTGTTCTTAAATATATTTTTCGTATAATTAAAAAAACGGGAAACATACCTAATAATAAGGTACCTAATAATTCATCCTAATAAAGTCATTATTACAATTTATAAAGAAATTTATTTGAAATAATAATATTTTTATTGTAATATTTTTGTACTTTGGGTTCGTTCGAATTTAAACACTCCGTTTAATTATAACTAATTTATTTAAAATAATTAGAATTAACAAAAACTGATCCAGAAGATCATCCAAAAATGATCAGAATAATTCTTGAGTGTTAAAAATTAACGAAAATTGATCATTGAAGTCCAAAAACGATCATAAAATAATTCTTGACTGTTAAAAATAATCAGAATTAACAAAAAATGACCCCAAAGGTTCAAAAAATGACCATAAAATCATTTTTGACTTTTAAAAAAAATCGGTTGTGTCATCCCAGAACTTTCCTGGCTTGGCTGTAGAAAAATGAGTAAAAATAGGCAAAAATCAAAAATGGGAAAGAACATTAATACAATTTGTAAAAATGATCAAAGAGAGGCAAAGTGGCAAAAAATTGCAATAAGGCAACACAAGGAAAAGGTAAAATAAAGCAAAAAAAAAGGAAAGAGGCTTAATATTGAAAAACAAGGAAAAATATGGGCAGAAAAACAAAAATGTGGTAAAATGACAAAACAAAAAATTAAAAAAAATACCAAATAACACAATGTAAAGGGAAAAGAAGCAAAAAATACCAAAAAAGTAGAAAAAAATCAAGAAAATGCAAAATAATAAAGGCCAAAACGGCAAAAATGGTCAAAAAGGCCATAAAAGGCCATAAAAGGCCAAAAATTTGGAATAGCTATAAAAAAAAGTAAAAAAGGTCAAAACAGTGGTAAACAATCCAAAAAAAAAGTTAAAAGAAATTAAAAAAGGCAAAAAGGGGTTAAAATGCCAAAACAAAAGGAAAAAGGTAAAAAAAGCCAAAAAGAAAAACCCAAAAAGGCAAAATAAAGGCAAAAACATGGCAAAAAATTCAAAAATAGTAAAAGAAGGAACAAAAAGGGCTTTAAGAAAAAAGGCCAAAAAGGGAAAAAGGGTAAATCAAAAACAAAAAAAGGACAAAAAGAAGCAAAAAAAAACCAAAAAACAGTTAATTAAGGCAAAGACGCCAAAAAAGTCATAATAATGCTAAAAATGATAAAAACAAATTCAAAATTCCAAAAAAGCCAAATAACACAAAACAAAGGGAAAAGAAGCAAAAAAATACCAAAAAAATAAAAAAAAGTTTAAAAAATATCAAGAAAAGGCAAAATAGAGGCAAGATAAAGACAAAACGTTCAAAAATGGTCAAAAAGGCCAAAAAAAGTAAAAAAAAATTGGAAGAGGGCAAAACAGTGGTAAACAAACCAAAAAAAAAAAGTAAAAAAAGCCAAAAGAAACCAAAAGAAGGCAAAATAAAGGCAAAAACATGCAAAAATTCAAAAATGGTAAAAGAAGGCACCAAAAGGGAAAAATAAAAAAGGGAAAAGAGTAAAGGGTAAAAAACAAACAAAAAATCCCAAAAGAAGCAAAAAAAAACCAAAATAAAGTTAATTAAGACTGATATATAAACAAAAAATGTAATGTGTAAAAATAAATTTTTAGTTTGAAATTTATCTTATTTTTCTCCTACTACAATATTTCTAATTTTATTATATATAAAAGGTACTACTGTAATTAGGATTATTAAGAGTACAGTACTTTACCTAAAGTGCATTTAATTTGACATTCTAGAACTTTATTTGTAGGTATATACCGGCCCTGAACGTGAGACGGGAATCTACAAAATATCTTTGCGGAATACCTACTGGGAGGCTTTGAATATATATCGTAATCGATTGCCTAAAATCTCATCAGTGGAATAATTATTAGAAAAGGCTTTGAATTGTTTAGATACCTTGTAATTAATCAGAACGATGTTTTTTCTTAAATTATTAGTTTGAATATATGAGAACTTCTAAAAATATTAATTATAGCTGTGTCAGAGAAATATATTATTAGTATGTGAAAGTTATTAGCCCTTTAATAAGTAGACAAAAGCAATAAAAATAATGGAATATATTTATTTAATCCCAAAAATTATTGTTTAGTATTCTAGAAAGTCGAACAAAATGATGGGCTTTATATTTAGTAGGTACCTATCGGAAATTGCAAAATCCTAACTACATGAATGGGATTTAGGATTCAGCATTACGCAAAACATAAAAATATTCAATACATGTTCAGAACAGGTTTATTGTTCATTATAACAAAAATGTTTTTCAATCAGTGAAACGCAGCCAGTTTGTTATTTAATTAATTTAATACCCTGGAACAAAGAAATAAGTGATATAAAATTCAATTATGTGTATTAATAGTAATGAATTGATTAGAAGTAATTAAAATCGCATCTTAAATATGTAATTGGTAATTAAAACTAATTACTGCCAAAATTATTTCCTTTATTCAATCACAAATATTTATAATAGTTTAAACAGTAAATTAGATTGTTATTTTAGGAAAATTTAAATTATATAATAATAAAGTTGTTTTACTGTTTTTGTTTTGTATTTTTAAAATTAAGATTCTAAAACGATTGTAATAACAACTAGGCACAAATAAAACACAAATAAAAGTATAGATCAACGAGGGAGAGATAGTGATTGGACGAAGACGACGAAAACTACCTATATAGAAGTAAGAACAAGAGATTAGTAAAGAAGGAGCAGATTATTAAAGGAGGTAAAGAAGATCCAGGAAACACAACTATTATAAGAAGTATCAAATTTTTTGTCAAACAAAATGTATTTCAGAGAAATGCTATTCAGAGTATTGAGAATTTTTGAGAGGGACATATATATTGTACTGATATACTAATAAACAAATCTCAATTTTGGGGTGGGTTCTATAAAAAAAATTAAATAATAATAAACATTACAAAAGAAAAACCACACATAAAAATTTTAAATCCTGTATTACTCATTCCTCTAACCAGCTTCGTTCATTTACTTCCTTTATCCTATCTTTCCTTTTCAAATTTCGTCACAAATTGCTTCCCTTGACACTACTTTATTTTATATCATATCAATCAGCCATCAAAAAAAACTTCTTTGAATTTTTTTTTTATTTTAAAGTTAACAATAGTTTTCCTTATTGGTATAATTTCGTTTTTATATTTTTTTTTCTATAATTAATAACTTTTGATAAAATCTTGTGACATTTCCTTCTTTTTTAAAAATTTCAGACATCCCTGTTTTCATATATTTTCTCCCCAAAATTAAATTTTTTTTTACTTAATTAATAAAAAAAAATTAAATCTTGCCATTTATTTATTTATTTATTTATTACTTAAATTTTCTTGTAATATCATTTCCGAAATTTCTGAAAAGTGTAGAGCATATAGAGTATAGGTTCTAAAACGGTCCCCTGTGGCACACCAGCGTGGACTATTTTCTAACGAAGTATTCACCTTCTTGTTTAATTAGAAATAATCTGTCAGAAATATATGGAGATAAAATATCAACATATTGTTTTGGTGGTATTTTATTATGTTTATTGACGAGACATTCCTGTCAGTCTTTGTCGAAAGCCAAAATGATGTCAAGAAGAATACAACAAAAGAATATTTTTTGCAGAATGTAGAATTTATCTAAATTAAATATTTTTTATTTCGTAAAATTAAAAAGAAATATCTAATATTCCACTGACAACCGGTCTTTTTTTAGTTTAACTAAATACTTTCATTTAAGATAACATTACATTAAAAATATTTACGTAAATATAAAAGTGAAATTGTCTCGTAAAATTTTTCTTCTATACCCGTCCTCAAATTAGGCAAATACAAATTAAATATTGACTAAAAGTCAATAAGAATCTGTCAGATCAGTGCCGTGGTGATAATAGATTCAGAGTATTCAAATACACGAGCCAGTAGTCTCGGAGGCCTCGACGTACTTCCTAAATAATATTATACTTTTATAAGAAAACTCCGAACCCCTATTTTATTAGTTATTGTTTTTTGCTATTTTTCCCCTTATTTTTTTTTAAATTTACAGTACAAAAATATAAAATGTCAGGTAATATCTAAATGCCAACGATTTTAATTTTAATGAGAAGCCAGTAATTTAAAAAACAATAACTATGTATATTTTTTTAATTGTGCATTATAATTAAAGGATTGTAAATAAAATAGGATAATAATTATTTTTTAATGTACTGTTTTTTGTTTGAAATATTTAAGTACCTTTTTTAGTATATTAACTTTATTATATATATTATATTATATCAATTACGGTTGTAAAAGTTTCTTGAATATATCCGTAGATCAAACTGAAATTGACATAGACATTGCAGTTAAAACTAGAATAAATACCTTGACCAGAAATGATAGAGAAAATTTGAAGCCTTTTTGAAGCTTCTAGAAAATGTATTTCAATCTGATCCCACCACAAGATTAAAATAAGCAAGTTAAATAAGTGATTATGAAATCAACATGAAACTACTTCTATAGCTAATTGAAAATATTTTTTAATCTTTTCTATAAGCTATATGTTAAAAGACAACATAAAAATAGACGAAAGGAAAATAATTTCAAATTTGGATTTCACAATAAACACGGAATAACAGAAGTTCATAAACTCGTCAACTAAATTAAAATGCCCATTATCAACTTATTGTATTGTATACAACGAATAATAAAACTCCAAGTCATACCACCATAATTTTATATGAAGGTTATAAAAATTGTGAAGGGGCGGCAACATGTTTCGGCCAAACGATGGCCATCATCAGGCCTCTAATACAAATATAATACTAGTAAAAATACAAAATTAATACTTAAATATGATTACTTACAAGTTAGTTGTTTCTCAAGAACAATAAAACAGGGTACTTATAAAATGGTATGAAATTGACAAATTGTTGAATACATTACGACGATAACATTTGAAAAACCAATAAATTTTTTTTTGTAAATTATAAAAATTGAATGAAGTTTAACAACCATACTGGATGTAAATTATTACAGATACATGCCCTAATAATCAAAAATTACAAATTTAAATTTAAATTAACTGCTACACCATGTTGCAAATGGCTAAGAGAAGGAATGACAATTTTGTGTTGACAAATGACAGATTGAATTTGACACATTCAACCGAAGAACCACAAGGCCGAAGTATTAGACAACTGACAGAACATATGAACTAGAAGAAAAAGAAGAAGAGAAGCAGATTGGAATTATTGAGAATAATTATAACCTAAGTATTGTAACGTGGATAAAACAAAACATTAGAAGAGTTAATTTAAAAATAAACAATTTTCAGTGGGATAGATCTGTCCAAGTCATATTATTATTAGCAAGGGCTTTCTTGATTTAAAACATTTCAAGTAGATTTAACTTTTACATTTTGTGCAATGGTGTAATGAGTATGGATAATCTTGTGTTTTTTTTTATTATATTGTATTTAAAAGGTAGACACTTCCTAGTGAAGCATATCAGTCAATGCACTTAATACACTCAAAACATTAAGGATTTTCACAGATAAGTAACCTGGATTTAAAAACAATTGCTCAAACTCGTCCTCATTCAGGGACAAGAGAAGTTTTGACTTTAAGAAAAAAAACTCTAGATTAAGATATATTTGAAAGATATCACTCACTACATTGACACTCTACTTATCTATATATAAACGTTTATTGCCATTTATGTAGGGGTTTGTAAAATAAAGTAAAACATTAATATTGGAGAGGTAAATATGTAGTACAACTTTCTAATAAATATTCTGTTTATTAATAATTTTTTTTTTTTAATAATTGGCCCATCTATAAACTTATATCCATATATCTAAAAATAAATGACAAAAATTGTTAGGTTAATTCGAATGAGACAAACTAAATCCGAAATAAATAACTCGAGTTCTATAAATATGTAAATTCGATATTATAAAAATGCAAATTACCTATTCTGATGTTATCGGCTTATAAAATTAAAACATTTATCAAATACATATTAAAATATTACAACTCAAAGTATCCGAGAGCTATGGCGTTTCGTTTAAGATCATGGAGAGTTGTAGAACCTCTGGGTTAATAGGTTTATTATCCAATCACCGCTCTTCGCTAGCCGACAATCAAAGTCCACTCGAAACCGTTTTTGCATGTATATTTTTACATTTTTCATTTGGTTTGAAACATTGTAGTCGGTAAAAATAGCTTAAATGCAATTCCGCGTAATTTCGTATGCTTCTCGTAATTCAAACCGATGATCGAAATTTTAGACAGAATGATTTACATAATAACCGTCACTATTATTTCACGATACTAGATGATTATACTGCGTGATTGATTATGTGTTGTATGAATAACGCCCTAGTTATGTAAATTGGGTACTGTTTGAAATTAGGGTATCTGTATAATTAGCGATTCATAATTAGACTACTTTTCATTTAGCAACCGAGCAAAAATGATTGTAAATAAAAAAAATGGGGGCCAATCAATAAAAGGTTCTCATATAACGAGAATACACATTTTTAAATTACATTTTTTTATTGGTTTGTTACAAATTTGTCTTAATAAGGTTTAATTGGCACTTCACCAAAAGAAAAATGTAAAACCATCAATTCATTTTCGAAAATCAATTTTAATAAAGAAGATATTTTAGAATATTATTCTTTTAAGTAAAATAAGATGTTTCTGCGACTATAAATTATTGTTGTCTAATTATATACTATTTCAATTGTTTGGGTATACTCCGTTCGGGACATGTTGAGAGTAATAAATGTCAGTAGATAGAACGTTCATTAAATTTAATGATTCTGTAAGTAATGACTGACGTTTAAATTGTGACAAATGTACAAGAAATTAACTTGTAAAATCTTATTTTAAATGCCATTGCCTTTACTTACTGAATCTTTAAAGCTAATGAACGTTCTATATACTAACAGATAGTCTGGTAAATGTTTAAAAATAAAAATTCTTCCTTTTTTCTTGATTTCAAATTTTAAATCGTTCAAGGTAACACCACTTTTCCCAGGATACCTGAAAAAGGAAGGGATTTTGTTTTGGCACATAAAATAATACAAGGAATGTTTAATGGATAAGGATTCATAGGCGTGGATTTGGGATTTCAAACCAATACCATTTTGTAAAATTAAAAAAAGAATAAATATAAATTAATTCAAAAATTGTATTATATACAGAGTGTCATTGAAATACATGTACATATTAATACTGACACGAGTGTATGGTGTCTAAAAACGAATGGCACCAATTTAACAATTAATTTCTAAAAGTTCTCGTGAGCTATATTTTTATTTTTTAACCATTGAATAATCTCGGGTTTAGATAAAACATTAAATTTACTAATTTGGATGATATATACTTTCTTCCATTTTATTATGTCTCGTGAGCGGTAGCATTTTTCTAAATTTTCTGAACTTATTCTGCACTCACTTCTAATTATAAATATATTAAGATCAATAATATTTAATCTGTGGCAAATGGTTAATCCAATGCCATGTCTTCTACTCTTCAACCGCATCAACTTTGTTCCATGCTATGTACCTTTAACTTCTGCCTATACGAGTTCTAATGGATTAAATTAGCGCTTGTAATTATTATTATGATTTTCTCTTCTAAAGCCATTATCTTAATTGTTATTGTTTATTATTTTTTCAGTATTCTTACTTACTCTTACATTTAAAAGCAATACTTTGTTCTAGTTTCAATTCACTTTGTCTTGGTATTTTTTTTGAAGGTCATTTACCACTTAGTTATCTCCAATAAGATGACTATATTATTCAATTTGGCCGAGACTACACACATTAACCTGTGGATAATTTCAGAAAATATTTATTTTATTAAAAGAAGTCTTGACTATCTACATCTAGCCTGTATTTTTAAAAAAATATTGATTTTATTAAAAGAAGTCTTAACTATCTAAATCTAGCCTATGTCTAAAAATAAATTAAAAGGCAATATGGGATTCGATCCTCGGACTCACTGCACCATTAGCGGGCACTATATCACGCTGCTACTAGAGCTCATGCTTAATTATCTTCAAAACTTATTTCTAAAACGAATCACGTTTTACGTGTGGGCAATTTCTAAAATTATCTACAGGTTAACGTGTGAATAGTCGCAGTGATTCAATTTATGCATTTTTGAGGTTATACAATTGCTAGAGTGGTAATGGTTAAATCTGTGTTTAATGCTGTTCTTGCCAACTTTCCTGTCCCTCGAGAGCTGGTAAATCATTCCAACTTTGTTGCAGTTCATTTTTGTTTCTTGTTTCCCATGGTGGTGAAGACGGTAGTAATTTTGGTTTTTATGTGGTTGGTTTCACGTTTTCCACCGTTTTTGCTATCCCTAGGTACATAATTAGAACAAATAATAGTGGTTTGGGTTTGGCACTTCACTTTTTAATGAATGTTTATATACAGGGTGTTCCTCAATTCGACTGCCAACGTTCTAGGACAAATTTCCTGTGTCAAATTATGCTCATTGAAGTCAGGGACTTATGTCCGTAAATGCACCCTTTAAAAAAATACCAGGTGTTAGAGTTTATAAAATAAAATAGTTTATTATCAATAAAGTGTGATCGATTGTAATGGATTATTATTATCAGGATGGCGAACTACTTGTTTTAACGTGAATAGATAATATCCAGATTTTTTCAGAGGCGTGCAGTAGAAGCAAGGACCCTTTTTCCACCCTGAATTTTTGGCTACACAGAATTTGCTCCAGAGCGTTGGCAGTCGAATTTATGACGTTTTTGTGGAAGATATACCGTAGTTTTCTTAATTTTAGTTTTTGGTCATTGTTTGGAAGGCTTTTTGTTAGTAAAAACGCGTTTTTATTTCATTTCTTCTTCTCTATGCTGCTTTGTTGTCATTCTTGGGTTGTCATTTGGTATTTGTCTTTGGATGTAGTCTGTGAATCATACTTACGCCTTTTATGCTAGTTGCTCTAACCGCAATCGGTGAGCTTTTGTCAGATGAAGTTTGCCCGTTACTGAAGTTGTGTTTTCAGAACTCACAATGTAAAAATTAACTAATTTAATATTTTTCAGAAATGTATCTTAAATGATTTTCGGCCTATTTAAGACCAAATTCAAGTTTTGATCTATCATCAAGACTGTTCATAAGAATTAAAAATTTTGCATAGAAATTTAATTACTGAACTACTTTTCATTTACGAATTAAAAAATCAACAAATTTTAATAAAAACCTTATTAATTTTCAATAATGAGTAGCCACACTTCACATTTTGATTGATATGCGTGTCCAACAATTCTTAACTGACAAGGTTTCTTTAGCGTGTGATTGGCAAAGTGGAATGTAAAGGTATGCAAGATTTTATTTTTTATATTAAATTAATTTGTGTCTCATTTGAAAAGCTTTTTTGTCAACCAACATTCTCTTGACGTTAACGATCTTATCTTTATTAATAATAATTTTACCAACCACAATAAATTAAACTTTTAGCATTTTTATGTTCATGAATGAGTTTTTATATGTCGAGTAGCTGAAACATAATCAATAACTAAAATGAAAAAAAGTATATTTTTAAATCTGATATTTTATTTGATAGAAAGTTCATTGTTAAAAAAGCTATTTTTATCTTTCTGTAATAACGTCGAAACCGATTTGTTTACATATACCGAAATTCTGTGGAACGTGCTGGCGGTATGGAAATTTCTCGAATTCATCGGTCGACGATGTGGTTGTTACCCGTAATATGGTTAAAGTGACAATACCTTTTGGGCTCAGTAAAATTTTGCTTAACAAACAACAATACAAAGACGTTTCATGTTTTTACAAGGGACGTTTATAATATAAAACATAAATAGTACAGAGTGTTATATTTTAAAGTAAGAAATATATGGTAATGATTTACTGAATCTGGTATTTTGGGTTGGGTTCTATAAAATTGAAAAAAATAATAAATATTACAAAATTGAAAATAAAAAATTTTGTATGGTTCGATTTTTTTTCTTCTATATTATGTAGGTTTTATATATTTTACATTTTACCAAAATAATATATCTGACAATATTCTTGTTAAAAATGATCTTTTTTTATTTATTATTCTTTTCTTTCATCTGTTACTGATTTCATTTCTTGTTCTTTTTATTTCATTATCTTAAAAATCTTACCTATATATCTGCTGTTAACCTAGTGCTATATTGGTTATTTTCGCCTCAAAACTTTGAGTGAGATTTTTTATTATATAATACTATATTTATTGTATTATACCCTTTTGGTCTTTATTATTATTATTCAAACGCTTTTAGATTTATTAATAGCTATACTTAATTATTTTTATCCTAGTATTTATATATATTTTTTATTACTTAAAAGCATATTTTTTTCTTTTTCGTAGTATAAATTATCTGATATATCTTGTGCTCTTTTGAATTTTTAACTATAAAAACGGAGTCTTTTTAACTTATTACCTAATTACCTAATTCAATTTTAATTATTGTTGTTATTTAGAGTTTTCGAAGAAAAAAAACTCTTATAAGATATGTTTGCCGGTCCGTCCGTCCGTCTGTTAGCCTAATTCAACTCGAGAACGGTGAGGGATAGAGACAAACGGACAACAGCAATCGATTCAGCATCGTTAAAAACTCCAAAAATGATATTAATCTTTCACCTATTTTTACTTTCCCGCTACTTTAATTTATTTTCCTAACTTTAAATTTTCGAAAACTCTAAATTACGGCAAAAATATATAATAATATATAATAATCGTTTTTTACTTGTTTATTTAATATCGTTAAAATTCTGTTTAATTATTTTTATTATTATTCGATTAATAGTAGATTCTGTAACAAGGTTAGAATGAAAAATTCGACACGAGGGGAAAATTCCGAACGCGAGCGAAAGCGAGTGTGAGGAACCACGAGTGTCGAATTTTTTCATTCTGACCGAGTAACAGACTATATTTTCTCCACGATCAAAAAGTATAAATCAAAATTAAATTAAATCTGAACACAAGTTATTTGTTGACATATTTGTATTACATTGTATTAATATTTATAGTGCTGTGGTACACTTACCGATATTAAAATCTGGTGCATTGGTGTTTTTTCATAATTTGCAATTTTAGATATTATTAAATTCTATATCTACTTCACTTGATTTTTCACACATTATTTTGTTTAAATTAAAACTTGTTTGAAAATAATTATTACCGTCGCCATTTTATATCTGACAGTGACACTTTTGAAATCCAGGGCAATCCATATTGTTTATTTCGATTACAGAAAATCCATTCTTTACCTTGATAAAGAATGAAAATACATGCAAAATGCATAAGAGGCAAGTATTATAGAATAAATATTCAGACTCTAGAGTGTGAATGTTTACATTCTATTATTAAAAATGATTTCAGAATTCATACATTCAGTAATGGTCGTGGAGAAATATTGTTATATATTTTTTTATTATAATTTACTAAGAGAGCAGAAATCATAAATTAGGTAATTTATATTCAAATTTCTTGTATTTATACAATCTGAAGTTTATGGTGTTTTCCGACCACGCTTCAATTTCTCCGATCACGCTAAAATTTTTCCCATCACGCTACAAGTTTTCCGATCACGCTAGAATTTTTCCTATCTCGCATAACAATAAGGCTAAGTTCGGAGTTTCTCCAATCTAAGAGAACAACGACCACGTTGCTGATGTCTGGTGGAGTAACTATTGGAAACTCTCTCTCTCTCTCTCTCTCTCTCTCTCTCTCTTCTCTCTCTCTCTCTCTTGCCACTGTTCAACGTAATCTGAACTTAAGCTGCCCTTCATGATAGGCAGAGCTTTTGATTATTCTCTACATTAGTTTTTCAATACTGGTTTATATACGATTTTTCCTTTACCAGAACCTTAAATAAGTAATATTAGTTAAATTTAAAATAAAAGTAGTATTTTGTTACATGAGTTACACTTAAATTCATAATTAATTACTATGACATAACCCCAAATTCAACTCGAGGCTTAGTGACATTTGCGTGGGTCGTATTTGAAACCGCTTACATGTTATTAAAGTATTGGTTTGAGAATTATTTTCATTGACCTTGATCCATATGAGCACAGGTAAAGAAGAATAATTTCACCAGTTAAAATTTAGATCAAAAATGGTTTGCTGTTAAAAAAAAATATTTACATCTGGTAAACTAAGTGATCAATGGCCATCATAAAACTATACGAAAAAAATATAATGTAAAAAAACCTAAAACCTAAAGATTTAGGAGTGGCCCATAATTTTCTAAGATCCAGTATATCTACTAATTTATAGTATTTCTTTCTGAATCATCCAATAAAAAAATGATAAAGGTTGTTATACTATGATATTCAAATGAATTCCATACACAATAGAATAATGTATATAAGTACATCATTTAGACGCCTTAGACATTGTTTTTACATGCAATAAAAAATCTTGACACATTTTATTCTAGTCCCTGCTATTAAAATAGTTCTTTGTATTAAAAAAAAATCCCAAAATCTTCGCCCACACATAAACTGTTATGGGAAACCATAGACGTATCAAAGTTCTCTTAACTTAACAGATACAGATCAGTTAAAAATGATATGTACGTTTATGGTGTTTGGAAAATTTAGTGGTCACAGGTAGTTAGCAGGCGTTAAAAGTATTTTTACGACACCTGGTGGTACTACTGCATGGAACCTTTGTAACAGACATCGAATATAAAATATCTTATTTTATGGACATACCTCCGAGGGTTAGAGCTGTAGTTCAACTTCGTGATAAAAACGAAATGTCTTTAATTCTATTTTTATGACAATATAAGTGATGTTAAGTGGCTGGTCTGCTACCGCACCTTAATTTTTTATATCTAACATTCTGTTTACCGCCACTTATCTTCTGGATTTGTGTGATTTGTTTGATAAATCCCCAATTTTTATTATTTCTTATTTAGAAACAAATATAAAATAAATTTGTAGTTCATCTGATAGTTTTATCATAAATAATTAAATAAAATGTACAAAAGGAAGGTGAGTTATTTAAAACAAAATTTACGCCGAAATAAAAAAAATAAACCCAAATTAAAATTAAAATGAGTAAATATTTTCCTAATATGTTATTATTATTTTTCGGTTTAGCGTTAATTGCCATTTTTTGATTTAATATTTCTCGTTTTGTGTATGCAGCATAGCTATTTTTAAATACGTTTAATAAACAAAAAAAACACAGTTTTTAACCGAAAACTTTCAAAAAGGACACCAATAATAAATCTACCAAAAGTGTTAAAATTGGGAACAGTTATAAATAAGAATAAGACAAAATATGGGTGGTTAAAGAAGAAAACAATGAAAGAATAATGGGCATTTGTGGAATTTGTGGAATTTGTGGAAAGTCCTTGTACGTCACACAAAATTTCTTAAACGATTCTAGAAGGATTCTATAAAGATTATATATGGATTCTATAAGGATTCTATCAGGATTCTATAATAATTCTAGAGGGATATCAGAAGGGTTCTATAAGGATTGTACAAGGATGCTAGAAGGATTCTAGGATTATGGAAGGATTGTAGAAGGATTATAGAAGTATTATAGAATCATTATAGAAAGATTATAGAAGGATTATAGAAGGATTATAGAAGGATTATAGAAGGATTATAGGACATATTTCGACGATCAAAATGTATCAGTTTTATTTGTAACAGGAGTGAGTTGGATGCATTAAAAGATGGAAGAAGCTACTTTTGAGGATTTGGAAAATATTTTATTCAAAATTTTTGGTTATAAATACCTATATAGATCACTTTGTGCGAAAATACCGTTCACCCCTGATTTTTTAGGTTTCTACACCCAAAATTTTGATATTAATAGAATTAGTATCATTTATTATATATATTTTGCTTGTATATCTCCAAATGTGGTAATTGATTTTTCACCAACTTAATTAAAATTTTTAGCATTTTTTATTTCCGGTGACCATGTAAATTAAGGTTAAAGCTTTTTTTTTAAATTAAATAATGCAATTGTGCTAGTGACAATCGATTACAAATTTCATATGCGAGTAAAATCGTAAAATCAATAACGCACGTATTGCCGAATATTCAATTCGCTCAGATGGTTCAGAGCCAAAACAAACTTTATATGCACTAAAATTTGGATTAGATTTAAATGTACTTTAAATCGGTCTAGCGACTCTGGTAAAAGTTCTGGTATACGGGACGGAACCTTGATGAAGCGATTTTTTATTTTTTGGGCACCTCTTAATTAAAAAAATCTTAGATTATCTAAATGTTCTACCTAATGAGAATTTTTTTTTTATTTATAATCGTTAATATTTTTAACGGAGGTTTGGTGGATCCGCCTTCTTGATTCACTTTAAGGTCGATCGTTATTCTGCAAATTTTTTTTCTGTTGTTTGCCATTTTCATTTTTCTATATCTGTAAAACCTTTTTTAGCATCTTAGTCCGTTTCTTTGTTGTTGATTTTACTTCTTTTCGTTAGCCTGGTTTTCAATAATTGCACAAATCAATACTATTCTAATTTTTTGGTAATATCGACACTTGTTCTAAGTTTCCTATGATTTTCTCATGTCTAATATTTACCGTTGTCTTTTCCATAATCTGCTGCAATCAGTTTTGGTTAGAATTTTTTGTGTGAAAATTATATATATATACAAAAATTAACAAATAGAATAAACAGTAGTAAGGACCAAATAACTGTTAATTTTTTCCACATGTCAAAATCTGACGTTGTGATGACTTTAACCAATAGCAAAGCCTGATTCTAGCCAATTATTTAGTATTATACTGATACCACTGCTCCTCCTTGATAAAAACTAAAATTAATTAGATTTACTTGCGTATGACATTTTAATTATTTTAACATATCTCATGTGTTAGTTAATGTATTCTTTGAGTTTATTAAAATAGTGATAAAGTAAAATTTTTTTTCCAAAAAACTAATCTTTCCAAATACAACTCATTCTTCAAATTTGATCAGCTAATTTTTATTTTCATCACTTATATTTAGATAAAATGATTCGTCCCAACTGACATGATTTTATCATTCGCTCCGGGTGATTAACTGATGTTTAATGGCGCCATTTAGCTATTGGTGTAGGAAAACCCGGAAAACCTCACCATCATTATGTAAGAAAAAAAATAAAAACAAAATATTTTTATAAAATTCGTAGCTGTGATTTTATATTTGAGCGGAAATATTGTTTTTAAAGAAATTTCCTAATAATATTTGTACTAACCTTTAATCAAATTCATATTTTTTTACTTTTCTTGTACATCTGAAAATATTTATGTTCCTTTTTATGTTTGAAATGAAACATCAACTAATTATGGATAAAATTTTATGAGAAATCAATAAAAAAATATACTTATATATTGCTAATATACATTGTGTATCTATGTAAAAAATAAATAATTTTCGCAAATATTTTATTAGTTTTAGTTATTTCATTCAAAATAAAAAAAAATTCAAAAAAATAATTTTTTTATTCGATTGAAAGCACAATGTATTGTCTTTACAGCAAATAAATAATTCCATAAAAAAATGCAAATGGTAATGTCCAATCGTGAGTTTAATTTGTTTTTTAAAGTTCTTTTGGTACTCGGCTATATTCTGTCTGCGTGGTAAACATGTACCCTTAATTAAACTTTTAATTTCGTTGCGTGGGTTAGGTGGTCCAGATGACCAATCAGCATCATCCAATCTTATAGAAATTCTAAGATATACCTATCGTTGGTAGGATGGTACCACGCACGTATCGTATAGTATGCTAGAACCAACAGTCATGCCGCGACTTTGGTTACGGATGAAACACTGACACATAGTGCCACCACGTGGTCCGCAACATGTCGAGGATTATCTTGATCTTAGTGTTATCCGCGACTGTTTTGATAGTTCACCCTCGAAACTCAAAGTCGCGCCGATATATCTCGAACCGTATTTATCTCCCTAGGTGTAAATTTGATGAACAGATAATTAAGAATAACGAATCATTTTCCGAAAAAATTCGTAATTCCGAGGTGGTTTTCACGGGAAAAGTCACAAGTGATGTAATTATAATAAACAATAACACTGTAGTGTTTAGTGTAATCGTTCGCAGGTATTTTAAAAATACCGCGGGATTATCTAAAAACAAAGAAGTGCGTATTTCGAAACCATTAAACGACGGAGAAGGTGTTAAGTGTAGACAACCCTTAAGGGTTAAATATACGGCGATATTTGTGGGTAAAAAATCTTCCAGAACTGAGGATGTTGATGTCATTCTTGTTGTTTCACCTATTCCCGTCACGCTTAACAATTTGGATAGGGTCAGCGCTGCCACAAAAGGTAAGTGCAAACATGCGAAAAATCGTTTACGGTAAATAAATTAACAAAAACTTCAAAAAAGCAACAAATTTTACATAGTGGGTGTTACATTGTGTGTATTTAATTTTGTTTTCTATGTACCTTCGTTATTAGATTACGGGCCTTTAAAATTGAAGGGTGAAAATTATTTTTTAGTTATAACTTTTCAACGATAATTTGAAACCCGAATAAATTTTAATGGTCTTCGAGACAGATTTATAGTGAAATTTTATATTCTTTTTAAAAAACTATAACAAAAAAAACCTATAAACTGGATTTTTCCTTATATTTTTAAAATGAACAAGAATTGTATTTAAGAATAGTAAACTGTTTAAAACTTTTTTCAATATTGATTAAAAAAGTTTACAATTATTTACTTATTTTATATATTCGTTTAACATTGGTTAAAATATTATAAAAATAAATTATACAAATTAATAAATAAATATTTAATTTTTTACCACATTTGAGGATAACCATTTGTATTTACATATATATTTGTTTTATTTTTAAAATTTGTTTGACATATATCTGCGCAATGTTCACTTAAAGCGATTGATGGCGCCATGGTTTCACTGAGGGTTTTAATTTAATTAATTTCCTATTATTTTACCACGCACTTGTCACTTTTGATTTTAATTGTTGATATGTCGCCGCATGTCGTTAAATATATATAGGATTAAATCCAAGAGGTTATCCATATCTGAAATGTGGTCAAAATGAACTGGAACTCAAAATAATATACCATAATATATTTAACAATTTACCACTAGTTTGGCCTAATAAGTCATTTTCAGGCCATATATATTAATTTACATGAATGATTAACAAATTAACAATAGAAGGAAAGAAGGAAAAGGGAGATAATGATTACATAAAAAAAAATTATTTTGAAAGTTCGAAAAAATTAAGGACTGATAAAAAAAATTGGTATAGTGTAATGGAATGCATTACACAAAGGAGAACGATGATCCAGGTAGGTAGAAAATAGCAAATAGGATATTTTGGGACCATATTTCCTAGATGGATCCACCTACCTGGATCGTCGTTCTTCTTTGTGTAATGTACACCATTACACCCTACTAATTTTTTTTTAATTTTTAATTTTTTGAACCTTCGAAATTTCAAAATAAAAAACTCTCTAATATACTCATAATCACCCCAGCCCCCCTTCACCCAATTGGCTTTGATATGGGCTTTCCAGGCTAATTTCTGGTTAAAGTTTACCCCTACTAACTCCTGTACGGTACAGTATTTGAAAAATGTTTGGATAGCTCGATATCTTTTTTTCATGAAACACATTTCTGCATTAAAAAATTTACCCTAATTTCAACCCCTTGCGCATGGTAGCTACCCTCTTCAAAATTTTAAATGGAATCGACTGATAGTTCATTTGAAAGGGTTTTAATTCTCCATTTAACTGTTTATATATTGTTTATAAATAAAAAATTATTATTTTTATTCAAACTAGTGTCGTGTTGTTTTGTCTGTTTATGTTATTTAATATTTTACATTTAATTTAGTAAAAAACTAATAAAACAAATTTAAAAATATTTAAATCATTAAATAGAGAATTAAAAACCCTTTCAAATGAGTTATCAGTCGACCACGGTTGCCATTAAAATTTTTCAACTGAGTAGCGACCATGCACAAGTGATTGAAATTAGGCTAAATTTTTATTATAGAAATGTATTTCACCTACAATAAAAATCGACCTATCGCAGTATTCCCTGGAAGTAAAAAATTGTTCCTCATAACATTTCCTACAGAGGGCATAGAGTGCAAACACGGTAGAGGTACGAAATGCTAAATCATAAAATTATCCTTGCAAATAGCAAAATTTAATAATTTTAAGTTATTGATATCGATCAATTTTCTATATGCTTATGTCACTTTATAATATTATTATGAAAATTTTATACCTGTTGTTTTAAGCCAATCAGATTCCTTGATTTTGACAGGTTAGAAACGGCAACCTGAATTTTTCGAAAAATTTTTCGGTCACGTAACCTAGTAGCAAAATTAATAAGTGATAATTTCCCTGGCTTGAAAGCTGTCAGATGCCAGAATAACAGACGCGTAGATTATTTTTGACAAATTTATTCATTATTAATTTTCCTTTCTCTCTAGTAGTATAAAATTATTTATAGTATTAAGAAATGTATTTATTTAATATGATTAATACTTTTTTTACTAGGGTAGAGGGAAAGTAAAATAAAATTAAAACTATTTAAAATATAATATAGGTATAGGTAGGTTTATCAGTAATTAGAATACCTCGTCCAATATAAAACAGACCTACATTTTTTTCCTATCTTCTAGTACTATAATATTGTGTGATTTTATTAAAATATAAAGGCACCAAACATCAAAGCAAAATAAACTCCTACTAAACTATCAAAAATTGTATTTTGTTTTTAAAATAATTTTTGTTATAATTTTTGGTATAATGTTTGGTATAAAATTTACGTACCGAATCTTCCGCGAGCTTAAATTATTCTCCGTAAATTTTAAGAAAATTCGTACCTCGAAAAAATTTTTGGACATTATTCAAACTCTAGGGAGATTATAACTAATAAATTTTTTATGTGCGTTGATAATTTCAAAAAAGTTTATTTTCCCTATCCTAACATGCTTAAGTAAGAAATAAAAAAATTGTCGGCGCCTCGGGAAATTTTCAAAAAATTCGCACCTCGAAAAATTTTTTTCTAGGGAGATTATAATTAATAAATTTGTTTCTGTGCGTTGATAAATTTAAAAAAGTTTATTTTTCCTATCTTGACATGGTTAAGTAAGAAAAAAAAATGTTTTTTCTTTAAAAAAATCAAACGAATGAAAATTTACAAAAAAATCATGTTGGGTTTTACTACAATTTTATATAAAAATCAGGAATGGTGTTTCATCCCTGCATTTACATGTGTCATTGTAAAAAGTAAATTTTTTAACTTTTTTAATTTGCAAAACTATTGGATGAACAGAAATCAGGTTGAGCGCGCTTATCAGTAATAGTTTTAAGTTAGGCTTTCATAGAATACCATAATAGTAGATTCTGTAACAAGGTTAGAATGAAAAATTCGACACGAGTAGAAAATTCCGAACGCGAGCGTCAGCGAGTGTGAGGAACCACGATTTTTTCATTCTAACCGAGTAACAGACTATATTTTCTCCACGATCAAAAAGTATGAATCAAAATTAAATTAAATCTGAACACAAGTTATTTGTTGACATATTTGTATTACATTGTAGTAATATTTATAGTGTTATGGTACACGTACCGAAATTAAAATCTGGTGCATTGATGTTTTTTCATAATTTGCAATTTTAGATATTTAGTAAATTCTATATCTACTTCACTTGATTTTTCACTTATTATTTTGTTTAAATTGAAACTTGTTTGAAAATAATTATTGTCGTCGTCATTTTGTATCTGGCACTGACACTTTTGAAATCCATGGCAATCCCATATCGTGTATTTCGATTACAGAAAATCCATTCTTTACCTTGATAAAGAATGAAAATACATGCAAAATACATAAGAAGCAAGTGTTTTAGAATAAATATTCAGACTCTAGAGGGTGAATGTTTGCATTCTATTATTAAAAATGATTTCGGAATTCATACATTCAATAGTGGTCGTGGAGAAAGATTTATCTATAACAATGATAGAAAAGGGTAAAAAATTGAATTTTTAACACTTGACGTTTGCATGAATAATTTTACAATTTGGTATATCGTACTTGCACTTCATAGGAGACATATTTTCTTCAGTTACAGTTTATTGTAAGCCAAGTTTTGAAGGAAAAATCCGTTTTTTTAAATATTTTTTACATTTTTGTTTTCAAAAGGATTAATTTTCCGCGCCGGACCACAAATTCCACATCTTGACCACTTTTCCAACCTAATCTAATTGTTTGTTTTTGCTCTACCGAGAACATCCAGTCAAAAAACTAATTGGCCGGGACTGGTCTCCCAATTATAAGTCTGAATTACATTAATTCGTAAAATTTTCTAGAAGAATTTCACATATTTTTCAAAGATGAGACCACTAATTACCTGCCGATGACACCGCAAATAATAATATTAACATACATACCCAGCTAAAGTCTGTTGGGAAATATAAGTAGGTGTTGAGATTAGCGTATTTTTTTTAAACTCTGTAGGGATCAGTGCAGATCTGTCTTTCGTGTATTAGTAGTAAAATAAAAATCGAATTGGGGATTTATGTTTATTTATTTGTTGAAAAATTATAAGTTTTACTATATTTTACCCCCTTACGAGTGAAGCCAAAAGCCAAGGCTTGTGCGAGGAAGGAACGGTTCTTATTATATGAATTTAAATCCTGAAATAAAAAAAACTGTTTTGAATAAAGTGATTTATATACATAAACTTCTATAAGATCACTATCACCGTAGTCAATTTTTTTGTCTATATGTAGGTAGGAGAATAAAACATAAGAATATGCGATGTAGATTTGAATCAACTAATTATGGTATTTTTTTTAACTCTTTTAATTAATCGTAACACAAAGGCGTTCAGGGTGGGTCAAAGATTATTAAAAAAAAAATATTAAAAAGACTGGATCAGGAGTTCAGATTAAACGAATAAACGTGGAAAGGAGAGTAAATTAATATGTAAAAGTAATAAAGACAATTATGAAAAATTGGTTTTTTTTAATGAAATTTTGCTGAGCGCTTTCGGTCAACGACCATCATCAGATCCTTCGTCACTGTTATTTGTCGTTTTGAGTCATTTCACCATAAGAATTCTCTAATCTCTTAAAAAGATGTTCGGTAACAATAATTATTGTATTTTAATTTCGTTTAAAATTGTTTAAAATTGATTTATAACCCTTGGAATGTTAAACCATTTCAAGGACTGTTTTTGAATAACTTAATTTGTTAATGTAACAACCGATGTCTCTTCAATTTATGTTTTTTATGGGAGGTATCCCCATGTTGACGAAATCTCCGATGATGGTCGTTGACCGAAAGCGCTCAGCCAAATTTCATTAAAAAATAGCAATTTTTCATAATTGTCTTTATGACTTTTACTCATTGATATGTACTCTCCTCTCCATGTTTAAATATTATTTTATCTAATGTTTCGTTTAAATAAATAATAGCTACTTTACACTGTTTTATTTTTATCAAGTACTCCAGTCGTAACAACTGAAGAAGTCTAGATTCCATAAGCACTTAACTTTTAATAATTCTTCTATACTTAAAATCGATGCGGATTAAACAATTCCATAAACTGGTTTGCCTCCGCTTAATTTCCGTCTTATCTTGAACTACTTTTTTAAACCATTGATCTACTGTAGGCACCGTTTGTTCTTTTCAAATATTAAAAATGCATATCCACTAGATGTATCATTGCTGGCGTTAAGCTTTTCTTGGTGAAAAATAAGAAATTTAGATTAACAAAAATTTACATTATTACTAAATTATATGAATTACATTAAGATAAGTTCAAAACCGGCCCTGAATTATACCTACATTTCGGGATATTAAATAATCTCTTAACAATGACCCCAACCGAGTTTATGACATATCGTTATAAAAAATCCTCTAAGCTCAATACGTCAACCTACCAGATTTCCGAACAGACTTTAAACCTGCCGTTAACAATTGTTTATGCCATACTAATTCATAATTCTGTAATGATTTTTAAGATTTAGATATGTTATGGACCAATTAATGACTGCCAGGGCATTAGTAATTTCTAATGCCCATGTTGAATAATTTTGTATGCACCTCAGTCCGACAGGTGTGAGGGTCTCTGGCTCAAAAATTTGTAAGTAGCCTGAGAGACATAATGGCTTTGGTAAATAAATAATTATTACCAAATAACTAAAAAATGTTTAAAAAAATTATTTACCAAAATCAATCAATTTTACCACCAAGCAAACAAAAATAACCTAACCTAAACAAAAATTAATAAATGAACCACGGTAAAAGTAGTTTATTAAAATACCTTTTATAATAATGAGCATTACGGTGTTTAATCACAGGTACATCAAAAATACGCTGCGTTTTGCGAAAGTTACGAACAAAAGAGAAGGTGTAAAATGCAGACAACCATTAAGGGTTAAATATACGGAGATATTTGTGGGGAGAAAGTCCCCGAGGATGAAGGTTGTTCATGTTATTCTTGCCGTTTCTCTAGTTCCTGCGACTCTTAATAATTTGGACATGGCCAGGGCCGCTACAAAAGGTAGGGAATTATCCCAAAATGAAAATGGGGTAGAATGCCTTGATGTAAAGCGTTTATATTAACTAACAACTGCTGATCTACTTAAATTATTACACAAATTTAGACAGAGGATGGTTAGGAATTCATTTAGGATCGTCTGTAAGCTTTTTGAGGTTTTATTTTTTACATGGGTCTCATTGGACATACCTACACATTTTACACACTACAATATTACTATTTATTTACTATTACTAATATGGTTACTTTCTAAATTATTTTTCACCATTTTCTTTATTATGATAAGGAAAATAAATATGTATGCAATTATTTTAAGAGAAAATGTTTTCTCTTCCAAGTATTCCGATAACATCATAAATAGATTGTTAATATACGCATTACATGAAAGATTTTTTTTAGCTAAGAAGCAAAAATCAATTATATACATTATAAGTTTTTTTGTTTAAAGAAATTTTCCATTAACACTTTATCAAGTATATGAACATAATAAAATTCTCAGTTCAATTAAATTTTCTAATTTTATTACTTATAAGCAGAAATTGATTAAATTTAGACCTGTAATTTTTATTTGTTTAAATTATTTTACTGCGATTGTATAAATAAAATTGTATAAAAAAAATAAAACCACAATAAAATATGTAAAATCTTTTCGGAAATAGAGTAGTTTGTCCTATTGAGTTTAGGTCTACTTCTATAATAACTTGGTTAAGGGTTAGTGCAGACCTGTCTAGTGTATTAGAAGTGAAATAAAAAATCGTATCCCGAATTTGTTTATTTAATTTGCCGAAAAGTTATTAATAAGGGTATAATTTTTTATTTAAGGTTAAATCTAAAAGTAACTGATTTTTGATAACATTATTACAATTAAAAAATCATTTTCCTTTGCACTTTTAGACTTTAGAATTGACAGTTAAAAAAACTGGTGTGGTTGAAAATGTGTTGTTTAAAACAACGAAAATATTTTCAAAATAAATTAAAATATATATGAACCATATTAAAACCACAATTATATAAGAAAAATCAGAATTATATGCCAAAAAAAATATGAAAGAAATTTGGATATACCAAAATATCGGAATTGGCTTTAAACTAGAAAAAACTGATAAGCAGACAATTGGAAATTGTTCCAAAATAAATTTTAGTTAATCATTTCAAAATTGACAAAAATTGAAATTAATAAAAATTATTAAAAAACTACCAAAATTATTGTAAATAATTGTAAAACCCCAAAACTCATAATACCAGATTAAAGTAAGCACAAATAAGAAAACAAGTGAAAAATGGCAATATTTTTGCCGTACTTTTTAAAGTTTTCGAAAATTTAAAATGTCGATCACCGTTGTCTTTTTGTCGCTATCTATTACCGTTTCTGAGTCATAGACAGACGGACGGACGAACAGAGCCGTTGTATAACAGTTTTTTTTTCAAAAACTAAAAAGATGCATATATAATGATTTACTGATATGTCGATATTAATTATTAAAACTTAAGTACTTTTTAATTTATTTCGGACATACTACTTACTTTTTTTAATTGTTTTATACTTTGTGAAAAAATGAAATTACAAAAAAATTTGAAAAATATTCTTTATTTTGGGTATAATAATTACAATTCTAAATTAGAAGAAACTAAATACATTGTTAATTTAGAGTTTTATATATTATCTTTCGAGTGGTGAAAATCCCATTTTAATATCTTGAATATTTTAAAAGTTGTTTAATTTAATTTAAAATCGTAATAAAATTTTAATTCATGTTTTTAAAAATTCCACAATTTTTTTAATATAATTTTGAAAAAACTTACTTTTTTTAATTGTTTTATACTTTGTGAAAAAATGAAATTACAAAAAAATTTGAAAAATATTCTTTATTTTGGGTATAATAATTACAATTCTAAATTAGAAGAAACTAAATACATTGTTAATTTAGAGTTTTATATATTATCTTTCGAGTGGTGAAAATCCCATTTTAATATCTTGAATATTTTAAAAGTTGTTTAATTTAATTTAAAATCGTAATAAAATTTTAATTCATGTTTTTAAAAATTCCACAATTTTTTTAATATAATTTTGAAAAAAATCGCAATTATAAAGTTTTTTATTACAAATTTAACAGTATTTTTTTTAATTTTTAATATAAAAATTTATCTAAAAAGACAATAATTTAAGAACAACAAAATTATTTAAATATTTAAAATAGAAACTAGCGGCGAAACTATGCGGGATTTGAAAAAAAGAGTAACAATAAAATTTGTACAAAATTTTATGTTCTACAACTTTGATATCTTGTAATTTTTCAAAAAATGCATAATTTTGGCAATTAAAAAAAAATATGAAAAAAATTAACTTTTTGATAAATCTGGCAACAATGGCAAAAGTTTTTAAAGATTTTAATTATCCGAAATTAAACTATAATGTATAAAAAATATATGTGTAAACTTTTATTGCCATCATATTTAGTGATGATAGCAACTGTCACTTCCGGTTGTCCGATTAACACTAAAATCTATGCAGGTCGTCTCCTTGCTACCCTAAATATGTATATAAAATGTAATCTCAATCGGTTCAGCCGTTTAGATGCTATCGTGTTAAGAAGCAAGCACATAGACACACACATTTTTTTTAAATTTGCAAATTGGGAGACCAATATTTTTTTTTTAAATTTCTTGACTGTCTTGATTTTAATTAACTACACTGGATGTATTTAGAATACATTTTATTACAATATTTTAGATATTTTGTACATAAACTTTATAATATACACATCATTTTGTATTAGACACAAAAGTACAGAAAATATTCAATCTCCAACCTGAAGTTTGATGATGTACGGCAAAATTGTGTTGAGAACGGCGTGAGAAATGTTAAGTACAAGGTTTATATTTATATGCATAAAATGTTTAATGCAATTTCTTCGTTACATACACAACACCCCGCAGTTTGCCAAACAATTTTCCAGTCTTATCTCTGAGGAACGGTGCCTATCCTCATGTAATACTAAATTATAGAGAGTATTCAGTCACGCCCTTATATCCTCTTTGTAACGTTATATCTGCAGATACATTATCTTTAAAAAATAAAATTATTACTTTTGTAAATTTTGTTTTTAATTATACAGGGTATTAAATAGATATAGTAAACAATTGTAAAAAAAAGTTGTTATTTTATTTAGCTTATGATACTTTTACTCATTTATCTTTTTGGCTTTGGGTAGATGGTCCTTTTTTTGAAACATTTTGCCAATTCTTCTTTTCTTCTCCCAATCTGCTTGACTATTTTCTACTATTTTATTAGTATCTTCATCACATGATATTTTTCCTCCCATATCGCTTTGTTCTGATTTATTAAATAACCAGAACATTTTAGTTAACTTTTTTGTTTTTTCTTATTTTCCTTATGTTCCCTTGTTTTTCACTATTTATTCCTTGCTTTTCACTATTCTTTTACTGTTTTTTTCCTTTTTTCCCATTTTTCTTATTTTTCCCTGTTTTTCACAAATTTCCCTAATTTCTTTTTTTTGCCCTTTTTTTCCTGCCCTTATTATTATCTATTTTTTTATATTTCCCTATATTTCCATATTAAATGCGTCCTTGTGGAAAAATACATTCCTGCTTCTTTTTTTTTATTTATCGTGGCAAAATGCATTCTTGCTTCTTTTTTTTAGAATGAGATGTTGAAAAATACATTCTTGTTTCTTTTTAGTCAAATATGCATTATTATTTTGTTTTTTAAAATCAAGTGAGCAAAAATACATTGTTTCTTTGTTTTCCTAAAAACGAGTGAAAAAATGCATTATTGCTTAATTTTCATTTTTTTTTCAAAGTCGAATATAAAACATTTTGTAATTCGATTGAGAAAATACGAATTAATTTTAAATTCGATGATGGAAAGACAAATCGTTGATTTTTTTTAAACAATTTAACTAAAGTTATTGCTTATTTTCCAAATTGGAAAGTGGAAAAATGTATTAGTGTCTTGTTTTTTAAATTCGTGGGTAAAAAAATGCATTGTTGGCTTGGTATTAAATATGTGGATGGAAAAATGTACTCTTGCTTTGGATTTCTAATTTTTATTTGGAAAATGCATATTCTTGTGTTTTTCAATTTCCTGTGTGAAAAAATTATTGTTGCTTTATTTTCCTAATTAGAGTGGAGAAAAATGCATTGTTGATTGGTTTTTAAATCTATGTATTTTTCCTATTTTTCCCTGTTTTTCTTTATTTTTCCTTGTTTTTCACCATTTCTCCTCACTTTCTTTAATTTTCCTATTTTTAATAATTCTTCCTATTTTTCTTGTTTATCATTATTTTTTCCATATTTGTCCCTATTATTATCTATTTTTGCCTATTTCCTTTTATTCCCTGCTTTCTCTTTTTTTTTCTATTTTTTTTTTAATTATCCCTGTTTTCCCCATGTTGGACTATTTTTTCTATTTCTCCCAATTTTTCACTATTTTCCCCTATTTTTCCCTAATTTTCCACTATGTTCTCAATTTTGGGTTTTTTCCTACTTTTCCTGTTTTCCATTATTTTTTCCTATTTTCCTTATTTTTCCTATTTTTCATATTTTTCCTATTTTCCTTATTTTTTCTATTTGTCCCTATTTGTACTTCTTTTGCCATATTTTCCCCATTTTTCTCTATTGTTCCCTATTTTTAAATATCTTTATTATTTTTTTCCAGCTTTTCTCGTTTTTTCCCATTTTTTTTTCTCGCAAAATCCTTTCTTAGTGGGTGTCTATGTTATGATCAGAACATGGACTATAGTTAATTACATGAATAACATTTTTAAAACTTTTTACCATTGTTGCCAAATTTTAAAAAAAGTCGATTTTATTCATATTTTTTTCTACTATATTAATTTTTGAAATTATGAAAAAATCGACAAGAATTTTGTCCCTAAATTATCTTCGATACCCTAGTTTTATTTTATAGTTTCGTATTCAAAGCCCTACCCTCAACTTGAAGTTTTCAAATAAAACTTTAATTTTTAATTACTGTTTTGATATTTTATTGCCATCGCTGATTTCTAAATTTAATTCTAATGACGTTTTGTTTGCAAAAAATCCATTTTCAGTGTTTTTTTTTCAACTAAAAATAAAATCTATTTTTTACGAACAAAATGGTTAAATGCAGATATATAAATATTTTAATCCAAGTTTATAACGATTTTTTTGGTTCTAAATATTAAGCATTTAATGGTTTTGTTTATAAACAGTTTTTAAAGGATTAATAAAAGACTAAAAAATAAAAATGGATAATAAATTGAGTTTAAACATTGTTTGGTAGAAAAGGGACGGTTTTTTTTAAAGGAATTTTTTTTCAATTTTTCTGCTTATATTCATCTATAGATTGATACATACCAATTTTAAATATCGTTGTCTTTCTCATTAGAGTTTAGGTATCAGCTGAAAAAAAAATAACACGGAGCAAGAAATAAATGTTTGTTAACGTATTCTGTGATTTTATTTAAAACTGAACATCGGAACACACACATTGTTTCATTTTCGAGAACGCGGCTGTGCTTTAAAAAGCTTATTTCATTGTTAACACATGTTTCCTCACATATTATCTGAAGCGGAATTGTCAATATTTATATACGTTTCGAAAAAATCAGTAAAAGCAACCCTTTTTTCTCATACGTAGAGAAAATGTTGATTGAACTGATTGCTTTTGTTGGAGTGGTAAATTTTTGTTGATTAGTTCAATTGTTTATCGTGCTCTTTAATCCAGGCCTCTAAAACAGTATAAAACCTCATCTCAACCTTTATTTTTCAAATACTACATTTTATAATTTTTTTAAGGGTTACATATTTTTCTAATGGCAGTTTTTTAATGAATGAAAAAAATTAATTCCTGAAATTCCAATTTTATGGACAGTTAGGGAACTCTTAAAGCTGTACATACATTGTTGCGAAAAAATAATGGGTTAGTTTTTTTCTCTGAAATTTACAACCTTTACTGATATTCCTTATAATGCCGGCAGGTACTTAGTTAAGAAGGAATATTGTGGAATATATTTTAGCTATAATTTTAGAAAAGTAGATTTCTTTTTATGCTTTAATAATTTATTTATTTGCTACACCAGCCTGGAAGCCTACAATTTAATTTAACTTAATTTAATACGTTTATATACCGGGTATCTCATTATATTTTCTGGTATTTCAAGAGCTTATAACTTTTAAATAAATAAAAACAGATAATTCAGTTTTCACTGAAATACTTCACAATGATACAAGTTCTGTTGATAATCATAAAAGTTTGTTTCTCACTTCTTATTAAACAAAAAACAAAATGGCGTTTTTTAAAATTTTGTTTTGTTTGTTTTTTTTTTTTGTATATAACTCCCTATATATTTTCTGGTGAGACGAAAGCTATCTGCCGGTATAAGGTTTTTTAAAATCGATGCAGAATTAACTGATCAATTAATGTTTAAGCAAATTTATAGTCAGCAATTCTGGATGTCACAATTCTTGTATCTAATTTTTTTCACTAGATTTTTGCATAAATATTGCATTTTCCGATAAAGATCCGAAAAATATTTGGTTTTATGAATTGATCATGTAGTCATAGTAAATGTTCATTCAAAATATAAAAATTAGTAAAAAACTACGAAACCTAATTTTTCAATGCAAATGGATGTAACTGCATATTTGAACGTATTTTTTAATTATAATCAATTTTTTTTAGTAACAATTGCCAATATTTTCAAAAATAAAGAAACCATTAGTTTCCAAATTATATGAGATTTTAATTATTACGAAAAATTGTTAAAAAGAATAATTTCGGTTAATCCTTGTTTCTTTTCGATAAAAACAAGTTCATATTATGAATTTTAAAGTCTGTCTGTCTGGATGTAGCTTTTTTCCTGGACTGTATCTAGAATAATTAGATTGATTTCCAAACTTTTTACTTAACACAAATTATTGATTATATCGTATTATAATCACCATAGATTTAGTAGATAGATTGACGAAGAAAAAATATGGCAAAACATTTTTTATAATTACAACTATAAAAATGTGGGGCAAAAGTGTAGACCAATGACAATCTAGATACGTATTGGTATATTATTTTTATTAATTAAAAACCCATAGTAGTAGAGAAGAAATACTCTAAAAAATAAAATATACAATTAAATGGTCGTACGGATAATTTATTAAGGTTAAAGTGTAAGAAAAACGTAAATACTTTTTAATACAAGAGATTATTTAAAGAAGTCTTTACTTTTGAATATAAGAAATATTGAAGCTCTGTAAAAAAAGTAAATATTTTAATTGCAATGATTAATATTATGTAGGCTTAGCTTTATGAAACAAAAGTCTAAAGATTTTATATTAAAAATCCAGAAAGCGAAGCGTCATTCGTCGACAATTTCATTATTTTTACACAGCGTTAAGCAGCCACTGCACTTTGGTCCAAATGAATGTTCTATCTGTACGATAGTCAAAAACAGAGATAAAACATTATATTTTTATAATGTATACTGAAATGATGGTAGAACATAATAAATCGATTCGTAATTAAACGCTTCTACATGTGGAATCAAATCGCGTTATCACGTATGTGGTCACTCCTCCGTAAACTAGATATAAAGATAAAGTTGAAGCAAATTGAGAACTTCATTAGTTTTTCATTTTTCTACAAAGTTAAAAGTAATTAACAAAAATATTAAAGAATACTGACATTAAAATTGCTTGAATTGTCATATTGGAACACCGTCAGCACTAACCAAAACTAAACTTTTTTAAAAACACTCGACGTACGTTTCGTTAACTATGATAGCATAAATCAACTCTTGAGTTTTGGTTAATGCTGACGATATTCTTTAACAATATAATTGCTTTTAAGACAATGATTCATTATCAAATGAGAAAGAGTTTAATTTCCAAAAAAAAATTCACTTTTAAAAAGATACATAAACATTAGAAACAAAAAATCTGTTATTTTAATTTTAAATGGTTATATTGGATTAAAACTTTTGGCCTGCTAGATTATGAACTTGGCTAGCATGCAGCCCAGTTTTGACATCTGTTTTAAGAGCGTTTAATGAAATTAACATTTATTCAGAAGTTGCGTGTGCTTGCCCCATATATTTCGGGCTGGAAATTAATTTGTCAATTCTAATAAAAATAAATCTTTTAAAGGTTTAGATTAATTATTGTATCTCGGTTTGAATCACTTGTTGTTTCGTTTAACAATTGATTGATGCTGTTAAAAAATATAGTAGATGATAGATGATATAATCGGAAGTGTTTTTAATAGAAACGTTTAAAGAAAATATTCATGTGTAATATTTTGGCCAATTGTTTTCGGTAATGAAACTGACTAATTTTTCAATTAGCAGTAAAAAATTGATTCTCAGGATGTAGGAAAAAAACATTTATATAACGAAATATTTAAAAATCATGTAAAAAATATTATAAAAATGTAAGCCTTTCTGAATTTAAAAAATGGAAATTTTGGAACATATTGATATTTCAAATGTCCAAACCAGATATTCCAAACTGGGCTGGATCTCTGTTTCTATTTCGTGATTTTTTTTTATTTTTTCCTGTTTTTTTTGATTACCTTATATTTTGGTTTCTGCTCAACTATATGCTATATTTTTTACTGAGCCTGGTTCACAGCTTTGTATATTTTCTCTGTATCACCTACTGTAGGTACTGTTCCAATTGTTTAAAATTTATTAATACAAAAAAAAATCCTAGATCTTTTTTATTTAATTACTGTATTATTATCCTTTACCAATCTTATATCTGAGAAATTCTCAATATTATAAAAAATTCTCCTTATCTCTTTGGCACTAAGTAAATTCCCATCATAATCATAATGACAACCTTTTTTCTTTTTTTTTAAATTTCTTTTCAGGACTTTACCCACCCGGATTGCTCATCACCAATTTGACATCTTACCCACTTATGAGAAATTTCCACATCGATTACCCGAATTTCGTATTCATACAGTATATTCTCTCAAATATAGTATAATTACCAAATTTGTTAATTATAATTTTAAATTACTTCGGTCCGCACCGGAAGTATTAAAAATCATAAAAAAAAAATTTGAAATTTTTTTTTGCTTAAAATGACTTTTCTCGAGGTTTTGAGCCACACGATTAGGTGAAAAAAAAATTCATGTCCGTCTGTCTGGATGGATGGATGAATGTATGTGGAGACGATAACTCAAAAATTCCAAAAATATCGAAACAGGCCATAAGACCTTTTTCATGTCCTAATTATTATAAAATTAATTCGCTTAAAACTTTTTTCGATTTGACCTTTATGGATAGGAGGGGGTTGAACTTTTTTCATATTTTAATTATTATAAAATTAATTTGTATAAAACTTTTTTTTTCCGACCTACGGGGCTGAAACTGGAGGGAGTTGAAATATGGGGCCATTTGTAATGATATACTAATTTAAAAATAATCTCAATTTTCGGGTTGATTCTATTAAAAAAATTACAAACATGACAACAGAAAACTACGCATAAAAATAAATTTTAAACCCTGTTCACCTCCTCTTCTTTATACTTATACCCCTTATATTTCAACTCTTGCAACACTCTTCCTTCTTCTAATCAGCTTTGTCTATTTATTTCTTCAATCTTTATCCTCTCTTCCTTCTTCAAAATTCTTCTTAAATTGCTTCTTTTGACATTACTTTTATTTTAAACTACCTCCATTAAATTAATCCAATTTTTCCAAAAAAAAAATAACTTCTTTTAAAACTTTTTTTTAAATCCTTTGTAAATTTTACACTATTTCTTATTGCATTTAACAACCTTCTTTTTCTATAAAATATTGTGACAACATATTTTAAAAGATTAATTACATCTGTTTTTTATTTTTTTATAGAGCCACCATCAATTTTTAAAAGACTAAAAAAATGTCTTCATGTCGATACATTTCGTGTTGAGTTAGTTCTTGTGTTTATTGTTAAATGAATGTTTCGGGCCAAAATAGTAAAAACATCATATGTTTTTACCCCGTGTAATATTTTTCTATATAACAAAAACTCTTCAAATTTTCTAACCTATCAACACAAAAAAAATCATATAAGTATTAATGCAACTCCTAACTTTTCACTTCCTAACTTGATAATTACCATTTTTGTCATTCTCGATACTCATACAGTGCGCTGGAATAAATTCCCTATAATATCTATACAAAACCACAATACGTCGCCTCCAAAACTAAACCAAATCGATCATTATATCTGTAAATAATTTTTTTATTATTTATTAAGCTATTATATATCTAATGCGTTCTCTGACACATATAATTTTGGAATTAATTGTAGAAGTTAAAGAAACAAAAGATGACCATCTTCCCATCGGCAAAACAAAAGCTTAGAAAATGTCAGCTATTAAGAGAAGAACTAAAGGTGGGTTTTAAACATAGGCATAGGCGTTATATTGCTTAATGTAGTTAGACACCTACACTGTATAATCAATAATTTCAATATAAAATTGCTCGTGTTCGCCTGTGCTGCTAATTGTCGTAATTAAGTTGATATGAGGTAAATTGCGTCAGATCTCAGGAGAGTTGGTTGCCGCTATACATCACATTCACACCACCCATTACCTTAACATACCAAACGATAACGCCATTCGTTAGAATGTTTAAAATCTACCTCACATAGATTAAAACACGCAAATATATCTTAAAAGAAATTAAAGTCGTTTTTCTTATTAAATACGATATGTTTCAATATAGTAACATAAATAAGATGGTTTTTCACTTTAATCTGCAATTTTACATTATTAAAATTAGAAAACACGTTAAATTTACGATATTTTACAGTTTAATATCTTTATTAAACTATTTACAATGTGTAGTAATTTAGAAACTGCATAAATCTTAAATTTTAATCACTTAATATGCTATCTTTAAATTACAGGACATAAAGATTATTAACGGTCAGCCTCCCTGATATATCTTTCCAGATAATCAAAAATCTTTGACTACCAACATTAACTTCATCCAAATAGCTTCCACTATATACTTATATTTTTATTTCCTGTAATTAAGTAATAGTAAAATTATATCTTCTAATTAAAACAAACTAATGGTGTCGTTCCTCACGGCAGGGGTGTATGTTTTACTATAATGTTACGATATTGGCTTTGCTGGTTGGATAACTAAAACCGAACTGTGTTATTTTGCATAGAGGAGATACTATTTTTCGCACTTGCTTTTTATAGTATAAAATTATAACTTTGAATTTCATTGTTTTTTATTTGTATAAAATTTAAATAATAAATAATCCCTCACAGTCCTTACCTGTATATAAACTTGAATAACCACGCGATTATATTCTTTAACAGTACCCAAGGTAATAATTTAGTCAGCGTAAATTTCTGAAATCTACACGAGACTAAAACTAAAGCCTATTAAAAACGTGCGAGACAAACTTTTTAATATAGTTAAATGCATAGCGCTGTCCAATACATTAAGCTAGCTTTACAATGCTAAGATTTTATTATGTCATTAATATTTTCTGGAAAAAGAAATTATTTATTTATTAGTCTGAGATTAGATTTACTACAAAATCTTATCATATTAAATATAAAATGTTTTGTTTTTTGTTGACCAACTTGAAATAATTGTTGAACATTAATATTTATGTTAAAAAGTTAACAACTTTTTCATTTTAGCCTGGAGACTTGTATTTCATCACGTTGTATCATTATGACAGTCTGGCACGAATTGTTGTAGAGGGCAGACCAGATATCAATCGTGCAAGTATAACTGTGACGTAGTGTGAATGACGTAGTGTGAATGTCAAAGGGCGGAAACATATCAACCAGATCAAAGACCTCAACAAAAAATGCAGTGCTGATAAAAGGAATGTCTCGGATCCTGGAAAAGTGTTAGTAAACGAATTTCAAAAAGATAGTGAGAACCTAGTAAACAGAATACCAAAATTGAACTATCAGAAAGTTCTGGAATTTTTATCTCATCACGAGGGTAAGGAGAAAAGAAATGGTGTAAATATAAACCAAAGGGGGATGAAGCATTTTACCCTCCCTTAGAAGATCAATACAGACATCTATAGAACAAAATATGTAAAATATACTGAAATTACTAGAAGGGAATACTAGTCATAAAGAAGCCCAAGAGAAAGAACGTTCAAGACCTACACAAAAGCACACAAAGCACACGACAAACAAAGTAAGGAGAAAACATTTGTGTAAAATACAATACAAAAGTAACAGAGAAGACTCTCCAATCTTTTAAACAAATAGGCATGGAGACAATGTAAGAATCCTAAACAATACCCTCATCCTAGTCAAACGCTAAGAACACAAACAGAATACCATCGAAACAGAGACAGAAAATTAATGTTTAAGTAAACCGCCCAAAAAGAGAAGAAATCCAAGAAGAAATCTATTTCACAGAATCGGACGAGGAGAATTTGAGAAAGTATGGAGCCCCGAGATAATAATGAGTGTATTGGTGTCTAACATCAACCTAGAAAAAACAAAATTGGTGAAGTTAGAGGAAAAACTTAAAAAATATAGAAATGGAAATATTGTATCCAGCGCCACGAAATAACAAGTGGCCAAGGAAAAAACTCTGAACAATTCATATTGCTCCAAAGGTGGAGGCATCTCTTCTGAACGAAAGTATGGAGAAAGAAAATGAGAAAAGTCCATTTATACGACCCAAACAGAAGTGAAGGAAGGTCTAGTTCTCATTTGTATTGGATTTATACTAAGCTGTGTATTGTACTGCAACATGGCTTACATGGTGCCATGATCATTCTGTAATGAGTTATGTAGCGAAAATTTGTGAGGATCAACGAAGCTTTGTTGTTTAAAGCTTAGTATTTTCTTGAAATAATGCATTGATTTTTGAATGAAATTGAAATTGGTTCTTTCTTAGTTATTTAATTATATAGAGTGTCTTGAGGTATACTAAAGTGCAGATGTTTAATATTACAATGCTAGAATATGTTGTTTTGGAGAGAGATGAGTGTAAAAATTATAATTTTTATAAATAAGTCGTAATGGGTAGCTACGACTCTGTCCATCCCAGTACAAATTTGCACTCGGAGACCTTGTCTTGATAAGGTTGGCAATTACCTATCTTGTTGTTTTATCGTTGGTTAATTAACGTTAACACTTTGAGATGTAACAATTTAGAAAATACTATTTAACTAATACTAATTTTTAAATAACAATATCATTAGATATTTCATAAAATTATAAAAGCTAGCTTAAGTTCACACATGAGGAAGTTTACCAGGATTGAACTCTCTTATAAATGAGGTATTACACGCATATTGTTGTAAATTAAAAATAAATTTTAAAATGGCACTGTCATCTTTGATGATCACATTAATACACAGCCGTGCATAAAGTTAGTGTCACCTCACGATTTGCATGTATTTCAGAAATGCTTTATTGATTTTTTTTCGGTTGTAACATAATTTACTACCAGTGCGCAATGGTTTTGTCGTAATTGCTTGAATAAAAAAAGTTGCTGTTATTTGTTTAAAGTTTATTGAAAATAATGAAATTGAAAAATTTATTTTGATATGCTTCTTGTACAGAATTTTTAAGGACTTCAGTAATGAGGATAACAGCTTGCAAAAAAACGAGGCATGCTTTGGAATAGATTTTGGATCACATCTTGCGGAAGATTGTCCTATTCCTGCACCAGTATGTAGCGCAGCTCTCTAGAATTTCTAGGAACTGGCACATGTCACCATAAACGTCTCCCCATCTTATCTTAAATATGTTTAAGTCTGGACTTCTAGCAGGCTAAACAAATCATTTGATTTCAACCTCGTCTAGATAAGCAATAACTATCCCAGCAGTGTGCATAAATGTTGCGTCTAATCCAAGTGGAACCATGAACAGTATAGCATGGTCTTCTGGAACCTATATCAGGTAGTTACATATTCGCATTTAAAGTCCTATTCTGGATAAAGACTAACTTCATGTGAACTTCATCTGTCTGAACTCGTAAGACAAAATAGCGATGCATCGGAAACCAATACTCGACTTAAATCCTCTTTTGTCCTAGTCAAGTGTTCTCGTGAAAAAATCAACCTGGCAATCCAGAGTTCACGGGAAAGTGGCGGTCCAGTACCCGCAGTTCGAGAAGATAACCCAGCAAGGATGAAGTCGTCTCCATACAGCAGCATGAAGTCTCCTCCTAACTATCCATTCACTTATCTTTACTTTTCTCACTTCTTGCAGATGCTTTTGAAGGGACACTGTAACCATTCGGTTTCTCAAAGCGCTAGAAATGACAAAGCACTCGTCTCTAGCTGTTGTAGTCCTTCCTCGTTCTAAACCAGGTCTTCGTGTGAACAGACCGCTGATATACTCTTTGCAAACTGGAGAGACTTACAACAAAGTTCCTCTGCCACAATTTGTGCCGCAATAACAGGATTTATAGCCATTTCAATACACTTACAATGGATTTCAGAAGTTTGGGTGAGAGTCCCTTTTTTGGTCACATACGCTTATCAAAACAACAACTTTTTTTATTCAAGCAATGACGACAAAATCGTCGCACTATGTTAATAAATTACGTTACAACCAAAAATTCTAAACATTTCTGAAATACATCAAAATTACGAGTTGATCCTAATTTTATACCCGATAGTGTATTTATTACGAAATTAATTATGTTAAGGCTTTAATTTATGTAATTGAACTTCCTGTCTGCCTGTCTGTCTGTCCGCGCTATTACTCAGGAACCACAACAGATAAAGACAAACGGACAACGGCAATGGACTCAGCATACCTTTTCTGCGACTTCCGGTTTAAAAATGGAGAGTTATAAGTTATATGATTTTTTAGAAGTGTCATTTGTCTGCTTACCAGCGGGCGCCGCTAACATATTTTAAGTTGACAATAGGCTCAGATGTATTATTATTGGTTTCTTTACTTGCCACAGTTATTTTTGTTGTAATTTGTAAGACATTTTAACTTCCACAATAATCTAAATTGTGTCCAATTATAGAGAATTTTTTTAAATATCAAGTGAAAAACAAAACATTTCTATGCATTTCTGAGTAATATTTATATTAGGTTCATTACTGATGTAGGCAAATTTTTATATTATAATGGATTTTGTATGAATTTTTATTTAACATCGCGTTTTTTTATATCCCTAAAATGTTCTCGTAAGCTGAAAAGCCGTTCAATCTTTGGAAGATTCCTTCATGACTCAGGGCATCAGAAAACCGCTTCCCTTTATCTCCCTAGTCTATAATTGGTTTCTTTCGACTGTATGTTGCTGACTTCTCATATAAATTGAAAATAAGAATAAAATCTTTTTCGCAATTGAACTAAAATTCACATAAAATTTTTATTATTATTTTTGGCACTTATTTATTCCAAACATGAATTAAGCTTAATGCAATACCACTTTAAAGAAGTATTGACAGGTTATTTATTAACAAATCTATGCTGTTATAGATATACTCTTGTTTGATTATTTGACTAAAATCGAGCATATCGTGCTTATTTATACCCACATTTACTTTCTGGTAATTACTATGCTCATTAGTATTGGTAAAATAATGTTTTTACATAAGTATACCCAAAGCAATATTTACGAGTTAAGTGTAACGCCAGCCAATTATTTGGAAAGCAGAAATCATATTTTTTTAATCAAACAAATTTAAACATAATAAACGCAGGATTATTGATCAAAGCATCAATTGTGTTTAACATTTTGATGGGTTATGTAAATAAATAAAAGATTTTTAAATAAATAATCCTAAATCCTCTTATGGTATGTACCTTTACTCCGCGTTATATATATATAAGCTCTAACAGTACGTTAAAATCTAAAATGTTAACTACTGGTGTATTGCAACCCCAAAATAATTTCTGGAAAGAGATTTATAATCGTTTCCTGTATACACCATTCTACTACGTGCGACAACTAAGAACAAAGATGTTCACGCGCTTATGTCATTTTATCCGGTTCAAGTAACTTTCAAAGGATTATAACATTGGTATATGTTTGTATATAGTATCTTCAATTCAAGAAATTATACAATGTAGAAATGTAAAATAACTTGTTAAATTTTTTTTATTTTTATTTTTTGAATTTTTAACACTGTTGTAATAAAATCTTAAACATATTTTATCCATAATCAGTTCTAGAATAAAAAAATTTGAAATTATTACAAAGAACGATGAAACAGAGAATACAAATAATGCGGTTAAAGTTACCAAAAAATAAACCATTCCAACGTAATATTCGTTGCCCACAACCCAAAAATTTATATAAATTAAAGATCGATCTTACAACAAAAAATTTTGATTTAAACTAAAAGTTTCTATCATGTGCGCGACAAAACTTTTTTAAAGTTTTTTTTGCGCGTAAAAATCTGATCCAGTTGTTGTGTTGTGCCTGAAATAATGCCACGAAAAAATATGGCAATTGCAAGTGTGCAGCCTTTATTTTGATGAAATCTATACAAAACAGAATAAAAAAATAATAAACCAAATAAAAGCCGACAGATCTATAGTAGATCCAGTTTATTAGCTGACAAAAAATTGAGTGATCATTTTAAGAATTTTGTTCGCATATCTTCCAACGATTTTGAACTTTTAATTAATAGGATTGGATCAATAGTAGGGATATGAATTGAAGAAAATGTGTTCCAGTTCAGTAAAGATTAGCCGTTACTCTTCGTTTCTTAGTTATTGACAATGTTGAATAAAACAAAATTTTGAATATATTACTAAACACGCACTAGTATAACATTATCGTCTACACTGCGGAAATTTACGCGGAAATATTCTTTGATCTTTGCCAGAAACCGACAACCGGCGGAGCGTGTTTTCAGTCCTTTTGCGAGAAGTAGTTTGCCCGGTACACATTTGAGTATTTTTGCGCGTAAATCGTTTATGCGTGCACGTTTGCTCTAATGAATACGCACCTTAAAGGCAACAGTAAGTTAGACTAACCAAATAGTAATTGAAAAATTGCTTGTATAATAAATTACAATAAAGAATTAACTGAAAATAATTTATTAATATTATGGTATGGTGTAATTGGAAGAGTACCTTGTTATTGTAAAGGTTCGGGTTCGATTTTCGATCCAGAGTGTTTTTTATAGTGATAGTAGAAAAATATTTATTACAGATCTATTATACAGTGTGTCCACTTAAGTTCTCAACATATGGGAAACTTTTTTATTATTAATTTTACGAAAAATAGTTATTCCTTATATGTTCATTTTTTATATAGACTTTATAAAGTTCACTTCGCACTTTGCTACAAGAAAAAAAATAAAAGAAATATTGTTTTAAGAGGCTGTGATTTTATATTTGGTAAATATTATTTCCAAATAATATTTACTTTATTCGAGCAAAATTTATATTTTTTGACGCACCTCGAAGACGGGTCAAAAAAATAATATCTGATGGTTGTATTTTATGTTTTAGACCATGAGGAACTATTTTTCGTAAAATTAATAATAAAAAAGTTTCCCAGATGTTGCGAACTTAGTGGACAAAAAAAGTAAAAATGATTGTTTTCTTAAACAAAGGTTTCGCTAACATTTTAAACAAAAAACCTTAATTCTAAATAAGCAATAACATTTTTCTTGTAATTAAACAATTGTGCTTTGAATAAAATTATTTATTTTGACAATTATATGCCTTTATTTGTAGAATTAAGATTCACTTGACACAATTAAATTAGGATATTTTAATTAAACAAAATTAATTGTAGATATTATAATTCCCTATTAAGTGAATTATACCATAATTCATACAATTAAATCATAATTTTCTCTACCTTATAGGTGTTACTCAAAGCAAACATGATTGATTTCATTCAATTAGATAATTGAATTCGCCAAATTATGTGTTTTATTGCTCGATACGAATTAAATAATTTAGTTAGCAGAAATATATATTATTAGATTAATTCTTTCTCTGTGTCATGCAGTTAACAGTAACTGATGTACAGGGTGATTCATTAAGGGTGGCGACTGGCCAGATCTCGGAAATAGTTTGTCTTAGAATTTGGAGAAAAAATTCTTATTATGTAAAGAGTGGCCCAAATAATAATTGATAAAGACAATTAAGAAATTGAAATTATAAACATTTAATTTTAACAACTTAATAACTGTGAATACATATATATTTTTTTTTTCTTTATTTATTTATTTATTTTTCTTTTTGAAAATATAAGGTCCGAAATAGATGCCTGAAAATAAATAAAAGACACATATGAGCAATTATTATCATATTCATTTAGATCGTAATCAAATATAATTTAAACGTTCGTAGTTATCGTTTTCTCCTTTTAATTTTACTTTATTAAATCAATAAGAACATAATAATTAGTAATTATGTAAATACCAATTCAATTAAACAATATTTATCAATATACATTAAGGGACAGAATCACGCAACAGTGCTTTGCATTATTTCAATTCAGTAATATTAATAAATATACACTGAGGGGCAGAATCACGCAAGAGTGTTTTTCATTATTTCAATGAAAAGGATATTAGGGGCAGAATCACGCAAAATATCCTTCTACCAGCTCTAGGGGCAGAATCACGCAAAGTACTCCGTTCGTACACTGAGGGGCAGAATCACGCAACTGTGTATCTAATCATTTAAATACCAAGGATATTAGGGGCAGAATCACACAAAATATCCTTCTACCAGCACTAGGGGCAGAATCACGCAAAATATCCTTCTACAAGCTCTAGGGGCAGAATCACGCAAAGTACTCCGTTCGTACACTGAGGGGCAGAATCACGCAACTGTGTATCTAATCATTTAAATACCAAGGATATTAGGGGCAGAATCACACAAAATATCCTTCTACCAGCACCAGGGGCAGAATTACGCAAAGTCCTTCACAAATGGAACATCTACAGAGTACTAAGGGCATACTAATCGATATACTGAGAACATGATTTTTGTCTATTCAGGCGAGACCCAAGGGTCTGCCGTCCACTTGAAACTTATAACCGCGATGGTTGCATATTTGGGAATTCGTGTGTGGTTTCGAATATTCAATATTCGAAATAAAATAAACATTTATACTAATAAGAAAATGCATTTTTACAATTATAAAATCGGCCCTAAAAAATTGCTTAAAAATATTTTTAAGGTCGTAAATTTCCGCTAGGTGGCGCATTCTATCACTTACAAAATAGAATTGGGATTTTTACAAAATATTCCCTAATTAAGGTTGGTAAAAAATATTAGCTTCAGAAACTGCTGATCTTAGTCTAAAACTTTTGTCTAAGTCATTTTTCTGTATCACCTATTTTTAAGTGGCTCTTGTTTCCATATACCTGAAACGATTTTCACAAACGTAGACTCCACGTAAAGAGCATTTAAGGGAGATTTAGAAACAGAAAATAACATATCATTTAATCTTTCAATCGGCAACTACAGATCGTTATATGATACCAAACTCTATTTATAATTTTTTTTGAGAAATTTCAAACGCAATTCTATAACTATAACCAGTTTATAAAAAGATAAATAATATGACTTATTGACCTGTCCAAATGCAAACTGATATCTTTTGTCATTCGTAGTATTTTGGCATTTTTATTAAATTTTTGATTTTTGATGAGTGTTGGCTCACCCTGTAAGTTGCATGAAGTCTACGTTTGTGAAAATCGGTTCAGGAATATGGAAGTTACAGTTCTTTTGACGTCAATGAAAGTACACTTCCCCCACCACTTAAGAACAGGTGATCCAGAAAAATTACTTAGACAAAAGTTGTAGAATAAGGACAGCACTTTCTAATGCTAATATTTTTTACCTTAATTTGGGAATATTTTGTAAAAACCCATTCTATTTTGTAAGTGATAGAATGCGCCACCTAGCGGAAATTTACGACTTTGAAAATATTTTTAGGCAATTTTTAGGGCCGATTTTGTTATAAGAATTTTTTCCCAAATTCTAGGACGAACGATACGGCCGGTCGCCACGCTAAATGAATCACCCTGCATATCGTCTGGATGCGTCAAAAATTTAAAGTTTAATTTATTGATATTTTAACTAAGAAGTAGGCTAATGGACTTTCAAAAGTTATAGTTGATGATCCATTGTTTCTGGCGAAAAGGAGCTTTAAAAAATTTGTAAGACACAGAACTTGCAGATGATTTGAAGCCGGTTGTCTATCTAAGTGAGTTACAATGACAGAACCAAATATGTTTCAAGTTTTAAACTCGAAATCTTTCGTGTAGGAGTTGGATGTACGTCCCACACGACCATTACCCACAATGCATCAACACATTCTTATTTTCTTTATTTTGTTAATGTTTCTTTGGTTTAATTCGTTTTATTATGTGACATAAAAATACCGAGATTCAGGTGATAATTAGTACCTAATGGGTGGTATATCAAGGCTTTAAGGCGATTATTTTTTTTTGGTGTTCGGACGAACTAAATATTTGATGTATTCATAAAAATGATTGTTTAATACCTCCATTATTATATCATTATTATAGGGAATTTGTATGCAGTAAAAATCACTTTGGTATAATTTTGTAGGTTTGTAATAGTTGGGTTGCTAACATTAAAAAATCATTGATTAATTTAAGAATATGTGCCTTGCTTTAATATGACTATATTACGAGTTTTTCACGATACAATATTTTGCGCAAAAATTCTTTATAACAGTTTCTGAAAAACCACCTGGTTTTTTAAATACATACTTCTGCATTTTAATACATTGTATGTTTAATGGAATTTGTACTTAAAAAGTAATAAAATTTATTACATTGAATCGAAAGAGAATTTGAAACTCGATTTGATGTTCATTAAATTGTACAAAACTACTTTAATTGCAATTCAACGCAGAAAATTATACCTGGATTAAAAAAATATTTTTCAAGATTATTAAATATACTCTTAATTAAAAATGTTTAAAAATTTAAATATAAACTTTGTCTAAACATCTTTCTTTATGTTATACAGAGTGATAAAAATAAAGCGGTCATTTCGTTACATCATTCTCAAATTTTGCATTTTAGGTTTATCTAATTAAAATTAAGAAGATGAATGATTTTGAAAAACATTAATAATTCTGTTAAATGGTGAACTTAAATTTAACTCCAGTCATACTATTCTAAAAAATATAAAACATATTTTATAAATTAAAATTATGATGTATTAGTTTTTAATTTTAATAAATATTAATGAGCTATTTACAATTTTAATAAATCTTCAAGTTTAAATGAAGACACACAGGCTTGTTTTTCAATACTTTTTTAATGGAATAGAAAGGACAGGAAAGCAACTAAAATAAATAATTGTATCGGTAAAATAACTTATTAAGACTAATGTAGTATAAAATCAATAACTAATTTTTAATTGAAATAGGTAATTATGGTTATTAAAGACATTGATAACATAAGCAATTATATTAATTAAACATTTATAAAAAGAATATAATGTAGCAGAATCCTTTCTAATAGTTATATATACCAAGGGTATAAATAGATGTTTATGCCCTAAAGGCGATAATTTTACAAACTCGAGGGCCTCTATTTATACTCGTGGTGGATACAAACTTTTATGTTCGTTATTGCATGCACAATATTAATATTCCTGATAAAATAGTTCTGGAGAATTCCAGTCCCATAAAAATAACTCAGCATATGAATTAAACTTATCTAAAAATGCGATTCATGTTTATAACAAAGACTTAACATTGGTAGAATTGAAACAAACCTTGATTGAAACGTAGACTTACATCAAAATTGTACTCAAAGTAATTAGCAAGATTTCATTGAAAGCTCTAAGATGTCTAAAAGCCCCTGTACAATATAAATCGATAAAATATCCATTCTCAGCTTTCACCTATTTAGAATTCAGTCATTATGTCAACAACCCTCACAAACCCCATTTCTTGATGTCACGCCTAGTGATCATTACCATCCAGGGCTTCTGACCTTAAATGAATTTAGGCAATTATATTCATTCCTAAATATAGGTATACATAATAACCTATAAATTTATTTCCAAACAGATCCCCAAAAACGAAACTCTTTTAGGTTAAGTCAAGATAGGCTTAAGGAATCGTAATCTATTAGTAAAATAAATAAAACAAGAATGAAGTGAACAGCGCTATGAGGAAAATTAATTTATTTCAAAATGTTTGCCAAGTAGTAATTTCAATAACTAATAATGTATAAATATTGTCACGTCTTTCGTTTATGGTTTACATTAATCAGAAACAATCTGTGCATATTTCTTAGAAAAGTACAGTTTGTAATCGTTATCGAGTGTCAGTTGGTATGCCAGATGCTTCATTATTTTCGTATTACTTGTAAAGCGTGTTCAAACAATGCATACATACAATAGATATACTTGAGACACAAATTACTTATATACTCGAATTAGTAAAATCCGAATATATATAGTGTGTCCCAAAAATTTTGCACCATATGGGAAACTTTTATTAATGATTTTTTTAAAAAGAATATTCTTGATAAAAGTTGGTGCTTCACTTAAAACATGATATTAACTTAAAATATTTAAAAAATATGATCATATTTTTTTAAAATAAGGGTTCTTTACTCTTGGAACGAATTCATATGGTAGATTTTTTACAAAATGTTTAAAGTTAATATCATGTTTTAAGAAAACCGCCAACTTTTATCCAGAATAATTTTTATTCAAACACCCATAAGTTTTCGATAAGGTGCAAACTTTTTGAGACACACTGTATATAACTTATTACGTTATGGGGTGATATTATGATTATAAAGTTTATCCATTTGTTATTTTTTCTTTATACATATCTAATCTTTTTTTATTAAAATTTATTATTTGATTATTGCAGTAAATAAGTAATTTTTGTTTGGAGAAAGACTTTTATCAATTTTCTACACAAAATTTTAAAAATGAATTACATTTGTGTATATTCTCACTAGCATTTACCTATTTTTGTATTATTTTTTGTATTGGTGACAGGAATAAAAATAGGCACAAAGTTGAGAGCGGCTCCTTCAGCAGGCAATAAATTTTTTATAATTTTACAGTCAACTTCTTTTTTTTAAATATGTAATGAAATTACTTTTCTCCTGGCCGCCAGTGATTTGATCGATACCATAACGACCCTGTAGTATCTTTTTCTCCACTGAAGCTGCCCGTGCAAGTGGCCTTCACATTATAAACGGAAGGTGGCGCTAGAGGTAATCCTAAATCTGGATTAAGGTGCCAAAATACCGCTTGGCGACACAAAGAGCGTAAAAAATACATAAAAATAGTGACTGGTTTGCATTTAGCTGTCTAGTCCTTTTTTTAAATAACTGAAAAATAGTGACTGGCGTACATTTTTTAAATAATAATAAAACATTTTACCCTCTTACGAGTAAACCCCAGAAGCCAAAGGCTTGTGCGTGGAAGGGACGTCTATTATTATTATTTGCCGTGGCGCTAAACTATAGTGTCTTTGCACTTGCAGTAGTCTATTTATTCTTCTTTTTTTTAATACATAAAAATAGTGACTGGTTATTTATATTATATTGAGGCAATATAACTTTGTGCCGAAATTGAAATATTAAACAACTTATTAAAAAAAATTCACCTCTTTATCTGAAAAGTCTGTGCCACCATATGTTAATCAAATCCTCATGACCTTATTGTATTTTGAAAAAATTTTTTCTGCCAAATGAATTTTTTTATGATTTTCAATTTACAATTTAGAAAATATATTCGTTTAAACTTATGGTGGATGTACATTAATTTTATTATTTAATGGTCAAATGATTGTACATCTATTCTTACCTCTTATTACTGTTAGATTTTAAATTTATATGTACTATAAATTAATTATTACTAATAATTGATTTCTTTGTTTTTACATTTACTTTCGTTTATATTTTATTTCTTTACTTTTTTTGTATTTATTAATCTTGTTTGTTTTTCTACTTTGTTTCATCAAATTTTAATTATAAACTTTAACTACAATTTGACTCTCGTATAATGCAAGTTTTATAGTTATAAACTGTATATTTTGGGTTAATCGTATTTATTAAAAAATAATTATTGACATTGATAAAGATAAAGTACAACAAAGTTTTCTTAATTTAAGGAAATAATTTCCAACCCGTTGTTCTCTTTGTACTGTGTAGATGTAACAGTTGTTGGGTCTCATTGAATTATATTTCTTGAATCCAGATCTTGTTTACAAATCTACCCTCATTTATAAAGTTTTCCCCTATTTCAAGAGCTTTTTAATTTTGTTTTTAAAATAATATGTAAATTATTGCCTAGTATAAAATTCGATTTAATTTTTTGGGGACATATTTATGTACTAAGAACAGATAGAAATAATCAAGATTGTAAACTAAAAATAATTTCTTGCCAAAACCAAGCCAGAAATGCATAGACAAATTTTTGATGATCTATTCAAGCGTCTAATTTTATCGACCTGTTTTTGCCCTGCAAATGGTTCTTCTCTACTTTCAGATTAGGTAAATTTAGACCAAAGCCAATAAAGAAAGTGTCAAACAAGTGCCGCGGTGAGAGCTTGTTTAGATTGTTCAACAGACACTGGTTTGTTAGTATGTTAGAGAGCTCGGCAAACTGTTATAGCTGAGAAGAAGATTTTTTGAATCGCAGTAAATCTTGGCTCGATTTAAGCATCTGTCACCAACAACAATTGATCTTATTACACCAGTTAAACTCTAATTGTAATTATTAGTATTCAGAAACTATGGATTTGATAGGAGATGATAATATTAGCTTTCGAAGGACCAGATCATTTTTATAAGATAACGATCAAACTTTATTGTATATTAAATTATACAAATTGTTATTTCTAAAGATCTTTTTCCTAGCTCATATCAAGAACAAGAACAATTTAAATTACATTTAATACAACCTAGTAAACTGAACCCATTTTAGCTTTTAAAGCCGGCACTGGGCTTATTCACTTTACAATGCACGAATTTTCACTTTACAAAGCACTAATAATGTTCACTCATTGGGTAGAAAATTTACTTGTTTAAATCATCTTAGCAGCGCCTAGTTATGCTATGCGACTGTTCACTCTGAGAGTTAGTGAAACAATACCATATATGTGGCATCTATACCATGAACCTCAGTCGGCCGATTTGTCTGGAGATAATATGACGTAACTTGATTGTCTGACAAACTATGGCGTAATCTTTTGTAATGGTCGTTATGAGTCAACACAATGTCGAACAAATTATTAAGTCAATATTCTTCGTCTCATATGAGAGCGACAGAGAGGGAGGATTTAGAAATAAGACAACGATAATTGCGAAAGAATGTTGGATGTTCTATAAATTTGAATGACGACAGGCTAGGACTTGCAGAAACGTATTTTAATTTATATTCTTTGTAATAGACATTAATAGGATATGATTTACATAAAACTCTGGATAAATTTATGAAAAAATTATCCAATAATAGCTATAGTGCCCTAGTCGGTTTTTTTGTTAAATGCAATACTTGGGTATTCGACTTGGTCTAACAAGTCGGGTACTGATTTGTCATTGGCCAAACTACGTCGATACTGATTTCTCATTGGTCCAACTATGTCGAAATTTGAAAATGACCAATAACTGACTGAGTACGCTAGACCCCGCCGGACCTATCAAACAAATAACCTACATGCCGCATCTAGTGTAGCTTATACATATGATCTAAGGTATTAAGCGTCTAGATTGAGGTTATGTCGGTGGTCTAAGAGTTTTGGGTATTATCAATAAGATGTTCATCATTATGGGGCTGATCAGTTCAGCTAGAAGAGTAGCATTTTCAACTTTGGTCTTAATTTATTATTATGCTTTTAATCTATAATAAATGGTGTTAAATGTTTACGCCAGTTATAATAACTATTGTAAATGCCATCTGCTCAGCTCATCAGAATATGTAGGAGAGGAAACGGAGAGAGAGAGAGAGAGAAGAGGGCAGGTAGGCGATATGCACGCATAAATAGTTTTTGTTTTTTTTGACGAGAAAATAAAATAAGTTGTCAATTCCTGTATCCACGTTTTAATTTAATCAACGATGCGGATCGAAGGACCAAATTTATATTTATCTAATTTTCTTCTCGAAGGACCGTTGATTAAATTAAAACGTGGAATCAGGAATTGACAACTTATTTTATTTTTTTCTAAGTACATAATGTCAAAAAAACAAAAACTATTTATGCGTTCATGTCGCCTACCTGCCCTCTTCTCTCTCTCCGTCTCGTCACCTACATCTTCTGATGAGCTGAGCAGAGGCGCACTTACAATATTTATTATAACTGACATAGTGTAACGGCCAAGTATCTGAAAGCTATTAGTATTATTAATTTTTTATAGAGTAAACTTTCGTTTTAGTTTATTTAATTTATCTAATCTAGTTCATGGAACATTTGGAAGAATCCACTTTTGAGAAATATATTTTGTCCAAGTGTTTGTTCCTTTTTGGATTATTTTGTAGAAAACAATTATAATTTTTTCGTATAAGATTTCTTTTCAAATAATCAGGCTAAGTTATCTAAGACGACATTGTCTTACATACTTTTACAATAAAATCTTTTGTCTCTCCACCATGGAAGATAAAATAATTAAAGCGTGCTTCGTTCTGCTTTGCACCACATAATGGTCGCATAATTGAAATTACCAGCTCAATTTCTGACCAACTAACCAGTAAACAATTAAGCAGCTTGAATAAACCCTTTTACTTACTTATGCCCCTCATCATGCGGCAACTTGCAAGCTGCATTTTGTATATTAATTGTCATTTTCATAAAATTATCGTTTATAGAGCACTTTGAGAATCAGGTGTATGTCAATATATGCTATAACCTGCTGTTTATTTTATTTTTGAATTTAATTATTTTTTTTTATTATAAAATTTTGTTTTCCATGAGTTTTGTGATTACATCAATATTTATTGCTTTTTTATTAAAACAAGAATACTACTAGCAGGGTTATCAATGCACAAGTTTTTGTTGCCTTAAAACCCACAAAACGTTAAAACATCTGCAAAATCAATATTTTACCTTAAAAAGTTATTAAAATCAAGTAATTTAAATTAGAACTACCAAAATACGTAGAAGTCGTTTTTCTACATTATATAAGATGTTATAACAAATGATTCAATTTAGCGAACAACAAAAATGCTACTTGTGTTCAAAACACAGCACAAAATTTAAAAATTTAATTTACTATCATCCTGTATAAAGAAATAATCCCGTCGAATGTGTTATCTCTATCTTAAAGCGCACACGAGGAACTTGGCGCTTTATTTATACAGCGATTTAGCGAAAATCCTGTAAACGCAGCTTGACATAATATATTGGTTATGATACCTCCCAGTGGGTTAATAGACCTGTCACATTTATGTATATTACCTATAGAATTTCTCGACCAACAGTATCATCTCATCTCCTAAATTGAGAAAGCATTTTAGTTACCGTTTTGCACATTTAAGCTTTTTACGGTATAATCAAAATTTAATAAATATTTAAAAAATACAAAAAGAATGAATATTCTGTAAACGAACTAAACGATATGGATTGCCATGGATTTCTAAACTGTTATTTCAAAATTAAAAACAGAGAGTGTAAGTTTTTGAAACTATAAACAACGACCATTGCCATACATGTTTCATCCTTATAGGAATCATCAGTGGTACTTTGTCGGAATGCATAGTTTCAAAAACCTACTCTTTATCCCAAGTATTTCTATGTACTATAAAAATGATAGATATGACATCTATCTTAGGTTGATGGGTAACAACCGGACTTGGTCACTTAATAAGATAAAATCCTCTGTAAAAGTGACTAACCAAGTACAACTTGGTGCCGGTAGATGATGGAATCCATCCACCATCATAATGCCTTATATTATAATTTCAAAAACTTACTCTCTTATAACCTACCATTACTATTATTGTAGTGTCGTCTTTAAATGTGCCAATTGTAGCATGATCAAGGTTAAGAATATTATTGATGTATAGTTGGTAAAGTACAGGAAAGTATTTTGAAGTACTTTTGGTTTGATCAATTCAAAATATGTTTTTTCCATTTAATTCTAAAATATCTTTTTTAAATACGATTTTAATGGGTGTTAATATTGTTATGGCAATATTGTTCCAGCCTGTGGGACAATTCTTCGTGTCAACATAGTCGAATACATCCCGAGATGACTTTGTGTTCTTCTAACAATTTAGAAATTGTCCTGTATGAGGAAGCTTCATTATTTGGTTTGTCTACTTTTTGAATTGACAAAACTTCTGCTATTTTTCAGAACATAGGTTAAAGCATGAATTAGATGAATAAGTGTTGTTTTAAAATGGCTCCGATTATTAAGTCAAAACTAGGGATTTTTTGAATTATTGTTAGTTTTTTTTTGTATTAAATATTTCCTTGAAACAAATATGTATAATGATGATATCTTCTGACTGGTTCTATCCAGTCATGATACTTTTTTTATCTTTAGGCTGAAATGTTATTTCTAAATGCTCTGCAAATCTAGAGGCTATTGTGTGCCAAAGATCTATCTGCATTTCTAATTGGTGGGTTTTTAACTATGGACTCGTTAATTCTCCTATTAGCTTTTAGGAATTAATTTTTGTACCTTTGTCATTAGTTATTTCACTCTGGCAGTTAACATGAGCTTACACGATTATATTTTCGCTTTCGCAATAATATTATGTTGTTTTTCTTTGAATATTTACAAACCGGTTACAATGGTAACATGTACCAGGAAAAAACTTTTTGCCTACCAAGGAAATTAAAACTCCTACTGTAATATCTTCTCAACTAAGCAGAAGCATAGATTATCCTTCAGAAGTAGACCAGACACAGAAGCGTCAAAAAAAAACCAGAATGTTAAAAAACTTTCAACAAATAGGATGGAAGCTTATATTATACCCTATGTGAGTTTTGTAGGAAAAAAATGCAACTATAGAGATATTTAGTAAATTACAATTAGAATTTTATTACCGAACGTAAGAAAAAACGCTAAAGCTAGGAGAAAAAATATTCTAAAAAAATTTAAAAAAATAGGAATATATATAATAATATAAAAGTAAATAGAAAACCGACAAAGCTGTTTCAGTATGTCCCGTGCTCAATCAACTAAAACTCGAAGACTATATAATATAAGCAGCAGACAGCCGCTGCATTCTAAGAGTTTTACATCTGATATAATTCACATACTGTTACCATGCTTGTTTTATTTCCTGAAGAAGCTGTCTACATCGGAAACAAAACATCTAGTATCGACTTCGAAAATGATATGAGCCTAACCCAGAAAACGATCTTTTTATTTTGACTTTAACGATCTTACCTCAATGTTATTAAAGTAATAATCATAATTTAAGTGTTTGTAGTTGCTTCATTATTTTATTTTTACTCTCCTTCGTCTCTGGAATTGATACACTGTTAAAATAAGATGACTTTTAACATACAAAATACACACAATATTTTTTTACAAACCTCATTAATAAGTTTTAAAACGATTTATTTTTATTCAATGATTAATTTAGTGTACCCAAACATACTTTTGTTAAACTTGTAAATAGTAGCTTTAGCATTATTTTCGACAATGTTAATAAAATTAAAATAGAATCTGTCAATTTACTTTAACACTATTAAATTGTTGCTTTAAATAGAGTTTGTAAAAAAATATGACTTAGCAGTGAGTACTTAACATAATTTGTAACCGTATATCATTTATATGGGGTATAATTACTAAGTATATAGCAATATTATTCATAAACTTTCTCATCAACAAAAACATTCATTCAGGTTATTATAGATTATACGGTTAACGAAATAAAATATTAAACAGGGAATGTAAAATGTAAATTCAACTGGTAAGTGCCGGTCCTGATTTAGATTCGTTAATCAACGATAACAAATTGACAAAACGCAGCTCTTTTTTCTGGTCGGCAAAAAACTGTCAACCAGTGTAAAGCTCGCGTTAGTTAACTAATAGCTATATGGTGGTCTCAATTTATAATATTCAAAAAGAGGATTTAATACATTGCGTATACAAGGTGTATCAATAATAGACCAAATATAAAATATCAAAGTATTCAAGAGAATATTCAAACAGGTCGATTTTTTTTAATTCATCACATTTCTATACAATAAAAAAATTTAACCTAATTTCAACCCTTAACGCAAGTTAGCCACCCCTTTGAAACTTTTAAATGACAACAGGGATCGACTGAGCTCATTTGAAAGATTCTTAATTAAATTTAAAATTTGCTTTACATATTTTTTTACTTATGGCTTTGACATCGGTTTAATATTTGGATTACATCATTATACTTCAGTTATCAAATGCTCTGAAAAAATAAAATTATTAAAAAATAAAATTTAAATTTAATTATAATTATTTTTTATGTATTTTTTTAATTTAAAATGATCTAAAAAGATAATTAAATATTCTTTCAAATGAACATTTGAACCCTGCTGTCATTTAAAATTTTTAAATGGGTAGCTACCCTTCTCAAGGGATTGAAAGTATGGAAAATTGTATATTGCAGAAATGTGTTTTATCAAAATTCAAAATCGACCTATTTGATTATTTTCTCGAATATTTTAGGAATTTCAATAAAAAAAAAATTGAAGACACCGTTTATAAAGCATGAAGCAACAGCTTTTATTGCTTTACAAGGCTCAAATTGGATCATCACTGGAATACTGCTCTCACATCTGGAGCTCTGGTCCTAAGCATACCTTGCGGTTGCTCGATTCTATCCAGAAGAGAGCGATTCAGCTTATAAGAGACCCAGAACTGACTAGGAATATTGAAAGTTTACATGGTCGGCGATCTGGCTCTTTTTTAAAGATACTTTCATGGAAAGTGTTCAGACGACATTGCTTGCTTGATTCCTACTAGAATCGTGCGTGCAAGGAACACCCGTCGAGCTGATAGGTACCATCCATACAAGCCGATTTAAGAACTCCTTTATCTAGAGAACGTCATCACTTTGGGATGACCTTCCTCCAAACTGTATCCGCCCTTGAAGTGGCTTAATGGATTTCCTATTATGCGTGTGCTATAATCCGTAAAAATGAAAAAAAAACATTAAGCGAAAATAGTAATTAGAGAGTGTTGCGATCATAGAGCAATTAAGCCATGGAAATAGTTAAGATGGTAAAGAATAAAACTGATTATTGTATAGTGAGAGTTGAAACTGCTGGCAGTATGGTACAGGTTGAAAAAAAAAATATGAAACGAAAGAGTACTTAGTAAGGGCTGCGATCATAGAGCAAGGAGTCCATGAAAATGGTTAAGATGGTGAGGATTAAAACTGCTGGGTGTATAGTGAGAGTTGAAACTGCTGGGAGTATGGTACAGGTTGAGAGTGCTGGGAGTAAGGTGAAGTGAGAGGTGGTATCTATTTAATACATGACCAGGTCTTGATGTGCTTTGCCATTCGCCTCAATATTTTATTGGATTTGAATCGCTAAGAAACACAGTAACGATAATAAGATAGCAATGAGTGAATTTAATTTCTTATTGTACGATGATCGCATTCCCACATATCGTGTATATTCGCATTTAAAATGTAATACAATGTGTCACTGAATCGTCGTTCCAGTTTGGCACGCTTATATTTTATCAGTGCTTAGTGTGTGTAATTTCTCAAAACAAAATCGCTATAAAGTAGCAGTATTCTTCCTTAACCACATTTAATAGAAAATTTAAACATTTTGCATAAGTGATTAATTCCATATTTATATATTTTATTAAAAAATGTATATTTAAGAAGAAGTAATTAAGTACTTAATGTTAATTATATATATTTTATTGTTTTGTGATTTAATTGTTAAATTGCTTTTCGTAAAAAAATTCAATAAAAATAATACTTATGCCAGAAGGTGTTTCAACATGTCGCCAACTAACTTTTACTCGGACACAGTGTATTTTGCGTTGACCACAGGCGCGAATGCAAATCTAAAATATAATTTATTAACGTCGCGAAAAAATGCCTTCGCCTTCATGTAAATGAAAATGGAAGTGTCACAAAATCTGTAAAACAGCATTTTTGTCTTGTGGGTACGTTTAAAAAGGAGAGATCATAAGCTTAATGTAACTGCTTCGGATACCGCCAAAGTTCAGCCAGCGGCAGTAAAAATGTAAATTTTACGTCTGCATGTGAACAGTAATTTTATTATTTTAGCTGCAGTACGAAAACAATCTGCTTTTAACACGTATTCTTCTTGTGTCTCAAGGGCGCACATCAAAACAATTTTGGGACTGAGAATTCCTTCTCTCAATCCAAATATTTTCGTTCGTAACGTCGTGTTCTAATTCTTTTTATATGGCGCGACGCTCTGCGCCTGCTGCGTAAAAAGATGTTACCTTGTATTATTTATTTGAAATTTTTATAATTGCAAAATCATTTAAACTACAAAGATAACTTTGTACTTTCCCGTGCGTATCCCAATAAAGTATTGTTATAGCGGAAATTTTATACCAGAATTTACTAAACAATTAGACTCTTATTTTAAACCAGTAGCACAAAATTCTGGAAATTTTCTAACCCAGCTGATAATGTATGTGTACCTTAGTGGTAATACTGATATAACTGTAAATTTTTCTAATATATTTCTCTCTCGAACTTGTGGTTTAAACATAAAACCAAGATATTTTTTCTAATAATTTAAAATAACAATAAATTTCTTACTTTTTATGCCTTAGCCCTTGCAAGGACAAGCCTATCTTAAAGAAACTTTTCGATAACGACTAAAGTACAAGAAAAGAAAATCAATAACATAGCGAAATTTTATTTAAACCTTAGGGGCAAAGGCATTTCGAGTTTTAGATTGGGTTTTAAAGAGAAATGTAGAAATGTGAGAAAAACAATGTGGAATTCATGTTTAATATACTTTGCCGAAGGCAGAGAGGATGAAACGATTACTGTACGTGTATTATCGAGGGAAAAATATTTTAGGTAGGTTTGATGGACTTATATTTTGTTTCCATTTTACTTTTTTTACTGATTTTTGCCTTAAGATTTTTAGACGTCAAACGCATTTTGTACGTATTTTTTATTACTAAATTACGTTTAAAAAGATTTTATATGTAAAACTTTTATGAAAATTGTTTAATGCACATATATATGAGTATAACATAAAATTAAAATGTATACGCTATCCCCTTTTGCTCAATATTTTTTACGGTAAAATTATTAAATTAGTAAATACTTTTTGACTCAAAAAATATTTTTCTTACTTCAAATTTCACATTTTACTTACTTTTACTAACTTACTTTTTGTTTTAACAAATGTGTGTTTTTTATTAACTCATGAGTTGTGTTTAGTTTCTTATTGTATATAAATTGACTATTTATATGAACTGGTTTAATATCAATGATAATAAAACTGTCATTTCAACCCGCATCCTACCACTTATATAGGACATTTTCATGATAGCAAAGAAGTGTTAATTCTCCATTTATCAAACGATAGATATCCAATAAAAATATTGAATTAAAATATTTCGTTATTTATACAACATATTTTAAATCTATTCAGCAGCACATTCCAACGTAATTCAATATCAATTTAAATTATTTTATTTTACAGCATTATATAAATAAAATCAACGGAATGAATGTATGTACATTTCAACAATTTCCCGTCATACGTAAAAAAATATAGTCAGTATAATTTTACATATACATATGTTTTGGTTTTATTTATTTACAATGTTTACTGGGAAGTACCCTAAAACATTGAATATTATAGTAAAGTATGATTTAAATTTGGAAAATGGTACCAACAGCACAAAATGGTACCAATGGTGCTTGTTTCGTTGATTAAATGTATGTAGCAGGATTTTTTTTTTAAATTTACTCAGAAAAAGTGTGTACTTCAGTCAAAAAATCATAATTAATAAAAATATTTGATTGGCCTTACACGGGAGTTAAAATTTTAAATTTTTTTGGGAATAAATAAAGAGGTTAGTGTGAACATGTTTATGAATTATTAAATAAAAAAAATTGTAAATTTATTAGGTAATTTAACCAAGCCCGTCTTTAAATTATTGGACGTCTTATACAGAAAACCGAAAATCAACTTTTTATCCGCAAAAAATAAAAAAAGAACATTTCGTGTAGGAAATTTGACGAAAGAAAGAATTAACCAAAATTTGCCAATAAACGAAGGATTTCTCATCAATTAGTATTGCTCTAAGATCCAAAAAAATTTCCAGGGGTCATTTTCCCTGACTTCGTCCATATTTAAAAAAATATATTTATGTATAGTGTAAACTTTAAATATTTGTCTGAAATTCTTTAAACAAATAAATTAAAATTTTTTGTCTCCGCGCCCTGCTTAAATAATAAAAATAAACTGATTTTTAACATGAGCTACCGAATTCGCTACTTTTCCGTAATAGCCAATTTGAAATTACCAAAAAAATTTTTGTGGTTTTCGGCCCATTGTGTACATGAATGCCCTTGAGAAAATCCCTAATCAAACTTTTAATAAAATTGGTATTACCATTTTATCTTAAAATATCTGCTCTGGTGTAATAAAATTCATAGTAGAGTTAATCAATCCCCAATAGTTTGATTGATTTGTTATTAAAGGACGTACTAGATAGAACAAACAAAGATCAATAGATACAACCAATTTATTAATAGACTGATATAACTCTAAGCAACACAAAATGAACAAAGTATATCCAAGAACACCAAGTAACAAAGATAGCAGCATCGCCAAACAAAAAAAAACAGGAATGAGCAATAAGTGATAGAGAGAAAAAAAAATTATTTACTGAACTAGCCACAGTTTTTCAGCCAATTATCAATGAACCAGTAACCCCAAAAGAGACAGCAGAAGCAATGAAATATGTAAATGTCAAAAAGGCTCGTGGCATTAATCTAAACGTCTCAATTGTTAAAGGAATTTAATAAAAAACACAAATCCAACCTAACCTGAACAACAGAATAAAAACCGTGGTTCGTCCCAAGAAATACCAATTCGCATTTACAAGGGCTCATTTCACACTATATTGAGTTACATCTGACTTATTGTGTGCAGTGTCACATCGTTATAATTAGGCGAAAAGTTTTGTTTCTTTTATCAGGCTTAGTAGACTATTCCCCAGATTTTCTTTTGATGTTTGTATGAATCATTGACATTCTAAAATAATGTAATAAGCTATTTCTCTTCCTCATTACATAATTTATAGATGGGTTTGTCTAAATTTGATTTCCCCTTAGCAGCAGAAATTCAATCATCAGTGCTTTTGTTTAGCATTTTGCGATACGAGATTCCAGCGTGACTGATGTTTATTTGCAGACCAGAGTCATACTGAAGATTTTTAAATTCCCAACACCAGTCTAAGGCTGGTGAACTCAGTTACCGAGGCTTTTCTTCTCAGTCAGAATTTTTATGACAGTTCCAGATCAGTTTTGATCTATTTTTTTTATATGCTAAAACCTGTCTAACTATCATAGTAGATGAATATTGGTTTGCCTCTAAATCCTCTCTCAATACCTGGAAAACTTATCATAAAAAAGAAGAAACGAAGGGAAATAAAAAAAATCTTTTTTTTACAGTGCGTCACTTTAACTTAAAAGATATTTTCGTTAATTTGTTTTTGATTTAACCGAAAAGATAGATAGATTTGTATTATTTCCATAGTTTTGGATTTTGACATGTATTTCAAAAATTTTGCGGCTTGTAGATTTTCTAATATGTATTTGAGTATCCTAGTGCTAGTACCACGTTTTAATTTAATCTTATTAAGTTTATCATTAAGAAATCTTGTTTTTTTTAATACGAGGAAAAGTGCACTTAAAACAACTAATTTTAACCAAGTAACAATTTAATAACCGGTAAAACGAAAATGACTGTCCTTGAAACGAATTTCTGAGAAGTTTAAAAGAAAAATCACCATATAATCCTTATAACTGATAGCCTCGAAAGTGCCACACATGAACTCGGTCGCGCAATTACGCTGTCAGAGAAAAAAATACCAATGGCATGCATTTTATAGGACGACAATTAACGACTTATTTGTTTAAAACCCGCTTTGTAAATGTTACTGCTTATTATTGGTTTCGAAAAATCACCGACAGATGTCCCGAGGGTAAGAGTAAATAAAGATTGTAATTACGAAGGAACGATTAATTATCAATTAAATGATGGTAATAAATAAAGGGCTTACATCTTCAAGTCGGCGCCACATGTTTTACATATCAACAGAGCCGGTCCTACAATACACCAGAAGAATCCTAAGGTATCAATACGTAAGGAATTAGCACCAATTATATCTCGCCAAATTTATAGAATTCTAAACATTAATACATTGACTTTTCTCTTCGATTCTAACTGATACGAATTTATTATAATTTTAATTAAACATGTAAGTATTGCTTTATATTTGATAATTTTCTAATCAACTATATAACCGAATTGTTTTGTCAAAAACATATTCATTTAGCAGAAACAATCAATATAATTTACCAAAATGTAAAAACAAATGAGAATTCTTTTTATTGCGTATTGATTCAAACATATCTAATAAAAATCGTTTTAAGTATTTATCAAGATAAATTTTTCTACAATAATGCATATTTGGGTTTGATTTGAACAGCTTGTAGTATGCATAATATACATTATGTTTACTCAACTTAGTATATATAATTTGCACTACTTTAGTATTCTTATTATTCATTTTTTATCTTATACCGGTCCTGTTTGCACAAGGTAACTAAACATTCTTGTAGTACCACGAGGCTTTCATAGTCTGCAAGAAAATATATTCGGACCCTATTTTAATACTTTAAAACTGACATACATGCAACATTCGTTGCCCATAAATACTCTTTACATGTATAGATGATAACTTAGTTTGGGTCGAGTTTTATTTAAAGGATCACCCAGATCCTTTACAGCAATGCGTTTTTTAGAAAATTCTCTTTGCCGAAAAGACCGACAAAGAATAAATAGTCTCGTTAAATAATGACACGCATGATGAAGTAAAACAAAAGTAACAAAAATTGTGATTACTAGAAAATTTATAAAAAAAATTATTAAATAAAATAATCACAAAATAAAAAGTAGTACAATAGTAAGAAAATAATCTTAAAATAATGTTTTTTTAAATTATAAAATAAATAAAACATGAACATTTAATGGGAAAAATTTCTACCTAGTTTATTGCTCAATATCGCTCAAAGATATAAAAATAGATATTGCAAGAACCAAAATAATATAGTGTACATACTCTGAATGAAATAAATCCCAAATGCTAACCTTCATTACTCAGTCTAAATGGTGGCTGAACAGTTTCTAAATAAGCGTTATCGACATGTAACTGAATAACACTATATCATTGCATTTAATAATTCCTATAGAAAATAATGACTACAACTACTCTGAAGGTACATGATTTGAAGTTAAATATTCAATAACAAAATGCGCGAAATAGTCCTGCCTTGCCAGACATGTAATCAATCCATTAATATAATTCTACTTGGTTTGAACCTCTTATTAATGCGATATAATTAAATAGAATGGGACTGTGACCGGCAGTTAGAGAAAAATTAAACCCCAAAATGAGATTCTGTATGTGTTACTAAATTCAGATCTAATTAGGCAAATTTTCATGTGCTTTTGTAATAAATCCATTTATTTTAGTGTGTTACGATACTCTTAAACTTATGTTTCATCAGTGGTACTTTGTCGTAATGCATAGTTTCAAAAACCTTATGTACCCAAAGTATGTATGTACGTCAAAGATGATAGTTATAGTCACGACATCTATCGTAGGTTGATGGGTAACAACGGACACAGTCACTTATTAGAATAAAATTCTTCTGTCTATCAGTGACTGACTATCTATCACTTTTAAAGTACATACAAATACTTGGGGTGTACAGAGTAGATTTTTGATCTATTTAATCAGTAACTAATAATACATACTTCAATTAAAAGTCGTAACTTTCTTAGCTTAACTGTGCACTCGAAAAAAGCATTTTTCTATCACCATTAGACAAATTACTTTTACAGTTTTTGTATATAAGTATACAATAACTTTTAGGATTTTTTTATTTTCTATATTGTGAATACAGCGAAAGTTGCAGTACAAAGTTTGTTACAATAATACACTATAGGCTTGTTCCCGAATCGAGTTCCTAACTTGTTATGAACATACTGAGTTGCGCAGTATAAAAATAATGGATCAGAAGTCTGCGCAGTACAATGGAAGAATTATTTTATACTGTGCAACTCAGTATGTTCATAACAAGTTAGGAACTTAGGAACTCGTTACGGAAACAAACCTTATATACTCAATATTCGTTCACTGTTAAATACCTATCAATTCCTTTAAAAGTACTGTTCTACCTTCACCTTATGCCAGGAGTTTTATTTTGGAGATTTCAGAGTGTAGCTCCGTCCCTATCACATTAGATTCACCTTGTCTAATTCTCCTACTTTATTATTATTGCCACTTTGACAAAAAAGAGGTTTTTTAATAATCATTTAAAATTTATCATTGAGTAGAATATCGATTATAGATTTCGTATTGTTACAAGCATCTTTAATGAGTATAGTTTTTATTCGGTATAAATTATCGAGTTAATTCTAAGGTGTCTAAGATTTCTTTTTAAGTTATTTATGGTCTATTTATTTAGCTGAATTTGGCGTGTTCAGCACTGAGGCTCTAGGCCTATTGTGCCCCGTCAGTTTTCACATCAGATCAGTGCTATTTTATGATACGATCGAGGGAAGATCGCAAATTAATTTTAATAAAATAAGATTGAACCCAGGAGTGGAGCTTCCTTCTTGCTCCATCTCCTGGGAGATTTAAAAGTTTAACATGTTCCACCCCGCAAAAAATCTGTCACCAGAAATGGACTAAAACTTAGATGTAATTACTAATTATATTTTTGTGATGTTAGGATCCTAACGAATAAAAAATTGTTCTATTTTAAACAGTATCACTCTTATTTATAATATACCTTAGCAAATAAACCATTACACCCCCAAATAAACGATATGTTTTTAAGTTTTGAATTTTATGAAATTAAATTATAATATTAAATGCCAAATATTTATACAAGATTATTTTATATTTTGGTACGGTGGAGCTTTAATAATATCGTAACAGTATGATGGAAGAAAATTTAGTTATTACTATAAATTTTAACATAAATAAGTAGGTAAAAATTTGTTAAATTCATTATTTATGTATGATTAATAACTTCTAACAATAAAAACTCGAAAGATAAGCTAATAATTTATCAGTGACTTATGGATAATTCATAATTCACTCAGTGACTTATGGATAATTCATAAGTCACTCAGTGACTTAAAGACCACTTTATTCAACTACAAATAGCATAGGTAGTATGAAGTAGTAGGTATGGGATAATAGTATGTTATTCAACGAGCATATAATAATAAAAATTATATGCGTGTAGAAAACTATACTTTATCCACGATTATTAGATAATTTTTTCCGAAAACTACTATAAACCATAAAATTAAAACAAAATATTGTATTTCTGTATAACTAAGTAATCCAAAAAAACATAATTTTATATATTAACATTAATAGTAATGTTTGTAATGTAAATAACAGTGTGCCAAGTTAAATGTAGGAATTGATTTGCAATCTACATTAATATTTTAGTTGTGATTTTATTTTGTTTATGAAACCAGTGAATAATGGATATTATTAATATTTAGTAAGCTCATGTATAATATTGATTTGGGAACTTGAATTTCAACAATTTTGAAGAATATCGTCACCACTAACCAAAACTACACTTTTTTAACATTCTACTTACGTTTCGCTAACTATATTAGCATCATCAAGAGTTGATGATCAAGTGAGTTAGCGAAACGTACGTCGATTGTTAAAAATGTGTAGTTTTGGTTAGTGGTGCTGATATTCTTCATCATGTATAATGAATAAATAATTTTATAGTGTATTTTTTTCACAGAATAATAAAATATTTTTTTTGTTTCAGGTAAGGAAGAAATTTCTGTGAATCTATCTATCAATCGAGTTATGCCTAGTATTATTATCAAAGGAATTTACAAGTAAGAGATAATAAATTGTTTAATGTTTTAAAACACGCCACTACCATTAAAACAAATAAAATTCATAATACAAATGATAATAGTAATAATAATAAAGATACTATATTTTCATTCTAATATATATTTAGATTTATACTATCACAAAATAAATGTAATTTTTTTTAATTGATAATATTTATTCAATATAGAAATTTTTTTAAATTTTTTAAATACATATAAATTTGCGACTAAAATTAATATAAATTTAATCTTTACTCTTATATTAATATTAAAGCTTAAGGTATCAAATAAAACGAAAATAATCCGGGAACGTTAGTTTCATGACTACATTATCATCGCTTGTTTTTAAAGCAATAGCTAGTCATTATGTAAAACGTCTCTTAGTGATTTTTATTTGGCGTAAGCAACTTTATAAAGTGGTCTGCCGTGTAGATATTTATACATTCTGGCCTGCATTGTTGGACTACATGTTTACTAAATAAATTATGAACTCTTGTCAAGTTTTACCCGCCTTAGTCCAGGTACAAAATAATTTAAGTTAAGCATATTCCCTAAAAAATATAATAATCGCTCTACTTAGTGCGCATCAAATGAAAACAAATTATAGTTAAGGTAATATTTTAATGACGTAAAGAAACTATTACCAAATAGATTAAACGTATATATTACTTTCCCATTTTATTTTCATGATTTTTGGAACATGTAATTATAGTTTATTCCAAAAATGTTAAACAATTTTTATGTTATTTATTATTCGTTATATATTATTTACGCGGGAAAACCAGCATTCAGATATCAGATATTCAAATAAAAAATACATATACCTTTCTGTATATATGCTGTGAACGTTAGTGAATGTCCAAACTCATGTCAGTAGTTTCCTTCTTCTCAATCAGCCATGTTTTATTTAGATTCATTTATCAATTTATACTTAAGTTCGCACAGAACTTTCATATTACTTTATTAATCGACAAGTTTGAGCAGCCAAACTAAAGGAATATTGATATTCTATGCCTTGGCTATATCTGATTTTTTTGTTTTTAGTTTATTTTAATAAAAATTGAGATACAAAATAGTAAGATAATTTACACGATTTTTAAAACGTATTTGTGATTTTATTTGTTGAAGAATTTAATTAAAAACCAGATTGGCACATAATTAACTTTTATAAACACATTTTAAATTTAGATTTCAATCTCTTTGCATTTGTGCCTTTAACATGTGGGAAGTAAGGTGAACATGTCTTACACTATAGTTTACATATGTCATTTCCCGCCTAAAACCCCAGTATTTTTTATTTTGAAAATTAAATTATTTAAACTAAAATTAGGTAAAACTACAGTTGGGAATTGCATATTTACGACTACCAGCATATTTAATATAAAATATTGTTTAGAAATCAAATTTCGATTTTTTGAATTATTGACTGTGCTATTTCAACGTCTGTCTAGATGGCCCTTTTTTATCATCAAGCGCATTCAATCTCGCCCAAAGTCAACAACAATGTACGTTCTTATTTTTACAGGTGTCATCTTAAAAAATAACAGGTAGTTATATTTTGTAAAGCATGGTGGCACTACAGTAGGATTAATGCTGCATCACGTTATTATTCAAATTAATAATGAAATTAGTCATGCATATAAAATAAAAAAAATATTGACTTATTTAGTTATTTTATAGCTCATGATGGCGTACTGGAAAAATAATTTAATATAGATACTACAATATCTATATAGCAAAAGTATGAATGAGATTATTAACGCAAGAACAAATATAAACGAGATAATACAATACCTATGACAAAAAGTATGAATGAAATTGTTAACGCCAGAACAAATATAACTTGATATTTGTAGGTTCATTAAACCGGAATTTAAAAGTAATAAAAAAAAAAAATTGTAAACTCTATATAATAGGAGTTATTTTTAAAATTATATAATTATAAATTGATTGTTAAAGAAGTTTGATATCATAATTATTGTAAAGTGATGATAAAGTATTAACATGTTATAGTTTTATATTAAAATAAAATATATTGGTATTAATTGTTATATAACATATGGAAGAATATCATAAGTCAACTGTGGAATATAAAGGAATCTTATTATTTTTATTATTATTATAATTTAATTTTGGAAATTATGTCAAAAGAAAATTTTGGTTATAGAAGTAATAAGTAAGTGATTAAAGAATTTTTTTTTTAATTAATCAAGTAAGAAAAATATTTTGGGAAATAACATAAGAAGATAAAAAATTTAGGCACTCATGGGAACAGAATTGAAAATTTAAACTATGAAATAACAGTGGTTTTTTAATCTCTAATAAATTGTAGTATTAAAAATTAAAATTTTATAATTTGTAAATTAAAATTATTAACTTTTTACTTGTATAGATATACACAGCACTAATGACATCACATCACCCTTATAACTACAGATACACTGCTATTATAATCTAGTCAGCAAGTGCTTTTTGTGTCAAACTTTTTCTCCGCCTCCGAAAATATGAACGAAGTGACATTCGATTCGGAATAACGTGTAGATATTTTTTGAAAAAATTGCAAAAGTTCTAAACAATTAACTGAAAAAAAGAGGTTTGGTTTTTTGCAATTATCTCAAAAACTATTTGACATTTTTCAAATTTGAAAAAAGATTAAAAAAGATGAGGAAATTTACCAAAAAATAATTCCATCTTCCGGAACTATAGGACCAATATTTATAAGTTTGCCAGAGGGTTGAAAATTCAGGCATCTACTGGATAAACTTAGGAACAGTAATCCACGGTCAAAAAATTTTTATCGCGGTTTTGCTATTAATTATGCATTAGTCAATTAACAATTTTTTCCTACTTGGACATGAACAAGTGCGATAATTATTAAATAGCAAATCTGAAGTTTTTTTCCTTTCTTGGACCTATTTTTGAAAGGTCTCAGAAGAGATTCCCGAAAAATTAAAAAATTGTTATTTTTCACTTTGTTATTAATAACTTATATTTGTTAAAAAGTAATAAGCAAAAATATTTTTTTTTGATTTTACTATTAATCCGTTTATTTTATGAAAATGATTTTTAAAAATTTTTATTTTCTATTGTTTACAAAAATGTTATAAACAAATGCATTTTTTATAAGATAAATAATTTTATTTGGAAACATATCTTTGAAGCTAAATTTTTTATTGCTTAATAACGTATTTGTTAATTAACATTAGCATGTCGGTGACGCGAAATAATTTATATCTCTGCCGTCTTTGAAAATATTAAAACAGGACAGACTCTTTTCATGTTCTTAATTATTATAAAATTAATTTGCTTGAAATTTTTTTCATCCGACTTACAGGGATGAAACTGTAGGGGTTGAAATTTCAAAAAAATCATATCTCCGCAATTTTTGAAAAAATTGAAATATGTCATGAGATTTTTTTCATGTCCTAATTATTATAAAATTAATTTGCTTGAAACGTTTCTCGATCCGACCATATCGTGGGGTAGGAAAGGATGAAAAAGCCTTAAATTTAGACTACAGATCTACCTGTCGATGTCTGTCTACAGGAATTTTTTATGCTGAATATAAATCTGAAATCAGAATTATAAAATTTCATACAGACACACATACTTATAGAATTCAGTAACGAACTTTTTTAAAATTCGTCAAAAATATGAATTACTATTCGATACCTCTTAATCATGTATTATTTTATACCAATAAATATTAAACAGTTCCTTTTTTAGAATGGAAAATTCTATCGGATAACTGAAATCAGATTTCTGAAACTATTAAAATTGATATGAAAGCGATCGTCTTTCAAATAGCCCAAACGCCCTAAAAAAACCCAATAACCATGTTTTATGGATATTTCCGATATATATCTGAGAGAAATCTAATTCGAAATTAAACAGCCAAATTAAAATTTACTCTAGTAAAATAATTAATGTAAATACTGTAAAACTGTATTAAGTTAACTAAACTTCCACCATCAAATTAAGTGAATGAATTAAATAATTATACAAATTTAGTACATTTGCTTGTACCGAAACAGCCACATCTCTGGTAAAAATACAAATCGTTAAAAGGATCGTGGCATTTAAAGCAAACGAATTTAAAATTTCACTTAGTAAAATAAATAGTTAAATGTAACCTACGCACCTTTTTACTGATTCATACTTGGGAAATAGAAATTGACTATTGACCAAACTTATGTCCGGTGCATATAAGAAGTAAATATAAGGTGCAGTATTTATTTTCGCATAGAACGTGGGACCTTAGCCGATGCTACTGTATTATTCCTAATTTGTATTTGTTAATTTTCATTAACAAATAATTAAATTAGCGTTACTTCTATTTAGTTGAAAAGATGTAAAGAAATAAAAAATCTGACCTCTCGTCATCTTTGAATCAAAAATTAACACGTTAACACAAAAAAATATGAGAAAAATTGACTTTTTAGTAAATCTGGCAACAATGGCAAAAGTTGTGAAAATTTTAATTATACAAAAATAAACTATAGTGCATGCAAAATATATGTGTAAAACTTTATTGCCGTCTTGTTTAGTAATGACGTCATCACTTATAGCCACTTCCGGTTGTCCGATTAATACCAAAATCTAATCAGATTTAATTTAGGTCATCAAAGTCTAGTATGTAAAATTTAAATTTTTTTAATTCAGAAGTTTTTGAGTTATTGTTACTACATAAAAGTATTAAAAAAATGAATTATGTATTTAAAATTATACACATTTTTTATTAGTAATTTTAAATCATCTGGATTTTCCTATTTGTTGTTTAACTAAAGATCACTCTTTTCCTACATTTCATATGTACGTTTAATCCTTAAAGTGAAATCTACTCAGGTTAGTCGTTGATTCTAATTCCCGCATAACCCTTCGAATATCAATAAAATCCCTACATTTCAGCACAAGATTACTACTACTTGGGGAGGGTTGTAAAGGTAGCCCTCTCATAATATTACATAGTTAGACTTTAGGCTGAATATTAAAGAGCCCCCATTTAACCTTAACTCCCACCTGTATTTTGCATACAAGTCACTGTGGTCGTAGAATAAAATATTTAATTACGGGTTCTGAGCTTGACGCCTTGGTTAACTATAAATTTTATGTTGGAAAAATAAGTGCCAAAGATTATTAAACTGGTAGTTTTTATGTCCTCCGAGTAGAAAAGGCATAATAAGCAAAAAATGAAGGTTGAGAATAACTATATGGGTCGATATGACACTAAAACTTAAAATGCAGATTAAATAAGTTTTACTTTAGCTGTTATTCGATTAAATATTGAATATATTATTATTCTTCTATTAAAATAAAAAAACCTATAGTTAAGTTTTTTGTTGGCAGTATCATTTATTATTTTCCATTTTTAGATGGGTTATTTTTCATCTCATTAGGACTTTACTGTAATATTATAAATATGACAATGTTAAGGCAACTGTATATTTTAGTATAAAATTACATTTATGTATTAACGACCGCATTGCGCGAAGTGTTAAAATCATCTTCTAAATGTCTGTGTGCTTCGCTTGGGGTATAAACATATTACACGAACATGGTTATGTAACATAGCATAAATGGATCGTGTTTATAGGTTTTAAACAATTACCTTCATGCATAATGCTTTAGCTTTTTGTTTAAAAACTTCGTGATAAAATAATTATGCATGTCGGTCTGTCTAAATAAATCATCTGGCAAGCGATGATTCCCATATTAAACATTAGTGACCCTTCCATAATGGTTATACAAGCAGCGTATATTTTGTAACTGACCTGCAGGACAATATCTTTATATAATCAATACTTTTTTATTTTTTGTTTGTTATAAGTTGATTTCTTTACAAAGGTATCAAAAAATATTTATACCACTTGGAAGATATTTTTCTAAAAATAATTACATAGCACATACAATGCGTAATTTAGCAGTTAAAGATAGAGTTCGTGCAGTGCAACTTTAAGTCATTATTTACGTCATTAAAATTGCATTCATATACGCCCAGTTACAGAACCCAGCAAGGTATACAAAATTCATAATAAAAAATAGCAAATTTCGGATTAATGGATAAACAGTTAAATAATATAGAAAATGGCTAAGTGTCCTTACATGGTGTAACGCACTGAGAATTGAGGGGATATTAGAGAAAAAAAAAAGAATTTATTAAAGAGATTATAAAGAAATTGGTAAGAATATCAGCATTAAGTTAATTGAAAACACTATCAAAAATGTGAAAAACGAAATTTGTTTTAAATAAAATAAAACTATATCTTATTTTATATCTTATTCTAAAATAATTTCAGAATCTATAGCTTTCACTATTAAAAAAAACCACACTTTTTAAGGAATAAGAAATATTTAAATAAATATAATCAACATATTGCCATTTGGTAATATAATTGTTCAAAGCTAAGATAAAACAACTTTTAATAATATTTATATTATTATTTTGACAATAAACTTTTTACTTAATGTATGAAGTAATCCATTAAATTAAATAAATGCAGAATTCACCATATATTAGCATATTGCAATCAATTGTTTTGGCTAGTGACTTTAATGAAACATTAAGATACGATAAAAGTCAATACTGTTCGCCAGTTATGATAAATGCCCATTAATGTATATCAGAAGATACCTACACTAGGTAGGCGTTCTTGATTTTACACCCTGTATCTTCTGCATAATTCTCTACATTCGGAATCCGTTCGTGACAACTTTAATAAATTTCACATCCATGAATACATACAGCGAAAAATTTATCACCCGCATCCGATTAATCCCCGGACTATAACCAGAGTCGGTGTAAGCACTTCATAGAGTTTTTTGTTTGTGATTAACTATATGGCATAAATTTACTATTTATTGTAAACTATTCTTTGTTTTTTTAGACACTTTAGTGGTGTCAGATTTTCCGGACTTTGATTTGCCACAAATCAATAAAACCCACATAAAAACCATCTACAGCTCTTTGCTCTAAAGATGTTGTCCATGGTACATCAATTTATAAAAACAATTTTTTCAGTTAAAGTAAACTAATGAAACACTCTCTAAATATATACCATGATAATAATTTAACAAAAAAAAATGCGTTCAAGTAAAATATGAAAGGAATATGAATTTTACCATTTATAAGTGACAAGAAAGAAGAAGAGACACTTTAGTATGTCATTTTCATAATTACCAACTCGAAAATATATCAATAAATTCAATAATTACAAGGAAATATTAACCATAAATATACAGTAATTAAATAAGTAAAAAATGTGGTTCAAATGGTTTATTTAGATTAACTGATTTTATACACTTCACACAAGAAGGTCCAGTCTAGTTCGTTCATTACAAAATTAATTTTTTCTTATTCTAGTTTCTAGTCTTCGTCCAAACTGACCAATGTAAACAAAGTTGCAATCAGGCCAACATTTGATTGATTCCTGATTCATATCAAATAAAATTAAATTTTATTGTTTGTTTAGTTTTCAATGCTACATAAATATTATTTATTCAGTAACCATGAAAATTAGTTCATACATAATATCTTAATAAAGAAGTAAATTGTATTTCACCCGGAACTTAAATATTAATTTAATAATTAGATCGAATTACTAATTATTATGTATGACTAGTTGTTTAATATGATTGATTTAGTTTTGAAAATGTTCTAAATGCTCTAATGAAAATTTTGTTAAATGAGGATAATTTAAGTATTAATAGGTAATTATTGAAATATTAGGTTATAGAATTAGATCTGCTCTAAATAAAAAATAATAGAATATTATACACCAAGGTAGAAAAATCTACTCTCGAGTGGTTTATATACTATTTTTTCCACTACTATAACATGGATTTTTTTATATTTGAAAATAATTTAATTTAAAAGAAGCAGTTTGTGAAAACAATTGAATGCTTATTAAATAAATTAAATTGAAATTTCCTTATGTTAATTGGACTGTGAACTTAAAAAATGGCTAGTAGCTATGAAGATATGAAGAATTCGTTTCATTTAAAAAACTATTAAATTAATTTTTATGTCATTCTTATAATAGGTATTGCATAAATACCACTATCAAAGTATTTATCACATAGCCTCAAGCTCAAACATATCATAAAGAATTACTTACCTCTCTGTTTTATTTGAGTAGGTCGAAAATTCACTTGAAATGATAAAAATTCAAAAGAAAGTGCTTATTTGCTGCCGAACTTTCTATAATTTTTTAATAATTATTAAAAAAAAAAACTCTTATGACAAACGCAATGAATGTTGCGTCTAATTGAAAAAAATTGGTAAAAGCTGCTACCTCTAACGTCACGCTTAGGTAGTCTTCATTTGTTTTTATTATCTACTACTAGTAGATAATGAAAAATTATCTACTAGAATTAGAGAAATTTATCTTCCCGGCTCAAATACAGCATAAATAATGGCATCTTCTAATACTAGTAGTGGAAAAAAATGTTTATTAGTGGAGGAGAAAGGTTAGACCTCATTTCTTGAGTTATAATTAAATTTAAACAAATTATGTTGTACTATCTACTAAGTTCAAGAGTTAGTGTTAGTAATCACATTTGCTGTATTAAGGATATCATTAATATCAATTGGATACCTTTTTTTGATATTATTATTTTGAAGAGATTATCCACATCCAGATATAAAAACAGGATATTATAAAATACTTCTATATAAAATAGATTATAAAACAAGTTTAATGTACATATATTTTTAGTAATCAATATTCATTGAGTAACTCTTTTAAGTTGTTCTAAATATAGCAAAGAAGTTGATAGGACCATGAAAAAAGAAAATACTGGTTTGAATGGAAAGTGACAGTTTCACATTTTTTTTTATTTTTAATCTATTTGAGTCAAGTACGCAAACATTTATATTAGATTTAAACAACTGTGGTAAAAAATTTTAAATCTCATCATTAAATCATAAATAATTATATCGGTTCTTATAAAATATATAATATTCACTTAAATATATTTTACATGAATAAGGTGCCAAAATTAAGACAGCCGGTTCTGACTATTAGTAATATTTGATACGGACATTCGCAGAAGGCATGGAATAAATTGATTTCGAATAATACATAACATTATTGTTGAAGACGGTCGACATTTTCATTTGTCAGTGATGATTGGTTGTCCGAACATAAACTTAAGATTTATATTAATGTAGCCGGATTATTACGGTATCCTACACATTCTGTACAGACAATCAAAAAGTACGAAAACATTTTAATTTTTTTTTGCCCAGTATGCATACAACTAATGAATCAAATTAGTAAATGAGTTTTATTAGTAGAACAAACCATTTATATACTTAACTACTTTTAAAATGTACCTTTTTAAGTTTAATTTGTACGTTGGTATGCAGTGCTTATATACCTTAACTGAGACAAGTTGCAATTTTCTAAACAATAAGAGATTTGAAGACGAGTAAATGTAAAAAAAATCTGCCGTATTACCCCAAAACTTTCCTGGCTCGGCTGTAGAGAATAGGATTATAGCACATTGCTACAATTAGGATCTCATAAAATCATGGATGAAAACTGGGAATTCTGGAAACAGTTTGATACAACATTGCACAAAATTTGGAAAAACTACGGAAAATCTACATGCACATTTTTTTCGCGCGCTCTAGTGTCGCAACTATTGAAAATTCTGGAAAAAGTTTAATTTAAAAATTGTAGGAAATTTTATGCTCTAAAAGTTTACACCACAACATTTTGCATCAAAGTGTATTGTTTGTCCTTAAAATTTTAAAAAAGGCAATTTAAACCAAAAACTAATGATCTCATTCGAGGCACACACCAATCATTCATACCAAATTTCATCTTAATTAGTCAAACGGTACGGCAGTTATCGTGAAAGATTACTCACAGACCTATAGACAGACGTACGTTACTCTGGAAATGGTTTTAATCTTCTGGGGGGACCTCAAAATGGCCATTTCCACCGGTATCTCAAATTTATTTTTGCTCGTTCACAGGAGAACTAAAAATGCAATTTTTGTTTAAAGAAATACAAAAAAAATCTAAAAGGAAAGTTTTATTGTATCTTAAATTTGCTTCAAAAGCGTACTACTAAATTTAGGATACGATGTTTCGTGTTTTAACGGCCACCATCAAGTTAGTTTTTTTAATAGGGACCTGTGTTTCTTATTACAAAAATTGATAAACCGTTAAAATTCAAATTCTGAAATTACTAACATTATCAGTGACAATAAGTTTTAATTACGGTCCTGTCGTAGTTATTTTGTAAATTGGTTTTAATTTCGTACTTCGATATTACCTAACAATTTCGATAGACAATTAGACAAATTAGTAGCTTGCTGAAAGATTTCAAATGACCAGTATGATGAGCCTTCTTTAATTCATGCCCTCAGCAAGACGAATGAAAAGTGGGTCTCTTTCTTGATGCCAAAGCTGCTAGCCAGAGAACTAAATTGGCCAAAAAGCCTTGAAAACTGCAACAGTTTGACTTTCATATGTGCTTTGTAAAGTAGCACTTAAAGAAAAGCATAACAAAATACATTTGACTTCCTCTGACCTTGACAAAATGTATACTTTCTGAATTTTGAGAAAGTTATTATTATTTTTATTTTATAAAAAAATTAATTTAATTACTTTGACCAAAAACTTTAAATGTATTAAAAAAAGAACTACCGTATTAATAAGACATTCGTTGGTTCTTTCTCTACAAGATTGGATAGCAAAAAAATTGTTTTTAGCAATTTCCCCAAAATTTGGCAGTTTTTGGTTAATTTTTGATAGTTTTTGGCCACTATTTCTGTAGAGATTTGAACTATGAACCCAATTTTCAGCCTCTTAGAACACAAATACAACTCGCTGATTGGTCGCTGCCAAAGTCAATTAGCTAGAAAAAAAACAAATTCTACGCGTAATCGAAAGTACCAAAATTCAAGTTGTAATTGTAAAAAAAAAAACGAAAAATGGCTGTGTCAAAAACGAAAAATGGCTATGTCTCAGCCAATAAATTTTTGCGGGACCTAATATTTTGGCTTTTGACTACTCTGTATAAGTACTTAACATGATCACAAAACAGCCAAATCGGAGTGAGTAATTGTAGTTATTGAAACTTCAATCGAATAGTAGTGAAGGTTATTTAATTATGATTTCCTAGTTCAGAGAACCAATTTTTTTCTCAGTTAGATTAGTTATTTTCTTTAAACTATTTTAAATAATGTTATCTAATGAACATTCTGATGTACAAATAAATATTTTCTTACTTCCTTCTGCTTTTTATATGCTTTCAAACGTGACAATGCAGTTAAAAATTGTGGTCCTACATTTTTAATACTACTAAAAAATTCCTGCAATTTTATATTGTTTAAATACCTAAATAATAAATTATAATATAATAACAGAAAAGTAGCAGACACTAATGGTTAATAATTAGCTTTACAAGTACTTAACGGATATCAAAAAAGTATCATGGCACATTCTGTTTACTTTTATTCATACCCTGACATAAAGTAGGTTGTAACAAGCAGTCTAGACAGTTTTAATATTTTTGTCATTAAAATACATATGAGTTTTGATGTAATTGCGGCTTATTTCTTCATATTATAGGATTGAAGAGGACTCATTTGAATATGGAATACATTAGTTCTTTGCGAGAACCTAACCACACAATTTAGGAACGTTCTGTGGAATTTTAAATTACATGAATTTTAACGTTATTTTTTTAATTAACATACTACATGTGAATGAAATATTCAAGTTCGTATCAGAAATAACAAAAAATAATTTTGACGAATAAAATTAATGGAAGTAGATCGAAAATAGAGAAAGAGAAATAAAAACAATTTATTTAGAATATTTGTTATTTTTTTACAATATACATTACAAATATATTTGTATAATTAAAATATATATAAAAAGTAAAGGAAAAAATGACTTACCTGTAGAAAATTCATACTAAATTATATTTCACAAGACTGCCACATGGAGCCATTAATTTTTCTTGTTTTTAATGATACCTCAATTCAGATATTGATACCACACTTAAACTATGAGGACGATATATAAATGCATTTTTAAATAAAGTCAATTAAAAATTGTATTAACTTATTTTAAATCGCCAATTTATAAAAAAATATTAACTATTTTATCTTTCGGAATCTCTCTGATATGCTTTTCGACAATAGGAAATTGATTAATATTTGTTATGCTTTTTTGTATCATTAATTTAATTTTTCTATGAAATATTAACCATTTTATCTTTTGGAATCTATCTGATGTGCTTTTCGGCAATAGGAAATCGATTAATATTTGTTATGCTTTTTTGTATCATTTATTTAATTTTTCTATGAAAGAGTAATAAAACCTAATTTCTTATATAAAAAGGAAATACGGCAATTTAATAAAAGTCCAAGTATAATCCGATAAGGTAGGAACTTATCTGTCGATACCTTTTAAATAAATTTTACAAAAATGTGATTATCTGTTTTTCAATTTCTAACAAAGGCCTAAGTGTATCCTGATAACAGTTTACTAAAAGCAGGTTAGTTACAAGCTGAAGTTTATTGTGAAATCGCATAGAATAATTTTATGTTTGGAAATTGCAGCAAAAATAAGTCCTTAACAGTTAATGAAAAAATATTAATATTTAATTATTTTAATTTAGGAATAAAAATTTATGTAAAAATTAAAAACAGTGAAATTAGTACTACGTTTGGTGTTGGAAAATCAACAACTTACAGGCTTATTAAAAAGCTCCGGAAAAATAATAGAATATCATTTCAAAAACGGACTGTGGAAAATAATGGTTTCTTTTTTGCAACATTGGAGAAAATTTTTGCCTTAATTCGAGGCAATATGCACATCATGAAATCTTTTAAAAAGGTTTCCTTTGGAAAAAATAATCGAGAAAATATATTTTAAATAGATAGGACATTGTGATATAGATAATGAATTAGCTCGGATCCATAAAAAAATGGAAAGCCAGAAAAAAATATAATTTTTAGTTGGTTCAACGAGGACCATACACCAAATACATTTTGGCAGAATAAAACTAGTATTAGTTAAAAATAACTTCATATTATTATTATTGAGATTAATAACTTTCTAACTTATATCGAAAAAAATAATTAAAAAAAAAATATTGTTCCCTATATCCAGTTTTTTATATTATTAATTTTATCTAAAGTTCACTTTGAGATTTTAGTAAACTGAACAATTAATAATAAATGCGTTATAGGCTTTGTTCCAATGGATTTAACCAATTTATGCACTACCGGTTCATTTACAATTGATTATTTGCGGTTTGTGTCAAATACAGATTTGAATGACCAATAATGAAATGAATTCTAAAATTCAAATAAATTCAAATCTTTGGGTAAGGGTAAATTTTGTCGACAATATATCCATTCAGAATGAATATATGTGTTATCACTATGTTTATATAAATATATATTATTTGTAACATTTACATATTAAATATTTTCTCAAAAAATACCAGATTAAAACTAGAGTCTAGTAATATCCCATAAAAGTCTTAAAATTTGAAATTATACACTTATGCTGCAGTTTACGATACAAAAATGTTTGAGAAATAAAATTTGAATTGGATTAACAGAAAAATAAATGACGCTGTTTAGCACAAATATAGAATTTATCTGGAAGAACATGTGATACCTTTAAGAAACTGGTATATGCTTACAAACCACTGGAATTAAGTAGTTGAGAACAAATCTCATTTCTAAGTGAACTAGTGAGACATAATGAGGTAATGAAACACGAAGTCAAGTACCCCAATGTAAGAAGCCATTTGGTTACCTGTTACCAGGAGAACCCACACTACTCCTGTTTTCCTTTGGGGCTCAATGTTAGTCTCTATCCGTATTTTACACTAATTAGCAATCACTTTAAGTACCACATCAATTTTAAATTTTAATTTCAACTTAATTCAGTCATTGATGATAATGGACTTATCCAGTAGGAACGAATTTATTGGTTTTATATTATTAAATAAATAGCTTACAGAACCTAGTTGCTTATGTTGATTTTCATTGTTCTTATAATATTCATTAATTAATAAAAATCAATAAAAAGTAATTAATATATTTTGAAAGTGGCGCTGCTTCTTGACCAATAATTAACGTTTTACTTTCTACAGTATTGCCAAGATTCTAGCTTTGTTCGTTTGTAGAAAAATTTGACATACTTCTTTCCTTTTTTTAATCATAACAAATAAGAAGGAGAGTTGTAAATTTGATCGATATGACAATATAGCCAAAAATAATCTGTTTCAATTGGGCCACGTCACAAGCCACTATAGACCTAATTTTCAAATTTTAAGAATTAATTACAGGATCAATGTGTTATGGAAGGCCAAAATTATAAAATAAGAAAATAAAAAAAAATCACTGAAAGAGTCCATTGATGATTTTGTAATTTAATTTATTAAGCCTGATGATGACGAAGCTTCGCCGAAACTAGTCGCTGACTCAATGTTTTATTTACTTGAGTTACCTCATCGGTTGACCACATTTGAGATTATGGATAACCTTTTAGACTTATAAATTATAATATTTAACCTATTTTTTTTACAATTTTATTGACCAGTCAAATCAGAAAATAAACATGTCATAGCTATTCCTACAAACTTACACTAATATGTCATTTATGATAAAATTTCTAATGGGGCAACTTTTAGTATATTAATATGGGGTACATACATGAGAGATAATTTTTTTATCGATAAATACATGTTTAATTGTAAGAAATTTTTATTGTCATGGTAAACAATCAAGGATCAAGGGAATGAAAAAATCACAAGAGCTTGCTTGTGCGATTTTTTCTACTTCCGTTGATTCAAGATTTTTTGCCAAATAACAATAAAATTTGAATACGATTTGAAATAAAAAAATATCTGGAAAGATTAATACGCACAACTACATAAAGACAATTTAGTTTGAAATAGAAAATTCGATTGAGAAGTAAGAATTTCAAATTAACAATAATAATTTCAAATTAATAAAAAACATATTAAAATATTTACAAATTATTTAGAGTTTGACTGATCTTCAGTTACGAATATTAAAAGTGCAGTAGTTATATGTTATATCATGACCAGATATTTTTTGGATATTAATAATGTAGAATTTAATAGAATTTTCTTATTTAATGTTTATATCTCTTGTAGTTTGGATCCCAGAAGGTTCAGGTGTTGATTAAATTAGCATCATGTTCCTCGTCTAACTGTAACTTGCATGTCTAGTCATTTTGATGAGCTGTTCTTCCGGGACACCTAACTTAGCAGGATTTGATATTACACTTAATCGATTTGAGTGATTTGTACTGTGCTAATAGTATCAAGCCTTATGTTGATTGTTTGGTCCATTTTCCAATCTCATTTACCCTAATGGGCATATTTTTGTACCATCCATAATCGGTTTTAATCCAGTAAGGATTTACAGTCAGCATTGGACGGCCTGACGTAATTCTAGCACATATGAAGATTATTGTGTTACCTATATTATTTTTTCGTTATTTTTTAATAGTATTCAATAGAATTCGATCAACTAGATAAACTCATCTTCATAAGTACATCCAATCGTTAGATATTCAATATATTGGGTTTCTCTAAAAACCTTTCGCGGACTCGTGACGTCATTCTGCATATACGTGGGCGACTTCGAATTTGCTACAGTACTCTTAATATATTCCGTATAAAAGTGGTGTTTGTTTCCAACTTAAAATTATTATTATTGTCATTATTATTTCGACTTGCACTTTTTTCAGATAATAGTGGTGTTATTAAAGCAGGTTCAGGAAATTTACCTAAAGTAGATATATTAATAGTGTTTGACTGTTTTAATCAAAAAAATACTTTATAATTACTGAAATACCAGAAATCAAATTGCTTAGGTAAGTACAAATAATATTACTTTTATGGGAATCGTAAATAGATAGTACCTGCCTAGATTTAATTTATATTAAAAAAATGTATTATGGCCAACACACTTTCCCGTCATTTATAAGTTTTTTTCTCACTCATTTTAAACCAGCAAGAAGATATAAGATATATAATTTAATAATAACACGCGGATTTTATACAGAAACAACAAGCGCCTAATGTTTATTTCTACTGTCGCCCGACAAGCATATGCAAAGTGACGTCACGCGAAGCTCCGAACCGTTTTCGCGAGGTCCAACTTTTGTAATTTATTTAAGATCTTAAATGTCAGAATAAAAATCTAAAAAATTGGAAATTGCCTTAAAAAATGTTCTGCTTTCGATTTTTAAATAAAAACAAATATTGAACGGACTGGCCCATTCTTCCAGTTAGGTTACCAGTTGATTTATTTTCATCTTTGAAAATTGCACTTTGCATGTTGCTGCTTCTTCCGTTCTCCAGGCTGGTTCGATTGCCATAAAGCTTTTTTTGAACTCCTTCTGGACAAGCTTTGTTCCACAAATTCATTATTTCAAATAGTTCTTCCTTAGCTAGAGAAAGCAGTTGAACTTTGCTTTCTCTTATCGAGAATAGACTGAAGCTGCTTTCGTTTCGCATTTTTTGTATCCTTGCCTTCATTGAAGTCGATGTCTGCAAATAGATTAAATTTTCGCGTGTACTGTTTATAGTATTTTTCTTGAAGAAGTTTTGCAGTAACATTCCACCTAATCTTTATCATCAATTTCCTTCATATTAAAAGCCCAATCCAAGCTCTTGAATTGAAGTAGTTTCTATAAGTTCATAATGTTTCCCTTTAAAAATATTTCAAACTGTTTCCATATTGACTTTTGGTTATTTACTGTACTTTTCGGAATAACACCCTGTACAGTTTTTTTCGAAATTTCATGACCAAATCTTGCCATTTTGAAACGATGTTGTGTTAAGAAAACTGGAAAATAATTTGGCAGTGATAGTTGTCAAAGTATAAAATTATGAATGCTACCATTCAAGGCATAGTTGATTTAAAAGCAAGATTCATATTTATCAGTTATTGGGAAAGCTATTAAAAATGACTGTTTGATTTAAATCTCATTGGTTCTTAGAATAGGCGTGTATTAATCATGTAAAAAAATATTAGAAAAATATAAAAAATGTAAATTATCTATCTTTTTATCCCTGAAAATGGTGACCCTATTACAAGTATTTATTACGAAACCCCCATTTTTTTTGTTGTTGTGTGAATCCGAATAATAATACTATATTTTTTGTACGTTTAATTTATACAATTCTTAAAAAGGAAAACGTGGCACCTCTGCAGTTTTAATTTAAATTTTGATCATTTAACCATTTATTTAAGTTAGTAGGTCGTATCCTTAAATTGGATTCTTTTATAAAAAAATCTTTTAGTCTTATGATGGATATAACGGATATTTTACCGCAATTTTTTACAACTGACAGTTATCTAATTATTACATTTGTTAAAAATGAATAATAATTGTTTTTGAACATTTCTAATAGATCAATATTACCTACTAATAATGTTATTTCTTCAAAGGATTTGTACGTTTCTCCTTAAAAGGTGCGCCTTTGTCTGACTAATCCAATTAGCTCGATCATTTTCAGACTTTTCGTTATTATTGAAAAAGTAATATCCGTTCACTTAGATTCTCTAATGACGACGCCGGTGAAAGCAAATAAAAAGCGAAGAAAAGAAAAAACCAACAACTTCACGTGCCTTCTTTTCGTTTTCAGTAAAAATTAGTTTTTTTGACAACAAGCGGAAGAAATATTTTTGATGTTGCTATTTTACTATAAAATATTTCCAAAAGTATAAATACAAAAAAATATTTAAAATAACTTCGCATTTAATTGACTCCTGAATGCAGCATTGTACCTTATACTTTATACTTGATTTTTCTTTTTATTAGAAAAATACATTTCAATTAAGACGAACAACAATACCATAATTAAACAGTATATATTAAATTATCGTTTAAATTTCACATGCGGTTAATCATTTACGAGTTTATAAATGTTAACTTATATTGGGATCTTTAATTTTATCCATTCTCTTGGGATTTAGCAAGATCTCGTAAATATGCAGATACCTAGTTGGTAGCGGTTTATAAGCCATTTCATTTAGCAGCTCTTGTTAGATAAGGACATGAATAGGACAATTTGACAGACATAGAATAGAAAATCAGCGTGGTTATGCTAAATTCACGGTATCTTAATGTTTGAAGGTATCTATTTAGGGAGACCAGAGACGTTTAAGCCTATTTTTATTATTAAATTTTAATTTACTTCAAGAATTATTGGTAAAAAGTATAATTTTTATGGTTAAACAGACTGATTTTTATTTATTTATCTTCTCTACTTCATGTATTTCTTAAAATTTTCAATATTTACCTGGCTTAGGCCTCTTATTTTCATCTATGTTCCAATTATTTATAATTTTTTTTAAATAATTGTCAATTTAAAATGTATTTTAGTAATTTATTTATATAACGTTACAATAAGAGTGATCATATACCAATCAGTCAAAAGACAAATGTTCTAGTAAATACATTAATTTTTTATAAAAGTTTCCTGTCACAACACATAGCTTTATTCTACTAGTACTATAAGATATTATCTCTATCAACCTGAACCTGACATTACATCCTTTCACTCACCGTTCTATAGATCTCTCATACAATAAGATCGATTATCCTTCCCAGTTAATATTTTCTTTAAGATTTTTTAGAACATCTCTGTATATAAAAACAAGTGTCCTAACTGACTAACTGAAAAATATTACAGAAGAATTTTTGAAAATTCCGGCTCTAAGCGGGACAATTTTTTTTATGAGAATACCTATATCTCAGATACCCCCAAGATGTTACACACTTGTTACAGTTGAAGAAACAATTTTGTTCTGAATAGAGTTCTTCAAGGGCTTTCAAATGACATATCGCAAGTCAAATTCCGAGACATATTGCTTCTGTCATTTTTTGACAGTGACACTTCCGTTTGACAGATTTCGGATAAAAACTAACTAATTCTTCTGACAATTAACCGAAACCCATTTTACTAAGATTGGTTCAAATCCATAAAGTACTTTTCAGATATTTAACGCTAAAGTTTCAAACTTTGATTTTATTTATTTTTGACAGGTGACAGTTGGAGAAATAATTTTGACTGATCTAAATAGAGCCTTTCAAGGGTTTTCAAATGACATATTCCGTGACATATTGCTTCAGTCATTTTTTGACAGTCACACTTCTGTTTGACAGATGTAGTAAAAAATCTAATGGGATCTTCCGATGGATAACCGAAACCCGTATACCAAATTTTAGCTTAATCGGATTAAGCGTGTGGCTTCTATCGTGGAAGAACCCACACAGACAAACAGACTTTCATCTGGAAATGGTCTTAATCGTCTCAGGGGCCTCAAAATGAATATTTCTGTTTTCTCGTTGGATGGTGGGTCGGTAAATTAATAACGAAACACATGCAGTTTTAAATAGTTTCTAACAATTTTTAACATATTTTGAACGTTATTTTAGTTATTAAATTTTTTAGCACTTTTTGGTTTTTAAGATTTTTTTATTTTTTTTTATCTATTTTGAACAGATTCTAACAACTTTGTTCTTCATTTTTTAGCAACCTCTACACTTTATAACAATATTTACCATATTTTAAAAAAATGTTAATTTTTTAGCAATTATTTAGTTTTTTACAATTTAAAATTTTTTTTTAAATTTTTAACAATATTTCCATTTTTCTTATTTTTTTTTGGATTTGCGTTTTTCTTAGTTTTTAAACATTTTTTGACAACTTATAATAATTTTTAGCAAATTCGAAAGATTTCTTTATTTTTTTTTAGCATTTTTAAAGTTTAAGCACTTTTATTGCGTTTCTTTATTTTTAATTAAAATTGTTAGTAATATCATTTTTTATGCTTTTTTTATCATATTTTAAAGGTTTTTTAACTTTTTGGCAATTTTTGGATATATTCTAATAATAAATAGCAATTTTGAACATTTTCCTTATTGGTCTTTTGGCCGTTTGAAACAATTTTAGAAAATATTTTTTTTTTAAATTATTGACAACAAACTTTTATACAACTAATAATTATAAAAAAAAGATAACGACATGTGTTTTGTATTTACTACAATTCATAAAATTTAAATACTATAAATTTTTTTTTTGTTAAAAATAAATTATTTAAAGATAATCTGCTCAAGTTTCCCATTTCGTTAAATATGCGCTATATTCAAATGCAAATAGACATTAATTAACTTAGTAGTTGCATGTTATAAGCCGATGGTTTTGTGTGACAAAAACAACATAAATAGTGCACTTTACGACATCGTCTTAGACATTTAACACCTAAAGAGTATCTGGGGTTAAAGCTGGAATGCAATTATTGTAGTTTAATGTCAGCTTGTTCGCCTTGCGCTTTTCTTATGCAAATTGTGCCTAAGTTTTCAAATTTTTAATATTTTCACATTGTATTAATATATTTGTAAAATCGATTATCAAATGAATTTAATAATGAAACTTATATAATAAAACCCTGTCTTAAATTTATAATATTTGGCACATAATGTAGCCCCTTTTACATGCTTTATTCTAATTTAAAAAAATCCAACTTTATAATAAGATTTCACCTACACAATGATATACAGTGTAAAATGTAAAAACTATTAATTACCTTTCAGTTTTACGTTCATCTTAAAAATGATTTGTTAACAATTTAAATGCTAACAATACTAAAAGATTACAAATTAGAAGGATTTGTTGTAAGTAGGTAGGTAATAAAATGTAATTAGTAAACAAGTTAAATTAACATTAAACATAACTTTTATTGAATAGCTGTATACAGAAACTTTAAAATAAACTATTCATTTTTACTTATATTATTTATTAAAAAATGTTTCATTTATAAAAATTATAGTTAAAAGTCCAATAATTGACCAAAAAAAGTCAGTTCTTTTTTCGCAGAGTTGAACAAAAAAACTTGTAGTCCAACGAAACAGTTGCTCCGAAGATGCTTGTATGCAAGAAAAAAAATTGAGGCCCAAAGTAAAACCGTAAAAGTTCACATAAAGTAAATAAAAGACAAAAATCTTATAAATTACCAGATTTCTTGGTCTGTGTTTTTAAAAAAGAATATAACACCATTATAAAATTAAAATGAAATACATGATTTTTTAGATCAAAATATGAAATATAAAAATAATCAAAGTGAATTAAATTTTAAGACAATCTTAAAAACAAATTAAAAATAGATTCTCTTTTTGCAATTGAGACTGAAATAGTACTACAAACATCAGATAATTTATGTTATTCTAACAGATAAGATGAACTTTTGAGTAAATATAACAAAAAATATATATACCGGCATTAACCCATTAAACAGAATTAAAAATAACAGTAAATAAAAGTTAAAGCGTCGAAATAATTAATAATGATAGCAGGAAATTTTAGTGAAAATATAATATAATATAATAAAAACTTACCCTATATAACGAGAGGAAGAAAGAAAATTTTCAATTTGCAGCATAGATGATATATAAGTCAATTATTTTGACTAAAGAGGCAAAGAGAGGGAATTGTTAAGATGGGAAAGACATTTTATAGTAATACCTAGCAGAGAGGAAGATCTTGAGAAGGGATATCAAGCGAGCTGAAATTAGATATTCCGAGCGAAGGAATAATAAAAATACAGGGTGGCACAAAAACTTAACACTAAGCTTTTCAGTAGCTTAGTATCAGCCAGAGATTTGATTTGCATTTTTTTACTCTCTAAATAATAATACTTTTTCTGGGATTGGATTGTTTTGGGGTTAAGGTAGGTAGTATTGTTTTTAATATAAAACTTTCTAGTGTTCTACATACGTTTAGTTAATCTGTTGATACTTCTGACAGTATATATAAAGTATATAACGGTCACTTTGACAATTTAGTTTGGTATGGGTAGCACTTAAAATGTTTCAACGTAACGCAGATCTTACAGGTATTTTCTGCCAATGTCATCTTTTATATTTAATGTAATGGGTTTAGATTGTTTTCTTTTGATTCTTTCTGTAGAGAACCAAAAAACAAAGGAAAAGCAGAAAAAAAAATATTTGTATTCCTTTTGATGGATATATTATTTTTGTGCGCAGTTTTTAGATAAAATATTTTATAGATAAAATATTTTATATAGTAAAGTACAACCTGGAGCTCGCATGGTTTTAGGTAAAAGGGCTATTAGAAACCTGACTAATAAATATTTAACCTTTTTATTTTTTCAAACCTATATTTGGCCTATATATTAAAAAAAAAATTAAAATCTGTGCCGTCAAATTAAGTTTGTAACTAATTTATCTGAATTCAGATTACAGCCAACAGTTTTCTTTAATGTGTCGGCAATAGACCGTTTACTACCCCTAAATACCATAAATGACCGCAAGGGGAGTTAGCGTCGAAGTTACGTATTTGTTCTAGTTTTTCAAAGACGATTAAAAAGTAAGAATATAATTGAATAAATACCTTTGATTGCAGCGCCATCTTCACGCAAATAGATAATTCAAACTTAACTTGACGACTGGTGCCATTTTCGCATATTTTTTTAAATGCTCTACCTTAAGACGTCACAGAAATTTTTAATATTCAGAATTAACCTCACTGATTGACAAAAATTTTGCTAAATCCTGGTATATACTCGTTAATAAGGGTAATAAAGATATTAAATTTAAAAAAATCAGAAAAAAATTCTGCACGGTCCCCATTGTGCAAACTAAACTACGCCCCTACTGTATTGACATTTTACTGACCTAATCTATTATTATAAAATTTCTTCAAACGTTCAAAATTTTCCTATAAATATACGTAAGATATATCAAAATCTTGTTATTTTAGATATAAAAACTAGTTGAAGAGCATAAATTAAATTGTTTATATTAAATCTCCTCTAAACTTTAGATGTAGAAAGAATTATAGAAGGCTGAATAATTGATGGTAAATTTTTTCATAAAGAATGTATCTCATTATTTTTATATGTTCTCCAACCACGTGTGTGGTGTGGTAGGTCAGTTTATCAGCGGTTGTGCCTCGTATTAATACAAATAATTATAAAGCGGTACTAAATTAGGGCGTTGTCGATTGTAAACTTTGGATAGTTTATTCATATAACCAATATTATGATTTTTTATAGAAATGTTTTATTATTTTTACTAAAGCAGCTTTTCAATTTTTTATTTCTAATAACGTTATATAATTTCAGATTCGTTTATATCAACTTTAATTTTTTTTTGTTTTAGTTCCCCTTGTATCTAAATCTTTGAAATATTGCCTGATTCCTCTAATGCCTATCATCTGAAATGATAGAAGCTGGAATTTATTTACTGTTTGATACTTTATTATTTACCTATAATAATTTTTATTTTTTATATATACATATATAATGATCTGCCTTTTAATCATTATGATTTTTTTTTTTTTGAAAACTCAAATTTTTGGATGGGCTCTGATCTGAATCAAAAAAAGAATCATAAAATTTTACAATATAAATAATTAATGAATTTTAAGTGCCCTGCAAATTTTCGATGCGACTTGTGATTCTTTTTCTGGATGCTTTTTTTTCTCTGGCTATTTTAATGTTTCTTCTTATCCCCTCTTTGTCTTCTTTGGAGCTGCTTTCTGGTTTCTTGTCTCTATCTTATCTCCTAGATAACTCCCATGTTTATCTCAGTCTTCTTTTATTCTGATTGTTATTCTTCCTCTGGTTTCTTATATCTCTTTAATTAGTACCTTATTTTATTTTTTACTTCCTGGCAAAGTTCATTTATGTTTTATAGAATATTTTTGGTAATGTCTCACTAATTCGTATTTTACTTATTTTATTTTTTTAATATTTTGAAAACTAATTATAACGGTTTTATTTTAAATCTCACAAATCTATATATAAATTATGACTTTTTTTATCTTTCGATCTAATTAATTTCGACTTTCTTTCTTTTTTTGTCCCAATCGTGACTTGATAGTAAATCTTATTCCAAATTTTTTATACTGAATGTTTTTAATTTTTTTTTTAAATTACTTTCTAGCTATAAACTAATTTCATTTCTACTAAAACTTCATAAGACCTCCCTTAGATATTCAAAATTGTTGATTAAAAAAAAATGTTTCTCTAAAAAAACCTTTCAAATATAATTTTTAGAACACAACACTTATTTATAATAATAACAATAATAAATTAACTTCTGTCAATCATACAAAATGATTTCATTATAATATATTAATGGGGATTCAATATTCTTTATATTATTAGATGATTCGGAATATATTTTTATAAATTTTTGTAAAAATTCCTATATTTTTCATACATCTGTGACTTCCTAAATATACAATATTTATTACATAGTCTTATTAGAAGTCTAACTGAGTCAGATTTGTTATTCTAACTGGCAAATGACATGTTTATAACTTTCAACTATCCATGTGGAGGAAAGGTAGAAGATTGTTCAATATAAGTGAAATTGATCACAAAAACTGTATTTTTTTTTAAATACTTTGTATATAGTCTAAATATATGCAAAAATATACCCCACAGCTTGGTTATTAATTATAAATAATGTAAGTTCATTAAAAAAATATTAATATTTTTTGAAAAGTCACAAACTTAATTAATTTTTATTCAGAACTGAAATAATGTATGTATTGATGATTCTTTAATTAAATGAAACTTTTTTGAATAGATGCTTATAGACAGAATACAAAGGATTGACAAATGTTACAAAACGCAGATACAGATCCGTATTTAACGAAATTAAATTTAAGTGGTCCCTGACATTACAAACAAACTGGCTGTTACTCTAAGGCACAAAAGGAGCAAAAAATACTTTCAATATTTTTATCAGATTATTGTATATACATTTTTTGAGTCAGCATTCAAAAAAAATCTTAAATTTCTCAAAAGCGGTTCAGGAAACCTAACTTTGACTAAAATATTTCAAAAACACAAATTATATTTTTAAATATTTGATGTACATACAACACCTTGTATAATAAATTACTTCATATTCATCTACAATAAATAATCTGGCAACTGATTTTAAGTAATTACTTATTATTATAAGAAAATTTATTCCAAATAGTTATTATTTTTGGCACTAAATATTTTGTCTATATTATATTTCGTTGTTTTAATACACCTTCCTGTACTATTTCATAATTGAAAAATTTCAATTTTAAATTTCAATTATGTATGGAATGAGAGGAGATGTGGAAACGAATTCGATGTCCATTACAAAATTTTTCGTTATTGGATTTCAATAAACAACATGTTACCACAAAATAGAAAACATTTCCCTTGTGTCGTTAAAGAACTAAAATGAAAATAAAATATTCTAAGCCTCATTGGATTTACAGTAAAGCGTTACTTATTTAGGATAAAAGATATATTCTAATTAAAAAAACTTATTCCAAAATTCATTTAGAAGAGCGTCACCCTTGGCTTAAGGGTGCACATTTCGCAAATCCTTGTCAATTGTCCAGAATAACTTTCGTTAAAAGTAGCGTCATAAAATCCGTTTAATGAATTTGGGTTAGGTTAATTGAAGGACTCTCTTCTTTTTGTTTTGTCCTTCATGAAACATTTAAATTTGAACGAACCCTTATTTGTGGTTAGGCTTACTTTAGTTTTTACAAACAGTCCTTGTTTACCTGACAGTTTTAATGTAGCTGTAACAATGCTTAAATAACGATTATTTTAATTTGATAATTATTAATCAAACAAAATAATATATGTTTATCTTTTTTTTTCAGTTTCATTAAATAATTCTGGTAATAAGCTCAAGCTTATTTTATACGGCATGTAACAAAGATTGTGTACTAATGGTGTTTTTTTTTTATATAAATGCCAATATTATTACGAAAAAATATTTCTTGTTAGGCCGAGCGAACCTAGACGGGCGTGAATTACAAGAAAATGATAATTATTGAAATAATTAATTATTTGATTGAAGTTTCATCCAGAGTGAAGTCTATAAAGTTGTACGTACCTTTTCCGTTAATAGGGGAAACACCACCACTTTTCACTGATTATTAATTAGTAAAGTTGATTAGCTATTATTATTATGATTGTAAATTAAATTACTCTTTCTAACTAATTTATTGGCTAGGGTTAAATAGTTATAAAGATAAAAACAACATGAATACAAAAGTGAATACAAAGAGTACAAATAATTATTATCAAAATGAACACGAAATTATAAAAACGATTGATTAATTCTTAGAAACCCACGCCTGTCCGACAGAAACTCAAAGATGCGTGAAAACAGGTCTTTACCCAATGAAACTACTGTAGTATATAGAAATTTATTTTCGTGACCTTAAATTTTCGAAAACTCGAAATTTACGGCAAAAATATTGCCCTTGTTCCCTTTTTTTTATAGTTTTTTATCGTTTTTTACTTGGTTTCTAGATTTTAACTGTCAAGAAGTTCCATAAAGCCATTTTAATTATTTATTTTATGGTTACATTTACTTTTATTATTATCGATGTTTAGTACAAAATTTGAAGCATAGTTTATTGATATTTTTTAAATAATTTTATTGTTTAAAAAAGAATAAATATTTTTTTCTCAGTGTACTTTAAATCGTATTATGAGATTTACATTGTTCTGCTTTATCTTTTAACCCTTATAAATGGATTTGGCGAAAGTTTTGGGTTTCCTAGGATTGTTAGAATATTTAATTTTAAATGGTGGCTAGAAGCCGAAGAATCAGAACAAATCCAATTGTTTCGTTTCAAGTATTAAACATTCCGAAAACGTTTATGCGATATGAAATGCTATTTTACTTATTTAGAGATGTATAAGCATTTCGTTGTAACTATGATTTGGATTCTATATATGAAGGTGGTGTGTTTTTATATATGGAGTTTTAGGTCTGTTTTTGTATATATTGTATTTTAATGGAAATAAAACGTGTACAATGATGATTTGTTTTGGATAAGGGAAAAAGTTAACTTCGTATAAGTTTTATTATGTTGTTTTTTTTGAAGGATTTAGGAGAAGTCAAAAAGTTTGATATGACTAGAAAATTAAAGAAGATGTAATTAGTTTCACACAATTTTTTTTTGCTTTTTTTTGTATTTATGTAAACAGAAAAATTCAGATCTGAAATTTTATGGGCAAAATTTCAACAGAATCTTTTATAGTGTACAATAATGAATTTGTTTATTTGGTTAATTTTAATATTAAAATTTAATTATCTTTTGTACTGTAGGTTGTATAAAAGTGAACAACAAGTGAAATTTTCCTAAGAATAACGTTATATAGTTAGGTGATAGAAAATTTGATTTGGAGAGCACTTATAAAATCAATCCAATTTAATACATTCAGTCATACTGGAAAATGCAGTTAAAGATTGTCATTTTTTTAGCAAATTAAGATTATGCTGCAATTAAATGTTTAGGTGTTGACATAAAAATGTAATATGATTTTGATATACAGGAGGGGGGCGAGATATATGAACTATTCTCTAGCATCTTAAATGGTAATTAAAAAAATATTTCTGTATTTTTTACATATTAAGAAGTATCATAAGAAGCTGATTTTAAATTCTCTTACACCATTAATGCAAACTAAATAGTTTTGAAGTTTTGAACAATTGAAAATGGCATTCAAGTGATTGCTATGTACAAACGATATAAAATCAAATAATCACTTTTCCAGTACTACTTGATTGTACATAAGAACATTGTATACAGGGTTATCAAAAGTAAGCAAATTTAACCCATATACGATTTAGTACAAAGAAACACAAGATTTCACGTACTGACTATAGGGTTCGTCCGCCTAGGTTTCTCTTTTTGACCTATTCTTGCTCTGTGATCGATTTCTTTCCCCCACCATGTACTTTACACCTTAGAATAGATAAATAATAGATAACAACAAAGGGTTAAAATAAAATTAAATAATGTGAAAGTGAAATTTATCAAATTACATTTTCAATTCCTGTCAAGAGGAAGCCATTTTTAATCCATAATTTAAAATATCATAGAAAATATTTAGCAAACAGCAAAATTGACGTTCCAAAATTTGATGTTAAAAAATAAGTAAACGAAAACGAATTTACCTTGTTAATAATCAGCTTTAATAAGTCTTTAACTATGCACAATTAATAAATCTGACGTTAATTAATACTTAAAACTCGAGGGAAATACGTGTTGTAAATAAAGTTAATGTGCATCGACTTATCGACTACAAGAAAAAAAAATGAAACTACAATACCGAATACCGACCGAGAACCTATGCTAACATTCATGTGGTGGACATCAGATTATACAAATACGAAGTATACCGGAAAATTAGTATCGTATAATAAGTGAAATAATTCTAATAAATTATTTAACATGTATATATTAATTTTAAAAAAATTAAGAGAAAGTCTGATCACAATATTTAATTATATTGATTATATTTTGAGAATGTATGTTAAATCAGGTGTAAGTCACTGAAGTTGAAATATCGAGATGCACCGTTGATATCATATACTATAATTTATAATATTTGTATGATAATTACAACTTGATTAATGTAATTGAAATTTATTTTTATTTAAACAAACTATTATTGCATTCAAATTTTTTATATTTTTCTGTCTAAGTGTACTATTTTATTTTTTTGTCGATCAATTATATATACGTGTAACCATTTTTCTATATGAGGAAGAAACAATTATGGATGACGGAAGGAATACATTTTAAATACCTTTTATATTATTATTGAAGTAATTCAGAATTTTGGTTATAAATATAAATAAATGATAAATTATAATTCTTGGATCTATATCCGAAAATAAAGCCTAACCACAACTAATTTATATGTGAGCAATTCTAAAACTAAGATCCCATTATAGGTCCTCTAATCAAAGTGCCTTAAAAAGATTTTTTAAATAATGATCTGTTTCTTACATGTAGACAGTAGAAGGACAATAATAATATATGTGATTATTCATTTATGACATAAACATGTTTTTACAATCTTTATTTACAAATAAACACGCAGAAATCCACTGAAATAACTTATAGTTATTTGTATATGGTAAAATAATATTAGATGAAATAATAAGAGACGATTTTTTTTTCCGGAACTTTAAATTCATTTAAGTTTACAGTTCAATAAATTAATGATGTATTTCTGTCCTGGGGGTGTAGAGTCCATGAATACTTTTAATCTACGTTTACAGGAAGTCAGTGATGGAGCTTCTTTTACAGTTTCCGGGAGAGACTTAAATGTTTTTGGGCCTAAATATTCAAAGCTTCTTTGACCAATTTTTTCGCTTCTAAATTGTCTAATTATCTGTAATATAATTGGTTTATATCATAAATTTTTGTTTATGCTTATATTGTATAAGAGTGGCGCAAGTTGCACTTATCCAAATGTTCAGTATTTTTTGCTTTTTGAATATTAGAACACGTCCATTCTTCACATAGCTAGATATTTATATTATCATCTATATAATTATAAATCATATATGCTGCTATAATGGCATAAATATGTACTTTTACCTTCACCAACAGCAAATTTAGAAATATAAAGATTTAGAGGTAATTATAGACGAATTGTATTTACATTATTGTTCTACAAATTGGGTTTTCAAGCAAATCTCAGAATCTTTGGTATGAAAGTTTTAATAAAAAATATTTTTCTACAAATTGGGTTTTCAAGCAAATCTCAGAATCGTTGGTATGAAAGTTTTAATAAAAAATATTTTTCACAAACTTTATTATGAACTGACAACAGCGCTTTCAGTATAAGCTCTGTAAGGTGAATTGTTAAACTTCAAAGCTATCGAGCTTATGAAGTAATTTTCGGAATAGGAGAAAATTAACTCACATTTAAATATAATTTAATGATAAAATTGGTGTCATTGGATTTTAGATATATATTCTTATAATATTTATATGTTTTATAATTATAAATTCAAATGAAAGCTTGCTGTAGCTTACTACCCTCTGAAAGTATAACCGATTCATTGATATTGGGTAGATTTAAATGTACTTTCCTTACTAAAGTTTATTCAATGCTTGAACTATAAATCCAATAAATAGAGGTAATATTTTCTAAACGTCTTTGATTATCGCCTATAATTCTACTATTTTAAATAAAACTATTTAAATTAAAATTATTTTAACCGAGAAAGCTGTTATAAAGCGGCTGTATAGTTGATAAATGTTTCGTAGCACTTATTTAACACGATTTTTATTGTGTGAAATCGATTTTCTTAAAATCCTTTTCTTCCTGTTCGTAAAATATTTATCGTAATTTTATGCAAAACCACGGTGATTTACCTGTTCAACAATTCCCGTGTGGTCATACAGCCGAAATATAAAGTAGTTAGTGTAGTAAGAGCAATTATTTTAGTAAGATTAACGTGTAAACTCCAATATTTATTGCTCTAGGCGTACGCTGATTGTATAGTTTAAATGTTGAGTAAATTTTATGGTTGTAAATTTCATTTTAACTCCGACATAAATTAGGTCATATATCCACATCAACATTATTTGCCAGAAATTGAAACACATCATACTACCAATTATTTGGAGTGTATTGTAGATTATATACATCACCTTTATTATCATGGGGATACTCAAACCCTCATTTACTCGCTATGGGCCAGAACAATTGCATAATAAAGTCAAACGTTGAAGACAACTAAATAAAGTGACAAGCGAGACTACAAAATTCAGCTTGAACACCTATTTGACACTAAGGTAATACGTAAATTTTAAAATTTCCCTAAAATCAAATAATTTTAACTCGTGAAAATTCTTTATCTATACTTAATATAATAAAATAGAACTATAAGACCATAAGACAAATATGAGGCTAATAGACAAGTCACAATATTTTATTCAGACGTAGTTATTGCATTTAAGAAAACATAAAGCGATTGATTTAAATAATAATAAATAAAAGACTAAGGATGACACTGAATGTAATGAAAAAAGTACGTTAGTGTGTAAAATTTAAATCTTTTATTCAAAATTTGGCTCAGCGCTTTCGGCTTACAAAGACTTCCTAAAAAGTGTTAATGGAACAATTATAAAGAATAAAATTTAAGTGAAATTGATTTTTAGGCCCTTAGGTAGTTGTACATACGGCATGGCCGGTGATAAGTGTACTAATTAAGAATGACAACAGACATATTAAACTGGCGTTGACAAATGACAATGACATAGAGGGGCGTTCGTCCACAAAACTGAACTAAACAAATCTTCATTTTGTAATAGTGTAAAATGAGGGAAAGGGTTATACTCTGAACTAGGAACATGATCTATACAGCGGTCCGAGAAAACCAAGCATAGTTGGTTGGGAAACTAAACTGAAATCAACAAATTTAAGAGTAGAGTGAAGGGCTCTGACACTATATTGCTACTAGACCAGAAACTAGAAGGACAAAAGACATGACTAGACAATGACACATATATGGCACCTATTCTAGGGATGAAGGGTAAAATAGAATAGAGATTTTTAAGGGCTTTCAAATAACATATTGCAAGTCAAATTTCGTGAGATATTGCTTCTGTCATCTTTTACCAGTGACACTTTTGTTTGACAGATGTCGTACAAAAACTAAAGGTACTTCCGACGGATAACCCAAATCCATATAATAAATTTCAGCTCAAACGGATTAAACGTGTGGCCTTAATCGTGGAAGAATACACACACAGACAGACAGACAGTCAGACACACAGACAGATTCCCATCTGGAAATGGTCTTAATCGTCTCAGGGGACCTCAAAATGGATATTTCCATTTTTATCTCGAAAATTTTTTTTAGCTCGTTCACAATACTTTCCCTTCTCGGAAGTGGGTCGGGAAAGTAAAAATATCGGTGCTTAATTTAATAAAATTATTCATTTTTTACTGATTCTATGAGATATGAATTGAGTTGTCACACTGTGTAATTTATTTGTTATATAATTTTCTAAATCCAATAATCTTTATTAAATTGCAAAAAATGATCAAAAATACGTAAATTAAAAAAATAACTTTGTAGTTAGCATGGTGGCGTGGGCTTGCGGACGTGGGCTTTGCGGACGTGGGCTTTGTGAACCGTGGGATTTGCGAACATATACTTGGCATACCCTCGGTCAGTTTATGGGGACCGTGGGGTTTGCGAATTTTTTTATTAAGTTAAATTTGTGTCGGTTTTATTTTTGTATTTTAATATGACAGCAAAATTTATTAGTGGTAATAGATAGTGTTAAAATTATAGAAATAATTCAGTAAATGATATATTTCAGCTACTTTTTCACACACAACTTTTGTATAATTACCGCGATATTTACATTTGAGAAAAATCCTTCACACTTATAATTTTTTTTAACATTTTTGTATTCCCAAATTGAATTATCATTTTATATTTTATGCGTCAATTTATCAAAAATAACTTTTAATGACAAATTTCTGAATGGGTTGGTAATAGAATAGAAAAAACGAAATAAAAATAAATTATTTTTTCGAAACTAAAAAGAAAAGGCCATTCACAGTACTGTGAGTCTGTCCGATTAGTTCAGGAGAGTAAATAGAAAATATTTCATTCAGTTTTTAAAAAAGTTTTATAATTAATAAAGTAACTCAAAAATTTGTAATTATTTATTAAAAAAGATAATTTTCTCTATAGTTTCACTTTGACAAATAACTAAATTATCAAAAATCATTTTCTTTATTTCCGTTTGAAAATAATAAATTAATAATATCATATATTAATAGATTTATAGTTTTAATCTTAAGCGTGTTCGCAAATCCCTCCCATGGTCAGCGCTTAGATTAATTCCAGGTATGCGTGTGCGCAAATCTCACGAAAAAGGTTCTGTTTTAAAAATATACAGAATGATGCCAAAAATACGTTAATTATGAGAAGAAAGGGAAACGAAAATATAGTAAATTAAGGTAAATTCGTGCCTGAGCAAATTTTTTACTGTATCTGAAACTATTTTAATGAAATTAATATTCACTTTCAAAATTTTTACGTTCAATTAATTGTACGTGTCATGAATTAAGTTTCCACACATTACATTATTTTTTATCCAACAATTTTATTACTAATAAAGTTTTTAAATTAAATTGTGACAAAATATCAAAAATGTACAGAAAGATGACAAGAATACGTAAATTATGATTAAAAAATAAATTTTTAGTTTGACCCACCCTATTTTACTAATTTGACAGAAAATGTCACTTGTGATAAAGCTTTCTAAATCCAATATATAAAAAATATATTGAATGACGCGAACAATATGTTAATTATGATTTAAAAAAACAATTGTAGTCGTCGTACATAAAAATGAGGAGCTGCTATTACTGGTTAGTCATATTAAGGGTTTTTATTTTTGTTTTCCAAAAAGAAAAAAACATAAACTAGTGAGCTGCAAAATATAGTTATTGGTTAGCATAATTAAGTAAAGGTTTTGTTTCTATTTTCCCTACGAAATGATATCTTTCGGTAGGACACTAACGTTGATATAAAAAAATATGTTGTTGATAAACTGTTCAATGATCGCTAGATAAGAAATATATCTTTTTTATTTATTTATTTACCCATACATCACCTATTTGTCCATAATTCCCACTATTTTATTTTGTATTCCACACAAGGATCAGAGATAATATTTTTTTCCTTTTCAGCTGTGTATAAGCAATAAGTTAACTGATCCGTAAAATCTTTGATACAAAATACAAAATAATCAATTAATTACATCAATTTCATTTGAATATCTAATATATTAACTTGTTGGATTCCGTATAAGCTTTACAGATACGTTGAAATACCTAAAACTAAAAATAATAAAAAACTTTTATTCGTTTCCTTTAGACGATGAAAAATTATCAAATCGTAGTTTTATATCACACAAAAAATAATACGAAAATACCAAACAGTTTATAGACGCATTAAACGATATTTAAATTACCATATAAATATTTCGTCACAGCTATTAATAAGGCGACCCACTGTTCCCTGCTGTTTCTTCAGCGATAACGCATTAATTATTAAACAAAATAATAGAGAATTAAATGCATCTCATAATCTTCAGCAGACATGGATAGTTGAATTTTTTAACATATGCCTATTAAAAATATTTTGATGAAGTCTTAAGATATTTCACTTATAGGCAAATGGTTTTAATTTCTTGTTTGAATAAAAAAACTGTTACTGTTACTGTTACTGTATTACATACAGTTTATAGTTAGCCTTATTTTATAATCAAATCTTTATGTTTGGTTGTTAATAGTTTTTTTTCCATAAAACTTAATATGTGACTGATTGTAATGTTTTAATCACTCTATAAAAGTACGAAATAATTAATGATATTGATATGGGTTACAGAAAGGTAGTCTTAAAAATTTACACCGATGACACGCAGAATCTTCACATTATCATACAGATAAGATTTAAAATGACACAAGTAAATTAGTTGACAAAGATACGCTCTATACGTTGCAGATGCAAGGTAGTATTAATAAATGTTTCAGCTCCAAGAAATCTCACAAAATTTATCACCTTGGTAACTGCGATAAAATAAAAATTGCTAACCGGATCTGATACCTGTTGATATTGTTATCAATAAACAGCTTTATAGTCACTTCAAAAACTGACATTACATAAAGCTAAATTCAATTTAAAATGTTTAGCAACACCTTATCTTTAACACTGGATATATAAGGTGTTCGTTTTTATACAATTTATACATATAGGGATGCCTTATAGTTATTTGTGTCTTTATTGAGTACTAATTGGTTAAATGTGATATATAATACCCGTTCAAAAATAATGATTTAGAACACAGTTTTAATTTTAATTTTTACTCTTTTAAAATTTTTAATAAACACATAAAAATAAATTTTGCTCCACATACTATATCCATTGAGATTTCGAGATAAAAATTTTGAATGTTTCTCTTTCGACGATCCTTCCTGTATGGAAATAAAAATTTACAGTTTCTCGTTACAAAGTGCTAAATCAAATAAGCCATAAGCTTTTTTAACAACCCTTGTAGACATTTATGTAGTAGTACTAAATTTTTATTCTTACAAAAAAAAATCATTGTGATTCATTTAGCAATTTTGTAGACTTATACACGGTTGGGAGTGGTACTTTTTTGTATCTCTTTTATCTTCTATTATTTCAAGGAGACTATGCTATCATAGTAGTTTTCTGCAATATACTAATATAGAATTTGTCTATATATTTCACTGCTCTTTCGTACTCGGGGTATAACGCCCGTCTTAAGTAATTAACTATAATATAAGAAAGTTAAATAATATTTTGTTGTGAATTATATTGTATGTTAATTATGCATTTAGTATAAATTAATCCTTATTATTTGATAGCAGAAATGCTTTGAATAATAATTATTAATTAAAACAGTAACTAATTAAAAGCTAAAAAAATATCGACCAATCCTTTTTTCTTTAATAAATAGATGTCGAATTTATCAATAATATTACATATTAATTACTGCTTTAATTTATTAAACTAATGATTTTAGTTCACTTCGTACTAATATACTGAAATTAATTGTAGATAGCTACAGGCAATGCCTGTTCTACTGGTATGAATACGAAATTAAGAAATATGACTTAAGCGTTTCCATCTACTGCAAAATACGTTGGCGTTACCAGTAATTTCTTGCATTCTTGAGAAATCGCCGTATTGGTAATGAATAAACAAATTATAGATGTCTGTTAGTTCACATTATCTATTTTGTATCAAATTTTCTTAAGGTAATTGTGTATGCGGAATATTTAAAAATTAAAGGGCTGTATATGCTGGTGGCACACACATACATTTGACATCTATCTGAAAACAAATTTGTCACCTACAAAGCCTGACAACTTATAGTTACATGGTTTAATATATTTTGTCTTTATTAGTTTATACGTTATACCACCATAAATATAAGGCAAATCAATTTATTAAATTAATTATGTCACTCAAAATTCATAAAAAATATAGTATAAGAACAGAACGTATATATGCCACTTAAGTTGTAAATTTAAAAAACTAAAACATTTTAATACTATTTATTATATACCACTATAGAATATATTCAAAAGACTACAAAAATACATGTTCGAACTAGTAAAGTTTAAAAGCATAAAACAGTGTATAAGTTATTAATAATATTACATGAAAAAAAATTAATTTACTTTCTTTTAATAAATGGATTAAGTCGCATCGACCAACAAAATATATTGAGGGAATTCAATTATGTAATCGATAAATTTAATTCATTGAAATCAATCATATTTGCTTTAAGTAATAATTATTTGATTGAGTCAATTATGATTTAATTATGTCAATTATAGTATAATTTATATAATATGAAACATTATTTAAAAAAATAGAAATATTTAATGGAAATATCTTAATTTAGTGTCAGTAAACTTTAATGTTACTAACATCAAAAACTGATTTTATTCGAAGCAGCATGCAATATTTATAAGAAAAATATGGGTGGGGTTAACTTAACTTGACCTGCAAAATTTGCAAGATCTATGAAGTTGGTACTAAATTATTATTATTTTTAGATTAGAAAAAACTACATAAATGACCCTTTTAGAAAAAATCTTGTTCGTAAATATTTGCGAAATAAGTTAGTGTACTTTATTTGGTGCCCGCACAGAAGCTCCACCGTACATTTGCTTCCTTGATATATTTGCTCCCCTGTATTAATTTTTCGAATAATGATAAAATTTAAGTGAGACAGTTGCTATTAAAAATTTGGGTGGTAACCATCTCTAATTTTTTTTTTAATTAAATTCAAAGCACACAGTCATTCGCGTAGCGCGTTTTAAATAAACCTACAATTTTTTAATATTTTATGTAGAAATGTATAAACAATCAAAACGTAAAAGAAATTAGAAAATAAAAAATGAGCTTCGAATAAAAATTGGGGTTTGATTAAAACGCGCTACGCGAATTAGGGTGGATATTGAATTTAATGAGAAGGGGTGGCAACCCAAATTTTTAATATTCTGTGTAGAATTGTAAAAATAATCAAAATTTAAATAAAATAAAAAATGATCTTTTCTCTAAATATTAAAAATAGGTGATGATATCTACTAGATATATCTGTAAAGTTAGGAATTGAAATGCCCAAAATTTCATTACGCATTATACTCTTTTACTTACTATGAGTTTTGATCCTTTTTGGGAAAACGCGAGACTTAAAACACACTGACAGGATATCAGACAGTCTTATCTATACGTGCTTGACAATTTTTGCAATCACATATAATTAATTTTTTTTTTATTAATTACAATTAAACTGTAGTTATAAGTAGATTTTGATATTGTCATGGCCAATACAATTTTAATTTTTGCAATACAATGTTCAATTAACCGAATTTTTTATTAGTATTACCAAACTGGTTATTAGTCTAGTCAACAAGTGCTTTTTATGTCAAACTTTTTCCTCCGCCTCCGAAAAATATGAACGAGGTGTCATTCGATTCGGAATAACGTGTAGATGATTTTTGAAAAAATTCAAGCGCCGCTTGCAAAAATTGCAAAAGTTATAAACAATTAACTAAAAAAAATGGGGTTTGATTTTTTTGCAAATATCTCAAAAACTATTAGTTTTCAAATTTGACAAAAGATTCAAAAAGAGGAGGAAATTTAAAAAAAAATTACGCCTCCCGGAACTGTAGGACCAATATTTATAATTTTCCTAGAGGGTTGAAAATACGGCCGAAAACGGGGACTCTGGCTTGCGTAAGCGTCGCTCACTTTTGTTTAAATAATATTTATTCATTAAAGGTCCAAAGTGGGCGGTGCTTGCGTCAGCCAGAGTCCCCATTTTCGGCTGTATTTTACAACTCTCTGGGAAAATTATAAATATTGGTCCTACAGTTCCGACAGACACAAATTTTTTTTGGGAAATTTCCTCCTCGTTTTGAATCTTTTTTCAAAAATGTTTGACCCAAAAATCACTTGTTGACTAGACTATATTCACGAAACAGCAATTACATTTTCATCAGGATACAAATCAACTAAACATTTTAATTACATGAATTAAGCAAAAAATAAAATAAATGTTATGTCAAATGCATTTTTAATAAGTGACTTTTTAAATAATATTTTTTAACCCTAATTGCATAATGCATTGTAAAAAAATAGGAGTGTATAATGTCTAAAAACGAATGACACAAATGACGAATGACACCAATTTTACCCTTAAATTATAAAATTTAAATATGGGTTAGTTTTGCCTTATTAACCACACAATTTATAGAATTTATAATGAAAGCGCTATTTCCGATTCATAATAAAGTTTGTGAGAAAAATTTAATTAAAATTAGTACATTTTTATCGAAAGTAAAATACCGAAAACAATACATTTTAGTACACTAAATTAATTGTTGAAAATAGACCGGTAGGACACTTGGTCACATACTTGAAGCCATTGAAAATCTGGCTGAAATAAGCTATCGTGCTACTGAAGTACCATTTTATTATCTGGCATACACTTAGAGAACGCAAAATTAAAAATTAAAAAAATACAATACAATAAAATGTAAACAAAACTATTTTAAACTTCGTAATATCTTGAACATAAAACTATAAAAAATCTACAAATTTTGTGTGTAATTATCATACAAATACTATAAATTATAGTATGATTGGCAACACTGTAAATCTTGAAATAGAAAACCATAGGCTGATTATCTCTTACGTCTAATTCAGACCAAGTTTAACATGACCTTCATTAACTTCAGTAATCTAACTGCTAAAAGCAAGTTTTTTAACAAAGACGAAATTTGCATCCGAAGAAAAATTTTTCAACGGGACGTCAATTTTGGTTCTCTTTGGTAATTTATCCGCTATCTACCATGCGTAATAACTCAGGATATGGCTTCAATATCAAAGCGACCCATACTACTATCCACCTTCATCTTTTGGATGATATCAAAGCTCATGGTTTGTAAAAGTGTAAATTCCTAAATATCGAGAACGGCAAAGGTACGATGTGACACGCATATGGAGTAAAAGTCGTACCATATTGTCTCATTCATAATAGTCTCAGTAAAATGAAACCACATAAATATACCTATATCGATATCCAGAATATGATTATTCTGAATATATGCTGCATAGTAAGAATGTAGTAATCTTAGAATTATTTGTAAACAAAAATTAATCAAAATTATTCTTTTCGTATGTTTCACCTCATTATAAGTAATCTCCAGAAAGTAGAGCATGCGCGGGAAAGGAACGATTATTTTATACTAAGATTTACTAATAATTGATGGCACTAGTTACAGATATCTAATTAACCATCTAATGCGAATTTTATTTTTGTTAATCACATTTTGAAAAGAAGAAAGCGACTCCTCTCCAAGATATGTTGCTATATGTAGTTTTCTTTAAATAAATAACTCCTTTTAATATCTTTAAGTCTAGGCAGGCATTATACGTCAGTTCTATAGATTATTTTTCATTTGTTTATAGAATGGAACACAAAACAACCCATTTATGTAGCTAGTCTTTAAATAGAGAAAGTCATATTTTATATGATCTGGTTAATTTAATCATTTAGTTGTTACTAGAATTTGTGATATTGCAGACACATTAGCTAGATTATGTAGTTCAGTCACGCAAATGTATCGGTCTTGTTTTACTGCCAACCGAAGACACTGGTTCTTTATTCTTATAGTGTTCGATGCCGAGAAAACGGTTTGATAGCCGGATCACTTGTTTATGTGTATGATTTAAGATTATACATATCTTGAATTGGGAATTTGAAACAATGTTGAAGAATAACTTCACCACTAACATAAACTGCATTTTTTTCAAACACCACTCGACGTACATTTCTCTAACTAAATTAGAATCATAATTGATGATAAACTGTATATCTCAACTCTTATTTTGAGTTGATTGTTTTACGTATTCAAAAAACTATGAACTTTCGTCACAGTTTATACTTAGACATGAGTGGAGAGGGGAAGTTGTGTGCGGCGCCTACATATGTAAAGCCTATTTAAGGGGTACAGGAGAAAAAATGTAGGGAACTACTGTGTATAGTGATATTACTCCATTTAAATTTTTTGAGAAAACCACATCAATATATATTGTAAATAATATATTGCGCCACCTAGAAACGAATTTTTTACTGTTTTCTTTTGGTCGATTTTATTATTGTTATTTATAATTATTTTTCCAAAATTGATAAATAAACGGCTCTAGAAATATATATGGTCACTATCTTTATTGAATCACCCTGTATATATAGATATATGTATATCCAGTTTCTAAATGCCTTAGTGCTTAAATACTCTTAAGTACAAAATAGTCTTGGGACACTTCTATTTAAATTGCCAAGAACCATGACTTCTGAGTTTACCCAATTTGTTTGCTATACTTCTTATATTTGTACAACACTTAAACACGAAAGGAATTAGGTCTAAGTGAACGTACTTTAGGCACCCGATTTAAATTATTTACTAATACAGAGTGAACGCATAAAGACAGTCAATTTTAATAACTATTTAAATATCAATATTCTGTATCGAACCTAAAAACATTATGTAAATTTATCTAATAAAAATGATTTAAGTGAAAGGTCAGATTGCAAGTTCTATGAGTCTCGCCGGAATACATGGTCAATGCAAGGGTCAACTAACTCATTTGTTGTCTTAACCAAACAAATATTTCCTTAAATAGGTATAGAGACTTTCTATAGATGATTCCAAGTCCAACAATCTAGCTTTACAAATTCAAAACACAGTTGTAAATGCGTTGTGAAAATATGTAAACGAGTTTTATACTATTAGTATAATGGACTAATATTTTATTGAAAAAGATTATCTGCCAGTGTTTTTGGCGCCAACCAGTGTCTTATTTCCAAGAAAAAATGATCGGCTGTGTGTGTGTATTCGAGGTAGAGAGAGAATAGACCTAGCGGTTTACAGCATATAAGATTAATCAACCTACACTCTAGTTTTGTGTGGGCAGTTTAAGTTGAACCGCCTGAGAGCACACAGAAAGAAACGCACTCTCTTCGTACAGAGACGGATTTTTAACCAAATATATCTATTTTACACGAAATATAATGTCTACGACTTTCCACTCGTGAATGTGAGAGAGACGAAGCCAAAATAAATAAAAATTTCAATCTTCATTATTATCGATTTTTAAACCACTTCGGATTCAAAAGGTAGATTCTAGCAGTAAATTATGTTTAAGCACGAATAAACTTGGTAAAAATTCTTGAATAAATTCGTAAGAATTGTGTTTTTTGCAATTAAACTTATAAACTTAAAGATAACTGTAGATAATAGATAAATATAAAAAAGAAGAACTGGTATATCATACAACGCGCCAATTCTGGCGGGTTTGTAACAAAAATGGTAGATGCTACTGTTGATATTAAAGTAGGTTGAGTGAAAACTTCTATTTGATTGAAAAATCAGAACCTTAATAAATCTCTTTTAAGAACACGTCGTATGTATCTTATACATCATTTGAAGGGTACCCCGACAATTGCGCCCCGGACAAATGCGCCCCGACAAATGCCCCCGCGACATATGCGCCCCAACAATAAAATATAAATTAATATTTTTTTTTTCTCGTAGTTGTTCTCAATACCTCTGGAATAACAATATCTGCAACAGCCCTTGGATTTGTATATGGATGTACACAAATAAACAGCTGCTTCTAGAGAAACGCCATTTGTAGCTTGTTGAAAAAATTGTCTCGGTCTTTCAACAGTATTAGTTGTCAGATCTCTTATGTTATTTACGCATTTCAAAGCTTCATTTTTTGCTGGATTGGGTGCATGAGAAGTTAAAACAACCAATTGGTTATTACCCAATACCTTTATTCGACTTCGGCAATTCTTTTCCGTGATTCAGAATTATCCATATTTTTGATTTTTAAATAATAAATAACGGTTAATCTTTCAAATTGTTAATTTTATTTCCGCTATTTTAAAATGGCCGTGGATAAACGTCCGACAGTCCTGAAATCTAACCTAAAAAAATATTAATTTTATTAAAGAAGTCTTGACTATCTAAATCTAGCCTATGTATTTAAAAAAATATATATTTTATTAAAAGAAGTCTTGACTATCTAAATCTAACCTGTGTTTAAAAAAAAATTAAAAGGCTATGTGAGATTCGATCCCTTACCCATTCCACCACTAGCATTCACTATGTGCGTTTGTTTTATGTTTGTAAAGTATATAGGTACCCAAGAATTCCCAGGTGTATAGTTACAATACTGTTTTAGTTTATTTTAAAGAAATCCGACTGTCGGGCGTTTAGTAATTGATATAAACATCCAAATGTCGGACGTTTATCCACGGCCTTTTGAAAATTATTCACTTTACAGACCTATTCAGAAATTGGTATTAAAAGTGTTTTTTTGTTAAATTGAAGCCTAAAATATTAAATAATAATGGAATTTGAGGATGAAAGGCAGGACTGCAAAACTGTTAAAAAATATTATAAGTGTGCGGGATTTTTGTAAAATGTCAATATCTTGGTAATTATACGAAAGTTTTGTGTGAAAAAAAAACTGAATTATTTTTATAATTTTAAGGCTCTCCACTACTAATAAATCTTCAATATTTTTCTGTTTTATTAAAATACAAAAATAACGCACACACATTAAACTTAATAAAAAAATTACCAGCAGAGTTCACAAACCCCACTGTCCCCATAAACTGACCGAGGGTATGTGAGGTATACGTTCGCAAATCCCACGTTCGCAAAGCCCATGCCACCGATCACTCTGGAAGCAGAGTCATGGGCATACCTGCTAAACCCTCCTCCTCGGTTATTGTTCTGGTGCTGTCCTGTTTCTTGTACCCTGCTGAGGAGTGTTTTCTCCTTTTCAGGGAAAGTAAATCCCAAACGAATCTATATTTATTATACATGGATAAATGCCCTTAGTGAGGTAATATAGGCAAAACTACCCAAACATTATATTAGGGAAAACTATCTATTAGCATTTATAAAAATAAAATCTCACTTATCTAAGGATAATTAACATTAAAAATACCCCTAATTAGAATAATTGCTTCATTTTAAGTTCATATCTTTAAAATCTTATTTTTACGATAATTAACATTGAATATAGTGGTCAGTAATACAGACAAATTAAATTGATAAGAAATATAAATGTTTATCAATTGACCAATTCTCAACAAACTAGAAATATAATTATAACTAACGGTCAACAAATAACTGTATTATAATTCTAAATTAAATGACAATCCACGTAAACAATTTTATTTTCATTTAATTTTATATTTTATTCTTGTGGCGGATTTGTCGGGGCGTATTTGACCTGTCACCATTTGAAGTATATTTTTAAGTCCTCAAACCTAAGGTAATCTAATATTTTATGCGGACAACTGATTTAATAACTTTTTTTTAACATCAACAAGAAATAATTTATTCTCAGCGATTTCAGCTAGAGTGAAAATTCATCGACATCTTATTTCGGATTTAAAATACCTAAATAATTCAAAATCGACATAGAGAAAGGCATACTTTTTTTACGGATTATAGCACACGCTTCAAGAGCGGTGCTTGTACGAAAATTGCAATTCACTTTGGATTTGAATCGTGAACACGGTTTCAGGAAAATTATTCCAGAGTGATGACGTTCTCCAGTCAAAGGAGTTCTTAAATAGGGTACGGGGAGTACAAAGTTGGACTTGGATGGGATTCTAGGAGGAATCAAGCGAAGACCTTCCATGAAAGTATTTGTAAAAAAGATTCAGATTGCCCACCTTTCTTCGATATATTCGTATTGAATCTAGGTTGTATCCATTGTTCTATTCCTTGAATGGAAGACCTTATTAAATTAACTGAAAGACCTGATTTACTTATTGGAGATTTAATACGCCTGTAACATTCGAAATCAACTTAACTGTAATAACAATCAGTATCTCTCTGACAACCACAACAGAAGACATCTTCACTTTGTGTTGTGCTGTATTGTGCTAAATTACTGTTGAACCAGTTGTTTCCATTGTTTATGAATCTTAAAATTTTTAATAATCGTGTTTTGATTATTTTTATATTTGTTATCCTCATTCCATCATTCAAGGTGTTCGTAAAAGTAGTTCACTTATTCAAGGCATACATGATTTCAAACAGAAAATTATCATGCAATTTGTTTCTAAAGTCGCTCATTCATATGAAAATAAATAACATTTAAGAATGAAATGTAATGGTAAAAGAATCGGTAATATCGCTTTATCTATTACAAATTTCCTTAGTTATTATTCACATTGTTCAGGGTAACCAATAAAATTTGATTAGAAAAATTATAATTTCAATCTTGCTCTTCAATTCGCGAATATCGGTACATTTTGATGATTTATGGTGAAATTCGCGGCGCCGTAAGACTTTAAGGCTAACGGCTACTGCCAAATGCCCGAAATTTTATCAATTTGTCCCAAAGATTATTGGAAACTGGTTATGTTATACTCAAGAAAACAAGTGATATAATTCGTGTGTGTAAAATGAATGTATAGAAGAGCGCATAAAGTATAAAAAAAAGTTTAGTTATTTTATTTGATAAATATAAGTGAAACTTTTTTTGCTGGAAATTTATATCGCGGAACGTAAATATTAAACGTGTATGGTATTGCCAACATTGTAAAGTTGTCTAAATTTGAAACGCAATTTCTAAAAATTATTTGAAATTTTTTGAAAAATTTTTGGCTTGAAATAATATTTTCTACCTATTTTTTAATTAGCACTATTCTCGAGTACTGCTATAGTTTTCTGAATTTAAATAACAATTAATAAATTATACAGTAAATAATCACTATTTAAATAAAATGTCATATTTTTATTTTAACCGTCATATAGGGTTTTATATTTAACTGTAAAAGGCTTGACAATTTCTTATAGTTGCTACATTAATCAGTTGCCAATAGACGGTTTACATCGGTTTACATGACACCTATTTGATTTTTATTATCGATATTATCAGCTGTGTCAGGGTAACAGTAGGTTCGTGATATCAGTTACTGTGACTGAAAGATAGAAGGCGATTAAACCTTCTAAAAGTCCAATATTCCAAATATATTAAATTGTTATGTTATTTTAATCTACAAAAAGCCAATTTCTGTTATTTTTTATTTATATATTATTAATTCTTTTATCTGAGTAAGTTCAATCCAATTTTTTTTTAAATTCCTAAAGAAAATTAAATATTTTTTATTACACCTTTAATAACATTTTCATTAAAAAAATACACAAATTTATTTCCTTGAGGGAAATAATTACACCATAAAATTTTGTGTTAAAATTTTTGCACATAAAAATTTCAGATCTGTAATTGTTTGTTTACATAAAATAATGAACCAAAATATAAAAAAATTATCTTACTACAACTCAGATTTTCTTTTGCCATAAATATTACTGTTCTTCGGTTTCCGTTCCAAAATTTTCAACCATATTTTTTTAAACTTATTCTTCGGAACTATCCATATAACAGTTTTTCCAATATTTATTTCCAATATTTTAAATATATTTTTTTTATATTTTCTTTTTTAACTTTTTTTTAAATCCAAAAATGTCCGGTTAATAATAAATAAAAATCAAAACAAAACAAACTTTTGTTACACCCACTTTTCCTTTTTTTCCAAATCAAAATAAAATCCATACTCAAAACGGCATGTCCTTAAAAGTTCCTTTCATAACATTATCTTCATTCCTGTCATACTTACATATGACAAATCAGGTCTCAATACATAAGAACAAACATGCCGTTAAATTTTGTTTATACTTACTTATTCTTAAATAAAACTAAGTCCGGTCCTGAACTAGTACTATTGCTATCGTATCAGGCAGCTGATTTAATTTCTTGTTGATTTCATTAAAAAGCCAGTCCTTGTATATTTCTTGTTTTGGTTAAAATTTTTGTCCTAACACAAAATTCCATCTGGTATTAATTTTCTAATTTTTAATTGGAAAAATTATAAATCAAAGGTTATTGTTTATTATTATTTATTGTTTAAGACGTGACATCAACATAGGTAAAAACATAAGTTTTGTTAAAGAGCATTAATGAATTAAACCATACAAATCGTATTTTATTTTTGACGTTTTGGGTTCGTTTTAAAAAATTAAATTTGATTGTAATTTACAAATATTTAAAAAAAATCGTTAAACATCTGTTTTATTTCTAATATTTAGTCCAAATATTATCGATTATTTGATTGAGTTTAATTCAAATATATTTCTCCCACATTCAATGTAATTTTAAAGGCACAATGCCGTACAAATTTATTATTTAAAATTTATCATTTTATCTCATCGTATATCTTTTACCCATTTAACAAGTTATTTGAGATTATCAATTTGATCATAGACATCTTAGTCAAATTACAATTTCAATAAACCAAGTATAATGCAAGTTATCTACAGCTGTCACCGTACACCTACAATATCTATCTATATCTTCGTTGTTTGTGGGTGTTATACAAGACGATATAAAAATGTATATTGACAGTACATTTCTTCATTTTTATTGTCAATCTCAATATTCGTTTACAAGAGAAATCTCCTGAAATACTAATTAAATTTATTGAATAATTGCATTTGTTGTCTCTACATTATTTTAAAATCACAAGGCGCGACTTATCTTTCTATTGATCAGTTTTGGGCACTTGCATATTCCGTTCATGTTCGTTCAATTAAACCTTGGCAGGAATAATAATAACTAATCGGTTAAAGTACTCCATACAGAATCAAACAGTTTTTATAAGTTCAATGTTTTTGTATCTATAAATACTAAAGTAACGAGGGGGAAATCCCAGCGAAGATAGTTTTTAATAAATTAAGCAAAATTTAGATATATTTTGATTAAAAATAAAATATTTCCTGTTTCCATAATTTTACAATTTTTGTACCTCTTCAAGGCCTTAAGAAAATCTCTTCTAAAGTTTATTTAATTCCGATTAGTCAGAATTTCAAAAATTGTACCATTTCATTGGTTGATATAAATCAAGGGAAATAATCAACGGTAATACCACGTGTCATTCAAATTTTATCGACAATTTTTCATTTTCCACGAAAACTAGTTAATTTATCTAAATTCGGTTTGTTTAAATGTTTTAGCCCTAAATAAACAAGTCTGAGTGATAAAAATAAAAAAGTATCTGTTACAATTTATAGAATGGGTTGTATATTAAAAGACTATTTTTTTCAGGAGTTTGAAAACAAAATTTACTTCATCACTATTTTAATCAAAGCTGAGATAAATTAATTATTTGAAAATGTGCAGTTATTAAAAACACAATTTTTATAAATTGATTAATCTGTCAATATAAACAATGTTTTATTGAGGAGCAGAGGTTTAATCAGTATAATACCTAATGATTGTTTAGAATCACCCGTTGCTATTGGTTGAAATCATCAAAATGTCAGATTTTCACACATAAGAAAAAGTATTAAAAATCAAACAAACGTTCCAGAGACTTTTTTCTTTCTTTAAAAAAAAAACTTAGCTTTTCTTGAGGTTTTTCTTATCTTCCTTCTCCAAAGAAAACTAGATAGCTTGGTCCAAAAACGTAGTCCCAAAGGAAAAAAAATGTCGTCCAAGAAACACCAGCTAGGTCCAAAAAGAACGTAGTCTCAAAGAAAAAAAATGTCGTCCAACAAACACCAGCTTGGTCAAAAAGAACGTAGTCCAAGGAAAAAAAATGCAGCTCAAGGGAAAAACCCCTATAAAATGAGGGGGAGAAAAAAAGAAATCTTCAGTAAGTGAGACAAACGATATAAAAGTCAATTATTTTTACTCAATAGGCAAAGAGAAGAACATTATTAACATGGGAAAGACATTTTATATTAATACCAAGAAAAGAGAGGGACATGACGCGAGGAAATAAGAAGGGATATCAAGCGAGTATGAAATTAAAATATATTGAGTAGAGGAATATTAAAAATACAGGGTGGCACAAAAAACGTAACAAAACACGACCAACAAAATAATATTAATTTATATAACACAATATACAAAATTCAACTGAATCTTGTTCGTCCTTTCGGATTATTTATACTCATTTTGCCTGATCTGCGAACAATCGGTTCGTTTCAGGACGCTCCAGGAATTTCTCGCGCGGTAGTCGTAAGTCACCAAATTCTATGTACATTCGACGAGACACAGGGCCGGCCTCATTACAATAATATAGATTACTGTTAAATTATTGTATTTAAATATGTTGTTTAAACAGCAATAAATTATAATTTTTTTAGATTTTACAATTTATCCAGATTTTTCATTTTTTTCCAGAATCATTCTTTTCAGAATTTACAGTTTTCCCAGATTTTATAATTTTTCAGATTTTACAATATTTACAGATTTTGCAGTTTTCAATAATTTTTAATTTTTCCAGATTTCACAATTTTTCCATAATTTATAATTTTTCAGATTTTATAATTTTTCCAAATATTTAACATTTTTTCCAGAATTCATAATTTTTCTGATTTTAAAATTTTTCTGTTTACAATTTTTTCAGATATTGCCATTTATCCAGATTTTACAATTTTTCTATAAATTATAATTTTCCAGATTTTATAATTTTTCCATATTTTACAATTTTTCCAGATTTTACAATTTTTCCGGATTTTACAGTTTTCCAAATTTAATAATTTCCAGATTTTAAAATTTTTCTTTTTACAATTTTTCCAGGTTTTACAGTTTTTCCAGAATTTATAATTTGTCCAGAATTTTCAATTTGTTCATATATTAAATTTTTTCATATTTTATAATTTTTCCGGATTTTATGATTTTTTCAGATTTTATAGTTTTTCCAAATTTAATATTTTACAGATTTTAAAATTTTTTTGTTTATGATTTTACCAGTTTTTACAGTTTGTCCAGAATTTATCATTTTTTCCAGAATTTGTTAATATAAATTTGTTTATTAGTTGGATAAGTACACAGAAAATTCGTAATTAAAAAAAACATGTATATTTCTTTTTAAATATTCTAATGATTAAAGAGTACTATTTAGACTTATACCTCTGAAAAAATGTTTATCCTATATATTTTTTATTACTCTAATAATAAAAAACTCATTTTTATTTTAAAATTAAAAAGATCACACACAATAAATGTCTTAATTCGACCCATACCCTTACTTACTTTTTGTTAATTAAAAATTAAAAATTAACAATCTAGTTCATAGCGAGACAATGATACTTAATGTTCCGCATGGCTAATACATTTTGTTTTATTTCCCACAGAATTCTGTTCGAAGAAAAATCTTATATACTTCTCAACCTTTTATCGAAATTTTCAACTTCACAAGATGCGCATTTACCCGTCAACATTCATCTGTTTCTCAAAACAGCTCGTACATACCAAGCATGTAATTTTCTTCTGAACTGAATTCTAAGTGACTCTTACTGATAGAATGAATTATAATGGCTTCGACTAAAAGCTATGTCTTGCAGCAACCCTAATAATTGAAATTACCATTTGCCTTGACACAGATAATAAATGCATTGAATTAGCATTTTTACATTTTTTAACAATATTTTAAATAAATAAATCCTTTAAAAACTTTTAGTGTATTTAACTTATGTTAACATGATTATTTTTAAACTTTACATAAATTACAATAAATATATTTCATTTCCGCTTCCCTTTTTTTCAAGAAATACTTGCAGTATTTTTTTTATTGTAAGGAGATCGAAGGGCTCTTCCGTTTTATTAAGAGTTGAATGATTGAATGAATGAATGAACGTTTTATTAAGTAAGTTTGTTACAACTATACAACACTCTCTGTATAAAGTATAATATATTTAAATTAGGCCATTTCTGGGAGTTTTAATTTTTTGTTGAAGAGCACTAATTTTACAACCATGTATCCCATTGAGAAAGATTTAGTTCTAAATTTATTATCAAAATCTTTATTTTATTATCATTTTTTTATGAATTAAATAAAAAATAAAATAGGATAAAAAATCTAAGAATAACACTATGTGTGCAAAAACAATATATTTTTATTATTCCTAGCCACCTTTTAATTAAATATATAATTCTTGAAATTATTAATTTTTTTGACAGCCGAAGTAACGAGAGCGATAGCGGGTGCGGTGGAGGACGCGGTGGCGATGCGGTCACATTGCGAACAAACAAATGCGCACACCAACGCGTTCAATATTACTATTTAAAATTAGCTCATTAAAGGAACCGCAGAGGTAAGTGTTAAAGTAAATTATTTTCTTTCACCTTACAACGAAGAATTTTGGTTCACGATATAAATTTAGATCGAGAATGTAAAGGAGAATTTTACAATCTTTCAATAACTGAGAAATGACAGAGAGAGATTTTTCATTTATTTTAGAATGACTGTCCATGAACTTTTTGGATGAGTTTCTCTGTATCACACATGGTTCCTATTGTGGCAGATCGGGCCAAATCTAGACGGGCAATTGGTGCATGCAGCGTTCTACCACAGGCCGCAAGGTGATACGTCACAGTTCGCGCGTTTGCTAGATAGCGCGAAAATATACTTAAAAATTCAATTCTACGCTAAACTCAAAGATCCGAAAGTCCGCCATTTCCATTTTTTCATAATAATCCGTTTATTCATTCTGAATGTATGAACTTGGTCCTACCCCTTGAGCCTTTCGATATATATATTTATATTATTTATTCTTCTGCATTCCCACCACTGAACCAGCCCTGACGTAGCTAAATGAGAAAGGGTAAGAAAGAGTCTCCACTGTTATAAAATCCCGAACTAAGCATTTTCCTTGCTTGTTTGGTATATATCTATTAAAGTGTCATCATCTAAATACCATACGTTGACTTTAGATAATAATTTAGATAAAAGAGGTTGAGCAGAATATTTATAATTTAAATTAGAGGGTAAATTATTGAAAAGTTGTCTAGATTAAAAGTTCCTTTTTATAGGACTCAATTGGATTGAAAGCTTTAGCATGAATAAATGAAGTAATTACAACTAAAAAACCACTGTAGCAAAATTTGAAAATGACCAGAAACATCATCTTAATAGTACGGATTAAAAACAAATTACTAATTAGTGTTATTTCTCTTACCTTATGGGAAATGTACATAAAAAATATATAATTGCGAAATAATTTTCTGATTGTATAACCACAAATCAAAAATATTACAATTCACAATTAACCACAAATTTAATGAATAATATGAACCTTCAACAATCCAATTAAGTATCCGATAATATCAAATTTCTCTCTTCCGAAATCTCGATAAAATTCGTAATATAGTTGGTGATAGTTGTTGTTGCCAGGAGTGTTACTTTAGCCAGCAGGTAGTAATTGAAGATGACGTCTGTCATAGCTAAGCGGATTCCGATAATGTGAACATATATTTCTCATATCTGAGACTCAAATCCTGTCTTATTAACCTTTCTTTAGAGGCTTTCTGTCTCTGTCAGATTTCAAAATATCTTTAAAATGATCGGGTTAATTCGATATTAATATTTATTTAAATGTTATAAAAATACTTGTTTTCTGTATAATCGGTGAAAAACTTTTTAAACTTATCAACATTAAATAAAATTATCAATAAAATGTATTTTTTTATATTGATCTTTAAATTAATATTGGGTATAAACAAAGTAAATATTTGACCAGGTAATTGAAACATCTTTCTTATTAACGTCTGTTTTCTTTTTACTTTATTTTTTACGTCTGGAAACTTCACCATCTGCTTCCAAAATTTTATAATTACTATGTCCTGAAATTAAATGAAAGTCTAATTAAAAAAACAAAATTAAATTTAATGCAAGTATTTTGTGAATTTTCCATTACATAACATAAATAAATACTAGTAATGGTTCCATAAATATTTAATTAATACTGATTGAATTTATTACAAAACATTTTAAATACATATTGTGTATAGTATAATCTTTTTTTCAGTCCTTAAATTTAAAGACAATTTCCATTACGCGAATTTAAATACATTCTTAGTAAAATATGGAGTAGTTTTGTGCTCTGGTTTTAAACACGAAATACTATATAAAATCAAATGATTTGATCGTCTTCAGTATTCAGACAAGAAACTGATTATTCAGCAACTGAAGAACTTGCATTGACATAAAATTGGAGCCTGGCAAAATGATGGTGCATTGTTCAATAAAATTGCTAATAAGATTTAATTGTTCATATTGCTAGATAAAATATTAGAGTAATGACATAGCGTAGAATTTACCGATCAAATTAACAAACCTTAAAATATTTTTGTGTCTTAAAATAATATCCTGTTAATAATCATAATATGATAGAAATAGTTTAAATTGAAACAAATTTTGACCTAAGATTTCTGAATTCATTTTTTGTCCTACTTATATGTGTTAATTTTATATATTGCATATAAATATTATTCTTACATTTATAATAAATCAATACTTCCAGATAAACGGTGGCATGAACAAATCACCCTGTATATTTTAACCATGACTGAGTGTATATAGCACTTCTATATGTTTATATTTTTGCCACAAACATCAGTTTTCTTCTCACACTACTAAATGTTTTCAAGGATAGTACACAAACAAATTTATGACAATTTCTTTTTAAAAGCGACCAAACAAGTAGATATTAAATGCTCCATAAAGAAAACCACCGTTTTGCTGCTGTTATGTGGAACAGTTCAAGAATTACTGTAGGTGTAACTTGTAAGTCATGTATTGTGGCTATTGTGAACTGGTCACACCTAGACTTCACAAGTTGCTCTTCTGTCTGTATATTTTTTATTAGTATTATGTACAATTGTGTATTATATACTCATAAGACATTTGTGGAAAATAACCTTTATTTAATGATGTTAAAACCCACTCTTACGCCAGCCAGATTTTATTTGTGACATGCTACCAGAGGGATCTACCCGGAACGCATTGCAATTATCTGATATTTATAAGTAAAATGTGACGTTTAGTATGAATGTAATTAGCTGAGATCAAGAATATGTGATGTAATATTTAACACGTATTTTATAGATTTTGCAATATTTACGGGTTCAAAAATTTAAATGTAAATATTCCTATGTAAGTTTTTAACATAAGTTAATCATTTTGGGTATTATATAGGGTGATTCATTATTGGTGAGTACAGCTATATCTCGATCTTGATCAAAAGGATCAATATTGTTTTTTACTGTTATTGGTCTACAACTTCTGCTAAACCCTATTTTTGTATCAGCTAGTTAAGTGGTGGGAGAAAAATGTTTTTAAAGTCAATATTATTTAAGCGATTTTAAGAAGAGTATGCTCGATAACAAGAGCATTAAAAATGACTTCAAAAACAAACATCAACACAGTTGAAAAAAATCTAGAAGCACCACCATGCTCAGCATCCTTAATAAGAAGCGGTAGAAACATTTTGCCGGGGATATACGAAAATAAGAAGATTTTCACCCTGTTTGGGGGTAAGTATTAGCAGCTGCAGGAGATGGAGGAGGTCGTAAGCAATATTCAGAATGACCGTCCGGTTCAGCTTCCTTGAAAACGACGGAAAACGTGTTTTGTTACGAATCAAATTATTTACGTGTTCGTCCGAATCACACACTAGTCTTTACATCTTCCATGTAAGATGTCGGTAAAGCCAGCAGGCACTTAACGGCAGAACTACATGAAATATTTACCAAAATTATCGGCTTTTTATCGGCTATTTTAATGTCCAAAAATTAATTTTTCCGCTCCATTAATTTTTTTTTATTTTTAAGGTTCTGCTAGCTTTACCGTAAAGCTAGCAGAACTGCAGAGAATTTTAAAAACAATTGTACCAAAATTATCGGCTATTTAAATGCCCAAAAAATAATTTTTCCGCTTCAACATTTTCTGCTCCAGAATTTTTTTTATTTATAAGGTTCTGCTAGCTTTACCGCAGAACCGCAGAGAGTTTTAAAATCAATTATAAAAAAATTATCGGCTTACGAGTAGTGATTGACCCTCAGAAGCTATAAGCTTGTGCTCCGGGGCGACTTACTGACGATTAATGGCGTCATTTAACTTTACGGTAAGGAAAACCCGGAAAACCCTACCACCATCGTAAATAAAAATTTATTTTAATCAAAATTTACATGAAATTTTAGAAGTAATTAAAATAAGTCTTGGCTTAATCAGGATAATTTTCATTAATTTTGATGTTTACTATTTGTGCTATTCATTACTTTTTGTACATTATGTACATTATTATTTTATAGTTTGTAATAATTTTCTTTTTAAAATTCCCTACGGTCCTGCTAACTTTACGGTAAAGCTAACAGAACCTTAAAAATAAAAAAAATTAGTGGAGCGGAAAAATTATTTTTTGGGCATTTAAATAGCCGATAAAAAGCCGATAATTTTGGTAAATATTTCATGTAGTTCTGCCGTCAAGTGCCTGCTGGCTTTACCGACATTATTCAGTATAGTCCAATCATAATGGTGTTTATTTTTACGTAAAATTATTTGTCATTTACGTAGAGATTGTGTGAGTGTGAGAAAAACAAGGGGTAATATTTGAGGAAAAACAAGTGTGAGAATAAAGAAAAAGTGGCTTTTCTTGGTTACCCCACTTCCTAAAAAACAATAATTAGTAAAAAACGGTGCACGAAACTTATAGGGCACTGCCACTTTCGACAAAAAAAGCATTAAATCTCAATCTGAACGTGTGTGACAAAAAACATAACCTCACGTAACAGAAAAATGGCATTTGACAGATAAGAGGAAATAGCGTTTTCTTTGTACTACGTTATTAACTTCTTCTGCAAAACGCAACAAAACGCAGCTATAGTAGTGCACAAGGTCAGCTGTCAGATTTGTAGCAACGTTACTAAAATACCGTGACGTGTAAATCGACCGTTATTTTGGTGTATGATTTCGTTGTCTCGTTTCTTCAGATTATTATTTCGTTTATAGGTTTGTCTATTTCGTTATTTATTTTATCTTTTGTATGTCTGCTTATTTGTAGCAATTCCTTTTCTATTATATTTTACAAACTCAGCCAAAAAGTTAATAAAATCAAAATTATCTGTCAATTCTTCCATTTTTTGTCAGCTAGTTACTTTATCCCATTTGAAATGTTTCAGAGCAAAAAATAAATAACGCTCTCTAATCGCCAGTTGAAATATCAACTAAGTTATTATTATTAGTTTTTGAAATCCACTGTTAATGTTCTTTTTATTGAGCGTAAGCTTGTAAAAATCGGTTAAGGCGAATCGAAGATACAGTTAGTTTTCTGTAATAAAAAATATACTTTCCACCACTTAACCATATGTAATAAAAAAAAGATTTAAATAAATGTTATCAACTCATAACAGTTGATTCTAATCTTGAAATATTTAATCAAGCTTAATTAAAAAAAACCGTAATTATATTTTGTAAATGTTATATTTGATGTTTTATAGATAAACCAATGTAAGTTCACTGTAAACAAATAAAAAGATTTAATGGGTCTATCGCTATTTATAACCAAAATATAATATTTTATCCATTTCATCCATTGCTTTTATAGGCCTTAATTTTAGAATCGCCCTGTATATTTTTTGTAGAGGTATACTGCTTTAATAACCAATTTATATACTATCAAAATTAAAATATAAATCCAAGTCGAGCTTCCGAAAAAATTGTAAAATCTGATAATTCTCCGAAAGAACACCATATATATTAGAATTTTTAAAATTCATCCAAATGTTTTAAAAACTAAGCTACATTGCAATATAAATTATAAATGCACATTTAATATTCCTGTTGCCCATATTTTCATCAGCCCTAACTTTAAAACCACCCCGTTCTTTTATTTTTGGTATACGTATATATTTTTTTAAATAGTTTATTAGTATAACGTAAGAGATAAAATAAAATCCAGATAATGCTTAAGAAAAATTTGTAAAATTTCTTACCCCCTGAAACAGCACCCTGTGTATAAGAGTGTATATTAAATAATAACATCCAGTTCATTTATTTCTTGAAATGTTCCTAGCAAATAGACTGAAATTATTTTTTTCATTGTAGTTATAAACAATTCGTTTAGGTTGGCCATGAAAACGAAAAAAATTATGAATAGAAATTTGAATTCGACTACAATTAAAAAATCATATTGACGCCATTTGATCGGACATATATTCCAAGAAATTAATATACAAAATGTTATTATTTAATAGAAATCCGTTTTAAAGTTATTTAAATTAAATTGATGTTAAAACATCTTTAGTTCCATTATTAAGGATTTTTGGATAAGGTGATTTACGTCAAGTCGACATAAAATTGGTTCTAGATTTTGTAATTTTTTTCTTTGAAAAGCGTTTTTTGACACCCTGTATACAGTATCTAAAGTATGTGTTATTTGGTCCCCTACTTGCAATTAACATATGTTGGTTTACCCTCTGAGACCTAAAGGCAAGTTACAAACTTAAAAATATTTTTAAGTACATACATCCTTTTAACCAATTTATTTTTAATTTTTCAGACAAACTATTTTCAAAATATCATTTAATGAAGCACCCTGTTTATATTTTTTTCATTATTTTGGCCTAATAAACTAAAAACTAATTTTAAAAATATTGATTTATTGAAAAGCCATTGAAACAAAAAAATATGCATAGAATCAAATCCATCAAATTAAATCGTGGTTGAACTGTTTTCCCAGACTCGTAGTTTTTTTAAACACGAAAAGAATTCCAATTATTTTGAATTCCAAGTTTAAAAAATACGCATTGTTCATTCATCCTTCGAGTTTTCCCAGTGATATTTCCTCTGTGGTTGAACGAATAAAGTAACCACTTTTTATTTTACACTTTTCATTCAATTCGACTCTTATTTCCTTCTGGTTATCGATTTTTTTATAAAATAAGCTTATACCTACTAAAGAAATTGAATAAAATTTGTGAACCTGAAAAAATAAATCCAGTATTCTCTATTTTTAGCCATGTTTAAACACATTTTAACAAAATATTATCCTTGTCTGTAAAAAATACTTGAACTTAGAAAAGTCCAATATGGATTAAAATAGTTATAAGAAGAAAAGCCAGACTTAAAAGTATTTATATAGGGGCTTTCCATTTTCTGTCTAAATCGACTTTATAACTTTGTGCTTTATGTATTGAGTTCCAAAACAGTGTGTTTCTTGTCTGAAACGTTGTAAAATCCGTGGTCCCTAAGGAAATTCTTTGTATACTACTTCGCTCCGGTGATGTTTAGGAGACGGTATACATATGTATAAGTGGTAACGAAATTAATTTCACAAGTTGATGCTTAATGATACCAACAAACATGTCGGTAAAATATTACTAAAAGGATAAACTTTTTCTACGTATATTTTCTGAATATTGATTTACTTGTGTATACATAAACATTTTTAATCTAATTTTATCGTTCCGGTACACCTTTTTAATTGCTTTGTAAATTCAAAATATTTTATACTATGTGGAAGTTAGTCATTTAAAGAAATATTGAACTAACACTTTATATGCTTGGTATGTCATTGAATATATTTGAGCTTTCTATTTTTTTCTTCGTAAATATAAATAGAAAATTACTTCCTAGTTCTTTTTAGCGTTTTTTTATGACTATGAAAATAAACTTTGTTATTAAATTAACACTATAAAATAAAATTTAAAAATATTTTCCCAGTTTTATATTTTTGTTTGATTTGATATATATTTTTTAATTTATTTAATATTTTAATATGACCTGATCTTCAATTAGTTTATTTATTTAATTTACTAAAAATTATGCATATTTTTGTACAAATTATGATCATAAATAAACTCACTTGATCCCTTTGTCATGGAGGATTAGTTCACATTTTCATCATGATTATCCCTTCATATTAATCTTAATGTGCTTTGCTTGGTTAACTTTCCCTATTCTTTCCTGCAGTTAATTAATCTTTATTTTCATTACTTCCATGTCGTTTTTAACTTATTCAAGTCTGTGTTTGCGAGATTCCATTGTGTTGGATTTTTTATTAGTAACTGTTTTTATATGTATTGTTTAATAATATTTTTTTATATGAGAGCTTAAAAAGTATGTTGTCTGGATATTTGCAAAATCATTAATTTTTCTGTCATTTTGTTCTTTTTTTGGTTGCAGATCATGTAGCATACTTCTGTAAAATTATTTCATAATTATTTTTAAGCAGGAAATGAATCGCAAAAAGCATATAAATGTGAAATAAAAAATTAGAATGTACCAAAATATATTGTAACTTTAAAAATTTCATTACTCGTAGTTGTATTATATTATAAATAATCCAAAATGGGTTATTTTTTGGTGTGTAAATTACAATTTTTGTTTTATAATCATAATACATATTTCAGATTTTAGGTTTAAATTTTTAACAAAAATTATTCAGTATTTCACATATAATTCATATAATAAATAAATGAATGACTCCGTATAACTTTACAAAAAAAAAATATCCTTTTAACAGTGATGATTTGTTAAAATAATTTGAACTGTTCAATGCTTAATATATTTAATGCATCTATAAAGTAACTGTTATAATACCGGTTGTCCCAGAAGTTTCGACCCGTTTTAACTGCAAATATCTCGAAACTCACAAACGATAGGGAGGTGCGATTTTCGTTGAAAAATTTATTGTTTATTTGGTAAAATCTTATAAATCATGTTTTTTAAATGCAATAATCGTCGATTTTTTAAAACACACTATATAAGATTTTACCAAATAAACATTTATACCGAACAACAAACTTTATATAAAAAAAATTTGTTGAACGAAAATAGCGCTACTCTATCGTTTCTGAATTCCGAGATCCTATATTTGCAGTTAGAATGGGTCAGAAACTTCTGGGACACCCGGTATTAGCAATAAAGCTAAACAGTTATTATAATATTGTAGTAAGTTTGTATTATTCTATACTGTAATTTATAATAAAATCTGTTAAGTAGTGTAAAAAAAGAAAAATATAATAATTTAGATCTAATTTACAGAAGTCATAATTATTTAATGATACTAGCAATCAAACTATAAACATTCAACGAGTATCAATTAAAAAAATCTAAAATCCGCTGTTAAAGATATTTACGAACTAAAAAACGTAAAATGTAAACTAACTACTTTCCGATCGCAAATTGAATAGAAAAAGGGTAAAAAAAACCAATTCCACCAAATGATTTCCATCCAATTTTATTGGATGGCCCCACACATTTGCATGTGCTAGCACTAACACATACAGGATGGTAACATATCTGACAATCCAGGGGATGCAATTTCAGAGGGCAATGTACCCCATTCTTGAATGTTCGAATGGATATTACCTATTGGAATCATTTCTCTCTTTTACTTACACTCTAAACGTTAAAGTAGGGGAGAGTGGGATTAAAAATTAATAAGATTGATAATAAAGTGAAATTTCATTGATATCATTAATTTAGCAAGTTAGTAACTTATTTAAATGAATGTAACTTCGAATCAGATTAATAATTAAATAGGAATTTTCACTGAGAAGAGAAGTAACAGTCTTACTGCAGCAGTTAGAATTTTATTACCAGAGCAAAGCCAAGGCAGTAAATCTGTTTCTCTGATACGATAAATTTTTTACCAGATAGTTAATACAATATATTTAAAAAAATTAAACCATATGGTGATTTTACTACAGTGTTAATAGGCAAACTTTCTAGGTTAGGGTAGAATAATAAATAAATAAAAAATAAAATTGTAAATATTTACAAAATAAAATAGGTTGAACTATCATATACACTTTAAAATGCAACAATTAAAATATATGGCAAAAAATTATTATAAAATTTAAGTTTTATCCCTATGCGATTAATTGAAATAATTTTGGTTATTAGTTTTACATTAAGGGGTCAAATGTAGGGCGAGTATTATTATTATTATTATTATTATTATTATTTTAACACATATAAAGGTAAAATTCAAACCTATATGAACAGTTATAATTTCAAATCAGTTTAGAGTTTATGCCAAAATATACCTTTATCAAAACTATTTATCAACTACGTAAACACACATCTCATTTACTTCAACCAATTAAGTAAAAGCCAAACAGTCGCTGTTTATACCTCGCATCCCTATTCTAGGATCGGAATGATGGACATGTATGCTCCTGATATAGGATTTCGAAATTTACGCACATACGTTCTATAATACTTTTCTGACATGTCCCTCCATCTCTCTTCTAACCCTGCTAGTGCCTACGTCTCAGCCTCAGAGCTGCTCCGATCTCAGAGACAAATTTCCATATCAAATCCCAGCACTTTCTCCTGTCAGCATTGTTTGTATATTCATACAACGATAATAGTTTTACACTCGGAGCAAACCAAGCGGACGGACTGACAGCTAGATATTTCTCATATACAGGAAATATTTAAAGCAAAATAAAAATAAATATATTAATTTTCACTTTTATCTTTTTTCTAGATCATTAAATACGTTCTTTTTATTAAGGATTTTTTTCTGTGTGTAACTGTTTTCGTATAATTTTTTCACTCCGATATCTTTGTATCTTTACTGTATTTTCTTATTTAAAAACAAAAGATTATCCATAGCTCAAATGTGGTCAATTATTCATCCTACTCAAAATTATTTATTTTTAAATTTACGTTTCTAATGCTTTCATGGTTTTATTCTTATTCATCTTATAGGTTATTTTCCTTTTTATTGAGTTTAATTTCTGGCCTCTTATTGTTTTGGTTTTTCAACTAATGGTCTCAAATTCAATTTGTCATTTGTCAATCGCCATTTATTATTAACTACCGCATGGTAGCTTTTCGAAAATTTAAATAATTTTAATTTAATAACTTTTTATTAGTGTATCGTAGGATGCACTTCAATGTGATTCTTTATGAACAAAATCCTCCAGATTGGAGTTTTAAATGGTTAAAGTTTTCAACTATTAATTTTTTTTTTATTTTTTTAATTAATTTGTTTGATTTTTTATATTTTATAATGTGACTTGCTATTTCTCATACCATCATAATGCATAAGTTCTTCGTTTTGTCTGTAAGTACACTTTTTTCAATTAATTCTCAAATTGTAATTAAATTTTTTTATATTTGTATTTTAGGCCTGATGATGGTCATCGTTGTGGCCGAAACATGTCGCCCCCAGTTAAACCTGGTATAATAAATGTATGTGGTATGACTTTGAGTTTTATTATTCGTTTCTTATTTAAGATCAAAAACGACTAGGTATAATCTAGCAACTTAAACTGTCAGTAGATAGAACGTCCTTTAACTTTAAAGACTCAATAAGTAAAGGCAATGACGTTTAGAATAAAACTTTACAAGTTGATTTCTAATACAATTGTCACAATCTAAACGTCATTGTCATTAGTTATAGAACCGTTAAAGTTAAAGAACGTTGTATCTACTGACAGAAAGTCATATTGCTTTATAAACAAAAGATACAAATAAAGTTTATTCAAGCCCCATTATCACCCAGTATATTATTATCTCGGGTCTCTTGGTTCTGACTAAATTGACAATAATTATGATATATAAATATAACCCTGGATATAAAAGTTGACGTGGAAACTAGAAAAAAAAAGATTTAATAATGAAATGAAGCTACTTGAAGTTCAATATAAACTGTATTTGATTATGGTAGGAGAAATGCGCAAAAAGAATCGCAAATGCAAAAGTTTACCAAAAAAGCCATGTATATTATAAACAACTGTCGGTGCTAAAGATGCTAAAGATGTTTGTTCCTTGCTTTTCAACAATTTTGTCTATCCAAGTGCTAATAAAGGAGCTATGGCAGTTCTTCAGCATTCCATATCGGAAAATACATGTAAAACATTCAAGGTCACTTGTAATGACATCACTGAAATTTAGCAACACTGTGTGAAATCAAAAGCGGGTCAATACCTGATTAAAACTGATCAAGACCGACCACATCCCGAAATATTTTCTATTTATAGTGAAACGGAGATGCAGAAAAAAGGTCACTACGGTGAAACGGTTACTTTAACGTGCATTTTGAAAATAATTGTAACTTTGTAGTGATTTTGGTTTAATGCGGGATGTAAGAATCATATTATGGATGTTGCAGGAACTTTAAAGGTTTGATTATGATTCTTAAAACCTGGTCAAAACTATTATACCCACTTCCACATCACTGTCACTTCAAAGTAATATTAGAGTGATATGGATTGGTTGCTGTAACTATTTCTTTCCAATTAAAAGTATTGACAACTTTAAAATTGTTTTGCTTGGTAATCATAAAACGTTTCAGACACCTTAAATCGGACTAAAAAGTTATTTTTTATTTATTTATTTATTTATTAATGTTTACAATTTACTTCATATAAATAAGAGTAATAAGTAAATTGGTTGATTGATTGGGATTTGAGACAGGAATGGTCCATTGAATGTTCTCTGTATTCTATCTTATCAAATCTTCCAGCCATCTTCGTCGCAATCTTCTTTCTATCATTGGTTATGGTATGTTTAGATCTATATCTATGGTATAGTTTGATACGTACCATGGGACACCTGTTTCTGAGTTTTTTATTGGACTGTTTGTAAATTTTTGTATTTGACAGCCCGCATGACTTGATGCCATATTAGCTTTATAATGATTTTGTATAAAAGTAATTTGTTTTGTAATGACAATGGAGATTTCTGCCCTGTGAGCCAGTACTTGTCGAACTTTCATATTAATCTATTCTTTCTTGGCTTCCACGTAAGTCTTGTCTAGATGTAATCCAAGGTATTTTACTTCGTTTTTGTTGGAATTGGGTCATTATTTATTGTCACTTGAGGATAAGTACGTCTGGTAGTGAATGGATATGTGCAGATTTACTGGAGTTTACTTCAATTCTTCATTCTTTTGCCAGTTCTGTAGGTGTTGTAGTTTTATAGTTGCTCTATTTGGATTTGTATCTGAAGCTAGGATTGCCTTATCGTCGGAAAATGTTACAAGCATGGTATTATTTGTAGTAGATCTGAAGTGAGTATATAGTATATAGTCCCAGAACGCTGCGTTGTGGTACTCCGGATTATATAGGACAGTGGGAGAACCGCGTTTCTTCGAATTTGATATATTGCATCTGTTATTTTTTGATATTGACACTTCCGTTTGACAGATGTCGTACAAAAACTAATGGGTAACCCAAACGCATATACCAAATTTCAGCTCAATCGGATTAAACGTGTCGCCTCTATCGTGGAAGAATACACACAGAAAGACAGACAGACAGACTTACATCTGGAAACGGTCTTAATGATCTCAGGTCACCTCAAAATGGATATTTCCATCTTTATCTCGAAATTTTTTTTACCTCGTTCACATTACTTTCCCTCCTCGGGGGTGGGTCGGGAAAGTAAAAAATTAAAAACTTAATTGATCTGTCGATCAGTGACCAGCCATAAACTTTTGTTTAAAAAGACGCTACAGAAAACTTTTCAAATGCTTTAATAAGCTTTCAGGGAAGATTGCTTCTTCCGATCCCAGTCGAATCGATAGAAAAAGGCTCTTGGAGGCCGAGAGAACGTATTCATGAGATTAACGTACAGAGTGGTCAGCGTCCAACCCGAAATCATGATTTCGTGGAAAATCGACCACGACAATACGCCGGCATACACCGCCTTCGAAGTTACTCACTAAAACGTTACCGCAGCCGCCGTACAGTCCGGACTTGTCACTGCCAGACTTTTTTTTGTTTCCCTGCATCAAAAGAGAGTTGAAAGGTGTGTATTTCGACACCATCGCAATTTCAAGAATATCTCGACGAGGCTTCGGAAGACCATTTAAGCCGACGAGTTTCTTCCGAGCATGGAAGAACTGCTGGCAATTGGATCAATAATTAAAGAAAAATAAGACTCATTGCTTTTGGGACAAACGCTGTACTTTCAATTTATGTATTCTATTTTATTCTATTCCAGCTGAGTCGGGCTTGGGAAAATACCACCTACACTGAGGTTTTTTGCCTATTATACCCCGTCACTTTTCACACCAGACCAGTACTCTTGACAAACTCCAAAATATTTCTGATTTAAGCTTTCGCTATCTCTTCGAGTTAAGGATACTGTACCCCAAAGTGCCATTCCCTTTCTTTGTATAATTTCCGGCAATGGCTCAATATATGAAGATCATTTTCGTCCTCTTTCTCACATTTTATGCATAATGAATCTTCCGATACTTCTACGAAGTTTAGGTGTCTTCTGAGCCCACAGTATGCTGTCAGGACACCTAGTGTATTTTTAGCATAATTTAGGCATAATAGCAGATTGTCTCTGCTCTTAGGTTGACCTTCTATAGGTGGCAGGGATTACAAATAATTGCAAAAATATCTGAAAAAAAATGATCTATCTATGAATACTGTCTCTAGCTTACGTTTGTATTTTATTCAGGAGATATTATTCCGATGTTGTCTTTTCTAATATTAATTTATAAACAATGACTTCGAAATTAAATCCTAATATTAATTAAACCGTAGAAATTCTAATCTTCGATTGCTGACTACGGTAACTACTAAATTAATTAAGTTTGGTGTAATTTATAATATTTCGAATGTTCTTAACTTCTACATAGTTAGTAATTCATTAGTTTGTTTTGCGAAGGTAAATCCACAGTTAGAAGTTTTAAACGCATTTCATCCACACATATCAAAATATTTAATGCACTGGTTTGAAAATTGAGATTAATTATGTGTTGTTCTGGTAAATTTAAATAAAATGATTTTTATTTTAGATAAAATACCATTAGTAAAATATAACTTTTAAATATACAAAATGGTTTAAAATATTGCCGTCAAATTATCGTGTATCTCAGCAAGTAAAATTATTACACTTAGACATGCTGGTATTTTTTGTATCACTTTAGTGTCACATAACTAGTGTTACTCGATGTACACTCCGCCTGAAAAAATACCCTGTATACATAAAAATAAATACACTGTCCCTTTATGCAAACTTATTTATCGCTGTAAACTATTTTTGTCGGTATTTTATTATCATAAAGACCAAATAATAATCGGCACGGCACGTGAATAATTAATATTTACCACATCTGCTCTCTTCGTACAGTATACCGACAAGAGATCCATTAACTAATAAGGCTGCCCGTACCGCAATGCGTTTTGCAATTTGAGTGACATTTTCTCAATTCAAGTTCATTGCACATTCCACTTTTCCATTCAATAACTTAGGTATTAAAAGATCATTTCTATGTAAATTTTGTGCCTACTATTAATCATTATTATGTTTATATTTACCCAAACAATAAACTGAAATTAGTGTTTAATCTTACTTGACATATATTTTAATACTTATTTCATTTTACCCAACTAATTCCTCTTAATTAACCTTCGTTTAACTTTCATAAAATGTATTATATTATTAAAATTCACAGGCTTTCAATCCAACTCTGTCGACGGCAATGGAAAGGTTCTTCCTACTACGTTTTTGGGTTAATGCATGATAATAAAGATATTTTATATAACTTCCCTTTAAAGCTTTTTTGTAATAATTTTAAAAATTGGATTAGAAATGCCAAATATAAAAAATATGAAAATTTAGTTGTTAAAATAGAAATAAATAAATAAAAAATAAAAGTATGGGTTGTCTTAATGCTAAGTATTATGGTTAACTGTGGTTTTAAAGTAATATATTTTCTATATGGTACCCAATACGAAATCGCAAAAAAACGAATTTCGTTTAAAAAAAAAAATTATTTTGAATATTACAAGTTTAAAAATTATGGTGATTTTATTTAACAATAGCTAAGAACTAAGAAAAATGAGCGCTTCTTATGATATAATTCGCAATTGAATTATAAAGACTTTGTAGTTTTGGTCATTTCTAAGAAGCCTTTAGGCAACCATCAGCGAAAGTTAAAAAAATATTGAATTTTATGATGAATTACATCTGGACAAGAGCCACAATAAGCTCGAAGGTGCGGTAGTGGTAGTAGAGGAGTCATGAGGAAAGTCCCACTCATATTAGAACTAGTCGTAAAATCGAATCCCACATACACTCGCAAATAATACGAAAATATAAATTTCTTTTGACATAGGTACTTTAACAAGTGTAATTATTATATTTAATTCAAAAATTAACCCAAAATATATTTTATCCTAATGTCTCTGCATATATCTATAATCCAAACACTTGTAACCAAATCCACAATGACTAATAGTTTTTAGAACAATGGCTTAACATTGACGGTAAACCAAATCCTCGCAGGAATTTTAAGATACTTTAATATAAAGGCTTTGCATAAAGCATTCATGTAATATTAATAAACAAATGTGTATTGTTTGTTTGAACAAGGACTGTCATGTTTTTTTATAATCTTCTTAGAAAGGACCAGGTGCACTATATTTACGTGGGTATACCTACTTTCTTTTAAAAATAAAAAATGTTTATTATTATGTAAAAACAATTAAATTACATTATATTTTATTACTATATTTTTATTGTCTTTGATTATGTATGTTTCTCCTGCGTGGATTTAGGAAGTAGGATGAAATTCATATCTTCAGAATGAATGAACAAATTATTTTATATATTCATGGTGGATAGTTATTCTAAAACCAAAATTATATAGTGAAATAAATCCAACCATAATGTACAAAATTAAAAAAAATCTTAGAAGAGAAGAGAAATAATACACAAATAGTCAGGTCGCTCAACATTACAAAAAAAATTACATAAATTAATTAATAGCAAAGCGTTAATTAATAAACTTACACCATTAATAATAAATTAAGAGAGGTTGCATTCTTTTTTTTTGTATTGAAAATATCTTTATGTATTGCTTATTTATCTTCTTCTATTATTTCATTTCGAATTAATATTTTTTTTAGGTGTTCTATCCGCATCTCTTTGTAATAATTATTTTGTGTCATTTTTCCATGCTTCTAGTTTAATGTAGTTTAAATGGTGGTCAGGATATTAAACTCTAAAGCTTTTAGATTGTTTCCTTTAAAGTGGCGCCACGCGTGATTATAATTTTCATCACAGCTTCATAACAAAAATACATAGTGACAGATTCAACGAATATAAAATATATTCGTTTTTTTTATTTACTAGCTTGCGATTTGGAGTTTCAATTACATGTAATTTTTTTCCCCTTAAAAACATGGAATTGTTGAAAACAAAAGATTTAAAATCTCCAATTAAAGTTTGAATTTATTATTTTATTATACATTTCATAATATTTACATTTTTTTTATTACATTCCACTTTGACGCTTTTCTCTAAATGGACTTATTCAGTAGAAACAAATTTATTTGGTTTTATATTAATGAATGAATAGCTTAAAGAACCTAGTTGCTTATGTTAATTTTCATTGTTCTTATAATATTCATTAATTAATAAAAATCAATAAAAAGTAATTAATATATTTTGAAAGTTGCGCTGCTTCTTGACCAATAATTAACGTTTTACTTTCTAGGGTTGCCAAGATTCTAGCTTTGTTCGTTTGTAGAAAAATTTGATATACTTCTTTCTTTCTTTTAATCATAACAAATGAGAACGAGAGTTGCCAGTTTTATCGATATGACAACAACTGCTTCTTGACCAATAATTAACGTTTTACTTTCTACAGGGTTGCCAAGATTCTAGCTTTGTTCTTTTGTAGAAAAATTTGATATACTTCTTTCCTTCTTTTAATCATAACAAATGACAACGAGAGTTGCCAGTTTTATCGATATGACAACATAGCCAAATATAATCTGTTTCAATTGGACCACGTCACAAGCCACTATAGCCACGATATTCAAATTTTAATAATTAATTGCAGCCGCAGGATCGGTTTCAGAAGGGCTGGACCCGGTGCAATGTGCTATGGTAGGCAAAAATTATAAAATAAAAATAAAAAAAATCACTGGATGAGTCCATTATTAATAAATATTTTTAGAACTTTTCATTGTCATGTAAATCTGAAAAATTAAAAAAAAAATCAACTATAAGAATTTAAACTATACTCTAGTAAAGTTGTAACCACTTTAAATATGAAAAAGCATATATTAACTGTAAATAGTTGCCTTTAAGTAGTTTTGGTATAGAATTCAACGAAAGTAAGGGTTAACCAACTATGTGTTCTTATCTACTTGCGGTGATACAGTAAGTTTTGCGGATGGTCCTGATGTGTTTTATCAAGCCAAATTTAGGGACTCACTAAAAGGAAATGTTGAAAAGATTTATTTATTATTAGATAATTAACTATTAACATTGATTTTATTTTTCACTATTTATGTAAAATAATATAATACTAATTATTAAAACAGAACACAACATGTATATCTAATTTTTTTTGTAGGGTAAAAATAAATATAATTTTTTAGCTGTTTGTGTTTTTTTTATTATAATCTTTAATAGGGTAGGTATTTATTGTATCTAAACTACCTACTTAAAATGAATTTATTCCATTTATTTTTATTTTACAGATACCTGAAGATGCATATCAGCCTGAGGGCAAACAAAAACTCGTTTTCTCGTAGGTGTTCCACAAAAACTAATCCAACATTTGCATTATATTTGTTTAACCAAAGCTCATCCGACTGTCCAGCATTATTTATTAGGTATTACTTGTTAGTGCCCCTAGAAGAATTGTTAACACATTTTAAATGTGCTATATTGTATTATATCAATAAATTGCTGTCATAGCAAATTAGTTCTTTTTAAAAATAAATTTATGTAATGGGTGAGGCAAAGAGAATACATGTGGAAATAAGGTTTGAATAATGATTGTAAAAACTAATAATGATTAACCTAAATCAATCTTGTATATATGGTGTATATTTGTTAATAGCGTATTTTTTTTATTTTTTGTATACATCTTTAAATCTTTTAATCAAAATTTTCGAAATTTTTGATTAAAATTCTTGAATCAAAATAATTAACCAATAAATAAAATCCAATTAAAAAAAAATAATAAAAATATTCATCCCGTATACATTTTGTTTTCAAATACCATATGCTTGTACCTGTACCTGACAGTTCATTATTTTGTAATTCCAGTACTAATTGTATCTGTAGGACACGTTAAATAAAAATTAACAAACAATAAAAAAAAAAAAAGTTATTAAAATTTATAAACGCTCTTTTCACCATGACACTGATATTTGAAATCACATAACGTATTTGGCAATATAGAGCAATATAGAAAAATGAAATTGTTTCGGCTGAATAAAAAGTTTTAAATTTTATGTTTCAGACACAGGTGCTTTTACCTTGTATTAATTTTCGTTCTTGTTTTTTATTGTACTACACACTTATTCCAGATTTTTATCTCCTCATATTTATTAATGTAACAAGGGCATTATGTAGATCTTTCTACTCCGAGGGCGACAGACTTGTAATAACGCGTGAGGCGGAGTCACAATTTTATGTCTTTTACTAAATGATTATTAAATAAACAAAAATTTATTATGAACATTAAACGTCAGATTTAAATATTTTGGTTTGAGAAATTGTAGATACCAAATGTGCCCCGGCCACTCTTTAAAATAAAAATAAAGTTGTGAAGCGTTAGGAGTTGTACTCGTCACCCAGTTTTTACCTTAAGATGTCTGAAATTTTATTTTTAATATTAACAAAAATATGTTTTTAATATCTCTTTTTAATAATTACATAAAAATGCGAGTAGAATATATACTTGTAAGGTTCGCTTACTAAAATGCTCGATTCATTTAACTCAAACTTTATTCCAACAATCTTTAACAACATGATGTGTCTTCCAATAGTGATTCTATCTGAATGTCTATATTTCCCTCTTTCCTCTCAATTGCGTCTCAGATTCCTAACCAATCAACATCTATTGATTTATGACGCCATTAAAGTGGTCTGGTCTAAAGCACTTGGCTCCTCATCATACTTCCTTACATACTATACTTTATTATTTTGGCCAAAACTACTATAAATCATTATTTCAACCAGTGAATAATCATTATTCACTAGTAAATACTGGATATCTAGAAATCAGTAAAACCAGTGAATAATTAAATCGTTATTTACTAGTGAATAATGCATATTATTATTATTTAGTAAACTCCTGTATAATGAACAAATAATAGATTAGTCGTGGATATTCTGGTGTGCTCAACCTGTCACAATGTGTAATTTTTTTCTGTATATGATAATAAATAAAGAAGTTTTGTTTTGTTAAAAAAATTTTAGCTATATAATGAATAAATATAAAATGTGTTATTAATTAATGTAACCGTTTCTACATATTTTATGAAGTAATATGCAATTGAAATTCTTTACAGTTTACATTTAAATTCGATAGGGTATTAGTTTTATTGATCTGTTGGTAGTGAGAGAGTTCAGCTAGGGGAGCACCAGATGTAGTTGACATAAATGAAATGTTAGCAAGTAATTCGTAGGATCACAGAATCGACACCGAGAAAACGCATCTTTTAAATCCCTATTCTGGTTTTAACTAATTAACTAAATGACAACAAGAATCGGTTCCATGAAATAGTTTATTTTTCCTATTATGTACTTTTTTAATTTCCTTTTTGGCGGATGATTTTTCGCTTTTGCTTCATTTCTGTTTTTATTTCAAAAGTTTGTCGGAGTAGTAGTTGTACTATTTGAGCTTTTTTACTTGTTTATTTTTTTGAGTAAATGTTCTCGTTTTCTGATTTCTCGTAAAGTTGTTAATTTACTTCTCCTGTTCAGTTACGTTTCTCCATTTACTTGTTTTAATGCTTTCTTTATACTTATAATCCCCCTCTTGTACTACTTGGTTCACAATAGGTATTGTAAAGGAAACCACTTGCCGGTTTTATTAGAAAGAGGAGGAAACCGCAGTACAAATACTTTGTTACTTTGAAGCTTAGTGTGCTTAGCTTTCTACTATACGGCGAAGAAAAGCGTAAAGCGGAATGCTACACGGGAGAATTACTTACTAGATAAGGTTATTAGATAGTCTACGTGAGTTCTACTATTGATATAGGGAGCTGGTAGCAGACGTATCAGACGCAGCTGAAGTACCTAAAGACTAGACCAGACGGAGCTGAAGTACGTGAAGACCGGAGCAGAAGGAGCTGAAGTACCAGAAGGCCAAAGAAGAAGCCGTTTTCCGCGTTCAATTCCGACCAATAATAACGAGCATAGATACGTTCTCTCTGACACGCTCAATTTCCTATACCTCTCTCTCTAACATGTTGAATTCCATGTAAAAATAGTAGAACTGACGTAGACTATCTACTGTAGTAGATAGTCTACGTGAGTTCTATTATTAGTATAGGGAATGCATACATACTTTTTGATCCCTTTCGGGTGGTTTACTTTTTTCATTTTTTTCATAATTCTCCAAAATTGTAAGTAAATTAAAATTTTTTGTTATTTTCCTTAAAACAATTACAATTTTAAATTAGAAGAAACTAAAATAAATACTAAATTTAGAGTTTTATATAATCTTTCGAATGGTGCAAATCCCATTTTAATATCTTTAATATTTTTAAAGTTATTCATTTTTTTTAAATGGAAATAAAATTTAAAATTTATTGAGCCATGGTTTTTTATTTCTAGTGTTAATATTGGTCATAAAAAATGAAACATTTTTTCAATAATTTTAAAATCAATAAATAATTCAATTTTATTCAAAATGAAAACTAGACGTTTTTTTTAGTTTTTTTGGGTCAAAATGCATTAATAATAAATACAAAAGTTTATCCATATCACAAATGTGGTCTAATGTTCAATAAATGAAATGAAACTCAAAATCATGTACGACAGAGACTTTAATCAAGTTGTAATGTATGTTAACGAGTTTCGGCTACTTAGCCATCTTCAGGCCTAAAAGTTTTAACAGTGTTCCGAAAACTCAGAGTAAAAAAAAACAAACTGACTTACCTTATAAAAAATAACTTTACAATAGTGATTATATAACTCATTATAAGTTTAGCCAATAGTAGTTGCAATTTCCACTTAGTTACCATGTATTGATAAGTGAATATAATCGTTTTGGTTTTGACAAATTTGACATAATAAAATAATGTTTGACGTTTATAATAGGCAAACGTCAACAATATAATTTGTTATATTTCGTTATATAATCGTACCGAATACCACGCGAGCATACGAAAATAATAGTAATACTGTCCATCTCACTTGACATATTTTTTTAAAACACCACTCGAGCTGCTCTCTCGTGGTGTTTCACAAAAATACTTCTCGTGAGGCGAACGTATAATCGATTATTTTCAATGATCTTCTGATATTACTACTGAATATATCATTCATAGGGAAGGAGCATAACGCTGTTATAAAATTACTAGTGGGTAATGGAAAATAATAGGGGGGTTCGAGGAAAGCCCCATGATGGTCGGCAGTGTTGATATCACTTCGTAAAGGAGAAAAATTGAGGAAACTCTGAAGGTGACTTCGAATGATAACGAAAACTGTCCGCTCCGGTAGAACGCCGAAACTGTTGGCGGGTCTTTGTGTAATCGTGGTCCTAATAGTTTGTCTTTATCTATGTTAAAAAGTACTAAATTACTATAGATTTTTTTATATAAAATAATGTATTTCTACTGGAATAATATTATTCAATATAGAACTGTTGGATTAAAAACTTTTCTGTGCGTACACGAATTCGATTCAACACGAAATTGGCTCTTAATAATCTGAAGGTACTTTTTCACTATTATTCAGTGCAGTGGTTTTGACATTTGTGATATGAAATCTTTCATTTTTCCTAGTGCATTTATTCAAAATCCAATTACGAATGAACGACAACCAAGTGTATTTAAAGTGGGTAAACAAATATTTTACGTGATATAATCAGGGGGAGATCAATTATTTGTTTGATGAGGGACTTGTGACATTAAGGATTCGAATTTATTCGGGTTTTATATGTCTGAAAGGAAGATGCTATTACTGGATGTCAAAGAATGGTTGCAGGCATAAAATTTTGCCTCGCTATGATTTGTACCACGCCAGCCACACTTTATAAAGGGTGGGTTGAAATATTCAGTAAGTGTTTCTAAAGTTGAATTGAAAATCGTATGTTCTATTTCTTTTTTCTTCTGTCCTTATCTTTTCCATTTACGGTTTTATTTCTTGTTTGGATGTCTATACAAAGTATCTATTTTTGGGTAGAGTATAAAATGTGAAGTCAATGCCAAGCGGTCACGCCACCTGAGACGATAAATAGGAATCAAATTAATAATGTCATTCATTCTATTTCCAACCATTGTGATAATAACATAAAATCGTTTATAAAAATTAATTTGTATTTTTATATATAATAACCCAATTCGCATTAAGTCATAATTATGTCAAATAAAATACTCATTAAATTATGTACTGAAATTATGCTTTTGAATTCTAGAATCATCATCTTCATTCTGATGACTATTTATGGAAAAAAAATTTCATTCTTTTTCATGAATTTCTCCCATTACAATAAATAGTTCGGAAATAAAAAAATTTAGAAAATCCTATAATTTCATGTGCTTCTACTTTTATTATTACGCGTAATCCCTGAGAAAAAGCAATAACTGCGAACAGGTCTTACTTCTGTATAAAATTAAGGCGAGAACTTTCCTTAGCGACAAAGTAAACAAAGCCCCCATTTAACTAATATCAGAAGCAAATTTCCATTTATTTAGGAAATGAGAAAAATGTAAAATGGAAATACCAAAAATTTAATATGCAATTGGGTCTTTCCCGCGCGCTCGGATTAAACTGACTGTTAACTCTAATTGTTAATTTTAGTTTTCATTTGAATACTGAAAAGAAAACAATCGATTTGGAAACGCTGCTGTCAGTGCTAATACGGGCACTCGTTTTACTTTTGGAATCTATATAATCAAATTTTATCACTTAATTAGTTGTGTATAAAAAAATTATACAGAATGAATACATTTTGCTTAAAATCTCAAACGTGTAATATTGTAATTTTTTTAATAATTTCAAGTTTAATTGTTATTGTATAAGACACACAAAATATGTAAAAACATTAACCTTTTTCAAGTGCATGGTCGATTAGGGTTCTGTCTGTTTCCTTTTTTCCGCTACACTTCGTGTGGTGGTTAGGCAATATTTAATCACTTTTGTGTGATGATGAAATTTGTATTCCCTAGTCCATTTTAACCAAAAATATTTAGTTAACTGCTTCCGTTGAAAACTGAATAGTCAATTATCTTTTACCTTAAAAATTGGACTTGCAGGAGTAGGATTGGTTGATATAAGATAAGATGTTCTGAAATTTAAATAAGCTTCTATTTGATACAGGATATTGGTAGCTTTTTTAAATATTAAAGCAAGATCACCCACTACTTCTTTTTAATGATATTTGGTGGATTTGACACCGGATTTTCAAATCCTACCGAAATGTAGCCAATTGGAGACAATTAATGTCCTGCGAAAACCTTTCTTTGAGAGTAGTGTCATTAAGGGTTAAAATTTTGAAATTTATTATTATTACCCATAAACAATGATGTAATATTTGTTGTATAATCCACTTTTTATAAATGGTTTTGGTAATTTTATTATTTTGGATAACACCGTAATCTGCAAATCAAAATATCAATAATACGTTACGAATGTTACATATAATATAAAAAGAATAATTTTTGTACGTGGTACATACAAATAAAACAAATTTGTATGCCTGGTCCATCCTCTCGGAATATGAAATTCAAATTTTTCCAATAAATTTTGCCAGTTCAGAGTTTTATATTATATGTTCCTATAACTTGGATTGGGTGTTATACTAATAGTTTGTTTTGTTACGTGTATTTTTAAACATATATAAAGATTTACTCTGTGTCATGTCATTTGTTTTTGTTTAAGATTTTGCTTTTCCATCGATCTCAATTTGAAGGTACAGTCACATACACTTAGGTCGCCTATTTTGACCCATTGTGCTAACTTTCGTTTTAGATTGCTATAGTTGATAGACTGCAACTAGTTTTTTATTTTTTCAATAAAAATTTATATATTTATGTATTGGTATATAATGTTATTGATGGCCTTTCATATCTACATATTATCTCATTATACACCATAAACCATTTCTTATTAAATTGTTATAAAACTGAAATTACAAAATAAATTTTTATGTTAAAATTGACAAAAATTTGTTTATTATTTTTTTTTAATTTTCATCTGTTTTTTTCCAAAATAAACATTTTCTTACTAGATTAATAAATTTTTTTTAAACCTTGCCCTTTACGTTCTAAGTTAAATTTGTGTGAATATCAATTCCAAAGTTTTTTTTTATTTTCATAATAATAATAATAAAAATAATGATGAATTGCTGATTTAGCATAACTTATATAAGAATTACTATCAATAAATTGTTTAAACTCAAACTTTTTTAACAATAAACTTTGTTTTTGAAATTAAAAAAAGAAAGTATTTTATTACAATATATTGAGTTGATACTAACTCTCACTACTCACCACCTATTCCATATTAATTCGGTCAACAATTTTGTGTTTCTAACAAAGGACTGCTACAATTTTTGTTTTGATTAATCTCTTATTAAATACCTAGTTTAATAAAATTTATTTTTAGGTGATTATTTTTTCAGTGTTAAAATACCACTATTAATCTTAAGTAGTAAAATGTTATCGAAACTTAACACTTAAACAATTATTCAATTTAGTTTTAGCACTATAAAAACAAAAACGATGTTATTTTCTTGTTTGGAGAATCCCTTTATTAGAACAAATGATAATGAGGTTACGGTAGTAGTTTTCTATGCTTTTCCCAAAGCTTTTAACAGCGTTAATGATGATTTGTTTTGAAAAAAAAAACATTTATGGCCTTTGAGGTGTTCTATTAGATCCATTTTGTTCTTATTTGTCTGGTTTAACGCAAAATATATTAGTTGTTTGTGTATATGCTGAATAAACGGAAAGTTACTCGAGACCCTATTGTTATTTAAGACTAAATAGAGTGGCACTACTATATTATATATACAGTAAAATTTAATTTCTATGTAAATGTATTGAGAAGCGCATACGCTATAGATAGGAGAATAAAAAAAGTACTAACAGCAGGTAGAAAAATCAAGAAAGGAAATAGTTCAATAAGAGAAGATTCAATCCAAAAGGTTACACCAGGAAGGCTATAGGATGGGAAGATTTGGAAATAGTAGAAAGATAATTAGAAGAGGAATCAGGAAAAATTGAAAATTAATTGAACTGTATTTTTCTAATATTTCTAAAAAAAATTTATTGCAAATATTACTCAAAATGGTGTTACGTATCAATATTGATAAAAGTTTAAAAAATTGGGTGGTTACTTTAGATAATTTTGGATAAAGAACTGGATATCGTTGTTAATTATAAAGAAATTAGTTACAAAACTAATTTACTTAAAATATTTGTCAACTTATATAATAACTGCATCTAGAAAGTTTTAGCCTTATAGACCACTCTGTACAGCTAACCACTAAAAAATATTAAACAGCATAGTGTTATTACAAATTATAATTCTTGTGTAAAATTTTCCAGTCCATAAAGTAAAAAAAAAGAAAGTACACAACTGCGAATGAAAGGAAACGTTGGAACAAAACTAATAACGTGGTTGGCGCAACGGAGCAAAGAAATTACATTAATTTGTAACAACCCAAACAATCGTTTCACATAATTGTAAACCTTCTTTACCCTTAATCGTAACGCATTTTGAAAATTGTAAGGTATTCCTGCAGAAAAATTTTCTTCAAGAACGATTCAATTACATACAGAGTGGTTTATTAGATTCTATTATTAAGAGTCAGGCAAAATCTATGGACGAAGTTATTTGCTATATTTATTATATTAGTGCTTCCAAATATTTTTTAGATTTTTAGTGTATCCTTTGTAATTGATTAATAACATACCAAGAAGGAGTTGAAATGGACCAATAAATTTGAATTGGGAATTTGGAACTTTTGGTTTTCAACAATGTTGAAGAATTTCGTCACCACTAACCAAAACTACTTTTTAAAACACTCTACCGTACGTTTCGCTAACTATGTTAGCATCATCAGCAGTTGATGATAAACATAAATGTTGAATATTAATACAAGGTGTAAACAAGTCAGAAGCGCCTGCGCGTTAGCACTCACATGACGACTTCTAAACAAAAATGCGATTATTTGAACCATAAAAGATATCTCAAATCTGTTTTGAAATATCGATTCAGCGTTAAATTTAAAGTCGGAGTGGTATTTTTGAAACCGGTAGTATTTCCGGTCTTGGTTTGTAAAACCAGTTTTGAAACCGAAAGTCATAAAAATCTGTAAATCTATGTGGGAGCTATTCAAGGTATGCTGAGTTTATTACTGTTGACCGTTTGCCTCTATCTATTTTCGTTTTTGAGTTATAAATGCGGACCGACGGACAGACAGACAAAGCCATATTATAAGACTTATCTGGAAACTTTAGGGATTAGAATTATAAAAAGCAAATAATTTTGTTCCTTAACCCTTTAACTGCGGGAAAAATTTTGGAGCGCTGAACGCTTCAGAGACAAAAATATATTATAACATTTTGGCATTAGTTAATTTTGAGTCAATTTAAACAAAACATTAATAAACTTGATTTTGTAATAATTTTCAAAAATTTAAAAACAAAACTGATTTTTAAGACATTAAAAAATTTCGAATATATCAAAAAATTCAAAAATTTAAAAAAAAAATAATAAAACTGACTAGAAATAAAAAAATTTCGATGATTTCAAAAGTATATCGAAGATATCAAAAAGTAAAAATGTCAAATATTCAAAATTTCTAAAATATACCGAAAATTATTTAATTATTTAAAAATATTTCAAAAATATCAAGAATTTCAACCATTTCAAAAATGACAAAAGTTCCAAAAAGATTAAAAAATTAATCGAAAATTTTTAAAAAATTTCGAAAAATTTTCCAATTTTTTTTTGAAAATTTCAAAGATTTCAAAAAGTGAAAAGTCAGAATAATCAAAAAATTCTTATATATATCAAAAATTTCATAAAACCAAATTATTCGATTAATTAAAAATATTTCAAATATATTAAGAATTTTAACCATTTCAAAAATTTCAAAAGTTTCAAAAAGATTAAAAAATTATTGGAAAATTTAAAAAATTTCACAAAATTGGAAATTTTGCAATTATTTTTCGAAAATTTCAAAACGTAAAAATGTCAGAATAATAAAAAAATTCTTAAATATATCGAAAATTTCAAAAAAGCAAATTATTCGATTAATTAAAAATATTTCAAAAATGTCAAAAATTTCAAGAAACATTAAAAAATTATTCGGAAATTTCAAAAATTTAGAAAACTAATATTTGTAAAAATTTGCAGGGAAATAACAATATATACAAAATTGTTTATTTACGATGGGTTCTTAAGAATTATTTATATACGACAGCCGCAGTTAAAGGGTTAAATTTTAGTGTTATTTATCTACATAATTGTAAAATAATATTTTTTATTTAAAAGCAAAATTATGTAATTTATATCATCGATTAAAATATCTTCTTAAGAAGCTTCAGATATGCTATAACAATTATTTCTAATGTACTTTGAATTGAGATTCTCATTTATACAAACCAGTAATGTTAAGAATTAAAGAGTAGCTCTATAGCTAATCATGGTACTAATGTCTTATACAGTTGCTTAATAAAGACATTTTATTATTATTAGCATTTATAATATCGTGGTATTCACAGGTCATAACACTAGTCTAACATTCGACTGTAATAATAAGTATCCTTTGACCTCCTTTCCATACACATGTGGAGACTTCAGATCATAATTATATAATGAATAAACAAAACATAATTAAAAGAAATAATGACAAAAATAAATTAACATATTATTATATTAACTAATTTTTAATTTTACTGCCATTTAGTTTTATTTTTGTCACTTCTTTTTTAACTTGTTGCTACTCATAAATACTGTAGAGCTTAAGAATTGGTTTTTAAATGATTATTATATGGCAGTCCACTTCTATTTTAAATTAAAAGATACATTTATTAAAAAAATTGATACAAATGCCAGAATAGATTTCTGTTAAATACGCGTTTTGTTTTCTCTATTAAAATTTCGGGTGCATTGGCTCTCTTGAGTTTAAGTTTATTAAATGAAATAAGTAGTATAAAGTCTCACGACGTTATATACGTTCACGTCCAACATTCCAACCAAACGCCTACAGAAGTGCATTTCACTTCTACTGATGAATATCACAAACCATCTGTGAGTGTTTTAAATTATTTATTGATTAATATATGGCCGAAAGTCATTTAACATATAAATACCGGTACATATAATTACGAAATTTAAGAAGAACTATGAAATTTTCTTTATATTCCCATTATGACTTAAATCGCTTAAATCAGAACCATATGTGAGCTGATAAGGCCATAATTATATAGTCGGGTTATTCGTATAGGTGATGTTAGTTATCGGTGACATTCCGACAGCATGAGTTTTAAAATAATTGAATTTCGAAGATGATGTTTTGACGCAACGAATCTGTTACACCCACGTACATGGTATTCATCGATATATTAGCGCACCCACGGTCGTTCAAAAAATAATCGATTTTTACTTAAAAACTCAATACAATTTCGTATTTTTAAATTCCTATTATTATAACAATATAGTTTAACTAGGACTGGTGATTTTTCATGTAAAAGTTCCTGTTACTAAAATTGGTAGCTTTAAAGAATTACCACTTTGAAGTTTTCTAATCTGCACACTCTGCATATGTTTTGTATTAATAAGTAAATTTCTCTAGTGATATATCAGAACCATTATTTTGTTTTGAATTTGGTTAGTTGTAGTGTCAAATAAATTTATCTTTAAAAGTCTATTAGAAATTCAGTGTTTTATCAACATCAAAACAAGAGGGCTTAAATAGTAGCAGGGAACAATTTTAAACACATTATTACATTATTACCACCATCGTTATTATTCTGATCAAAAACTAGAGCTATTTTTCTTAATAAGTTGTAAGATACAATATATTGTAATGCAATTTATTATGGTACTAAAGAAAAATTAACAATTTTTTTATTTATAATACAAGAGAAATGCAAATAATAAGGTAAAACTAAATTTTCTTAATATATATTGATATGGTTTTTTTTATATGTGTAGTTTTAGTTCCGTTTTATATGTATTGTGATTGACGGAGATTGAAAGGTTGAAAATGATTGTCAAATGTAAGCATGACAGTGGAAAAAAGGTTGTGATATAAAATTTAAGGTGCGCATGGATTTGTTAAGTGTGTTTTGTGTCGGATGATTATTTTAAAATTTTATAATAAGTTCTTTTATAATATTGATACAATTGTGGTACAAATTTAAAAAAAAATCTTGGTATTTGAAATTCATTAAATTAAATAAAAAAAAAAATCTAGTGAGATAAAAGAACAAAAGGTTAGAAGAAAATAGTAAACAAATAGGTTGTTGTAAAACATTTTTTTTGATTGTCATTAATTTTTTAAAAAATATGTTACAATAATATTTAGAAATGTGTTAATATAAGAAGAAGCTTGTAAAAGTAGAGAAATTATATAAAAAAAGGACTATTTACAAAAGATTTACAAAATAAAAAAAAAATCCAAAAGTTTAAAAGGACGATTTTTTTTTTGAAAAAGAAGCAATTTGGGATAAATTTTGAAAAAGAAAACTAGGATAAAGGTTTAAGAGATAAATAGACAAAGCTGGTTAGAAGAAGGAATAGTGTTGCAAAGTTTGAAGTTGGATTTGTTGGAGGGGTGAAGACAAAGTAGATAGGATATAGAGTAGAAAAGAAAAAGGAAGAACTAAAAAAAGGAATTTTGTTTAGGCTCAAAATTATATTTTGTTTTATTTTTTTTTGTTTGTAATGTTTATTATTTTTTTATAAAAGGAACCCAACCCAAAGATAAGAGAGAGAGTTTCATCATAAAGAACAAGGTATTCCAATATAATATATAGGGCTTAAGCCGTTGAAGTATTAAATTCTTTGTGACAAGTTAAGTGACATTTCTTATCAGATGGAATGATTTGTCATTAGGGTTTGTGTAGAGTGAAAATTAAAATTGTTTAAAAAAAAGTAGTTGGGATTAAATAAAAAAGTTGTTATAAAAAACTTAAAAAAAAGAACGGTCAGAAAATAATTTGATTGTCAAGGATAGAGAAGAATTTGTTAGTAGATAGTAGATGTATGGAATTGGAAAAATAAGATTAAAGGAGTAATAAAAATATAAAAAAAAGTAAAATAAAAGTATTTTCATTTCATGAATAAAATTATGAGATACTGGGGGAATAATGAAAAAACAGAAGCATGGTTATATGATAAAGTAGCAGAACCAATACAAGTTGGAAGTTAAAGATATTGGTTAAACATTTAAAAGAAAGCAGTGAAGACATTGAAGTTTAAAAAAAAAGAAGAAATTAAAAAAATAATAAGATAAATTGTATATTTTAACATATTTTGTTTTCCCTGTACTTTATGAACACTGTGAACTCAACCCTAATGAGATGACTTCTAGCTAATCAGAAATGTACAATATAATTTATTTGGAGTTTATTATTTCAATATATTGTAGTGATATACATTATTTAACCAATGATCTCAAATGGGGTGGTTTCTATAAAATTGAAAAAAATAATAAATGTTATAAATTATATATAAAAAAATTAGTATCCTGCTATTTCATTTTCCTCTTCTAACTCCTGTACCAGTTTCACTTCTTTATCTTAATCAGTTACCTATTTCTTCATAACTCCTCATAACTTTATTTCCTGGTTTCCAACTATCTGACTTCTATTAGTTTTATACTCTTCCTTAATTGCCCTTATTTTTTCCAATATATCTTGATTATCTTATTTTGTAAAACTATATATATTTTTTTTAATTATATACTTAATTTACCGGTATATAAATTTATTCTTCATTCCTTATGTATGCTTTGCTACGGAGTCTATAGTAGTACCTGAACGACCGAGCTTTCTTGTTTTCCCAATTTTTTCCTATTTTTCCTGTTTTTTCCGATTTTTTTCTGTTTTTTCCTATTTTTTCCAATTTTTTCCTGTTTTTTTCCTGTTTTATTCCATTTTTTCTCCTATGTTTTCCTATTTTTACCAAATTGTCCCTATTCCCCTATTTTTCCCTGCTTTACACCATATTTTTTTGTGTCTTTCCATATTTTTTACATTTCTCCGTATTTTTCTCTATTTTTCTTTAATTTCTCTCTATTTCCTATTTTTCCCGTTTTTCATTATTTTTCGTTTTTTCCCTAATTGTCCGTATTTGTCTCAATTTTATCGATTTTTGCCTATTTTTACTATTTTTTTTATTTTCCCCTACTTTTTATCAATTTTTAATTATTTTCCCCATGTTTACCTATTTTTCCCAATTTTCCCTACTTCCCCTATGTTTCCCTATTGTTCACATTTCATTATATTTTTCCTGGTTTTCATTATTTTGCCTGTTTTTCACCATTTATCCCCATTATTTTCTGTTTTTCATACTTCCCCTTTTTTTCCTATTTTCCCATATTTTTCACTATTTTTCTTTGTTTCGCTATTTTTCTATAATTTTCCTAGTTTTTCCAATTTTTTCCTATTTGTTCTCTATTTTGCCCTACTTTCTCTATTTTTTCCCTGTTTTACTTTCCCGACCCACCTCCTAGAAGGGAAAGTATTGTGAACGAGCTAAAAAAAAATTTCGAGATAAAAACGGAAATATTAATTTTCCGGTGCCCTGAGACGATTAAGACCATTTCCAGATGGAAGTCTGTCTGTCGGTCTGTGTGTGTATTCTTCCACGATAGACGCCATAAGTTTAATCCGATTGAGCTGAAATTCGGTATACGGGTTTGGGTTATCCCTCAGAAGAAACCATTAGTTTTTGTACGACATCTGTCAAACGGAAGTATCACTATCAAAAAATGACAGATCAAATATGTCACGGAATTGGACATGCAATATGTCATTTGAAAGCACTTGAAAAACTCTATTCAGAACAGTTAAAATTATTTCTCCAACTGTCACCTGTCAAAAATAAAAAAATGTCCTATTCGAAAAGGCACTCAACCCATTTGCAACTTCTATTGATTTTGTGCTATTTTTAGTATTTTTATTTGAACACTTCTATTGATTTTATTTCCTGTGCTATTTTTATATTTAAGAATGAGCGATTCATTCAGCAATTCATAGTATTCATATAAAAGTGCGAGGGCGCTTGAATCAGTGATGAAAAATGCTCCAAAATTCAGCTTGCAGGGGTTCGGCAAAAATCACTTTTGAGGGTCTAATTTTCGATTGATCTTAACAATTTTTTTATCATCAAAGGCAAATGTATAATTGAGGCATCTCTCTGAGTACTTTTTTGAAATAAACTTTTTTTTGTGAGATAAAAAATAATGAAGCTGGCCCATTTTGTTATTTTTTTTTCTTCAATTTTTTCTCAAAAATTAAAAAAAGTACTTCGAGAGATGCCTAGATCCAACCTTTCTTAATCCAAAAGTAAAAAAATATCTTGAATTTTTTAACCACAATCCGAGTAGTTTGATTTTTGCGGTACATTGTTTTACTTACAATCACATTAGGGTTAAACCCCTCTTAAGCTTTTTTAAACTCCTGCTACAACAGATTATAAGGATATTGTGGCACACTCATTTGCGTTTCCAAATATATGTAATGACTGGACAATAATTATTTTATCTTAATTTCTAAAATTTCGTGGTACCTAAAAGAGGCATTTAGATGTTTACATATTTTTTTAAAAATTGGCAATAAAGTTTTATGACAATATAGTGAGCTTCTACACCAATCCGTCCCTGCTTGTGTTCCCAAGGAATGTAATGAGGTGCTAAACAAAATTCATTTATGTAACGACACATTGGTTTCGTCGCTCTTACTGATAAATCTCAGAGCACTTGATGTAGACACGGTCAATTACAGCAGACCGCACGATAACGCTGATACTTTTATAGGAACTAGCAAATTCAATTAGCTTATCTCGAAATTATATCCCACAATGATTTCTTTCTGTACTTTTATTTATGTGACGTACCACTTCAGTGAAATACTGATTTAAAAAGCTCATCTCGCCTGTTCAAGAGGTGTAATTAATTGAGTGAATTCCGTGTTCTTTTTTGCTCTGCATTGTGAATAAAGAAGTTAGTTGAACGGACTTAATAGTTATCCATTCAATGAAAATCGCTAAAATATAAAGAGGTAATTTAACACTTTGGTTAAAAACTGATAAAAAGCTCAATCATTTCTTTTGTGTTTGTTAGCTTTAGGTTTTTAGTTTATTTTTGGATTACTGGAAATCGGTAAATTTAAGACTTAAAAATCAATTCCAATATTTTTACTTCAGTGAAATGTTAGGAAAATATTTAATTTTCTATTTTCGCGTTTATATAAAGTGAACTCTTTTAGAATTTTAAGTAAGTAATAATAAAATTTATTTGTATATATACAACAGAAATAGTAACAAATTTATTCAGCTTTAGGAGAAAATCTCTATAACAATATTTATGCAAAAAACTTTGGATAATAGTGAAGAACAGTTTTATGTTGTATTTCACTTATATCTGCTAAATAGTTGTATTGGTAGAAGATTATAGCATATAGACCCGCAAAAAACAAATAGGATATTTTTATATTTTTAATTTTAGAAACAGCTCAGTGGCAACACTCCAATGGCACTTATAACTTTGTTGATTGTATTATCACAAAACTAATTTATAATTCATCTGTTGGCCATTCCCTTTAAATTTCCTTGTTATTCGGAAGGGTTGATTAATTGATGAAATTATTTATTTGGGCGATGTTTTAGACAATCGATCATAGTAGTTGCTAGTAAATCTTGAAAGGAATGTTTATGTCACTGTTAACGGTTTTATTACAAGGTTATTATATATTTGTATAATTTAACCTTTTACTAAAAGTTATCATTAATACTAAGCATTATATTAAAAATACTGTTACCAACTGTACTCCTGGTTGGTCTGAAAGAAACTAGAGATATACTGTCGTTAACGGTTCTTTCTGGAGATACCTTATAGCCGATTATGAGTTATTAAACTTATTTTTTATAAATTTTCTTTTTAGGGTTCCGTACCCCAAAGTGTCAAAAAGGAACCCTAATGCTCTCACTCGCGTGTCCGTCCGTCCGTCCGTCTAAACCGTTCAAACTAGAGCCTTCAAATTTTCACAGTATATGCGTTTTGTTGACCCAAAGCCATATAAATTATAAAAAATATTTTTAAATGTTTTAATACAGCTAAAGGGGGGCGCTGAAAAAAATTTTGGCCTACCCCATCGAGTCAGGTATCGTTGAATAGAGCTCATTGAGTAGATAAAAGCGATATTTTTTGTTTTAAAAAATATTACAAAACGTAGGCATGAGAAGCCGCCAAAGTCAGTATTTTTACAAAATTTTGTTAAGAAGTATTTTTTAACTTTCCATTGACCTATCAACTTGAAATTTACTGATAATGTTTATTGTTACATATATTTTACCAATAAATACCAATATATTAATAAATATGATTTTTTCATTTAAATTTCCCTCATTTTTAGGGTTTCGTACCTTTGTATTTATGCGAATTGTGATATTCGATATTTTATTATTTTTATCTGTGCAATCGTATTAGTTTTATTAAAAAACGCATTTTTCATTGCATAATTGTTTTTCTATCTTTGTCGGTTATGCTGATATTAACAAATTTGTTCGTTGCATTTCAAAATTTGTTAATATATCCAACTATATATGCGGATTGTGATATTCATAATTTTTTTTTCTTCGTCGAACACACATGCGCCAGGTTATTTTTCTTTTCTCTTCTTTATATCTTTTTACTAAGTATTTTTGACTTATTAGTTCGATTGAAATTTTAAAGTCCTTTAAGAATCCTACCTCTGCACAGCTGGTACGGAACCCTAAATGTACGAAGTGCGACACGCACTTGACCGATTTTTTTTATAAAATACTCCTTTATCATTAAATACGGGAAACTCTTATGTGAAACTCTTCACAGAGAGAAATGATTTATTTGAATAAACAATATCATATTGGTTGAGTGTAATTTTGTTGTATTTATAAAATATTATTTGTATGAAATAAATTGTGTTGTTTTTTTCATTCAACAACATATCTTTTATTCAAGAACACATTTTTTTCATTAGACAAAATCATTTATTTTGGATATTTAAATTAACAGTTATGTTAAAACAAATAACACGCTTTGTTCGACCTATCCAAATAACATATTTATTTTTGTTCAAATAAAATTTGGTTAATTCAAATAATCTTTTTTCTCTGTGTCGGCCTTAAGTTCAGACAAACCCAATATAAATTCAATCTGCAGCCTAAAAATTTTTCTATTTGCAATCTTTTTCTATATGAAAAATGTTGCTAATCCAAACAATATGTAGTAGCTACAATGTTACTGAAACGTTCTATAATTTTTCTTAAACACAAATATTTTATTTCGAAACATTAATAATTTTGCTTACTGCAAACTACTAATATGAAATTTACTTTTTGTGGTTATTGCAAAAATAAAATTTTTGTTTACGCACGTGGGTTACTAACACAAAATAGTTACAATCTATGCTCGGTATTTATTTGAATTAAATATTTTAGACAAGATGTAGGTATCTTCTTTATTTCTATTGAAAGTTATTTCTTTTTCACTATTGCAAAACCAAATTTTTAATTTGAATTTGACATAGGGATCTGGATGTGGTTCATTAGTTTTGTGGCTTGTAAGTAGAAAGGGGAATTCCTTGGAACAAATATTGATCTGGCCGTAGGTTTGGATAACATTTCAAGTATGCTTGTTAGTTAGTTGTTTGGATTATTATGCAGTGTCTTTTGCATGAAGAGTAATTAAACAAACTCAAATCTACAGAATGAATAATAGAAAAAAAAAACTATAAAAATGGTAGATAGTCACGACACCTATCGTAGGTTGATGAGTACCAATATAAATATGTTCAAAAACTTACTCTCTCTGTTTTGATGAAAAAATAGAAGTATATGTTTAAAATTTAATATGCTTAAACCCTAATTACACCAGATACTGACACAGGACTCTGACTTATTATTTTATGTATAATTTGTGATAATTTGATAATATTATTCCATTGTAGGATTATTTATTTTTTAATCAAACGAATTCGATTACTTTTTCATGTGAAGTAAAAAACCAAAAGTTTTCATGTAATCTGGTATATTCAAATAACCTAGTTCAATCTATTCTCAGCTTATACAGTCGATTAAAGTTGGGATTAGTTAAATATTAGCCGTTTATTTTTCTTGTTAAAGTTTCCGAGCGCCTGGGAAAAGTTAACAACTCTTATTTAAAGTCAATTTCGCATCCTTATTGTCCCTGATAAAGTTAATTTTAATTAAGATCAAGTTTCAGCTTTTGAAAAGTCGCTAATACTTTAATCAAGTGGCGCTAGTATATTATAGGTCTTTAGCTTAAGAAAATTGCACTAAGCTCATTGCAAATTTGAATACTGCAGCTTTTGCAAAGAGAAATGATTTTGTCGCAAGAGAATTTTGTCTGTAATATAATACGTTTTCTTAGTTTAATGAAAAGATAGATATTTCTAGAAGGTTTTACAATTTAAAGCTCTGTCTTTAAGTTGGTGAAAGCAATTGCTTTTATCCTGTCAAATATATTCAATTTATTTAAATTTAATATGGTTCTATCAGACCAAGAGTTTTCGATCACATCTGTAGATTATGACTGCAATTTATTAATTTTACAGTCATTTAACGTGTATTAAAAGATATACATTTCTTGCCGTATTTTTACCGGCATTTTTAAATGAAGTAAAGTTAAACTTTAAGCAATTTTCTAAGATTTATCTAACATAACAAGTAGTCATAATGTTGATTGTGATTGTTAAAGTGATATTGGTGAGAAAACAAGCTCGCAATATGAGTAAAAATTTATTCATATTATATATAAAGCAATATATTTAAATTCATGACTCTTACCATTTTTTACCAGAGTTTAATTAAAATAGTGTAAAAACTTATGATAAGAATTTTAGCATTACATTTTAAATATGAGTCAATTTCCTCCTATTTTTAATTAGAAATATTAACCCAAAAATTGAGACATTTGCTACAAATTTCATTTGGAGAACAAAAAAAACGAAGCACAGTATTCGAGTATATTTTTTTTGAAAATAAAATGTACTTAAGGAACCGAAAACAATAAGTTTTAGTGCACTAACGAAATTTCTTACGAGTATAATAATATGTAAAATAGGCTGAAATTTTAAATGTATATATTGCAGGAAGTTATCGCGAGCTTCCGATTCCTTTTTTCTTAGAGGTACCATTTGTTAAAGAGGCAAAAAAATTCGGCGACCTCATAAGATTGGAATTTTAACAAATAAATATGACCTGACCTAGATAATGTCACAATAAATATGCTGTAAAAATTTTGTTTCGTAATATCAAACCGTTGTTGAAAAAACATTTTTCAAAATTTCTTATTTATATGGATCCAGCTTCCTAGCAGATATAGGCAGTAACTTCACTCTGTACACTTCATTCGATTTCGAAATGCAAGCGGCTCAAATCAATAGAATAGACGGATCATTATTGTTTTAGATCTTGAGGTGACGCTTATCTTCTTCCGTTTATACAGAGTGAAGTTACTTCCAATATCCACTAGGAAGCAGGAAGAGCCGGATCAATATAAATAAGAAATTTAAAAAATGTTTTTTTGACAACGGTTTGATATTAAGAAACATAATTTTTACAGCATATTTATTGTGACATTATCTAGGTCTTAACAAAAAGTTCTTCTATGAAAAAAAATGGGAAGCCCTCGATAACTTCCTCCAATATATACATTTAAAATTTCAGCCTATTTTACAAAAGGATTTTCGATTTATCGATGTTTAAAATTTAACTGAGGTGCTATTATACCCTTAAATTTTAAAGCTTTCACAAATTAAAAAATGTTTGTATATTTTAAATACTTTTATATATAAATTAAGATAAAAAATGCAAATATATTTTAATTGTATTTTAGTTTATTATTTTTATTCGTAGCTCATCTTGCTTCAATTCTACCAACTATAACTTTGTCTCAAGTGATTAATAACTATTCTAAAAAAATGTCATTAACCGTTAATTTCCTTCTTTACATAGAATACACCTTCGTATCAGACCACCACACGTAAAATTGCAATGAATATTAATATTTCGCTCTACAAAGCTTGAAGTAGGCATAATAAACAACCCGTACATGTGTACACAGCCGCTGAACATTATACCTACTCGAGAGTATTGTGGGTTGTATAAGCATTGTAGTCGTTAAGTAGGTTCAATGCAAACTCAAGTCTTCTTGGATAGATACTTTCTAGTTTTTAAATTTATTGGACATTAAAATTATAATGGGATTTAACGAAGCATCAAATTTTATAGTATATTTGAACGAAAAATTATTGTATGTAAATCAAATATGAATATTTTTAAATACATTAAAAAAAAACAAGTTAAATTTTTGTTATTACACTATTATTAATTTTAATATCATACATGCAATGTTTTTCCTAATTTTAATGTTTCAGATTTTTGCAATACAAAACACTGTAAAAATTAAATCATCTATTTAATAAATGTCAAATAACACTTCCTAAATGTTACCACATATATAACAACAGCCCTCTAAAGCGTATTAGTAAAAAAAAGCTTAACAAATATGAACACTCATTGGCTTAAATTATATGTCATTTTACTACAATATGAATAGTGATGAGCAAAATTGGTCTTGGTCTTGATCTTGCCGAAAATACCAAGACCAAAATCTATATAACACTTACAATACCAAGACCAAAATCGATACAATACTTACAATACCTAGACCAAGACCAAAATCTATACAATACTTACAATACCAATACCAAGACCAAATAGACAAGACCAGAACAAGTACCTAGACCAAATTCGCAAGACTAAAGTAAAAATTATGACTTCACTTTATCTGTACTCTTCATTTTAATTACCATTTAATATACGGAATAGAATTTTTTTTCGATACTTTGAATTGATAAATAAACGGCCATTTTGAATAATATTGTAGGAAATTTTTTTTCACCAAAATATTTTACCCTGTGTACCCCATTTTCCTCCCTTATTCTGTATATTTCAACAATGAAATAAAAAGTACAGTTCCGTGTTAAAAAAAATATTTGAAGGTGACTTGTTCCAGATTGTTTCTTACTATGTCGATATTTTCTAGCTCACTCACTTCTTTAAGCAAATTTTTTCTCTTATCATAAGGCGTTGCAAGAAGAAACTTTATCATGGATCTCGTGAATAACGAGTAATGAAGCAACTTTTTAGTAATTTAGGATTCGTTGTTTAGAAAGACATATTTTATATTCTTCTCTAAGTGCCTATTCCATTTTCTCCAACGAAATCATAGCTGCAGTAATGAATTTAAATAAATGACAACATAATTCATACAACTAATGAAGTTTGGACATACAATTTAAACGAGATACATCAAAAGATCTAAAAGATAGATAGAAAAATATAGTGAAACTGAAATATACTAAACGTTATTCACGCTTGTAATAATTAAAATTGGTCATAAGGATACAATTGACAATTCTCTAAAAATATTTATAAACAAATTTAATTCTATCACTAAGAAAATATTTTACCTCGTAAATATTTACTAAAAGACATATTGACAACATCTAGATTCCAAAAGAAATATTCCCGTAACAAAAAATCCACAAAGATGCACGTTGACCCTCTAATTTATTGACATAGCATTCAAACATAACGATTTTCTTTTTTCATAAAAAGATTTGTCGTAAAAGCCATCTGGCCAAATATATCGCTTTGACAATTTAAGCAAACCACGTAGCGCTTGAATTCGATTCGCACTACTTTTTATGCCAGCAATACAAATCAGGGAATGTGCCACTGGGGGGTTGTCACCAATTTTTTTACTTTGTTTCTCTTTATCGATATATTTTTAGAATATAATAGAAAAAAATCATCACTAACATACATCGTATAGTTTGCGCCTCTAGTATATGAACGAACAGTTCCTTACCTAAGCCTCTTATATAAACATCCTCCGCTCCTCGAAACTCTATTCACTCCTTCCACCACTCAAAAGAAAAATGTTTATTCCATTTACATAGTTTTAGTGGTAGTCAGTATAAAGGAAAGTTGTTTAGCATAGCTGTGATCGATAGTTTTATTGTTATCAGAAATAAAAAAACCGGCGTGATGATGTTCTGTAAATAGTTATTGATGAAAACTTTATTGTCTATCATAAATCAATTAATACTTTTTCGCGCATTTCAGAAAAACCCTATTGATGTTTTTCCCACTTAGTTTGATAATGGTTGGAAAACGCTACATGCCATTGATGGCAATATAAAGTATCCGTGTATCCTACACAGTTCCATAGGGCAAAAAAGAAGATAAAGCATCATTAATATATTTGAAAATTTTAATGACTACATTTAAATTATGTAAAATTAATATTAAGTTTATTTGTTTTCAATTTAGTCTACTATCAAATTAAAATTAAAAGGTTATCCATAACTCAAATGTGATCTAATATTTAATAGCAAATAAAAGTAATATACGACGATATATTTGTAAATTGTTGAAAACAAGGGAGGGCAACTAGTTTCAGCTGATAGTCATCTTCAGACCAATTACTAATAACAGTTGTTAGGAGATTAAATTATAAAAAATAAGCAGAACGATTAAAAAGGTGCGCACATATAAGAGGAGGGGTACATAAAAAATAAAAAAAACTTTAAATATGAACTAGTAGAAGATGGAAAAATGAACCCACCGAATCAGATAAAATTGAATTAGCTTTATTTTTATAGAAGAAAGGACAGTAGTAACGAGAAGGAACTCCGTTGTCCAACAACAAGGAAGAACGCCGCAAGGCCAGTTAAATTGAGGATATTTAGCCCTACAAAGACTGGTAAAAACTTGGTATTTTAAAGTAATATCGGGAACAAGAAAAGCGGTGACACAACGGACCGCAGACACTAATATAATTAACTCAAATTGTGACCATAAGTTTGCGACACACGAAAAGTGAGCAACTGCCCCAAGGTATGAAAAATTAGTATACAAGGGTATAGTACAATATACAAATATGTTGTATACCAATATTGGTCTGATATGAGTCTGTAGGAATTTGTGGATGTGGGATCATTGTGGGGTTTAGGGATTAGGATAGTGTGGGAAATTTTCCAGCAAATAGGAGTGCTAAAGGATAGTGAGGATATGGATAGTGAGGATAATTTGCATGGTTTTGAGATCCACCATTTAGTCAAAAAAAATTCATTTGAACCCATAGGTAAAACAAAAAATGATTTATAGATCCGGTAATTTGATACATGTTAGACTTCCTCTGCAATTTGCAAATTCTTAGAATTTGACCTGTAAGGGCGATAAAGGTCTACCATTGAGAAACAAAAGAAACTCATCACAATTCCCTTGTTTTTGCGTAACAAGTTCAAGGCTTCTATTTGAAAACTAAGAAATTTTTTAACAAAAATTGTATATGAATTCGAAAGGTCTCGGTGTCGCATATATAATTTAAAAATTTGGTCTTTAGATTCTTTGTCGAAATGGCGTTTGAAGTTTTTTATTTATTTTTATCATTGCATCATTCTTCAATATTACATAGAGTTTTTTTGTCAGATACCAATTATTGCGTCATTTTATTTCTAATCATAAAAAAAATAAAGAATTTACCCGCCCGGACTTAGTTCAAAGCCCCTTTATATCGTGATTAAACCCTATTATCATTTAATCAGTGCACTGTCGGCATCGGTCACTTATTATATTACATAATATTAAATTTTGTAAGCCCCAATTTAACATTAATGAACCAGATTTATTTATCTGATTATTATTCGAGATAATGCAGTACTACACTGGTGTCGTATATTAATTATCCTTTATCTTAACCGGTTCGACAGTACTGGCGCTAAATGTTAAAAATTAAAAATGTCCGCAGACTAAAGTATGTCAAGAGGCGTCTAAAAGTTATTTATTTTATAAATGATAACCATTTTATGGCGTATTTTATGCGCAATAAACGTTATAACGTTACCTTGCGATTGAAATCTTCATTTTCAGTCATCGCCTTTGACAAATTAATCATAAATAAGTGTAGCCCACACACACAATGACCACAGTGAGAGTTGAAGGTAAATGTAACTCGAGTAAGCGTTCATTTATAGCTCATCCATATATTTATCCATTTTACTGACAACAAAAAATCTAGGTGTGTATACAAGTCAGAAGCGCCTGCGCGTTAGCAAGTACGTGATGACTAAACGAAAATGCGATTGTCTCATGAACCATAAAAGATATCTCAAATCTGTTTTCAAATATCGATTCAGCGTTAAATTCACGTCGGAATACTATTTTTGAAACCGGTAGTAACACTTCCGGTCCTGGTTTGTAAAACCAGTTTTGAAATCGGAAGTCATAAAAATCTGAAAATCTAGGTATGCTGAGTTTATTACCGTTGACCGTTTGTCTCTATTTTTTTTTCGATTTTGAGTTATAAATGCGGATAGACAGACAGACAGAACCGTATTACAAGACTTCTCCTTTAAAGTTTAGAAATCTAAAAAATCTTAATGATCGAAGAGGTAAATCAGTAGATAAGATTTATTGTCTGCCAAATCATTTATGTCATTACGGATCACGATCTGGATTAAGATCATAATATAGTTTGCATTAAAACAGAGTTGAAATATGAAGCACACATTATATTATTTCTCGATATGTATTTACTTTTCCCCAATAAACAGTATAGTAGTATAGAAGGTTTATATAAAGGCAAAGTGTGGTCGGGTAAAAACCGATTTCGAGATTTTGATTTTGCTGTACGTATTCATCTATAGATTCGTTTTTTATTATATTTAAAAATATCCGAAAAATAAATTCCATTTTATTATCTACGGTTAAGTAAATAGTGGGATCGAATTTTAATAATAACTATAATTAAATTCTAATTTAATTTCTGCACCTTTCTGTTACGGTCCTGAACTGTAATGTAAACAGGTAACTTTTGTATAGGTCCTTAATAAGTCCTGAAGTGGGAATGTACTATTTGAAATCTGACATTTAATCCACTTCCTAGTCACCAGAGAGGGTTGTAAAAATCTGTAAGCTACAAAATTTTATTCATTTAACGAAATAGACGATGCTAAGTAATTTATTAATCAGAATTAATTTTAGATACATTGTCTTCCCAATTTAGTATACAAAATATTTGTTTTTCCAATTTTTACATTCTGGTTTATACATTTGTACCGAATAATTTAAAAAAATATTTATTTTTTTATAAACAAATTGATTTGTTTCTGTTTAAAGAAATTATTGTGAGTAACAAATCTTAAACGTAAATATATATTTTCCAATTAGTAACTACATCTTGATTTTCAAATACTAACAAGCATTATTTCCACATTCGTTAAAATTTATTTCTTTAATAATAATATGTATCGTAACAATAACCTCCGGACATAAATGTGATTTATGCAACACTTATTTGGCGCCCAATATACATAAATTCAACTCAAATGAGAACTAATTTACAGCGACACCAAGAAATTTATCGATAGAACACGACATGATGAGCGAATCCCATGATAAGGTGTAGCATCTTTTCTTAGAAATATGTAATTAAAAATGGTCATCACTAAAAAATAATTAATTCCTGTTATTTCCGTTTTTTCTTTCTTTTTAATAAAACCATATATATTATAATGATTTGAAATCTCAATTAAACATTATAAACATTATAATAAATATCATAAAATTGAAACTTTTAATTTGTCCTGTTCATTAACATATCTGCTATTGTTCTTGCTGTCTTCTTTAGTTCACTGCTACTTTATGACTTTGAAAATAATTATCAATTCTTCTTCTAAATATCTTTTCACCTTCTTTGATTCATTACTTCTTATTGTATGTACTACTTTCCAGAAATTTTATAAAATCCTTTCAATACAACTTTTCTCTTACAACGTTATTTTTCTGACACTTCATAAAATTTGCACAAAAACTGACTTGTTTATTATTTTCATTTTTCATGTTTTTTCCCAAATTAAAAATTTTCTTACTAGATTAATAAAAAATTTTAAATCTTGTCCTTTATATTATTACTTAAATTTCTTTTCATATTATTTCCAAAGTTTTTTTTATTGGCCAATATAGGGCTTTCTAAAATTTATACACCACATCTCATAACAAATGTCGCTGGCCAACGTGGAGCTTTCCAAAATTAGTGCAAATTACTAATTAACGTTAGACCTTGGATTTGTTTGCAACAACATGGTGCAGGGTCCATAAGGATTAAAAAAAAATTAGTTAGATTCTTTTTTATTTTCCACAATTGTTGATATTTTGAACTGAAAAGTAAGATAATATAACATTTACTGATTTTCAGATTATTAAGTTAATACAAAAATAATTTGACATTAATAAAGATTTGACAATAAATAATTACATAAAAGTGACATTTTTAAAAAATCATAATATATAGGAATAAAAAAGAAATATACGTGGTAGTGAAATATAATAGGTGTCAGTGAAAAAAAATAAATAAAATGGATGTAAAAGGTGGTAAGAATGTGGGAAAATTAGAAGAGTTGGAAATAGGGCAAGGATATTGAAGAAATGCAGGAACAAAATGTAGAAGAAATTCAAGAAACAAGATAAACTACAGATCATGATGCAAATGATTATTCAGAAAATGGATGAAAGTAACCAGAAAATGAATAAAAAATTGGATGAAAAATATAAAAAATTCACTTACCTATATAGAATATTTTTTTCTCTTTCTACCAACATTTAACACGTTTTAATAGTATCGAAAGTTTTTTTGTTACAGGGGTTAAACAAAAAATTATTTATTAAAATCTACAATTATCCAAGTTATTTTGTTTAATTAAAAATTTATTAAAATCTATTTAATACCAATAAAAAGAGAATAAAAAATTCTATAAATGTGAATTTTTTCAAAATTTTTAAGCAAGAATTGTGACCTTGAGAAAAGGGAATGAGAAAATCTATAAAAATACTATGAAAATTGAATAAATGGGAAAGATATAAAAAAGGATATTTATACAGAAAATTAAAGAGTTGAGAGAATACACGGATGAAACAACTGAAGAGACAAAAAGGAAACTTGAAATGATTGAGAGAATTATAGAAGTAGAAAAGTTACAAGATGTTAAAATTGAAACTTTACAAGAAAAAGAAAAAGGATTTAAAGAAATTAAAGAAAAAGTGAAGAAAGTAAAATAAGAAATACATAATACTACAGAAAGAATGACAATAGAAAATCAAAAAAATGTAGAGAAAAAGATAGAAGGAAGAACTGAAAAAGTTAAAAGACATAATAAACGAGAAAATCGATAAAACAAGATTACAAATTAATAATAAAAAGACATTGATAATTATTTTCAAAGTCAAAGAAGCAGTGAACTAAAGTGGAAGAGCAATTGCAGATGTGTTCATAAGCAGGACAAATTAAAAGTTTCAATTTTATAATAATTATACTTTTTCATTAGAATTCACCTCAAATTGAGATTATCAAATCATAACAATATATACTTTTGGTTTATTATCAAAATTTTTATAAAATTAAATATTATTAAAAAAAAGAAACAACTAAACATTAAAATACTTAAATTTTAAATATGAATAGTTAGAAAAAGGAAACGTTTAATTTTTGATAGAACAGCTTTAAAACAAAAACCTAACATATCTCCTTGTATTTATTATTCCTATATTTTTTTAAGTTTAATAATTAGAAACCCCCTGATAAAATCGACTAAGGGGTTGCGTGTTATAACCTTCTAATTCTGATTGTACTGACATAACACGTAGTTACTTCGAACATAATATTCAATTAAAGTTCTAATCAATTTACAACAAGTCCTTTCCGGTTAAAAACAAAAAAATAAGGAAAATTCTAATAGCTTGTAGTTTTAATACCTTTAATAAAAAAAATAAATATCCAGGATAACATAAATTGCACTATACTGTCCTTTACTTTGAATTATTATTATTATTAATTTGTGTTTGATTCCAAATATTTAGATAAGGACGTCCAATTAAAAATTATATAAAATGACTAGTCGCAAATGACACTCAATAATGCCTTTTGCCGTACTTATCTAATTTCACCTCACCTCTATGTATTAATATTCGAGAATAAATGTCGAAATTCTAGGGCAAATATTTACTGAATCCGACCAAGAGGAATTTAAACCCATGATTTGAGGTTTAAATCGGAAAAAGATAAGTAAAGAAGCCCACATATACATCCAGGTGTCTGGGCAGCTATTCTTAATGCAAATATCGACGTAAACATTGATAAAATTCTGACATGAGAGAATATTAAAACATAAAAAGTAAACAAAACTACGGTGGTAAAAATTTCTAGCGTTCCGAATACTGCTTCCTTTATTTATAGTTTTTTTCTTAATTTTGAAGAAAAAAAAATTAAACTCAACTCAACAATTCAAACCGGTTACCCGTCACTATTTTTATGTATGTAATTTAAGGCGCTAAAAATTAATATTATTAATATGCTGTATCACGTTGTAACGATCTTTCGTCGATACGTGAACGGTTTGGCGCCTTAGTCCAGGTCTCGGACTGCCTCGGGCGCCACCTTCCGTTTATAATGTGAAGGCCACTACCTCTGGGCAGCGTTAGTGAAGAATAAATACACACAATTTGGTTGTGGTATCGACAAATCACTAGCGGGCTTTAGTTGTCTTACTCCATTGTGCACTTGGGTATTAGCTGCTAAAAATGTTTAAACTAGCTTCTTCTTGGTTTCGTCTTTATATTGGTATGCCATTGAATCTTATTAAAATGTAGTTATTACTTGGATTACTCCTAGTAATTAGACCGCCAATATCAAACCTTTAAGTAAAACTAAATAGTGAGATGAAATATTTAATTCTTGAGTAAACAGTGAGATACAACAGAAATTGCCATTTGTACGTTAACAATGATTTTTGTGCAGACCTTAAGATGGTGATATCTGGTTAAGCCGGTGAGCTGGCATGTTTTCGCTTTGTGTGAGAATTTTTTGATTTGTGTATGGGATATAACCCTTTCGTTAAGGTACGTCTGCTTCATTTTAAAATTTGCTATTTGTCAAATCTATCTCTCCCCACAGTAAATCTTAGAGATTTGTGTCTTACAGTTTTTTTATTTTTTTTTTTGTAGGGTCTTAGTTTTGGTTTTAATTACTGTTATCGTCACGTTGTTGGTATGTGTGGTTTTGCTGTCCAGTTAGTTTTGGGAATATTCAACATCTACACTGCTTAACCAATCAACCAACCACTTAACCAAATATCTTTGTGGGTACATGATCGAGCATTTATCTCAATATCCAGAGTTATTTTATGGGTAATTCATCGCAAGTAGACTGGAAACTTCAGGCCTTTAACTTACTAACCTCTATATTTTTTTTAATAAGTGCTATAATTATTTATGTATTTTTTTTTGATGAGTGACAAATATTTATTCATTAACTTCATTCTGTTTTCGCGCCCAACTTAACTTGCAACAGCTGGGATTACTTTTATTTATTCATAAATTTTGTAACTGTTTCATAATCTTCGAGGAGATGGGCTTATAATAAAAACTCTTCACAAGTTTAATTAAGAAGTATCAAGTGAACCATAGTACTATAGTATTTAATATTTGTTTTTGTGCTTCTTATTTTATCGTACATAAACTACTCGTACAAAATAACAGAATATAGTTCTCGTCACTTGTATTCGTGTTTTGTGTATCTCAGGGGTTTGCTTATTAACATATTAATAAAGTTTTGATATTGAATTCTTATAAATTTTATTGTTTGAACTCACGTAAAACGCTTAATTTGACTTAGCGATTTCATTTCAAAGTTGAATGGCACCCACTGGGTTATGATGTATTCCTTACCGCACTTCTCCGACGAAAAGCTGCCATCGCCAAATGTAATTTACCCTAGGTCAGGTCCTAAAATATTTTTTTTCTTCTACTGAATTACTATTTATAATTTGCACTGACTGAAGTAAGAGGTTACAACTGATTCTAATAAGTGAAAACTAAAACACTTATACTAATATATTTTTTTTATTATTTCCCCACTGGTCTTTTCTTTCTTTTATTAAATGGATATTAATTATGTGCCATTAAAAAAATATAACTGACCCACCATATAATATCGAGCCACCTGTGTATATTTCTAGACAATTTTAAAACATTTAAAAATTTATTTTTTTAAGAAAAAATAGGCTTTTTATTTCATTTCACAACCATAATACAATACCCGTAAGCGAACTGAAAATCCTAAAAATATTATCTCACTTTCGACCAAGGACTGTTTGTACAATTCGGTAACTGTTCGTGAATAACTTTACAGACGACCCAAAACACATAATTCTACATGATGACTGATTCCGAATTCGATTTTGATAAAACCAAAATACTTTGGAATTAATACGCATGCTCGAACTGTTCTTAAATTAAGAACCAAAACAAAGCTACTCACAACCAATAAAATCACCAAGTAAAAATATTTTTTTAATTAATACCAACAATATTACCAAATCCGGCGAGGAAGAAGAAAGATGTGTAACAAGGTTCCTACTTGGTGACGTTGCACTCTGGTCTTGTCTGATAACACAGGCACGATTAGCAGGCGTGGAGGTGGTAGTACCGGGTTCCGACACAACTGAACTTTCCTAGCTTTCGATCCCTCCTGGTCAACTGTCATTTTTCGAGCAAAAGTTCAACTTGTTTGTATATCTGATAGCGCTTGATCTTATATTCGACGAAAGGACGCATTCACCATAATCTTAAGTTATTTGCAATCTGTTGCAAGTATTTTATACACGAAGTTCTAGGTGAAAACTAATTATAACAATTATTAAAATATGATTAATTAAATGAGGTTGAAGTAACGGTTCCAGCACAACTGAGCTTTACTAGCTTTCAATAACTCTGCTCAAACTTCTCTTTGTCTAGTGCTCTGGCTCGCGATCGACTGAGCTCGACCTTCCTCTAAGGTTAAATAGGTACTGGATCAGGATCTTGGTTCAAAGTCATTAGAATAACTCGGATCGCAGTATAAGTAATCTTCGTTGCGTTTGCGGCTATTTACATTTTTCGAGCAAAAGTTTAACTTGTATATCTGATAGCGCTTGATCTTATATTCGAAGAGGGCGCATTCACCATAATATTAAGTGATTTGCAATTCGTTGCAAGTAATTTAGCAACGAAGTTCTAGGTGAAAATTAATTACAACAATAATTAAAATATGATTAGTTGAATGAGTACGGAGTTACTATTTATGAAAATGATATTTTGGTTCATTCTAAACTTTCTTGTACTATTTTGGATGCAATATTTTTATCGCTTCTTTATTTTCGTCATTTTATTTATTCTTGTTCATTCATGTTGACTTCATTATTTGTTTACAGTTGATAGTTATTTTCAATAATCTTTAATATATTTCTTGTCTGTTCCATTATTATTGTCTTAATTAACCGAACAGCTTCTCATTTACTGTCTTTCTTTCCAGGTTTAAGTAAACAACAAATAATCAAAGTAGCATAAAAATATTTTAAAATGCAGTTTTTTATCTCATTTAAAATATAAAATTAAAAATTCTATTTTTAGACTATAGCACGTCATTAATTGTTCAATTGTATTTTTTACCTGCAGTTAACTAAACTTTATCGCAGTGCTCGTAGCGTAAAACCAATAAATCTGCAAATATCTGTAATAAAACATCTCAATAATTATTAGAACTGCATCAACTCATCAGCAAAAATAATTGAACTGGACACCGAAAGAGTAAATTAATGATTGGGAACTCAATAACGATGGGTATAGCCCATTTGGGAATTCAGATATTTTGCTTTGTAAATACCCTGAGCTATTTGAATAATCAACGGTTGTTGCTCTTTGTCCTGTAGATGAAACGTTTCATTGTTTTTGTTTCTATAATTGTATATAACAAGGATTAATTATATCGACGAGTGTAATTACGTCGCTAGTTATCCTTCCTTAATTTTGCAGTAGAAAAGATAATATATTTCTACTTTTGATGAGAAGGGTAATTACAGGTTATTCAAAATATTTAAAGGGCCAGTATATTATTAATTTATTTTATATATTATTATCAAAGTGTATCACATATTACGCGCTACATGTTACTTTATCAAACATAATGTATATAAGGCTGTACCTATACCATTTATGGTTACAAGCTTTAGATTTAATAAATATTTTGATACGTATACGGTTTATTTTATGGAGGTGGATGAATTTTCCTATTGTAGGAACTTGAACTTAAGCTTGTTTTATCTCGTTGTAATGACTGTCTGAATATTTTTTAAAATAGTCATTCAAGTTTAATGATGTAGCTGAGCAGAAAATTTGAAAATATAAAATACGTCAAATTTCTGTTTTGCTTGTTAAACACCTGCATTCGCAAACTTTCTACAAAAATTTTGTGGATGTAAGCCACTGTCCGCAACGAGTACGAGTACTTTTTCGATGATTATTTTTTAGAAAAATTTTACTGGGTGTTCGTAAATCTTAATGATGAAGTTTGATAATAAAAAAAGAACGTTGTTCTTAAAAAAAGCATGTTTTACACTGTGGAAAATTAAATATTTAATATAAACAAATCATAAAAATTTGATAACATACGAGACAGTATTTGTTTATTGATTTTACAAAAGCATTTTCAGATCTGTACAAAAATATAGCAGACGATTTCCCAATCTTAGTATTCAAACTATGTAAAAGGAATAATCTCTGTGCGATTTTTCAAGGCTACGGCCCGTTTCCGTCAGCGGAAGAAAGTCCGATTCGAAAAAACAGGAATTTTTCCAATAATTTTTTTTTTCAACTTTTTTTCAATGAGCCGAATGCGATATGAATATCAATCAACGCGTCTTGACTTACACAACACTTTAATAGAAATCAGTATCGACAAATTTGCTTTCCTTATCGAGATATCTCGAATAGAAGTTTCATTTAGTAGGCGGGACCGGGATCGTCGGACCCGAAATTGCTCATCTTCTGATAGAGCCTTTCTTTTTTGAATATTTTTCAAAGACTACTTTTGTTCTATACTTTATGTAAAGTATTCAACCAAATGCATTTTTTTAATTGTCCAGCATCGTTAAGCACACATTTATTAATCTTTTTTATTTCAATAATTACAAATATTTATGATAGAATAGGTGTAATGGTGCCAAGAGGAATTTGCAGAACTGTGTGTATCAGTAAGTAAAGGGGCAAAAATGTAAAAAGTACGAACCTGTTTTTTTAATATAAATACGCGAAGTCCTCCTAAATAGTAAAATATTTAAATTCCAGTTTGATTTTTTAGTCGAAAACTTTAAATCCGCAGGTTTATCCGGTTTGTCGATAAACACCCTGTATAAGCAAGTTAAGGGTAATTTTCTACACGATCCAATTTTTATATTTCTAATCATCGACAATTCACTTTGATCTTCGATATCGGTCAATTATTAGATTACAAATATCCGACACATGCCTCAAAGAAAATTTCCTTAAACCAATACATATCTCACCTTCGTCAAACTTGTGACAATCTTCTCTAGATCAGTGTATTACTGTCAATAAAGAGGTTCGATTTTATACGATATAGGGTCCCTAAACGCATGCGAAACTTTCCCTTTCAAATTTGATTCTTCTTTTTATTTTACGCATCCTTCGATATGTTTAGGATAAAAATAGAAAGTTTACTCATTCCAGCAAAACTTAAAGATAAAACAGTCCTAACTACATTGAATACAAAACTTGCTAGACTAACTTTTGTAAAATGTATGTCTTTTGTTATTCACAAAATTGTAAATATGAAACTTATATAGCAACATGATAATATAATTGGTGTGTCAAATATCTGTAAAATAAAAATAAATGTAAATCTATATTATTTTGTGTCATGTTATTGAATATTTTTTCTCTTAGTTCTTAAGAGCTATTGCCCCGGTGAGTCAAGTAAAAATACCGAAAACTGTAAGCTTCGATATTTTTTAATATAAAATTCACAATTTTCAAAACGGGTCTTTAATTTTTTTATATTAAAAGTTTGTTTTAAGTACTACCTGACAACATTAAAATATAGAAATGATCCAAAAAAAAATTATTTGGTTATAAAAATGATGATTTCGCGATTCATATTTTAAACGATAGGCACTTATTGTTGAATGAATTTAAAATTTTCTTTTTTAATAATGTAATACAATTTGTATTACAAACATTAACAAAAAATGAAAGTAAATTGTTTAAAATTAGAGTTTTCCAATTTTTCTATTTGTTTTTTAATTCTTGATATATATTGCAAACTAATTAAAAAAATTAAATTTTTTTCAATACAAATTCAAGTGATTTTGATTATCTACATACTGCTTGAACTTTCTTTTAATTAGACTAATAGTAAACTCACACAATGCTTAAAACGCCGGACCATGGTCACATGCAAATTAATTATTTTTCTGGATCATATTGAGTTTTTTTGTTTATATTTTAACGTTGTCAGGTAATCCTTAAAACGCACTTTTAGTATAAAAAAATCAAAAATCTGTTTTTAAAATTGTTAATTTTATATTAAAAATTTGCTTTTCGGTATTTCTAGCCGACCCACTGGGGCAATAGCTCTTAATAGAAACACATAATGCAATTTCTTTACAATAACAGAGAGTGTTTTTAAAATGGGATAAATTTTAAGTTCGACTGTATGCTATGTTAAAAAAAGAGTGTGGTATACGAATGCAGGTAATAAAACCGTAAATTATGAAACTGTGATTGCACATGCATTTTAGCCATTACTAGGAGTACCAACCAACTGAAATACATTATCGGGGATTATTTCGATTCTCATATTCTACCTAATACCCATCAAATCAGGTTAGATATAAACCATAATAGCAGGCACAGTTCGCTGCAGTTTATATATGCTGGTGTTTTCACCTTAAGTGAATAGGCGCACCTATGTTGTTAAATGAAGTTGTAGGTGAAAATGCAAATATGTATAACAAAGTTGATTATGTCGAACATTCACATATGGTATACACTGTATTTTTGTTTAATGATAAAATAATTTTAGCTATCAAGTTGTGTATATACCAAATACTTTTTACTTAGTTCCTTAACATTCCTGACTTGTACTAAAAAAAGTACAAAGTACATAACATTATATTTATTTTCAAAATATTATCCTCTGGAATAATAGTTTAAGAAAAAGAAGTACATACAACGTTTTGACAAAAAAGTAGGCAGTCGTGGGGACTTCCGACAGAAGTGAAAATTTAAAACTTTGAAATAATAGTATTTTTTTATTCTACAGATACACTGCTATTACAGCATGTCGGTGACGCGAACTCACAAGATTTTACCCATCCAAAAAGCGTCCAAAGTGCACTTAACACATTAGCATGTCAGTGACGCAAACTCATAAGATTTTCCCCTGCCAAAAATTGCTCAAAGCTCCTAAAAGACGTTTTCACTTCAAAAATCTTACACATATGAAAAACTTTAAAAAAAGCATTAAAAATGAAACTGATTGTTTTCAGATGATTACAGAATATTCTTCTCTTTGCTATAATAATTATTACGAATTTTATTAATTTATCGTAATTGCAATAATCAGTAGATGTCGTTTAATTATCATGAAGTTAGATACATACTTGATATATTATAATAAAATCATTTAGTATGATTTATGAAATTTAATTTATTATTATTATTAGATAAATAAGTGTTGTTTTCTAAAATTATATTTGAAAAGTTTTATAGTTCAATATAATGATTTAATTTAAGTAATTGGGCATATAAGTAAAAATTTTGGTATAATTAACAATTATGGATATGCTTTTAAAATTTATTTAGAAATAAATTTTTTTGTTCGTATTTAAAAAAGTAATAATCTAAACTTTAATTACGAAAATGAAAAAATGCTTCAGTTTAAAAGATTTTGGACAAGAGTTAATAATCAAGCAATGATTTTTTTTGGTTGATAGAAAAAAGGAGTCGAAATAAATTAGAAACGAAAAAAAATTACAAAAAGTCAAAATTTTATAATGTTTGTCATATAGATGAAATTTTTAAAAATATTATAGAAAATGCTAATTTTATGAATCTTGGGCATTGCATTATTAAATTAGTTTGACTTCGTTATCTGGGATTATCCTTACACAAAATGGCGAATGCGCAAATTGGTATGCAGTGCATTAATAAAATGCAAATATCAGCCAAACGGCTAATTTTATCGAATTCCGACAAGAGTATCTTTTCGTTTATACAGAGTGTGTCATCGATACAGAAATTTTGGATCCTTAACCATTACGACTAGTACGTCCCTGTCTTTAAGGCAATACTGTGAATCTGTTTACACGTCTAAAATAAGCATACACGTACTTTATAAACATGCAGAAAATTTTATAAAGATCGAATAAACAGTACGAAAATAAAAAATTAAAAACGAATTTAAAAATCCAATTTTGAAGGCCCATAATTCGAAAACGAGGGCCCGTGTTAAAAAAGTTTATATGAAGTACTAACATTATTTTAGCTCAAGCTATACCCTCCCGACTTTTCCCCCTTAGTGTCAGGACAAACTATATATATAGAGAGTAAATATCCAAAATTTTTCGTTTTGTGTGGTATTACCGAACTGAAGATGGATTAATTTGGAATTAAATCACTATACCTGGTTGCAAAGGGCAAAGATCATATCTTCAGAACTAATTAATGAATTAATGTAAGTAATTTCTGATTAAATGACAGAAAAATCTAAATATAGCAGATTTCTGGGTTACTTTAAATTGGCGTATTATTTCGGTTGTCAAAAAGAAAAAATATAAAAATGAATAATTTTTAATAGAGAAGACTGCGACTTGGTCCAAATTAATCAAAACATGAGTAATTAAAAATATTATTTTTTCATAAATTTAAATAGTTTTTATTTTATTAGTCTTTAAATAGTTCCACAGCCGTTTATGAATGAAATCTCAACGTTTTAAATAAGACATATGGACAATTCGTTTTGATTAAATCTAAATGAAATGATTTTTATAATGTTTGAAAAACATTGGGAAATTAAAAAAAAATTATAAAAAATCCAACATACCATAAATATTTAAACTGTAAAAAATAACATTATTTAAAGTGGTAATTTATAAAACTATTTACCTAGTTCTTTTACAATATATACAGTTGTAACTAATAAAGTAACACTCACTTTTTTAATTAATTTTTTTTTTCAGTTAGAATAAAGTACCAACCTTAAATTAAAAAGTCATACTGTACAATCGTTAATTATCCATTAAAATATATTGTGTAAATGTGGCCATTTTTATGAGTAGCAAACACAATTGACTCGTCAAAACAAAGAACAAGAATCTGTTGAGTTAGGAATACATATGTTATATATTTTGGGTTTCATTGATGGTTTCCAGCAGAGCTTGGCAGTTTTGGGCAAGTTTTCCGGAATAAACATTGATCGCCGAAAATCATATTACTTAACTTGCCGAGTCGCGCATGTTCAAGAGAGTCTTAAAAATATCGCCTGTCACAGAGAAATGCAAATGCATTAATTATTTTTTTGTCAATATCAATATTTTCCAAGAATTTATAAGTTAAAACCTATTTCAGGAAATGACCAGTTTGGTTACGGTTAGAAATCCCAAAATACTTCAGTTAATTTTTGTGTTTCGTTGGGTAAAGACCTACTTTCAGGCATCTTGAGTTTCTGTCGGACAGGCGGGTGTTTCTAAGAATTAATCAATCGTTTTTATAATTTCGATAATAATTATTTGTTTTGTTTGTATTCACTTTTGTATTCATGTTGTTTTTACCTTTATAAATATTTAACCCTCATCAATAACCTAGTTCTTTTATACGTATATATTATTGCTTAATAAAGGGAAAAGCAGTCAGAGTGCTATAGTTTCATTTGTAAAAAAGGAATTAGATGAAGGTTATAAATTCATAGGACCCTTTATGGCTTTAAGTAAAGAACTGGATTTGTTTAAAGGTTTAAAAGGAAAATTGATTATCATTTAGGCAGTATACGTACTAGATGTTGTCAGATATAATTTTCTCCGGATAAAATTTTCATTAATTTTTTATAATTTATAGAATATATACTATATTAAAGCTCTGATCGAAATATTACAACTAAATTAATTATTTTAGCCTATACTCGTAGAAAACGTTTAATACTTATATGCGCTTATGAATATAAATTTGTTTTAATCTTTTATGTCGTTCATAAGATATTAATTCTAAATCAATACGTATGCATGACAATTCGGAATGAACTAATTGATCAATAAACTAACCAAAAGTCTGACAAGTTTTTAATTTAAAATTTTTTTAACAATATCACACATGTGTTTCGTTCACAAACAAAGTTTTATCAATGTACATATGATAGGATCGTTCTCTGAAGCATCCCATTGACGTTCGTGTTAAGTAGATTGGAAGAGCTGCTGACGTCTGCTTTCGACTCCATCGAGAAAAGCTTTGTGAATTATTGTACGGTCAATTAAGCTACTGACCGTTATAAAATCAATTGTAAACATTTAATAAAACTACGATATTTCAATTAAATCGAAAACCAATTTTAAAACGAATTAATTTACGGTAAGGGTTAATTATAAATTGACGGAAATCAAATTTTTTATCAATTTAGTTTGAATAATTAATGGCATATTTTATAGATGTAATTATCTGGTATTAAAACCTTGTAAATGACCTATTGCACTGGAAAATTATAATGGTTACTATTGAAGCCCACTTAGCGAAATATTTGATTGCATATAATATACAGTTAATTGTTTAATCATTAAAATAGAAAGCACCGTTGATGTTAACAAATTTTAATATTTCGTAAAATTTAATTTTATCTCTATTAGAATCATCTCTAGCTGTCTTTGTTAAAAGCAAAACTAAATTTGTTCTTTTTAAGTAAGCCCTTAAATATTATGTTAAAGTTGGATTCGAATCGCTGAAGATTTTACCCTCTAATTTCGCCCAATCTAACTTTTCGAAAACTTGGATTGCTGCTCATATCACCTTTAATAAAACAAATAACAAAAGCAAGCCGGAATAATTCGTCAGTCCGATAAATTACACTATACGGTTTAATTTCGAAAATATAGAACTGACAATTTCAAATGTTCATTCATAACAAAACTGTATATACTTTGGATTTCTCTTTTCTAGAAGTTTTTCCATATCACCCTAATACCTTCAGAACCCGCGTCAACAAACTAAATCTTTTCTCCCTAAAGACTACGTCTACAGACCACATTTCCACATTGACCTCAATTTATAACAAAAAATCTAACAGAGTCTTTCGTTGATTAAATAAAGTGTGAATAATCGTATTTTGTTTCATGATAGCATTATTATAGCCCTTTAGTGCTACATACAATTTGTTCAAAGAGTATCAAATTAAAATTAATATTCGAACACGCATCGTGTGAAATCCAGATTTACTGTGATAATAATATTAGAAATCATTGACAATGGCTGTGGTTAACGGCTTTCGGACAATGCTGCATATTAATATACAGGTGTTTCACTAATGACCATAGATACTATACAAAATATCTGTACGTCGTTTTCAATGAACGTTATTGGATAAACCTCTATAATTAGGCTTGTCAAATGTTTCAAGGGTTGAGTTTGTTAATAACAGTATTAATAATTATATACGATGCGGCTCATTGAATTAGTTTAAAAAAGTTACAGCGTCATTTTTGATTAATTATTTAATTAAAACTAAGATTTTGATTAGGTTAGGTTAGGTTGAAAACTCAAATATAATTATAAATTAATTGATTTTAAATTTACATTTTAATGTAGGTAGTCAATATATAAAGACAACGCCGAAATTGTATTTAAAAATCTTAAGAAATTAAACTTAAAACGTCATATAGTTGTGGTATCCATAACAGAGTAAAATATTATATATCAAAATTAGGTAATCCAATAATAGTATATTATGCAACGATAATGTAATGATAGCTATTAATACACGAGCATGTTGTAGAATACGAAACGAGCTGCAAGCGAGTTTCGTATATAAAATGCGAGTGTATTCATGGCCATTATATGAGAGTTGCATACGCTATTTTTTCTACTCCCATTAATAAACGAAATACATATTTATTTTAAGTCTTTCATATGTTAACTATCTTAAATGAAAAGGAACATTTTGATAATAATAAAAAGAAATACTTTTTACTTACCTAATCCATATTGCCCATCTACCATTACGGGTGTAAGGCTAAACACTTTTTTCACAATATACATTCATTAGTAACCTTTTTAGAATATAAGTTGACCTTTTTTTTTATCGATTTTAAAAAATTTAAAATATTTTGACAGCTGTCAAAATAATTGTCAACTTCGCTAAAAAATAACTTGATTCTATTCGCTCAAAAATTTGTACTATCAAAATGACCGCCTACTTTGCTAAAAATAATTCGATTCTATTGGCCGAAAGAGCTGTATCATAATGAAAACCAGTTTCATAATGAATCTCATTATGAAACTGGTATTAGTCTTTTAATTAACGCATTATAAACTAGGAGTAGAAAAAAAATATTTAAAACTACTTACATATTTTCAGCATGCAAAGAGTATCTTACCTGAAACAAAATAAAAGAAGTAAATACAAAATTAAAAAAAAAGAGGAATGAAATGAACTAAGATGCTTTTTTCTTGATTAAGTATTAAGTCATTTACTAATTTACTACAAAGTTCGCTTTTTCTTTTTTTATTATTAGTATGCGTTCCAATCAAATTAAAACTGTTATTTATCCTCGTGTTCAAAAAAAAAATAATACTATTTACTGGTAAAATTGGTCTTATTCGATTTTAGACTTTACAATTGAAAGTTCATCAAATTAATTACATTGGAATACAATTTACAAAAAAATTAAGCTATAGCTTTAACTTTCACACTTTATCCAGACTTGGGAGAATCAAAAAAAATTTGTTTATTTCTAAAATTAATTAATACATATTGAATTTTATTTTTAAAACAATTTATTAAAAATACAGTGGAAATCGTAAAAAAAATCATTAATTATATTACACATTTCAACAAACGTGATTAAGGTTGTGATTTTAGACTTATTTTACGATTGTCAAATCGAACTTTTGTCCAGGTCCAGGTTATACGCAATAATTTAAATAATTACATTAATAAGTTGATTCGTTGCATAAATGCATGTGAGCTTGCGATGAAAAGTCATTTGGAACAATTTCCGCGATTCGGGAAATTCCCGCGTTACCAATTCGGCTTTTTAAATTAAAAAAGTTATTTTTGTTATTGTTAGCACCAACTGTTTGATCTTTGGGTACAAGGAAAAATCAATTATTGCAGGTTCAATAAAATAAATGCTAATTCGGAAATTATTTAAAAACAATCTGAATTTCCAAAAAATCGATTAAGATTAAACTAATCATTTCTTTATTACACTATTTTGTATTCTTTTTTTAACAAAAATAAATTGGTATACAGTCAGACTAATATATTCTTATCTACTATAATTTATTGGAAGTCTGATTTTAATTATTATAATTTTTATATCAATTCTCAGGACACCCAGTAGGGTTTTCCCTGGAGAAAACTAACAAACAAAGTGAAAACTCTAACTCTATCGGAGCTTTCGTTCGAGACTTATAGTGTTTATATCCAAAATCCATTTTTAAATAGTAGAAAAGTTAACTATTTTGGAGAGTATTACATTGATCTAAAAAATCTACAGTGACTCTCACGCTTCGTGAGTTATACAGTGAAAACTAAAAATGCTATTTTCAGTTTATTACGCATAGAATTTGTATTTAAAAAAATAAGAAAAAAAACAGCAGTCTCGTGTCCGTGTGTTTGCGTAAACATATTTGTGATTATTTATGATTATTGTAAACAATAAAATAAATTCATTCTTTATTTGTATGAAATGTTGCCACTGTTTGCAGAATCACCAAGCTTAATTTAAATATAGTGATTTAACACACAATGAATCAGACGTTGGCCGGCAAAAGGACTAGTTACAAATAAATTTGAGTGGAAGTAATTGAGATATACTTCCAAGATATTATTGCGAGTTTCTCCTTGGTACGCTCAGCAATAATTTGCATTAGTTCATCAAACTAAGTCCTAAGTGATGCCACCTAACTTCCAAGTAGACGTTCATGAAAACTTGGGCGTATCTAGAAAATCGTTTTGGGAGGTGCTTAAACTCGGAACTGAGGATATACCTGTCGGCGTAGAACCATTGTCTTACACTAGAAGGAAATGTATACGAAAATTATTTTTTAAATAATATTAAAATTAACTTGTTATTGATGTTAAAAATCATTGATATAGACCCAATAAGAAAATGTAACAATTAGATATGCACACATTTTTTTAATTTTTTTACTATTCGCGTTTGAGATTTAAGATTTGAAATTTTCTTAGGAAAAAATAACTAAAATAAATATATAATAAATAGACCATTATTTTCTATGGAACAGTATACAAACAGACCCACGCCACTGCCTTGCTGGGGCAAGTTAGTAAATTTGTTGTATTTAATTTAACTAGGTCATAGTACCGAATTTGGTGTAATACGAACATATGACAAATTTTCGATTATTATTGATCTGTTGCCAAAGCATTTTTACTTTTCTGAGTTGTAATTTTTACAATCCCACAATTTACAAATATTCAACAAACACGGTTATAGTGGTGTAAATAATCTGTTCTTGATTTTTAAGAGTATTATTTTTATTTTCGTTAATAAACATCACTATTTACATTTTAACTATCTACTATCATGCCCGACAACAATAGTCAGCTTTTATGGCTTATTGGCTGTTTTAATGGTTGTAAGACTTATAGTTTAAATTAATTAATAACGATTACCAAAAGAGCTGTTTAACTCTTAAACAAGTATACAAACTAGGTAGAGTAGAAATTTAAGAATAGTAAAAAAAATAGTGTAAGAAAAATATTAGCGGTACAAAGATTATTAATTATTAATATTGAGATACAGTATTGGGTATAAATACAAAAAATACAAAAATACAAAAAAAAAACGATTTCTGTTTTATTTGGAACAATTAAATACCATCTCAGGTCCTAGCTAATAGTATAAAAAGGTAAATTAAAATCAAAATAATGATAATAAGTGGATTTTAATTAATAAATATTTTAATAACAAAAATAATTAATACAGAGAATAATTCTATAATAAAAAAGTTAATAATTATATTAATTTTAATAATAATTCATCAAGTAGCAATATGTTGAATTATGGTGAATCAATAAAAAAAGAATAGTAGACAAATTTTGTGCTCCTAATTAAAATATAAAATTAATTCAGGTAAATTCAACTAATAATCCGATGAAAATAATAAAATTAAAATTTAAACATGAAGGAATAAAATAAAATTAAAATTATTCATTTAAAATATTAATTTTTTTACGTAAAACTGACATGAAGGTAAGTACAATAATAAGAACCTACCTTGATAAAAGAGTAAATATCTATAAGGTTTATTTACAGTTCAAAGGTCTTAATTTTCTTCAGTCTTCATTTTTCTTGTTTAATAGATGGATGGTCTCTACATATGGTGGTATAATCTGACTTTATCTTTTCCATCGAACGTTTTTTTTTCATCTTTTACATAAAGGGTCTCGTTTGGGAAAGTTTGAATCTTCTTATTACTTTATTTTGTGCACAAAATAAGATTTTTTTTTGAATTGATAGCTGGGAATTTCTCACCAGGAACCAATATTGGTTTGATATCTAGTGTCATGTCATACCAAGATACTTATTTGTGTTTTTGCCTGGATCTATAAAACCATTTATAGTCCAAGATCCCAGAGCCCCCAGACATTACTTATTTTCTCAGAAAGCAAATCTATGTGATTAAGTAGTATGTACTTTGAGTGTATGCGTACCTGCTAGCTTGGGCCGGCGTACCCGATACTAAAAGTAAGTGCAAGTAGTATTCACATTTCTTAAAGTTTGAGTTCTGATTTTTTATGTATGGTTAAAGAAGATAGTAAAAAATTAATAATCAATACTGCTAGACACTTTCCGTCGGGGGTAGCTTTTACCAGACGCTCTAGAGTTCCCCAAAAAATAATTTAAAACTTATAATCTCATTCTTGATTTTTATACATGATATTCAGGGAACTATTTCAATACTTTTTGTATGCAGCTAGACCAATTGGATCGACCAAACATCTCCCCAGACATCCAATTACAGAGAATCTTCGAGCAATCGTGACGTCACCCTTCCAGATGTCTCGAGAGTGATCGTTATAAGTATATATACTTGGAAGAGCCGGGGTCAAGGGGAACAGAAGACGATCGCACGCTAATATAAATTAATACTGTTAGTTGTTAGTTGTATTTAATATAATTATAACAGTTGTATTTTTACTATGAATAAATTATAGTTATACCGAGTGTTTAAGTTCACCGAACCGAATATCACAGTATATTTTAATAGTTTTACGCTAGGCGGCAAAAATAATGACTAGATAATCATAATAAAATAAACCTTATTATCCATCTTGAATTGGAAATTTGGAACCTTTGGATTTCAACAATGTTGAAGAATATCGTCACCACTAACCAAAACGACACTTTTTAATTATTTATTACTATCCATACATGATGCGTTAGAACATAGCAGTTTAAATTGTATCACATATTTTAAATACGGAAAAATTAATTAAAACAAAAAGGTATATGTTTGGACAGCTAAAAATGTTGTAAATTGAATGTGCTGAATTGATTAACCAATTATTTTCATTAAATATCATTTACCCGAGGAGTAAAATTAATAAACACGGTTTTACCTTTATTGACAATTAATTTATTTTCATCGAACCACTGAAGCAGATTATTTAATGTAGGCTGAAACTTTTGAAGTTAAGTGTGAAATATTGTTATCAGAAAATCGATACGAAGCATAAAGGACAAACAGAGCATCATTAACCAACATTAATAACTATAGTGTATTTTTAAATTCATATTTATGAAGTTTATCATTAGGTAAAGCTTAAATTGCAATATCAAATGCGTTACTTAGATCAACAAACATATTAAAACTTTTTTTGGTATTTAGATGGTCTTACAGATTATTTAGATATCTAAAAATTAGCAAATTCTTTATCTTTATCCTAAACATCAAGAAAAATATTTAATTTAACACAAAAATATCCTACAAAAAATATGAACCAAGTAAAAATATGTTAAGAATACCGAAGCTTGACTTTCAATACATGAATGTTGTTAATAATACTTATTTTTTATTTCATAAAAAATTTTTTTTACAAATTTAATAAAAATTTAAAAAAAATTGAAAATCAGTTTCCTGAACATCCAGACATCTAACGAACAAACTTTTCTTTTACAACAAATTTTTTTAACAACAATTAAAATCACTACAACAGTAGTAAACAGACAAAAAATCAACCTCAACAAAAATATATCATAAGATGAAGGATATCTCATAAAAAATGGTTAATATTTTAAGTGCAAGTTCTGATTAAATTTTTTCTCCATTTTTTGTTATATGTTTTTATTGAATTTGCTTTGTTTTATTGTTAAATCCTGTGGTTAAAAAAAATTGATTTACTTGATTCGATTTTTGTTTTTAAAGAGTCGTTGGAGCATATTTGACACTATGCATTGCTACTATTAATTTTTATGTATTTAATAGTAAAATAAAATCTTATATATTTGATGCCTAATCCTCTTGGTACATAAATAACTATTTTGATACAAAGTTGGGCCGAAGCTGTTCATTGTTTTTTATGTTTAAATTTTTTAAATAAATTTTTGAATTTTCTATTCTTTTAGTTACGTCTATGGGTGAGTCTGTCTAACTTCCAAGTAGACCTGCATGGAAATGTACAAACGCTAAATGATCGGTGATAAATTTTATGGTTCTTTCCCTTACGGTTCACAGAGTTTATTCTCCTCTGCATTATTACTTGTTTCAAGAGAGATATTATAATTTCTAGGGATGGATGTTAAAACTTTTCAACGTAATTTTAGAATTTATCGGGGATTTTGTTCACATTAATTTCCACCGTTGCTTTCTACCGTATATAAGGGCCTATCATGTCTGTTGTCTGGGTCCCATTAGTTTTAATATTCTCAATTAGATTTTATTTCTTTTATGATACTACTCTTTTCTACATTTAAATTAAATATGGTTTAGAACATTTTGTACAGGTTATGAACAATATTCTGTCGGTACATAAGTATTATTAAACGTGTAACACATTTCTATATTAGCCAGAGTATTGAAATTTTCAGCATTTTTATAATTATTATCATAAAAATTGATGTTTGGTAATACGTCATAGTGCAAATATATTTTTTTATTTGAAGAATTAATTTTACGTTTTTCTTGCTTTATTTACGCGTTCTCAAAAGTCTTCTATAAAATAAATTAAAATATTTTTCTTTAAAAAATACATTTACAATACAATAAAAATTTTCTTTCTGATTTTTTTGTACAATGTATCACATTTAAAATGAAGAAACCCTATACTTTGGTTATTTAAATGAGTACAGGTATAGATTTTGTACAGTATTTGACTTATTTTGAGGTACCCAATATAAACGTAAACTTTAAACCCCTCGCATTGGCAATATGAAAAAGTTGTTAAGAATTCAATTTTAACTCCGAATAGCAATTTTCTTGGCAAAAATCGCATGTTGAATTATTTCAGTATTTTTATACCAAATCCACACATAATTACAAATGTATTTTTTAATTTATTAGAATGTCATGGAAACAAAAAAAATTGATCGTTTTCAATTAAAGCTAAAGTTGTATTAAAAAAATATCAATATTAAAAAATACATTTTTGTTGATTAATATTTTTAATGAATTTTAAAAATACAACAATGAATTATCGAATGTAGCCTTTTTAACCTTACTTATTCTCCGTTTATCCTAATACATTTATCAATTCTTTTAAAATTCTGTCAAGCTACTTGTCTCAGATCTGGGATGCTAATTTTAAGAGAGGCTTACCTTATTCTGGCACATAGTTGAGCTCGATCTCTGACTTTGTTTTGTACACTTTATTTTTTACAATTCCCAAAAAAAGGTGTAATTTATGCCAATGGTAGAGACCAAATTTTATATATCTAGCGCATATAAAAATAATTGTTCAACTATAGACGAAATGTGGATTGATACTCCATCAAGCTGTAAATACATATTCTAATGAATATTAAGTGGAAAATTTTCAATTGTATCCCAAAATTTCTAATCCAAAAAGTTAGCCAAATATTCAGCATTCAACGAATTAATAAAGAATAAGGTACCAATTCCAAAATTCCACATTATACAATAGCTTTCTGTGTCTTTACAATTTACAAGTTAATACCAGAAGACAAAAATTTCGGGTTGTTCTAGTCCTGTTCTGTAATTACAGAGCACCTTGCCTACTTGAATTTATTAGGATATTATGCTGTAAGTGATTCTGAAACATCTGAATATTGATTTTCTATGGTGTGGTGTCATGTTTTTCGAGCTTAGTAACGCCGTTTATTCTAATTACAGAAATTACAGTATTACAGGCTTAAGACGAAAGGTGTAGTATTTTCTGTAAAATGTTCATGTTATAATAGCAACACACATAATTGAGAACGGCTTGATACAGCAATAATTAACTCAATTGCTGATCATAATAATCTAAGAAATAATTAAAACATTTAAGAAGCAAAGTGAAACGAAACTACTTATTGACTTTACAATATTCGTCTGTCCATTTGCCCTATCGATAACTCGAGAACAGATTCGAACTTTGGAACTCTGTTTTCAGCAATCGATAGCTGGTCAACTTAGCTCACCGACCTACTATTTTCAGCGACCTACGCCAACTAGAACCGCAACGAAGTAGCTGAACTACTATTTATATTTATTTTGCTTGATCTGTAACGTTTATGTCGGTTCCCGAATATTCGATGGATTTCTCGCGCGCTATTTGTGAGTCACCAAGATTCGGTGTATACAGGGCTGGCCTCGTTACACTATTAACTTGCTGGGTTTATTTTTTAATATATTTTGAGATTAGGTTCTACTATTTTGAAATCAGTTTATACAATATTAGCCCTTCTTAATGTCATCTTAAGGTATTTTTTGTGGTTCTGTTTTTTAATGGCTTCCGAAGCATTAGTCAGCATAATCAGAATATAATCAGGAAATGATACTTTTCACTCTCTATGCATATTTGACAAAGTTTTAATCAAAAGTAAAAACAAAAACAATTTTCTATCGCATAAAGTCTTTATAACAAAAAATTTGGCAAAATCGCTCAAACGAAAAGTTCAAGAGTTTCTTGGCAAGATAAATTAACGATACAACATATGAATCAATATAAAAAAGGATGCACCTTTTTGTCGCTGTCAAAATGGCAAAATATCATTGAATGACATATTTTATATAGCAGTCTATTTATCACAAGGAAACCTAAATATTTAATAAATAAACTCTATTCACAATGGGAACACATTATTTAATCACAGACTCGTTATCGAACTATATATTTGTCAAATTGCCTTTATAGAATTCATTTGAATAATTAAAAAAGTATATTTATTGTACCTTTTCAATGTGCATGTAAATCGCTATTACTTTTGAAATTCATTTCAATTCGGTAATACAATTGTTAATATTTTGTGGAATATGCGTATCTAGTTTTTATGGTATTTATTTTTCTATACTTTAGAAAAAAAAATGGAAAGTAATATCTATTTGAAATTTATTCTACTTAATCTTTTGCATTTTTCTTCTTCTGTTAACTTATTATATTTCTGTTACTTTATTTGTATTGAAGTTTTCAAAATCAGACAAAAATTCATAGAAAATTGCGACATACAAAAGAAATATAACGAAGATACTTTTAATATAAAAGTACATAAACTTTAAATGGACTGAATTTATTTCCAGGATTACCAGAGTTTTAAGCCTATTTTAACAGAAACTTCAAATAAAATTTATTTATCGAGACTAAACTTAGTAGAGGTTTCAACTAAAACTTAAGTCGATAATTGTTTCCTTAGAGTTTGTTCATTAAACTAGCATTTAAATCATGCAGAAGTAATTACTGAAGTTGTTAACAATTAAAAACTAATAGTATAAAATTATATTATTGACTAACTTTAAGCACAAGATACAAGTAGCATATTCTGATTATTGAAATATATTTAAATTTTATAGTATTTTTTATTGTCGTTTAAATGGCGTTGGGTTCAAGTGAATATATTTTTTTGTGTTATAAGAGTTAAAACAAATTTGAAACTAATAATTCAACATTATTTCATCAACAATTGGTCTGGATTAAAGTACCTCTAGTAACCCAAGAAAAGTGTTTTTCCGGGTGGAGCCAATTTCGGGGCAACAGTCACTAATACCTGAATTTAATTCTTTGTCACTTCTAAAGGTGTAGCCTTTCTGGTTCTGAAAGCTGGATTAAAGGTTTAACATTTCATGTATAAAGAGTTATTTTATGGTTGATAATCACTGTGACCAAGATGCCCACCTAATTTTGAGCAGTGGGATAACGGAATCCTGTTGACAAAATTGATCGCTAAGACCAAGTGACCAACACCCATTTTTTCAAGACAAAATTTTCTCTTTTTTTTTGTTGTCTCCACAATTATGTTTTTAAAATTTTGAAACAATTCTCAAACGTTGAACAGATTGTATAAGTACAATAATTTTTTTATTATTTTATTGTATATATTATTTATTTTGTGTGTCAATTTTTTTTTGTTTGACATGAATTATGTATTATAAAGTATTTATTTTAGGTATTTGTCAAAATATGAAAAGATTTGACATTGATTTTCACGTTTGTATACGACCACAAAAGGAGTATAGTTTTCAACTTTCAATGAATGTGCTTTTATATAAATACAAAAGTGAGAAAAGTAATACATTTAACTCACGTTCTAAAAATAAAGCAGTAAAAAACAAAAAGCGACTGAGCAACAATGAGCAAGCTATAAAATGGAAGCAGTAGCGTAGAAAATTGATATATCCATTGAAAATTATAATTGAGTTGTGTTAACTGTTAAAAAAACAAAGATCTTAAACACAATTGAACAGCTGACCAGATTATTTCTGTATACAAAGAGCATGAGTAGCTTGACATTGCAATAGCCTCTCTATCGAATTACTAGAATAAAATTTAATAATTAAAAATTGATTTTAATTCGATGTACAACTTCTTAAGAATCTTTTATACTGGGGTAAATAGATGGTTAGTGTAGAATTTTTTTTATTCTCGTTTTTCATCAACGGTAATAAATTGTGAGTAAGAAAGAATCAATTTTGATTTTGTTTTATTTTGTCGTAAAAATCTAATTGGAGTTAGTTTGTCAAAATTTCTTAATTTTATTTTAATCAAAACGCTTCTATGTCAGTTCCATCCGTCACTAAGTTGGCAATATTCAAATTACAAGTCTTTAATGTTTGATTTCTCTATAAAATAAAATTTTAAATTTATTGGTAATGTTCTTGTTTTTTATTGAAATCTGCTAGGAACACTTTGCATTCTTATGGCTATTGATTTGACATAACATTAGTCTATTAGATCATAAATTTTCACAATTTAGTTACATATTAATTAATTTATTTGAAGCTCAGAAGAAATTGAAATTTTTTACAATAATATAAGGCTTTATATTCAACGTTATAGTAACATAATTAACACTATTCCTTGTTTCTTTTAACTATTATGGAATAATTTCGATCTGGAGAAGGCAATAAGCTACTAATTGTCTTTTTGGACAATTAATGCAAACTACTATTTTTAAATTTTCCTAGTTAATTGTTATAGATGAGTAAACAATTTGACTTATCACAAAAATTCTCAGTTAAGCCATTTGTTACCCTTCGGTTAGATAAAACTGGACATTTCGACCGTTTAATTCTTGAATTTACATGCTTATTGCTTTGGTCTAGTGTGCAACTAATAGCCCTAAGGGTCAAAAGCCACTAATAACTCTATTCATTTTGTATCCCATAGCTCAATTTTTTCAATTATTTCGTAGATATTAAACTTGTTTGATTATTTTTTTCTAGTACTAAATAGTGCAACTTTCCTTTTTTTGTGGCCAGTAACATTTTTGTTTTTAAATGATTAACAGAAAGTTCCTGTTCAGTGCACTAGTTTCCTATAGTTTTTACAGTGGTCTGCTTTAAATTATAGACTACACTTTTAAATTTGCAGATCAATATAATCTACTGTAAAAGATTCACTATCATTGCCCTGACTTTTACTTGGTATAAACAAAATATGTTTAATTGCGAAAATATTTTTTCCATCTTGAATAACAATTCTGGCAATTGTTTTTCATTCTTTGCGACTTAAACGCGAATAACATGTTTTTGTCTCATATGACTGTTTTATTATCTCTTTTTAAGAAGTAAACCAAATCAAATCAAAGCGCTTATAGAAATATAGAAGTACTATTTACTTATGTTAAAAATATCTCTCATCTTGTTTAAACATATTCTACTTATTTCCCAATCTTTTCTCCAGAAATGTTGTTATCTAGATATTTAATATAAATACATTTCATTTGCTAAATCACATAATAATTATATTTTTTTAGTATAGTGTAGAGAACTATTTAGACTCATTTTAAAGGTCGAATGTAATAAACTACCTACCCTTAACCACATCTAACAATGCTTTATGAGCACGGCAATAAATTCAACTTCTTTTCAAAATTAGACACCTGTCTGGCCCGTATTACAAATGTTGTTTTTAAAATAATAAGTATTGACCTATATTTAAATCAAAGTGTATTAACTGTCAAGGATCTATTATTTTCCAACAAAAAACTGTAATTTCAATTTTCTAGAAAATTAAATAGGATCGATTATAAAGTAATTAAAACGAATTACTTTTTAGCTAAAATGATGTACATAACAATTGTTTTGTTTTTCTCATATAAAGGATGCATGTTATTTATTTACAATATTATATTTTAAACATAAATAAATAATTGACAAAATTAAGATTTTTTAGGTAATTTTAGTTTGATTCTAAAGACCAAATTATTAGCACTTAATCAGAAATCGATTTATCAAACCTCTATGTTTTTACTCCATTATACTATTTTTTTTGTAAATATTAATATTGAGTTATGTAGTACATTTATTTAAATTACTGTATAAAATTACAAATTATTCATTTTTTTACTAAATTGAAATACACCGATTTGTATCTATTTTTGTTTCATTTTAATAAAAATGAACACCAATTAATGAAACATCTTCAAATTATACTGAAGTACGGTCCACATTTAAATTTTAAAAGAGGTACCATTTCTTTAAAAGATTTATAACAGTTGCCTATAAAACAGTAAAAACCCTCAAAAACCCTAATGAACCCTCATAAAATATGAATAAGTCAATCACAAATATTAGTTCCAAATACTATATATAATTCATTGTTACCTTCGTAAGTTTCATAAAATTTAATTGTATTAATAAAAAGTTTAAAACAGAAATTAAATTGTTACACCACTGTACTGTGTAAATGATTGTTCTCAAATGCCAACACCTTGATCAGGAAGAGAATTTTCGATAAATTGATTTTACAGAAATTCCAGATATAATCTTTTGCCGTTGAAATGATCAAACACTCTCCAATTTATATTTTTCTACCATTTTAAGAGCGATTTCAACGATAAGGTTCTTTTATTTGCGATATAATCTAAAAAGTACATGCTTTGTAAAATACTAGGCAAATAGAACAGGCAACAAAATCATGAAATAACGTTTAATATAATAGATAAATAGAGTTTTTTGTTTTATAACTATAGAAATTATATAAAAGTTTTTGCATGGTTAATTATTTTTTGTAAGTCCTTTTAGTATTAAACGATATTATTTTATATGCCTATTAAGAGGAACAAGTCCTCCTGAAATATTTTTTTTGCTATTTTTTAAATAATACAATTCAAGAATAATAAGTACAGAGGCCTATTGTGGCTCAATAATAAGTACATTTGATGACTGTTAAGGCTTGAGATAGGCGCAGTCCATTGGCAGTTCCCTACTATCTATTATCTATATTACAGATCTTCTTATCCCCTTTGGCTACAATCTTCTTTCCCTTATTGGTTGAGGTCACTTATGAGTTGATTTTGGTCCCCAATATTACGTGTTCTCTATCTGTTAGCACATCAGCGACAAATGGTATATTTAAGTCTGTAGGTATGGTATAGTTTAATACATACTATGGGGCATTTGTTATATTTTTATTTTCGACTGTACCATTTGTAAGATTTTGGTATTGGAGGGTTTACACAGCCCCATAAATACCATATGTCTATATTGGGTTTAAAATAGCTTCATACAGCAGTACTTTATTTTGCAGTGATAGTTGGGATTTTCTACCTATAAGCCAGTACATTTTCTGAATTGTCATATTGAATTGTTATTTTTTAGCTTTAATGTATGCCTTCCAAGTTAATTTTTTATCTAGATTTAAGCCCAAATACTTTAGCTCGTCTTTTAGAGGAATTATGGCATTATTATTTTCACATCTGCAAATAACTACCAATTTATCTCCAATGTGTTAATATATAAAATATATCAAAACCACACTATTCTAGCCCTATTTTTTTCTTGAGATAAATTTTTTAATATTACACAAATAACGAGATCAATCAGATTATACAAATAACGAACAAAAAGAAAAAAAATTGTTTCACTTGTTACATCAATCAGAAGCTGAGGGATGGATGTACCCAGTACGACAAATTTGTGTGTACTGGCTACATTAAAAAAATCGTTTTGAGTACGTCCTGAAATGGTCCAGGACATTCAGACCTAAATTGGACCTAAAATGGACATCTCCAGAATGTCTCCTGTTATATGGGTTGTCTTGTGGTAAATCGGATTTGAGAGGATTTACTTTAATTCTCCATTTCCTTTGTTAACTCTCGTCCTGAATATCTAATTGATATTAGGATTAGCACGAATTGTCAAACAATTGCTATTTTGAAGTTATATCGTTTAAATTAATTATAGACGTAATAAACATATCATGTAGAAAATAAAAAAATACTTTTATTAAAAATGCTTGGCTACTTAACTTTTTTGATATATTGACTGGATTATAAAAAAATCGCCAAAATAAATATTGTAATTTAAGATACCAGCATTGGAAGAAATAATAGATGAAACATAGATAAGCAGACTATTATAGCTTCACCGTCCTTATATCTCTCAGCTTTATCTCGGGATATAAACTGGCTATCTCAGCTATAATAATGATCTTCTTAACCTTGATATATACTATTATACTAATATTTAATTTCTCTTGAATTGACGGAATCTCTAAGAATTATTTTCCGATTAAACTGGACTGTCAGAATTACATTCTTTTTTATATATACAGTATGTTTCTTAAAGAAAGTGACACATTTCGTGTACTGTAATAACCAGGACAGTCCAGAATGCCAACATATGTAGAGTCTGTAATGATTCGTCTAAAACACTCAGGACCGGACTGGCAAAAATAATTCCTTAAATTTATTTTGCACATTGTTTTTAAATAGGATTTTATCTTTTAAAAGTACATACATTGGTTAACTTTATAATAGTCATGTTATGATTTTTTAATTTAACGAAATACACGTAATAAATTATTAAACTGACAAATCAAGCTGAATGAGCTTAATTCAATCCATACTGTAAACAAAAAAAAATATGTAATGGTCATTATGACAGCCTTGTAAAATTTAAAAATCATTTGATATAACTATTTAAAATAAATAAAAATAATTTAATTTCTGATTCGATGCTGATCTCGCAATCTTAGTTATCTAAATGTTAAACCAGAACAAAGCAAAATATTTTAAGTCATTCATCAACATCCAAATAACTAAAACATAACGAGACGTCACAAGAAAAACCATTTTTCAAACCAAGCGAAACCTTAAACTTTTTTGAACATTGTAAACGATTATTCTACGTTCTCAAAAATATATTCGCAATATGAAACTCTTCGTAAAAAGCATACCAAGTCACCCCCTAAGGCCACACCAGTATCGGCTTTATAACCCAGTAGTTGAGGTACATGTGACGCTAGATCAGTGGCGTTTCCGTATGGTGTAAAATCTTAGTGTTGTATTTTTTGACGAATATATAAACGTTTTGGAAAAATAAAAATCTTGTTCTAGGTGAATTTTATAGTGATCAATAACCAATACTATATTTTGATAACTAATTTAGTTAATATATTTTAAATTATGCAAATGCTCTCATCATGCTCAACGAAAACCATTGATCATGACATATAATTATTTTTCGTATGTATTATTAGAACTTTAAAAAATGTCTTAAAAGCCGTTTTATCCAATTTTAAGTAATTTAACAGTTAATCAATTAAAATTGAACAACTATTTAGATTCCTAAAACCAGCTTTTCAGTACAAATCTAACAATGTTAAAACATACAGACCATTTCTATTTAAAAAATATTATTTTTGTATTTTTACACCCTCTAGCGGTTGACTTATAATTTTCAGAAATTTCCCTGAGTAACTTTTAGTACTTTTTTTCGTTAAATCTCTTTATCGAAGGGTTTCCAATATAAGTTGCCTGGATCTACTAGGAAAGCTATTTATTTCTATATACCTGAATAAAGGGATTTTTTTTTAAATGTATATCATTTGACAAAAGATCGAAGAAAAATAATGTTCTTTGGTTGTTATTGATATTCATAATCGTCTCTTGTTTTTTCTTATCTTCTGTTTTTTTGGCTTCTTGATTTTTGTTTTTTTTTTTTATAAAACAATTTTGACTCTGCTGATGGATCACTCTGTATCCTGAAATCCCTTAAAAAAACAGTGTCATTTTGCCAACTATCTTTGGCCAACGAATAACAAAATGAACGACCCTAAAAAGTCAATCTAATCAATTGTCAATCATCAATATCAAACGATATAACTGTTAACGTCTTAAAAAAATATTACAAAAAACAATAAGGTTCGCATGTAGTGAAATGCAATAACAAAAAAAAGCAGGCACTACATATCTGTTTTCATATTAAACAAGCAGGCACTACAAGTTGTGCGGAAAATTTTGATGGATTAATTATTAGAGAAACTTTTAATTTTAAACCTTTTCAATATTTAGGAAATGCGTTGAGGTTTAAAATTAAAAAATCGTTCTTGTTTGCAAATATTCGGTTTTATTTACTATTACGGTCACTAAGCAATTGCCTTAATTTGCTGTGTATTAAATTAAATGTGCTGATTTCTGCAATAACATTATGTATATTGTTATAGGATAAATAACTGCTTTAAACAATTATTTATTAATTAATTTCTTCAGGAAATAGATTTAATGATTTTTAGTTGCACTAAATGCTTTGAATCGAAAGAAAAAATCTGGTTAGATATTAGCTTTTAATTTTTATACTATATTTTGAAATTTGATCTATTTTCTTTTTAATTGTATTAAATATAATTTTCATTTAATTGATTTTATTTAAGATTTCTTTACTAATTTCTATTAAGGCGGTCGTAAATTTCGCAAAACAAAGCGAACCCGCAGCCGCCATGCTTAGGTTTGTTTTTATTCATATTTATTAAAAATTAATTTGGAAGAAATCATAATTATTTTTTTTTAATTTTTTTCGGCTTTTATTAGATTTCAATTTTTAGCGGTTAAACTAAATCAAATTTTAAAATTTCGGCTTTGTCCCAACCTGATTTATGTAGTCAGTTAACTGCAGTTATAAAGTCACTCGCAACAGCTTAATTTCGCGACAAAGTTTTTAATCTGACCTACGGTTCGCTTTGATCAATAATTATTTGTCTATATTGTTGTTTCACTTTACAATGATAGAAACAAATTGATATACTGACAATATTTAAAATTTTTATAACAATTGGAGTCTTTTAAAAATTGATATTTGCAATATTAATATCTTCTCTGTAGCTTATTTCCAAATTTAGATTTAGTAGAATCACAATTTTTTTGGAAAATTATTAGACTTGTTAAGATCATTTTAACTAACAATTGACACTCGTTCAGGTTTGGCATACTGGATTAGCGTACAAACTGAAGCTGAAAACAAGACTTCCTAATCAAATTTATCTAATAATAACATGTTATCATTTTATCACCATATAAACTATAAACACGAAGAAGCATCATAGAACTATACTTAATTTATACTACATGCTAATAATGCATATCACATAGACGGCAACATTTGCAGATAACACAGCTGTTCTAAAATCTTATCTTAAATACGGAAGTTACTGATTTGTAGGAAATCTAAGATGCAAAAGATATGGAGAATAAAAGTCAAAGCTAGCAAGTCTATGCAAATCGCCAGAAGTCATAATACCTGCCCCAAGTGATAATAAACAATGCTTCCATTCCTCTAAAGGACAAAGTAAAATACCTTGGACTTATAATAAGAAACTCTTGTGGAAGGCAGGAAAAGCAGGAGATCAACATCAATAAAATAAATGTATAGTAAAAATTTAACACAATACAAAATAAAGTATTACTATATAAAATCATTTTAAAACAAATATGGATATATGAGATTGAGCTATGGAACTGCAGCAAACACCAAACATCAAAATCGTACATAATTTTCAGTCAAATATTCTTCAAAGTCTAACATGTCCCGGGGGTATGTATCAAACTAAATCATACACAAAAATACTGCACCGAATATGGTCAGCAGATTTAATAAAATAAAGAAAGTGTCTAGAGGTCCGTCTAGTCCAATATCAGATATCGTGTCTTATTAAAAAAGGTCTGTCAATCGGCTGTTAGGATTTAGTTTAAAATAAATATAAGAAAAGATGAAAAAATAAAACAAGAGTCTAGAGAACAAGCGTAATTAACCTGTGTATTTTAATTTATTTTATTAAAAGAAAACTTAACTATCTAAATCTAACATGTCTATTTTAATTTATTTTATTAAAAGAAGTCTTGACTATCTAAATCTAGCCTGTGTATTAAAAAAAAGAAATAACTTCCATTTATTTCGTAAAAAAAATAAATAAATAAAAAAAAGATTTTCTCAGGAATCGAACCAGGAACTTCTATGTACAGACTCTAGCATTAGACCACACCGTATCATACTGATGAATAATCAAACTTTCAAGTTAACGTACAACTATTTGACGGACCTTTTCCGTTTTCATCGGGTCCGACTAGACGGACCTGTAGACACTCTCTAAAATAAAACCCAAAACGTTATCCATATCTCAAATGTGGTCAAGAGTTTTCAACAACTAAAATAAAACACAATGTCGTCTACCACAGTTAATAATTAAATTTGTTAAAATCAGGTAACTCGTTTCTGTTAAACAACCATCATCAGGCCTGCAAGTTACATGTGATGAACAAATTTTAGTTAAAAAACATTAAGAATAGACTTACCTTTATTAATATTATTAAATAATATTCATAATATAGACACATGGTAAAAAACCAATGTGATGGTCCAATAAATTTAAAACATTGTTAAAAAAGGGAGGTGAGGTTTAAAAAATTTATTTGTGGTACAAGAAAACTTAATTAAGAAAGGGGTAACCCTTTAGGGATGGTTATTAAATAACCACCTTTTCTACGAAATATTAAAGGGGGTACTAAAACCCCATAGAAATATAGTTATTCCCTTTGAGGGGGGAGGGGTTAAACCGTAATTTGACCGGAGAGCATTATCGAATTATATAAAAACGTAAAAATTGGCAAAACACTGTAAAGAAGAAATATTAAATTAAAATAAAATCTAGTGAATGCTCAATTGATGGTTCTTGCTTTAAGCCTTAACTGACCGTAAATGTTACTTATTAACAATTATTTTATATCGAGTAGATTGTATATAGCATTAAATAAATTTAAGAAACTATTGGTTTTAAATTATTAAATTATTTGAAGAAAAAACTAATTTTAAGGTTTGTTTTATGAAATTTTGAAGTTCTGAATTTTATATTTAATCTGTAATACGTCCAAACCAATATTTTGAGGTTTTATTTCCTACATTCGAGAAATTATTATTCTGATTATAAATACTCCGATGTTCGTGCCGCTGTGCTCTGACTCTGACGTCTAAGAAGTTTACACAAATACATTGTATCATCTTAGGGCATATTCTCTATACGCAAGATATAATTTATAAATGCTACTTGGCCGATGATACTAAATTGATAACAGTTAGATATAATCCAGACAAAGCTATCAACAAACTTACAAATGACATGATAATTTATTTCATGAGCCGAGGACCATTTATGTAAACAAGCATTAACAAAGCGACCACAATTTATTTAAATGGAACTATAGTTCCGTAAGAAATACGATGGAGAAATTCTTAACCGTCAATACAAAATTTATATGAAAAAAAAGAAAGTAATAATCATTTAAGAAGAGCTTAGAATATCACCTAATGAACTTTGAATTCTTTTTATAATTACCAGAGAAGTTAAAAGAGTATTAATAGTTAAAACCAAAGTAGATATTTTTTGTTATTGTAGAAAATATCGTTTTTAAATAATTTTCATGTATATTTAATTAAATATAACAGCTGAGACCATAACAATAATATTTATTACAGCAAACGAAATTAATTAACATATCGAATTTTTATAAACTTATATATGCATGCATCAGTTTAAAAAACTGCATGCTTATACTCTATATATCATGCATAACAAAGACATAATACAAATAGCACATAATTCTTAAAAATAAAGAAGCAAATAGCTAAATTACTTAAGAGGTAAAACACAGTATGGAAAATGTTACAATTATGATATACAAATAATATACTTAATCCAGATAAATGTGATTAATCATATGTAATTTGTCATAATTAATATCTGACTACTTTGTTATTTTATCATATAACATGCAAATGGAATGAAGGATTTTAATGTCATATAAGTATGTGCTATATTACGATAAAAGGGGTGATAAAAAGTTAAACTTTGAAACAAAAAAGTTAATCTTCGACAATATTCTGGACAGCCAACTTCAATATAAAAAAGTTTGTACATAAATTTACTCGGAATTCATATTAAACAAAACTGACAGAAAACGGTGGTAAAGCGTTGGTCCTCCACTAAACTTATCTGACAGAAACGTTAGAAAATTACAAAATTTCAGATATTTAAATAAAAATAGGCCTGATGATAGCATTAGTATAGTGAGAAGAACAGATATTTGGGATTGACTTATGCAGGACTCTTATCTTTTACGAGGGTTTTACTGCTTTACAGGCAACTGTTATAAATCAATCATAGTATGCTGTATCGGTTTCAAGATTTAAATATGAACCGTATTTCAGAAAAAGTTTCTGTTGTTTCATTAATTTTTTTCACAATATTCGCCACTTAGGATGATATTGCGCAGAACCGTAAAATTGAATGTGATTTTAGTGGGCCGCCTATTTACGTTTTAATTTATATGCTCAGTAGCGCAACTACAACTACAAGTGAGTGAAGTTGGTTTTAATAAATTTTATTTTTAAACATTATTTTATTGCAAAATTTTGCCGCGCTGAACGCTCTACGGACGGACAAAAATATTGGAAAACAGATTAAAACATTTTCGCATTAGTTGAATTTTGAGTCAATTTAAATAAAACATCAATAAACTTGATTGTTAAATTTCGACAATTTAAAAATAAGAATAACGAGTTTTAACAAATTCAAAGATTTCGAAAATATATCAAAAAAATTTTAAAATTTCAAAAAAAAATAAAAATGTATTGAAATTTCGATAATTTCAAAATAATATATCGAAAATTTCAAAGATATATCGAAAAAATTAAAATTTAAAAACTCCATTATGTACCGACGATATTGACGAATTTATGACCGTAATGAGTTCAAAATATTCTCCTTACAATAGTTAATATAATATTTTTTAAATTTAGGCCAATATCTATTATTGTAACAACAAAACTCGTAATACGGACCATAGAGCTGTCCAAGCTTTGGACCGAGATTGAATTTATGGCGGTACCAATAAACTATAGTTAAATGCGGTAAGGGTAAGTAGTTTATTACAATCGACCTTTATAATGAGTTTCAAATATCTCTTCTATCGACTATATGCCGAAACTAGTTGCCAGTCCCCCAGCTCCAATTATTCAGTATTATATTATGGTACTAGACATTGATTTTTATTTCTTATTCATATTATAAGGTTCATTTTATTTTTAGATGTAAATACACCAGGGAGAAAAAGATTAAAAATTGACGGTTATTGCCACTATGACCTAATTTAATATTACTAAAATATATAACAAAATAAACATTAATCTTTGAAATAAAAAGGGAAATCACTTTTTTCAAACCCTAATTCACGATCTAAAACAAATGTTATTTACTTTATAAATTAGAGAATTCTGTAACAAAATTTGACTTAGCTATAAATATGAATAAATAACAAAATACTTCTGCCTGCTAAAGCCTAGTCCAGACCTACATACACTTGCGCGCAAACAAATGTTTAGATACATTGCCCGCAAAAAAACGCCTATACATTTGTGTAAAAATATTTTATTTCAAAAAACATTTAATTCTAGTAGTTTGCAGATCATAAACAAAAACATGTCTCTAAGTAGTGAAGCAGTAGCGGAAAATTTCGCTATCTATATATTTTTAAGTTCAAAAAAGAAAAGTAAAATCTTTGGTGAATAGTTTACTAAAAAAACTTAATATTCGCAAAAAGAAAAAAAAATTGTGAACCATCTGGAATCGAACCCAGAAATCCGTAGTGTCCCGTCAATTAAAGAAAGAGTTTTTTTTTGGTTCCACATTTAGTAACACCTTTTATTTATACATTTACAATAAAAAAACCAGAACAAAAATTGTGAGGTTACCACTGACACTGCCACTTGAAAACGAAATAATAAATATTTGGTTCGTTGCGAGTATAAAAACACATGTTTTCTATCCTGCACGTAAAACAAAAAACATTTGAATATTTGTTTAAATGTTTTTAAACAAATGTTTGCAAACATTTTTTAAACAGTTTTTATACGTTTGAGGCAAATGTATGTAGGTCTGGACTAGCCTTAAAACAATATAAATACAAAAACAATATTTTTATATGCAAATCCACCATCTAAAACAGTAAGTGACAACTAACCAATATGTTGGAAGAGGGGTTCTGACATTCACCGCGATCGCGCTACAATTTTATTTTCAGATGCCTATCGGACTGTAATTTACATCTGAAATTGTTCTTTTTATTCATCTCATCTGTCAAACTTGTTCATATCGCTTATAGATTTTCTTGGCAAATTTTTTCTCTCTTAATCTATGAAATGTTTCAAACCTATACGATTGCCATTCTCCTATTATTTCTACCACCGATGTTATGTTCAGTTGCTCGACTATTATTATTTAATTCTTTATATTGTAATTTGTGTTGATTCTATTTATGCTGTATCTCCATGACTTGCTACTAAATCATTTTATTTATCCAGCATAAGAGATTATTATAGATTTTAATTTTAAAAATAATTTACCTTACTCTAATCAATAAAATAATTTGGAAAAAATTGTTTTTAATCGACATTTACTTTATAAACAAATTAAATGGTTATAAGTTAAAAACAGATATTTTATGAGAGAATATCTTTTCAAATTATATCGATACAAAATGTCATGCCACTGTGCTTCATCCTTTTCGGTACCGGGTTAGCACGCCACGACAGACAGGACTATAATTGCGCAAAAACGTGATCAGAGTAGGAGACTTTCCTGCATGATGGTCTAGTGGATCCTTAAATGGGAAATTGTGAAATCCTGTTTTGAAAATATAACTTGACCTAGCCGAATAATAAAAACCAACATAAACGCAATTTTTAAATTCATTGTAGTTTTTTTCACAATAGTTGTTAATCTGAATTGAAACATTGTTATGATATTTTTTATTATGTCAGATCTCATATCTAGAATGATCAATCCTGGGTAAATTACTATTTGGTAATTTCAAAAAAAAAATTAAATCAAGTGGAAAAGAAAAAAATTTGAAATTTGTTAATTCTTTAAATACATTTTTTTGAGAAAAAATGGTAATTTGTTAGATATATATGTATTGAGATATGGAGCTTTGATTATTTAATGTTTTGATTTACAAGAAGAAATAAAGCAATTATGGAGCGGGGTGAAATTTTCTTTTGAAAAAATAAATAAAAATAAAATAGATCAAGATTTATAAAAAATTAAGAAAGGGTGAAACAAAATAAAATATTTAGAAGATATTACAGGACAAGATAGATATGCTGTTTAAAAGGTGAGAGAGTCAGATAGATTTAAGAAAAGGTTAAGCAATATACAAAAAGAGAAGAGAAACAGGTTATTAAGAAGATTATCTAAGAAGAAGTGGAAATCAACTCATGGATAGAAATTAATTTAAAGGGGAGAAAATATCTTAATAAAGGATTATTTCACTAATTTATTTTTATATCAATATTTGTAAACCTTTCACTTATAATTCTGAATATTTCATTTGTCCAGTAGTAAGCGTACTGCTGAATTTTATCATCCGCAACCAAGTAAAGTGGCTAAAAAGGTGACTAAGATTCAATAGCAAACTGGAATACATTAAATTAATTCCAAATAAAAATTTGGTGAATTATGAACAATATCAATGCGCAACGCTTCATATTTGTGTTCAGGTAAACTGAAGTAGTCTCCAAGTATTTTAGTTGCCCCAGAGAATTTATATTCACGGTAATTAGTTATCGTCTCGTAGGGAAATAAAATAGCACGAGGGCTTTATGTAATTTACATTTTATCAGTTACAACATCTTATCGATAATATCCGTTTCTTATTGGATTTTGTTATAATCGATAATGCACTCCGGTTTCATGATGGCGTTATTAATTCAAGATATCTTATTATAATAAACATTTATTTAGAGAAAACTGTGGAGATTGACATTGCACATAAATTGAATAGCATTTTACACTGTCATTGGAAATAGTTGTTTAGAATATACAGATCGTTATGTGCGATAATAAATTCGTTTAACAAAATGATAACAAAGGTCTAAATGACGCCATTTTCTTAAAGTATCGACAGCAAGAAAGTTAAAGTTGCTTCTTAAATATTTACCCTAAATTTCGTCAAAATCAATTTATATCCAGTATTTTTTAGGCTGATCTTAAGGAATACCTCTTTCAGTTTGCTAGTCACTTGGTGGGCTTCAAAACCTAAATCGCTTAAGTTTAGTTACATCAGTATAACTTCTTTTTGATATTATTCGTACCCTTTGATTTCCCGTTTTGTTTGAATTACAATTCCAATCCTGATTTGAAACGATTAATTTCATTTTTTACACCTCGAGATTAGTTCATAGTTTTTCATATTCCATATTTTTCCCTAACAACCCCCTCAGTTCGCCTTATGGTTAGTGTATATAATTTTTATTTATGCTAATATGCTAAATTTCAACTTAATTTATAATTTTTTATATATGGCCTGAAGATGGATTTTTAGCCGAAACTAGCTGCGGATTGTCAAATTTTATATTTATTACATTGTGTATTATATGACTTTGTGTTTTATTTCAATTTATTGAATTTATAAATGGTAAAATAAATTTCAGACTCATAAGTTTTTCAAATTTAATTATAATTTATAACTTTTTAGCAACTTTTCCTACATTTGCTCAAAAAGCTATAAATGAGTAGTTAACTGTTTTTTTCTTGTATGTCTCAAAACTAACATATTAGTTTTTAAAATTAGTCTTTTAACTGCGCTTTCCAGCAGGATATTGATAAATATTTTATGCTAACCTAGCCCGATCTCGTGAATTCCTATTAAGAAACTGGATTGAAAATTTCTTTTCCATACTAGTTGCATATTTAGCGTGGCTGTGGTCTTGAGGGTATTAAAATTTTTAATTTTAAATTAGTCGTGGCACTTACATCACTGTATTGGGTATTCTTACAAAATGTGGTATAAAGTATACTCTGTTAATTATAGTCTGTACGAAATCATTCTGAACAGCTAAACAAAAAACTCATGTACCGGGTCTGATAAATTAACTAGTTAATACCATATAAAATCTCCCATATAAAATTAATGATTAGACCTCGTATGAATTTTCGATTGAATTGTCAGTGGGCTTGGGTTAGGATTTATAAAATTAGTTTATTCTGCGTTTTTGCGAATTTTAGCGACTGATAATAAAACGGACAATGTTGAATAAAGGAGAATAAATACTGTAGTATTTTACCTTCCATTGACCCCATTATTATAACCCCAAATGCAGATTCAAGTTCTGAAAATTCAGATAATGAATTTAACTTTTTACTAAATTCTCATGGTAGGAGAAATTGGTGTTTTTTTAGCAGTACTCTATATTACTAACAAAAAAATATATCCGTGTGGGTATATGAAAAATACAATGGAGAAGTTTACCATTTTTTTTTTAAATGAAACTGAAAATTAAAGCAAAACTCATTGAAAAAAGTTTGGAGAGCTATAAATAAAAACCTATATGCTTTATACAGAATAAAAAATTAAATGAAAGTTGGAGAATATTTTCATCTACAAAAAATGATCTCTACCTTTTCACGAGACTTCACAAAACGTGTATTTCAAGACGCTCGTGGCCCCTTTTAAAGGACACCTCTGAAAATGTTACTACAATAAAATCTCTTCTGTAGAGGGTTGCAGGAAAAAGTACTTGGCTCTTGGACTATATTTTTTTGTGTGATAGTTAATAAATTATGATGACAAAAATAAAATAAAATTAAAGTCAAAAATGCGTCAATTATGTTGTGGCATGTTTGCTTTATAGTACGGCGCTTTGGCTATGCGAATATGTGACGTCACACGCACCACTATCCGCGCTAAAAATCAATATCTTTAATATTATATTTCTCGGTTATTTATTGTCCGATTTAAAAATTATTTTATTGGTTTATCAGTTTTCGTCTATATTTTAGTTACATGTGAAAACATATAATATTATCACTACCATGAAACTTCTCCATCAATTTTGATAATAAATTATATCACGCCGCACATGCTATACAAAGAAGTTGCCAACAGTCGGTAAATATTTGACTTTTATGCCGTTCGAATTGACTTCGTATAGGCTATACCACTTAGTTTTTTTAGATAACTAACCATTAGTGTAAAATAATTTGCTAAATCAAAAAGACGCAGTATCATTACTGTTTAAATCATCCTACCAATCAAAAATACTATCACTAATATGAAAAAGATAGTAGCTCATATCAGTGACAGTTTACAAACGAATTTAAATATACTTATTAATATATTTATTAAAAATGAGTATCTCAAAGAGAAAATCTAATACATAACACCATTTTTTTATGAGATACACCAATAAATACAATAAAAAAATCCTTACATCAACATTCTGAACTTTTTCCTTTATAAAAATTACCAATTATAACTAGAAAAATACTAAAATATTTACAAAAACAAATTGTTCCTTCAAATGTTTTATATAAACAAAAATAAAAGATCAATTAATTGATTTTATGTCATTAATATATAATGTAATGTTTTAACAAAAAATTGAGACCGACAGGCCATTTATATTAATTTAAAAAGTTAATATCTGTTTTGTCCTAATTGAATTTTTTTGTGGTTTTAATATTATTATTAAATATCTGATCAAAATATTTAATTCTAACTTAATCTACTACTTATCAATCCTTAGAATCTATCAATTACTTACATTAAACTTGTCGTGTAGACTATCCGCAATATGCTTACGTATATAGTGTCATCCCCAAAGTATGCACCGTATGGTAAACTTATTTATTAAGGGTTTTTCGACAAAAAGTTATTCTTGGTAAAAGTTTGTGCATCCCTTAAAACCAAACACGCACTAACAAAATATAGAAAAACACACGTAATATACGAGGAGCCTTCAAAAATTTGATTTTGAGATAGGAGTAAAGTATCCTTATTTTAAAAAATCTCGGGAAATGTTATTTAGAAAAGTTGTTCGGCATTAAAAAAGAAGTTATGGCCATCTAAGTGAAGTTTTATTTTGGACAAGAAAAACTCAACAAAATAAATGTAATTAGTTTGTGCCTAAATATTTATTTTATTTTGATGTTTTGTGATTTGATAATATTAAATATTAAGTTCTTGTTACAGTACTGTATAATTTTGAGCAATTTTTTTTGTTAACAAAAAATAAAAATAACTTCACACCAAAAATTTTGAAAATTACATTACTCTTCCAAAAAAAAAATGATCGTGGTTAACACAATAGTTGTGTAATTTGTAATATAAACTTTTACCAAAAATAACTTTTTATCTAAAAACCCTTAATAAATAAATTGCATACTTTGGGGATGACACTATATATTGTTATTGGTATTTATTTTTTTATTTTTAAACAAACACGCATAAACCTTTTTTTATTATCTTACACATATTAAACCGTCAATTAATATTTAATAATTTGTTAGCACGCGCAATAATTAACATTTATTTTCTTGTCAGTGCTATTGTATTGTATGGTTTACCTTGTATTGTTTTATGTAAATGTGTTGTTTTTCATCTATTCTTTTGTTTTTCATATGATATATTATAATCATATCTGGAATTCCTTTGACTTGTCCCATAGCTCAGAAAAAATGTCAGTATTATATCCAGATATTGATTGAATATTTTTTGTTGAATTTTTTACATCTTTTAATCACGATGAATTTTAAACAATAATTAAAGTTAAGGGTACCTAAATACGTTTCGAAGAGCTGGATGCTTTAAAAAAATGTTTTGAAAAATTGTACCTAAATATTGGCTAAATATTTATTTATTGTCTACTGTATATTATGAAACCGGATTGTTACTTTGCCACCGGACTATATGACGTGCATACTTCTATTAAGTTTTTAGAACCTGGCGCTGTTTCTGCTTTTTATGACAAAACATGGTGAGTGCAGAGTAAAATCAATAAACTTCACTTTGGATTAAATTTATTTTGAGCTTTCTTTTCTTCGAACAAATTTCTATTTCTCATTGTCTAAAGTGCTCTAATATATGTTCTGCTAGTTTTAATTTCCTGTTAAATTATTATAGATTAATTTTAAATTTATATTTTTATCGAAAATTGGTTGCTAAAGTTGGAATAGAATAAGATCAGATGTAGTAAAACCATGAATTTATAGATTCTATTAATAAAACCATGCAGTTAAAAATGGTAGATCTTATTCTCAAAAAGAGCATAAAATCATTTTAAATTGAAAAAATATGCAAAGCATAAAATTTAAATTATATTGATATCAATTTTTGAAATTTTAGAAATTATCAGATCTATCTGAATCAAAAACTAAAAAAAAACACGAATTGATTGGTTACAAGTAAATAATGGAGGTATTTAAAAAAACAAAAAAGATTTAACGTAATGCCGATCGGTAAACTTCTGGCAGGACAAAAGGTAACTCTCTGGAGGATCGCTTTAATCATTGGTCTTTATTTTCACATTCTCAATAATTCAGATAAGTATAGCATTGCGCTGAGTTTATTGAAGTTAAAGCCATTTTATTGAAAATAATTTCAATTCTTAACTGCTAAATTAATTGTCAACTTTATTAAATTCGGACCTTAATATTAAATATGTAGTTTTTAATTTTAACATAGCGTAAGTTACTAATTATTTAATTACGATCCGTTAAGGATCATAAGTATGAAATACTTAAAAAAATCATATTTTATACATGTACTCATTTTCATTTTATGGCTCGTTGTCCAGTCTCTCTAATTCCTAATTTGCACTCTATCTTTCGAAACATTCCACATTCACTAAAAACTGTTTGCAGTTTTTTCTTGAGTGCACTATGCCTTCTGCAAATGGTGAAAATCCATTAAAAGGAAATTGGTTTTTAATGTCCTAAATTTTAAACAATTGGTATCTTTAAACGTCCAGAAAATAATTTATTTTTTCTGACGCTTTGAATCAAAATAAGTGGCTAGCAGCATGTTTTTAATCTATTTGGAAATATTCTTAATTATTTTAAAACAGAGGCAGTAAAATACACATTTTGTGCCAAGATAAAATTTATATCTTAGTTACTTTTATGTCCTCTTTACTGATATAATAATTAACAACCTGTATGCTCGTTTACTCTAACTTAATATAAATACTTTAGAATTATTTGATATAGAAATTGCTATGGACTAATAACAAATATCAACGAGTAGAAAAAATATGAAACTGATAAGCAAAATAAATAACAATGACCAGTAAAAGAAAGAAATGTTTAAAATCTATATTATAATAGTCAAAATAGAAAGAAAAAAAGTTAAAAGTATAGCAAAAAATTATTTATTATTAAAAGTACAAAAAAAACATATTGCAAAGTTAATATTTACTATTAATATACAGCAGGAGTAAAACTTGTAAATCAAATAATTCAATTCAAGTGGGGTGATAAATCTGAAGAAAGACTTTTGTATTCAGTGGGAGAATTCTTTAAAATATGTTCTACAAGAAATTTACATACACTATCAACAAAGAAAGGGTAAGATACGACATTGTAAAAATTTACAAGGATGCATATCCTACATGGTTTTTATTCCTTTATATGATCTAAATGGTCCTATATAAAACTTTTTATATGGGAAACAGGTGATGAATTGTAAAATTAATTTAAAAGAGATGGAATATTATTTAAATAGGAAATTTTCTTAAATATAATATATAATTTTTATTATTAATTATTATATTATACAAAATAATAAATTGTAAAAAGTTATTGATTTGGAATAAGTTTCAATAGAAACAAAGACGTATTTTCTTCTCTAATTGGTCATTAGTTTACAGGATAACAATTTCTAAATAAAAAAGTTATACACTATATTTTACACCCAAGCATCCACATTATTTATTATAATAAAAACAAATTTACAAATACTATAAATGATGGTTTTTTGAATTCCATATATATTTTTTGTGTTAAAAATTACAAAACATTTACCAATATTTATACAGAAATGTGTTGAAAAAAAATTGTTGAAAATTATTCTACCTTAAAGTAATTATATTTTATTTGCTTAATTTGCTACTCTCGTTTCGGAATTATCTCCACAAACTAAACTATATGAAAAATATAATATCTCTTATTTTTTATTCTAATCAACATTTAAGATATAAAAAATACCCTAAACATATTTCTCCAAATATAGAGTTCTTTTTCTTATTAGATAATGTCAAAATATCGATCCCAATATTGTTATATAATACACTACGAAATGGGAAGTTTTCAGAAATAAAATTCCTTTTCTTGTCTATGGCATCCGATCTCAGGAGTGATATTTTAAATCCTAAAGGGGATGAAGTCCTCATTCGCAGAGTAAGACAATGAAAGGCAGCGTACAACAAAAAGAAATTGGAAGTTGTATAGCATAAAACAAGAAAGATTGGGATCACCAGATCGTATATGTCAGAAAGAATTCTATAGTGTTTGGTATATTTAATTACCTAATTGAGAGGAATGTATTTTTTAAAAATTAAGAAATAAGCAATCACCAAAAATTGTTTTGTAGAAGAGTTTTTATTTTATTTGTGAGATTATTCAAAAATATTAGCATTTTACCAAAATGTGTTTATAGTTCGTTTCACAAATTAGATATTAGCCTGTGTAGTGGGTAATTATTTATTGTTTGAATTGTGGTTTTTATATAAGAGAATAAATAAAACTGCATGACTTAATTTACTATTTAATAAAGTAATTTGAGTCAGTAAATTTAACTTTCTAATTTTTTTTCTTTACTAATTGATTGTAGTAATTATATGAGAATCTTTTTTTCAGTAGATAGCACGTTTACTAACATTAATGATTTAGTAAATAATGATAACGATATAAATTCATTCAATAACGTTAATGAATGTTTTATCTACTGACGGATAATATTACTCGTTTTTCTTTAAATTTAATAAAAAATATGTCTGTGGCTATTTCAGTAGTAAATCTTGAGATCCTTTTGAACTGTATTATTTTTATATACCTATAAAGACTTTTCAATAAAATTTTTAATTTCAACATAAACTTTATGTTATATTTTGTAAAAAGAATAATTTTAATTTTATTTGCCCAGTATTAAAATATTTGATTGATCGTTTAATACATTATTTTAGTTAATTTTTTTATAGCACTTGAATTTTATGAATTTAGGTTTTATGAATTTTAAAGTAATTAGAGATATTAATGTCAAGTAAACTTTAAGTAGTTAGATCGTTTATAAAAAATAAATTTATATTTCCAAATACATAGCCAATATTTAATCTCTACTGTTTTTTGTACTTCAGACTTTATTTATTTCTGCAGATATTTTTTGTATTCGTTGGTTTATTTATTATTTTTAAATTAAGTTTTTTAAAAATGATTCACATTGCTAATACATTTTTCCAACTGTACTAAAAATCGATTAACAGTAACAATAAACTTAACGAAATCACCACTAAAAATCAAAATTTTACCTACAATAAAATTAAAAATAAAATATTGCAAATTTTTTGAATTTTTTTTTAGAAAATTGTAGGTTTCCATAAGAAGAAACGTAAATTTGACCATCTTTTTTTTTAATACTGTAGATGTAAAAATTGAGACTAATGCCATGTAGATAAAAAGTTGTAAAAATGTGAATTTATTGAAAAATTTTTATAAAAAATTGTACGCACAAGAGAAAAAATAAATTTGACCACCTTTTTTTTTAAACTGCTACATATATGAAAATGAGACTTATTCCATTTAAAAGTTGTAATAATGTGAATTTTTTCAAAATTTTTCAATTAAAATTTTTTATAGGTACAGGGGGAAAATAAATTTTACCATTTATTTTTTCATACTATTGCAGATATTAAAATGGGAGATAAATAATTTTAAAAAATTTTTCGAATTATTTTTACAGAAAATTGTAGTTTTACGAAAAATTCCAGTGACGCTTAAGCCTTTTCGAATCAACTATTTTTACTCGAGCAAAAAAATATTTTAAAAAAAGGATTTTTGAATTTTTTGACAATTTTTGACAATTTTTTGACAATTAAGAATTGACAGTTAAGAATTGACCATTATAGTGGACATTGGGGCTATATTCAGTAAATGTAAAAAAAAAATTAAATTGCATTTTATTGTGTTTTTATAACAAAGTTACAAAATAATAGTAATAGTAATCCTAGAGAATAAAAAACATGTAATAGAAAAAATTATCTGTAGTGGAAACTTTTAAAACAGTTTCTATACTTGTCGAAGTAAAAGTGTACCTTACATTTGGTACAAAAAACATGAGTTTTTCCCCTACATGAAATTTTTGTGGCTTCCTTTTCTTCATCATGCTCAGGAAAATGGTTCGTCATATCTTTCTGAATCTCTTTTATTGGTCCAACTTCAATATTATTTTTCGTTTTGGTATCCGAGGTGAATTCTCACAAGAGACTTTTGGCCTACCAGCACTTCTCTTTATGGGGTTCCCAGCAAAATTAAAGATTTCAAATTCCTGTAAATCCATAATATCCTTTGGAGGTGTGTTCCCATTATTTTTACGATATTAAAGCCAATTATTCGTGAAAAAATTCAAGTTAGGTTCAATGTTCATTACAGTGGACACTACTTTTCAAATCCATGCTTTCACACAGGTGCCATTATTTTATTAAATTCCTAATACATTTCAATGGTTATTCTAACATGCCTTGTACATTTTAATTCTTTGTTGCAAATTTTGATATTAAATTATTAAATTTTTACTGTTGACATCCTCATTGCACCTCTTATAAAAACTATAAACTGTACCCAATGGTTAACGAATTTAGACTGAGATAAGAAGTTTCCAGTTTCTGATATAATTTCATTTTTATAATATTACAATTTCATATTTTAATTTTTATATTCACTATTTATTCAGCCTTTATTTGTTCAACATATAAATTTCGTTCTGTAAACTTCAAAATAAAATTTTTAAAAAAGCAATTTTTGATCTTCGATCTATTTCTCTCAACTACAATTTCATACTTTCATTACGTATTTCCCAAATTTATGTCTATTGCGATGAGGCCGAGAAAAGTGATAAAAAGTTTGTGTAAGAAATTTTTTTCGCCATCACGAAATTAAAACTGAGGCTTTAGACTATCTATTTTTTAAAATACTACAGCTATAAAAACGGGACATATGCCATTTGGACGAAGGTAAAAGTTGTAAAAATGTAAATTTTTAAAAAAAAAATTGTAGGTACATGGGGCAAAATTTTAACCATCTATTTAACCATTTATTTTTTTAAACTACTTCAAATATTAAAACAGGAGCTATGCCATTTGAAAGAAGATAAAAATATGAATTATTTAAAAATTTTTCATGGAAAATGTAGTCACAGGAAAGGAAATTGTTGATTGACAAATTACTATCACTCTCTCTGATAATAATAGTAATAATTCATAACTACTGCTTTAGATACGTAGATAAAAATTTTATATTTGTAGAGCTAAGATGCTTGGGAACAAGGAAATTTTTGCCCTTATTTTGAATTTAAAAAGTTTTAAAAGATCTAGAAAATATTTGTCGTATTTCGTGTATATACAAGAAGAATATTCGAAAAAATAAAATTGAAAGGAAAAAGTTTTTGGTATCGGATTTCTAAAAAAAAGAACATATTTTTTAAATGTTAATTTACAACTTTTAGCTAAGGCAAGCTTAAGGTTAAAATGTCGAAAATCCTGGTTTATTATTTATTTCTGATTTTTCCTACTTTTTAAACGTTAAAACTTAACAAACAAATCTAAGAATACAATATAACCTTAGCTGTAAAGACTAATAACGTAATATAAATTAATCTTTAAATTAAAACGCTTTGTGCTGAATTATTGTGAAATTAATGTAACGTGTTCTTGCTTTGCAACGAGTTTTACTGACAAGGAAGGATGATGCATATTTTCTCCAATTAAAGGTTCATATTCTCTATCAACCTCCGCAGAGTGATATCGCTGACAATTAAATCTAATTGTCGACAATTTAAATTTAATATAGAAGTGTACTGCAGTAAATTTGTAGGATGTAGAAAATTATGATTAATATGTGTTTATTGATCTAACGGATTATTAAGAAATTAGTAACGTCGACTTTCATTATATTACTAAAGAAAGTACCCAAATTAATTTGGGTACTATCCAAAATGGATAATACACACTGTGCTAATATATTGCAAAAATATGAACTCAATAAAACACCTCCATAACTACTAGTAAAATTTCTATAAACGATAATTATATGAAATTATTTTGCAGCCCGAAATTTTAAAATCAGTAAATGTTTTACTGTCACTTTGAAACGTTACTTTTATTTGTTGATAATTAGTAATAAATGTGGTTTAAGCTCAATTCTTTTTATTATGGGTTCGTTCCACGAATAGAATTTGAAATATATCAAAAAGTAAAATATTAAATAAAAAAAAATTTTCTTTTTTTTTTTGGAAAACCAACTTAGCTTGGTTCTTGAAGTTTCTAGGATCAGTAGAAACGTTGGTCCCAAAGTAGGAAAAAAAACTTGCTCGTTCCAAAAACTTGTTCAGTAAAAATGTTGTTCCAAAAAGCTTGTAGTCCCAAAAAAAAATTGCCCCCAAAAAAAATGGAAGCAAAAAAAATTATACTCCAAAGAAAAACATACTCCAAAAAAATGTTTGGTCCAAAAAAACCCTAAAAGTTCACATAAAGACAAAATTCTTATAAATTACCAGATTTCGTGGTCTCTGTTTTTGAAAAACAATAATATTATTAATATGAAAAACATGAATTTTTAGATCAAAATATGAAATATAAAAATAATCAAAGTGAATTAAATTTTAAGACAATCTGTAAAAACAAATTAAAAATAGATTCTCTCTTTGTAATCGAGACTGAAATGGCACCACAAACATCAGATAATTTACATTATTATAATAGATAAGAAAGAATTTTTAAGTAAATATAGCAAAAAAAATATATAAGTACCGGCATTAAAAAGAATTAAAAATAACAGTAAATAAAAGTTAAAGCGTCGAAATAATTAATAATGACAACAGGGGATCTTAGTAAAAATATAATATAATAAAAACTTACCCTATATAACGAGGGGAAGAAAGGAAATTTTCAATTTGCAACACAGACGATATATAAGTCAATTGTTTTGACTGAAGAGGCAAAGAGAGAGAGAACTGTTAACGTGGGTAAGACATTTTATAGTAATACCTAGAAGAGAGGAAGATCTTGAGAAGGGATATCAAGCGAGCTGAACTTGCATATACCGAGCAGAGGAATAATAAAAATACAGGGTGGCACAAAAAAACGTAACAACTTGTCAAACAGGCATTTCACCACGATGGTCGTGTATTTTCTAATAATTGTTTAAAAACCATTTATTCAAGCTACTATAGCTGTTTTTAAACTGTAAAATGTCCTGTATTTGTTTTAACTTTTTAACATAATGTTATACTGTTGTGTTCATTATTATTTGTCTTCTATACGAGGTATTCTATTGTGAGGATGGCTTCGATGATGGTCGTGGACCGAAAGCGCTCAGCCGAATTTTATTAAAGAATTTTTTTTTTATATTTTGTTTCAATTTTTTACACATTGATTTACTCGTTTTACTCTTCAAACACATTATATGGTTAATTATTTGCATTAAAAACTGTCATATATTTTTTGTAGATCAAACAGGATATCGGCTAAAAAAACTGAGACTTATGCAATTAATTAAAAATCACTTACCTTCATTTTGATTGTAGTTTTAATAAAGGTGTCTTAATTATATCTTCAAAATATTTATTTAAGGGAGGAGTAGACTGTAATATTGGCCCACTACTCACTTTACTTATATGCCCTAATTTTATATGCGTTTCTTTTTTTATATTTTTCAATCCAGGGATTCTTATTTCTTATTGTTCCAGTGAATTTTTTATTATGATTTGGATAATTTTTTTACGTAATCCAAATCACTAAATAATTTATGTTAATGATTTCATTTCATTCATTAGAAATTTAAAACTGAATTACCCTGTTACAGTTAGAAACCCCTTTTCCAATAGATCGCAAAGTTTGTGAAAACAGATTTTGGGCTAGCGGGCATAATACGATATAAACTTTCGCATTAAGTTAAGTATCAGTGTAAAACTACTTATTAAACTTTACTTAGTCAGTTACCAGTCTAATTATATACTCTAGCGTAAATACAGTGTAGCGGTACTTATTAATATTTATTTCTTGTACATATTAAATATATATTTAATTTTATATAGAAGGTGCAACATAAGGGTTTTTAACTTTAAACTTGAACACCATTTTAGTACGAAATTTGTAAGATGTCAATACATTTATATACAAAAAAAAATTAGACAAAGGAAAAAAAGAAGCGACATTTCTAAATATATTTGTTGAAAGAATTGACCCCTGATGCTTGTTCTTTACTACTCCTTTTGTTTTGTTACATTACTCTAATTGCCAGCTTTGTTGCTGATTAAAGATCACGTTTTCTTTGTTCTTCCTCTTGAAATTATTTTACGTGAGTATCATTTATTTATTTTATAAATAACCCAAACTAAAAATGTAACGAACTAAATTAACATTAACATAAAAAACAATTTTATAGTAAATAATGAAAAATAATAGTTATCAACATAATTTAAAAATATTCATTATCCAACCATTCTTGATTAGGTAATCTGATAATTAAAGAAAGTAATTTAAATCTGTATTAGTTTTTTATGCAAATATTATAATTTATATTATTTAAAAAATAACATAATTATGGTGATATAAATCCTAAACAAAACGCATATGTAGCTTCCACCGTTTTTTATTTTAACTATTAAGTCGATAAATTCTAAATTTGGGTGTTTGGAATTCTATTATACAAACTTGCCGGCATTATATCTTTTTATCACGCAAAAGCCTCATTTCGTTGTTTGTACAAAATTAAAGAACTAATATCGCAACAAATAGTAAAAGTTAACGTCCTTCCTTTTTACAAAGAAAACCAATTTAAAGCCGGATCCAAACAAATTTCTGTATTCTTGTCATTTTTTTTAATCGAATAGTCTAGTAACTTTGGTTAAGTTTTTATTTATTTATAATTCATAAATTGGGTAGTTTTGATATGACAAAAATAAACATAAAATATAAAAATTTTCGAAAATGGAGAATTAGATTTACCTGAAATTATTTTATTATAATTTGCCATTATAATAATTACTATTAAAATAAAGAATATTTAGTGTTCTTTAAATTTTATATACAGGATGTCTAAAATTGGAAGATATAAAATTGCTATATATATATAGATACAGAGGCGGTTAAATGGGAAAAAAGTTAACTAGTTTGGAGAGCATTAAATTGGCCGAAAAAAATATACAGGCAATTCTCGAGTTATGCAATGAAAACTAAATATGCTATTTTTGGTTTTTTATGCATATAATGTTTATTTAAAAAAATATGAAAAAATATAAAGGGAAAATCTTATTGTATCTCAAATTTACTACAAAATTATACTAATAAATCTTTTATATGACATCTCGTGTCTTAACGGTCACCATGAAGTTATTTTATTTTATACGGACCTGTTTTTTTTTTACAAAAAATGATAAACCGTTAAAATTTAAATTCAGTGATATATCATTGTCACGACATTTTATCTAAAATAACTGACATCATCGGTAAAAATAATTTTTAATTACGGTTTTGTCGTAGTTCTTTAGTAAATTTCATAAAACTTCATAGGAGTCTAGATGAATAGCAAAAAAACTAATCAACAGTTCTACCGATTTTAGACGATTTTCCCATTTTTATGCACATCATTGTTATTCTCTAATTTTGGCCAATTTGTGGGCATTTTTAACAATCTTAAATTTTTATATGTTTATTTTTAACTTTTGATGATTTGCACTGTAATACTTGATAGAGCCAAACGGGCCGTCTTGTTATAACATACGAAAACTAACCTAAACTGTCACGTTTCACTTTGGCCCTGAGAAAGGCATAATAACAGGTTTTAATTAATTTCATGTTACTAAAATTATGAGAATTTCTGACTATAGATTCGTTGCTTAAAATTAGTTTCATTATGTCGTATAAATACTCATATGTCTTTGATGACTGACATGGGTAAGGAGAGAAAGAGAATTCCAGTGCTTTCCAAACATTTTTAAGACGCAACTCTCCTTTTACGAGAATTTTGTTTACGACCTTCTGCATTAAATCCAACTCTAATCGTATATAAGTAAACTTTTCAAAGATATAGTAGTATCCATATAGATTTGCCTTGTATCGAAATTACTTTAATTTTCGAAAAAAAAAAATTAAAAAAAAAATACTGAACACTATCGACACTATTTATTACTAAGACTGGTTGGTGCCAAATAGAAACTGATTCACTTTAGGAAATTTCAAGGAAGTAGATATGGGCAGGGGTAGGAGGGTAACAATTTTTTAATTTTTCCAACAGGAGTCCCCTTCTGAGGACTTTCAAAAATGGGCCAAAAATAAATCAGATTTATCATTTAACAATTATCGCACATACAACGTTCATGTTTAATTAAAAAAAAAAAGTTAATTAACTGATGCATAATTAATAGAAAAATCGAGATAAAAATTTTGGTGGCGCTAACGCAAGCCAGAGTTAAGGTTTTCGGTCGTATTTTCAACCCTCTGGGAAAATTAAATATTACTCCCATAGTTCTGGGAGGCAGAATTTTTTTTGGGAAATTTCCTCCTCTTTTTGAATCTTTTTTCAAATTTGAAAAATGTGAAATAGTTTTTATGAAATTTGCAGAAAACCGAACCCCATTTTTTTTAGTTAATTGTTTATAACTTTTGCAATTTTTGCAAGCGGCTCTTGACTTTTTTTCAAAAATCATCTACACGCTATTCCGAATCGAATGACATAACACCTCGTTCATATTTCTCGGAGGCGGAGAAAAAAGTTTGAAAAAGCACTTAATGACTAGACTGTTGGAGACTGTTTTGTATTTGTCCTATGTTAAATTTGACCAGAAAATGACCAAGTATTTAAGTATTGCGATTACCTTGTCAATTTGTAGCAAAATTTTTCGCTACAAAGAGAAATTTTTCCTCTAAAAAAAAGCTCTTGTATTTTGATTGTTGACAAAATTGTTCTATAAAGTTAAAAAAATGCAATATCAAAAATTGACTATGTTCAATGCGTTTCCTATTTAAGCTTACCGAAATCAAATAAGAGGTTTCTGATTTATCTGATTTTAGGTAATATCCTTAAATAATAATTTTTTTTATTTTTAATACTTATTTTAAGAGACTGATAATTCATACATGTTTTTAATAAGTTAAAGTTAAATAAACGCTAAAATATCAATGAAGCATTTCCGTTATTTTATTTTTTTTTTTCAGAGGTAGTTTGTTTAAAGAATACAGTTTTAGTTATTTGTCTATTAATAATAATAATAATGTATTGCCACATTGTACACATATATTTAATGTTGTCGAAATAGGTAAAATAATTAAAAATTACAGTACAAAAATAGAATAAAAATTATGAGTCAAAAATCAATCACAAGATAAACATGTAGAGGTATCAATAATAAAATTTATTCTAGAAAAAATACACTTTAAAAAATTTACCTATTCAAAAATAAATGATTGTAAAAAAGACACTGATCCACATTATAAAAGGCTGGGATTAATAATTACTTTTTTATTGAAATTTTAAATTTTCAGACTGGTAATTATCTGTATGGCTGTGTTTTTGTTAAACGATTACGAAATACAAAGAAAACATTTTTTTTTTGTTAAACTGTTGATAATCCCCGTTTTTTGAATAATGTCCATCTTTATTGAATAAATTTCACTGGAATCCAGAAAATACAAACTAATTTATATTTCTTTTAAAATTAATAATATTAAACTTTCAGTTCATATTAATGTATAATTGTATAATTTTAATATTTTTTAATCATAAAATAGATTTAAATTAACACAATATTATTCCGCCTTTCTCTAAGACTTTTTTCTGTGTAATTGCAAAATGCTGTTAACAAAAATAAAATACATAAGCGATTGTTGCCATGCAAGCTCATCTTTCTCTTATATTATTCCATCTTTATAAGAGACACAAAATATAGATATATTTATTCCCTCTAAATACCAATAAAAAAACCACCAACCCTCCTCTCCGTTAAAAATCAGAGCACACACTCTCTCTCGCATCCAGACAGTGAATCAAGTCAGTCATGCATTTACTAGAGCAAAAAAGTTTCTTCATATATAAATAAAATGGCGGGTAATTAACCGCACCCAAAAAGTTTTCTGATTTTTCATAATAAAAATGTAAATAGTTTTTACAGCTAGTGAAGTGATTGAGTACAATTTAAATGTTCATGTTTCGTAATTAGAAAAAATGGAAGAAAAAATTACATTCCAATTTCAAATACTATTTTTATTTAAACATTCATATTGGATTAACTTCTACCGAAGAAGTTCGGTCCTTCGAAATCCTGAATTATTTTAACATGTTCGAAGCCTAGCACTCTTTGAACAGTTATGAATACTAAAATGCATAAGTCGTTCATACAACAGACATTGGTATATGAAAATACAAGGAAGTGTTATAATACTCATTTACTTGAAAAATGGTCGTTAATGTTCAATATAACCAGCTGAACATAAAGATCAAATAACTTTTTGCTGAATTTTAAAAATGTATTGCAATTCATAAAATCGTTAGTGGCCAAAATACATGTATGTTTTTAAAGAAACCTTTTGGTCGGTGGCATGTTTACCGGTACCCTGTTTTGGTCAGGTCCATTTGGTGGCAAATTTACCTTCTCCCAGAAAAATATTCGCTTATGTTTTTGTCTACAATAGCTTTTTACAGAATTTTTTTAACTAATAAGTTAGCAGATTAAAACTGAATTAAACGAACCAATAAAAACTAAATATAAACTTTTCACACCCAATCGTCCCCATGCTCTAGTCTATATAGGCGCCGATTTGGAAAGACCCTACTATGTATAATATTTGTTTTCTTCTTTAAATGAATTACCAAAATGCTAAATATATCTTTTCTGATTCTAATTTTTCAGTGTCCTTTAAATAAAATATTGTGATTTATTTCCACCATTTCTCTTATTTTTGACATATTTCCGAAATTGCGTCACAATGATAATCCGAAATTTACATGCACAGAATAGGAAAGTTGTAAAATTTGCTTTTCCAAAGTTATAATTATATTTGTTGGTGGAATTAAAACAAAATTTTGCAACGTTGAAAAACAATGTAACAAGAGTTTGGATTATTAATCAATGGGCGCGGTTTATTAAATTCGTTGTTTTTCGGTAAGAAAAGCAAAACTGGAGTGCCTAGAAGTTAATTACATGTAAAACAAAAGCACGAAAACAATACTATAACCGCTAATAATTTTGTTTTATCAGTAAATATTTTCAGTTATCTGGTAAACTGTTTAAAATAATAATAATATTTTTCACCTCCTTATGACTGAATCCCAGAAGACAAAGCTTGTACGGGAAAGGAACGGCTATTTAATACAATCATTCATTAACTAAAATTAATTTTAGCTATAATATAAATGAAGGTTAACTTCAATGAAAATAATTCATTTTTTAATATCATCAGGATTTGTTCCGTTTTTGTTTCCGCAAAAATATCAAAATATCAAAAGTAGGAAATGGGGCACCCTGGCCACTCCTTCCAGTTTTTTCTACCCAGACGTACCACGTCGGCTCTGGTACGTTAAATGCGTCGAAAAACGACTCAAAATGGAACGTTTTTAATGATTTTTTGGCATTGTTTTTAGGTGTATTAAAAACACCAATTTTCAACGGTTTTTGACGCTTTAGTACGCTATTTTTAAGGCAGGTCTTATGAGAAATACGTCAAATAGCATGAAAAAACTTCTCATTTTACGGACCTAAAAAGGATGCGTGAAAATCATTAAAAAATGTTCCATTTTGAGTCATTTTTGGACGCATTTAAAATTATTTTTCTTACATTTTGTATAAGATTATAAACCACTTTCCAATTATTAATAAACTACATTCTAGAATTTCAAACTGTGGTTTCGTATAGCCCTTGTAGCTAAGTTAATACCAAAATTCACTTTATATCACGACTGCTTGCTATGTATGTAGAAAAGATATTTTTATTGTTTCCAGCTCAACTTCTTCCTAATATCACTGGCATTTTATTTGTCTTTATGTTCAACATTCTTGAGATTTTTATCCTTGAATCTTTGAACTCCTTTTTACATTCTCGTAATTTATATTAAAGAGAAGGATACTTATGGGAGTTATATAATGCTAAAATTTAATATATTGGCCATTTTAAATTTATCAATTTTCAGGCAACATTATACAGAGTATATAACATTTATAAATCAGGTAGAATTTTTTTTTAATAATAAATTATTTTATTAAAAAATATTTTGTTTGCAGTAGATTTGTATAACAACATATGGACGTATACTTGAGTAATATAAATAATGTTGAATTTATAAAAAGGATTTTTTAGTTAAGCATAATATAAAACAATTTATTTTTAACTATCTATCGAGTAAAGTCTAGGATAAACATTCTAAGTAAGTCAGTAAAAATTTGGTTAAAATTTAACCCTAGGTTATAAAAATAACCTCTTATTTTCTATTTTATATTCTGTATGGCATATTTGGTTAAAATTGAGATTTGGGTTAAAATTTTAACCGCATAGTAATAAATAACTTTTAACCTAGCGGTTAAAATTAACTAAAACGTTACAGAATAGACCCCTATAATTGGCAATTATTTTAAAGTAACAAGAAATGAAATTAGTTGCAGTATATACTAATACACATTGATTAGTCACACCTTTAATTACCTAAAACGTTTAGCTCATGACACTTATCTTAACTATATCAATTTTCGAAATTGTTTCCAAAGGTTATACTAAACCTAACTAATAATAAATATAATGTTGCATTTTAATATCAAAAATCTTACTAGCAACGTAATGTTAAACTATTATGTCAAATTAGAAAAATTTCAAGCACAAATATTTTAAAAATAATTGGATAGAAATATTTTATAACCTTTTTCCACGAAAACTATAACACGTAGAGAGAGAAAAGGCCTTAAAATATTATAAAAAACTTATTTTCAGCTGTAATACAACCACATGTTTCCTAATATTTTTATTTTAAAATTTCTTGAAACATTTTGGCCGTAATACAACCGAAGTAGAGCCGTTTTTATCACCGTCTGATGTTTTGTTCAGCAACAAATTTGATATATTTTGTGTGAAACTGGACCAAACTAGGTTGTAAACTTTGGAAAGATAGTTACATGCAAGCTGGATATCGAACAAGCCGCGCAATAATTTCGAAACAAAGTATAACTGAGACTTTGGCGTTTATGAAATTTGGTATGGTATTGCTTTATGAACGAAGTGGACATTATTATGTATATAAAGAATTATTTAAAACATATTTACAATATTCTTTAACAAAAATATTATCTGATAGTAACTTTATTGTAATACTCTCCTTTGAAGTAATTTAATTTTATTTGTTATTAATAATATTTACAACATATATTAATTGTTTTTTCTTTATTTCAGATGAACACTTCATCGAAATGAAATCATATCCACAGGAATATGAAAGTAAGTTATATTTGTTTAATATGGTCTAAAGCTAGTTCAGTAATTTTTAAAACTTTAAAATAAATTTTCGCCCTTAAATAACAATAAACAAATAACCTACTAACTTATAAATCTACCACTATTAATCTAATGTATACCCTGAGAAAATGTTCTTCTCTACTAGAAAAATAATCTTTTCACTCGATCGTGATTGGGTTTGAAAAATTCAATCCGTTACCATATAAAGTATCAATTCTTTATTTGAAACGTTAATGTAAGGTTAAGAGAAAAATGGGCAAAAATAGGTTTAGTTGTTTCAATATTAAAATAATAATTGAAATTGTTTCCGAAAGTGTGCCGAAAATTTAATGCTACAAAAATAAAATTCTATATAGGTATTGTCATAACAAAAAAAAAACTTCACCCTGTATATAGGGAATTTTATAAATAGAATTAATTTTTTTTTGTTGAAATAGGTATTAGTAGATGTTTATAATAATAAATGAGTTCATATACAAGTTAATAATTAATTTTATATATGATAATGTTTGAAGTAATTTAAATAATATCTTAAAGATGATATTATTTTATATTAATGTTGATAAAGTTATATTTGAAAGTTAATCTATTAAGAGATTATTAGTAGTTAAATGTTATGTTTATTAAATGGGATAGAAGAGTTAATATGTAAATAAAGAAAAGGAAACGAACGTATTATAGAAAAATTGGCAATAAATTTGAAAAAGTAAAAAAATCTTAAAATTTGTTAAGAAAATGAAAGATAATATAATAAAATTGAAATTTTGGAATCATAACACATGAAATTTAACAAATCAAAGTCAGATAGTAGACAGGGAATATAGTGTTAATAAGAATAAACTAAGGTCGCGATTAATAAGACAAGTAATGTTGGAATGTCCACAATTTTTTTTTGAAAAGTTATTTGAATAGAAGATACTTATGTTGGCTTATATAGAAAGTACAAATCAAACAATTTATAGAATTAGGCTAATAAAAGAAGTTTGGAGAACTTAAGCTACTTGAATATAGTGTTTATTAACTTTATTTAGTGATTTTAAATTGTTAAAATTAACTTGCAATTTCCTACCTATTTTGATAGGATCCAGCCAAAAGTTGAGATTGTGAAAGTAACATTGCAGTTTAAATGGTATAAGTAGCGGGAAAATAAAAATAGGTCAAAGATTAATATCATTTTTGGGGTTTTTAACGACGCTGAATTGGTTGCCGTGGTCCTTTTGTCTCCATTCTCACCGTTTTCGAGTTGAATCAGGCTAACAGACGGACAGACGTATAAAACCATTTTAGAAGACTTTTTTTCTTCAAAAACTCTAAAAGTAAAACTTTTAGAATATTTACAACATTCTAATACTGTACACTTTTTTATAATTATTGTTTACATTCTGTTTGTATCCTTTCATGTAATCAGCGACTTCTCTGCCCAACAACGAGCTCTAGCTAATCTGATCCTTTTGTTTAGGCACATCGACCTCCGAACTCCCCTTAATCGTAATGTCTTTAAATAATCCAGTTAGATCAACGTATCAGTCTGCCAGATTCTATATTTAAGTTACTTAGTTCTAGTGTACATTGTTTCTTTATACTTAAAGTGACCAGACTAACAGATTATAAAAAAAGATAATGTATTAAGAGTTCAAGCGCTTTAGTGTCACAGCAGCAGTACGTCTGTTTTTAACGTGAATGCTATGTCACTTTACTTCTGATGTGCCATAAAATTATTTTTCACTACAACAAATGAAATTATGGAGGAATATTGTTTCTCTATATAAAGTACAGTCACAAAGAATACTCGAGTCGAAATTCGTTTATATTATATTCGAAATTGCAGATGGAATACGAGGTTTTGAATTTATATAATTTAAACCACTTCAGACTTTATTGTTGAGTAAATTACATAAAATAGCGTTCCGAATGATAGTGTTCTACCCCACTCCAAACCAGAATTGCAATTGAAAGTTGACACTAAGAAAAATTTTTACCTGTCTAACAGCAATGAAAATATTTACATCATATATCGTAATATCATAATAAAAATCTTTTTTTCTAATTTAGAGATAATAGCCAGTGTTTGTGATCATTTTAATACTTCTATATTTTTTAAAAAGAATTAAAATCCGTAAACTCTTGTCGTATTTTTTAAAATGAGTTAAAAAACACAAAGTCTAGTACCACTAATAGTATATTGGTTGATATTAAAATATTCGAAAGGGTTGGCGACTTGTTTCGGCTTTCGCCATCATCAGGCCTACAATACATCTCAATAAGAATAGAATTATTATAGGAACAAAAGAGGGACTTACTATATACATTGTTCGGAAAATCTACATTAAAATGTCATAGTTGACTATAAAAATGGTAAAAAATTGTGTTAAGTATGATACTGAAAATTGTTGTAAAAAATTATTAATATATACTGTAGATGGAAGCTCCAGCTCTGGTAATGCTGAGACATCCGAACTCTGTAGAGGAGCAGTCAAAATGGTAACCGGTTATTTCATAGTGAACGTCCACCAAGGGTGACTCCGATGGTTGAAATTATTGAAATAGGTACTGAATACGCAACCCTAAGAGTTGCGTAACAGAAACGAAGTTGATAAGCAACATCGTCTGATAATGGGCAACAGTACCAGCACACATAGTTATTAACATCAGTAAAAGGAACGAATTAATTACCAAAAAGTGTACTAGTGACGTGTGTAAATGATATTTAGCCACAAATACATATGGGCAAGGCCAGTCGCAAGCAGAAGAATAACCTGAAGGCCGGACTAATATTAGATAGTAACGATCAAATCCACTGTGAGAGAAGAAGAAGTGCCAATGGAACTTAAAGAAAGAAAAAGAAGAATAAAAACGGAATAGAGGTTAACAACTGGCTCTGTTGGTAATAAGAATCAGAAAAGACGGGTGGGAGGGGAGGAAAAACAAGGAAAGGTGAGTGTTAGATTAAGTCTAGGAAATTGTCGGATAGAAAGATTATCCTTGGAGGTCGAAGTTGTTTATTGAGAGGCAATACAGTGCCATTGTGTAAAAAAGAATTAATTTCGAAAATTCCATAACTATAAGACTCAATCATGAATATCTTCATAAAAATCCTAACGCCCTTTATTCTTGATATATCTTTCATCAAGCTTTCAAGAATAGTTATTTGTATATATTAATTAGGAACTTATTAGAGCTATTTGTTTGGTGCCTTTTAAATATATACTATATCTACTACCCAAACCCCATATCGAAGAGATGCATTTCGGTATGACATGGTAAAGGTATACCCCTGCATGAGATTGTTAATGTTTTTCTGCGTATATTTTCATTTCAGGTTTTACCTTTACTCTTTTAGAGTTTGCCACTTTTTTGGCCTCTTTAAACAATATTTAATATTTATTTTCCACACTGCCATTTTTTTGGAACGAGGTTGGACAAAACAAGCTATAAGAGAAATTAATGGAAAGTAAAACAGAAGTATAAAAGGCCACAATTAAAATGGAAGGATAAAGTAAAAAAATACGTACATCACCAAATTATTGAAAAATCCAATCACAAAGATAAACCAGATATATATGATTTGTTTGTATTTTTGAAAAATTTTTGGAATAATTTATTAATATGTTTAAAATTGTGAATTGACTTTGTACAATAAAAGTTTAAAATGTCAAATTATTAATAAATTTTTGTATTAACAATTGTATAGAAAAATGATAATTTTCTGATAATAAATATAAGATAATTTTTCATTAAGTAATAACTGGAGCGGGTGCCTTTCTAGTAAAGAAGGTTTTTCCCAGTGTATTAAAATTGTAACAAGAAGCGGAAAATTCAATTTCAAAATATATGGGTACAAAATTCTAGAGTACTTTATCTTCCATCTTGAATGATACCACATCAAATACCTTCTCCTATGAACCTTTCTAATTAAATTCTGGTCAAGATTCCATCTCGAGTAAATGAATGATATGGAATATTTGAGGACTAGACCTCTAAAGGCTTGCAAGAACTTCCTGCAAGTTTCACTGCAGCTAATTGAAACATATTACTCAGCATACAGTGGCCTAACCAAAGGGAAGGACTGATTCTCTTTTAAAATATGACTCATATAAATATTTTTAGGCAAAAGATCAGTAGCGGTTCATCAAAATTACTTAATAATATGAATGGATAAGTTTCCCAAAAATATTTTTATTTTTACTGAAAAAATTCTAACAAAAATATTGCATATATTTAAGGTGCGAAAAAGCGTTTCGATCAATTACTTTACAGTCCAGGTGGACTAGTGATAATGGAGAAGCGATAACAGCGGTTTTATTGGAGATGTCTTGTTTGATTCCGACTTTAAGTTCGTGTCGGCTTTATAAGATTTATCTATTCTTTAACGCTATTTGTGCTGACGCAAAAAAATATTTTCTTTTATTAATTCTTATTTGTTTATGTTTATATATATTAAAAAAATGTTTTTTAGAGCAAAATAAGCTATTGATCTTATTTAATAATATTAAACGGGATCACCCCATTTATTATTTTACAATTAATAAATATTATAATTGACAAATTTTTTGTTTGCAGTACAGCAAATATGGTTAGAGTAAACGAAAGCACACAATGAACACAAGCACCAGACTAAGCTATAGATCATACAATTTAAAATTCAGAGATAAGTGGAGTATAATCATTATTATCAATAGGTATATATCATTTTATAACCACAGATTCTCAGAAATTTCTGTTGGACTCTTTTTAATGTGATACAGTGATTGGCATAAAATGCTGACCAAATAATTGATCAGTATTCTAAACGGGAGACTATTAAAGCTAGGTATTGGCAAAGTAAGTATAAAACATATAAAAAAATATTAAAAATTATGATTCTTAGGTTAGTGTCAGGTTAATCAGTGACATTCAAACAAATAATACATGATAGCTAGAATAGTAAAAATTTATGAATATCTGCTAGATTTTCAGTCACAATAATTTATCATAATTTTTTTTAAATGTAATTGTTCAATTAAACCGGATTTGAGTCAATTACTCATCAAATATCATTTCAACCCGAAACGATGGACAAAGGGAAGCAACTTGTCGCGGCTGGTCATGTTAGAGATGTGAAAGAAGTGAGACATAGTGGCAAAAGTTATTTAATCACATCGAATAATTGTAGAATCAAACACACATTCGTCTAAGTAAGCATGCTACAGAAGTAGGTTATACATTACTTACTTTTTTCTCCTAACTGCATTTATCCAGTTCTTTCTTTTCTCTAATTTTCAACCAGCTTTTGAAAATGTACAAAATTTGCATTTGCTATTTCTCAATGTATTTTTGCAATTAACAACACAGCAACTATTATGAACCATTTTAATATTTAATTTTGAAGTGTTTATTTATGACAAGGGAATGATTTCACGAAATTTTGAAAACTACGAGCGCTGGGATCGTTTCAGCTGTCCCCATCATGCACTCTGCATCCTGGGAATACAGTTCTCATTGAATTAACCGATAATAGTTTGCAGTTCCGTAACATATAACCCAGTAGCTTTGATTATAATTGATATGATCCACAAATCGTAATTGGTCATCAAAGATAACTCCGAGATCCTTTATTCATGTGGATTTCCATTCAGGGAGTATTCAATTTTTAAAAGCAAATGAAGCTACATTTGCTGATATTCATATGTAATTTATTTTCAATACACCACATATCCCAGTTATTCAAATCATGTTGTATTAGTATAACATCGTCTAATGATTCTATTGGTCTGAAAATTTTAAGATCATTGTGAATATTTTAAAGTTTGAACATTCAAAGCAATCAAAATGTTGAACAGAAGAAGTGCAAAATGAGGTAGTCCTGATGTTAAATCAATGATCATTGACCTAGCATTCGTTACCCTTACTTGCTGGGACCGGTTAGTAAAGAAACTTTCAAACCACGGTAGAGACTGATCTGTAAAACCAAATAATCTCATTTTAAGTAAAAAGTCATTGTGATCTACACGATCAAATGCCTTGGAAAAGTCTGTATAGATGGAGTCAATCTGACCTTTTTTCTCTTAAAAAATCCAGAATATTTTGTTCAAACAACAATAAGTTGGTAACTGTAGAATTATTCTAAGAGAATCCATGTTGTTTATTCCTCGATTTAAAAATCAAACGAATATAACAATATTTCCATACGTGAGACACGACATTACCTGTATCTAAAGAATATTTGAAAAGGAGAAACATTGGATATGTTAATAATGAATAGACACAATTTTTAGTCAGGAATGCCATCGGGGCCACAGACTAACTTATCAGATAGGGCCACTATTTTATCAAACTTTTTTTTAATAAATATCAAAAAATTTGGTAATCTGATTAATAATTACTCATTTTAAACAATAATTTATTTTAAAAATCTTACTTAATTTCTAGATACGAAAAAAATGTATTTAAATTTCCTAGTCGATTTTAAACAAAATGTTAAAACATTTTTAATTTTGGTCTGAATACAAATATTCGCTTGCACAACATAAAAAAATATTGACTGACGAAAAATTTCAATGACAACAATTACAAAACTTTGTACTTATTGTCGACATGAAAAAAATTTAAAATTTGAATTACTTTATTTCATAGATAAAGAACAATAGATTATTTTAATCATTATTTTAAAGATTACTAAAGAAAACTTGGTCATTTGAAATTGCTTAATGCACTAGCAAAACAATAATTTCCATCTAAAATGTCTAGAAGTATCTGTTCTTTAGAATTATTATTGGAAAAATTATTGAGAAATTCGAAATTCTCAAGGACATCTGTAGGCACCTTTATTGAAAAAAAATGAGGACGAATGTACAAAAATAAAGGGAGAGAATTTAGCCCCAGGGAAGGGAGCTGGCACCTTCACAATGTCACGATTAGAGTGAGGATTGGATATGGTAAACTTATAGAGCAATAAATATATAGTAAAATAAAATAAACACAACAAACTAACAGCTCAAATATAAAGGACTACCGATTGTAGATAGCTTAGTAAACCAAAACTAAGTATCTACGACTTTTCTAATTACATTTAATTAATTTTTTATGGAAGTTTTATTTATGATTTCATATTTATTTATTTTTTTAAATCAATTATACAGTAATTATTTTCTTGTCATACTTTATCTTGTTAGTGTGTGTCTTCCTACGCCTCTGGTAAAAGGAATTTATTTTTGATTTGTGAATGTTATAATAGAAGGTAATAGAGTAGTGGTAATACGTAATGAAGTATGTATGCACTAAAGGGGAATATTATGAAGCTCAAGAACAATACGCCATAATGGCAAGGTCTATAAAAGGATCATTTTGTGGAATTTCTTGCACAAAGTAACGAGTTATAACTTATGGTTAATTAGTCCATTGCTGTGTTTATCTAATAGAAAATTAATGTTGTAGGTTAAAAAATATATTTTTTGATTAAATATTAAATAATGTAAAAACTGGATAAAATGTATAAAGTGACATCTTCTACAACGCCGTTAAAATAACGTCCCTTTAATAAGGTTTCTATTGTATAAAATTTCGCACTTTCATCAATCTGTCAATAATTGGCCAACCCTCATTAAATCAGACTTCCTGGAGTTCATTCCAATTCTCCTTGATTGTGAGTATACACAGGGGAAAGAAAAACTGGGAAAGAAATATTTTAGGGACCATATTTTGTGTACTCAATAAAAATACGTTTTCTTTTTTTTTAGGGGATAAGATTGAAGTATACTACAACCATGAATAAGGGATTTTGGGCTATTTAAAATAGCATTTAGATCGGTCAATTTGTATTTTTTTCACTTATCATAAAAAATTTAATTATGCACAAATTGGTAAATGAATACGACATGTGACTAAATATTTGACTAACTACAGTATTGGTTTAACTAAAATAATATTACTAAAATTATTTTACACCATATTTTGTTAGATTTTAAAATTATGGTGAAGGATTTTAAAGATTCCACACATCAACAAATAACACTCACACCAATTTCAAAATATGAGTGTCGCATAGCAAAAAATTGACTATAACCATTTTAGTTAATGTTAAATTGTACTAAAAAGTTCTGTTTATATTGTTGAATAATCTTTTCAAATACCACACGAGGGGACAATTTTTATTGAGAATATTTTGTTGTTTTATTACAAGCTAACAAAATCTATCTCGTGGTATTTTAAGGACGATTTTGTTTCGTAAAATTTGAATGCACAATTTCCAAGGAAAAAAAAATGTTCTCAAAAAGTTTTCACCTTTTGTGACATTATGCTTGATAATTTATATTTTTCATATTGACTATTATAATTCTTAAATGGTTTTTTTTTCATAGAACAAAACCGATTTAAAGTATTAAGAATTATTTCAAAATCTAATTTAAACGAACTGAGGATGTGGTAATATAAATTTCGTATAAGTTTACTTTGACTCTGACATTAATGTCGGTTTCTATACCTTTATCAATATCATATAATTTACCATTGTACATTGTTTAAATTATCTGTTTTGAGTTAGTGTTTTATTTGGAAATTCACTTATTTACGTATTAGCTTTGCATTCTGCTTTTATATCTTAGATTTCTCATTTTTTTTCTATATCTGAAAAAATTAAAATTTTTTGCTAAATTGTATCTTCAACAATTGTTATATTTAACCCAACGTCTGATAGTTTGTAAATTTTGAATTTTCAGATCAACATCCTGTTTGTCTAATGACGTGGCTAATTGGCAATTTCCTCTTTATTATTTGACTGTATTTCGTCTAGTATGTAGAGCTGTAATCAGGAATGCGGCTTCTCGTCCATTTCCTATTACAGCTTCTACTATGTATTTCAAAATATAGGGGGTTAAAAATAAAAGTTAGATCCTAAAACTGAAAAAAATACCTAGCTTTATCTGTTTCGTTTTATATAACTATGACGGTCTAAATCTTCTTTAAATAAAAAAAACATTTTTTTGACAGTTATTACTTACCGAAAAGAATTTTTTTATTGTAACTTTTTTAAACATATTAGCTATCAGCGTTCCATCAAGGTATACTAGATAACAATGTCAATAACTGAACATTTTCTATACAGATAAAATCAGTAATGTTACCATACACATTTACGCCATGTTATTCTACGCCCACTAAAATTACCTATGGTATGTGAGTGGCGTCTGATATTTTACACGTATATAGTAAAAATAAAGTAACTATTCATTAAAATTATATTATAATAAAACAGGAGTAAACGATTTATAATCAATAATAAACTATTATTAACATGAATTCAATATATATTTGGAACGTTTTCGTTTCCGTTTTTTTTGGCCAACATATGGTGAAGCAGAAATCAAAAGTACTTTAAGACATTTGTAAAAGCAAAATTATAGTTTAAAAATTTGGGAGTGAAACTTTTGTTGATTAGAGAAAAATAGTGGCAAATAACATTTTTAAATTTTTGATGTCTGTTGGTTTATTTATAAAGTTTTCATGTAGAAGTATTGTTCAGATGGTCTGCTAAAGTATTTTTTTTTAAATTTTATTTATTATTGCTCCTATAAGAGGTAACTCGGCCAGACATGTTTAAGCGATATATTTATGGTGACATACTTGACATAAAATGTAACGACATTGGATTTTGTGCATAATTTCAACATTTTGAAAAATAATAAAGACTAGCTGAATACCCGTACTTTGCTACGGAGTCTAAAGTAGTAACTGGACGACCGAGTTTTCCTTGTTTTTTCCTATTTTTCCTCTTTCCTTATTTTGCCCTGTTTTTCTTTTTCTTTTTTTACTACGTTTTTAAGGTGTTATTGCCGCCTTGTATCAATATTTTATAACTTTAAATATTTCATTATATTTGATATTAATTTAAGTTTGTAAATTGCATAATTTAAATTATTAAATTATTAAGCTTTAAATTACTTCGTAGCCTGTCTAGGCAGCCAATACTATTTGAAACTTATATAACGTTTAATATACAAAACCTCGAAATTTCCTTGGAGATGATAGTGGCTGGTCATCTCCAAACGAATCTATGATTAACCAATTTGAAACTATCGATTAACCATGAACATTCAAGACTATTCGGCTTCAGCAGACAGTCCCGAACTCTACTATTAGATAAAAGGCTATAAAATAATTAACCTTATATGATGTGAAATCACTCTTCTATTCATTTATATACAAGGTTGATGACTAATTTATTTTTATCGATAAATATGCTGTCATGTATTATAACAATATGAGTACTGTTAAATTATTAAATTACGTGGTAAACTCAATAGAAATATTCAGTAAAAAAGAAACAATTAATAACCATAAAAAAACATCGTCTCAAATAATCGTTATGGCAATATGATGAGGCTACACGCAATAACTTCGTTAATTTTAATGATATTTTTTTTAAATTACGCATACTTATATAAGACTACAGAAACCAGATGGACTATGGCTTAAATACCAATATATAGGTTAAATTTTAGACCTCGAAAAATTTGAAATTTTGTGATTTTTTATTTTTAAAAGAGTATTTATAGTTCTAATACTTGCACAGAATAAATTAAAAAGATATGCAAAAATAAACAATTGTTTAAATAATTGATTTTGAAAAACTAGAATCCGACTCTGGCAATGAATAACTGGACTGGAGCTGCCTCAATAATTAGAAATCATTTCCCGAAATTTCATGACATTCCATTGTTGAATTAATAGATCAAATGAAGTTCGTGGGTAAATATTTTGAAATGGATTAAAGCCTCGAATTAGGAGTATATTAATTTCAACATGAGGTATTCGAGAAGTTTAATTTAAACATGATCTCTATTTATATCGCGATTGCTGTTTATGTAGATCGTAAGTATATATAATTTGAATAATATGAATGGGAAAATAATAGGTGATGGAAAATTCAGAGAATATACATTTATTTTATTTTAATATGGATTTAAGTTTATGTTATTTGTTCTTTTAGTTTAAAGAGTATTCTATCTATTATCACATGCCAGTAACAAATGTAGAAATATATGTTTCGCTATAAATCTTTATGATTCTGTAATAAAATGGTCTTGAAGTTGAATATTTTTTTGTATCGTAAGCTGGAAATAAGCTGCTGGTCTAAATAATATATACTGAAAACGTCAGCTTTTAGCCCAAAACACAAATAAGTCACTGCTTAAAGTAAAAAACATTAAACATAAATAGCGTTTTAAATTACTAATTAAGAGTATATTAAAGCAGTAAATAACCAAAATTTCTGAATCTATAAAGCCATACATAGAATTATATTCGGAAATAAAAATGTTTCCTCTTATGTGATTTAAGTACTAGGGCCTAACATTCACGTTTTGATGAAGTCTTTTTACATGGATCTTGTCTTATTTTTTCATACTTTGTAACATAAATATGTTTTGGTAAATTTAAATAAGGTATTTCAATATTTTAGTGACAAATGCCTGTCTCATGAAGTATGCTTTTAGAACAAAAATTTTTAAAAGTACCGGCTTCACATCAAGAATACATTTGTGATGGTGTTTTTTTTCTTCGGTTTTTGCCATAGAAACAATCCAGCATAGTTAAAAACCGCAGTACTGTCAAAAAAACTATATATTAATTTTTGTAATCATGTTTATTTTTACATGAGTTGTGTGGTATGTTCTACGCGTAAAGTAAAATTTGTCCAACAACTAAACCGACCGCTACGTTAAAAATTAGAGAAGTCTGGAACAGAGGAAAAATTAGAGAAGTGGGGATGATGTAGGTGTCGTTTTAGTTGTTGGGCAATCTTAGTACACGACTTAACTCTGAAAGATTTTAATCTGAAATTTAAAAATTAATAAAACTTAAGATATTTTAATAAAAAGACTGGATCAGAAGTACACATGAAACGAATAAACGTGAAGTAAACGTGGAGAGAAGAGTATATCAATGTTTAAAAAATAATAAAGACAATTATGAAAAATTGCTTTTTTAATGACATTTGGCTGAGTGTGCTTTCGGTTAACGACCATCATCAGAGCATTCCTAAAATGTTTAGTAACATGTAAAATCTTAAAAATAGAAGGAAGAGATTGTACTTACGTCAACAGGGGGATACAAATTGAAGAAACATTGGTTATTACATTAACAAGTCGAGTTATTAAAAAAAAAACAATAAAAGCCAAACCAAAACTTTAAATGTTTATTTTCCATGTTACTCCTAATCATTTATTATTTTGTTACATTTTTTAATTTTTCAGAGGCTTTGACCAGCGTTTTCTGCACCAGCATTACCTATTATTATGCCAGCTCCAAGCTTCTGCCGAAGTAATCTTGGCTCCCGGCCGGCCAACTCCAAGCGACACTTTTCCACCATGGTCAAATAATTTCACAAATTCATTCGGCCGATTTGGGGTCTACTCATACAAATTTTCTCGTTTTATTAATTTGTTTATATTTCTTGTGGCGTTGAACAAATTTCAATATTTTTCTTCGGGGGTTGACAATAGGCGGAGATGTATGTAAACGAAAAATTTTGTCTGAGTAGTCCTTCCATTCCTCTATGTAATTAGCTAATTTTTGGTTCGTCACCACCTATTCTCAGCCCTTTGGGAAAAAAAAAATGAATTTGTTCGACCGTTACGAAAATCATTACTATTTTAATAAGATTTTTCTTGTTTAATTTTATTAGTTTAAGAATATTTGACACTAATAATTTAGGTTTGTATATCGTGCTATACTATATTTATAGCCTGTGTACGTTTAGAAACAGTGTAAAACATATTTTTTTCTCATTCAATTCTTATTACTTTGTTTTCCTGTCTGGAATATTTGTAAATCCATATTAAAAATTTTCCAGAAAAATATAAATATGCAAAATATAAGTATTCATTATTATTAGTCAATGTTGTTTTTTTTAACAAAATATTTAATTAAATTAAAACAGAAAATAAAAACTATTACCAAAATGTATTTTGTTGTTAATTTTAACGCCGGTAAAGCATACCATCATTTTAATATCAAACAAAATGCTTCCCTCATCGAATTAAAGATGAAGTGCGGTGTTTCATTACTCTTGCATAAAATTCTCGTTTAGGAAGGAAACTTTCGGGGTTACGTCAGATAACTTTTATACGTGATTCCACTTTATTATATTTTTGGAATCTCTCTAAATCACGTGTCACGAAATGTATAAAACGGAAAATCCCACAGTGCTGTTGCTGGTACGTTATTGTCTTTTGTGTCAGGGTTAGTCTAAATTAATTTTAACTTCTATCGTAGGTAACGCTTATTTATGTTCATTTATAATCTACAGTTTCTAGAAAATATTATAGCGTCGAAATAGTTTAAAGTAGATCATTGAAAGTTTTAAATAAAAACGGTCGCTATATTAGCTGTAAAAAAATAAATTAGGTCAGCAAAAGCTCATTAGTAGAAAACTGTTTATTAGGTACATATTTGTTAATGAGAAATGTGATTCATATTCTACTAATATATATTATTTTAATTGATACTAAAAGCATATGCTGGATTGTAATAAAAAGTTTGATTAAAGTTGGTGCAATAACAATGTTGTATCATTTGAAATGTGAAAGTAACATGGATAAAAACACTATTAACTACAATTTTTTTTTTAGGTTTTATCAGCTGCTTGAACCATGACGTTTTTTAGCTGTTTTAGTTATTTATGATATAAGTGCGTGAATTAATACATCGTATTCGTAATTCGTAAATGGAAAAGTACCTTTATACACAGACCAGATTGGAAAAATGGGGTTTGGAAGACTAGCTTAATTATCCCCTTTATCACGTGCTTTTCCTTTCTTTTTTGATGTTTTTCACTAACCAACCAGCTTAGTGAAATAAACTACTAATACGTAAAATGAAATATTAGCGCGTAAAGTTGAACTTTACGCACGACAAAATATACTGGTTTGTAATTATTAAAAAACATTATTGATAATAACTGATATTATACTAAATTTATGAGATCCATTTTAATTTTATAGTGTGAAAAGTGCCCTAATTGCCAGTTTCTTGTTTTAATTTATAAATATATGACAGGTTGCTATGGGTGCCAGTATATTTTTTTAAACTCCTAACAAATAAATAAACAAAAGCTAAGTATACGTTGATTATTGGTAATTTAGATGCGAAAATTTAAATTTTTCTACCTCTATCTTGTTTATTAGTTATGTTGAAAACACTTCCGGCTGATAAACTAATCTAACTCACTTACCGTGGAGTCGAAATTACTAGATATGGCCACAAGAAATTTGGCCTCGAAGGATTTACTTCGAATTCGATCATCTGCCTGAAAAATACAGGTACTATGCAAATTTCTCGCTGATGGGATTGTCTCACTGACGGACTTGACCAATACACGAAAGATGTTCGGGTTTTTAGAAAAATGGAACTATCCAGCACGCTAAACTACGTACAGTTAAATAGGACGGAACTGGCTGTTCATTATGTTTGAAATTAAAAGTATAATATCTATATTTACGGTCGGCTCTTCATTTTCATAAATATTTCAGTAATATCGATTATTAAGTTTCTTGTCATTACCAAATAGAATACATAAAGGAATGTTCTTTGAATTAAATATATGATTAAATTAAACTGAGATTGACAAATCAATAAGTATGATTGTTTTCACTGTGAATTATAACTTCCGTATTTTATTTTAAGACAGAGAAAGTTGCAATTTTAGTTAAAATAAAATAAACTAAATAAAGTTTAACTCATACCTAAGCAAAATAAATTCTTAGTGGAGAAGGGTTTATATTGCTATGAAGCAGGCTATTATTTCAATGGCGACAGGAATTTTAAAACTTATTCATGAGAATTATATTGGGATTTCTCTTTGTTTGGCATAATTCTCTTCTTTATATATATTTTTTCAAGTGGCTTTTTCGACGATTCAAACTGTTATTTTTCTACGTGTTCTAGAAAGTGTCTTTGGTTGTTTAAATGCTTTCTGTCTGACTTTTTTTTAGTCTTTTTGTTCTTTTGTTCAGTTTAATTATTTATTCATTTATTCCCGTATTCTATTTCATCTAATGTTTTGTCGATTCATTCCTTTTTTTTCTATGTTACATTATATTAAAATATTATTTTTGGACTTATTTTATCCTATTCTGCATTGTTCATTTTTCGATCATTTACTCACATTGTTGATTAGCCCTTTAATTGTGGGCTACGTTTTGTAGCGCTGAACACTCTAGAGGCAAAAATATTGAAAAATACATACATTTTGGCATTTGATGAATTTTGAGTCAATTTAAATAAAACATCAATAAACTTGATTGTAATAAATTTTAATAACAAAAGTGAATTTTAAGAAATTCAAAAATTTAAAAAATATATTAAAAAACTCCAAAATTTAAAAACAATAAGTGAAAATTCAATAATTTCAGACGTATAACGAAAATTTCAGAAGTATATCGAAAATTTCAAAAATTTCAAAAAGTGAAAATGTCAAAATATTCAAAATTGTCTAAAATATATCGAGCATTTGAAAAACATAAAATTATTCGATTAATTAAATACATTTTAAAAATTACAAGAATTTTAACCATTTCAAAAATGTTTCAAAAAACATTAAAAATGTACTCGATAATTTTAAAATGTATCTAAAAATTCCAAAATTTCAAAAAAGAAAAAAATATGTATAGAAATTCGTTAATTTTAAAATTATATCGAACATTTCGAAAATATATCAAAAATTTGAAATTTTACAATTTTTTTCGTAAATGACAAAAATTTCAAAAAGTAAAAATGTCAAAATATTCAAAAATTTCTAAAATATAACGAAAATTTAAAAAACATAAAATTATTCGAATAATTTAAAATATTTCAAAAATTACAATTTTAACCGTTTCAAAAATATTTCAAAAAATATTAAAAAATTATTCGATAATTTCAAAAGTATATCAGAAAATTTCAAAATTTCAAAAAAAAAAATTGTCTAGAAATTCGATAATATCAAAATTATATCGAAAATTTCGAAAATATATATCAAAAATATTAAATTTCACAATTTTTTTCGTAAATGACAAAAATTTCAAAAAGCTAAAATATATAGGAAATTTTAAAAAACAACATTATTCCATAAATTTAAAATATTTCAAAAATTACAAGAATTTTAACGGTTTTAAAAATATTTGAATTAACATTAAAAAATTATTTAAAAAAACATATATTATTTCAAAATTTCAAAAATATATCAAAAAATTCCAAGATTTCAAAAAAAAAAATAAAAATGTCTAGAAATTCGATAATTTCAAAAGTATATCGCAAATTTCGAAAACATCAAAAATTTCGAAAACATCAAAAATTTGAAATTTTGCAATTTTTTTCGAAAATTTTAAAAATTTCAAAAAGGTAGAATGTCAAAATATGCAAATTACTAAATTATATCCAAAATTTCAAAAAACTTGAAATTATTCGATTAATTAAAAATATTTCGAAAATTACAAGAATTTTAATCATTGCAAAATATTTAAAAAAAAACGTTATAAAATTATTCTAAAATTTCAAAAATATCATAAAATTCCAAAATTCCAAAATTCCAAAAAAAAAAAGTAAATAATGTCTAGAAATTCGATAATTCCAAAAGTATATTCAAAAAAACAATATTCAAATTTCTAAATTAAATCAAAAATTTGAAAAAACGTAAAATTATTCGATTGATTCAAAATATCTCAAAAATGCCAAAAAAATATCTAAAATTTTGTAAAAATTTGCAGGAAAATAACAAAATATATAAATTTGTTTGTTTATGATGCCCACATCATTTATATACGACAGACGCAGTTAAAGGGTTAAATCACGAGTTTTTGATTTTCTTTTCTTTGTATTCTCTAGTATTTGGTGTTATTTCTTTTATTGATTTAATTGTGAATTTTACTAATTCATTGTGACTAGTCATAAAGGACCACGCACCACATCAGTGGGAAATTGGCTTTCGTTGAATTTGCTCGAATTTTTTATATATGGCACGAGTAAAGTAATTTTCAAAGTTATTGGCCCAAAGTTATTTAAATTTTTTGTAACACAAACTTAATTTTTAATAATATCAAATCACAAAACATCACAATAAAATAAGTATTTCGGCACAAACTAATTACATTTTTTTTTTGGAGTTTTTCTTGTCCAAACTAAAACTAGCGACATTTGATCAACATTGTGAATTTTAAAATATACAAAAAATTCGAGCAAATTTACCGAAAGTCAATTTCCCATTGATGTGGTGTGTGGTCCTTTCATTTTATATACCTACATTGATTATTATCTTTATTAATGCCAGTGTAGTGTTTTGGAAAAATATATCGATGATTCTCCATAGAGAATAAATTAATTTATTCAATATTATCCTCTTCTTTGTATTGAAGTTACTTTTTACAAGGACATTTTTTTTATTAGATATATTCCTATTTATGTATATTATTTTTAAGTACAAGTTGGTCTACTTTGTTTTAAATTTTTAGTCAAAAATCACGTTGAGAGGTTAATTAAAATTTGGTTTAATTTAAAAGCATTTTTAAATTATTTTATTTAAATTTAAACTAAAAGCTTTGATTACAGACCTAAATAAATTCTTTAATTTATTTTTCAGTATTACGCTCAGACAAAAATCAATAATAACAGTTCAAGTTGTGATGAAATCTACAATCCATTTATTTATTTGAATTGCAAATTAATCCCTATAATTTCTTTTTCATTAAAATCCCTTTTTTATGAAACCGTTGCTATATTTGTATAGAGAAACCTTCGCCCGAAAATCTAATTTAAAAAGTAAAAAAATTTGGCTAGATTTTTAATTAAAATTGTTTCAGGTAACTTTATGATAGTGGTTAGGTTCATACAATATGGATCTCTTTTATTAAACTAGAACAACTTAGGTCGATGAGTTTTTCATCAAAATTAAACAACAAATAGGATCTTTCCATATCTGCGACAGTTTTCATACCAGTTGATTAAAGCTACCAGAATTTGATTATATATAAGTGTAAACTAACAGTAGGGATATTAATTTTATAAAAGTATGAGAGATCATCTAATTCTCATTTAGTCTCGGTCAACATTTTTCTTTACTTGTGTCTATGTTTTTTTGAGCTACATACTATTTTATAGGGGTTCATTAGAAGATATATCTGATGACAAACTGGCAAACTATTTGATCATAAATTTTGTTGATTTACCTTTTTTGTATCATTGGTAATAATCTCCTAATATAATTTCTGTATATTGTAATAGTCTCTCTTTTGGGTTGCAGTTAGAATTTTATAGGCATTTTTTTATATTTTTTCTTAGTAATTCGTGCATAATCTGTTTTCTTCCTCTTTTCGTTCTTTTAGGATCTGTTTTGTATTTTTTCTTACTTTTTGTTTGTATCTTGGTTTTTAGAGTTTTCGACGAAAAAAACTCTTATAGAACGGTTTTGTCCGTCCGTCCGTCTGTTAGTCTGATTCAACTCGAGAACGCTTAGAGAAAAGGACAACGGCAACCGATTCAGCATCGATAGAAACCCCAAAAATGATCTTAATCTTTGACCTATTTTTACTTTCCTACTGATACCATATATATACTGTAGTATATAAGGTATATACCTATAAAGAAATTTATTTTCGTAACTTTAAATTTTCACATATAGCAAAAATATTGTCGTTTTTCACTTGTTTAATTTTTAGGTTTATTTTATGCTGTTTAAATTCTTTAATATTTCTAGGTTTTCTAGCAATTTGTTTTCTTTCTGTTTCTACGTTTATTAATTACTTGTATTTTTAGATTATATTAGGTTTTCTTTAGTCCTTTGTTGTTTTCTATTTTTCTTTTGTTTTCTTTTGGATAGTACGCTATTTGTTAGGGTATTATTTTTTTATTTCATCCAATGTTTGTTTTACCAATATACTGTTTTTCGCTGACATGTTTTATTTTTCATTCATTCTTTTTATAAAGACTTATTTATCTATTTTGAGTTCTTTTATCCTTGCACTATCCTTCTTGCTTGTTTTAACATTATAAGAAAGGGTGTATCAGTTAAATCGATCTAACACATGTATTAGGAGATCTTTACTTCTTTAAAATCAGTCAAGGTTATTTGGACAGCCGGTATTATTTTCTGTATTCAGCGACAAAATGGCAACGGTAGAATTATAGTCTAGTTAACAAGTGCTTTTTGGGCCAAATTTTTTTTTTCCGCCTCCGAAAAATATGAACGAGGTGTCATTCGATTCGGAATAGCGTGTAGATGATTTTTGAAAAAATCCAGAGCCGCTTGCTAAAATTGCAAAAGTTATAAACAATTAATTAACTGAAAAATGGGGTTTGGTTTTTTTTCCAATATCTAAAAACCATTTGACATTTTTCAAATTTGAAAAAAGATTCAAAAATAGGAGGAAATTTACCAAAAAAAAACTATACCTCCCGGAAATGTAGGACCAATATTTATATTTCCCCGGAGTGTTGAAAATGCCGCCGAAAACGGTGACTCCGGCTTGCGTAAGCGCTATCTACTTTGGACCTTTAATGAATAAATATTATTTAAATTTACTAAATATGGAAATTAAAAATTGAAAAAAATCAGGCGTCTACTGGATAGATATATGAACAATAATCCGCTGTTAAAGAATTTTTATCGCGGTTTTTCTATTAATTATGCATTAGTTAATTAACAATTTTTTCTTACTTGAACTTGAACATTGTATAAGTGCGATAATTGTTAAATAACAAATCCTTTTCCTTTTTTATACCCATTTTTGAAAGCTTTATTAATTACTGAAAAACATTTTTTTTTCATATTGCTATCGATACATGAAAATGATTTTTAAAATTTTTAATTTCTTATTGTTTACAAAAATTGTTATAAACCAATGAGTTGTTTATAAGGTAATTTAAAATTTCTTTTTTGGAAACATAATCTTTGATGCAAATTATGATTTTTTTAAAAAAAAAATCGTTTTTGAATTGGGTTCCTTAAAAAAATTTTTATTGCTTAAAAACGTATTTGTTAATTAACAATTTTTTTCTATCCCCTCTAATTATTATTAAGGAATCATTTTTTTTTAAATCATAATTTATCTTGCTCTTTGGTAATTAAAAAAAATTGTTTTTATTTCAATTTTTATTATTTATTTAATAAACAATTTGTTATAAACAATTAAATTTGTTCTATATTTTTTTTCTCTTTCTACATATTGAAAAAAACAACCATGTGTTATTTTTGGAGAAAAATTATTTATATAGCAGAAAAAAATTATTAATTAACAAATAAGTAATAAAATTCTTTTTTAGGAACGATTTTTTTTATACATAATTTGTATTAAACATTCTGTTTTCAAAAAAAAAAATTAAAATATCTTATAAACAAAATTTTTAAAAATCATTTTCATGTGACTTCCAATCATAAAAAAAATTTAAATTTTTATATTTAATAAGTATAAATAATATTTATTCGTTAAAGGTTCAAGTGGGCAGACTGAAACAAGCCTGAGTCCCCGTTTTCGGCCGAATTTTGAACACTCTGTAAAAATTATAAATATTGGTCCTGCAATTCCGGGAGATATAAATATTTTTTGGGAACTTTCCTCGTCTTTTTAAATCTTTATTCAAATTTGAAATATGTCAAATAGTTTTCTGAGATATTTGCAAAAAAACAAACTCCATTTTTATTTTTCAGTTAATTGTTTACAACTTTTGCAATTTTTGCAAGCGGCTCTTGAATTTTTTCAAAAATCATGTACACGCTATTCGGAATCGATTGGCACCTCGTTCATATTTTTCGGAGGCGCAGAAAAAGTTTGACCCAAAAAGCACTTTTTGACTAGACTATTAATGCGCGTACTAATTCTGTCAAATATATTCACCTTTATGTTTGTCAATATAAATAAATTAAAATGCGGACGGCAATGGTAACAGGGAAAAATCCCGCGTTAGATCATGCGATTGAATGTTTCCTGCTATTAGGCAGGAAATCAAAAATTGAATTTTAAATTGTAGAATTTTAAGTATTTATAATTAAAATGCTTAATACTAATATTAGTTTTTACAAAAAATTTAAAAACGAATATTTTAGGTCTTTCAAAATGGTATAAGGGAATAAGATTTTTGACCGTATATTATTTATTGTTTTGGAAGATAATATTAAAAAAAAATATTTTAAAATTATTAATAAATAAAAATTCAATTTCTGACGTTTAACCACATACCGTTTTTAAAATTATAGTTTTTTGGCTCCTAGGTATGTACGGAACATCACATAATTAAATAAATATATTTTTTTTATTTTAAAAATACAGACAATTATAATAATAAATATCATAAAAAAGCAAGTTAACTATTTAGAATTATAAATTCTACATTATAACAAATGGCGAAAAGTACATTTAATTAAAACATCTTAAAAAAAAGTCAGATCAACAAATTATAGGAAAGTGACGGGTCTAATAAATAAAATTTAATTTAAAAATAGAATTTTGAATTTGAAGAAGTCATCATCGTAGCCATATAAAAGAATGTTTAAAAAAATGTTATGTCACTTTTTTAAGTTAACGAATTTCAAATCCAACAATTTTATAGTAAAACAGCTTGACTTAGTCTAGAACCGAAATGTGAAAAAAAGTGATTATGGCTCTAATGCAGATAACTGTTTAATAATAGCAATAATGATGACTAAGAGACGAAAAATAGAACCAAATTATAAGAAAGAAAATTGCACCTTAACTAAATTATTAAGAGTACATGTAAAAAAATCCCAAAAGCTAGTTGGATGGGTAACTATTACATTAAAAGAAAAAAATGATGGTTCCGACGCTGGAGTTAGTTCAGGACAAAAACTAAATGACTATTTGTATAGCGAAAATTTGATTTACACACTCCTACTTAATGAAGAAGAGTAAAAAAGGAATACAAATAATAGTAAAGGATAAGACAATTGGAAAACTTTATGTCAAATTTAAATTGTTTTAATTTATAGTTCTATAAATTATGTGGGGTGCAAATCCAATGGTCACTATTTTTATTAGAATATTCACTTCATTTTGGTAATTGAAATTTTAGGCATTTTGTATTGGGTTAATGTTATTTAAATTATTTATATACTGAAAATTTAAAATTATGGGCAAGTTGTTTTTTATTTTTCATGTCTAAAAATTTTGGGTTATTGTTATATTTCAAATGTATACTTAATTTAAGGGACGTGTATACGTTATTGATTATTTGATGTCAGTGATGTCTATGGGGAGAAAATGTCAATTTATCTTATCCAAGAAAATATCATAGCATTGTTGATAATATGTCAACAGTATGTAAATCTCTGTATGTAGAACTTACCCTACAATTCGTAAAAAATTGGGCCATTAATATAACTATATAACAGAGTGGCCAAATAATGTTATATGCAATACAGAAAAAATTACATGAATATTTAGTAAAGACATTAAAACATCGAATAAATATTAGTAAGAAGCCATTGCCATACCGGAGAAGTGAAACGTGTAACAACGAAGAGACAAAATGTCTGTAGATAGATATCATAGAAGTAGTATAGTAGAAAAAAAACAAAAAAATGCTTTGTCTATAAATGATATAATAATTTTACAAAGTAAAGTTATAATCAGGTTTATTGTTAACAGCGGTTGATGTGAAAACTAATCTCTCAAAGTTACCAAAAGTATTAAGTTGTATAATTATATACAGCTTAATTATTATACTGTCGCTAACAAGCTTTGTAATTAATGGGACTTTGTTTTTTGCTAAAAAAAAGAGTCATGAAATAATTGTATAAACTGTTTTAATCATTTTAAACCAAATTTCTTGTTGCCTCTTAAGAAGTCCTCCTTTGAATTCAATATAATTTACGAGCGTTTAAAGGATATTTGATTCTAATGCAATTTTTGGCGCAAAAATTAGGATGGAACGAAGCGCCCTTTTAAAACTGTTGGATGTTTCCCTCTTTTCTTCCGACCCTTTATAATATGAACATTTTCTTTTTTCCTCTTTTTGTAGGAAGATGCTTTTCCCATAAGTCACTTTTACGACTTTTCTGTTCTCAAACAAGAGCGATGAATTTCACGCAGTGTACACCTAAATGCGAGTTTGAATAATGATGAATATATTTGGAAGTAGTAAAAGCTAAGATAGCTTACGCATTAGCGTAGAAATGGATATATTTTTAACCAGATTAAACTTTAAATATTATTTTTTAACCAAATAGTTAAATTTTATACATATGACTAACAATTTACACCGATTCGTTTAAGTATGAATAATCTATTTTTTAATAATAAATCTCAACTACCAGATATATACCTAAGATACTTTACGGCAATCCTAGTAAAACGGTATCACAGACATTAATATTACATTTAGACATGAATAAAACATAAAAGACTACATATTGGATTATTTTTTCTAACTGTCATTCTCACGTCTACAGACCTATTCAAAAATTAAAAATGTTGATGAAAAATCAAAAATTCTAAATTCCCAATTTAAACACTTATAACTTGTCAATTACGACAAGAAGATTATTCATCTTTAAATCATCGTTGAGTGAACATTTAATTAATTAGAAAACTGCAATTTTTCCTTGAAAACAGGTATTTTTGGCACTGTTGAATTCTTTAGTTGCGTTTTCTAATAGTTTCTAATAGTAATACTTATTTTATGCAATTGTGGTCTTCTCTGAATCTAAATTATATTTCTGATATAGTTTATAGGTTAGAGTACATCTTTCTGCAATTATGGTAGTCAATAATAGTAGGATGATTGTTCAATAATTTGTATTTTTAGTATTTCGGCAAATCTTGTAAATTTTAGTCCGTTTGGCAATGCCGCTTTGCCCAATTGTTTTTTCATTATTCTACTGGTTGGCAGTCGGCCACCTCATATTGTAAACTTAAGTTGTAGTTATTTTGTGAATAAAAGGTGGTTCTCGAAGACTCAGATTTTTAATATTTTGCCGTCCATATCGAAGCAAAAAAAATAGCGAAATATCACGAAACATTTCAGCCTTGTCTGATTTATTATTACTAATTTTTTCGATGATTATTTCCACTGGGTATCCTATTTTTTATTGGTAGGTTTTTTAATGCTCTATTATGAATGATACTATCCCATTCAGATGCAATATTTGCTAAATTACCGGACACGGTGGCCAAGTTAGTTGCGGCATTAGCTTTTATACTTGGTTAGCGTATTGGTGGTGGGTTCGAAAAAAGGCGGATAAGACTTTGAGCAAGTGCAGAATGGTATTTTGTGGAACTGATAGGGGTTGGTAGCACACAGGAACACACTGGCTGGTCGGTAGATCACCTGAATGACTACAGCATGGTCCGGAGTTTAGTGAACTATATTATATGAACACGTATCTTAGTTTTATGCAGTCATGGTAAGTCTCGTGTTTCTTGATATTTTTTCTAATATTTTTAGCATATTTTATCAATTGTTTCAGTATCAACGCCTTTTAAATTTTTAAGATAACGTGTCTATTTTTTCAATTTTGATTGGTTATTTTAACTGGATTATAAATATGCATACATATGAATTTGTACAAATACAATAGTTTTTTGTTATTAATTTTAACAGCATCGATTAAGACATGAAATACCATCATTTAACTAAAATCCTTTTTACTTAATAAAATATTCAGTTAGTTAAATTGGACTTTTAGTTGTACAACTAAATCTGCTTATTATCAGTAAATATGCTTTAAAAACTCCTCTGTACAACAATTTGTACTTAAGTTTGTTAAAATCTACTTTTAAGAGAAAGTTTAACCATTTTTATTACTAAAAATGCTGTATTTAACGTAAATTCAAATATTCCATCTCTCTCATAGGCTGATGATTCAACTTTTCTAAATAGTTTTTTGTTGGTTCACTGAATAACATCACTGTTAGTTATTAAATAGCGACAAATAATTTTAATTAGAAATAATTTATATATTATTTAAATATCTGTGTCCCAACCCAACCCCCAGATTGTGCTTAATAAAAGGTCTAGTTTATATATTTCATTAGTATGTCATTTAAGTTTTATATTTTTACTAAAATTATTTCTTTATATGCTTAAATGTTCTCTTGAATAAAGGTATTTATGAACTGTGAAAAGATAACATCGAGTACAGCTGAAATAAATTATTTGTATTTAGAAGCGAATTTAATTCAGAGCCTTAGGAAATGTTGTAACTTAGTTTGTTAGTTCAATTTTGACACATTCTGCATATATATTCAGGTTATTATTGTACTAATCGTTATTATTACAATTAACATCAACAATATTTAAAAAAATAATTATCATTTTTTTAACTGCTTTAAATAAAGCTTGTAAAAACAATTTAGCTGCATTTTTGCCTATATAGGATTTTAACGAAAATCATATATTTGATGGCAAATCGAAAAACAATACGTTAAATCTACTGAAAAGTCACCTAATTTTGATTTATATTGCAATCAAAATCCGATTATATGGCACTCAAACCATAATATAAAATAAACAAAAATTATTTTATAGGATCGCTTTAATCGAAAATAAATTTTGTCCAATTCAGTGTGTTGATTTTAATATAGATTTAATTTTTTTATTATTATTTTACATATATTATGTATAAGTTAAATAGAAAATAAAAATGTTTGTAAATTGTAAAAAGTCATAACTTCCTTCAATATAGACAAAATTTTAAAATTTTGAAATAACAAAACAAAATAAAAACAGTGATTAACACTGTAGTTTATTCATCGCTTAAATAATGCTTTGAGAGCAAGCAGAATACAAAAATGAGTGAGTACCTTATTTTCTTGTAATGAACTGTAATTTTGAAAACAATCGAGAAAGAACTATAAACCAATGTTCCTATAATTACGATTCTAAGGGAATAGTCCAAAAAAAGCATTAAACGATAAAAAAATTTGGGTGACACCACAAAAAAAAAAGAAGTAGTAGAGGAAGATAATGTATAAATATTAGAACACAGAACAATAATGGGTCTGTAAACCATACCGAATAATGGAAACTGCGATATTAGTAAACCTGAAAAAGTATACTGTAGAGAATATAAAAAGCAAGGAGAAATAAAAATACAATCATTTATTTAGGATATACAGGGTTTTAATAAAATACATATTAAAAGTGTTACATCCAATAAAAACTACTAAGGAATTTACGCGATAAGCGATATTTCGCACCTGAAAAGTAAAGTTGTTGCTCGACATTGATAGTAGATAGATTTAAATTGAATACAATATTAATCGATTTTTTTAACGAAAATAAAAATAATAATCTCAAAATTCACAACACTTTAACCATTCAAAATGCCGTTTTTCAATATTTGTAAATTGTGGCATTGTAAGAATCACAACTTAAAAAGTTAAAATCAATATTTTTTACGCTTTGGCAAAATAATATAATAATAATAATAATAATATCTTTATTGATCTTAAAAACATAGTTTTACTGCAAGGGCTTGAAAATAAATGAAAATTAATGAAAAAAGTGAAAAATTAAATTAAAGAAAAAAAAGAGATAAGAAATTATTCATTTATTATGAATGCTCTAAGCTTCAAAGTATTCCAGACAAAACTTTCAATTGTCTTAGCTGCATTTAATGTTGTATTATAAAGAGACAGAGAAAAGAAGTTTAAATCAGCAAGACAATCACTATTTTGCTTCTTCATAACATTATATATTGGACAATCAAACAATATATGAAAAATAGACTCATTCTTATTAGAATTACAACCTTATCCTTAGCTGTGGTATGGTGCGAGTAACCTGAATCGGCATATATAGGGTAAGATAATTTTTTGGTAATTTTTCAAAAGTGAATGTTTTAAAGAAACTTAAAAAGGAAGAACCTTGAGCCAGTACCACATCCTCTTGAACAAGCTTGTCATAAAACTTTGACAATGAAAGTTTTTTTTTATTCTTTAAAGATGTATAGGTCAAATTAGTTCAAATGTCGGTAGCACCAATAAGATCAAACTGTTTTTTTACTTATAAGGGCTCAAAAGTAACCAGTTAATGGCCATTTTAAATAATTTTAACTCTGCCAGTTTCTACGCTTTGGTAACAAGTCGATAACAATCTGAATCTTATCATCTGTTTATATTACACTAAATTCAGTACATTAATCCAGTTAAATTAAATACATTATATTAACTAACCTTTTTGAACATAAGAGTGGAGTGCGTCTGTTTTACTATTAGTTTTTAAAAATTATTGTTATATAGAAGAAAACAGAACTAAAGAAAAAGTTGTCGACTAAATATGTCTAATGCAGTAGAAAGGGGTATTTGAGAGAATTATGGCAGGAATATTTAATGCAAATTAAAAATTTAATAATTATAATAGTATACCCTTCAACCAATACTTGAAAAGATATAAAAAACGATTTATATAAATAATATTAACCAATACGATGCATCAGAATTATGGTATAAATTGGTATGGAACGAAAATGTATAATGGGATAATATGGCGGTGGAGTGATTATAAGTAATGGTGAATGATAAATTAACAATATGATTATATGGGAACAATGTTCATGAACAAATATCTAAAAAAACATGGACAGCACATATAAAAATGGAAAAAATAGATGGTTATAGAAAAATATAGGCTAAGATCACGAACTGGAAAGAACAAATATGAAAATAATTTAAAACAGTATTTAAAACGACACAATTTTAAAGAAACAAAAAGTTTACAAGCATTTTAAACTAAATTACTTAATATTTCAAATGGAACAAAAAATTTGTATTTGTCACAAGGCTTAGCTACTGCTAATGAAAATGTGATGAATCTTACATAAGTAAAGGGACACGATAACCATTTATATAAATGAAACTCAGTATACAGATAAGTTGAATTTACAAATTCAGCATAACATTTACCACACCAGAATCTACAGTTCCTCCAGCGATTATTAGAATCATCTAAAATGCATAATTGCAACATTAATAAAACATGACTCATTATGTACTTAGACAACTGGTAGCTAAAAAGTAAATAAGTTGCCTCTCAAGAAACATAGCCAAATTCTGTTTACTCATTCGTGTATATAAATTAATGAAAACTAAATCGATACTTAGGTATATAAACAAACAGGGATCTTTGTTAAAGGACAAAGCAATCGGACACATCCTGTCCTATATCTAATTAAAGACTCTTTGTCTTCAGTTACATTTTAGTCGGGGTCTTCCGGTCACCCACTAAAATTTTATTTCTGTATAAAAAAGTATCCAGCAGATTAGAATTAACTAACTTTTTAAGAACTAAAATATAATAGTTATATCCGAATTATTAATTTAATAATTTTATAATACTTTATTAACAAAATTAATAAGAAACTTTGTGCGTTTCAAGAAATGAAAAAGTATTTGTAATTGATTTTTCTTTCTTGGATCTGAGATATGGGTAGTGGAGAAAAAGTATAAAATGGAAGTTTTCACGGAAAAACGTGTCACATTGACCGGTAGTTCTGTACTCAAGGCGTCACCCCCACCTCGTGAAAAGCCCTTCGGTTGCCGCGCAGCCAGTCTTTCGGCAGCTTCAGCTGGAAAAGCACGTAATTTTCATGCGTTGTTTACGCTCGCGGAGTCACGTGTTTGTGAAAACTTCGACACTTCTACCGAATCCGTCTAATTGCTCAGTTCTTAAATGAAAAGTCGTTCAATTACGTTTATAGCATCAAGGTAGGGTTTCTATTTTATTCTTAATGTGTTTACCTTCATATTTCTTTAGTCTTTCTTTTCGGGATATTATAATGTGCGATATAATTTATGTAATCAGAAATAATGATCCATTGATTATAGGCATTTTTATGTAAGGTATCTTTTGTTTGATGAAGTATACATTACTTATCCATGAAATAATCGATATAAAGTATCTGGCTTTTCCAAGGATATATTTGAAGCATTTGATACATAAACTCTAATTATGGTAAAGTTTTTTGGAAAAATTTAACTTATCATTAAATATCCAAAGCAAATATTAATTATATACATTATGTTTTTATTATGAAGAAAGTAGGTAAACGTTTTTATTTTTATATTTTGGGTTTTTATATAAAGGCAAAACTGTTACAAATACTAAAAATAACGAAAATCTAATTTCAATATTAATAAATAAACGTATTAAGAGAAAAAATCTTAAATTCCAATTTTTAACACTTGTGCCTATCTTGTTTGATATCGACGATATGTATTATTATTGAAGTAAAGCATAACTAACTAATAGAAAAAAATTACATTTTCTTAAGTGGCATTCTCTATTCTGTAATATTTTTCAAAAACTAATCACTAATTAAACCCAAAAAAAACAGATGTGTTATAACTTGGTGTTAGCAAAGGTAATTAATTGGTCAGTCGACCCATATTTAAAGTTTGTTTACTGTAGTAAAATGAAAAGACAAAGTTTAAACCAAAAGAAGAGTAATTGTCGGGGTTGCGTAATTAATTAATTAGTACACTTGTGTAAGAACATGTATTGTTTATTACACACAAATAACTATCCAATTATAATGTACGGAAAACGACAACAGATTTGCAGTAAAATTTATACCACACGAATGGCTATAATTTAATGTTAGGAATTTAGAGAAAACAACATAAGGTAAAAGAAGACTCTTCGAAGTTTGTTTCCATTGTTAGGGAACATAGTTTCCATTATTAGGGAAGATACAATTTATAAAGCATAGTGTAAATATTTGACTACATACTCGAGTAAGCAATATGACAACAGTGCTTGCTTTTGCAGCAGTCGACGATTGAGAAATCCCCTCCAAGAATCACATTTTAAGCGAACACGCAAGGATACCATATCTTCTCGCTTAGAATAAACGCCGTTATTATTATCGATAAACATCACACCAGACTATAGAAAATCAATACTCAGCTGTCATAATTTTCAGAATGACTTGCGGCGTTTATTCTTCGCACGACAGATTTCCTATATAAAGCACAAAAGTTTACAAGTTGTATAATGTAACCAACCTCGCGGTGATGTAATTGCATTTTGTACGCAATCAAAGACTTATGATTTATACATTGTGGTTTTCCTGATAATGAAAATAATTAATAAAATTTCCAAAAGATTGGAATAACTATAAACAGTATTTTTTTAACTTTTTGCTGTTTACCCAATATTCCTAGTCTGTATATACACATACGATCTATTCTCTAGCATTTAATCGAAAAGGATTCACGTTTTTGAAATGTTCGTAAGAAATATGGTAGAAAAAATTAAATACTCAAAAATAAAATAAATTTTGACAAATTTGCCTGTATCGTAATTTACTATTATAAAATTATATACAGGTTGTTGATAATTGTCAATTTAAAATGTACACTATATAGTATCAACTTTATTTTACATACTGTATTTTGCAGCAACCATTTATTTCCCTCTTATAGAATTAAAACATTTTTCTCTTTTCTCTAAAAGATAATCATTAGGTTAACTAAAAATATGTTTGAAATCTTCCAAAAAAGTATTGACTAAATAACGTGTTTTTACCCAAAAAGTTTTACCTAAATAAGAAATAGATTCCTGCTATATTCACCAAACCAAAAAAAACTAAAACTAAAACCATCTCAAACTTTATTTAAGTGATTGTTTTTAAGTATTTATCCACATTTTAAAAACCTATAAATACAGTAAAAAAATTAGTTTTAATTTAAATATTTTTCACTTTGCACATAGTGCTTTAAAAATTAATTTCAAAATATTTAGGGTGGATATTTATTGGTGGACTACCCAGAATTTATTTGTAATTTATAATGCAGTTTATTGAAATTTAAGAAAAAATAGTGAAAAAAATATCTTCTGCCACATGTAACGTTTTCGTAGATAAATTCTGAAAAAACAAAAAAAATGTGTATCCTACTAACAATCATAAAACTACTTCAAATATTTTTAGGTTTAAATTTTATATATATTTTTATTTTAAGCATAAAAAAGATGACGAATGTGGTACTCGTTAATTAAAGCAAATTTTCATCTATAAATTACTTTTTACACCCACTCGCTCATTACTGTTAATTATACCAAAATGACACATTTCAATTTTCTAACATGAAATCCAGTTAATTTACAAATAATTGATTCATTATCAAAAACCTGTTAAAACACTTATTTCACACCCAAAATTTTTAGGAACATTAGGAAGATTAACATATGTATTATTGGTATTTTTATTATTTATTTTTTTATAAAAAACGCGAAATTTTATGATATGAAAAAATTAAAAAAGGCACATAGATGCGATACAAAAAGTAAATGATATTAAGCTCGTAAGGTAAAAGTAACACAGAAAGTATTTTATTTTCACTCATAAAATTTAATGTTCCGCGAGTGCGTCACTTCCTAAATCGAAACGAAACACATTCATGACAATGTAAGGGTTGCCTAGTACTTCAGTTTTTTTTTTATTAAAAGAAAAATAAAAGTTATGTATTTATAGATAAAAGTAAAATCTAGGCTCTCACAAATTCGCAAATTTTTGATTGTTTCATAATTTTGCAAAAAAAACTAAATCAATTTTTTTAAATTTGTGAGTCTAGAAGCCCGGATTTAACCTTAACTTCTATATGTATATTTTTTTGTATTCTAAAAATTTTTTTTAAAAAAATTTAGGGACTATATGGATTTGGAAATACGTGAGTATTTGGAAATAAAACTTTTTAAAAATCGTTCTGACCCATGATCGAATTTGTTTGTGTTCTAAGTTTTTTTGTTGTGAATTTCAGATATCAATGGCTCAAGATTACAAATTAAAAATTATTTAATTTGAATTTCCGTAAAAATTGGAAATGATAGATAAACGTGATAAGTGTCAAAAAATTAAAAATTCACCTTTTTTAAATTAATAAATATAAAAGCTATATTTATGGAACACTACTCTTTTGGACCAAAAAAATGTATGTACATAATCACTAAAAGATCTAAAATAAATGTCTTTCGCATAAAAATAAAAGTCGAAAGATAAATAGTAAAAAAAATGAGTAATGAAATCGAAAAAATAAAGGATAAAAAAGTTTAAGAAACTTAAATAAAAATAAAATACGAATAGGAAAAACTGAAGACGTTAAAACAATAATGTAGAACAAATGTGGAATATTAGCAGTACAAGAAATAAAATGGTAAAGAGAAAAATTGATAAAAAAAATTTATATTTATATAAAACCTATGGTCAATATTGAAGTTATTATAAGAGGAGAAGATATAGCAAAGTTAATAAACTCAATAAGGCTGGAATGGTATATACACATCAACTGAATCAAAGGAAGATGAATATCAATAAACTAAATAAATGAATACCAGTTTGGAACAGAAAAAGTGGAATTAAAAAATTCAGGCATTTATAGGATCAGCTACCATAAAAGTAGGAATAAGATGAAGGAAGGAGAAAAGAAATATGGGACGGAAGGTAATGGACATATAAGAAAAAAAAAGACAATATAAATAGTAAACTGACAAGAAAACAAAAAAAAACCACACCATTCATTTTGCGGTTACAATTACTACGCCCGGGAATGAAATATAAACTAGAGAGGTCTAAACCTCTCAAGGAAAACTTACTTCAGACTAACCTCAATATCTCCTGTCCAGTATGACTTATAATGTTCTAAGATATAATCCTAAGGTATTTACATACCAAGTTTGAAGCAAATCGGACCAGTGGAACGGCTGTGAGAGCTCTTACAGACAGACACACACACTAAAACACAGACACACTAACGGGATGATCTCAATAACTTAATTCTCTATTGCTCTGAAGTTAATACGTCATTGTTTCCGTATCTTGGTAAAATTTTTATGTATATGATATTCTCAACTGTCTTCAAGGCATACTATCTAAAAAATATATTTAACAATTTCAATGCGTTCTTACTAACTATAAATTCAGCTATAAATCAGCCAATTTTATAAATTATATACGAGATGAAAATCAATCTCAAATTTTCTTTGTTTTTAAATGGATCTGATGGTACTTGTATACTAGATAGAATTTATTACTAATTAACATAAATTTAGATTCTTAAATGAAACAACTTATATATTTTTACATATTTGTAATCAACAAACTAAAGTACATATTATGCAGTTGTTAAATATCACGTTCATTGACTTGGTTTTTAAATATTTATACATTTTTCAAATATATTTTTTTGTATTTATTATTTTTTTTGTAATTAAATGTAAATTTATAATCAAATAGACACCAGTTGTATATACATTGGAAAAGTAGTACCTTTTTGGTACTCCCAGTTAGACTATAAGTAATATCGACAAAGTCCTAGTCTGCTATATTAAAATAAAAAGAAAAAATTAAAAGATAAATAATAATCAAAATATTATTTAATAAGTACCAAATATGGTTTTTGTGTCCTAGAAACCAAATATTTAAAAATATATATTATGGAAAAATTTTCAGTGAAACAGGAACTCCATCTTGGATTTAAATTTAAGTATACATCTATTCTACAGGGTGTTTCGTGAGTGATTGGCCAAACTTTACCACATGGTAGAGCATGAAGTGGTTTCATATCGGCTATTTATTGTGTTCCCAAATATCTTTCGTTTAATATATACATGGTATTTTCGTTTATTTTCAAAAAAATTAATTAGCAAAATTTTTGCAATGGTTTCTCTGATTCGAACTTAATATGATATGTATATTATACTGTGCGTTATCTACCAAATTCTGTGTCGAAAAATCAAAATTTATTTTATCGTTGTGAAAACATTTTTTGGGACTAAATATAAAATTTTACCTTGTATATAAATTTTGCCATTTCTCCATATCGATTTACAAACTATAATAATAACGTAAATAAATCAAGCACTCAGTATTGTTGGCACATTTTTAGTAATTCTAGTTTTAATTCCTGAATTTTACGATTAACCGTTTTTAAATAACATTTACGTACGTATCTGCTTTAAAACCATATAAATATTCAAAAAAAAAAATTTTCACTTTTCATATTTTTACATCTAGCATGCATGCAATGAAGTAAGGGTTTGAGTGTTTAAGAAAATGCATTGAAATTGAAGGTGGATATTTCTTATTACTTCGTATTAAGTTCGTATTAGGAATTAAAACTAGAATTACTAAAACTGTACCAAAAACCCTAAGAGCTTGATTTGTTTAAGTTATTATAGTTTATAAATCCATATCGAAAATTGGCGAATTTATATAATTTTGTTCTTTACGGCACAGAATTTTTTAGATAAGCCACATTAAAATATACATACCACAATTGAAATTTTAAAAAATAAACGTAAATACCCTGTATCTATTAAACAAGAGATATTTGGGACATAATAATAGCCGATATGAATCCACTTTATGGTTCTCTACCATCTGGTAAAGTTTGGTCGGTCACTCGCGAAACACCCTGTATACTAAATTTTTTTAAGATTTATTTATAAACAAATAAGTTAAAGGAGTAGATCACATTTCGGTTCCACACGATATAGACCAGGTATCCTACAATTTTTTTAATGGACGATTACGCCAAAATCCTAACTTTTAAAAGAACATATTCTACTATATTCTAATATATGTTAAGTGCCAGTTCGGCCTTCGTTTTTACATAAAACCCATGAACTATTTAAACCTACATTCAGGAGTTAAAACCGACCAGTACCAATTTCTAGACCCAAACGAAATTCTACAATAATCGCCCACTAAAAGTAACCACGTGACTTGTATAAAGTTTTTTTTTGTCTGGTTGTATTTTTTAATTACTGCAGTGTTACACTTCACACATTTCAGTAGTCCGACAAATTTTCAATTTAAAGAATGAACTAGAATTTTTGTTGTCCCAAATCGGACATAATTTCGAAAACATAAGAAATTCAAAGATCCAGTTCGAGTATACTCTCTGTTTCTGATATGTACTAGTAGATGCAAACTGATAAAAATGTTATTTAAATAGATAATATGTTAAAATGACTTGTTAGGAAATGTATCTAACATTGTAACTTGAGGCGCTAGCAAGCTGGAAACTCTCTGGAATATAAATTATTTTTGATTGCAGCACAATCTTCGTATGTTACAGATCTACCATTTTGCTTTTACATAATTCCCCTTTGTTAATTTAAACAAATACCATGTAAGTTTTACTTATTAATTCTATTAAAAATAAATAGTTTAATAAGTAACCCTGTCACATAATATTTTTTATAGATATGAAGTTACATCGGCATTGACCATAAACAGTTGTTTAATTATTGGTATACACCAAATTTTTAAGTAAAATATCAAGTGATTTTAGACTGTTAAAAATTTGTAGAATACCTGGTATTCGTATAGATTTTACATCATTTTTATATCATACTTTTCTTCAATATCATTGAAAAAAGGAAATTATAAATCACTATAATTTATTGTTAAATATAGCGACCTATTTTTTATTCATAAAAGACGGTAAAATTCAAAACTTTTATCCTAATACAATTCTGCTTAGTTAGAACTTAATTTTTGTGAATTCGTTAAACTGATGTTGAAGTAGACGGATAAAAGATAAAAGAGAATCAAGTTAAAAAATTATCTGAAATTATTAGCTCTTTATTCATTAATTTTTAGAAGATTTTATAATTTGCTCATTTTATCAGACAGCTCAGATTGATAAACTTTTAAAAAAGTTAATTTGCCTTCAATTTAATACAATACTTTCTAATAATTAAATTATACTGTACAAGTTTTTTCTTGGTAAGGTTAATAAAAAATCACTTACATCTAAAAAAATGTATCTAGTGAGTATACTGAAATAATATTAAAACAGGAGAGTGTGCTTTATATGATAAACTATATTTTTCACTTATCATATTCAGAGTAACTCTAGAAGATAAGTTGTATAAACAATTTGTAGTTTACATTGGCATAGTCTCATTTTATGGACTAAATTTAAAAAGATTTATTTTTTATGAGATATAATTAAAATAAAAAGAATATAATTTCTGATTAAAATATTATGAATTAAAACACACTTATAAACAAATGTAAAATATGAACTAGGTAATTATAAAAGAACACTTAGAAATGCCTCTGATTCACTCCTAAAACAAAGAATAACTATAGCTGATACTCAGATAAATAACTATGTCTATTGACAGGTAAACATCAAACTTAACCTACATATTCGCATATATAGTGTTCGAGACAACACAAGTTGTCGAACGTGAGTTAAATGAGACTATCGGGTACATTTTGTGCTATTACCAATCGAGAGCTATTTGTCTTCGGTGACAGATGGCTATAAGTCTATTGGACTTTACTTAGAGTGTGTGTTCTAACCATTCGAATATGATAAATGTTGAAATTTGGAGAAGTTAAAACCTCGACATCATGATGGCATAAACAGGATGTTTTCGTTTATGAGACAGTTAACATTTAACAAATTTAATTATTAAGGGGATATTTCCAAAATGTAAATATCGAAATTCTGTCTAAGTACATGACAGACAACAAACATTTTGTGAAATAAAATATCAATGATAAAATTTATTTCGTCAGTGAATTTCAGGAGAGTTTACGGAATTGAACCGCTACTACATTTAGGGCAACGACAACGGGATAAAATCAAATCAAAAAAACAATTATTAAAATGCATTGGGCTTTGTTGCAAGTTAGTTATATACATAATATCTCATAAAGAATGGTAAATATTGTAACTACATATTTTTTAAATCAAAATAATAATATATAGACCAATGTTATTTAGTAATGAGATACACTGTGTTCAAGTTAAAAATAAAATGTACTTTTAAATTTAAATATTTACTAAATGTAAGATGCAATTTTATCAATTTGAGCCACATAATTATGAAAAGGAAATTTGCTTACTATTGCCAATAGCATACAGAGTATATTCCTGTAAAAATTCTATGAAGTATTTAGCGGTTGCGGTTATTTACATTTGGGTTCTAGCTGAAAGACTTTTAGTTTTGGCGAAAGCTCAAGCTCTGGAAATTCCGAAGAGGAATTGGTGGAAGATACAGATGACTCTATAAAAGATAATGACTTTTTACCGACACTCGAAAGAAAGTAATTAAAAGGAAGGAGGAGGATTGTGTAGTGAAAAAATCTGAAATTAATCATAACCAACAAGATATGAAAGAATATTTTTATTGCGTATTTCTTTTAATTTTTTTCGTACCTTTTGTAATATATTATTTTTGTTTTTTTACTTTGGTTCTATACCAATAATTTTTTATATTTGAACAAAATAATTATTATTTAAAAATAATATTAAACAAATTTCTAAATAAGGTTATTAAAAATTTATTAAACGAATTTTCGTTACTGAATTTTGCCTGTGTGTCTGTATTCCATCAAATTTAAATTTCTGATATCAGATTAATATTGAGTATAAATAACTAAACCAAAAAAAAAATAAAACAAAAAAGTTTTAAAATTTGTGATTTTTTTCTCTTAGTTGGGTGAAAAATAAAAATTCTGATTTAAACTTTGGATTAAACATAAGAAGAAAAACAAAAATTGTGACATTAAGACAAAAAATTATATTGGTTAAATTTTTTTTAATTTGTGATTTTTATTTTTGATTTGGGTAAAATTTGAAATTCTGAGACGACTAGACCAATGTGCAATACTTGCGAAGTGGCATAAAAACAATTACAATTACTCTAAAACTATTAACAATGAAAAATTAAAAATAAAATACAGCTTGCTTGAAATATAAATGAAAACTCTAATAAAATTTAAATCCAAAAGGTTGTCCATATAGGCCAGGGCCGAAGCGTTTGAATATGGCAAAAAGTGAAAAAAATCCGGAACAGCATGGACACAATTGGAAAATAAAGAAAATGTAGCAAAAATACTTACAGGCGATTTGTGGTAGGGAGGTGGAAGGGGGTAAAAGTTTAGGTGTGGAAAACAGTGTATCACGGCAAAACTACAACTTCTATAAAAAAAAGATAAATGAGAAAGATGTATGTAATAAAAAGGCCTAAAGTTTTTGTATTTACACTTTTTTCACATAACTTCAAAATATCCGCGAAAACTGGAAATACTCGATTTTTTGTTTTTAATTTTTGTCTCCCATAAAAAAAAATTTTTTTACGAAATTTGGTGAAAACTTACCTTCTTATATATAAAATACGGTGTAATTTTTTCTATTCAAAATATTTTTTTAACCCTTATTTTAATTTTAAACCGAAAATGTAACCTCATTTTCAATCGAAAATACCTATGTCAAAAAAGCTGCTTTTTAAAAAAAAGTCTTCGCGCTTTTTGTCCGTTGAAACATCTACTCCCTGATGAAAATCCAAAAAAAAAAATATGCAAATCCATGAAACATAGAGTTTGCAAAAAATATTAAAATATTTGGAATTTAAAGAGGATTTGATCCAAAAAATATGAGAGCTGAAATTTGATTTATTAAATTCTATTTACATTTATGGAATAGAATGAGGGGTATAAATAAATATTTTGATTTGAAAAAATTACAGCGGGACATAAGAAGGTAAGTTTTAAGAAAATTTTGTAAAAAAAAAAAAATAAGGGCGATAGTAATTAAAAACCAAAAAATCGGTTATTTCGATGTTTCGCGGATATTTTGAGGTTATATGAAAAAAGTTGTAGATCTTTTTATTACCTACAACTTTGCCATTTATCCTTTTCGATAGAGGTGTAGTTTTGCCGGGAATCGTAACAAACTGTTTTCCACCCCTAAAAGTTGACCCCTTCCACCACCCTTTTCTATCTTTTCCAATGAGTTTCATGCTGTTCTAAATATTTCAAATATGGTCCAAATTTACAAGAAATTAAGCACAAAGTCAGGTATCATAATTGTGCTTTATTTCTTGTCTAATATTTTTTTTAATTAACACTAGGCTAATTTTCTAAAAAATCAGTGGATTTTTTTTCCACTGGCATTTGGTCTTTCAAGCGTCTAGATAATATCTTAATTTTTTCAATTTTTTAAATTAACATTTAATTGTTATCACCAAAGCCGATAGCCGCGCAGAGCGTTATTTTCAATACGAAATTAAAATTAATAATAAGAGCTCCATTAGTTGGGGAACTTTTTTATTGGAAATTGCCTTCTCTTTAAGAATCTTGTTTTTTTATTTCTCAATTATTAAAAAAACTAAACCGCTTCTTTTCCATCTTAATTTGTTAATATCTTTTGTTTATATGCCCTTTAAAACTTTTGCACATTTTCTAGACGTCATTCCAAATCCCGCTACGAGCTCTCATTTATATCTTTACGAGTTTTTTAAAGAATTAAGAGGTTTTTCAACTTGTAAATACTTTTTAAACATATTCAGCCATACTCCGACACATTTTAAAATTTGTCAAAATACTTTGTATATATTTCGATTATTAATTTTCCATGTAATATATACCAACTATCTATAATGATATATTTTATTATATAAGAGGATCTTATTACAATACAAACAAGACACACCTTGGGAAATGTATATAATTTGATACATCATCTCTGTTTAACTATTTTTGAAAGCAAATGAGGCCACTTAAAATTTGTTTAATTTGCGATTAACCAAGAAGTAATAACATCTCATTGAATAATAATCGTGATAATTTGATTACAAACAGAATGCTTTGCAACAATATTTCAAAATATTTCCACCTATAAGTAATTCAATATTTACTATAATTTATTTTTATGTATAAATTGTAAAAGTGCAATCTTAGTTTAGGCTATTAGTGAACAAATATACATTTATAATTTAACTAAGGGTGTGTATCTATTTTATCTTTTATTAAATCAAAGGTGTCTAAAATGATCTGCACATATTGGAAAACCTAACATTTATGGTCTGTAGCTGCAACTAATTGCAGTAGAGCACGAAAACAAAAAGCTCTACATACCATGAATCACAATACAAGCTTTATTATATAACCAGGGGTGGCTTTAACAATGGACCGGATTCTATTGATCTTCAAGATGATTTTATTTGATTATTTAATAATGATAAAAGAGAAATTCATAATATATTTCGATATTTTTAAATATTAAACGCATTTAGCTTGTAAAGTGGGAAAGAAAAGTAGGAAAAAATAAGGGAAAAAATAATGGGTGAAAAAAGTGGGAAAACAAAGTTTGAATCATAAAAAAAATAGTAGAAAAGTAGGGAAAAAAGTGGGGGTTAAAAGGGGAAAAAAGTGGAAAAAAAGTTTGAAACATCAGTATTAATTAGTTAAATACTATTTCTTTGTTTACAAGTATTTAGTTTAACATTAAATTCGCGTTCTCACATCTATTTTTTAATAGGGTTAATATTACAATCAAATTTTGTACACAAACTGTCTCAGTATTTCGCTGGATAACATTAACCTGTTCCCTATACCAGTATCAAGGAGCTATGGGCTCGATGCGCAAAGCTGTGAAAATTTTCTTACTATGTAAGTAATTTCATGTAGTTTTGTTTTGGGCTACAGTAGAGCGTCTTAAGTATGAGTCAGGTAGTTGAGACAATTACCTTTACTTTATTTGCGTGCCAGATCTGATTAATTTCAATGTCTAGATCTATAAAAGTTCAAAAGTTCAGAAGTTCCTACTGATTACACAATTTTTAATACAAAATATCGTATGCTTGGTTGTGTCTGTGTAGATAGTTGGTTTTAGCTAAGTATGTACAATCGTTTGTTCATTTTGTATTATTCGTGACATATTCAGCATTTGTCAGAGCCAACTTACCTGTATTTAGTTATACACTTGTAGTAGTTATTGGTGTTAATAACTTTATAAATTTGAATCATGATACCTTCGGTCTCTGAAGCCACCTGCTGATTGCTCCGGGCCTTCCATGATGATGTCGATCATGTAGTTCCATTCGCGACAAATTTTCTGCATTTGAATATCCTAGATTGATATAAGGTCCCCAGAGCATCAGCTGCAAAATTTAGTGTTTTGATCAGCTACTGAATCTATTCATGTTAGAAGTTTAACGATAATCCTTCTTTTTTGCTTAGAAGTGTAGATCTATTTTGTAAAAATTGTCTTCTTTTAGAATCTTTGAATATCTTCTAAGTTGGTGATAGACCATTTAAGAATTCCAAATTCCAAGTATATAGATAAATACAGGTACCGAATATACGTGATAATAGCTTTAGTTAAATTTATGTCGTTTAGTTCGGATTTCATAGCGATTTCACTTATTATTATCGAACTTTGGACACTTATGATGAATAACAATCACTCATACCAGATAATAGTGTAACGACGAACGAGGCGGACCCTTTGTACACTAAACCTTGATGACTTATGAATAACGCACAAGAAATCCATCGATTATACGAGAAATCCATGAAGAATTCAGGAAACGGCGACGTGAACGTTCTAGATCAAGCGACATGAATATAAATAAATGAAAGTGATGGACAAGTGTTAGTTGAATTATGTATGTGGTATTATATTAATTATAAATAGTTATAATTCGACGGAGTGTTTAAATAAGGCGAACCCAAAGCACAAAAATATTGGAATAGTATATTTTTCAACAAGAAATCAAAATATTGTTTTTTTTTGTTGGGTGAAAACTTCACGAACTAAAAAAACGTATTTCATCCGGATACATGAGTAGAAAAAAGTATCAAAAAGGTTCAGCTAGAACGTTATACCTTTAAAAGATTTCATTCATTCAATCATTTTAATTTTCTATTTATTTTTAGGGATAAAATATGTCCTGAGACTCGGTTCTGAGGCACACCTGTTTTTATTTCCTTAAAATCGAAACTCAAAAGTTCAATATTCAATATAGTTTTTATTTCATAAATAAACCATTTTTTTAATACAAATTGTATTTTATATTTTAAAAATAAAATAAAATTTTTCTTAAAAATAGTGATTTAATTCCCAATTAATGCTTTTTAAGTTTAATTTTATATGGTAACTTACCTGAATTATGTATCATTATTATTGATCCGCCGATACCGATGTGTATCGAAAAACTTTACCGATAATCGGTATCGGCCAAATTTATCAATTTATATCGTCATATACAAGATGAATTATTTTAAATTATTTACCAATTAGATATAGCGATATCAGCAACTAAAATATCGGTATCGGCAAAAAAATCCGTATCGGCCGATCACTAATCATTATCATACTAATATAAACTAATTGTTCTTTTTTAGGCTTTCTTAGTTTACTTCTAACTACTGGAATAATAATAATAAAATATCTAAGATGGAGAACACATAATTTTGTTAATTTTAATAAGAAATAAAAATAATTTATGGTACGAAAAAACACCTTTTATAAAATTTTAAAATATGTATTGAAGAAGAGTGTTGTGATAAACCATTGATCCCTTTTAAAAGGCAAACAGGAATCATATAGAAATGTAAAATACAAATATGCTGCAAATAGAAGGCAGCAAAATGAAAAAGCGAAAGAGAAAAAGCGACAAAGAAAGTTGACAGTGCGTGACCATTTCGCCAACTTACAATATAAATCCAACTGCAATTTCATTTTTCATTGAAACTTAACCGACGGCTGCGACAGTTTTTTTGTGTTTGAATATTTGCTTTCCATAATAATGAAACGTTGTATACATGTATTGCCAAGAAAAAAGAACTGAAAGCTTTGTTATGTATTGGTATAAACCTTGCTACTAGAAGGAATTAATTGGATAAAAGATTAAGATACGTTAAAAATGAAAGCGTGGTATTAAGTTAATAATAGGTTTTTATACCAATGTAATTTTTGCCTATAAAGCAGAGGGGTGCAAAATCTTGCTAACATATTTAGATTTATTTTAGCTACTTATTAATATTATGTTCACCGCCGTCTCAAATTACGACTGCATTAATTCTAAATCTTAATTTTATAATTGTCAAAAGTGACCACACAAACATAAACTTTTTTGTTTTGTTTTATTATTCAGTGTTACTAACAGTCGTTAAACTACTTAAAATGTTTTTGATTTATATATTTTTTTTAATTTTAAGCAAAAAATAAATATAAAATGATAAAAAAATATTTTACTCATTTATTGTCAGATAATAGGACGTATTGTGAAATAATAATATACTTAAAAATTCAAGAGCACTTTCAGTTTAAATGGTTTTTTGTGTCCAATGGTAGAACCCACACAAATTAACGACCTGTACAGTTTTAAATATAAATGGATTCTGAGTTGCAGATTGACGTATCAATAAATAGGTAATTAGATCGCTAATTTTGTCCGTGTTCACTCAAGTTTGGTATTTTAGGCGGCTCTTTAAGAGTACTTAATATTTCCCCGGATATTACTAAAAGCATTTGCCACAAAATTTAAGTTAAGTTTATAGTATTTTAAGGCCACATTGTACTAGATATTTCTAGAAAAATACATGTTTATGAATATATGTAGTCCTAAAAAAAGGATTTGACACCGTTAGCTAAAATTATTTATAAAAAACAAATAATTATAAAGCACTAAAAAATATTTTTTTCAGCTTCAGCGTCATCTTAATTCGTAAAGTATAATAAACAGTTGATATATCCTTCTAAAGATACTCACAGTATAAACAGGTCACAGTTTACAGAATTAAAATTTTCTATTCTTGCCTAACATTAAGTTAATTAGGTTTGTAGCTAAATATTTTTGAACCATTTAATGTCTTCATTGGTTATCGAGTTACAAGGATATTCAAGAAATAAGGATCCCATCTGCATGGTAAATTAGGTTTATCGCTAATAATTGTCGGCAAAACATAGAGTCTCAAATTCAGAATGGCATATAATTTTATTTTATTAGTCTAATATAACAATATAATTTAATTGACACTATCAGTACTGGATTATTTTGAGCTTAACAAAGTTCTACAAATAGTATGTAACGTCATTATGAGGTAAAATGTAAAACTTAATTAAAACATCAATCGACTTACCTATGAAAACGATCGATATAAATTATCCTCAGCATCTCCGCCTTCTCTCATCTAAACCTCATACCTAATTTAGTTAGTTTACAACCCTTCCAATTAATGCGACATAATTTCACAAAAATCTATAATGAGATATTTAAAGCGAGTGCTAGGAATCCCCCAACATTTTATTTGTTGTAATCTAGTCAAAATTTGTATACATGAAAAATTATAAAAACACTAGGATGATTTTAGTCGATTTTTTGTTTATAAACTTGTGTGTATAAAATCAGGATATTTCAAATCTGACTTCAGATTTTTTTTTTAAGAAAAATTATTTCAATAAAGTGTCAGTTTTGATGTCTAACAAACCGTTGCCGAGAAAATGGTCGCCAAAGTTAAAAATATTGAAAAATCATCTTTTAAACGAGATATTGTGTAACAAATGTGTAACTCACGTGTACTTCATGTGTACTTATGGTGCTTTCGTTCTATCTAAATACCAATATTATTACGACTTGTTAGGTCAAGCAAACCTAAATGCGCGTGAATTATAATGATAATTATTGGCATAATTTAATTATACAAGTCATGTTATCAACAGTGATTGAAGTTCTATCCTATCATGAGTGAAGGCTATAAAGTTTTCCGTTGATAGAGGAAACAATACACCTTTTCACTGATTGTTTATTAGTTAAGTTAATTAGTTATTATCATTATGGCTGTAAATATAAATCGGTACTTTTTCTAACTAATTTAATGGCGAGGGTTAAAGGTTTATAGAGGTAAAAATAACATGAAAATAAATAAAACAAAATATTACACGGGGTAAAAACATATGATGTTTTTAATACTTTAGCCCGAAAAATCCATTTTAACAATAAACACGACAACTATACGCAACACGAAATTTATGGACATAACGCTATGAAGACATTTTAGTCCTTTAAACAGACGTAATCAGAATGACATTTTTCATTAGCTACTGAAAAACAATTGTGAAGAATAACAAAAGTGATCTGCAAAAAAATAAAAAAATAAAAATTACATATCATGTAATTGTGGTGCATGAATCCTTCAAGTATCGTAAGTAACCGTGATGATTTAAACAGTTCTATGGCTACGAGGACCTGTTTATGACAAAAAGTTTCGCTTTTGTCAAAAAAATTGTTTTTATTATACATTTTTATTTTAATTAAATTTTTTAGGGTTTTTCTTCCTATTTTTTTTAAACGTTTCCCATTTCTCCCCATTTTTTCCGTCACTTTTTTTTTTGTTTTTTCCAATTTTTTCTGATAGATTCTTTTCGATTTTATTTTTATTTGTTTTTTCGATTTTTTCTAATTTACTCGCGTTTTTCAATCTTCCCCGATATGATCTCTTTTTTTCCATTTGTTCCAGTTTTTTTCGGTTTTTACGGATTATTGCGGTTTTTTACGATTTTTCACGATTTTTTACGATTCTTTATGTTTTACGATTATTTAGCATTATTTATGAAATTTTACAACTTTCTACCAGTTTTTTACGATTTTTTCACGATTTTTTCACGATTTTTTTCCGATTTTTTACGATTTATTCTATTTTTTTAATATTTCAACCCCCTCAGGTTTAACTCCCGTAGGTCGATAAAAGAAAGTTTTATACAAATTAATTTTATAATAATAATTAGGATATGAGATATGTAAAGACCTGTTACAACATTTTCAAATACGGCGGATATGAATTTTTTCAATTTTCAACCCCTCCCCCAGTTCCAAGTTTTATGAGCTGTTTCGATATTTTTAATAATGGCGGAGGTATGAATTTTTTGAAATTTCAACCCCCTCCAGTTTCCTAACAGGTAGAATTTATTAATGACAATTTTGTCCATTTTCCAGAAATACCCGGAATTAAAGACTCAATAATACTTCACTGAAAGACAGACAGACAGACAGAAAGATATATAGATTCCAAAACAGAATTTTGTGCGGTATTTGCTAAATGTTTTATTTTAAAATTAAATTGTATGTGTAAAAAAATAAGCTAATCTACAAAAATTGACGATTTAATTGTTTAGATCTCATTTTTATTTTATTAATTCTTTTTTACTATCTAAGATTTTAAACTTAATTTTCTACCCAAAAAAACTTATTCCTTTATATTCCGTTTATGCCTACTGGCCAGAGTTGTTCAGAGTATTTCATAAATTCCTAAACATCTTATTTCTCTGAAATAAACTGCATTCGAGAAAACTCCTTTCAATATTTATTGAGTGCAAATAGAAGAAACCAGTTAATCGACAAACTTAATCTTGTTCAGCAAACTTTTAAAATAAGGATGAATAATTCGATACATAAAACAAGAATATGTATGAATAAATCCATGACTATATATTTCTACATTTAATTTTAAATGTTTAAAAGTGTCTTTTAATCGTAACAACAAATAGTTAAAATATACAGGGTGGGGTAGCACATACCGTACAAAATTTAGTGCCTAAATCATAGGAATTTAAAAAAAATCTTTATATGTAGGTCAATAAGAGCAACATTTTATAAATATTCAGGGTGGTTCAAAAAAGTTTGGCATATCAAAGTTATATATTTTTAAATGGAACACCGTATATTTTTATACATATTTAGATTCGTCCTGAGAAGCTGATTTCAAAAACCTTTTATATTATAAACTAAATATGTTTGAAGTTCTAGAAAATTGAAAATCGCATTCTTTCAACTTTAAGTGATTGTGAGTATAGACCTACATATGTATATGCATATAAAATTGCTATGGTTTAGGCACTATGTATGCCGTATGTGCTGCCCCACCCTGTATAATTACATGAAAATAAATGTAAAGCAAAATATTATTCACCAAGTTCATAAACAGGTAAAAATATTGTTCAAATATAGAAAGAGGAAATCATAACATAAAGTTTAATAATAAATAAATAGGAAATGAATATTTACACCGGAGACAAAATAATATAAAATAATTAGATCAGAGAGAAAGATTGACTATTGAAATTATAATATGTTAGAAATCTTTGACAGGTTTTATTGTAGATTCGTACATTAGAAACAAATAGCAATTCAGGGGGAATATTCACAATTTCCGTTAAGATATCGCTGCCATTCATTCAAGGCGTTCCACATTCAATACAATGTATTTAATATTTTCAACATCATACCAGAAGAGTTAAAATCTGATAGTCACTAGAAAAATATTTTAAACCCCTTAATTTGAAAATTGTATTAAAATGGTAACTGCAGTAGTTAAGAAGAAAAATTTTTATATTTTTTTTGGTAGGTTAGCTTCAGATATATTTGATAAGCCACAGATTTTTTGAAGAAAAATTTAGAATAAACACTTATAGAAAAAGTTAACACCGTCAAAGAATTAAAGCACGGAATAGAAAATATACAATGAAGGAATTAATAGGGATAGCAATAAATTGAGCATTGGTAAATTTTTCAAAATTATAAGTAGTCTATAACAGTAACGATATACTTCATTTTTACACAAAAGAATATGAAACGTTATGTATATTGGATAAATCGGTATATAAGTTTAAATTTTTGTACCTTTCTTAAAATATATCAATTCATTTCAGTGTGCACACCTGAATTCTTGCATAAAATTGGATTTTCTCCCAAATATACTACAAGTTGTATTGTCACCCTCGATTTTGCACATAATTTGAAATAAATATGCGACATGCTATATGGTTCTCACACATCAATAACAAACGAAATATGATATTTTCCTGAGAAGAATTTCTTAGAGATTCCCGTAATGCAACGGATATTGTTTCAAGTATTCACGTTTTACTTAGAACATTGTTCCAGACATTTCATCACAAAATTTGTAAGATATCAGATATCAAGCTTATATTTTGTGGTAATAAAAGAAGAGAAATTCTTGTTTAAAGAAAGTTTTTAAATCGTCCATGATATTTAAAAAAGAATTTGTATGAGCTTTATTATCTACTACTAACGCAATATTTTATAACAGTTAAGTTTTTGATTAGTCTTTAAGTGAAATTGGAAATTTGCAACCTTTAGTTTTCAACAGTGTTAAAGAATATAATCACCACTTATCAAAACTACACTTTTTTAATACTTTACGTATGTTTCGTACTATGTTAGCATCATCAGGAGTTGATGAAAATAAACTTCTAATGATGCTAACATTGTTAGCGAAACGTACGTAGAGTACTAAAAAAGTATAGTTTGGGTTAGTGGTTCTTTAATTTCAAGATAGTATATAGCAAGCATCTATTTGACTTTTGTCTCCATACTCTTCCTTTATCCGATAAATCCGGCGGTTTTAGCTAAGTCCTTGTACTCTTTTGTTTTGTGTTGAATGCTAACGACACATAGCGCATTCTGTACCACAAAGTCAGAATGTTGCTAAATAATTTGACTGATTTACCAATTTTTTTTTTGTCCAAAAATAATATGTTTATGAAGATTAAAAGAAATATCTTGGTTATCTTTAAATTAACTTAAATAAAAATAAAATAAAATATTTACTAGTCTGTATTAGCTATCCCAAGAAATCTATATTATCACGCGGTCAGTGTAGAGTGCATGTTGTACCATGTTAAAACGCATTCGCGCTTTAAGCATTCAAAGAGTCGCATCCGTTCATGCAGGAATTTAACAGCGTCGTATGATAACACATCTTTGCACGACTAAAGTCACGTTTAACACGATTAGCATTTGTCTGGCCAGTGAAGTATAAACCAATTATTTTAAATAAAACAATAATAGCTGATCAGATTGAAAATAATGTATACAATATGTACCTAATAACAATTAATACTCAAGAATATAACAGCAATCTAAAATTTGTTGGATGTTAAAGGAAAAGATTTAGCTATAATGTCATAAAGGTACTAGTTCGACCTCTTTCGCTGCATTAAAAAATATTTCGTCTAATCAGCAAGATTATGTTTCTGTCATATTATACACGACCCCGTTGTTATCCAAATTAGTACTATTAGTACTTAAATCCCCCTACTGTAATCTATTCCCAAACGACGTTGAACTTTAATAAAGCAAATTTGCTTGCATCGCACCAACAAGTGCAAACTAGAAACGGTTTGTCAGCTTGGTAATAACAGAATTTCCAAAAAAAGTATATTCCTGGCTGAAGTGATTTAAGTTAAAACTTTACCAAATATTTCTTAACCGTGGTAAAGAGCAAAATAACAGATATTCTTCTACACAGCTTAGATGCTGCTTGCAGACCAAAGTAGACCAAAACTGTTGAGATTATAAACAACAAGGAATTCAGCTAAAAGGCATATTCACACCTACAAAAACTGGGAAGTGGAAACGTGCCTATCCATGATAACCCTGCCATTACACAAAATTCCGCTACCTTACATATCCTCCCTATCTCTAGGCCACCCAGGGTCCAAGAACATACTTCCCAAGCTAAGTGGTTTAAAAACATAAAATTCACTATAAATTTACAATCGGGGAATTATCGATACTCGTAAAGACATTATAAAGGCACCAGACAAAGTTCTAAGTTTCAATAGCGTATATCTATAGTTTTCATAAATCTGGAAAATAATACTTGAATCTGGTTACCTAAGCTCTTTATTAGCATTTTACATCCAGGAATTATTCCACGCTTACTCAAACAAACAATACTATTAGCAATCCTAAAATATGGAAAAAATGGGAGGTCAGAGAGTTCTCGTTCCATTGTCCTTCTAAGTACTAGCTACAAACTATTGGATAGTCTTATACAGATTGCAAATCTTTATAATGTGCAAAGGAATGTCTCGAGTAAGCAAAATGACAACAGTTGCAGTGGCCGACGATTGAAAAATTCTTTCCAAAATCACATTTAAGCTAATACGTCCATGTTTCTAAACGGCATATCTTTACGCTACTATTATCGATAAACATCACACCACACCATAGAAAATCAATACTCAGCTGTCATAATTTTCAAAATGACTTGCGGCGTTTATTCTTCGCACTGTAGATTTCCTATGTAAAGTACAAAACTTTACAATCTGTATATAATAGGATAATTCAAATGATCATAGAAAGCACACCAGTAGAACAAACTGGATTTAAATCACTCACGACTTACATAATTTTTTTTGTGTAATGGGAAAGTCACTGTGTCACTAGAATAAACTCAATAGCAGTCTTCCTTAAGATTTAGCCTGCTCAGCTGCTCCATTTTTGAAATGCCCATAATGAGACGGGGGCAATAGTAAGCAAAAGCTAACATTGTTGTTGTTATTTTGTTTCTTTGAGGGTTTTATTTTTTTGGCGACTTTTTGTTTGTTTCAGAACTAGCGTATAGACTTTTGTTTTTTGCTTGCGTCTTTCCACTCCTCTGATAAAGTTACTATACTAAAGAAATTCATCATTATTATAATCTGATTTACACTAATCGACGAAACTGTGATTTGTTTTCTTTCTACTGACTTCTAGTTGTTTTATACTTCTTTCTTTTACCCTTGTTGCTCCTCGACTTCGATGTCTTTATGAGGATAAATTAAATCTTTTTTCTACTACCGTGTGTAAATTACTAACTTTACACATACTTTGACGTGCGTATAGTACAACTTTACGCACTAGAGCGTAAAATGAAATACTAGTGCGTAAAGTAAAATAAGTAAATTGCTTATTTTTAACTTAACATTCATCAAAAAAGTAGCACTTTACACACTTTTTTCATAAATAACTATTTAAGATTCTAAGATATTAAAATCTCTCGCCTTACTTTTGTTGGGTGTTGTGGTGGTTTGCAAGTCTTCAGATGTTCTTAATTTTGACAAAAAAATCTGGTAGGTCATTGTTCTTCATACTATTTATTTTGGAATTCGCATTTTATTATTTTTTCCGTCTTCCTCGGCCTTAGGTTTGCTTTTGCTATTACTTCAGGTGAACACTTTAAAGTTTCTATTACTACTTTCATTATAATACAGGCACTTTCGATATGTGTGTATCGTGAATACAGCGCAGCAGCGGGCCAGGGACGAAGCTTTCATGACTACTGACGTCACACGGTCTAGTCTCGGGCACAGGTCCGTTTTCCAGCTTCTCGCCGATTCTTGATTTTAAAATGCTTACAGCGGACGTAAATATTAATATTTTGCGCTCAATTTTTTCTTTGATCGTTTTTAAATAACAAAATCTCTCGATTTCAGTTAAAAAAAATATCGAACCTACCTATTATATTGAATGTTTTTATATTTTTGCTTAGCACTGTATCTTGCACGATTTGTATGGATTGTTGTCTAAAATTTTTTTTAATAATTAAACAGTTACTGCATGTTAAGAGTATATATTTACTTACAAAATTGCAGTAAAACTTTTAGTGATATTAGTATAATTTTCCTGTTTCTTATAATACAGTTAATTTTTTTATGTTCTACTTTTTTGTTCCATATATTTACCTAAAAAATATCCTTAACTATTGGTTTTTCTTGAGACACTCTCTATATTTCGTAAAACTGAAGTGCAATTTACTTAAACCATACTTTTTGTGTGTAAACAGGAACTATAAATCGTTTCAAATGACCAAATAAAAATAAAAAAGAAGAGAATTAAAATGGGAGACGAAACTCTTAAGCTCAGCTCTAATCACATTTCTTCAACACAAAAGGATCTATTATTTTATCTGTGTTTAATACTTCTTTTTAAGGCATTCCTGTCGACAACTAGCTATTTATACGTTTCCACTATTGGCTTTTGAAGCCTTACACCGTTTCACAACTAAACAAGGTGTCACAATTTAATTATACAGGGTCTTTAAGACTGGTTGTAGTATATACACGGTTATATAGATAAAATAAAATAATATTAACAGTAGCAGCAAAATTATTATGTAACTTTCATTTTTCTGTATTTTAAATAATATAGTTCTATCGAGTCATAATTTACAGTACTATAATTTTATAGACTGAGTGTTATTGAACACAATATAATAAATATAATATTATGGTTTTAGCACTTAACGACCCTGTTATTTTAAAGGATAATTAGATTTCAGTTTGTGTTATCTGTGCAGATGTATTTAAAAGGACGGCTCATTATTTCATTGAAGTGCACAGTGCCGAGTGTTCAACAACACGATTTACAATGGGTTGCAAATGGAAAGCAAAAAAACATTTGGCCTACTAAAAATAACTTTTTTTTATTGAAACGTAATAAAGAAATGCTGTAACGCATTTTTAAATAGTACTTCTACATATATGTTCTCATTATGGATGAATTATTGTAATTTATTGGTTTACTGGATCCACTTACGACATTTACTTTTTAATTATTTTTATTCGGAATATAAATTGATACAAGTATAAATTTAAACGTAAAAAGTATTTTCCTGACCATAAAATTAATAAGCAATTCAAAGTATTTATATCTTATTCAAAAGTACTAAATATTCTATGTACCGAAACTTATGAACGAATCCAGTAGCGAAATATACTATAATTTGCTTAATTAGTTGTGAAAAAATAAAGTTTATCGTTATTGCTGTTCAAAATAAAAATTTTTATTCCTCTTTAGTTTACATGGAACTTAGTCAGACAACTTTTGATATAGAATTCCCTGAAAAAAGAAAAATTCCGAAAAAATTGCCGCTAATTTGACGCTAATTAATTGTGAAAAAATTAAATTTGTGGCTTTTGTTCTTTAACATCAAATCTGTTGTTCATATGGAGCTTGGCAAGACGACTTTTAAGAGAATTCCCAGAAAAAAGAAAAGTGCGAAAAATTTGTTGCTCATTTGACGCTAATTAATTGTAAAAAAATGAGCTTTGTCGGTATTGTTGTTCAAAATAAAAACTGAATTTACATGGAACTTAGCGAAACAACTTTTGATACAATTCCGAAAAAGAAAGGAAACATGAAAAATTTGTCTCTAATTAACTGTGAAAAAAATAGAATTTTTCGCTATTATTGTTCAACATAAAAACTGTTGTTCATATGGAGCTTAGCGATACAACTTTTGATAGAATTCCCGAAAAAAAGAAGAAAATACGAAAAAAATTCCCCTAATTAGTAGAAGTAATTAGTAAAAAAATAAAATTTGTCGATATTGTTGTTCAATATAAAAACTGTTGTTCTGCTAAACTCATATGGAACTTAACGAAACAACCTTTGAATTCCCAAAAAAAAAGGAAATACGAATAATTTGCCGTTAATTTCTTGTGAAAAAATAAAATTTGCCGTTGTTGTTGTTCAATATAACAACTTTTGATAGAATTCCAGAGAAAAAAGGAAATGCAGAAAATTTTCCACTATTTTGTCGCTAATTAGTTGTAAAAAAATAAAATTTGTTGCTATTCTTATTCAACAAAGAATCATTTTTTTACTAAGTTGGCTTGTAATTAACCTGTTACTGAAAAATGGAAGCACCTCAAAAAAAATCATTTGTTTACATGAAACAAGATGGACAAATCGAGTGGCGAAAGACACCATAAATTGCAGTTGATTTTCCGATATTTAGTTGCGAAAAAATAAAATTTCCGAAAAGAAAGGACATGCGGAAAATTGACCGCTTTAATTAATTGTGAAAAAATAAAATTCGTCGCGATTGTTGTTAAACAAAAACAATATTTTATATGGAGATCGCGGAAAAAAGTTTGCTCATAATTGACTTCTAATTTGTGGTTGCTGGAACTTCTAAGAAATTTTCATGTAAAAAATAAAATACACCATGTTTCGGTAAATTCACATGATGTTAGCGGAACAACTTTTGACAGAATCCGGGAAGACCAACAAGACAAAGAACATAATTTGGCGCTTATTAACTGTGAAAAAATTTAATTGGTCGCTATTATTGTTCACCAAAAATAGTTGTTTTATGAATTTAACGAGATATCTTTGAATAGAGTCCATACTAACAGTTTTTATAATAACGACAAATATTAGTTTTTTACTACTAATTAGCAGCAAATATTCCGTATTTTCTTTTTTGTTCTAGGAATTATATCAGAAGTTGTTTGTTTTATTTTTTCACAACTAATTAACGGTAAATTATGGTATATTTCACTACTAGATTTTCCCAAATTTTAGTACATAACTATTATAGTAGTAGTAATATTAGTTAATACAAAAAATCCGGATTTTGTCTTTCAAATCACTAAGTGCAACCATCTTTAAGATTTAAAACAAAAATGATTATAACAAGCAAATCAGCTTTTTCGAGTTCTATATTTTGTCCTATATTTCTCAATACTAAAAATTATTAAACCTTACAAAATATAGATTCAAGCCGACTATTAGTTTATATTATTAAATAGTTATTATTATTAAGTATCTCGTAACCGAACTGATTTAAATACTTAAATTAAACTCCATATAATAGTAATATATTAATCAAACCCTATATTAAAAGCAATGTCATTGAAAATTATTTCATTATAATTTTCATTTCAGAGTATTAACGGATTATTTTGCAATTTAACTGAGCTATAACGGAAAACCGTATGTTGATTCAGACCAGGAAAACACTTTATTTGTAGTGAATAAAGGAAATGAATGCAGAAACCGAGAGATAATTTTAAATCGTCGCGTCGCAATGTGTCGGCGGCAGATGAAAACTTTTTAATAGAGAAAAATCATGAAAAGGCTAAATATTTTTTTTCATATAAGCATGGTATTTTCATTTTATTGCTACTAAAAAAATTAATTTTCTAGATTTTTTTTAACAATAATCATTAACCAAAATAATTAGGAACTGATAAAAAATTCATATTATTATTTACAAATGTCACACACAGTGTATCCACCACAGATAAAAGTAATAACATGATTAGGTACCAAATAGTTAGTGACATATTTTGTATTTGTAGAAGTTGACTTCTTTATCTTATTGTTGTTAATCTTAGATCCATCACTGTCTTAAATAAGAGTCCCAAAGCCGTTGGTCTCTAGAAAAATTTATTTATTACTTATTCATACTGACCCACCTTTCTTGTATAAGGAAATAACCATGTCGATTATATAATTTATAGAATGGTATATAATAATTATCAGTCAGTGACACTATCATCTGCTAATTAGATTTTTGGCCCTTAATTGCGAGTGCATATGGTTATCTGACTTATACAGATTATAAATCTTTGTACTGAGCATAGAGATGTCTCAAGTAAGTAAAATGACAACAGGGCAGCCATCGATGATCCAGAAATCCCGTGGAAATCTCCAACAATCACATTTAAGATAGTAGCGAACAAGCAAGGATGCCATATTTCTATAAGGCATGATTTCTCTGCACAGAGTAAACACAGGTAGTATTCTCGATAAACATGATACTACACCATAGAAAATCAATATTCCGGTGTCATAATTTTCAGAATGACTTATGGCGTCTGTTCTTCGCGCGACAGATTTCCCTATATAAAGCAGACATATTTACAAGCTTTATGTAAGTTCTTATAAATCGGTGCAAGACCATTCAAGAACAACAAAAGAATAGGTACCACATATAAAAACATCTATTCATATTTAACCTAATGACTGTTTAGTATTATGCACTTTTCCAAATTAAACTATATGTAAATATCCCAATAATGGTTATTAAATCACAGTTTTACAAGAAATAGTTCAGTATTTTGCGTCCGTTAAATTTTAAAGCAATCTCCTGTATTATTGAACATAGTAAATAGCGGATTCATCGCAAGACAAAATTTAGGTGAACTTGAAATATGTTTCTTCTGATAAGAATTTTGTCGGTGCTAAAAGATTGGTTGTTGGCATTAGCTGGAGTTTAGTACACCAGTAGTTTATTGTAAAAGTCATCGTACATTTATTACCCAGAAATTATTTTGATTTATTTTACTATTATTGTTATAATTTAGGTAAATGAGATTATTAAAATTAATATTTATTATAAGAGACACCTTATGTTTAATGTAATGGACAACAACAAATAAAAGTAGGTATTATTTAGGTAAAATAAGAAAAAAGAGGTATACTTAGTATTAGTCTAAATTTCAGACACTGTCATTGTTAAGGAAAAAAAAGATTAGGGGATGCTATTGATATTCAAATGATCCATAATATTAATAAAGGGATTAAAACTGCTGATATTTATTTAAATTACAACTAAATTTATGATTTTTGTTAAGAATTAAGTTTATAAGTTTAATGCAGGATTTTTTTAATCAAAGACTATAATGCAGGCTCAATATACATATACACAAAATAGTTTTAAAACATGACAATCATATAACAAACAGAATTTAGAATTACAAACATCTTATCTCTTTATACAATCAATCCTCATCATGAAGTTTTCTGGTTTGCCATCGTATGATCTTATAGGGCGCTCCTCTATGATGACTGATAGATTGGACGCCTCACACAATGAGTGATGCACGGCTTGTTCTTTTTCTATGCTCTTCATTTTTGGGTACATGCATTGCTAAGACTAAGTTTATCCTCCCATAGTGAGAGCGGTTACTGGCCGTAGCTGAGGATGTAAATTGTTAATTAAAAAACAGGACGCCATTACTTGAAAGTTGGTTGAATGTACTTGAAAGTTCGTTGAATGATTCCGTCGATCACTCTTAAAGTATTACTTTTTTTGTGTATCTTCAGCCAGACTGATGCACAGTATTCAGTTGCAGAGTAGATAAAGTCCATGGGTGCTGATAGTTTCCAGGATGTGCTTTATTGTGGGTGAAAATCGTAGTTTAGAATTTTATTCATTTCTATTCCTGTCTCTTTGTTGTCTTGGATGGAAACACCTAACTTTACTTTTGGTGGCCTTTTGTTGAAGCCTCCAACTCTGAGATTAGGCCTGCAGATAGGATTTTTTCCATGTGTTTAAGTAATTTGAACCTTATTGCGAATATCCAGTCATCACTATTCCCTAATTTTCAGAATAGTTTTTCTGGCATATCTAAGATGTACAGACTTCAGATACTACATTTTTTAATTTATTTGTGAACTGCTGTCAGGTTCCATAGCCACCTGGAAAGTTCTGTCGTACAACATATTAATCTGTCGCGATGATGTTTTGCATGTTATGAGGCCGAGAAACTTAAACAGCATATCTTCTGTAACTGTATAGTGTATCGTAGGCGGCCATTATATCAATAAATACGGCTGTGGTTTTGAGTTTCTTTTGGTACGTTGTAAATGATTGTACCTAATAGGAATGGTGCTTGTTCAGCCCATAGAGTAGTTTTCATTATTTGTAAGGAAGTGAGGTAGTCAGACTTTTGTATACCAGACACAGTTGATCAGGAATTTAGAATGAATGTTGTCAGGTCCTAGAACTTTTTCCTGCTTGACATCTTTAGAGAAATTTTAAATTCATTAACGGCCTAGAGTGCTCTGTGTCAGTAGCTTCGGAATTTGTTGCTTTTACTTATCATTTTACTTCCTTGACTTGTCTTTTGGTACTCTGGATGTCGCTACTATATTTAAGGCGACTTTATTTGGGCTGATAGTTGCCTCGTTTCTTTGTTTAGGAGTGCCACTACCTACGTTTCTTAATAATGTTTATCCTTGTGTACTTGAAGTCTAAAATTTCAAGTTTTCCGTTTAGTTGACTCTAGGCTATTGAGTAGCTTATCTGCTAGTACTTTGTCACCTGATTCAAGAAAGATTCGATATAGTCTTTCAGTCTCTGAGATCTATCCAGAGCATTTTATTATGGAGGTTTTGGGAGTTTTTATTACAACGCCCACGAATATCATGTATTTGACCGTAAGCACTTGTCTAGGTCTGATGAAAATATGATCCAGTCTGTCTTTTTCAAATTCCACAAGGGATAGAGCTCATTACAGGGATTTGTACTTCCAGTTCTACTTTCGCAGGTGGTTAAGGAAGACTTTACAAGAAACACGGGCTAGTCTCTATTATCAGTAAAGACAGAAGCTATTATTCCTATTCCACGCTGCTGATCCAAATGCCAGTCAGTCTTTAGCATCAATCATAAAGTTGAGATATTCATCTTTCATTCGTTCTACTAATATACTCCTGTTATTGTTACATTCTCGGTAGTTTCATGGTTCATGGTGGCTATTGCAGTCATCCATGTACACAAAGATGTCTCTGATATTCAGTACGGGTGCTGTCATTATCAGTTGATGAAAGGGGAAAGCTATTTACCATGGCTTTCTTAACTATTCGTATGCCCTGATGGTACGTGGGCTTAGCAGGCATGATCTTAACTAAAACAATTTGTAATAAGTAACGCTTAAACGGTGGTGCACCGTTTCGGGACTTCGGCCCATCTTTATGCTGTGAAGTATTGGCGCTGACGTATTTTTTTTTAATTTGCATTATAAAAAAGTTTATCCCTTGAGAACTTGATTTTTATGGATCGTTGTGGGGCGGGTACCGGAGTGACTTGTGCAATCCTGGCCAAACTTCTCAAATATATGTATACCACTATTATATATGATCTAACGTAATTTTTTTTTAATTTGCATTATAAAAAAGTTTATCCCTTGAAAACTTGATTTTTATGGATCGCTGTGGTACCTGAATGAATTGTGCGATACTGGCCAAATTTTTCACATACATGTAGGGGAATATTATACATGATGTGAATTAGAAAAGTTCTAAAAATTTGAATTGGAAAAAAAATTCCCATGCAAACCACTTTAATTTGTATGGCGGGTACCAGAAGGACCGATACGACCCTGCTCAAATTCAGTAGGGTTCTTCCTTGGACAAAACTAACTTGGTAAAGTGAAAACCGGAACTCGATCGGAGATTTGGTTCAAAAGTTACAATGTTTACATAAAGACAGACAGACATCCAGACGTCTGGACGAGATTTTTTTGCATTTTCGGACTCAGGGAGCTCGGAAACGTCGAGAAAAATGATAAAAAGTGGGGCTAAAGTTTTTTTTTCGTCATCACGAAACTAATACTGAGGCTTTTGAGCCTCAGTAACAAAACACTAGATGTTTAATAGTCAGGATAAGACCTCTCTATTTAATGGGGAGTAAGACTATAATAGTCCCAATAAATAATGACGAAGGGCTAAGTTGTAAGCGCAAACTTTCCTAAAGTAATATACATATATAAAGCGGTAAGAGTCTTGTTAAGCCCATTTATTAATAACCAACGAATTTAAAACATTTTTATGTACTAACCGGCAAACATTTTTGATAGTTTTATATACCAAAAGCACTTTACGATCACTTTAAACTTCTATTAAAAATATTACTGTTGTATGAAACCTTGAAAATTGTTTAGTCTAAACTGTAAATAGTTTTATACCAAATTATTAAGCCGGTAAAAGTAAAAAGTAAAAACTAATTATGTCATAGTTCATCGATGTTGATTGTTCATTGTTTTAGAGATAATAAATTCTTTAATCAATGATGAGTTATATATTTTTAATCCAGTCTTAATCAAAGTTTTAGTTTGTTTTAACCTAGTTTAAAACATATTTACGTCGATATTATAAATGTGCTTATACATACGTGAGGTAATAATGGTTTATTTTAATGGGGTACATAAGATTAAGAAGTTTATAAAATGGCAAATAAATATTAATTTTTTTAATGAATTATATCTATTAACACTTAATTACTTAATTCTAAAGTTAATGGTATCATAATATTTTATATTACATAAATGTTAATTTTAATGATTACAGTACAGGAAAAAAGACTTTACTTTACATATTAAGCTAAACTGAGGTCTACTATATTTTTTTAAAGTAACTCGTCTAGAAATGTCTTTATCGTCTCATCCGTAAATATTTCAACTCTGCTGTAAATATGTGTTTAACGGAAATAACATAAATTACCTACTATTAAAGTTCGCTGACGAAGTTTTATTTTAAAAATGTATTTACTTCTTTCGGATTTGGACTTGGACATTTAAAGTTCAGAAAACTTGGCATTTCAGTGCAAATTATTAACAGCTTTTTAGATGAGATCCATGGAATGAGGCGAGTGCGAAACTTAATGTATCAACAGAAGTCAATAAGAAACTGCTTTGAAGATGGAAGCGGTTAACAGTTTCTTATACTTTATATCCAATTATATAAAAGTTGATGGTGATATTTTTATTAAAATAATAAAAATAATTATATTGATTTAATATAACTAAAAAACATTTTTTGCACGGTTAAAATATTAATTATCTGATTTCGAAAAATTTGGAAAAAATAAGGAAACTAATAATAGTTCTCTTATGGATCTACGTACACTACACTTTATAGGGTATCAATATTTTAAAAAATAACTACTACTTCACTTTCTTCAATATAATCCATCTACAATCGTATCTTTAAATGTTATTGAATCTCCGTTAATCTACTTAAATAAATAAATAAAACTCATTGTCATGTTTCACAGCATATTTGAAAGAAGAAATGTTTAGGTGGCGACTAGTTTCGGCTTCATAGCCATCTTCAGGCCAAATATACTATGGTACATAAAATTGAGTTTTATTTTTTATTAAATAATTGACCACATTATTAAGTCAGTCTTGTAGTTTTAATATTATTTGCAATAAACTTTTTCATTCATCTCTTTCTTGTATACACCCTTCTTCAATTCGTGTTTTTTTTTCTGTAGCTTTATTATTTTTGATTGTCAGGTAAGTTTGTAAATAGCCAATAAAATCTCAATAATTTCTCCATATTTTTTCAAATATTTCTGATCAAATCCATCCATCTTTGTTATAACTAGCGACATGTGTTCTCGATCCAACCAGGTGAAACAATTAATTTGGATCGGGAAAATATCCTAAAATATTTTTCTTCTGCAGTAAAAGTTCGAAAAAATGATTCAACAGCCGCACCTGTTACAAAAACAAATAATTGATTAAGAGTGTGAAAGCCCGAATACGTGACCTCGTTAACAAAAATTACAGAGAAAACTTCGTGTTGATTTTATCGAGAGATTTTTCCTTCCATTAGAACTCTTTACTGAGTTCAATAATTTTCAAACTCTAACAATAATTAATATATGATTTTCAAGAAAAGTTTAATTTAAATATTTAATTTAAAGTTTTTCGCTTACTGGGACTTTTATATTATTTTAATAAGACATTTATAATAACGATTGTTATTGTTATACATTTCTTAATATATATAATAACGTTTCGCCTTTGTGAGAAAATAATATATATACTAAGAGTAATTTATCATCACATTCATCAGTATGTCACTTATACTGACAACTTAGTACGAATATCTTGTAGACCACAGAAACTACAATAAGCACATTCGAACACTGGAAAAGAAAGCAAGACAATTTGGTTTAGATTATTTCATTTATTATAAGTACATTAGGTATACAGAAATACAGAGTAATATTAAAACACTGAGTATTGTTCAAAATAACAATCAGTGTAGAAATGGAATATTAATTTCAAATAGTTAAAAGTTTAAATTATCACAAGGTGTAAGAATAATAAATAGTTTTGACTATTTTTAATCCAAAATTACCTAAAAACTATTTAAATATTTAACAGGAACCTGTTTTCATTAAAACATAATGTAAAAAACACTTTTATAGAAAAGTTAACTATGGCAAAATCTCAAATAGAAATATTTTCGGAATCTTTGCGGGCTTTATATGCCGACTGCAGCCGTACTTTACTTACCTTAACTTCCAAAACAGACTGGGTCGAACATCTTTTGATGGAATTGGGATGTACTTTTAAATCTGCAAGTGCGTTAGCCAAGCGTAAAACTTGACTGTTCAGATCAAACAAAATTTCTTTACGATGACTTGTCAAACGGAAAAGAAGAATCCTTGACACAAAATAAGTTTATGCAATGTTAAAGTGTCGATCCATGTGGTTTAAAAATGTATAAAGTTTTGAATAATTTTTAACTAATTAATAGTGTTAAATACATGATTAACCCCATCTGTATTATTCATCTAAGAATTATTAACCACTTTTAGCATAGAAGTACAATTTTGTGTCTCGTTTTAGTGTGTATTATCTTTTATTGTGTAAATTATATTATATAGTGTGTCTGCTTCAGTAGGCATCATATGGGAAACTTTTTTATTATTTGTTTTATGAAAAAAATGGTCTAAAACCTAAAATACAACTATCAGATATAATTTTTTTTATTTGTATACGAGGTTTGTCAAAAAATGTAATTTGTCAATGTACAATATGCAGACATGATATGACTATAAATTTATATCCACTTTGTTCCAAATAACTTTATTATAGTTTTTGCTATGTTGTAAAAATTCACATTTTTGACAAAACTAGTATACGACTGAAAAAATTTGATATTTGGTGATTGTATTTTAGGTTTTATGCAGAACTTTTTATACAGAATAAGATTTGGGTATAAAAATCAGTCGAGACCGTTCTTGATGCTTAGGCCGGTAAAAATTTTCACGGACCCTTTTCGACCTGAGAAAGTTCGTTACTGAGCAAAGGGCTAACTAGATGAGCGTATTTTGGGGTCTGAATTTGCATTCTATAGGGATTTCAGAAAAATAGTATTTATGTCGTTAATAAAGTGTAAAAAAATATTTTAACGAAATTTTATTATTGTTATTTTGTTTTTATACGCTTTCAAACAATCTAAATTTCGGTATTATGCGTATTTTCGAAGATTTTGATATCAGTTTTAATTTTTACTGTGATGCCTATAATTTTAATTAACAAAATTCACGCATTTACAATTTTGTATCATTCTCTGGAATGTTCTTTTAATGTATATTTTTATAAAAAAAAATTAAAACAAACAAAAAAATTTCAAAATTCGTCAAATATGTACCGATATAGAAACTGCACGGACCAGAGGTTGTCGATTTTTAAAGCTTGTTGTCCTCAAGGTTTACATATTGTCCTTGGTACATAAGTTACTATTTTTCCCATTAAAAATAGTTTATTATAAGTAATGAACAAATTATACAAACAATAATAAAAACATTAATTATTAGGCACAATGCCATTGTTTATTTAATCTATTACTTATTCATCCTCTTTGAATTTAGCAGTACGTATTGTTTCTTTTAGCAGTGTTGTTGTGAAGGAACTTTTGACTGCGCTGAAGTTGGTCACAAAATAGTGTCCAATGGTACTTCTTGACTCGTTTGATGGGTTCATCTTCATCGTGGTATATGTCATAAAATAGTAGATTCCAGTTGACTGCAGTAGTGACGTGCATTTCTAGTTCGAACCACTTCAATTGCGCTTAATTTCAATCTTGACTGAGATTTTCTGAAGAATAAATCCATTTCTGGTCATTTTTGGACCAATAAATATATTCAATAACAAACTCATTGCAGGCGAAAAATGTCATAGAACGGAATAGTGCCAGTTTTTGTCTATTTTTCAATAGTGATAGTGCCAGTCCAAATCTAAAAGTGCCCCCTCTGAACCAACGTTTGTACGCTAAAATATTCGAGAGAATACTGGAACATTTCAATTTTTATTTCATATGAAACACATTTTTACAATAAAATATTTACCATAATTTCAGCCCCTTTATCAGTGTAGCTGTCCGCTTGAAAATATTAAATGCAATATTTTTAAATTCTCTATTTAACAGTTTAAATAATTTTAAATTTGACTTCAATAAATTTAATATGTGGAATAAACTAAAATCAAAAAAAAAATACAAAAAATGTAAAATTAAATTTAAATTTGAATACCTAATTAAAAAAGCTTTCAAATGAACTATCAGTAGACTACTCTTATTATTTAACTTTGCGCAAGGGGTTAAAATTAGCGTAATTTTTTTATTGCAGAACCGTGTTTCATCAAAAATAAAAATCTACCTATCCGAGCATTTTCTCGAATATTTTATAACTGTATGAAAGGGTTGACATTTTTTGTATAACATCGATATGGTTTACTATTTAATTAAACAAAAGATTGAATTCGAAGCAAGCTATGAAATATAAAAAATTAAATTGTTTCAGATAAGGTAATCATATCTCGAAAAGAGTTCTTTTATGTCTGGCATAAAGAAATTAGATTAAGAGGGTAAAGCACCCGGAGCTACATTGGAAAATCTAAAACCCAGTGTTTAATTTTGGTGTTTTCATTATAAATTTATTTTAATTCTACTCTGTTTTGCACGTTTAGTCCTGGGAACTAAAACGCTTTTCTGTCGCCTGATTTTATTCTTTTTGTCGTATTTATAGCTGTTTCTTTAAGAGTTGGGCATTCAGTTTCATGGATTTTTTTTTCCTCATATGTCTACTATTTTTTTTCTGTCAGAGATTTGTTTTTTAATAATAAATATGAGAGCTAATTGTACATAGAAGTAGAATTATAAACTTGAACAAAAGTAGGTATATTGGTTTATAAAATATGTATATTAGTAAAAGGCAATGTAAGAAGTGATTAATCACTATAAAATCCAAATTGATATCCAATCAACCAATAATATCCATAACTTTAAATCCATTGTAAACACTTGTACAGTGAAATATGGGCGTCATCAAGGGACACGAGATAACATCTTTGTAATCCCAGTGAATGATGATTAGTAACTGGTTTAGAAGAGCAAAATTGCCAACTGTGTGGTGAATTCAAAAGGTTAGTTTAATCAGTGGTAATAACTTAAAATTATGTGAAATTCAAATTTTTAAATAATTATAAGAATTCTTACAAATAATATAGGTAGTTAAGTAACTAAAATAATTCCATTAAGACATTTGTTAAACAATATAACTAATTTTTTTGTTTTTGTTTAAATAATTCTTCGTTACAGCTTTATTGAAATTTTACCTACTACTAACGTTATTTATATCAATCAACTACGGTTTTTGATTCCTACTCTGAGAATCTTGTCATATAATTGACATCATTATTTTGTGTCTACAATATACATATTGCAGCTAGTGAAAAAACTTTTTTTAAGCTTCAACCATTTTAAAGAAAGGAAAAATATTTTATAAAAGTTCCCTTCTTTGTTGAAGAACAGGTCTAAAGGTACCACTGTACAAAATGTTATTTCAGGGTTTCAGGTATATTATACAATCGATTGGGTTGATCTGTTATTCTAGATTACAGTTTTCGTTTTGATAAAGTCCAAACAACTACAACTCCAAAATGTCAATAATAAATATAAAATTAAACACCCAACAATAAGGTTTAATTATCCACGCCTGGTGCTGAGCCAGAAATACCAAGAAAATTCTTACTATTACCTACTACACTATTTTGACCGCAACTGTTACAAATTCATTAATGAAAAAAAAATTCAAGTGATTTTAACAAGATTCAAAACCTACCTAGGACGAAAGTTTTGAAAAGAAATTCTCGTAAACAGCATGCCAAAATTGTTACTACAAAAGAATATCTTGTAGAAGAACGCCGATGGAAATAATTGTGAGAAAACAAGGAAAACCCAAAATGTGGAGGAAAAGAAAAAGAACGCAGTCCAGCTAAAAGGGAATACACAGAAAAAATCAAATAAAGAGAATCTGTTACATCCATTAAAATGATTGAAAGTTTCAGTGCTGAAGATCTTCAGGTAGTAGACAAAGATGTATTTTATAAAGAACGTAATGTGTACTATTTGGACAAAAAAGACCTGGATAAGTGTTGTCATATTCATGCGATTTGTTAAGATTTTTTTAGCAACAAACTCAATATTTAACATAATATTTTTACTTATGTTTTGGTTGTATTAACCAAACACAATACTTTCACTTTCTATATTTAGCATGTTTTAATGCAATAAAATAAAAAGATAGCATGACTTGAATAAATTTTCGTTTACCTTAAGAGAAATTTTCCTGCTTTAATTCATTTTAACTCCTAAGGCTGTTTGTTCACAAGTAAAATAACGATTCCATCGCAAGTTTCTTTTTTAAAAGCAGTTATCTCTTTTATTCAATCAGTTACAATGTGATCGAACACTCTGAAATCTTCTGTTGTTCCATTAATTTCCATTTTATAAACCGTCGCCGAAACTATAAAAGACATCCGAGTTTTACCATTTTCGATAACAATCAGTAATATGCATGAAATTGCGAGGTAAATGGATAGAGGTACGACACAATATTATTTTACGTTGTTTCGTATATGCTTGAAATAATAAAATCTTCTTTATCTTCATTTTACAAAGCAAAACACTAAAATGAATGACTTACCTTATACCTGTAAATACAGGGTGATTCACGACCGACGCCACAGAGTTTTATGGAAAGGCACATATTCGTTAACTTGTATTGAGGTGGTATTATGTAAGTCAATAAGGACTAAATTTTAAAAAATATTTTGAAATATACAAAAGTGTCATAACAAAGTTATGTTTTTACACCCTATATTTTTTTTAATTTTTAGATTCGTCCTGAAAAGCTGATTTCAAAAATCTATAACACCTATATTATAAAATGAATTTTTGAAGTTATAGACAATTGAAAATCGCATTTTTTCAACTCTAAATGATTTCTACGACCAAACAACGTAAAATCGGAAAAAAACCAAGTAGAACTCAAAAAGTTAAGATAGGGACATGTAAGCCGTTTTATCCGATTTTATGTTGGTTCCCCATAGCAATCTTTTAAAGTTGAAAAATTGTCTATAACTTCAAAACTATTAATTTTATAAGTGTAATAGTTTTTTGAAATCAGCTTCTCAGGACGAGTTTAAAAATGTAAAAAATATAAAGTGTTTCATTTAAAAAAAAATATGACCTTTATATGTTTCACTTTCCTGTATATTTATAAAATGTAGTCCGTATTGACTTACATAATACCACTGCAATAGAAGTTTACGAACATATTCCATTTCGCCATAAAACTCCGTGGCGTCGGTCGTGATTCACCCTGTACAACAGACAATTTTAAATGACATTTTGTACAATTTTGCAAAAATTCTCTATAAATATTAAAAATCACTGTACCGCCTAACTAGTCACTAAAATAGCGAAGGTAATATTCAATTATTATAAAATTGTTTATTTGGCAGAAATTTTTATTTAAATATTAATAATGGAAAATAAATCTAATTTAAACTTATTTGAGGGGAAAAATCAGCAATAAATCGTTATAAGTAAACAAATTGTCAGTTAATTTTCAGCTATGAAAGGCATGATTGCTGTTTTGCAACAATGACATTTTTTAAATGTCAAATTCAAACCAAAATGCTAATAAACTCATCTTATTATTTGGAAGTGTCACGGATATTACGGCTATATATTGTTTTTAATTAGATGCAAATTAATCTATGGTAAATTAAAAAATTATCATTTTTAAAATCATGATTTAATTTTCATGGTAAAGACTTTTATTAATTATAATAGAGTTAAGTGCCTTCCAACTTGGTGAGCATATTTAACCCATTTAAATTTTAATCAGTAGTTAAACGAGGAGACAAGAATTCGAATATTTCAGTTAGTCTATTCATTCTCTGGTCATTCATATTAAACAGACAATTCTCATCAATTCCCTGTCTGCCAAAAACAAACCGTTTTCGCAACATTTAATTTCCAGTTGTTCTGTCGTTTACGCTATTCACTCTATCCAAATACTTACACTCACTCTGCAACCCATCCTGATCCATCAACGGTCTACTTAAGGGTACATGCATCAGCTTTTTCCTCAAACAAATTGGTTTTGTTAAATGAATGGTTTAAATTCTAGAAATGGTCGTTTTTAAATGCGTACTTCAATTTTCTAATGTAATTTTATTAGACCAAGTAATTAATTTTATAATCCTATTTCATACAAAATAAAGAATGATTAGTTCTTGTTCTGATGAGACTAGGCTTAAAATATCATTTTAAAGGAATACTAAACATCTTATTTTTAGTTGAAGAATTAAATAAATGATGAAATAATTCGGTGAACCTTACCTCAGACAGTCACACAGGTAATTTTTTTAATCCACCACGAACTCAGATGGTCATTAGTTATCCATGAACTCAGATAGTCTTTATAATTACTGTATATAAAATGCCATATGCAGAAAATTTCATTTTTGTAAATTTTTAACAAAATTATCAAATATTTTTGGTAGTTGATTTAAGATTAAAAAAAGACGAACTTTATGATTTCAAATTAATTTTGTACCTTATACATTTTAGAAAGTCTTTAATTTGAAGTTGTCTATTTTGTAAGTGATAAATTTTGAATTTAATAAATGCGAAGTTATTTTGTTCAAGTTTTGATATTTTCCTACATTCATTATTTTCTAAAGAATTTAACATACATCAATTTGAATTATTTTTATACCATCGATATATTGAAATACATTTTGGTGAAAATTAGTGCAATAATTATTAAACTAGTAAAAGGAATAATCTCTGCCCGATTTTTCAAGACTACGTCAGCGGGGAAGAAAGTCCGATTCGAAAATATCGGAATTTTCCAATAGTTTTTTTTTGCAATTTTTTTTCAACGAGCCAGATGCGATATGGATATCAATCGACGCGTCAACACCTTAAAAGAAATCAGTATCGACAAATTTGCTTTCCTTATCGAGATATCTCGAATAGAAGTTTCACTTAGTAGGCGGGACCGGGATCCTCTGGCCCGAAATTGCTCATCTTCTGATAGAGCCTTTCTTTTTTGAATAAAAACCGATAGCCGAAAGAATTTTTCGGATCGGCCGTATAGTTCTGGAGTTATCGTGCGTACAGACATCAACACATCCACACAGGCAGACTTTTTTTTTCGCGGAAAATCAATTTTTTGTACGTTTCATGACATTTTAAGTCATTTGGAGCAAAAAAAAGGTGAAGTAGTAATTTATTATGAAAACTCTTACAAGCATTTTTAGTCATCTGCAAACTTATTGTATTTGCAGCCCAAATGTCTGGAGGAAATATTGCGACGTCTACCAAGTAGTCGCAAATCTGTTGTAATTTTGAATCGGCTGGCATGTCGGCACACAATTCGAAAACAAACATGTCTGCTACTGTCTGTGAATGTAAACAGAAGATCTTCTTCAACCATCTCTGTTGTTTTTATATTTCATGGAAAGACCCAAATTTTGTATTTTACGCCACCATGCTTAAGCCAAATGAAATCTCCATTAAATGATTTCCGATAATGGAAAAGTTTCTTTAATTGACTTGTGCAGCTAGCTCAAAATCGAAAACACTTTACTGTGGTCGAAAAGTCAGTCCGTTTTCTGAACTTAACCGCAAAATATGATGTAAAAGGCAGTCGTAAGTTTTTTGTGTCTTATTTGGCAAGAGACAAAAAAATAACGGAATGTTAATGTCGTTTTTATATATATGCACTGGGCAATCTGGACAAAAAATTTAGGACAATAATTGAATGTTCCATTCATAAGTTGGATAAGTGAATTAAATTAGTTTATGTTAAAAAAATTTTACCATTTACGAGCAAAACTAATTCGTCCTTCACCGTTTTAATCTCAATTGAGTAAAATTTGCATATCTTCTTGTGTTTGAGGTAGGCTTGAAAGTAGCTGAAGACGTGGGCGCCTAATAGAGCTCCTTCTGGATTGTGTATTGAGTAGTTCAGGAGAATTTTCTATTTGTTTATGAATAATTTTTGAAGGTTTAATAATGCTTTTTGTCAAATTAAATTTTAAAGCGTGCTAGCTTGTTTCCATTATCTTTCTTCGATGTTCTTGAACAAAATATGCCTTGAATATTTAAAATTGTTTTCGCAAACGATTTGCTTTGCCCCTCACTGGCTTATCACTTCTGTAAACGTCTTAGATCTATCACTTTCAAAATAATGAATTGAACTAAAAAAAATATACTATTACTTGGTACTTAAACCTTTATTAAAATTTATCTATTTAAAATCAGCAAAATGTTCCTTCATTGTTCATTTAGCCGGAACTGTATAATATTTACAGGTTATTATTGGATTATAGAAATTTGGGTTTCCTTTTGTGGGTTGTAGAAAAAATGTACTGTTCAATTTATGTGGATTTTTAAAGCCTTCTTCTTTATTTAAATTTTTTGATATTTTAGTCCTTACATGCGTAAGTGTATTACGCTTTAGATAGAATAGGAAATAAGGAAAAGATTAAAGAAACCAAAAAATAAAAGAGGATCACCTGTACAAAATATACTTTTTAAAATTTAACATAAAGATTACAGTCGCATATCGTCCCCATTTGCTTTTCACTTTAAACAACTTTTGTTAAAACCGTTTTCTTGTATATTCTTAAATAAAATCAGCATAATGAATTTTAATGATGTTCTGGGACAAAATTAAGCTTTCAAAAAAACTTTCTTCAAGATATATTAAAAAGTTTTAATAAATTACTTCTTTTTGCAGTTTATATTCGTTTATTTTTTATCGGTAATGAACTATATTTCTTAGTAGGTAATAAAAACATTTATTTCAAAACAAACCGATTTCAATATGGAACATAATGCTGTAAATTTTACAACGACCCTGTGAAAACCTGGAGGTTCACTTCAAAGTTTCATAAAACGCACTTATTACACAAGTTTATAGTAAGTAATGAAAATATATGACCTACATTCTGTTACGACCCCAATTATTGGGTAATTTAATTCCAAATTACGAAGTCGGTCCTAAATTCCCTCCGTTTGCATCTTTTGTGTCAGCAGTGCCAGTTCGGTTAAATCACAGGACAATCTGCTTTGTGTCGAGTTAAGCGTTTTTCTGGCATTGAATAAGAAATTATGATAAGGGGCTTGAAATATTCTGGAAATCACCGGCATCTGAGTATATATTTGTTGATATATTTTAGTTAAAAATTTAAGGTAATTTTCATCAATTGTACAGTGCAAAATCTATTATTTATTTTACAATTACAGTGGATTATGGATTAGATTTCACCCAGTGACAGATATTTTACGGGTTTTATTTTAAAATACCTGATAATATTTGAAATCAATTGAATTTATTTTATGTTATCCTGACTATTCTTATTCAAGCACTCTGTAGTTTTTATTATCGTTTTCTTCAAAACAATTCTATCGTGTTCCTCTATAATATGGATTTAGCAGCAGTTTTATCTTTCATAAATATAAATCCTACTCTTTTGTCGTGTTTTGTCGTTGACAGTTTTTAAATTCAAAAAGCTCGATGTTTTTGATGGTTTACTTCTGTGGCGTCTTTATATGATAAACTGACATTTCATGACACATTTTAGTATTACCAATTTCTTTAAAGCTTTCAAGTTTATTTTTGTTTTATCTAAAAGTTGACAGAAAAGTATTTATATCAAGATTTTCTATAAAATAACATACATATCTAGAAAATTATTTTTATAAAATAAAATTAAGTGAGCAAAATAATTAGTAATTATTTGGGATATAAATATTATTTATTTAAAACCTGATAAGAATTGCTTTTTATAAGTGAGGTGTTATCGGTGGAAGATTTAACCGAGAAGAAATAATGTACCAATATTTATAAAAAAGTTTGTTTAAAGTCACATTTGCTTTATGTTCGTTTTATATTCTAATTAAGTTCCTATTAGACATCTTAGAAAGAAATGAAATATAAAATAATTAGATAAATATAAGACACAATTAGCCATATGAAGTTGACACCAATTTTTTTATTGTTAATTGAACGCACTGTATATTTTTCAAATGAAACGCTCTATATTTCATACTCTTAATATAAATACACAATAAATTATATTAACAATTTGTTATACCTATACCCAAGGGTTTTTTACATATTTAGAATTGAAATTAAACTTTCCTAGGTAGCATATAATTTATTGTATACTATAAAAAATTTTAATTGGGAATTTGGAACCTTTGGTTTTCAATTTATTAAAAGAGCCATAAATTACGAACCATTCCGTATATTTTTTTTATATTTGGCACACGTTTTAAGCTTCAATTGAAAAATCGATTCTGATATTTATTGTTGAAGTAATCTAGGTATGGCTTCTCGAAGAAAAATTAACAAATTCTTGTACCCACAAAGCAACACATTTAAAATTCATGAAACACCCTGTATTTTGTGATATTTATTATTATTTTAAAATGGCCTACAATTTTACTTCGTTTTTTAAAAAAATACTTCTTTTAGTTCTAGAAAAATCGGTAGAGAGTTTCTGTTGACTAAAGACACCAATTTTCTCTTTTTCTTATTTCGGACCGAAAACTTTCGTATGGTTAAAATATATTACTTTGGGTATAATTTTATTCTCTAAGGTTTTAAAACTTTGAAGGAATTGCTATAGAAAAATCCTAAAAGCAAGCATTTGGTTGATTCTCACGCTCTTTTTATGGGTCAGAATTTAGCCGAGTTAGTGAGAGATCCAGGAAACAATATCAAACTTCTTAAAAATATTTGTTAAGTGGCTGGTGTACAGGACGTGGACCCAAGACACACAGTGAATTTTAAATTAGGAGTTGAAAACTTCTGCGCCAGCTGCAAACGACATGTCAGCCGCATTTCCAGTTTTATTTCCAGGTCCGGCGCGACAAAAACATAAATCTAGCAAAATGATTACTAGTAGACTAGGTAAAATTAACACTATTTTTGCTTAGTCGAAATATTTCTACTTTTAAATGCTTTTGGCTCATATCTCTTTACGTTTTATATAAAAGCATAAATTTAATACGGTTGTGTTCTTTAATATAAATTATATTAAAAAAATAATACATATCATAACTTTAAATTGCAACTAAGTTTTAAATATAACTACATGAACATTAATGAACGTTTTATCTACTTGCCGTGTATAGGTTGTGTCTCCCCAAAACTTTCCCGACGAGTATCCACGAATAATTTTTCAGATATTTAATGTTAAAGTTTCAAATTTTGACATTTTTTTATTTTCGACAGGTGACAGTTGAAGAAATAATTTTGACTGTTCTGAATAGAGCTTTTCAAGGGCTTTCCAATGACATATTGCAAGTCAAATTCTCTGACATATTGCATCTGTCATTTTTTGATAGTGACACTTTCGTTGGACAGATGTCGTACAAAAACTGATGGGTTCTTCCGACGGGTAACCCAAACCCATATACCAAATTTCAGTCGGATTATTAAACGTGTGGCCTTTATCGTGGAAGAATGCACACATACAGACAGACAGACAGACAGACATACTTCCATCTGGAAATGATCTTAATCATCTCAGGTGACCTCAAAATGGATATTTCGATCTTTATTTAGAAAAATTGTTTTAGCTCGTTCACAGTACTTTCCCGTCTCGGAGGTGGGTCATGAAAGTAAAAAATATGTGAGCGGCGCCCGCTGGTAAGCAGCAGGCAAATGAGACTTCTAAAAAATCATACATCTTATAATTCTCCAGTTTTCAAACTGGAAGTCGCAGAAACTTGGAAATCGCTTGGGCACATATTCAAGGTATGCTGAGTCCATTACCGTTGTCCGATTGACTTTATCTGTTTCTGAGTTATAGCGCAGACAGACAGACAGACGAACAGAGCCGTATCATAAGACTTTTTTTAGAAGTCTAAAATAATTCTTAAACTAGAATCATCTTATGAAAATTATTTATATTTTATATTAAAAAAGATGTTAAAATTTAGTACCGATTTTGTATGTACCATAGTAGAAAAAAAATCGAAGCTTAATTAGTAAATTCAATAAAAGACACTTTATTCTAGATTATAAATTATTCATAATTACTTCGGATAAATGTTTCTTCTTTGTATCTGGCTAAACTTTTATATCAAACCTTCTGTTATTTAATCTTTCCTGATTTTTCATGGTCGTCAACAATAAAATTTTCCAGTGGCAATAGGAATGAGCAGGTGATAAAGAATAAAGCACTAAAAAGATAATAAATTCGTAATGTAGGTGACGTACATTATAAAAATTTTATGAATGTCGGGTTAACATTATCAGCTGTCTTCTTTGAAAAATTCTAGCAATTCTTTTTAATACTAGGTATATATTGTTGTACTAAATGAGAACTTCTCCTCGGATTTTTGCTCGAAAATGTGGATTCAGAAAATAATTAGTTCCTAATGAATTCTCACTTTTGACCATATGAATAAGATTTTCTGTTATTAATATTAAAATTTTAGTGCAAGTTTAGTGACACATTGTCACTGATGAGTCCTTAAGGGATGAAACAGTTTTCTGGTATAAATGGTCGGAAGCATAATTTTTAAAATTCACACCTACAAGTTGGTTCCTAAATAATAAAAAATTGAACCAACAAAATTTTTAGTTAAAACAAAATCTCAAATTTTGAAGACGAAAAAAAAATTATATATTTAATTCTTCATGCATTTACTGAACTTTCTTCCAACTGCTCGTGTCTATTATACTATCTAATTTTTCTTAAGTTGCCTTTTCTTCTGTATATAGCCTTCCTGGACTAATTTTTTTTGTATGAATTACTTAGTTATTTTGAATTTTTTCCGTTTAACAGGCCCGCGCACCACGTGACTTTTGTGGTTGCTGGTTAGAGAATTACCCAACGAAAATGTGCTTGTATTCTAATAAATTGGGTGGAAAAATTGTTTGTTAAGTATTTTCCGGTTAATATTAAGTAATCCTACCCTCTAGTCCGATTTTTTCTGCGCAGAACAGGGTAGAACGCCATAAAACATAATTATTCGTTTTTGGTCGAGAACTCGCCTAATATAGCAACTTAAAATATGCGGATTTTTTCATGAGTTTTAAAATATTTATCAGAAGACCGTGTCTATGCTACGTTTTTCAAATTTATCTTTAGAAAAAAGTTGATAGTCGTACCGCTTTTACTACAAATAATTTAAAAAAAGTGCCACAGACGCGCTCTAAAGAATTAACTACAGAATCGATTGGTGAAGACCGCAGCTTCCTATCTTTAATATTAACGAAGCGAGCGTCCTAAAACGATTTCAGGTAAATGGAATTGGCGCCTCTATGTATGTATGTATTTAGTCCTAATTTATTCTTGATATTTTTTTAAGAACTCACAACTCCACCAGGTCTCTATATTGTAATAACTCCCTCCTAAATTGACTTCTTTATATATATAAAAAAACTTTTCTTGATATATATTTTTTTTTTTAATTTGCTGGTCTCTTTGATATATATTTTATTTTTTATACATAATAATCATCCACATAACTATTTAAATTACATTCCATTTCTAAATAGAAATTACCAAGTATTTCACAAATCTGATTGTCTCATTTATTTATTATTCTTCTTTTCATCTGTTTCTTCCCAAGAAAAAAAATTTTCTTAGTTGATTAATCTACAAAAAATTTCTTTTAATATAATTTCCCAAATTTAAATTTTTCTATTAAATAATAATTATAATAATAATTATGTAACAATAATAAGAATAAGATTCCTTCATACTCCACAATTGTTGATTTAGAATATCTTTTCATATTTTATATTATACCAATTAATTAAATTATATTTATAAAATTCAATAACTCGTAAAAAAATTATGATATCAAACCTGTTTTAACAATTAACTAAATTTAAAAACTCGTACAGAGTAGGTATTTCATTACAATATTTAATTTAAAGAAATATATAATTCAACTTAAATCGTATAAAATTTCTACTGTTTTTTTCTTGTTAACAAATTTATATGAATTTGGTAATTTTTATTGTAAAACGAAATAAATTTAAACAAATTCGGATTTATACAGGGTGATTCATTGGGAAACGGACATACGTTAACTATGGATGAGAGTCACCGAGGTGGATAACGCGCTCTATATAACCGAAATACAGGGTGTTCGAAAGACAAATTTTTATGGAATTTTCGCTAAATACGGACCTGTATTTACATCGTCTAGTGGTCTACATGCAAGCAAGTACGAACTTAATACATAAGCTTTAAAAATTTACTTCGTTAGGTTAAGCAAGTTTGACGATAACATAAAAAATTTAATATAAACTCTTCCTATTCGATTTTGTACCCCGAAAATTCTCAAATAAAATAAATTGACATTAAAATTTAAATAGTAAAATATATCGCAGAATTCAGTTTTGTGCTCTTTCCAAATATGGAAACGAATTTTAAAAACTCACATATACAGGGTGTTGTTTTGAGGGTGGAACAATTTGTGAAAATTTTGCCAAGCCTGACCTGGATATCGTTACATTTTAATACAGCCGTACATTCAACAAGATATGCAGGTCATATGTGCCAAGTGTCAAAAAAATCTACAGGGTGGTTCAAATGTTATGAGCACGGAAAGAAATGGGCAAAATGGAAAAAACACCCTGTATCTCTGTTATAAAGAGCGTGTTACCCACTGTATGAGGGTTTTTTAGAATCACCTCGGTGACCCCCATCCACAGTTAATGTATATCCGTTTCCCAATGAATCACCCTGTATTTACAGATTGCACATTTCTTCACATTAGAAGGTTGAACTAAACAAAATTTATTTTTTTTAAACAAACCTATTTTAATCCAATGCATTTATTTGGTTTAAGAAATCGTTTTTTTGAGTTCTTACATAAAAATAATCGTATATTGAAAAAATTTCCAAAAATTGATTTACATTTGTATAAATAGGCCTAACACGCTGTCATCTTGATAAAAAATGTGCCTCAATGTTTTATGTATTGTTGGGATCTTATACACGACTGGGGTCTATTGAACTTTGTAAGAACGTAAAGATTCCCTAGATATAATCTAAAGTCAATTTTAGATTCCCGCCGCAACAGAAACTGCAACTATATCCGTGTCCGTTATTCGTCTAAACTAATACCAACATTCCAGGTCACAAGGGTGGCATAACCATCGGCATCCACCTCACACTTTTTATTTCCGCTTCGACACATGTATTTTCCGAAATAGCACCCAGAAACGTTCGAATGCTCCACTCTTTCTACTCGTTACTCTTTCCACCACTCGCACTCTCCATGCCACTACCCAGCCTCCACGCTATGCCCATCAATCTTGTTTTCTGTCACGCACCATTTATCTCTGTATTTTTCCTCTGTCCTTGGCTTCACCTTTGCAACCGAATGTTTGTAACTTACGCTGAATTTCGAAACAGGTATGCCTTTGTTTGCACTTTAAACTCACCCCCTAGACTACGTCGCTTCCAAAAGAAATTGCTTTTTATGTTATCAATAAAAGTATTGTGTGGCAAGAATTTATTTTGTTTCTAGAATATATTTTCTTACAGAAAAAAAAAACTTAAGAGGATTAATTTTATTCTGGGAATAATATTTTAGTAGGGATTCATTTCAATAAAGTCAAAATATTTTGTTATGTTAAATACATACCTTAAAAATAAAATTCCAAGCTTATTTTAAATTTTCTATGCAAGTCTGCAGCTACTATAAACACAAACTTAAACTACAACATTTGCATGAAGGCGCCTCTTGCAAAGGAACAACGAGTTCAACTTATTTACTTTTCAAGATACAGAGTGTTAAAGTTACAAACATTTAAATTGTTGTATTTAATAACTGTAGCACTTATAAAGATATTAATTAAAAATTTTTTTGCATTTAAAATGACATATATTCATGTAATTTTATATTTAATGCTTGCCACATTCTAAAAACGGATTTTTTGAATCGAACAAAACTTGAGTTAAACAAATTTGTTGTTTAACATTACGCTTTGTTTGAACTTTCAAACATATATCTAGTTAAATAACAATTTATTTCAATTAAACAAAAATTTATTTCAATGTAACAACAATTGGTTTCATTTAAACATAGATTTGATTCATTTTAACAACGATTTGTTTCATTCAAACAATGCTTTGTTTTTGTTAAAAACTATTTGTTTGTTTCATTTAAACAAAAATTTACTAAAAACCACATTTTTTATACAAAAACATTATTAATTTTTTTTAAATAACTAATAACCGTTGAATGACCAAAAACATAACATTAAAAAATATAGAAAAATTTAAATAGTATAGGTAAGTAACAAATCAAAGTTAAAATATTTACATTCAATTTGCAAAGTTGCTATTTTTATATAAAAAAAAAATGTGCAATTCATTAAAAGCTTTTATATTTCTAAATGGTCTAGAAGAATTAAAAAAATGTGAAACTGCATTGTAAAGTTAATATTTAGAATTTATAAATATGCTCACAACTTTTGTAAATTTTAATACACTAACTGGTTAATGCGAGCATGTGCTTTTTGCTTTCATCAAAAGTTTGTGAACGTTAAATCTCTCCTTACTTCGACGAAAACTTCATATTGAGAACTTGATGTTGACCACTTAAATAAAATATTAAAGTTGTAAAAATAGTTTTAAAAGATCCGTCTACAACGACACTGACTGTATTAATAATTTATTGACGGTCGATCCTGAATTATTGGATTTAGAAGAAAGAGCCTTTAAAATACAAAAAAGTTTACTCTTCTTTTGTTTTATATTTCTACGGGTTCTTTTTACAATAAAATACCAGTTATAAGAATTGTTTAAGTGTATGTATACTAGATTATGTAATTCAAATAACTTATTTTATCTCTAGCATTTTTAATTAGATATTAAAACACTTATGTATTAAAATAAGCATTTAATATTATTTACTTTTTTCCACCTCTACTAATTGATACACATTTGTATCAGGAAGTCACTAGTCTTTTGTTTATGTACAGATCAGCCGCATGTGCGAATTCGGAAATCCGAAGTAATGATGTGTGAAATAAATGTGTTATTGCGTGAATGGGGATTCGAACCCTTATTTATATTTTTGATGGAAAATCTTTATGTTACAATAAAATTGATTGCAGTTAATTATTAGACAGAAAACATATTTCAATCCTTTTTGTTGTATTGCTTTTTTTTAAATTTGATTCTAAGAATATATGCTAAAGTGGATTTGTTTTTGGTTTTACGAATAATGTAATAATAATTATTTAGTAAAGATAAACAGATGAAGGTTTAGGTTTTTAAAAAAAATTTCATTATTGAAAGTTTATTTTTTATATGTACTGACAAATGGCTGAACAAGATAATTTTTTTTATAGACTTGAAGTTAATTTTCCCAAATTTCCCAACTAACAATTTATGTTTTTTATCTGTTGAAAGAACGTTTATAAAACACTTATTATAAAATATGATTTTGGGTGACAACATTTCTAAAACGTTTATAAAAGCAAAATACAGTTTATTTTATTAATATTAATTTATTAGTGCTGTGGTAGCTCCTGTAGAACAATTTTGTTAACTTTTATAGATTTAATAAAAAAATAATTTGGAACAATTACAAATTAGTTTTATAAAAAGTAAACAATGTGTTTAAATATATTTCAATATTTAGACTTTTATTGCCTAATAAAATTGTTTTGTAAAATACATGGAATATACAATAAAATTTGAAGCTCCCCAAAAATATTAAGTGTTAATAATTATAATAATTTAAAAAAATAAACAATAGTAAAATTTCGCATTTAGATCTTTTTGTAGTGTTTATTTAATAATTGTAATTGCTAGAACATCATATATCATTTTATATTGTTTTTTAAGTGTTGAATATTATAAAACATTCTTGAGCAGATCTACAACCGAGTAGAATGCGAATTTTGTAAAAAAAATATTTTTTGAAGAATCCCTATAAATTTTTTTTTATTAATGATCGGTTCAAATAAAAGAGCTCGTGCAGAACTGTAATAAAGTGATAATTAATTTTAGAGCAATTATTTAGTTGGGTTTAAATCAGTTAAAATTTTGTTATCGCAACTCTTTAAAAGTTCTTAAAATTCCGGTAATGGCTAATAGTAGGCTTTCAAAGAAGGTACTAAAGACTAACTACCCTTAAAAACCACTCATTACTTTTTTCCGAAATGGCAACTTCATTTTTTATTTTATTCGATGATAAATAATAGTATACATAAAATTTTATCTAATAATAAGATAATTTTGCGTGTTTTGTGTTAGACGCCATTATAAACTAATTTTATGATTCTCATCAAGATTGCCACTTAAGTTCCCCGAGTGTCATCTTTTTTTTCAGAAGCATCAACCTGTAATGCGAAAACATTGCCAGAACTTCCTATTTTCTTAAACTCGAGTATTTTTAGTTCAGAAAAGAAATTTGAATTGAATCTACAACTTATTTTAGTGTACTGCTATTCCAATTTTTTGGATGTAACTCGCATGACGCTGTAACTTAATTCTTTACTACAAATTTCAATTGATGATAGTTACTTTTAGTTACTAAACGTAAAAATATTCTTTTTATCAAGAAATTATTGAAATATTTTAAGGTTAGTTAGTATGGAAACTAAATTGTGATGTTTAGTTGTTAATTTTATTTTTAACGACAGTATCCTGTTTGTCCTTTTTTTGTTTCATGAAGTCATTCGAAAACAAAACTTTGGTGACTAATAAAACATCAATTGTTTTATATGGTGATCGATTTTCATAACTTCTGCTTAATGGATTGCTTTATATCGAGAACCAAACTCACATGTAAATCATTACTTTTGAATCGTCCGTAAACCTTTTCATATCAAATATTAATCTATTGTAGAGTGCAAGAAGTTTTTATTTGGAAATGATTGATGATAAATACTGAAAATGTAAATAATTATTCTGAAATTCAATTCTCCAATATTTTTTTAGTTATTTTTTGTTTCATACAGTACGTCAGTGATAAATAAAGACCAAATTATTTACAAATCAAATCTAAGTTATATTTTAGGTCAGTTAGTTTTGATATTTGTTCTTAAGCTAGAATCTTATTAGATAATTCATAGATATGGTTCGTGTCACGTCTAACTTACCAGAAAACGTTAATGCCTGCGCAGGTATTATGTATCCTTAATATCTGTGCAGGCATAAATTAGTCTTATATGTCTATACCGGCGCTAGAATATATGGACAAACCCAGATATGACTTCAGCCATTGTCTGTGAGTACACACCACAGTGTTTCAAGCACAGATATTCGAAATCGACCTATGTATAACAGAAAACCAAAGTAGGGGATACACAGGTAAAAACATCCTTATCTGCTCTGACAGCCAATCATCAATAAAAGCTTTTAACTTGTTAAGTAAAATCCAAAATTTTTTGGGAATGCTTAGAAAACCTCAAAAACCTAAGTGCCACTTATAAGAAGTGTGTGGGTAACGAAAAAGCAGATGCCCTTTCACGAGACGGATCGGCAACCAGATACACCGGCCCCGAACCGGTAATTGGTGTAACCAAAACTACGGTAAGAACTACAATTAACAAGTGGATGTATAAACAACACCTAACATACTGGCAGACACTTCTTAAGCTTAAACAAAGTAAGCTAATGGTAAAACAACCTTTACCAAAACTCACTGAATAAATCCTAAAATTCAACAGGAAATAAATCAGGCTAATAACAGGTTTTATAACTGGACATTTTAGCCTGAGAAAAGACCTTCACACAATGGAGATCTTCCAAGGAGATCCTATATGCAGATTGTGTGAAGAGGAAGATGAAACAGCCACCCACGTAATATTCGAATATGAGGCTATGCGCTGGTGAAGATATAGAGAGATAGCTAGAAGACCCTTCCTCCTATCTTGCCAGATGTGACATGATGAAGAGGCTCTTAAACCTTAAGAAGTTTAGTAATCTCTTCACAGACTGACAGATGAACAGGACAATACAATAAACCGATGGCTGCAGTATTGTGGCACTCAACCCTGCCTATTCATTTGCACCTAAACCAACCAACCAACCAATCAAGCCATTAATACTTGATAATTAACTAGCAGGACATAGAAATATATTACCTTTTATCTCGCCACACTAATATAAACCTTGTTATTCCACTATGTTTTGTACCCTAAAGTATTCCAGATTTTGCCGTTTATACTTTAGATAAAATTTTGGCTTTTATCCCTCTAGCAGTAATGATTTATCGAATTATTGACTTTATTGGTTTCATTTTTACATAAAAATTTTAATATTACTTGTCAAATCTAATTATTAAATGTAATTCATTAAGAAGTTGGACAGATGACTTAACAAAAGCAAACGAAATGCCATCAAAAATAAATCCAAAATGTCCCATTGTTTAAAAAGGGAAGACGAGCCATTGTCCTACTGAGCATTAAAGCCGAATAATTGTAGGTTGGTCGCTGTCGGGGTCGAAACTGTCCGGAGCCGCTAAAATGAAGCGAAAGAACAAAGCACAAATTGAAATAATTAAATTGTTTTAAAAGTTTTCCTCGTATTCTATTATTGTTAAATTAATTTTGAAAGAAAATTGCTAAGATTATGTGACAAATAAACTAATAAATTAACGAATTTTTTTACAATTTATATTTTATGGTTATAAGTATTCCAAGCTTTTATTTATATAAAGAATACTATAATTATTATTATTATTGTATTATATTTTGAAATTTTGACTTTTGGAAATAAAATTATTATTACTAAATTTCGATATTGAATACCATTTACTTACCTCAGTACCAATATCAAAAGTACGTCAATAAATTATTTAAGTTTATTCAGCTGAAAACACATGTAATAATAATTAAAAAATTTGATGTTTGTTAGTTTATAACTTATAAGAGTTATAAATAAATATCGTTTATTGGTAAAATATAAATGTCTCCTATATGTTGATTATCTTAAAATCTATAAAAAATTTCACAATATAAAAGGGTTGTAAAAGCATAAATAACACAAAATAAAAATCAAACAGGAATTAAAAGTACGGAAAATTCAAGATTGCTGCATCATGGAGCACTCAGAGCCGATTTTGAGTTTTTTGTTGCTATAAAAATAGCTGAATTTGCCACCTTTGGTAGCAATGCAGCCATTGTCCTCAAATAAAATGAAACAGATTATTACTATCGAGAATATGGAATAAAAGTACAATAACAACAAAATAAATGTTAACTCTCATGTATTGAAATTAAAACATAGTTAATCTTTAAAAAAAAATCTTCTAACCTCTGACTTCTTTATATGTCATTGAATTTGTTAAATCTGATTTATTGGTGAGAACGACTACATCATTCAATTTGCTCCGGGTCAATTTGCAGCGATAAAAAACTTCATTTCTCAGTACAGCTTGTACCTAATATACATAAAGGCAAAAAGCAACATAATTATTTGGATCAATACTCTGTTCAGCAACTTTATGAGCAATGTAAAATTCTTTCTTTTATTCACCTGGTCTAAGAAAATCAATAAATAATTCGATATCATTAGAATATGATGCTATTAATTTATCAGCGCTCTTTTTGCTGATTTCAAAGTTGCTGGAATTAGCTGTTTCTGATAAAACAGAAAATTTATCATGAAATTGTGCGCATCTTGCCGCTTGTGTAGTTTGATGATTAAACTATCAATTATCACCAGGAATGTACTGATCCTTGAAATTTCATATGACCAACCATCTTTACTCTCTGGATCCCTTTTTAATTATTGGTGTTTAAATTTAGATATAGTTTAAAAAATATTCATGATACAGGACGAAATATTTTTAAATCTAGCCCTTAACTCCCTGTAGGATCCAGGATCCAGACATATTTATAGCATTGTCGTAAGTCTTTGAACATATCTTCTCCTGTATGTCTTATGCTTGAAATTACCTTAATAAATCGCGAAAGCAATTATTATCGAGACGAATCATTCATTTCATTGGATGTAGGTTGCGAACTGCTATCATGGCTCGTGTGCACTTTATTGTCACATCGTCACCAGTGATGCCAATTTCCTCGTAGTTACTGTATTTACACGTATTTGTATAGTGTACGCGTAGAAAATGAGCATTTAATGAAATTATATTTCCTCACGTTTGCAAGAAGTTTGTGCAACTTCCATTGGCCATAAGCAAAAAAAACTAATCGACACATTTAATTTTGCTACACCCATGGCGCTTTCGCTCTGCCTACTCTACCTATTGCTAAATCCGCCCCTGGGAACACTTTATAAGTCTAGACCTAGTAAAATACGCCTGAGTGACGGATCACATATCAAGGCAGAATATAGATGAAGTTTCAAAAGAATAGTTTTGACTCTTCACATTATTTGTTTCTATGTAAGGTAGATAATACTAATGTGCTTTAAAGCTCGGTTTATAAAGGTAGGTATTTATTTTTCTCGGTGTAGAAACTATATTTTAAATATTTCTAACAGTATGAAAATATAATTTAAGACAACCTTCATACATTTTTTATTTTATAATTTGTGTATGTTTTCACTTGTTAATAAACTCTACAAGATAATCATTAAAAGTGATTTATTATTAAAACTCTAAATACAAGGAAATCTGTGTTGATAAATCCTACTTTTCGTATATTGACTCCAAAGAAAAAAACTTCATTAAGTATTTTAAATAGCGGGATAATCAGGTTTATATCTTGGAGAATTCTAACAACTTTAAATACATATTAGAAACACAAAATATTTTGATAAATAGCGCGCAAACAGAGGCAACTTGACAATGTTATGTCATAACTCGTTGGATAGAGCAGATGCGAAAGACTGTTTTAATATGTTAGGTATAATTTATTATGGAGATAGGAGGAAGTTTTCGGTATAATTTTTTGTAGTCATTTGTCAGAGAAAGCTAGATGGTGAAGGTTCAATCTCGGATTTTCATTTTTTTAATCGTTGTTTGGTATGAGTTTGTTGAAATCGATTTCGTTGTTTTATTATTTCATTTTCATCTCGAATGAACTTTTTTTGCGAGCTATGAATATATATTCTTGAATTATGGATTCCAACAGTTGTGTTCTTTTTCTTAGCTGTTCGGAATCATTTTATATTATAAGTTCAGCATACATTTTTTTAGAAATTATTTTAAAAATTATACTTATTAGTTCGGTTAGATTTCTTTTTTTAAGCTTTACTTTTTCTCCTTAGTTGTCGTCTGTTCTTATAGATCTTTAGTTCAAGTATATTTCTGTTTTCGTCTGCTTCGCTTTTTTCGTATATTTCTTCTTTTTTTTTCATGTTCCTTTTTATAAAGCTGGTATGTTCCATCCATACAAAGTCCAATTTTGTAGTCCCCGTACCAGCCTTTTTAAGAAAGCCTTTATCTAGAGAACGTCATTACTCTGACATGACCTTCCTAAAACCGTGTTTTCCCAGGGACTACAATATTGAGCTATTCAAGCTCTTTAAGCTGCTTAAAGGATTTTTATTTTGCCCAATTTTTTTAACTATGAAGTATATTCTTTTTCCATTTGCTTCATTTTTTACTTTATTCTTGATATTTTTTCCTACCTTCTATATATTATCTGGTTTTTAGTTTTAGGATATTTATTTGTATGGTTGTTCAGAATTCCGGTTCGTATCCTAATACTGATGTTATTAAAAAATTCTAATTTTTTATTCTTATTTAGATTAGTATTTTTTTGTATCCTAGGGGTATTAGTCCACCATGAGTATTAACATGCTAAAGTTTCGTGAGTAGCATGATTTTGACGAGACACCAACATTTTCTCTCTGAGAAAAATTTTGTTAGCGTTAACTAATAAACTACGCATTGGTTTAAATTTTTTAATATTTTTTATTTAAATCTTAAAAACGTTTATCTTACAAAATTGATGGTGACCGAAGCGCCCCTCACCTTCAACATGCATGTCCAAATAACGAGGTCTTAAAAATGATTGCTAATCTTCTAATTTTTATAAATGTTTTATGTATGACCGGGTGATAAAGTCCAGATTATAAATATGTTTAGTGGGCATAAAGTGCCACTTTACCTCCCGTGGATTACTATAGCGTCCTCGGGCAGTAAAGTAAATTTCTTTTTTTTTTCTTTTAAACGTTCTCTATTTATTATCATGGAAATATTTGGTACTATTAAGAAAATATGAACATTGATAATTTTTTTGGCGATTTTCATGATAGATTATTATACAGGGTGAGTTATAATAATAACCAGGTATAAAATTCATGTAACTTGAAACAACATTTATAACAACCTACTCACAAAAGTTGAAAAAAGGAAAATTAAACATGTTTATTAATAAACGATCATTAAAACGGTCGCGCATAAATATTTGTATATGTATTAATAAATGATCATTAAAACAGTCGTGCATAAAATTTTGTATGTATTTCTGGCGTAAACAGCGTTTATGAACCTTACGTGTTAATAGCTCGAACTCTTAATATTAAAATGAAATGGCCTAATTTTCCTTAAAATTCAATGGTCTGTTTTTCTATTTTTTTTTTGTTTTGGTTGTAGTAGTCGATAACTTCACGATATTGCTCAATGTTTTTTCAGCTTTTTATATTTTTAATATATTTTTAATTTATTTACTGTATTCTACATTTTATTTCATCTTCCGGATTATTTATTATTGTTTTTCTTTTGTCATTATAAATATATTATTGTCATAATTCATATTTCACTTCCAGTGAAATATGTGTAATATCTCTGTTTTTTTTATAGATTTCAAGTATTTACCTTCAATACTGAAAATTTCCCTTATGTTCCTGCACTATTTTTAATTTATATAAATCCTTATTCCCTTCCGTATATGTTTTTAACTCTTGACTTTTTTTATTTGGATTTATGTTTTTGCCTCAAATACTTCATAAAAATAATAATTACACCAAAATAAAGGCTTTACTGATATATAAACATATAATTTGTTTCGAGCTGTAATCCATAATAAAATGTGAACTATATATCATATATCAGGTATTAATATTTTTGGATGAATTAATTGTTACTGTTTATTTACAAATTATAAAATTTCTGTTGTTATTTGTCCATGAAAAATTTTTTTATAGTTTATTGCAGTATTTAATCATTTCTAAATTTTGAGTTAGATAAATATTTTTTTTAATAAATCATTTCGTTTTTTCTCCCTTTTGTTACCCATCGATTAACGAAACAAATGGAACTTTAAGTGATTCGTAGGTATTAAAAAGAAAACCTTTTCTCATCAAACAAAATTAGCCTGAAAATGTACAATTTTTCAGGAAATACAAACGAGCAAACAAAAATGTTTTGTTCGTAGTCTGTATACACAGGGACGGGAAAATACCATATTTGCCGAACGCTTAATTAAGCTGGCCTGCATTTGAAATACTCAAATCACAATGGAACTCTCGCCCGTTAACAAAACACGCCCAAGTTTAAAAGCAAACTAAGATTCGCCTTTATTCCACCAATACATGTTTCAAATCTAAATATTTGCTTTGTTTCCAATATTTTTAATATCTTTATAGCAAATTTGCCCTTGTTCTTTTTAAATTATACGTAAACTATTTTCTATTTCCACATTACTCATGGAAATATATTATTTTACAGCTTTTACAGTTTTGAAATTAAGTATTTAATCCCTGAACAAATTTATTTTTATTATTTTATAGGAAAATGTCCATGTCACAATTGTTATCAGTTAACTTATTAGTGTAGCTTGGACTTTCTTGTTTGTAACCTAATTATTATTCGATTCAGACGAATAACAGGTCTGGTTTCTTAGTTATAACCTGATGATTGGTCCAGCTTTAGCCAATCTGACTAAACAGGTGTAGCGTGCCCACTCCAAAAGGTATGAGCTACAGAAAATTTATAAAAAAATATGATATAAAAAAAACTAATTTTAAAATTAAAGCAGAACAACCATTATCAAATTAATTATTTAGAGACAATACTAATTTCTTTACAAAATACAGAACAACGAAGCCAGTGTTGAAACACAAAATATAAAAAACCACTAGTATCATATTAAACAGAATTGTTTAAAAATTAAAATTGAAAAAGAAAATTATAAGTAAAAATTATAATAGTATTTAAACAAATACAAGAATTTAGTGAATTCTTAAAAATTTCAAAGACTTACCAATCAATATGTGATATGCGATATTTAACAGCATGCAAATATTTAATTTTAGTCAAGATTTTTTTAAGGAAAAGAGGCACATAGTCGATGATATAAATTGGATAGCTTCAATTTATTTCATCGGTTATGAGTTATCTCGATATAGAGGTGGGAACAAACAAAATGAATAATATAAAATATTGGTTGGAACCGACCGGGAATAAAACCGTTACATGATATGTTTAAAAATGACCACCTTTATAAATTATTCCAGAGGTATCATATATAAATTAGCTTTCACCAATTCATTAAATAATACTTCAATAACTTTAAGAAACATGCCATTTTTAGGATTCCATTTTTTTATGAAAACAGTTGTTCTTTTTGTGGACGACTTTTCGAAGTAAATGATGACATTTGTAAATCCTAAAGGCAGTTTCTTAAATAAAACTATAACGCTCCTTCCTTAAACAAAATGCATACTCACAATGCATTTTTTAGATATTTCCACGTTTATTAAAATTGTAAAATAATTTCGGGGAATCGCTTGACAAGTACTGAACTTTGGTTTTTCTTGTATTTTTAGTTGAATTCCTTTATATCGGGTAATTGTGAATCGCACTGAAAAGTAATTTCTAAAAAAAAATATATTCATGAATGGGTTGTTCGTTTGATGCAGATCTATCTGCATATATCGTATCTGATATTTGCTCAAAAAGGAGATGAAGATATAACAACGATTGATAATATTCTTCTTCGTGATGCAAATGAACAAGTCTATTATGTATTAAACGACCTCTTTTTTTCCTGATTATGGAAAAAATAGCTATTAGAAAATTCCCAAAAATTCCCAAGTGATATTAGCACTTATACCTTCTAATTACAGTGTTCTCGCATGGTTCATAAAAAGGTCCATTGGTTATTCTTTTTTTTAAGAATAAATATTAAATTAAGCTTTAAAAAAATTAAACGATGTTTCAAGTGTATAATTTTTTTTCTAGAAAAAACGTAAATAATGTAGATACTGCAACATCCGAGTTAAAAAATAAATATTTATCTATAAAATTTACAGCGAGCCGTAAAATTTATTAAATTCCTCTACTTGCCTTCACTATTTATGAAATTTATTTTTCTCTGACATTTTCAGATTTTTCAAGCCGAACTCTGAGCAATTTATTGCATCGTGTAAAAAAAGAGTAAACGGTATTCGGGTACAACATAAATCGAATACATTTAGAAGTTACGTTTCGCTACATTTTGACTTGCTAAGTCCTTTTCCCAAAATAAACATTTAAATATATAGAAATACCATTTGGTGTTTTCATAGCTCGAGTAATGTAAATTTGAAATTTGCGTTAAAAAGCAAACTATATTTTTATTGACGCTTCCATGACGCAGAACGTCTGATTTTAGTTGGGTAAAATATAAGGAAATAACATAATGATTTTATAGTGGTTTTTATAAAAATAAAACTAATTTCAAGAATTCATTTATTAACATGTGATTTTGGCGTTAACAAATACTATCGCGAACAATATTGGACAAACAAAACCAAAATTATGCATATATCGGTCTCGGTGTAGATGATAGTAGTTATGTTTTCGGGGATTTTCTACACACATAGCTAAATGGTGCTAACAATCATCAGTAAGTGTGATGGAAAGTAATAATAATAGTATTAGTATTATTATTATTAATATTGGAGTTTTTGTCACTTCTTAATTATTTGGTGTTACCAGATCAGATCAAATATCTAGATAGGTATTATATTTGTCAAGAAATTGGTTTCGTGAAATTTAAGATATAATATAAACAAATCATGCATTGCATTCTGGTAGTATTGGGAAGATTAAGTCTGGCGAAATCAAACCAGATTACAAATTACCTTTAGCACTTGGAATATGAAGAATGTCTCAAGATAACTGGCGTAAAGATAGTCAGATATTTTTACCACCTCTGAGCATATTCATAGAAGAGGTGGCACTAAACACTGCCTTCAAATTGAAAACTCTAACTCTCTGGAATACAAATAAAAGGACGTTACTAAAAGACGCGTTAAAGACGATACCTACTCTGAATTATTTTAGTGACTGCTGATACGATGAAAATTCAGGTAATGCAGATCAGTTAGCCAGACTGTGAACAAGAAAATATCTAGTAGGATCAGAAGCTGTTCTGCTCAAGATATATGGTCTAACTACCAATAAACATGCGTTAGCCTGAAGTCAATTTAGTAAACTCAAAGAAAAAACAAAATTTTGTTTTCAACTATCCAAGTACAAACTGTATCTGTTGCTAGGTATGTGCTATAAATCAATTAAAGGTATTAAAGACGACCAGAATTCTCAGCTAAATTAATACACTGAGATAGCTAGTTAAAGAATTTAAAAAGGGCGGGAAGACAAGTCCAAACAGGCGATTAAGTGCATGTGGTCAAATTTCCTTTTCAAACCAAAGTCGATTTATTTTATTCAGGTTCTAGAGAAAAATATTAACTTAGGTATTAAAATTGATAACGTCTTTAATGATACGTTAAGAGTTGAGTTAAGTAAATTAAAAGAAGGATATATGAAAGTTTTCAAAATTTCATTCGTGGGAAATAGAATACAAAATACTACAAGTACAAAGTATACAGTTATGTCTAAGAGAAATACTGAAACAGCATTTAGAGAAAAACGGTATTTATCTACCCTAAAGGCTTTAGCATCTAAAAAGATTTGGTCTGGAACTATCTACAAACCCTAAATGTTCTGGCTAACCCAAATAAGGTCCTTCTCAATATTACTCTGATTGACTAGATGGACTCTGCGAAATTCCAGTGATTTAAAACTAGAAGTTTGCCGGATCAAAAAAAGCAGTCAAATCGTTAAAAAAATCACTTATTTTTGCAGCTAAATAGAACTCAAATAAGGCATGTGATGGGCCTAATAACTGGACAGTACCACCTAAGGAACACCTACATAAAATAAGCATTATCAAGATGAACCAATCTGTAAATTATGATATGAGAAAGAGGAAACTGTCCCTCATGGTAGGGTACAATATCGCCCTCAGACAGCCGTTCCGAGATAAAATCTGGTAGAGAGACTACTAAGAAAATAAACCTTTTCACTTTGTAAAAACGATGTAATTGATGCAACAAAATAAGTCTTTTTTGAGGCTACAACCTCAGTTAGATACATCGAACAAATCAAACACTCAATGGTGTTCCTGAGAGAATAGTACTAGGACCCTTTTCTCGAATCAAATATATTAAATTGGTTTGTGGTGCCTTCAATCTTAGAAAGCCCCACGATATAAAGAGATCTAAATTGGTATGTTCTATTAACACCAACAAAAAAAAATATAACCAATTTTTTATATATTTCAAATTTTTGAAAAGAAAACTCAATCTCAGGGTAAGTTCAATTTAAATCTTTCAATTAAAAAAAATATACAAACAAAAAAAAAAGAGATATTTATATTCAAATTCAGTTTTGTACTATAATTTTTTTTTACTTAATTTTGACAAAAAAAATTGCAGATCTGTAATTTCCTTTTGTTTACAAACAAAATAACGACCAAAATCTTAATTAAAAAAAATTAAAAATAACTTATCTTATTCCAAAATCTTGTTCTGTTTCTTCTTTATAAACTTTGAGTTTCTAATAAATCCTAAAATTTAATATTTTTCTATTTCGTCTCCTTGTCGTACTCAAACCTCCACAGCGTGCTCCCTTTTCTGACTACTTCCTCTTACTCCTCCATTTAAACCATTAAATATTCATTCCTATCCATCTATTCTCATTATATTTTAGATTCCATACTTTATCAATTACTTTCTTATTTTATATGATTTCTCCTCTTTATACTTTTTTGTATGTAATGTTTTTAAATTTTTTTATATGTAGTGACCATTTAATTTTTTTTTCAGTTCTTTCTTTCAAATTCTATTTATTTAACAAAAGAAAAATCCACCTACTTAATTTTTAATCTCCAAAACAAAACAAAAAAAATCTATACTTAAAATGTCATGCATACACGCCTTATTTTTTTTTTATCCTTATTTTCATTCCTGTCATACTTACATATGACAATTACTTATCACCTTCCATTTTTATTCAACCATACAATAGATAAACATCACCAGAACTATGCATAAGAACAAACCATTTTAATATATATTGTAATGAATTTATATTTCAATTTGAGGTGGGGTGAGTTCTATAAAAAAAAATAATAAACCTTAAAAAATTATCAAAATACGAAATATATTATATTATATTTTTCCGATTCCTCTTCTTTTTTTTCTTTTGCTTTTAAACCGGGATAAAAGTCTTCTACAGTACTAATTTTCTTTAATATCAAATAACCATCTTTTATTCTATTTATTGCTTCTTTTATATATTGAAATTTTGCCCAGTATTTTTTCACCTTAAATTTCTTCTTTAGTGACTTATTTTTTTTTTATTTTTACCTTTTTATTTTTTTTAATTATTTGAATTTATAAAATAATAATCCTCTGATTATTGGTATATTATTGGTATATAATTTTCAATTTTATTTTTTTTACAGCATTCAAAATCTTTTTTTATATATAAAACATAATGACAATATATAAAATATTTATCTGACGTCTGTTTATTATTTTTCTTCATCTGTTTTTTTTTCCCAATTAATTTTTTTTTACTAGATTAATTAAAAAAAAATTAATCTTGCTCTTAACATTATTACTTTAATTATTTTTTTATCATTTCCAAATTTTTTTATTGTTTTCATAATAAATATCAAATAATGATGTGCCAAAAAAATAAAAATAAGACTCTTTATATTCCACAATTGTTGATTTATAATAAATTATATACCAATTATAATTGGTATAATTACCATTAATAAATTCTTTAAAAATCAAACCTTTTTTTAACAATAAACTTTGTTTATAAAATTCAAAACTCATAAAATTTATTTCATTACAATATATAAAAATTCTAAATCTAATAAGGTTTTGGTCAAATTTCACAATGAGAATTCTAAAATAGGGCTAAAATTTTATTACCTTTATCAAGGCAATATGTTGAGGACTAGTGTGTAAATTTGTATAGTATTACAAAAATCCAATAACATTCCCGTGAAAAAAATTAAAATTACCTGTATACCTATACTGAATAGATTTTACAAAAACATTTTGTGTCAGTCAATTGGCAATGATACACTGATCATCAACTGATGCTTAACTATCATCATCCAACTCCTGATGATGCTACCGTAGCGAAACGTATATCGAGTATTTAAAAAAATATAGTTATTAGTGGTGACGAGAATCTTCAGCAAGAAAATATAAATTCAACATTAAAGTCCAGTATATCCAGTATTAATTCGTTTTTGATAAATATTATTATAATTATTTTATTCTTTTTTTAATATATCTTGGAGGATACATTCCATTAAAAGTCAAAATTAGGATAAAAAGCTGTTTTTTGAAATTTCCTAAACTGAATGGAGTACAATGGAACTCGTCCGCCAGGATCCAATCACTTTAGAAAATGTACTTTTCTTTCAGTTTGCAATAACTTCACATAAAGCCATTTTTCAAGAAAATAAACTAAACAATAAAACTGTACTGTACATAAAAATAAAAGTTAGAAATTCTATAATAAATACTTGATGTAAGCCTTTTTAACTCAATGAATTTTCGATAATGACGCAAACGCTGTAATTGAAAAAGCGTCTATTGCCTATAGAGAATACGCAAATTTATAAATTGATGAGTCAACGAAATTACTTAAACATTTTATTTTTTTTACGTTTAAAATCGTCTAAAAAAGAACAATACAGATGGCAGCTGCAATTAATAAAAATATACAATAAAAATACTTGCATGTGGAATATCAGAATTTAACAATAAAGTTAAATCTACGATTTATACTTTTATTTTGCTGTTCAATACATAATAATTCACGACATTTGTTACTTGGTTGGTAATGTTAAAATTGAAGATAATTTATATATAATTCCTTTGCAATTAATTTGGAACTTGCAGATTCTTTATTCATGCATATAGGCACTCATTAATGGATGAAAGCAATCAAATTTCAAATAAAATACTAAACTTACAGATACATATGCTTAGGTTTTTTCAATGTCTCTTTTTTCAAAATTCTTGGCTGTAGCCGAGACTTTAGGAAAAAGGTCTGTGCAAAAAGCTCGATTTAAAAAAAATGAAAATATAATGGCAAATATTAAGGAACAACTTTTGATTTTTTTTACAAATCATTAAAATTACTATAAGTATCTAATTAGCGTTATATGAATTAAACTTGAAAACTTAAAAAATTATTAATTTCTTCTAAATACTTCATTGAATTCGGTAACCGAAAATGATTTATATATAAATTATTTTCAGAATTTTTCAAATCTATTAAGTACCGGTAAAATATGCATGATGAGGTGAACTGATTTGTTTGAGGATACGGAAAAAACAATTCGATTATGTTAAAATATAAGTGTTCGCATGCCAAATCAAAACCCATTCAAGAAACGACGATCAATATGTGAGAAACTCATAAAATAAGCAAAAATTTCTTTTACGGAAGTTATAATAATTAAATTTAAATATTGATGTGTTGAATTTAAATTCTATTTTAACCGGTGGATGATATTCATCAACTTTGACAAAAAGGAAGAAATTATTCAGACACAATGGGAATTAATATCTAAGCGATAAATTTTGTTTAGAATTAATGTTTTTAAAACATGCGATTTTCTGAATCACTATGTTGTAGTCGAAACTGAGTTTTATTTTTGGTTTTAAAATCCTGGCGAAGGAACATAACAATCAATTAAATTGATGTTTTTGACAAATAATACCAAAGTACTCGTTTTAAAACCATCTTATTTTATAAACTAAATAAAGTAGTATGGCCACTGTTCTCCAAGCAAAGTTTATAATAAGCATCTTTAAAATAGTTGTTTAGTACCAGTCACCAAAATTGTATTCAATTAATTAAGAAAATATCTCTGGTAGGAAAAACTCTGGTAGGAAAAACATTATTTAACACAGAATTGTGACAGATAGTGGGTTAAATAAAAAACAATAAAAGAAACGAAAAGAAAATTTATTCAGAACTTTAGTGGAAGCAGAAATGATGAACTTCCAAGAGAATTTAAATAAAAAATAAATATTCAAAAGCTATAACCATTATGTCTGAACCAAAGTTCACAAGAGCGGTTGATTAAATTTTCAAATATTTATTCATACCTCATATCCATTCCAACCGCCAACTTTCAATTTTCTCGCTTTCAATTTTCTCACTATATAATGTCTGTTAAACGTAAAAGAAAACTTTTAGTTATCGATATAATTCAATTGTTTATTAGATGATCTACAGGATATAATAAATAAAAGAAAAAAGCTAAGTTAATTATTTTATAAATAATAAAAAAAGTCATACTACATTTTTTTGTATCCATTGAATAATTTATCACATTTGAGCTATGGATAATCTATTGTTAATTATTTTATTTTTGTATTAAAATTGAACCTGAACCACACTAATCACAACAATTTTCTTGTATTTATAATTTTTTAATGAAATTTGATCCAAATATATTTTACCAAATGTTAGTTTTTATAAATTTTTCTTAAATGACAAATTAAAAAAAATTTAGATTCTGTAATAACATTTTTGTATCACACGCATAATAGGAGATCCTTTAAGCCGCTTCAAGAGCGGGGCATGCACGGAAATGACGATTCACATTGGATTTGTATCGCTAACAATTGTACTCTCTGGAAACACGCTTTTAGGAAGGTCAATCCAGGTTAATGACGTTCTCCAGATTAAGGAGTTTTTAAATAGGCTGGTATGGGCAGAAAGTTACACTTCCCATATTTTTACACTTTTGAATTCAACCTGAACAGCTGATTTAAAAAAAATCTGCTCATAATCGAAACTGAACAGTTTGGAAGTATTACAAATTATTTTTTTTTAATTTAGGTTAGTGAAACGAATTCAAGTTGGACACAACTGGGTTTCATATCTTTATTTTATTTTTTTCAGAAATAATTGATAATACGTACATAAAAAAATGTATTAAAAATTGCGTTTTAAGAATCTTTTATTAAAATATTTTTGTTAAAATTGAGGATACTCTTTTGTAAAAGTTCTATAAAAATTTTTGCATAAAGAACAAAAACCAGGTGACATCAAATTTTTTTTTTGTATTTATAGTCACTTTTTGAAACTATGCATTCTGACAAAGTACCATTGATGATTTCTATAAGGATAAAGAATAAAGATAATAAAGAACAGGAGAATATGAAAAAGAGGTGTTAGAAAGCAAAAACGTTTATATTATTTTCAGAAAAAAAACGGAAGCGATACTTGAACTAAAGTAGTAGAATTGTAAATTGATCAAAATAAAGTGTCACGAAATTTAAAATTTTATCTTCAAAATTATCAAATTATTTTAAATATTATCGGTTTTTACTTTTTATAACGCAGAAAGAATAATAGTGATTTTCCCAAAAATATGTTCCTTTCAGATAACTTACTAACTAACTATAACACCATAAAAAAGTCAAGGGACGTAAGAACACCGTTGCCATTAATTTATCGATTTACGTCGCCCTATTTAGGGGTAAAGAAAATTTATTACTTAACGGATTCTACGCCTATTTTTTTGTAGTGGCCATTGTAATTTCAGGAGTAGTAGTTTTTTGATGAATTTATTAATATGATTTCAGTCAACAAAAAAATGATTATCATAAGACAACCAGATGATTTTTATTTTGGAGTTGTGTTCTAATTTAGTAGCTAAAGAAAATAATAATTTTGTCGCCGCTACAATTTCAAGAAAAACTATTACCCAGAAGAACCAAATTATTTTTGTTGAAGAATATCGTCACCACTAAGCAAAACAACACTTTTTTAATACGTTTAGCTAACTATGTTAACATCATCAAATCCTGATGATGCTAACATATTTAGCGAAACGTACATAAACTGTTAAAAAAATGTAGTTTTGGTTAGTTTTGTTGAAAACCAATGGATTCAAATTCCCAATTCAAACTATTTTTATTTAAAATCTTTTTCCTCGTTTAGTGGATGAAAAAATAGTTTGATTCTTAAAAACAGTACTATGGCTAAGTTGGGAAAGAAAGTCAAACTGTCTTGAAAAGTTATCAAGGAGTATACAATTAGCTTAAATTTTATTAACGAAACAAATGAAAACTACTAAAAAAAAACTACTAAAAAAAATATAGTTACCAAATAATAAACAATAATAAAAACTAGCAAACTAGTGCTCATTCCAAGTATCAAAAAGATTGAACCTCTTATATTTAACTTTATTATTAAAGTTGTTGGTCCGTGAGTAATTCGAAAGACGATCCGCGGAAGAGTTAAGTTATGTCATGGAAATTAATTACAAGTTTAATAAAAATATCATTCATTCGTAAAACAAAAGAATTCATTCGTTTGAAGTGCTTGACCTTTGAAAGCGTATCAATTTTATTATCAAGTAGAAAATAGTACTAGTAGTGGCAAAAATTATTTCTATTCTATACTTAAAAAGACTCTTATTCTTTTTCATCCCTAAATCCCTCGGCTTTACTTTGTGAATTTACATGGCCGCCTTAAATTTCCATATTTTTATTAGGGTCAAATTTTTCCTATATGTGGCCATTAAAGTTAATATTGGAAGTTTTCATATTTATCGATACGGCACTTAAACGACGACCGACACAAAATCATAAGTAAACTACATGAGTGCTTTAACAATTACTGGCATGTAGCCCCATACCGATGCTGTGTATTTTGCAACCACGAGTATCGTGCCGGTGTTAAATCGGTAAATGTGAAAACACTCAAATGCTGGAATAAATTTATTAATTTGTAGAAAAATTATCAATAAATAAATCACAGGTGACTTATATATGAGAATAAATTTTAGGTATGAGTCCCTTCAAATTTGGAAAATTTACCGAAATTTTTTCTACAGAAACAAGACAGGACTCAAATTGAAGGTCTCGGTTTCCTGAACAATAATTTCATAACGCGCAGTCAGAACAAAAGGATACGTTTGATAAAAATACTTAATGTGTATATAAAATTTTGAGGTTTTTCGAGATTTTTTAGATAAATAAATTCTCTACAACTTTTGTATCAAACTTTTTGTCGAATTACGCATGGTTTACCTGCTAAAGGGCGCGAAAGGAATATACATGTAGGTTATTTGGCCTTTCTTGTAGATTATCCGTAATGCATTTTCTAGGAAAATAAATAAAGTAATAGAGCATAAAATTCCCTACAACTTTTGTATCAAACTTTTTCGCGAATTTCCAATAGTTTCGCTGTTAAAAGGCGTGGAAAAAAATAACAAGCAGATTTTTCCGACTTTTTCCAGATTTTGAGAACAAACAATACATGAACAGTGCAATAAAACATTGTAAAGTTGTAGAACATCAAATTGTGTCAAATGTTTTCCAGAATTCTCCCTAATTTCGACTGGCGTCTAGAGAAATGAATTCTATTCTGAATCCTTGGTGCACGCATTCAACTTTTTATTTTATTTTATTACCTCTCGCCCTTCAGATAAGAGAGGTATAGTAATCATGCTAAAAATTTAGTAGTGAGTTTTCAATCGATAAACACGTTTTAAGGTCCCTGGAATACGATTTGATATTGTCGCAGTGATGTCTGTGTGTGTTAGTGTGTGTTAGGATGGATGTTGTAGTAACGATAACTCAAAAACTACTGAATTAAAAAATTTGAAATTTTTACACGATTCTTATGCCCCAGCTTAGATCTAAAGCGCCGTTTTCTGACTTGTCACTTGTCAATTAATCATTTATAATTTCTGCCTCCGGGTCCACCAGTTCACGTCGTATGGTACACCGAAATCGTGCACTTTTAACAAAATCTTTAATGAACTTTTAATTCAGAGTCTTTATGATGCACTTTGACTTCTATATACAAACTAATGAATAAGTGCTCTCATGTCAACCATGAGTGGCCTTTTATGGTTCCTTTCTTTTAAAAAAAATAATTTTTACGTTTTATAAGACTTAAACAATTTATTTTCTTTGGATACCTACATTTAACTTTTAATTTTCCTTACCAAGTGAAACAGTAGTTCAAAATTCAATATTTTATAACATGCTAAGTTAATAATTTCTGCACTCAAGTTTATTCAAACATTGTAAGTTTATATTATTACTTTCCTTAATTTATATATTTATGCAATTGTAATTTGTAGCGCCTGAAGATGGCCTAAGTGCCGAAACATGTTGCGAATTGGTTTGGTTTATTTCAAGTTGTATTGAAATTATCACAATGTTTTTTTTGTATTAAATTAATGTGGTATCGATTTTGAGTTTCTATCTCCTTTTTTACACATATATTTTTTTGCCTTCACTGTAGTTTATTTTCGTGTCATTAAAATTTTCAAAACGTTTACCATTGTTGCCTGATTTACTAAAAAGTTAATTTTGTTCTTACTTTTTGTGATAACTTGTTAATTTTTGGTTCAAAGGTGGCGAGAGGTCATGTGCTGGCCACATCAGCCTTTTTTTGAACTTTATAAAAATAAAAAAAATAATTAACGCTCTTTTAAACTGATTAAAAAAATACCACAATTATAGAATGCTAGAATCCGTTTCAATAGTAAAGAACCCATTTGCGTCATATGTGCAGAAACACAATTTTAACTTGTATACATCCGTCGCTTAGCGACGATGATGTCAGTGGCGCGCGGATAATTAGCTGCAATAATGTAATTTTAATTTTTTTATTTAATATTTTTTTACGTCCTAATTTAGGTATTAATAAATTAATATTTCGTCCACCTATACCACTCTGGCACATTCTAAATGATTTGTTATTCTAACTTTTATGACCACCTTGCAGTTTCTGATAATAAAAACAATATATAGATCGGCAAATCCCTTACGATTTTTAGTTTATGACTACTATTCGACGGGTTGATTTTTTTATAGTTCGGATTTGTCATTTAAGTACGTTAACTTTTCTTTTCTTCATTGTACGATTGTTTTTGTTTAATTCTAAAAATATTTTACATCACACTTTCACACAATAAATAATCATAGGTAAAGAAGTAAAATCATTTTATCTATACACCATTTTTGATAATTAAACAATAATTTAGATAATCTTATTCTTTTTAGTAGGTATGTATTTATCTTAATTCGTGGTAATAATATTAAAATCGCCACGTCACTGGAACTTGCAATTTTCATTATGGCTGTTGTTATGACGTCACGTTCGCGCATCTAATCGTGACGCAAATGGGTTCTTTACTATTGAAACGGATTCTACCTATGCCCTTCAGATTCTTGTTTAAATATCGATAAATTAATTAAATATTTAATTCGCACACAATATAATTTTTTCTTATACACCCTGGTCTAAACCTCTTATTTATATACAGATATATATAATAATTGTTTAATTATAATTTTAATTTAGTAACATTAATTTTATTAATTTTATTCATTACAGTTCATATACCTTCTTGAAGTGATTAAAAACTAATTCTAATAAGTCATAAATATTTACAGACACAAATGTTTTAACAGTCTTAATTAAGAAAAAATAAAAACTACCAAAGGTTACGAAACACTAAAGCGGGAGAAATGTTTCTTAGTATTAATGTTCTAAAAATGTCACGTCAGTGAAGATAAAAATACATTTCCCAAGTACTTAATTTATTTTCCGCAAAAGTCCGGAGAATTCGTTAATATTATGTCAAATTTAAGTGTCAGCTACTGAACAAGAATAAACCAAATATATATCACGGAAAAGTGTCGGCATTTGAGTTAAGACACTACGATAAAGGAAGATTAATTAAAATGTCACATTTGCCTCTTCAGACTACCTATCTATCATTTTCAAAATTATATATTCTTTTAGGGACAGCTAGATGGGGTAATTTGTTTTGTGTTTCTTGCAGATTTACAAGATATAAAGATGTAAAAAAAGCAACACTAGAAATAAATAATAATGGCTAAGATCGTAACAAAATTTTCAGTTATCCGTAATAACTGAAATTTTTTATTTTAATTATCTTTTTTGTTTAATAACGTCCTTCCAAAAATGTCTTTTTATATGTGGTACGAAAAAAATATATTTGTAAATGTTAAATTTTTCCAAAAAACATCTACCAATGGTTGTCCTTTTACTAACTGTCTATTTCACACTAACATTCCTTTCTTTTTTTCAGACTTAACGGCCAGGAGTTGGATTTTATGTGCGACGTTAAAAAATGAAATGGCCACAAGTGAATCATTAATGTCAGTGCTAATAATTTAAATGAAAATAAGGAGCCATTTACACATCAAGATGTCTGTACCTATAGTTGATAGATTGCGCGAAATGGCCCACAGCCATTTTCATTCGGTGTATACGTAAACCGTTCTCCGGTATGTCTTGAATATAATGTAATCAGCAAACTAGTTTAGTCGTTTTGTGAAATGTAAATTATGAAATATTATGACAGCTAACGTAAATATACTCTTCCTTATTATTATAATTAGGAATTTTTCATTAAATCTAGTCTACATAATAGTGTCGACTACTTAATGGTTGTTTGTAAAATACAAAAGTGATGAAAGTTTTTTTTGCTTTCAAAAGGTTAGTTTTTTAACAAATACTGAAATAACATGAATTTTAAAAATATTAAAAATTAGTTTTGTTGATGATACTAAAAACGATTTTAATTAAAATATTGCAACTATTGTAACTGTTAATATATATTATTTTAAAAGATCACCAGATAAGAGGAAAAGTAATAGAAGCAACAATACCACAAATATTTAAATTGGCAGCACATAGGTACTAAATAAAATAATAAACACAAAATAAAATGAACTTGTGCAGTGAAAATATAAGCTAAATCTCAAGACAAAAAACAATTTGGAGAAATTATCTCTAAAGAATTAAAGTTATAAGAAAACTTTGAAAAATAAATTTTATAGATAATAAAAAAATATTCTAATATATAGTCTTCAGATGAACATGAATAACAAGACGGAAATGAATTGATCAAAAACAGATATGAAATCACGACAGGCGAAAAAATATGATCGTGACTGAAGAAAATATTATGGAGTTATAAAAGTAAGATAATGAATATATTTCAACATCGAGACGATATAACACGAGAGCATCAGAAGTGAAACTAAATTAAATTTTAAGACATATAAAAGTGATAGAGAAACTTAAAATAGACAAAGGAACAGGTTGTAATTGTGCAGTGTAAGAATTAGATCGTTACTTTAATAATTATTTTCCCCAATCACCAAAATTTGGTAATATCTATATTAGATATTTGCATTTTTTTTTGCTCATTTTTGTTCTCTTCGCCAGTATGATGTAGTTTGCAATGTAGACTCTTTCTACCAGCTTAATTTGTTGGACTTGAGGCAATTCTGTTAGACAAAGGCTCTGGTGATGGTCGTAATTTTTCAAAATTGTCTTTATTTATACACATTGATGTACTCTCCTCTTCACGTTTATTTATTTAATGTGTACTCCTGATCCAGTATTTTTATTATTTTTATTATTTGTTGGCAATGAAAACAGTCAGAATTAGTAACTTATATAGATTATATAATCGGGATAGCAAATAATGTTTTTTGATCGAGTTAGAATTGAATATTTATCCAGTAACCTAAACTTCTTATACTTATTTTAAGGAACGGTATTATAAATTCAAATAAAAAACATTCATAAACAAAAACTAGTTTCAACGGTTGATCAGACACTTAGATGAAAAAAAATATTAAAAATATGTATAAAATTTATCTTGAATTCACAATTGTTAAAAATCAATAAATATTATAATTTTATTCCGAACTTATGATCTATTACAATTTTTTTATATCCTGTTACTACATTTTCTTCTGAGAACTCCCATACAAATTTAACTTCTCTTCCTTGATATTTAACTTTTTCTTTGAGTTTCTTCCTAAATTATTTTATTTACTGCCTTTCTATGACTTCAATAACTTTCTTCTGATCATCTTTTACTTTTAAATTGTCTTTTTATATTTTAGAATTTTATAATAATAATCAAAATGTCATTATTTTTTAATTTAATAATTTCATTTTATTGTGAATATCCAGTAATAATTTAATCTTTTGAGAGATTACTAGTAAAAAAAGTTAAAAACCCAAACTTCATATCGTCAGTGAAAACAAAATAGAATGGAAATTCGCAACAAGAATACATATACAGGATGTTCCAGAATAAAGGGGACAACTTCGGCGGTAGAATACGCAGTTAATTTTAAAACAAAAAGTCCTTATGAAGCCGTTCTCTAAATTAAGTATTAACGAAGTTACACGGTGTTAAATTTTCAGAAAACAATAACATTTGTTTTTATAACTCCAAAAGGGCAGTTAATTTTAAAACAAAAAGTCCTTATGAAGCCGTTCTCTAAATTAAGTATTAACGAAGTTACACGGTGTTAAATTTTCAGAAAACAATAACATTTGTTTTTATAACTCCAAAAGGGCTTTATATTTTTTTATGAATTTTTTTATATTAATTAGTCTAGTATTACAGTAATAATAACCTGTCTGTAATTGAACCAGGGATGTACGGTAGACAGGGGTCCAACATGTGTACCCCCTAATTTTTACGTCACTGGAAAAAATTTAGAATTGGACATTTTTTTCTCTATTCTATATCTTTCTAGTATACAAATTACATTAGGTTTGTTATTTAAATTTTCTTTTACTATCAACTGTCTGTCTTGAGCCATTTTATCATGAAGGTTTATAACCTGTTTCGTTAAAAATCAGCTTAAAATTAATTATTGTTTTTAAAATTTATTATTATTGGAATTGTTAAACATTTCAAGGTTTTTTAATTAACTCTTATGACTAATTGTCTGTTTAATGTGACACTGATGTCCTCTCCACTTGTGTTTTTTTTATTGGGAGGTATTCCCCTTTGACGTAAGTTCACCCCTTTTTTCATCAATTTAATATTATTACATATAACAACCTTTCAGGAAAGCTCTGATGATGGTCGTTGACCGAAAGAGCTAAGCCGATTTTATTAAAAGCAATTTTACTAAATTGTCTTTTACTTTACACATTGTACGCTCCGCTCCTTCTCAAAGTTTATAATTAATATAGATCGACACAATAAATTTCATAAAGAAATATAAAGCCGTTTTGGAGTTATACAAAAAAATATAATTTTTTATGAAAATTTAACACCGTGTAACTTCGTTAATACTTAATTTAGAGAATGGGTTCATAAAGACTTTTGGTCTTAAAATTAACTAAATATTCTACCGCCGAAGTTTGTCCCTTTTATTCTGGGACACCCTGTATATGTACAAACAACAGGATGCTAATAAAGTAGGGAAAGAGAAGCATGCAAACATTTTTGTAAATTTACAAGAAATTTCTTTTGGTCCTTTATCGTCTATGAAATGTTGAAACGAAGCAGTTCTGGACTTTGATACCAAAAAATCATTTGTAATTAATTAAACTAAAAATTAGCAAGAATGTTACGATTAATTATGGACAATTAGCGGAATCTAAAGTAAGTATCGCTTGTGTGAAAGTTGAGGTTGAAAGAATGTATCTACTGTGAAAAGCGAGGTTAATTTTAATTTTTCAAGGATATATACTCTTGGCAAAATTAACTATGGAAGAAAAGGAACGCTTGTGACCATCAAGAGATCAGAAAATTAAAAAAATGTATCATAAACTTTGAACGGAAAAGCATAACTATAAAAACAGAGTGGAATAGTGCTATAATTCAAAAAAGGTGATAAAAAATGTATAAAATACAAGAGTATGAATTCTCTGATTAACTTCTAAATACGTGAAAAAAAATTTAATGAAACCAAAACAATAGTGAAATCTCGTGATTTTTTCTGGGATGTTTATATTTTTTATATTTTCATGTCTTGAATTATTTTGTTTTTCTTTATTATTTTCGACGAGTTCTACAAAAGACCAATTAACAGTTATGACGGTTTTTATTATAGCAATGTTTTAATTGAAATCAATACATTTTACCAATTATTATTGAATAAGGTAAGTTTTACATATAGATAAACTTGATAGGATATTTAAAATTAAACACAGGCTGTATATATTTTTATAAAGAAAAGAATAACAAGCTAGATCATGCATGTGCCCACGAATTGAAAACGTACGGCTAGTGTTGTTATAGGATTGCTCAATCAAGTAAACTAATTGTTATTGAGGGATACTAAAGCTTCTTTAGTCGATTTAGATGAAGTGAACCAAAATGAAAGGGTAGAGAAAGAAAATTGTTGGACTATGTCAATTTCACGTTTCCTGAATATTTGAATTCAATTTAAAAATATTACGAACGAATACACCTGTCTGTTTTGCTTTGTATTGAAAAAATTGTGTATAATTTTTAGGCTTAAAGGTAAAGGGAAAAAAATCAATTCAGCCATAACATCCAAAAGGATTTCTCTTCATAAAAAAATAAAAATATTTACTGTTGTTTATTAAATAAAAAAGATAATTTATGAACAAAACATTGTCTTACAGTAGAAATGAGTAAAAAAGATGTGTAAATAAAATACGAGAAATGAAAAAAACAAGCTCTCAATATTAGCTTTGTTGGAAATCATTTCACAGTCAAGAAGTAAAACTTTTTATTACGTATTTATTATAATTATTTAATATTAAATTATAAAAAGAAAATTTATTTTTTTATTATTGATAGTCGTCTTAAATATGTTGGTGCTCTTTAGTCTCAGCTACATATTTTTTATAAATCAAAACTGTTTGTTTCACTGTGCAAAATTTTTTGTACATGTTGTTTATTTAGCGGAAACATAATTAGTTTTTCAAAATAAAAATTTCGTCTACATACGGACTTTAGTATCAGGTCTTAAGTATTTTTACTATTTACAACTATAGAGTTGCAAAACGTACAACGTTAAAATAAAAAAGGTTTGCATAAATGGTTTTGCTGTAATTACATTATATCAGGGATTACTAGGATCATTTTATTGTATTGAGCTGAACAAAATGTATTATGACTTCTTTTTTTTGTAAAAGTTACTATTTTTTTCAGACCAAAAGAAGTCTTTATCACCGCTCGCTATGTAACCTAAAACTTTTAATATTTTGGTGTATGAAACATCAACTAAACAAATTAATGTAATACAAGAGGTAAATAATGAAATACCACAATGGTTCACACACTCAATCCAATATGTCAGCATCTTATGGAGTATATGACGCCAATTACCGTGATGTCAGTTATCGTGACGCTAATTACCGCGACGGTAATTACCGCGACGTAAATTACCGAGATGCCGATTACCGGGAGACAGACTATCGTAAACCCGATTACCGGGAAACTTCTTATCAGTACGAGTCTGATGAGACGTATGTTCCCGCTTCCACTCTACGGACTAACACATACCGAGGACTAGTTGTAAATGCTTCAGGTGATAGTAGTGTAGTTCGTTCGCCAGTCCTTCAGCAACAACAGGCACGTGTTGTTGCTCCTGAGCAGCAAAACTCTGGATTAGGATGGTGCTTCAGTTCGCCAACCAATACTCCAGGACCGACCGAACAAAATTCATTTTTTAGGACATGGTGTCGACCAACTATCTTATTACTCTTTTTGGTTCTATTGGTCGTTATCTTCGTTCTGGTTTCTGGAATCCTGCTCTACTATAACTGTATGTTTATATGTAATTAAACGCTTGCTGCTTCATGTTTAAACTAGATTTTTTCAAAAATTTGAATAATGAAATTCGTTTTGAACGAAAATAAACATTATTAGTAACTATAATTTAAAATACAGAATAATAAGCATTTTTATAATTTTATTATATATTTATTATCAATTGGTCGAATCTGTTAAATATTAAAAATAAATTTAATCTACCGGGTGTAAATGGATCATGGACCACCCCTATAATCTTGAAACAGGTTAATAGATTTATATCAAATTTTGGTTGGTTAGAATATATCTATTTTCGGATTTTTACATAGTATAAATCAAATATGGTTTGACAGCAATTTATATAAAAATAGGAAATTCAAATAGAACAGACAGTATATTTCTACATATTTGGAATTTGAATTCTACGACGTCAAACACTTTCACGACTGTCAAATGTCACTTGAGCTCCATTTTTATTTTATTTTTGATTTTTTTTCCATCCCGGGTGCTAATAATTTTGTCTAAAATCATTATAATCAAATTAAAATTACCTAAAAGGTCTAAATTTTAGTTCAAAGTATTTGGTGAATTAAATATTTAATAAAAGAAGCAAAAATAAATAATTGACAAAATTAAGACTTTTTGGGTAATTCTAGTTTAATTATAAGTGATTTGGACCAAATAATGACCACCTACGATGGATAAAAAAAATTAAAAAATAAAATAAAACTGGCATTTGTAAGTCAACCTGTACGTGTTTGAAGACAGAATTTAAATATGTAGAAATATACCTGGTGTTCCATATTAAATTTTTATGTAAAACATCCAAAAATAGCTCTAGTATAATCGACCAAAATTTGGTAAATATCTATTTACCCGTTTAAAAGTTATAGAGATGGCTCATGTACCCATTTACACCCGGTATCTATATTATAAAAATATGGAGAAAAATCTAGTTTTAAACATTGTTTTTAGTGAATGTTATTTGCATGAAAGTTTTACGCTATTGCATAGCGTTAAATATTCTTTTAATATTTCATAGATATCTAGTTTGGAATATTTCTTATCTAGTTAAAAAAATATTTTTTTTATTCCTATTAAACAACATACCTAGGGTTGACTAACAAACGGATTTGACTCAAATTTGTTAAACACTCTGAAAAGAATTTTGGTGAACCAAATAAATAAATTTAGTTAAAATGCGTTTGTTAGAAAGAAACAAATTTTATTTAATCCAACAATACCCCTTGTTTGCGAAGAAAATGATAATCTATGTAAATTTGAATTTGTTTAGAATACATATTAAGTATTTTTCGATTAACAATAAAAAATGTTAAATAAATAAAAGTTATCCAGAATCATATCATTTATTTACCAGCAGTAATTAAAAAAAGTTCAAATTAAATATATATTTTTTAACTATAACAAATCATTCCTTTAAAATTATTAGGCCACAATTTACCTTTATTTTGTTTTGAAATAATAAAAACAATTGTTGGTTTATACAACATATTTATTTAAAAAAAGTAACCAGTTAACTCTAACCTTTAGTTATGAGTTTAGAAGACTATATGCATCCGGTAGTATTTATTTAATTCACTTTGCCATCTTGCAGTTAATCAGTAGTACTGGCATTTTCCTGCAACGGAGGAATATTTTATATTTAGTGAAGAATGACAGACTGTAAGATTTTAGATATATAAATCTTTGCCTTTAAAGGACGAAACATAGTGACAGTATGAAACGAATCGTTGTTTTAAGGGAAAAAATAGTTGTTTAATTCAAATAAGTCATTAGCCAAATATAATAAATTAAAAATTAAATAAATCATTTTACTTTTTGTTGATCCTATTTGAATCACGAAAGGAAATGGAAATGGAAAATTGGCTTTTGGTAAATTTACTCTTATTTTGTTTATACGTATTGTAGAATTCACGATGCTGATCAAATGTCTCCATTTCGCTAATGCTCTAAATTCAACTGTTTAGATTATACAGGGTGCTGAAGTTAACTTTGCCAAAATTTCAAATGGTAATTGTGCAGAAACATTTTCGAATATACAAACAGAATCAATTGCGCATCGATTATTCAGATAGCCAATACAAATACACTATAAAGATCTTGAACATACCAACGGTATACAGGATGAGACCAAAGATAGCAAGGTTTTCAGTAATTTCAAAAAATTAAGCAGTGGAATTTCAATAATTTAGAAATATTTTGCAGGATACCAAATCAATTCTGATTGATGGTATTGGTATCTCCTGCATCAGACTGGCATAATCTAAACTGTTGAATTTAGAGCATTAGCGCAATGGAAAGATTTGATCTGCATCATGAGACAATTTCCCATTGTATTCCTTTGTTTACCTTAAACAAATTTTATTTGATTCAAGAAAAAATTTTTTAGAGTGATGGTATAAACAATTTAATTTCAAATTTTATTGACTGCAAAACAAAATCTACAACTGTATTTTAGATATTTTCCAATTAACAAATCGATAAAATAAACATTTTTAAAATCATAAAAAAGGGAAAAATGTATCAACTATAATTATCCCCCAATTTTAATTATAAGTTTATTTTTGCCTTTAAAACTATTGAGGTTAAGTTATATGCTGTTCCTAATTTTACTGAAGGTTCAATTTTTAGATTAAATGATTTAGCTGCACGCTTTTAACATTACCACTTGTTTTTAGTTTTTACTGATATTATCAATATTATTAAAATTTATATTATATATAAAAAAAATACTTCTCTTCTTTATATTATTCCTCTTATAATTGACAAAAAAATATATATTTGTCATCTGCTTCTGTTGCTATTAAAACCTTATTAATTCCACATTAACTAGATGGTCTTTTATTGGTCGTTTATCCCCTCTACGTGCACGTAGCATTCCTTTTTTTTCCACATTTTTGTCTAATACATTTATTTTTTGTCTGCCCCTGAGAATTACTCCACGGATTGTTGGTAAATTTTATTCATATTTCCCATTCTTTGTTTGATCTTTGTGCGATTTTACTTAAGTGGCATATCACTTTGTCATTTCTATTCCTTTACACCGTTTCCTATCTTCTTTGTTAAAATTGGAAGAGATTTATTTTTTTTTATTTTTAAGCATATCCTTGTATATTACGAGTTTAAATTGAATATATTTTAATTTAAGAGCCATTATTTATTCATTCGCCAAACAACTTTTAATTAAACTACAATATTAGTGTAATGTACAGGCATGCGATAATGTATTTATATTGTTAGTATTTTGTTTCTCTAATTTTGTTTTGTTTTCATTTGTCGTAGCATAATAGGTAGAATAGTAGATACTATGAAAAAATATGTACTCTAATTATTTTTTTTTTCAGATTTAGTACACAAACCAAGACAAACTGCTTCTATCGAAGGTAAAATAATAATTTAAATAATTTTTTCAAAAGGAGTGAAATTATATTTTAGCCACTCTTATATATAATTCTTATGATTTATTTTTATATTAAATTTAAATATATTAGTATAAGTTTAAGGTTATGTGATTTTTTTAATTGAAACTTTTAAACTATTATTTATTAGCATTTTTTTCTAAAAAAAACTAAAATGTTGTTTAAAGTTTAATCGCTGTGCCAAAAATATCTTATTAATATTCATACAACAGCAATGAGAAGTAAAACTACAAAGCGACCTAGCATTAAATGTCCAATATCGTATAAATGGAATTGAACTTCCTTAAGGTATGTCGATTAATCCTTAATTATATTTTAAAGAGTATTTTTTCAAATCTCGTCATAATATTTACCTTATACATCATCTTAAAAATAATTCTGATTTCTGATAAATTATTTATTTAACATTTAATTTGAATTAAGGCATGTGTACGACATTTTATTAAATATATGTGGCTGGTCGAGTTTACTGCTGCAACCCCAAAAGTAAAGTTGTTCATAAGTATCTATGTAGGTCCGAAAGTGTCGTTAATGTGTTAAAGATAAACCGATACCGTCGACTACCCCAAGAATACGTCTTGCGAACTCTGTAATTACATTTACTACTAAGTTGTTTCGAATATTATCTGGTTAGCTTCTGTAGTGACGCAATGAAACACCAACTTCCAGCGATATCTAAACCTTTACAATAACTTAATAGGTATTTGGTAAATAGGAAATATTTCATTATTGACCAAGGTTTTACTATAAAGGAATGCAATGTGGCAAAAAAAATAAGCAAATGGACAACAATTATAGAAAATATTTAATTATTGACCAAGGTTTTACTATATACGAATGTCATTTAGCAAAAAAAATAAATAAATTAACCACAATTATAATAATTAAAAGATTTCATTTCAAATAGTGAAGTGACATCAAATTTAATGTGGCAGTAAGAACAATGTTATATGATAGTAATAAGAAAAATGCATTTACGAGGGGCAAAAGTTGGATAAACGAAGGAAGAAGTAGAAGTAGGACATAAATATAACAACAGAATGTAGTATTGGAGAATAAGAAGAAGAATGGAAGAGACTAAATCCATTCACAAACAATGTTAAAAATTGATTGATGAAGAAAATAGAATAGAAATTAAAATAAAGAGGAACTACGAAATGAATAGCATATATAATATGAAGAAAATATACGAATAAATATAATATGAAGAAAATATGCGAAAAAAGCTTTGATAATGAATACAGAAAAGAAGTAGAAAAATTGCAAGATCAGAACATTCCTATATTACAAAAAAGGAAATGATATAAAATAAAAGTCCAAGATTCTCTGCAAAGAATAATAACTTTAAAATTTAATAAATTAGATTACAATCACAGGAATGGATACAAGAACAAACCATAACAGAATCAGAACAGAAAATAAGAGAAAAATTAAGAAAAACCCAAAAATAAAAGAAGAAATAGAAAATGCCAAAAATAAACAAAGTAATAAAAGAAGAGTACAATTTAAAGAATAGAAAAATAAAGAAAAACCCAAAAATAAAAGAAGAAATAGAAAATGTCAAGAATAAACAAATTAATAAAATAAGAGTACAATTTCAAGAGTATAAAAGAAGCTAAAATAAAATAGATAAGAAATCGGAGAAGTACATTGAAAATAGTAAATAAGAAGAATATAAAAAAACAAAAATGAAGAAAAAATTAATAAAAATAATAATAGTCAAAATAAAAAAATGTACAATATATAAGGAATATAAGAAATAAAAATTAAGAACAAGAATACAATGAAAGGGGTAATTAAAATTCAAGAATCAAAGTCAAACAGATCGATTCGTAAAAGACAAGAAGGAAATGAAATTGGTAAATATAAGAAGACTAGTAAAATAAAGTTGAAGAATAAAAAATAGTGATTTTAAAATTAAGTATAGTTATAGAACAAAAATTAAGTAAAATAATAGTGTAAACGCAGATAGGAGGGATAAAGAATACTGAAATTAGAATAAAATATGAAGATGATAATAAAATAAAAAAATTAAAAGAAAATGAAGGAATATTAGAATAATAAGTAATATAAAAAATTGAAATATGATTAAAATATAAATAAAGTTAATTAAATAAATAGAAAAAGAAAGTAGGAAATTAATAAAAGTAGTATGAATAGTAAAATAATACATATAAAAAAATATGATGCATATGATAGGTACTATTAATAATAAATGGTAAATTTAAATAAATAAACAAATTTTCAAGGTAATTTCACTATAAAGTAAGGAAAGGAGGAGAAAGGAGAAAAGCGATATATAATATCCATGATCAGTATAAATTGTAAAAAATATTATAAAAGACTAAATACGAAGTTTATAGTTGAATGTTAAATAGGTATATATGATTTTTAACAGAAAATTAAGAAGGGGACATTTGGTATAGTTAAAAAAAATTGAGTAAAATAATACAATTTTTGGAGAAAATATGAGAATTATTAGTCCAAGGTGGACTGATTTCTTTATTGTAATGAGGTTTTCGGAACATTTTTTTTAAATCATCAGATATGAATTTTGTAACAAATGTTAAGAAATGTATGAGTATTATTAAGAATAAAATAAATAATTTTATATAACAAGGTACGACCATTTACTCTTAAAAAAAACATATAAATCAAAATAAAATGCAATAAAGAAGTACAAGGGGAAACAGAAAAAATATATCAGAAGACGAGGTAGAAAAATTACAAAACGATAAGACAAAGAGATAAAGAAAAAAAGTACACAATTTCAATAGTAAAAGAATTACACCAGGTGGGATTTCGTAAACCTTTATAGATACAAAGTTGGTTAAATGGTAAAACGATATGTATTTTCAAGACGAATGGAAGGTTTTTTTTAATTAAAATGTCAGGATCAGTTTTCGGATATTTGAGGCAAACACAAATTGACGATTTTCGTTTTATTTAATTAACACCGTAATTGTTAAGATGGAAAAAACTCTATTGTGTTTTGTTTCATGTAGAATTTAAAAATTATTTCAATTATAAAAGTAGCTCTACGAAAGTTACGTTTTTTTTTTAATGTGACACCCTGTATTTTATTATATTTGAGAAATCTTCAATTAAATGTTGTTTACTTGTTATACCTAGAGTTTTTAAGATATTCAAATGTTTTCAAAAATATATAGGGTGTTTAAAAAACGCTAATATATTCTAAAATTCTTAATATTTTAAATTGATTTGTTAAGGTAAATTTGAAATATTTTAGACTATAAGTTGAAATACTTGAAGTTTAAAATGTAAGGGGTTTAGTGAATAGATATTTATTATACAAAACTTTAAACACTAAAATAGGGTGTTCAAAAAATACCAATATGCACAAATTTTTTAAATATTTTTTTACGTACTATAAGTTGAAATATTTACAGAAAGATATTGTACAAGGTTCATGAAACATAATTTAAAGTATATTTTAAAACCCTTATAAATAATGGGGATATTATCTGTGATAATAGAATAGTTCTGATAATTTATAAACATAATTCATTAAATTTCTGGAGCACCCTGTATAATTGAAATAAATTTTAAATTGTTGGCTTTGCCGATATAAATAACTGTAAAAACTGATTAAAAAAATATTTAGTTTTGGTTCTACAAACATCCAACAATATAAAACTACAGTTATAAAAAAAACCGTCTCTTTGTTTTAGCTAATTTTAAAACCAACAATTTTGTCTTAAATTTCTCAATCTACCATAGAAATACAATTTATAATTACTGTTCTACTAAATATAATAAATACACTTTTTTTATCAAAACCATTAGAAAAATATTGAATTCGTTTGACTCAAATAAAACCTCACTTGACACCAAAAAAACTTTAGATCTTGAAACGAACTCGACTTCAGAGATTAAGGAAGGTGTTTGTAAGTTTATTCCTACTTTTGCTTTTTTTTCTTTTAGTGCTACTTTCCACAAAATCAATGCCAAGATTTCTCCGGTTTTCGCTCCTATATTATTCTTACAGTGACTTACTACAGGTTAATGTTATCTGGATTATGTCGATCCCAGGTTAATCAGAGGAAGCTGTTTATTATTGTAGTAATCAAGTTACGTAATAAAGAATTAATGCAATTACTTAAATGAAGTAGAATTGGAAAAAGAGAAACAAAACTAATAATTTGCTTTTATTTTCTCGAAAAGCGGACAATATTTTTACGAGTGCACAAATAATTAACTCGTATTCCGCTATTCTGCAATTATGAAAAATATTTAAAATTGCAAATTTCATGATTAAAACTTTCAAATAGATTCAGCTTTTTAAAACTTTAATTCCCTTTACAGAGGCACACCGCTAATTTTTTACTACGAAACGAACTTTGCGTGGGTGTGAATATTAAATCAAGTAAGTTTTGATAAATTAATGTTTATGAAATAGCTGTCAATGAGGAAAATAAAACTAACTGTATTACAATTAAAGAAGGATTATTTCTTACATTGGATGAACCTAATTATTAATTAGAAGTTACTATTGTTTCAATTAAATTATAAATATGACCACAATATGCACAATAAGCAAAATTTAATAAAGGTTCAGTTAAATTAGGTTTCCTCTTCCCCCTGTTCTATGAACCCGAGTGTGAGGGAAGAGGTATTAGGAAGAAGAGAGTAGTTTTTTCCCAGTAGCAATTGATAACACATAAATGTCTTGAGAAATCGCGAAACAAACTATTCAAAATTTTGAGCAATTTGTGTTATATTTACATTATTTAACCAACATGTATCTACTTATAAATTGTCAATGATTTTAAAGCATCTTTGACAGCACTTTATTCATAGGCAAAATGGATTGTGCTATTTTTTCCACTTAGCTTCTTATTTTAAAATCATTTTAATATATTTTACCTTTTATAATATATCAGACCCGTATAATCTTACTTTGCACTGAGCGGAAACACAAGGAATGTTGTCAGAAGGAAATTATAAAACAGAATTAACGACACTTATCGAGTAATGGTGAATAGCCATACAATATATAAAGAGATATGACAGTTATGTTTCTCCCTTTACTCTAGTAGGCGGTGTCTTGGAAACCGTAACACTTTATATTTTTACGAAGGGGTATAAGCCTTAATTAGAAAAGTAAAAGAAAAACATAATTTTTTTTAAACATTTATAATACAAAATTATAAGATCAATAGAATTTTTGAATTCTTGTTTGGACTTTCCACTGTAATCTTTCTAATAATATAATTGATGATACGTCTTGATACGTTTTATAAAAGCTTTAAATGGCAATTTTTTTTCCGAAAGATTATATGATTATTTGCTCTTCCAGTGGTAATAAAAAAATTTGACCTAATGTGATATATAGCTCAAGCTTCGTAGAGTATTATTTATAGGTTTTTAACTGATTATTATTATTATTAAATAAATGAAATAATTCTTAGTACAATTCAACAAGTTTATAAAACTTTTTTATTGAAGGTAGATATCGTTTAACAAAGCGTATATCCAATTTTTTAAAACAACGGTCCGTCTTGCCACCCTCACCTGTTTTTTTTTAAATACGGACCTGTACGTTTATTTTATTTTTAAAATCTCCAACTTTTTCTCTATCCAACCTTGTAGAACTTTTAATATTTTTATTAGTTATTGACAATGAACTGTACTATAGGAATTTTGCTAAGTACGGTCCTGTTCCATTTTCACTGAAATATTAATAACTTTTTAAATAAAGTTAATTAAAAATTAAGTATACCTTGACCTTTTCGTGCTAAGGATACTTACTTTCTATTAAATAAAATTTTCTTAGTATTAAAATCATAAAAAAAAATTTTATTTAGCTTTAAAAGACTTTTCTCGACGCTTTAAGCCACCTACAACACGATTATCTGAAAAAATTTTTATGGATGTATATAGAGGCGATAATTTAAGAACTAGTCGTCCGATTTCAAAAATTCTTTAACGTATCATTATTTTTTGTTGTTCCCATGAAAACTTGTCAATTAAGTCATCAAAATCTTCAACGTATACAAAATCAGCAAATTTGACCGAAAGCCATTTTCTATTTAAAAATTGCGGTGTTCTTTTCACAACAGGAAGATTCAGTTCCTTTTAATTAATCAATACAAGTTTATTTTCTGTTTTTATGTTAATTCATCACCAATATCATAATTTTTTTTCGTAAAACTCCACTTTAATTAAATTCTATAAAGTAAATGAATATGTCATTACCTAGTAATAAATGAAACAAATTTTGTAAATTGCTCAGTACTGAAATTTAATTACTGTTTATACTCACAAGTAAATGGTATTTAATTGTGTTTTCAAAGTTGTATATATTAATAGACATAAACTGATATAATCAAATGCACAGTTTGGTATTTAAAATCAAATAATTTTGTTCATATTCCAGTGAACCGGAATTAAACAACAACAGGGTTATTGCCTTTTCGTATAAGCGATACATCAAATTTTAAAAAACTAAAAATGAATATCAGATATGGTAGATATTTTAACTTAAATATTGGAATAAATTGAAGAAAAATAATATTTGCGGTTTATATTCAAGACGATTTATTCAGTTAGTACTTAGTAAGTTAAATATCTACCTTTAACTTTTGAACGTTAAATCGACAAATTTATGTTTTCTCCGTGTACATTAAGGAGATTTGTGCAAACCGTGTTCGACTTCAACATCAGCGCAGTGCTGCTGGTGCTACATGTTGAAGATATGGCCCTAATAAGTCTTCTCTGCTATTCCGGTGTGAATTCAAATGAACATATTGACGACGAAAACACAAACAAACAATAAGGTTTTTTCAGGGACGGGTTTACTGGGTTACTCCGAACGAAAACATTAAGGAAATATATTACTTTAACGATTGTGGAATATCAAAAAAATTGCCGCAAAATCATATAATTTAATTTAAAAAAGGAAAAGTTATGATTGTTGGGTTCAAATACATAGAATTTTATTTTTATTTTATTTTTATAATAAATATCAGTATTTCATTCCATATTTTTCCCAAGTGTACTGCAATGGTTATTAAAAGCGTTCGTAAGTTAGTTTTTGTTATTAAAACAAATACTACCCAATGATGAATTTTTGTTTTTATTCATTTTGTTCGTAAAAAATATTAAAGAACAAAACACACGAATTTTCATGGGAAAAATGGTTTAAGACAAGTCCGGCTAAAGGATGAGTCTTACTTTGTTTGATGTAAGAAAGTGTTAAAACTTTTCTTTTCTAATGTATTGCCATTAGATACCAAATAATCAAGTTTCGATATTACCACTGCCAAACAGTGATTATTGGAGCAATTTCGATTAAGAAGCCTACGCGACATTTGTTTTCGACATGTCGACGACATATATCAAATACCTACATTCAAATGTATAAAACAAAACTCTGTACTTAGCACATCAATACAACATTTTGGTTTCTAGAATTAGTGAAAGTTGTGAGAATAGTCGAAACAGTCCGCTAAATAATGTTTGTTCTTTGCCTGTGCTGATGCTTGACTTGGTGCTTTTTGCTTCAATTACCGTGTATAAGCACATTATAAATTTTTCCATTTCTCCTTATATGCAGCTCCTGATAATCAACGTTTGTTTTAAATACTTGGCCACCGAAATAAGTTTCAAGCACTAATCTTTCCAACGTATGAGAGGAGACTCTACAATAAGACAACCAGTTGAAGAAGTTTGTGACAGTCTTTGGTTGAGTTTGAAAGTAGAATGTCTGCCAGTTCCACGTGAATTATAATGAATTGAAATAGGTGAGCGTTTTGAGAAACTTTGGAATTTACCTAATTGTATAGGAAACAATGACGAGAAACTGATTAGAATCAAGTGCACAGGAAAAACGGGATCTGCCTTTTATAACTATAAAAGCTATTTTCTTTGCAAATATTGGATATAGGGAATGCAGATAGCAATTTTATTGCAATTGATGTTACCGAATACCGAAGACACGGTGATGGAGCAACGTATAAAAATTTAAGTATTCGACGAAACCTCAAAGCAGACACATTGAATATTCCACTATCGCATCTTCTATCCAAAGAGGCACATGACATGAACCAATCTTTTCCTACTATTTCGTCGGAGATGCTGTCTTTTCACTTCCTAAAGCCCTATCCATCACGAAACATAACCAATCTGAAAAGAATTTTTAATGATAGGTTATATGATGTGGGATAGTAAGATAGCCATGTAGAGTATCTCAATAATGGGAAGATAAACAGTGGATACTTTCAAAAATAAATTTATTGATTGGTCCATGTGTACTACAATATAATAAATCGATAATTTATCGATAATAAATCAAGAATGACCCCTCTCAAAAAGATAACAACCTATATATGCAAACCCAACAATAAACAATTCCGGACCTGGACAACGGCCGGCATTCAACCTGTAGGCGTTATCTTGCTATATCACGTTACGTATAACTCACGTCTCAACCTTTATATTGTTTAAATTATAACTAGTTTAATGAACTTGGATATATTGTTATTTAAGACTATTCAGTATGGCCCAAAAGGCATCATTGTTACGTGTTTTTTTCTGCACTTGTGTATTTGAATACCCTTCTTTAGTATAGTCGTATAAAACAGGGTATTTTTCTACTATTTGTACAAATTTCACATTAAATATTGGTTTATCTTCCATTGTGCAGTTATTTCGTTGCCACGGTTGAAGACAAATGACGCTTGAAATTCGAGAAAGCCGTGTCGTAAAATATTTGTAGGCGATAAGTCTTATAATGTCTGCAGCTTGTCTGCTTGGTGTACGAATCGTCATAATAATCGAAGTGTCTGATACATATCGAAAACAAATCTCGTATGCGATCGGCCTAAGACATTAACGATAATTTTTGAGAATATGACAGACTCTAACTACATTCAACAAATCAGGAAATACATATTATTGAACCATTAGATTAAAAGTTTTAAATAATGGTATTTCAAATATATTGGCACAATCTCTCAAAATAAAATTGGGAATTATGTCACTTCCCGATGTGAATTTATTTATTATCTATAAAATACGGTTTTCAGAAATTTTTGAAATGTTATAGCACGGAATATGATTTACTTCTGAATTATTAAAGATCAATTGGAATAAAATATAGACACTTTCAAAGAAATTTGCGAAACATTCAAAGATAGAATATCGCTTATAAAAAAAAATCAATTCAAAATACCTTTTTGAGAATTATCGTATTACCGTTGAATATGTATCACCGAGAATTTTTCTCCTCAGTATTGGAAATTCTACAGCAATATTAAGATTTAGATTTTATAAATAGTTTCTAATAAAATTATTTAACTTAAATAGCATTTATATTTAAAAATTTTAATACCCAGAATAACCAATAAAAATCAATTTTATAGTGACATATCTAAAGAATGTTTTATGAGATATAAAACATGATAAATAAATGGTAATCTGACCTTGGTGTCAATAAGAGTTAACAATATGGATTTAGATTTCTAAAAACGGTGTAGGCCAATTTTCAAACCCACATATCAAGAACTGCAAAAGTAATAAACAAATAAAGATTTATAAAAAGAGCTCTGACTTTCGGCAAATATCCCAATAACCAAAATCGTTAGGAAAAATTAAATAAAAGATTCATAAAGAAAAAGAAATTTCCAAAAAAAGGTCTTGACTTTTGGAACATTATCTCAGTTATTATTATTTTTAATTTAATGCGGAAAATTACGCTCGGCGAGCACAACGTTGCTGCAAAACAGGCCGTGGCAAGTAATAGCTATTTGTATTACTAGGGAGGAAAGTGCCACTTTTCTTCCCACAAGATGTAAAACATCCAAGCGAGAAAAATGCACTTTACACACTTAAATTGCTTCACATTTTTTAAAAATTTAATTAAGTTTAATAAACGTAGCGACTTTGCGTACTATGATTTTCTTATTCTTAACTAAAAAACGTATCTAAGAATCCTAAATTTGAAATTTTTATTTAAAAACCTAACTTTGAAGTATCATTCATTCTTAATTTTTACTATTATAAAAGATATAGAAGATGTTCTAAAAATTACGGAAACGATTTGAATATAATATATTCACAAGTTTCATCGTTTACAACATACTTAAATGAGGCATAGGACAAGTAATTTTCCTCCCTAGGGAATGAGTTTTCTTTCTGATGTCAGTGAGAAAAGTGTGTATTTTTTACAGGGATACAAGAAAAAATATTTTTTTAACCCTATTTAATATTATTTTTTTTTAAATACGAAATCATTTAGATAATTGTATAAAAAATGCTGATAGAAAAACTTTTTTTACCAATTTTTAATAAAAGTTATTTACATTCCAAATCGGATAATTGCTAAACAAAAGCTACCGAAATTATTTTCTTCCTGGATACCTTATAATAATCATACATTTTTCCGTTCTTTGGCAAATAAGATAATTAATAACTGACGCAATCGCAATATTATTGCATCATTAAGGTCTCTATGAAGTGAAATAATTTTGGTAGATTTTGTTTAACAATCTGACATGGTTAAAACTATAAAAAAATATTTAATTAACAATAATCTCATTTTATGAAAAATCAGTAAACGTTTTTCTCTTGAGGCAGTTTTTTCCTTCCAGATGATATTATGATTTTTTAAATTTTTAAATTGATATCCAATTTTATTAAAAATGTTTTACTCGCTTGTTTTTTGGCATCACTATGACAGAACCCTATTTTAGTATTTAAAAGTATTAAGTACTGAGAAAGAATTCCGGGTGTCAAAAATATTTGTTTTGAAATTTCTGTCTTTAAAAATCATTTTTAAATTTGCACTTACGCTTATAGTTTCTGAAATATGTACAAAATAAGTGAAACACGGCACTAATTTTGAGTTTTCGAAAATTTAAATTAACGAAAATAAACTATATAGGTATACCGGGTTGTTGAGGTGGTCGGGCCAAGTTGATATCTTCAGAACGAATAAACGGATTATTTTAAAATTTGGGGTGGTTTTTCTAGACCTAATTTTGAATGGTGAACTAATAGTTTCTTAGAAATTTTCGTAAAAACTAAATTTTCAAATGAAACACTCAGTCTATTTTTACAAATTTGAATTCTACAAATCAAATTACGTATAATTCATAAGCGAAAAATAATTTTGGCTGACAAAAATAAAAATTATTTTTAATCAAAATTTTTCTTTTTTTTTATTTCACAGTGTTTTTTAAAAACCATTCCGACATTATATGCAAATCATTCGATTTATAATTAAGACGCCAATTTAATGACCGAATGACCCACCCTGTTTTCCATTAAAAAAAATGAGTTTTTCATAAAAAAATTACTTTGTCATAAAAAAATGAGTTTTTCATAAAAAAATGAGTTTTTCATAAAAAAAACAGCTGTGGAGTAATTAAACCACGAATTAAATGAAAAATATTTAAATTCTTGCAAAACTAATATTTTTTAGTAACATCTGGTCACCTTTTGAGAAGTTTCGACCAAGTCGCGGTTTCCTGGATTAAAAATAATTTTTATCTTTTACAGCCAATATCATTTTTGACAGATGAATTATACGTAATTTGACCTGTAGAATCCAAATCTGTAAAAATATACTGGGTGTTCCATTTGAAAATTCAGTTTTTACGCCAATTTCAAAGAAACTGGAAGTCCGCTATTTTTCATTTTTATGCCACTTAATTCAAAATCATTTCTAGAATGACTGCACCAAATTTTAAAATAATTCGTTCTGAAGATATGAACTTGGCCCAATGCCCTCAACCATTCGGTATACCTTATATATGGTATAAGCGGGAAAGTAAAAATAGGTCAAAGATTAATATCATTTTTGGAGTTTTTATGCTGAATCGATTGCCGGTGTCCGTTTGTCTCTATCTCTCACGGTTTTCGAGTTGAATCAGGCTAACAGACGGACGGACAAAACCGTTTTATAAGAGTTTTTTTCTTCAATCTATTTTTTTGAAAATTTATTTTTGTTATATATTTTACTATTTTTTATAAGCAATTTTCGCACATTCTTCATGGCAGTTTGCTTTCCTATTTTTCTTTTGTTCATAATTTTCTTTAGTTTTAAATTTCAGTCTCTTTGTCTGTTATATTTTAGTATTATGGACAGTTTTACATATTTACTAATTGTGGTTGTGCCACTTGTACGTTTATGCTCTAGCTATTAGTCTAATTTATTTTGCTGCTTAGTCTTATAAAAGAATTCAAATAATAAAAGCTATTTTATATATATTCAACATTTTTGGACAAAACGTCGATAATCTGTTAAAACATAAACATTTAAATAAGTTTAAAATTTATTTTACCGACCCAGACAGTTTCTAAAAGGTCTTAAAATAACCTAATGACGAAAGTTTCATGTGCAGTTCTGGTCTTATTGAGTGTCGCATATAAAATATTTCCGCAAAGTTGGTCTCAGACGTAACACCGCGTGTCTTTGACATTCAGTGTTAAATTAGCCAAGAAAATTAAAGTTTCTTAACATATATTTGTGATAAATCAGGTTTTTCTGGCTTCTGTTCATTTTGACTCTAATGAGTTTCGTAGTATTTTATACAACTTTAAAATTTTGCCTTCCATGTTGGTTTCCAGTAAAAATGAATCTCAGTATACGAAATTTAGATTTTTCTATCCGATTTTCAAATTTGAAAATATATACAAAAATATTTCTATAAAATGGTTTATATTGTAATTTACAGTGTGTAGCATTTAAGATGAAAACACCCCATAGTTACGCTGTTTAAATGATTACAGATTCGAATTTTTGCAGTCATACAGATTGATAGGCCACATCTTTTAGGATAAACAACTGAAAGTTGATCTTTAAACTCAGCCTACTCCGATTTCACAAAAGTCACTTCTCGATATTTTGCTTCGCGTTAGATATCGAAAAAATTATTAAAAAAAGTTGTTCAAAATATTATTTTAACCCCACATACCGAGTTATGGTCACGTTTTCTATTATTACACGTGTACAACATGTATAGGACAAGTCTTGGTTCTCGTTTTTTTTCGTTATTATTTGTAATTGTCCTATACTTATTTTTTTTTTGATTATTTCCTTCATCTTAACCGATATAAAAGTAACTTAGGGACAGTTTCCGAAATAAATTTTAGGATGCTTTACATGATAAGTTTTAGATTCAAGACAAGTTATTTTTTTATTTCTAATAGCACGTACTAGATAAATTCAACTTCCATTCTACCATAATATTTTAAAAAATTTTATTTCAATGGTGTTCATATAAATTGACGGTAAGAAAAAATTAAACAGTGTAATTTTATGAAGAAAGGCATTCTATAAGACTCCTAAAAAATCAGTATAATTTCTTGAATACAAAAAATAACAAATTCGAATAAAACCTTTCAATTTACCCATAAATACGATGCCCCTATTGAAAAGCTTATTGAGCTGGTCGGTTTCAATCAAGATAGGTTCTGAATAATTCCAATTTAACGATATTTTGATCACTCATCAATCTGGTTTTAGACCCAATTACTCTTGTGAAACAGCAATTCAATTAATATTCCGCAAAATTAGAATAGAAATGGAAAATAATAAGTATACAGTGTATTCATTTTCTGATCGGAACAGAATTTTTAAAATGCCAACTCTAGTATCGATCAAACAATTTATAAATGGTTTTGCAACTGTTTAAATAATAAATCGAAGATGTTATCCATATTTTAAATGTGGTCAAATTATTCCATAGAAATAAAACTCTACGTCATGTACCACAATATATTAAATAAAACATCAGTTTTAAAGGGTGACTAGTTTCGGCTTTTCTCCAAAATTTAATCAAGTTTTTGTCTATTAATTGTTAGTTAACATTTCGAATCATATATTTCAAAATTTCTAAAATTCCCTCCCTTTTCCTCCCATTCCCTACCCCTTTTTATCAGTCACTTATCAATTACCACGAATCCATCTTGTTCATGGTCCATTGTATTGTCACAGTGCGACCATGATTGAATTTATTAGCATAATTTCCTAAATTCGAGTTACTCACCCGTTTTTTCTCTCATTAATTTTGTGGCCCCTATTCGGGCTTCTCTCTAATCATGAATTTTTTGTCGTACCATTTCAAGTTCCTTCAGTTCCTTTCTAAAATGTTTTTCTAAATCTGGATTTCCTGATAAAGGAAAATCTACAGCTACCTGTCTGTTAGACATTATTAATATTAACTAATTACTTTTCCGTTTTTCACATACCTCCTTTCCCAAGCCTCAATTTTTTTAAAATGTGTTGAATAACTTTTTTATAAAAAAACGTCATATATTATTGATTCAAGTTTTGTTAAATATTATATGGTAAGTTATAAAAATTTTATGATCTAAGGTTTTTTTAATCGAACTGGACACCTTTGTTCTAGGCCTGAAGATGGCTCATAAGCCGAAAGTAGTCGCCCATTTAATACTGATGTTTTATTTAAAATATTGTGGTACATGATTTACAGTTTTATATCTGCTGTATTTAAATCATGCTGAACAATAATTACGACTAAATTTTTAATAGGCATTGCTGTAGAGACTGGGGATTCAAGTGTTATTCAGATGATTACGCTAATGTAGGTTCGATACTTGTATCTTGCATTTTTATTATAAGATATTGATTTAATTAATGTTTAATGTGAAGCTTAGAATTTTAATAACTGTTCCAATAATGGTGGTGAGGTTTACCCGGTTTTCCCACACCTATCACCAAATGGCACTGTCAATCATCAGTAAGTCGCTCCGAAGCGGTACTGCATAATATTAATAATACTTGTCTTTTCCCTCATAAACCTTGAGTTCTGGGGTACAGTTGTAAGATAGTGAAATATAGGGAGAGTAGGGAGAAAAGATTTTACTGGGTAGCTTTATACTTTTACCGTAAAAATGAGAATTCTACTGAAAACTGAAATTTTACCAGATAGTTTTTTTCTCTCTGGATTTTTACTGAAAAGGTTTTTCTTTCTATAAAATAATAACTTCTTAAGCATACCAAAACTTTACTGGATGACAATTTCCCGGATAACGAATTCTACCGAGAAGAAAACACATTAAGTAATATAGTTGGCATTTCATCGAGATTTAAACTTACAGACAGTCATACCTTTGTGCCAAATTAGGTCAACTATAAAAAAAAATTGTCTAGCTTTCTAAATAATTTAATGTTTTTTTTCTTCATTGATGAATTACTTAAATTGAGAATTTGAAACTTTGCATGATCAGAACTTGATGATAAACTGATAAACTTTAAATCTACGTAAAACTAGCCTATTTTGTATTAAACATTTATTTTAAATTATTATTAATGTGTTATAATTAAATATTTTTACCAAAGCCAAAATTTTTGGGAACGGCACTGTGACGAAATACATCGTTTGTGGTGTTTTGAAACTTATTAGACAAATTAAAGCATGAAAGCTTAGAAGATGGCTTGTTTTATTCCTGGTATAATTAGTAGCTCAAATTCCTCAACGTAATTTCAGACTCAAGACATTGGTTTTCGTGTTTTTTTTTTGTTGGTATATTCCAGAGGCAAAAAAGCCATCGTCGAAATTAAAGGAAGGGAGGTCGAGTAAGGATAAGGAGAAGGATCCACATAATTGAATTTGTTACAGATAGTTGGATATAAGTAACGACTTCTTGTCAACAACATTACTAGAGTTCTAAGAGATAAAATTGTTCTTTATAGTAAGTCATTAATTTTCTTTAGAATTTAGAGTAATTAAATTAATTTTTTTTGTAATTATGTGAACATTTATAATTTAAACGAAGGTTATCAGAATAAAGAATTTTTGGGGAAAAACAATAGAGTATTTTTCTTTTTTATTTTTAACATTTTCCTTTCAGGTGTCGGATTTGTTTTTTGCGCCAACTTTTTTTCAGTTTTTGTGTAATCTTCTTGCTTGGTTTTTCTCATTTTTCATATTTTTGTCGGTTCTAGTTATTCTATCTTGTCCTATTGTTATTTTGTCCAAAACAATTTAGCTTTAGTTTAGTTCCTTTTTTTTGATAATTTGTTTTAGTTAATGCTTTTTTTGGTTTCGTTTTTTATTCAGTCGCATATTTTCTTTTTAACTTATTTTCGAAAACATTTATTGTCAGTGTTTAATTTCGAGTAAGCATTTAATTACTTTTCTTAGCTTCGTATGTTATCTCAAATCGATAAATATTTTTTATATAATTTCCTTTCTATTATATTAAACGCTGGCATTAGATCTATGAAAGTTATGAAGGGTCATTTTAGAATATAATTGACCCAAAAGTTACATAAACGAAGAATAGTACTTTGTAATGATATCATATAATTAAAAATTAATGAATTTAAAAGAAAGGGCGCCAGGTATTTATATATTGAACTACAAGAAAATAAATGGTAATAAAACCTTATCATTGAAATCCCTAATGATAATGGATAATTAAATAATTTCATAAATTAGGATTCTTTAAACAGCTGTATATAGTAGAAACTAATTGCAAGTACCAAAAAAACTTCGAATAATTTAAAATTTTATTTTAAATATAAATTGTGAAAATCATCATTTTTATTTATCAAATTTACTCTCATTTCTATATGTTTCGATACAGGACGTTCTATTAATATTTTAATACCATAATTATGCATTATTTACAGTTAAAAATATGTGTTTAGCATCTAATTAAGTAACAAAACGAGACATTACGAAAAAATCTCAAAATCAGAAATTTCTAAAAGATTTATTTTCTCCGCAGAATGAAAGTAATGGACCACGTATATGACCAATAAACAAGTTCCAAGTTTAATGAGAACGGATCAGCCCTCTTGAGAATCGTAAAAACTAGAAAAGTAGCATACTTCGACCGTATGATGTGGGATTCCAAGTACCATAAATTCCCTTTAATCTTTTATTAATAATTAAACATACAACTGGGATCGTTAGCGTTAATGTTTTTTTATATCATAAATGACTGATACGTATTATGATTCACTAGGGAAATTAATGTATAGGGTAGGTAAATTCTATTTTATTTTCTCAATTAAAATATTCTCTGTGAACTAATCTTCATACATTCGCACGTATTTAATATTTGCATTTTTGGCGAAAGCGCGCAAATCAAAGAGCATAATTTTTATTATGAGTCTAAATAAAATATTTGTGAGGTTTTGCATTTATTTTATCGTTTATACTTTCATAATATAAAAAATTTTGCGTTTCGTTTACATTCAAGTGTATATTTTCTTTTTTATAATTAACAGTTTGAAAAACCTCTAAAAAGTAAAAAAAAATTATTACTAATTTAACTTAAAAAAATATATAATATAAATATACTTCAGTGTAAAATTTAGTGACTAAGAAAATCGAAATTTGAAAGCAGAACAAAATATCGAGTATGAAAGTTTTAGTGCTAATTAAATTATTAACTAATAAGTTAAATTAATAATTAATTCCAGTAGCTCAATCATGTGATTCGATATTAAAAACTTTTTTTATCAGGAGAATTATTAATTAAACAATTACTTTACTAGAAGTTTTCTAAAACCTCGGAAAGTTCATTTTAGTTGGTGCTAAAAATCAAACTTGTCTTAAAATCTAAGAGTCGCCCTTAGTTCCTTCTGATCAATAGGGCACTTTTTTTTGCACACTATTTAATCAACTCTCTACTTTTTCACTTATCATATACCACACTTGCTATTATGGTTTGACTTATCTATGAGCTGGATGGGCTCGATGTTCCAGAATGCATTTACACTTTCCCGGTCCCACCAAAGGGAAAGTATAGTGAACGAGCAAAAAATAAATTCGAGATATCGATGGAAATATCCATTTTGAAGTACCTCAAGAAGAGTGAAACCATTTCCTAAGTGTAAGGTCTGTCTGTGTATCTATGTGTAAGGGTGTGTATGAAGGGTTGGTGTATGCCTCGAATGCGACCATTCGTTTTTGTTTTAAATTGATACAATAGAAGGTCCTTAAGACCGACATTGATTGAATACACATGCAAAAATTTTTGCCTTTTTGTAAATTTTAAGGATAAACAATATACTGTAGTGCAAAATGTTGTAGTGCAAAGTTTTAGAGCATATAATTTTCTGCAATTTTTGTATCAAAGTTTGTCCAGAATTTCCAATAGTTGCGTCACTAGAGGCCGCGCAAAAAATGTAAATGTAGATTTTCCGTAGTTTTTCCAAATTTTGAGGACAAACAATGCACTTTAGTACAAAATTTTATAGTGCAAAGTTGTAGGGCACCAAATTTCCTTATACACATTTAGGCTTTCTGTCCTTTTTTTTTTGTTTTGAAGATAAACAATGCACTTTAGTGCAAAATGTTCTAGTGCAAAGTTGTGCATAAAATTCACTACAACTTTTGCATCAAGTTTTTTCCAGAATTCCCAATAGCTCAGCGGCCAAATTTTGATACGTTTTGAAATTGCTGTCGCACCTTTCAAATCTTTAAACCTGCATCAACAAACTACATTATAGTCTCTAAAAACTTATAGATTATTTATAAATAATAACTCTTATGTGACGACTTTAAAACCTATTAGGTAGTATAATTACAAAGCAATTCAACGCATCAATGTGTAATGTAGTAAGTTTAAAATAATTAAGAGTGATGTCGTAAATAGCTTAACAGGATAATAGAATATATAATGAATAATTAAAAATAACCACTTAATCGTTTTCATTATATTTTTTTCATTTATAGTATAAGAAATTTAGTATTTTTGATGACACCCTATAGATTTATTTGTTTGACCATTGCATAAAAGGCAAAATTTTTAAAACAAACTTTAACTAAAAGAAAAACATGTATAACTCTATTCTCGAGTGCGAAAGCAGTGGCATTATATATCTTTATACCGAAGTTTGTAAGAATGTGTAGAACTCTTCTCGAAGTTTTCCCTGGGCATTAGCAGTTCATTAAATGGAATTAAAGCATGCAGTGGCGCTCCACAACAATGTATAATAAATTAACGGGATTTGTTTCCGTATATTTGCTTATTTCAACAATTGTGCTAAGTATTTTCTTATTCAAAATTAGGTATTTTTAAAGGAAATTGAACTAGAAATTGACACAGCGCCCTACCTCGCCAAGATTTAATACATTTTGTGGTACATGATTTTGTGTTTTATTTGTTATTACAAACAAACACATTTGAGTTATGGATAGATTCAATAAAATTTTGGAACAATTTAATCCGTATAACTCTCATTCCTAAAACATAATTTCGAGGTTACTGGAGTTGTATTGCTTTTCAATAAAAATTACGAATTTATAGTAATCGGCATTTAAAAAATTATAAGAGTATATAATGAACATTTTATAATCAAACTGTCAGTAGATAGAACGTCCTTTAACTTTAAAGATTCAATAACTAAAGGCGATGACGTTTAGAATAAAATTTAACAAGTTGATTTCTTGTACAATTGTCACAATCTAAACGTCATTGTCGTTAGTTACAGAACCGTTAAAGTTAAAGGACGTTCTATCTACTGACAGTAAGTCTTAAATCGTTAATTAATAAAAGCATGTATGAAAAAATAAAAAAAAAACATTCCACAATGATGTCACTTAGAGAGACGGATACTTGTAAGAGTTTCTGTTTTTTTGTGCCAGAAATTGGTAATTAATAAAAGTCACACATTGATCGAACACTTTTTATTCTTTCTGACTCTATCAGCCGTTCAATGAACAGTGTCTTGCAATAAAACCCTTTTAACTTTTTTTAAGGATGGAGGGCTGAAGTTGTTGTAGAAAATTGATCACTTCAAAAGTTATTGTCATTTATATCAAACAAAAAGTTTTCAACCAACAAAAAATGCTCAAACTTTTAAGTGTATAATTGTATGAAGTCATTGTGAAATATGAACAAAGTTCGAATAATAGAAGCACTAAGAAGTTTGCTGTTAGTAGTAATTATGCATATATAAACTATTTAAGTGAGTTTATTAACGGTGTTTAATAACTTTCCAGAAATTATTTATTCTAAAATGAAATTAAAAATTATTAGTAATAAATGCTGAAGTAATCTTCAAAGTTGCATTTATTATTTAATTTGTATCTTGCAACTGCTTGTTATATTGAAAATAAATAAGTCTTTATTTTATTAAACAATTTTTGTTGTTACAAACGGAACATTCTGTATATTCTTTTAAGACATTTAAATTTTTTTATATTTGATAAAATAGGCCGAATTTATAAAATTTATATTTATATTATGGAAAACAATTAAAAATTTATTTAAAATAAGAAAAAATTACAATTTATGGAAAAAGGAGATTGGCAGAAGAAATCTGGCTATTGGGGAAAATTTAATGGAATATTCAATGGTATTAGGGTTATAACGAAGAGCAGTAGGAATATAAAAAATATTAAGAAGTTAAAAAAAGTAGATTTCAAAATTATCATCTACAAAGGTGTAAAATAAGAAAAAGAAGAAGAGGAATTTAACAGGCAACTCAAATTTTATTAATTTTCTACAGTTTATTTGTAAAAATTTATGATTTTTCATTTAATACAGAATCTTTCCAATTAAGATAAATCATCAAAATGTTATATTGATAATATCATAATATATAGCAACTAAAAATATGCCATTTTTTATGATATTTAAAATATTTATTAAAAGAGACTAAATTTTAAACAAGAAAAATTTAAAGTTCAAAACAACGAAAATTTTATTTTAACTTAACTGCTTAATTAATTTTTTTATGGCCTGAAGAGGGTTTTTTTGTCGAAACTACACGCCGTTCCTAATTACTATAAGTGCATATGTGTGGTACATGGCTTTCATTTAATTGATTTAAAATATAGTTACGAAATATATTTAAAAAATATATCTTTAAATATGTTTTAACATGTTTAATTTTATCAGGGGATTTACTGATAAAGGATGAAGGACAACAATGGATAAATGTAATTACAAATTTACTAAAGCAAACGTTGTAAAGGTTGCAAACAGTTATTTTATTTCATTGTGCCTGTTATTTAATTGACTTCTAAATTTGAATAACAAAAAACTGAACTTTAAATTTTGAGCAAAAATATATCTTAAATAAAAAGTTATTTGATAGTTCTAAAAGTAAATTTAATTTTGTTTTTAAGATATGTTAAAATATTTTTTATATATTTTCAAAATCTGCTCATCGAGTATTATAATTAATTGGAAAAAATTGTGAGAAAATGAGAGACTCTTAAAGAAAAAATCCTATACGTTATAGGAACATTAGCAAATATCAGATTAATTAAAAAAAAAACTAAAATATCCTTTGAGAAAAAATTACTAAATAACTTCGAGAAATTTGCTTATTTTTAGCGAAAATATTATCTTTTTATTTAAGAGAAAATTTCAAACAAACATGTTGTATAGTTAAGTAAGAAATTAATTATAAAATTTATTTATCTAAATTAACGTCTTAAACTGGTACTACTTTGATGTAATTACAAATTAAAAAAAAATATTCCGTATTAAATTGAAACGTTTCCAAGCTTATAAAGAAATGATTTGTTGAAAATTCTGCCAATAATTATATATTTTGTGAGCATATTTTTGCTTAATGAGGAAACAAATACGAGTGTCAATATTTTTGAAATGAATAGTAATCACTTTCAGCGACCGATTAAAATATATATAAAGAAATTTTTATTTCACTATACTATATCAAAAATCTGATCTTGTCAACATATTTTTTATATCCGATCAACTAGCTCAAATCTTTCTTAGAACGGCGGTTTTGGTAACAATGTTAAAAATTGTATTGTTAGGGTTCTTCATGGTGACCTAAGTCTATATGTATTTGGAGTAAAATTTGCAAAATTTGTATACAAGAAATATTTGCAACAGTCCTAAAATAGATCAATTCATTTGTCCAAATTCGCATATCTTGACAAAATTGTTAATTTTCTGAAATCATAACTGTCAAAGTGACGTCAAGTTTAATTTTTTTAAATGCAATGTATTATATCTCTTTTAAAAGTGTTTTTATTAATTTTTTCAACAATGAATACTTTTAAATATTTATGGTCTTCAGGGTGGTAAAAAATATTAAATTAATGCATATCCTGAAAATAATAAAAGTAATGTTTTCCAACAGATATCGCTAAACAAAATGCCTTTAACAAAGAATGAAAATGGTTTTCATTTAATTCTTCTTCTCTTTGTTAAAGGCATTCATAGTATGCTTTATTTAATATCTATTTAAATAAATTGCATTTCTTTATTATTTTTCACCACACTGTAAACCCTAATTATTTCAAAATATTGATCGCTGGAACGGGAAACCAAAGCCCGTTTAAAAGAGATATAACTCATTATACATTGATAATAAAAAAATTAGGTAAGGTCACTATTTTAACAAATATGATTTCAAAATTTTTACAATTATGTCAAAATATGCGCGAAACATCGACTTCTTTTAGGATTTTTGCAAAAATCAATTCGCAACTGAAATAAATTGTGTATTCCATACTTTATCAACGAACAACATATCTTTTTCAATCTTTCGGAAGTATCTATTTTCATCATCAGGAAAACTACAAATTTAAATGGTATAATTAGTAAAGTGTTTACCTACAATGCTTTATGAGAGTGTATATATTTGCGATAGTAAGAGATGAAATAGAAAAAATTATTTTTAAATATTAGTTAAATTCATAAAAAATAGGCGAATAAATTTTCACATCTTATTATCAATTTTTGTGTTACACCCTGTATATGCTATGAAGAAGAGGAGATGGAGAAAATAAAAGGCAAGGAGGACAAGGCGGCAGACTCATTGTCGAAGCTCTTAAAAATCGAAAAATATCTATCTCAAAAAGTGCAAAGTTGAGAATATATAAAACAGTTATCAGCCCATCTGCACATTACTGTTGTGAAAGGTGGGTAATGAATCGGAAAGGAGAGAAAAGGCTGGAGATATGGGAACCGAAAGTATTAAGAAACATTTTAGGAAGGTTGATAATTGATATTGAATAATGGAGAAGAAGAATAAATAGTAAACGAACTATGTAGGTAATTAATGTTATTAGAAAACAAAGAACAAAATGGATAGAATAAAGATTGGTCAAGAGGGCATTTGAATGGACGAAAAAAAAGTTCGACATAAAAGAAAATTACGAAAACTACGGTACATAATTTTATATAAATAAGGATATCTAAACAATATTGGTACCATTTTAGATACTTGTAACTTAAAAAAAACGATTGCTATTTTTATCTGCTAGTATTTTATAAAAAGTTTTATAATTTAATTTTTTTTTAATGTTGATTAAAGTTAATAAATGTTCCTTTTTAGTTCATTTTAGTAATTTGCGTTTTCAGTTACTAAGGTGGAAAAAACCGCTTTGGCAAGCGAAGAAAAATTATGCTTCGGATGTTAGAAAACATTAATTGAAACTCTTTCCTAAAGATCATTTTTTCTAGAAAGACATTATAATTTAAGAAAGTGTTTCGACACCACATCCATCATTTTAATTGAGCTTTTCGCTTTATAGCAAAATGCCTTACATTTATGGTTAGGTTTATATCTGATCATAATTCACATATTTTTTGTGATAATGAGTCGGTTTTTTATATTCTTAACTTAACGTTACAAATATCGTTAATTTATCTTGTTAAGAATCGTATTGTGAGAACTAGGGTTTTGACTAAAAATTAGTTATTTCAAAAAGAGAGAGTAAGTTTTTTAAACTATATATCTTGACTATTACCATACATGTTTCACCCTTATGGGAATCATCAGTGGCACTTTGTCGGAGTGTCGTGACTGTCTATCATTTTTTTATTAGTTTTTTTTAACATTTAATTTTACTTAAATTACCATTTGTTAGACAAATTTTACAATATGATAATTTCAAAATTATTTTGACACAAATTGAACCTAATCCTTTGTCTAATTTAAAAGCATTATTTTCAGAGTGTTGCTTTTGATATAAGCAATTTTTCGGACAAGATACTACGGAGCATTTCATAAAAAACTAGGGAACTCTTGTGATTTTAAACGTAGATATTTTAGTTATGACTTTTTCAAAACGTTCCTTAAGAATTAGATACATTTTCGACGGAAATCAAGTAAGTGAACTCTACATTTTCTGCAAGCTCATAGTATAGGCTATTCTGGAATGGTGTTATTTATAAGGTGTTCTATTTGAAAATCTAAAATAGAACCCTTTGCTTACCTCTGTATCGGAAAACCACCATTCGGTAAAATTATGAATAGAAAATGAAAATACACTATTTTCGAGAATATTTGGTAGAAAACATTTCTAATTTCATTATTTTGAGATATTTGATCTTGGCTGAAACAATTTTGTGAAATAAATTCCACCTGGCTTTCATTGCTCTCTATAACTTTTACTTGAGAAATTTTATTCTATCTCAAATAGCTATCGTCCACCCACGCACAGTTGATACACCCTATATATTTAATAAATGCTTTTTTTATAGTTAAGATAATACCAGTTGCAACTGATAGCTGTAATTTAAAACTATGATCAGGTATTTTTCTTTGGAGATTGGATACCGATATAATTTAATTAGTTATTTGTTAAATAAATAATAGTCATCATAGGAATATAGGTTTTTAGATAAACTGATAACATTCGATTTATTTAAATCAAAATCATGTTTAGCTTTGTGAAAGGCCGATGATTATTTTTAAATTTTATTTTACAATATTTATCATCCTCTCGATTATATCATCAAGTTTCCATATTTTTTTACATTTATTCTTAACATACTTCGACATATTTGTGACAAATCGTTTGTCTTCTCTAAGCTTTATATTTAATTTAAAAGAAGTAAGCTTTCTGCGTTTTTCACAACAGTCAATTCTCATCTACTTCCTTTCTTCAGACATTTTCAGTAACTTAATTCCATTTTTTCTGCTCTGTCATATTTGCACATACAAGGATTATTTCGCAGACGATATTTAGAATTTTTTGGTGTATAAGAGTATTTATGAACGTGTAATATTATAATAACAGGCATAGTTCTAATATAATCTAATAACGATAATCATAATTGTGTGTGTGCGCGCTGTTGGCATCGGATCTAGCCCATTTGCCACATACATTTTTTAAATTATTGTTACAATAATATGTTTGATTTATGTACAAAGTCTACGATTAAATCATTTATGGATTTGTCATGTAGAGCAAGCAGCGTTGTAATATTTGTAGGTAGGGGAATTTGCAGTTTATTAAGTTCTGAGATTAGGTAATTAGATGCATTTCTATTGTTGTTGCACTCAAAAATCATATGATTTAAATCGTCAACTGAAAGGTTATTGCATGGACATAGAGGAGATTCTGGAATACCGATTTTATGAAGGTAATCATAATAATATAAATTATTATAATAATCCCTGTTGAAAAAACATTTTTGATTTTTAACCTTACTCATTCAAATAAAAATATATTCCCGCCATACAGTGACCGTTACATACAACTCCTTCCTCTTCCTACTTCCGCCCTGTAGTGTTTTTTTGAGCGGCAGGTGATTTGACTCGTCTCGTGTTTATCTATATTGGTATACCAATTAACAAATAGTTCCAATTGTAGAAATGAGGCGTTGACCCGACTCGTATTTGATTCGTACTTCACCGTGCGCGTCCGGCACAAGAAAATTCAGAAAGGATTCTGTTTTAGAACAACAGAAGGTAACCTTAAATTGCTGTGAATCTTCCGTTCATCTGACGAGAATATAAGGAGTATGCGAAATTTCCTATAGGACTGAGCATATAATGCGTATACAATGTATTGTTAAGTTGATATGCCAGAACTCTGCCTTTAGACAACGATTTCTAGTAAGATTTATTTCTTTATCAGTATCTAACAGAGGTTCTGTTTCAATGAAACATTATATAGAGAATATTGGAATTTTATATACCCGGTATATGATACAGTTTTAAAGGACCGTCGTTTTGAGTCATTTTTTTCCGTGTATATGAATGGCAAAAAACGCATTAGGTTAACAGTGATTAACAAAAAAATCAGAACAGTAACCAGTATTAAAAGTGAGAACCTGTGCACCCCACCATAGTGAAATAAGCAATAAGCAGTTTTCCTCATCATGTGTAAAAACTATATGTAATACTTTTGTCACCTGCTCCAGCAAAGAAACAGTATCGAACGAAATTTGTTAGTTCAGTTTCAAAACCAGATACCTATAATCGATCTACAGTTCATACCATAGAAACCACGGTATTAATGAAAAAATTATACCCTCGGATTTCTACAATCCGCTTAGTTAAAAAATAAATTTGATATTATTAAAAACCAATTAATCTGGATAATAAGATTATTTCCTGGATTTATTATGATAGCAAAATTTTTAAATGGATAAAGAATAATGAGTACGAGGTAGATTAATTTTAATCGTTAATAAGTTCATACAACTTATAGCTAGTTCTTTTACGTTATGTATCTATAGTCCATCTAATATTTCTTTTAATTTTTTGACAATCCCCAGTTGGCGAAAGAAAAACTCATTAAATATGCACAAAATCTGTCCATAATCCGTCAAAAATGGTAGTGTCTACTGATACTTTTTTTAAAGTTAGAATAAACCATATAGATATTCTAAATTTTCAAGTTTTCTTGCGTCTTTTCAGACTAATAAATATTTAATAATAAATATGCTAAATTATATTCGTTATTCATATTATGTTCAAATAATTCACTACTTATTAAACTTGGTAGTGGCCGAGTAGACACATCCAAACAGATTAGCCACACTATATATTTTAACACCAAATTACTAGTCGACCTTAAGTGTGGTATTTTAAGAAAAAAAAATATTGGACAGAGTATACTAATATTGTTTACGTTAAAAAAATAATGACATAATCTAGTAATTTTTTTATTACCAATATTACAAAATTGTATTTCTCAATGTTAAATGCATTCAATATTGATGAACTAGTAATATTTTATGTTAGTATGTTGTCTACTCTGGGCAACGTTGTCTCATGATCTCAACTAAATATAATTATCTAACTCTTGTTTGTATTTTTTGATTTGTTTAGCGTTAGTAAATCATTTTTAACAGTAGAATTATGCATATCTTATTTATCGTTAGTTTCAATTCTTACTAAATACAGTACATAAAAAAAAACAGAAAAAATTGTTCTTTTCTGTTTCAAATCATAGAAAAAAATACTAACATAGAAGTTATAATAAAAAAACGAAAAAAATATTAATATTAATCATATAAATATGAAGTTATTTTATAAATCTATAGAAATCTGAAGAAATCTGTAGTAATTTTTATTTATTTTGTTTTAACTTGGTACTGGCCCAGTAGGCACATCTAAACAGATTTTCATGTCATGTCATGTCATACAAATCTGATACAATTATCATTATAGATATTATTGGAGACCTCTTGTACATTTGTTAAATTATTAGTAGTGGTTTAGCAAATAATGTTAATGGGTATATTCACCCAATAGTTAATTGAGGTAACCTTATAGACTTAACAATTAATATTAACTTAAATATAAAGTTATAGCCAATAACTATTATGAGTAGGGTACGTGATATTGATCATGCAGTTAATAAACAGCGGTTATGTTTAGTTGATTGGAATTATAGGGATGTTAATATTGATATAAAATAATGAAATTTAATTATTATAATATTGCATATATCTAATAATTTTAAAATTGTAAAATTTTTAGATTGAAATTTTAATGCCTATTAAAATAAACAGTCTCTCATTTCAGCAAATATAAATTTTTCCAAGTGTAAAATAATATAAGAGATAATAATACAAACATATTTGATACCTATATCAATATAATTAAAGTTGGTGACAAACAGCAACACTATGCATTCAATATATGTCAGATGCAACAGGATAAAATCAGTCCAATTATTTTGTAAAGGTGTAACAACCACTCAGTGCAATGGATATAAATTATTTGTTAGTTATTGATATAAAGATTAAATTAAATATATTATTTGGATAGGTCGATAAAATGTGATATTTGTTTTAACAAAGCTGTTTATTTGAATATCCAAATAAATGATTTAGTTGCAATAAAAAATATTTTGTTGACTAATAGAAATGTTTTATTTAACGAACAAGTGTTTTGTTAAATAAAGAAAATATACTTATTTACTTTTTTATGTATGCCAATAAATGCAAATGAAAATAAATTGAAAGTGTTATGATAATGGAATAAGCTTAAAACGTGTTAATAATAATAATTGTCGATTAGTTCCAGACATAAATCGATAAATATGAATGATAAATTGATATAAAACTTTTCTATTCAAAGTGACAGCCCCTATATTTGGTATATATGAATTGGTAATACGCACAAAATAATCTTACAATGAATTGAACACTTCACTGGTTTCAAGAATAAAAGCGCGAATTTTGGGAAAATTATAAATTTCCTTCGTTTTCTGTGTTTTTCTTTTTTGGTGAAACAAACGTTTGCATGAATAATTTTCCTTTTCACATTTAGAAGAAAAGTGTATAATCCCATAAACACTCTACATTTGAATGTAGTTCCAGGTTTTTTCAACATAAAAAGATCCAATTGGTTCTCAGCGAGATTTTCGGATGGAAATTCTCTCTAACCAGATGTTAAAAATGCAAATTCTTAAGCAAATATGTTAATTCCGATTTGTCTGAAAAATATATTTTTCTGAAAAGGACTGCTTTATTTAAAACTGCAGTAAGAGTTGTGAAAATGGTGCGAACCATTTCACAGCTGTGCCTGTAAATTTTATCGTGCGACAGAAATGCTTTCCTATTGTCCTCGTTGCATTTTTAAGCTGAAATTACATTATACATAATTTAACTTTTATTTGGAAATGAATTTACTTAAATCAAATCGGTGTTCAAATCGTATTTAGCAGATAGCAAATTTCATATCCATCTACAACTATCCACATGAAGTTTAAGACCAATATGAAGAATATCGTATTGAAGCATATATTCTGGGAAATAGCAAATAACAGTATGGAATCCAAAAAATGAGATAAAACCTTATTACGAAGGTAGCGTAGCTTCAGTAAAATATTTATATACATCAATCAAAAAATAAGCTAACAGATCTGTTTTTAAATACCCTGTATATTGCAAGCTTTAAAATAAAACGATTCTATCATTTACCTTTTACTAAAATAAATGTATCCATTCCCACTTAACTCATTTACTCTCCTAACATTTTTCTTTAACCTCGTTATCTCTTACTTAAACGCTTATAAAATATATTTGCAATTTTTCATTCACTGGGAACTCTATTTATCACAATTTTAAGTGACAGCTGCTTTGTCCTACAGGGTTATCTTTTGATGGTTTTCTTTTACAAAATCTTTTTTATTTTCCGCGGATAAGTAATCTTAAATTATTAGAATTATCAGCACAAAATTCATTATAATTTTTAAATAAAAAATTTACATTAACATTTTTTTTGGGAAATGCAAAGACTAATAAACAAAAATTAGAGCCATCTGATTTTACTGAACATACTTTTATAAATATCCCTTAAGGGTATAATAGTTATTTTTTTACGACTATTCAATAATAAGTTGATTCTTACTACATTTTTAGTTAAAGAATGATATACATTCTTCAACTAGTTGAATTCACGCTAACTTAGCCAATTATATGTATTGATTTCTAAAATTCAGGCTATATCAAAAAATCACATTGCTTTAAAAACAACTAACCAATCGCATCTTATCAACATCCTAATAAGTCGCCATTTTTTTGATACATCAAATACAATAACGTTTAATTGTAGTTCGATTCTATTCAAAATTGGTATATGGGGGTTTTTGAGGTCTAAGATTAATTTTTTTGTCAAAATTAAGAAATTCAAGATGGCGGACTAAATTTGTTATGTCGATGTTTTTGGAGTCGGGGATTATGAATTTTTTGTCAAAATTAATAAATTTAAGATTCATGGCATGATAGAATACTTAAAATAAAAAATAAATTTAACTAAAAAAATAATTTTTTTAACAAGCTTTTATTAAATGTTCGAAAAAGAAGAAAATTAATTTTGAAGTAAATCAAACGCATCATTTTCTTAAATTTTATATGATATAAAACTTGTCTGGAGACTTTCCTATGTAAAGTTCTTTTATAAAAAATCGGTTGTGTCGCCCCAAAACATTCCCAACAAGTATCCACGAATACTTTTTCAGATATTTAATGTTAAAGTTTCAATTTTTTTTTTTGACAGGTGACAGTTGCAGAAATAATTTTGACTGTTCTGAATAGAGTTTTTTAAGGGATTTCAAATGACATATTGCAAGTCAAATTCCGTGACATATTGCATCTATCATTTTTTGACAGTGATACTTCCGTTTGACAGATGTCATACAAAAACTAATGGGTTCTTCCAACGGGTAACCCAATCCAATACACCAAATTTCAGCTCAATTGGATTAAACGTGTGGCCTCTATCGTGGAAGAATACACACAGACAGAAAGACAGACTTCCATCTGGACATGGTCTTAATCATCTCAGGTTACCTCAAAATGGATATTTCCATCTTTATCTCGAAAATTTTTTTTAGCTCGTTCACAAAATTTTTGAATGGGGAAACTACGACGAAGGGTACTTTTCATTTTTATTCTATTTGTGAGGGTATTTACTACCCCTTTGACGGCTTGCAAATAATTCGCATCTTAATACGGTTATTCTACATATAGTAAATAATGTTTGTGCAAAATTTCAACTTGGCTAAACTTTTCTGAAGGGTACTTTGAAGATTATTTTCGATTTTTTAATTGTGATGCTGTAAACTTTTCCCTAAAAAAACCCTTTATAATATTTTTATAGTGTTTCTGATATAAGGAAATATTTAATATTAATTTAATAATTTTATTTTATATGTTCCTTTGCACATGTCTCTTTAAAGAATTTTTTACGAATAAAATCATCTTCCGACGCCACTGGTCCTTTGGCTGCTGGGCGAAAATCGCGGCTGCCTGAAAGTGGCTGCTAAGTTCACACCGGTTAGTTAAATGTTGTTGGACCAAATTTTACCATCAGTACATGTTTATTACCTACGAAAACAATATTTAATGACTTCTAATGAAAGTATAAATAAATTGAAAGCAAGTTTTCTATTTTTTATTTTAAATATGTTTTTTCAGAATCCAAAATATTGCTTGTAATATTTCCGTCAATTTTCTGTTGTTACAAATCGTTTGTATAAGTGGAAAGTTCCTTAAAACCTATCCCAGAAAGCTGAAAATTTGCCGCATCACTTGTCAATGTTGTTAAATTTTATTATTTTCAGCAGAATCTGTAAATGGCTTTTCAGAAAAGCTATTTTTCACGCACACAATATCATGAATCAATATTAATATCACGTATACAAACATTTCTCAATATGTTGGGTATACGCGTCCATTAGATTGTTTTTTTTTACTATAACAGCATGATATCCAAATAGATACCACAAATCGTATTAATAAAATTTTATTGGGCAATTTACTTTTTATTAATAGTTAAAGGGTTTACATCCTTCATTATAATTTATATTTTATTGACAAATTCTTTTCTATAGATGATAAACAAACAATATTAAGCAAACCCGTTTTTAATTAGTTAAAATCTACTAAAATTCACATTAGGATATTTGCACAAATTTAAAGCTGTTGTGGACTTAAAACTCAATGTAAATAAAAATTCAATATAAGTAAATGCTCTTGTAAACGTCCCTTTCTCCTGTCAAGAAGCTTAAACGGGCGGGCCAAGTGCGTTCAGTGAACGCCGTTTAAAATGAATGCCGGGATTTTAGCAGAATATTCGAAGGTAAACTGAACACCTTTATTTAGTAGAAGGATAGAAGATAAAACTTCCGCCTACCAAGTCATTTTCAATGTGTTCTCGAAGGTAGAAGAGGTTACCCAGATTGCAGCATGTATATGGTGAGGTTTGCGTAATGTTTACAGGGTGATCAAAATTTGCGTACTTTTGATCACCCTATATACATTTTGTTCTTATGCCATCAAGTACAACTCAAAAAGTTAAGATAGGTCATGTAAGCCGTTTTATTAAAATTTATGTCGTTTGGCTTCAGCAATCACTTAAAGTTGAAAAAATGTAAAAAACATAGGGTGTTCCATTTAAAAATATATAACTTTGATGTGCCAAATTTTTTTGAACCACTCTGTGTAGTTATAAATATTTTTAAAATGTGGCTCTTATTGACGTGCATGTATGGATATAAAATCTTTTTTAAATTGTTATGGTTTAGGCACTAAATTCCGTTTTGTAAGTGCTGCCCACCCTGTATATTTATCTCATTGTTCAACTTAAATCATAATTTACTAGCCTCGCTTTGCATAATTTTGATTTAATAATTTATATTCTTTTTTCTCAATATTGTGTCAATCTTTGTTGATGCCTTGTTTATTTTAGGAAATGCTCTAGAATAGTATTTTCTAACATGGTCTTTTTCTTATTTCATTAACATTTCTTTCATTTTCTACATTTTTAAAATGTCAACAACATTTTTTTTAACTGATATTGTCGATTAGAACAAAACTAGTTCCAGAGAGGCGAAAATGTAGTTATTACATCAAAATCATGTCGAGGCAAGTTGGATTAATACCGAATTTAAACTACGGTGCATCGATGAAATAGGTGCAGACGGGGTGTAGGATGTTCATGAAATTTTGCACTACCCATTGAACATGAATATAAATCACTGGCGAATAAATCATTATTTATTTTTAGAACCTATAACAGTGTTTCAGGTACAATAGACTTAAATTGAAACGCAGAAATATTAAAATAGCTCACATAAATGAAATAGTTCTCGCCCTATAACTCGATGTAAAATAATTATTAAACACGTAAATCTCAAAACTACACCTCTGAAAAAATGATTTATTCTGTTTTATCTGTCATGTGTTCATGAGACAATATAAAAGTCGTGGAAAAGGTATAAGGAAAACTATGTAAGCATGTTTTCTGTGTCAAAGTGGGTATACTAAATAAATTTATTACAATTTTTATTTTTTTAGGATATTATGTAGAGAACAGTTGTGTCCTGCACACATACATATATCTGATTCTGGAAATGATTTTATTTTTTCATCTATTAGTTATAAGCATAATCATTTAATTTCCCAACTAATTAAATTTTCTACTAGTACCTATATGACAGCTATATAGTAAATTCTCATTTATTTCTTAAAAACCTTTTAAACAACTTCCACATAATCGAAAACTAGTAAAAGGAATAATCGGTGCGCGATTTTTCAAGAGTACGGCCAGTTTTCGTCAACGAAAGAAAGTCCGATTCGGAAAAATTCGGGATTTTACCAATAATTTTTTTTTTAACAAGCCCCATACGATATGGAATCAATCGACGCGTTTTGACCTGCACAACACGTTAAAAGAAATCAGTATCGACAAATGTGCTTTAAGTCATTTGGAGCATAAAAATTTTAAGATTTTTGCACGATTTAATACTACGGTTTGCCCAACTTCACCGAAGGTGAAGTGTGGGCGGGCCGTAGTAACTTCCTATTGATATTAAAGATGATGCAAAGAAGTTTCTGCAAATAAAAGTGACAAACATATGCTAGGGGTCGATTTAGAGAACAGACTAGATAAATTAAAAGATCTTATAAATTTGCAACAACTAGGAATTGAAGGAATAAACAATATTCAAATTGTATGCAACAAAATACAATCAAACTTTGGTAGGTAGGTCACGTTTTTCTATTTTTGTTTATTAACTTAAGCCTTTTTGTTTGATTTTGTAGGTTTAGACGGTCACGATAAAGGATTAACTTTTTGTACTAAAGGTATGATATCGACGGTCAGATTTCAGAACCGCGTGTAAGTCTATATAGTTATACTAATTTTACAGGGAGGGTAAAATATGCACTGAAATTATACTAATAACAGTTATTCCATACACTACCGTTAATTAATTTTCATTTTTCTTTAGTCTATTTTCAAGACTTGAATCAATAAGGCCCAGTTACCAAAAAACAAACAGTCTTAATGAGATGCCGTGATCTGCGTCGTGGTTCTTTTTGCGAAGCAGCTTCTTACCGCTTTTCAGCCTCCATGGCACCCAAGATTTAACGGCGATTGAACCATCTTGTCAATTTAACTTTTTTCGCCCTAAACCATGGCCAATCCAAGGGTGGTTGTTTAGTCGTTTGGCATTTATCTTTTTAAAAATAAATCTGAGAATATTTATTTTCACAATATTCTAAATTGCCAGATTTCTCATACTCGGGAAGCCAGGGGTTAAATAGTATCTACGAAAACATCTTACGAGTGTTCCACCACTCGTTTCTTCACCATAAATAACACATTCTTAATGAGTACGCCCATCGTCGGCCATCAAACCAGAAAAACAGCTAATTAGGAGTTTGTAGGATGACGGAGGGTGGCACACTTGTTTTGGACAATACTTTTTACAAGAAATATTGATAAACACATTAAAATTTTCAATCTTAAACTAGTAAAAGGAATAATCTCTGCGCGATTTGTCAAGACTACTGCCCGTTTTCGTCAGCGGAAAATCGGAATTTTTTCAATAATTTTTTTTTTCAATTTTTTTTGAACGAGCCGGTTGCGATATGGATATCAATTAACGCGTCTTGACTTACACAACACCTTAATAGAAATCAGTATCGACAAATTTGCTTTCCTTATCGAGATATCTCGAATAGACGTTTCACTTAGTAGGCGGGACCGGGATCCTTGGACCCGAAATTGCTCATCTTCTGATAAAGCCTTTCTTTTTTGAATAAAATTCGATAGTCAAAAGAATTTTCCGGATCGGCAGTACCGTTCTCGAGTTATCGTGCGCACAGACATCCCCACATCCACACAGACAGACTTTTTTTATCGCGGAAAATCAATTTTTTCCACGTTTCATGAAATTTTAAGTCATTTGGAACAAAAAAAAATTTTGAGATTTTTGCACGATTTCAATACTACGCTTTGCCATACTTCACCAAAGGTGAAGTATTGGCGGGCCGTAGTAATAAAAACGAACACAGTTTATAATCAGAATGATCTAGTTGCCTGGTACTGCAAATCTCTCATTATTTAATCATCATTTCACGCACCATCCCCTATCTAGTGAGTGTTTTATCTTCAAATTAACTTACGACTTTCATAGCTCTTTCATAGCTCTTCTAAAATTACCATAGCAAATCCAGAACTTTTATAGCTAAATTAAGACTAGTATAGCTGTTTTGGAATCATCAGAGCTACCACATGACCATCGTATCTGCCACGTAACTAATGTACTAGCCTCTGAGCTTTTGTAATTATTTCACGACTTTCATGGCTCTTTCAATAATATCGTAGTAATGCCACGGATACCGTAGCTAAATTAAGACTGTCATAGCTGTTTCAGGACTATTGCAGCTTCTCTTCAACCTTCGTAGTCATTCCTTGACTATGGCAGCTCTCTAGAAACTGTTGTAACTCGCAACACCATCGTCACTGCCATTTGACTTTTGTAGCTGCTTCTGAGTATATGTACCTGTTTCCATGGCTATCATAGCTCTTCCAAAACTATCGTTAGCTGACATGTAGGTTATATTAAGATGCAGATCTTTCATAATCTAAACTAAAAAGCATTGAATATTTGCTTGTTTTTTTATTAAAAATATATATTATTTGTTATTCTTGAACGCTGTGATGCTTGAAGCTGCTCTTTTGGGACTATCTTAGCTCTTTCAATACTATCGCAACTTTTTTAAAACCACGTATAGTTTATCCATTATTAATTGCAAATTAAGAATGAAAAAATAATGTTTACTACTTCAAACCGTGTGTCCATGGGTTGGGAACGAGTTATTATATTTTGCAATTGATAATGGATAAACTAATACCTTTATCTATATTATAAAACATAATAATTGTCAGTTTTATATATCCTGTTAAAAATATAAATATATGACTAAAAGGCCTCGCCAATTAGATATTTTTGTTCTTTAAATCCGGAGTATTTCCTGATCTGAAATTGACGTCAATTATATCAAAATTTATCTGACTGGGATTTAAAGTTGTAATGAATAATTTACCGACCGTATTGTATTATTAGCATTGGTATGATGTAATTTATCCAATTTAATATTTTATGAGAAATATACAGACAAATTAAAGGCGGAAGAGCCAGACTTAAAGATATTTAGCTGTCTGCGGTCCTAATTGGAGTTGGTATGGACTTTATTCAGCATTCCATGTTAAAGACTAACTCCTTCAGACTAATCTTATTTCTCGCAATGAGATAAAAACTGTGGACTTATGAGAAAAGCATTCAAGCTAAATTAAAATGAAAATATTATAAGAAATCGTAGAAGAAGGATTATGTATTGACGGAGCTTTAAGTTAATGCGATTTGACAAATTCTCAGATAGAAATTGAAATTAAACTGTTAAACAGAATATGGCATTTTACATGTTAGCGGATAAAATAGTCATTGATACGGATCAGATTATTCAGTATATTTTTACTGTATTTTTATAGAGGTTTCAGTCTGTCGTTTCCATTAACTACTTTTAAAAGTTTTATGACATTGATTTTATTGGGCAAATGAAACGGGTTAAATCCAAATAACATCAGTCAGCATTCTTTTTATCTATTTATTTTGCTTCATTTATTGAGCCACTTTATAAACTTTTTGACCATTATTCATTTCATATCTAAAAAATCTAATAAAACTCACAATATTAATTCTCTATATGTACAAAAATTTTGCCACGTCGTACACTTTGATATTAAAATAATATATGGTGATTTAGTTCCAAAAATAAAAGTTTCCTAAAATTTTATGTGAAAATATGAAGTTCGCAGTTTATTCAGCGTCAAGAAAAAGATTTATGTTTGCAAATTAAGAGTTATTTTTTATTTTCAAATAAGCTCAGGTATATCTCTATGGTATATTACTTATTCAAGTACAAAAAAAGAACGAGTTAGTTTTATTTTAAGTGAATAGGAAGACTTGGTTCTATCTGAAGAAACAACTAAACAACATATTCCTAAATTCTTGATCGATTTTTTTAATAGTAGAAAATGTCTTAAGGCAATCTCTAATTAGTAACTGAACCACTGCCGTTAACTTATTTTTCCGAACTTAATTGGACATGTAACCATGACAGAAGATATTGGAGCAATAAAAGTTTGTTTTAGTACGATGAAAGTTATTGTGATAAAGTTAGTTTCTAGAATGAATTTATTTATTTTATTACAGATTCAGGAATCACTGGATTCGCGGATTATATAGATTGTATAAAATGTGTATATTATAAGTTTGGAAATGTAACTTTATATATTATGGTAATATGATAATATTGATATAGTTTAAATGTATACATTAATTTGGGAGCTATTGTTGATTAATGCTTCTCTGCTTACTGGTTATTTGTTACTGGTCTGTTGTCAGCCATTCTATACTCATGTGATTATTTCATTTTTTTTTCTATCCAGTATCAAATTATTTATGCTTACACGTAGCGTTTCCTTCAGATGTCATTATTCATTTTTCCATCTCCCAATGTATTTTCTGTATTGTTAGTACTAATATTTTTGCCTCTTTCAGTAACATTTTAGATGTGATCGATGTGTTCGATGTATAGATCAATATTGAATTTCGGTAAGCAAAATCTGCAGGACACAATTATTGTTAGTTCATAATTAGTTGTAAATAAAATGCACTAATTAAAAATTAAAGGCTAATTAAAAACTGCTAACTTTAAGAAAAGATAGCAGAAAAATGCTTTAAAATTACACATATTGTGCTAGTTTTAGAAAAAGAGAAGAATAGTGGTTTAAAATTCAAGTGGTATATATTACAATGAATGTAAAATGATAGGGATAATTAATTAATAATTACATGCACTAATTAAAAATTTAATACCCATTTTTTTAAAACATGTTCTGTAGCTTAAGAAAAAGGTAGCGCAATAGTGGGTCCAAAATCGATAAACAATTAGGCAATTAGTTAAAATAAATAAATTAATTAAAATTAAATTAAATCCTTTTCTGTCTGTACCTGTTTTTGCAATCGCCTGCTGTGAAATGATTAGCATAATTAAATGCAGTAATTAAAAATTTAACATTCCTTTTTCACAAAAAAAATACATGTTCTGCTATCTTTAGAAAAATGTAGCAGAACATTGGATCAAAAATCAATAAACAATAACGCAATTAGTGTAAAATGATTGAGATAATTGGGTTAATTAATTGCCCTAATTATTTATTTGTTCTGCTAGCCCAGGAAAAAAAATAAGAAAAAATAAAATAAGCACATTAAACCACTCCTCTGCTACATTCTTCTAAAGCTCACAAAACATGTGTTTGGTTTAAAAAAAGAGCACTAAATTTTTAATTTGATCAATTAATTAGAATTTAATTATCCCAATCACACCCATTGCATAGTTATTCTTTGACTTTTGAACCATTCTTATGTTAACTTTTTCTAATTCCATTTGAACATATGTTTTTTTTTCAAAGTATAATTTTATTCAATTAGAATTTAATTATCTCAATCATTTTACACTAATTGTGTAATTATTCACTGATTTTTAAATGACTGTTCTGTTTCGGTTTTCTAAAGTTAACAGAATATATTTTAAAAAAGCAGCATTCAATTTTTAATCATGTGCAATTAGCGTTTTATTAGTACCTATGTAATTATAAAATAATAATAATCGTGTTTTGCTGAGTTTGCTGTACCAGCTTTAGCAACATCATTATTGGTGTTATGGTGATTTGTTTATTTTCATTATTTTCAGTTAACGTACCTGATTTTTCTGTACTTCCTTAAAAATATGATATGAAACCTAATTTTTTTTTATAATTTTATGTGACCTACTTTTAAACTTATGGTAAAGTTTTGAGGTCGAAGTAATTAATTCATACCGATAGATATTTATTTATATTTTACAGGAATAATAAAATTAGATATCCAAATTTAATAACTTTTGTAAAAATAAAAAAAAATCAGAAATAATTCATATTAATAGACAATCATCTATATTTTACATAAATAATTATATTAAGTATCCTAATTTAAATAAAAATAACTATTGAAGTTTCAGTTTTAGCTGGACGGAACCCCGGTGGGCGAGTTCGACTCGCGATTAACCGGATTTTTTTTGTAAAGAATAGACCCCCTTGAATATTTTAAAAAAATGAAGTACATGTTTGTTTATTGTTCAAAGGAAATCTACATACCAATTTCTAAGCGCATATTTTTTGTATGGTTTTCTTGAACCCCTCCCCTTAATTTTTAAAAATAAATTTTTTCGGAGAATCTACGTACCAATTTTCAAGCGTCTATCACCATTTATAGTTTTCGTGATATTCAATATTCATCCCAGAGTTTGAAAAGTAGGGGAAGGAAACCGATATAAGAAAGAAACTTTTAATTATTCCAACATCAACGCGGCCGAAGTCGGTTTGTGTTTAGAGCTAAGGTAACCTCGGTTTTGATACTATAGCCCATTTAAAACCCCTTTCTTAGTGTTATCCTACACTACCAAAGGAAACTACCCTGAAAATTTCACGTCTCTATCACCTCTGGTTTAGGCTATGCGTCGATTGTCAGTCAGTCTGTCAATCAGTCAATCAGTCAATCAGTCAATCAGTCAATCAGTCAATCAGTCAATCAGTCAATCAGTCAATCAGTCAATCAGTCAGTCAGTCAGAGAATCAGAGTCATGACAATGTTATATATATTGATAAAAAAATTTAAATATAAAGACGTTAGATCATGTCGGATGTCATATTTACGATCCTGGTTGAATTATTTTTAGGTAATTTAAAAAATGAAATGAATTGAGATAAATTTTGGGGCATTTGTCAAATTTTTGATAAATTAATTTTTTGAATTTGTCGAAAAAATAATGTAATTTTCGAATATAAAAATGTACTAAATAGATTGTTAATACAGAAAATAAAGTAAATAATTTATATAAAAGGGTGAGTCCATATTTTTTTAATAAAGTGAAAGGAGTAAAAAGATGAAACAAAAGAATCTATCTAATAAGGTGAGGCAAGGAAAGAACAAATACCTGTACAAAGACGAGACAGTAAATGAACTAGTAGGAACAGAGAAAACTAAAATTTGGAAGCAAGTACAATTTCACTGTATTTTTAGAAAAACGAGACAGAAAGAGGCAGAAGGAAACTGAGATAGAGATCATCTCCGAAGAAAGTGAAGGGGACAAGGAAACATTAATATTGAATAAATTGTATTTTTTTTATAGTTTTTAAAAATATTTTTGTATAGTGAACCCAACCCGGATTGAGAAATTTTTCTATCGCTTTCGATGACGTCACAATAAAAATGGCTAATTTTTGACATTTTTTTGTTGACTATTTTTAATAGAACATTCAGTATATTTTTTGTAGTTTGAAAGAACTGACGTTCACCTATTCAGCGACGCAAGATTTTTCAAAATCGGTTAGCAAATAACTGAGTAATTTTTTACAATTTTTTTAACTAATTATAGCCATATTAGTTGTGACGTCATCGAAATCGATAATAAATTCGAACAAAATTTGTACTAAAACAAAACAAATCAGTGAAAAACGCTTATTTCTATCCAGAACCGTTTAGAAGTTAAGGACAGTTAAAATAGGAGAAAATATAATTGGACAACCCGGTATATAGATAGAATAAAAGGTGAAATAAACATATTTTTTACTCATATGTTTATTTCAGCTTTTGTTTAACTAAACACACAATGGCTGGTTTATTATATTTAATTCTTTAGTCTTATTATATGCATGATTCTTTACTAGGAAAGCTTGCTGCTCATCTGCTAAAGTTATCTTCTGATTTATTCATTAAAATATTTTTTTCTTTGTCAATTTGTCTATCATAATGTTTCTATTCGTTATTATTTTCAGCATTTCTGACTGTCTCTTCTTTCACATATAATTTGTTTTTTATATTTCCCACGTTCCCAATAAATAAATTATATTTGATGTCCTTTTATAAATTAATAAATTCTGTTTGATGTCGTTTTAATAGTAAATAGTGCAATATTTATTATTATAAAAATGAGTATATATTAGAGGTATCCTAACACTGACTGCTTTAATCATTACATGGGTTGGTATTAGTATCTTATTATCAAAATATTAAATGCAATCCAGTAACAAATATATTTTAATCCACATAGAAACTAATTTACATTTTGTAGATGCAACTAACGCCGACCACTGGCTAAAGTACATAAAATATGTGTACCAATTTTAGATAAAAAAATCTTTGTTTTTGTCAAACGAATTGACAAAAACTATATAAACCGAAGGGCTGGTCCGTTATTAGCGTTAATGAATTCTGTTGATCTAGATATAAAGTTTAATTAAACACTATATGCCGGGCTTCAAATCTGCTCATGTATTAAAAATTGTGTTCCAAAATATTTTGGTAGTGGATGGGCAAAAAGAGCAGTAAATGTACCCATGCCATTTCAAAATTATTCTCACTCGAAAGTTAAATTACAAGGAATGACTTTTGCTAATAACATTTAAACTACTATATTGATTTTGTTGAAGTTGGACAGCAAATATAGTTTGTGCTGTTGAAATACAGAGATGGATTATCCCCTTAGTAATTTTATTCATGTCAAGTTATAGGACCAAATTTGCTAAGTTATTTGAATTTTTCAAAATTTAAAAAAAAAATTTAACATTTTCTTGATAATCTAAGCCTGTCGCTGAAAATATTGTTATTTGCATTATTAATTATACTATCACAATTTATGTAAATTTTATTAGAAAAACCATAATTTTTTAAAGGTATTTCTTTGATTAGCCGACCGGGAAACATTTTAATATTTGCATTTTGTGAAAATGTCTAGTAAAAACCTTGTGATTTGTTTGACCATTCGAAATTTAGTTCAGTTTTCCTGTTTTGATGACCTAATTGAATTTTGTGGAATTTCCAACTACATTTCTTTGTTGAAGGATTTATGTTACAACCACACGTTCTTGATTTTTAAAAAGCGATCTCTAATATTTAGGTATATGTGCATTTGTGTTATTTTTTCATCTCCGTTTTCAAATATTATTGTTTCTTTAAAAAAATAATTTTGTATCTGAATTAAAAAATGTTAATATATTTTTGTGATTATTAAAGAATTTAGGCAAAAACTGTTTGATTGGCGAAGTTTTATAGTTTTTGGTTTTTTTTAATTACATTTTTTGTACAAAATACCTTTCATTGATATTAAAACTTTTTTTAATTGCTTTAATAAATTATTTTTTAAAAATCTATCTCTTGAATATCCTGGCTTACGTACCAAATACCCATAAAAAACCTTCTCAACGCATCTAATTCAAATAAAATTTTTCTACTTCTTATTTTTCGATTGTTTTTGTTCACATTTTTCTTTATAATTTAAAACGACTTTTTGAAATTTGACGAAGAAGTTTTATGTAAATTTTACAATTACTTTTGATCTCTTCGCATTTTTTATCTAAATTCTGATTTAACCAATTCAAAGCTTAAGTAAAATTTAAATAAAACGATTTCCAACTTTATACCGGTGTTTATATTTTTTTCACTTTTTTCTGATATTCACCACAAGTGTTATTTATAATTATGATCGAATTTTAAACATACACCACCGTACTTAGGAATCCTTAGCCGTTTTGTAACTTTTTCTTGCAGATATTTTCTGATTAGTATGAAAAAATTAATAAGAAAATCAAAAAATAACGGAAATAATAACCTGGCCAAAAGGCTGCTTTTAGAAAAATAAAGAATTTCGTAATTTTCATTTTGAATTCCTATAAAAAATCCAAAAATAAAGCGGGTTTTTTTCAATAAACTCGTGTCTTATGTAAATTCAAATCAAAATAACAGCCAAAATTAAAAATTTTAGAGTGCTGCTCAGTGTGGATTATTTTATAATTAGTTGTTTATTAAAGCATTGTTCTGAGATTTTGCCCTCCAGTGTAGAATATTTTGTACTTAATTGTTTATTGAAGAAGTGTTGTATGAGACAGCCCTTAAGTGCCAATAGTTTAATACAAAATTGTTTAAATATTATGAAAACTGGGTTCTGATTCTGCCCTTAGTACTCCCCAGAGTAATTTGCCTGTAGTGCTGGTTGAAGAATTTTTTGCGTGTTCTGTCCCTAATATCAATGGTTTTTATATAGATATTAATGATTTTATTTCTTTTATTGATTTAATAAAGTGGATTAAAAAAAAGGAATGAGATCTATGTATATGTTAAATCTAAATATAAACTGATTGAAAATGGTAATTGCTTGTTTATTTACATCTTTGTATTATTTTCAGGTGTGTCAGTTCACAAATATCATTAATTAATTATATTCATTGCTCATAATTACTAATTAACCGTGTTTAATAAAATATTTCTTTTGTTTAGACTTTATCCCAATTAATTAGGACGATCGTACATTAGAAAATTGTATTCAAATATAATAAATAAAATATTTAAATATATTAAATAAAATCACTTTTTTTCATCTTGGCAACGCATTTTTCTTCTTATTTTATAATTTATTTACAAGCTTAATTACATAAGGACTAAAAAAAGTATCATTTGTTTATAATAAAAAAAAATATATATTTTATAACTTTGACTAACATGTCATTTTCTACAGTCTGCGTGTATCCAATAAAAAATATACCAACAAGGCCGATTGGTGAAAATTATTAAAGGTTTTTTATTTTTTAATCGATATGATTCCTGTATCGGACATTTTCAGCTCTCCCTTTTATAATTAATGATATAATGCGTTTCCTCATTTTACACCTATTTGTTTCCACCTAGCATAATTGACTTTCTTTTATATGTATAAAAACAATAGATAAAATTAATTATTTTTTTTTTATTTAGCCATGAAATAAATAAATCACTTTAACACTTAGTATTAAAGAAATAATGATTTCAATACTTTTTTTAAATTGGATAAATTTTATCTAGTATAATATACAACAAATCAATATTTTTACAAAAAATGTCGTATGCATTTAGTAGTATAATGGAGCCAAATAGACGATATAAATCATAGTTCTTATCTAAAGAAAATGGAGGAAATTATAAAATTCAAATTGCATAGATATGTCAATAGAAAATTTAGAATAATATTTCCAAATTTATTTTTGTTACCTATTAAAAATATACATCAATTTTGAGATGTCTTGAATAGGACATCTGGTATACTGGGTGTTCCGTATCAATAAGTTTCAATTATTATAAAATTAAATAAACAGTTTTGCTTGTTTTTTCCTTTTTAATATTTAATTTTCATATACCTCGTATAAATAAGGGCTTGTTAATAAGAATAAGAAAAATTATTACTAAATTTATATAAAAATAACTTAAGCTGATACCAAGAAAATTATTGAAAGAAAAATGATCAAAACGATGAAATTAACAGGAATTTCAGTTAAAATTAATTTAGAGTTTACATTTATTTTTTAAATTATTATTATTAATGGATTGAACTGTTTTATTACCTCTTAAGTATCTTAAGTACTGCTGAAATAATGTAAAATGTTTTACCAAGTTTAATATTTTTCCGAGATAAATCAATAAGAAATTTTCTATGTAAAATTGATGTCTTAGATGGGTCTTGGTGTATTTTGTTAAAAATTTTTCAGTAAATGTTGAGCATTTACGAAACTCTGATTTTCATAAAAATTGGTCTACATAGTTTAAATATCACTTTCAAAAAAAATTTTTTGTCGCAACCACTATTAAAGACCTTTTTTATATTTTTATAAATATATTATTTTTAAGTTTAATTTTATCTGAATACATCACAATGACTTACATGATGTTACCAAGTTGTGTAAAATATCTTAAATCAGAGTTTTTTTGGTTTTTATCGGACAATAGTTTTTTTTTATTTTTTTTCTTCAAAATATAAAAATAGTGCGATACAAAATATAGTGATTTTCATTATTCAGCGAAATTGATATTAAGCTGGTGAGAACGCAATAACATTCTTTGATCTATGTCAGTTGGTCAGGAAGCGGAGGGAATTTTTGAATAAAATGGAAAAAAAGGAGTAATTTATAAATAAAATTTAGAAAAAAATTGGTTCATTAAGCCATTTAGTGAAAAAAGAACACAAATAAATGTAATAAATGTGTTAGATTGGCTGTCTTTAGATAAATGTGTAATACAGTGCTATACAATTGCTGACTTTAGACAAATTGTCGTATACACTTAATCCTTGTTGGACATATTAAAAAGAAATAAATAATTACTTAAACCTATTTGTATGGGTTAGATTTGAATAGCTTTTAGGTGGTTAGGTTCGTCCAGTAACTGGTTAGCTTTGAGTTAGTTTTTTTTTAATACATCATTATAATATGTATGTATAAATGTAAAAAAAGTTCCCTTCTTTAAACTGGTCTTGTATCTACATACCTGGCGTTTTTTATTACGAATTTTTTATTAAATTCGGACATCTCCAAAAATATTTTTACAATTTTACAATTTTATGATTAAAATTTGTTTTTAGAGTGATTTTGAACTCATTTGAACTATCCCTTTGTATAATTAACAAACAATTAATTTTTGGAAAAAGCGTTAAAGATAAAAAAAAACATACTTGTATCTAAAGATAATTTTAAAGTACTAGTACACTGTGGGCACATAAAATGCCATTCCTTTGGTATCAAACCCCAATTTTTAAGATTTTTTATCAATTCAGCTTTATATTCATTAATTTTATAAAATGTTTGGAAATTCATCATTTTCGAATTTAATTTTGATTTATGGTAACCTCACACTTCACTATTAAATTTTATTCACGTCTTAACTAATGTCCATTATATATAGATGGCAACATTGTTTTCTTGGTTCTGCTCTTACAATAATGTGAAATTAATAATGCATGTGTAAATGACAATTCGATGTTTGAATGGTTTACACAGAATCAATTAGAAACATCAAATGTGTCATAATGTTACTCTTAAATCAATTCGAAATGTCAAATAAGTCATAATTTTATTCTTAAACATAAAAAAAGTCAAAATTTAAAATTAAGAAAAAAGGTGTTAAATGTTGGTTGCGGAAATTTATTATTCTTGTAAAGTGATATGCTTTAGATGATTTGTAAAAATTTTTGTGAAAACCGGCGTATTTCGTAAGTGTTCAACTTTTTCTAATTTTTCTAAATCTATAGTGTTAGAAACACAGTCTCAAACAATTTATTTTAATTCATTTAATTAAAAACCGTTAAATTCAACCCGTCTTGTGCTGAGTCTTCAGCGCAGGCGCACTTCCGTTTTCACATGCTTGTCCCCTCGTCAAAGCCATGCGCCGATCGAAGTTAGGGGTTAATGCATCCGATCATTCTATTGTAGGGTTTCCGATCTTTGTCAAAAAGATCGATTCTTAAGGTCGATTCGAATTGTTGAGTCAAAGATCGATCTAGGAAAAATCGGATGGACAAAAAAACGATCTTATGAAAATCAATTCAATTTATAATCTGAAATGAAAGAAACTAGGCAAAAAATGTGAAACTTTAATTTATTTTTTATTAAAACAAGCAAATTCTGTTTAATTTTTATATTGATGATTTTTTAAGGCCAATATTTTAATTGAATCTATTTTAATAATACAAAAATTATTGTGACTGACTGGTTTGGGAGTAAATTAGCTAGTTTTTAAGTTAATTATTTTATATGGAATCAATAACCGTGTATAAGATTTTAGTCAATTTTATAAATACCTACGCACAAAAAAATCGATCTCCGATCTCAACTATTTTCTCCGATTATTAGATCGTTCTCAACTTAAAAAGTTCGATTCAAAAAAACTAACATCGAGTGACAAAAGATCTATTCTCGATAATATCGAATCGAGATCGAAAACCCTATTCTATTGTGGAATAGATCTTCGAGTCGATAATATCTGTCGAATAATTCCTTCCAATTTCATTTTCCCAGTTAAAAGGTGAATAGTTCCAAGTTATCGTTAAGTGCAACTAGTGCAAGTGAGCTTGGATTGAGATTCTGTAAGTAATTCAGTACTATTTTACATGCAAAGCTGTTCTGAATCAATTACTAGTTTCCTACAGTTATACGTCCGCTACATCGAAGGGAGAAGAAGATGTCCTAACACGTGTTTGGGATCTAGAAAACAGACTTGACCCAATCATATACTATCTACAAATTCGCCCCTAATTGAAACGAAATTTTTTAATATCATAATAAAAATGCAAACGATTGAAATATCAAACAGTCTCGACATAAAACGAAGCAAATTTCCTGTTCGAAATTTTACGTACTTTCAGGAAACGTAATTTATCTCTTTATGTATCTTGTGATGGCTACCAATTTTCTTTTATATTCAGAAAAATTTTAGAAATTTCAATAAAAAGATGGGCTCAATGTTTCCCACATATTCCAACATATAAACGAGAAAAGCGTGGGTATTCAGTAAAAGCGATTTTTGAATTTCCATTATCTCTATAAATAGTATTCTCTTACAAAGTTGATTATATTTATATTCTCGACGATATAGCAAAAATTAATTATTGATTTATGCCAGATACATTATTTTTAAATAAAAACCTAACTAATGGGTAAATAATGATACAACTCTTTTCCGAATACATTCTTAATAAAAACATATTTTCCGAAGTTGAACAATATCATCACCACTAACTAAAACTAGACTTTTTTATCACTCTTCGTACGTTTCGCTAAATATTTTAGCATCAATTCCTGATATGCTAACATCATCATCATCAACAAGGGTTATGAAATTTCGTTTTTTATAGTACTATTTTTAGTAAAGCAGTCGATATTATAATAGGATATAGAAACTTCGTTTATGAGATGAAATATTTCACGATCGGTGATTTTTTGTACTTTTAATACTTGGCAAGCAATAAGTTCTTTATTTTCACCCTTATATCTTTGAATATATTTTTTATGTACCTCTATATGATAAACCTACATTTTTAATACTCTTATTTCTAAACCCTCATTAAAATCGAAACGAGTAAAAATATTAATGAAGTCTTTTTATCTTGATAAAAAATATTCAACTTCAAAGTGAATCTGGCGAAAAGTAAGCTGAATGTCATGAATGTAAATTTAACACTTTTATAAAGGTCTTTCTCTAATAGTTCTTGCGAATTTTCTTTCAGCAATCTGTTCATTTGATCGGTTTTCTAATAAAAATAAATAATTTTCATCAAGCACTAATTTGAAATTTATTTTGATGAGATGTTTGATCCCATAAATGCATTCTTTTGCATGAAAAAGTACATTTTTTAATAAATTGGTCCCTGTTCCGTTTTACATTGAATCTTTATCGACTATTGTGAATAAAAAAAAAATACAAAATTGATAACAGTTTAACTACTTAAAATCATTTGTAAAATTTAATTTTAATATAATTAATTTCTTACCCATACAAAATTATTACGTTAGAATTTTTTATGAAAGATAATTCTAAAATATCAAACACAATGAATAGTGAAACAATAATGAAAAAATTATTTTCGTACTGTTCAGTTACGGTGATTGTCTTTGTATTATTTTTGGCTTCAGAAAACTTTTCTTGAACTGTGTCTTCTTCACCTACTTTTGTTTTTTTTTAACTTGTTTTGGTGCTTTGTGAATATTGTTTCTTATCGATCAACTTTTAGTAGTATTGTTTGTGCTATTTGGACTTTTTTGGATGTCTTTAAAGCTAGTATAGTATTTGTAAGAGTTTAAGTTTTGCTTGTTCTTAAAACATTTTTTTTCTTTCTCCTGGTGTTTTTCTGTTTGTATTTTTCTTGCGTTTTTGACATATATTTTCTATTATTTTTCACTTCGTTCTTGTGCTTTTACTTTAAAAGGTTTCTCCATCAGCTAAAACTATTGCTCAGAGTTGGTTTATAAAATTCCTACATGCGAGCTCTAATTTTAAACTCATACTTACAAAGACTCATTTTCTATATTTAAGCATCAGTTTAGATTAAATTTTTAAAATAGTTCGGATAGAATTAAAACTTAGTGAGTAATTTTGTAATAAACTTAATAAGAAACACATGCTCTTGTATTATCTTCTTTGAAGTTATTTTCTGAAAATTTTCTCCTTTCTGTCAAATCGAGAAATTTCACTTTGTCCCATTTGTCTTATAACTTAATGCATAAGCGAGCTTTTGTTCGGATTTGAACGAGGCTGTACGTCTATAATCAGAAAAGTTTTGTATATTACTTTGAAAGGAGTTGTTCAAGATAATTTCAATTAGCAGTGTACCAAAAGCAAAAACTAATGCTATTTATTATACAGCCTTTTGTAAACTTGATGCTCCGCAAATGCAATTTACATTACTCTGTGCCTGTCTGGATTTTGGTTAAAAGTGCGATGAAAACTCTTTACCTTTATAAAGCATAAACATAGTTTTTCAAACCCGTTGATGCGGACAAAGTTTTACAAAATATAATATATACAATAAATATTTAATTCGTTATTAAACAAAATATTATTAACATATAATTACTATGTAAATATTAAGGCTTTTGCAAACGTTTTATTTATAATTTAGGATTAAGAGGAAAGTCCTTTAAAATTATTATTTTTTTTAATTTTTACGAAATTGTGGAAGTCTTATTAAAACATTCACGAAACTGTTTCTAAGTCCAACCTCTTTATATATTTTTTTTTAAAGTTTACCAAAATATGTGGATTGCGACAGTCTAAGGAATTTGTATCAAATTTTCTGCAAAAAATGTATTGCGTATTTAAATGGAAATAGGACCATGAAAGTTTAAAAAAATTTTAAATGAAGCGTTTTAGCAGACACAAATAAAATTTTTCAAATGAAATGGTCTTCTTCAGTCAAATAAAAAACTCAGTGACGTGCATTAAGCGTGTTTTTGAATTTAAAACCCGCTATTAAAGACTTACGTCAAATTTAGCTAATATAGTTATTAGCCCATCTAAAACTAAAATAAAAGCTTTTTACAGTTTCAATATACTTTAGTACAGTGCCACCACCAAGATGACATTTTACCAAATGGTAGAAAATAAAAAAAAATATTCTTTGACTAAAATTGTTTTCTAAAAATCTTATCTATGCGCTAAAACTGCTCCTATTAGTAATGTAAGTCTTCCACTAGACTTGCTGTTGCAAATGGAATTTTTATCTTCAAAAAAATATAAAATAAGTAATAATGGAAAAAACGTCAAAATACGCATGTGGCGCTTATGAACTTTGACATTGACAATGAAACTAAATCAGGCCCTTTTGATTGATTTTCGGCATTTTTTTAGCGGCGACCAAGTCACGTCGGAAACAATCATTTCTAACATCAACATCAGAGAGTGTAAATATTTAAATATACAAAAAAAAGTACATAACAATTTATACATTTGAGACAACGATTTGTTTGTCGAAAAAAAATTGAGCCGTTTTATTTACTGTACTGTGTCTGTTAATTAACTCACCTCAAATTTATGAGTCCAAGTTCCACAATTAAATTTGTAATACAATATCGTAATATATAATTTAATTAAGTCAGTCGAAGGCTTGGTTTGAAAATGAACCAATTATTTTCTCAACGGTGTCTTGTCCGCGAAAATGTATCTCTCAAAGGACACATGAACGTCGAGTGCGCGTTTTAAAAATCATGTTTTATTACGTAAACCATACGCGTATTTAAAGAGACCGTGAAAATAAACATGAGAAATTTAACCGTAACATGGCATTTAAGAAAAATACACCTTACTGAAAACCTACTATTTTAAATTTATATTGTGTAATTTTAAATGATTTTACTTAATATGCAGTGAAATATCTACATTATGTTCGTGAAAATTAATAATAATAAAATTTCAAAAATCACCAAAATTAAAAATAAATCGCTTGTGTCGCCCCAAAACTTTCCAGACGAGTATCCACGTATGCTTCTTCAGATATTTAATGTTAAAGTTTAAAATTTTTACATTTTTTGATTTTTGACAGGTGATAGTTGGAGAAATAATTTTATCTGATCTGAATAGAAATTTTCAAGGGCTTTCAAATGACATATTGCTTCTGTCATTTTTTGATAGTGACACTTCCGTTTAACAGATGTCGTACAAAAACTAATGGGTTCTTCCGACGGGTAACTCAATCCCATATACCAAATTTCAGATCAATCGTATTAAACGTGTGGCCTCTATCGTGGCAGAATTCACACAGACAGACTTCCATCTGGAAACGATCTTAATCATCTCAGGTGACCTCAAAATGTATATTTCCATATTTACGTCGAAAATTTTTTTTAGCTCGTTCACAATACTTTCCCTTCTCGGAGGTGTGTCGGGAAAGTACAATAGAAAAAAATTACAAAAATAGGAAATTACTCATTTTTTTAAAAATATAGCCAAGGGAAGTTCCTTTATTATTTGGAAAATCAAAACTTTTTCAAACAAAATAAAATCGCAAAAATAGGAAATTATTAAATTTTCCAAAAATTAAGTAAGGCAAATTGTTTTTTTTTAGAAAATCTAAAAATTAAAGGTAAAATCTAGTTAAAACTAGAAAAAAATTACAAAAAAAATAATAATGTACTCAATTTTTTAACAATATAGTCGAGGGTTATAATTAGTTGAAAAATCAAAACTTTTCAAAAATATTTATCCAAATTTTTATCTATTTTAATATTTAACCACCACCAAAAACAATTACATAATTCTAACCTTTATGATGAAACTCGATCTTCATAACTGAAAAAAAAGAAAAAATGTGATAATAGGGGCTTTAATTGAAAAAAAAATGTCAATTAATATAATTAAAAATAGTACAGTTATAATATTTTTAGAGAAAAATCAATGTTTATAAAAAATCTAAATCTAAAATAGTTCAATTTTACAAAAATATAGCCGAGGGATATAAATTTACTTTTTGGAAAATATGAAACTACTGAAAAAATCTTATTAAAAGTAGACGAAAATTACAACCAAAAAAAATACTCAATTTATTTGTTTATTATTTGGAAAATCAAAATGTTTTCCAACAATGTAGGCAAAATAAAAGAAAATAGCGAAAAAATAAGAAATTATTTAATTTGCCAATAATATGAGTCAAGTGAAAGTTTATGTTTTGGAGAATCTAAAATAACTAAAAAAAAAAATTGATAAAACTAATGGAAAATTACAAAAAAATTAAAATTTCCCAATTTTATTAAAATATAGATGAGGGAAATTTAAAATCTAAAATTACTGACAAAAATATTGTTAAAACTAGACAAAAATTACAAAAAAAAGGGAAATTACTCAATTTTTTTTAAATATAGTCAAGAAAAATTAGTTTATTATTTGGAAAATGACAAAATAAAAAATTATTAATTTTCTTATAAATATGAGTGCAGGGAAATTTTTTTATTTTTTGTAAAAACTCCAAAACGACTCCAAAACGCACAAAAATTCAAAAAAAAAACAGAAATTGCTTAAATTTTTACAAATTTAGTAAAGGAAAATTATAAATATCAAAATATCAAATTTTATAACAAAAATATTTATTAAAATTAATAGTTAACCACCACCAAAAAAATTTATAATTCTAACCTCTATGATGGAACTCGGCTCTTCATTGTTTTTTCCTCACTTCACTTAATTTTAACTGCAAAAAAAAGAAAAAACTTGTTAGTAATAAATTAGAGTTGCTTTAATTGAAAAAAAAACATCTAAATAGTTTTATTTTATCTAAAAATAGAACCTAAATTTACAATAAATAACTAACCCAATAATAAAAAAAAAATTGTTACTAAACCAAAAAATATTATTGCTATACATTTATAAAATTTCAATTGTCCTCTATAAGGACTATAGATTTTTTTTTAATTCAGTATAAAAAATATTTTTAACTAAATCCGAAAATAATTATAGAAAGCAATAAAAAGAATATAATATAAATTTGAATCACGCTGTAAAATAATTATATCTGTAGAAAAAATCTAGAAAAATATCAAAATGGTTTTTCTATATGCGTTATGGTATTCTAAACCCATAAAAATACTGTTTTAATATAAATATAATGAAATTCGTATATATTTCTACTATAGGTACCTTTTATAATTTAGAAAATTCAAAATCACTAAACACAATTTTTATATCAGTTTTGTAAAAACATTTATTCACTGCTTTAACTAACACGATTACCGGAATTGTTGAGACTAAAATATTTCATAGTCGACTATTTTTTTTTTGGAAATTTCATCATGGCGTCGCTTCGGTGGAGGTGGAATTTAACTTTTTGTGTAGGATTTTGTTTTTAAGTAAAACATTGAAATATTTACAGCGCAGAATTAAGTTATATTAAAATTAAGGAGTTTTGTTGGTTTTGTACATTTACGCAACTATGCGAAATATACAGGTCGTTTCTTTTATCATGTGCTAACATTGCCATCTTCTAAACTATAAGAGATACGAAGATGATTAAATGGGCAGAATTTTAACTAATTTGAAGAACATTGCATTGGTCAAAAAAAATCTACAGGGACTCTCTTTTGTAAAAAAATTGAGATTTAATAAAACTGTCCTTTTCCATTTTTTGATATTTTGTTGCAATATATTTACCGTAACGTTTTGTTCAGAGAAGCCATTCACTGTCCATTTCAATAATACTCCAAATACCACAGAACTAGTTTTGTCAGATTGTCCACAGTAGTATTCAAATCACATATTAGATGAATGGAGATTACATGCATTTGTGTTGAGTTAACATATGTGCTAGGAATAATATTTCTCCTATTTTAATCGCTAATAGGACTTTATGCATATTAATTTCACAAAAATAAATTAATACAGTTGAAATAAAATAGCATTTACAAATAACGAATTTTGAGCTTATTTTATAAAATTAAAAAAGTAAATAAAATTATAAATCAGTATTAGGTAGGTCATCGCAATATCCTAACTATATGCTTTTATTATATCTCTTAAGAGGAGGATTTACCTTGCGACAAAATAGTATGTGCAAGGGTTTCGCTTTATTCGTCCTACTCGTTTGTTTTTTATTTTTAGTGAAAGAAAAAAATATATTTGTATTGGAGAAGATCTTACCTGTGCTCCTGAGCAGCTACTTTTTGAAAATTTGACTTCATTTTTTTTCAAAAAAAATCCAAAAAATGTCTATTTAAGTCACTTTTCTAATTTTTTTTTACAAAAAACAAAGTCAAAATTTCAAAAAGTAGCTGCAGAGGAGCACAGATTAGATCTTCTCCGATACACATATATTTTTTCCATTCATTAAAAATAAAAAACAAACGTATAGGACGAGTAAAGCGAAACCCTTGCAACTGAAGATTTTGCTCCAAGGAAGTGGCGCCACCGTTAGAATTTAGGGAACATGGCTTGTAAATAAAAATAAAATAAATTCTCTTGTTAGCAAATTTTTACGAGGGTAAACAGTATGAAATAAATTTAAACTTAATTATAGAGTTTATAATTTTTCGGACAATATCTTTTTTTAATTAATCAAAATAATTTTATTATTTGGATGACAATTTTTGTTTTTATGAACTACAATTTTTAACATGAAAATTACAATAAAACTAATTTTACTCATCATTTTTAAAATTTTACAGGAGCTTAACAACATATAATAAGTATTCAATTAATTTATGTAGTAAGTTAAAATTGAGATTTAATTTACAAATGTATTGGAACTTTTACACATCGCACGGTTAATAAGTAGTAAAAAATAATAAGATAGATTCTAGCTACCCAACATTGGCATATCGGCATTGTTTGATGGTTTAATTACCAACAATCGGTATCTATTGAAGGCAAAGAACTTTGTCAGCAAAAATCAGTGGTGGTGGGGGTGTGATATTTTGTCGGTACTTACTTTGGGGATAAAAGTTTAAGTTGGACTATTTTTGACACATTTTGTTATTAGTCTGATCTTTCTTAGAGATAAGTGTGGTGATTTTAGTGTTCTGATTATTTCGATTATTTAAATCTTCAACTAATAATTGTGCTCGTGAAGTGAAGGGACTATTGTTAATATCAATTAGGATATTTAAAAATGCCCCGTAAAGGACTAAAAACTCGTTTATTCACATCATCAAAGCAATTATCAAAACTAAATAGGATTTGCCGGATAAAAAAAGTAAGTGTAAAAATATTTATTAAATCAACGGATTTAATTACAAAAAAAATTAGTGGTCGTGTGAGATGAGGCCATTCCGAGATGCGGTCAGTGGGAGATGCTGTAACTTTTTTTTCATACCTGCACGGACTAGAAGATGCGTTCACATCAACCGCAGGCAATAAAAATTAGATTAAAAATAATAAAGTGGGGGTGATCCCACCCAACTTTCCGAACACTCCAAGTACAGTAATTATTTAATCAGGAAACTGTAATGATTTCTATAATGAATATGATAGTGGCACAACAGATTTAAATACAACTAATAACCAATTTATAAACATAGAAAATATGAATTCTAATAAACAAGATATTTATTATTTTATTTATAAAAACAAAGTTACAGAGTTAAAAGTTAATTCGCTATCATATAACTCGAGGATTTGCCGTTCTCAAAAAGTAAGTTAAATAGCAATATTTAAAAATTAGATATGTATGGTATATTTTACATAAGGCGACTCTACCGTAATGTAAATTCTTATTATTAAAAGTTGGTCTTTATATTTGATTTTATTAAAAAACTATTTTCAGAAACAAATTCTGAATGAGAATAACTGAAGGTTGATGGTGCTAAATTTTTATTTTTCCATCTGTTTTTTAAGTAAAAAATTAAAATTGAACATACTTAAAAAAAACAAATTAAAAAATTTACAGATTTAATCCTATTTGCATAATTTAATCCCGAACTGGTGTAGCCCATTTCGGCACAATGTAACATATTTATCATTATTGCCTCAATATAAATAAATAGGTACAATGTGTGATATCAATTCATTTTTTAGTTTGCGGCCAAGATTGGAACTATTAAATTATTTGAGTTGAACGTGAAGACTATTACTAATATGTATGGATTTTTATAAAAAAAATAACAGGAAACCAAAATTGAGAATATAAATTTCCTAAAAAATTTGTCTTTACTTTTTTTCCGCATTTGGTATAGTTTCGCGGCTAGTTTTTATTTTAATTTTGAAAAAAAATTTTTCTTATTGAATATTTTTTTTTTAATTAAAATTTAATATTAAAAATTCAAATAAAATTGTTAAACTTGTAATAAAAAAAACTTTATAATAGTGTTTTTTTTTTCAAAATTTTATTAGGAAAATTTAAAAATGGCTCAAAAAAATTTGAAAATTTACAATTTTAAAATTGACCTTTTCCATATGTATTAAAATATGTCTTTGATTACTTAATATTATTTTATTTCACTTGTTCAATATCATTCCTGACCAAATCATTTTTATAAAAATAATCTTAACAGTTATAATTCACAACTTAGAAAATAACGCCACTTTCTGAAAATTCATTGGCATAAAAATGGACTGATTAATTTTCGTTTTTTGTAATTATGGACAATAATGGTGAAAATATTATAAGACCTGCTTGATGAATCGGAGATAACCAAAGAAACAGAATCTTGGTATGCTGCAAAACAGTATTATTTTAAATTATATTGATTCTGAGTGACTACACAGATTTTAACGAACATTAATAATTGAAATTATGGCTCAAAATCCTCTAAAAATTATTATTCATAATTAATTTATTGTATAAATTTGTATATTTATATGCCTATTTTTATAAATAAATGTTTTATTTATTTGATTTATATTAAGCCCAAAACTCTCATACAAATTTAACTATGGTGATAAATCTAGTCCATGCAATTCGACCAACTTTTATATCTACCCTGGTAGAGACCGAGAAACGTGCCGTCAAAAGGGATAGGATACGCCCACAATCATAAAATCTGCTTCCTCCGATCACACTGATCCCCCTCAGGTGTATCTGTTCATCAAGTAAATCATGCTCTTAAGCAAAAAAAATGTGTCACTCAAGGAATTGTTAAATTTGTAAGTGTTATGAAAAAAATTTGTGTATCTAGCTGATTCGCTTGAAATGCGAAATACAAGAGTTTCTAATACATTTTGGCAGATTGTTGATTTTTTCATAAAGAAGTTACATAAACACCATACGGAAATGGGGACAGTTTTAATCAATTCATTCATTAAATAATTAATATTTAAATAATTATTATTATTAAATATTACTACAAACTAAAAATCAAAACTCAATTTAAAAGGGTTTCCGCTTCATACAACTTTTTACATAAAACACCCTGTAACTCAGACGGGAGACATTTTATCTAGGTGATTTGGGTTGAATCTTCATATTTTGATCTCAGGATTCTATAGTTGAAATTTTTCCAATTAGTAATGAAGCATCCTGTACGCAAGCCTTTTAGGCCCACAGCTTAGTGATGGTTTTCTTTCACTCTTTCCTGTCTCGTGCCGTCGCCTTGCAATCCTGAACTCCTCTCTCTCTTAGATCTTCTGTCGCTTCAGTGTACCACCTTTTTTTTGGTCTTCATTTTTTCTTTGCTCCTGTATGATCTATATCTATCATTTTTTTTTGTAATTCTGGTATCTGCAATTCTCTGTATATCTTGGTCTATTTGCTCTTATTATTTTATTTACTTCTTGTCCTCTATATAAATTCTTTATTTCTGGGTTTGTTCTTCTTAACCACACTTCTTCTTCTTTTTTTCCTCCTTATATCCTCCTAAGAATTTTCCTTTCCCATTTATTTATTTTACTTTATATATAGCACTATACTATAGAGTACCGTTGGTCTTATAACTGTTATGTATATATTGTAATGATATTTACAATTTACCTCAGAATTTTGGCTGGGTTCTAGTCAAAAAAAAAATTAAACATTACAAAAATTAAACATAAAAAAAATAAATTTATAGATCCTGTCCACTTAATCTTTAGACCACTCTGACAAATCTCTTGTAATATTCTTCCTACTTCTAATTAGCTTCTTCTATTTATTCTATCTTACTTCATCAAATTTTCTCCCAAAATGCTTCCTTGTATTCCATTATAAACCATTTACATAATATCAATCAGCACCATTCACCTTTTACAAAAAAAATCTTCTCAAACTTTTGAAACCTTTTTTGTATTCTTCGCAAATTTAACAATAGTTTTTTTTTTGGTATATAAATTTTTTATTATTATACTGTATTAACAAATTTCGGCAAATTATTGTGATATTTTTTTAAAAAATTTTCTTTGACAATCTTTTTTTTTAAATTAATCAAAAATTGACTTGTTTATCATCTTTCTTTTTTTTATCAAAAATTTTTTTTACCACTAGATTTTTTTTTAATATCGCAAACTTAAGTTTTTTATTAACCCTTTATTACCTGTTTACTATCTGACTTAAATTTCATGTATGACAATTCCAAAATTTCAATTTTATTATAACATCTTTCATTATTTTAATAACTTTTAAGATTCTTTCACTTTTCTTAAATTTATTGCCAATTTATCTATTCGTTTTCTTTACTTACATATTAACTGTTCTATTCCATTTAATAAACATAACATTTAACTATTAATAATCTTTAAATAATTTAAATATCAACTCAAACAAAAATTTTTTTATAATTTATAAAATTCCCTGTACATATTTTTATAACAATATATATAACTTGATCTTTCTGTATACTTTCTTTGAGATTATTACTTTATTAAGATTTCCTGCTTGTCTACTCCCTTTCGCTAACCTTGCTTCTATATTCTTCTCTTCATCGCAATCTTCTTTTGATAACTACACCTAAATAGACGTAGATTTACGTAGCATTTCCATTACTCTTTGTCAGATTAGTTCTACTAGAAAATTTCTTTAGGTTTCTTTCCTTTGTGGTGTTGTCGTTTTCATAAAATTTAATTTCTCTTCATTAACTTGTAGGTTTGTTGCCTCTGCTGTCTTAATGAAAGCTTTGCAGGTACTTTTAGCTCTGTTTCTAATGTTGACAATATTACTACATCATCTGCGTATGCCAAAAATTGTGTTGTTCTTGTCTTGAATGTCCCTGTTATGTTTATTCTATTTTTTGGTAGTATCCATTCTAATATAATAATAAACAACGTATTGGACAGTAAATCACTATGTTTTAGTCCAAGAGTTTGTTTAAATACTGTCTGATGTTTTCTGGTTCACTTTAATCTTCGAATTTGTATGTTCAAGCATCATTTTGATGAGATTTATCAGTTTTTCTGCAGTGTTATGGTCATTCATAATATTATATAGTTGCTTTATTTTAACAGTGTCATAAGCCTTTTGAAAGTCTAAAAAATGGCATATATTGGTATATCGTCTATTACTGATCTGCCTGCTCTAAACGCGCATTGATAATATCCAAACAATTCTTCTCTACATTCCTTTACCTTTTTTCCTATACTCTTTGCCATTATTTTGTATACAGTGTCCAGTAATACAATCCCTCTATAATTCATACATACTTCCTATTTTCCTTTTTTATAAATTGGTATCATTATTGCCATTTTCCACGCTTCTGGCATTATCTCCCGTTCCCAATAATATAAGAATAATAAACTGAAAAATCGGAACTAAAATTTTTAGTTCACCGAACTTTAATAAGCTTTTTATTTGAGATCAAACACAGTATTGTTAATATAACTTCAAAATCCTTGTCTCTTAGATACAATAAATACGAATGATGAATTTGAGATACATTTATGTTTAAACATTGCCAGCCATAAAATATACGATTTAAAAATGTTACATCAAACACTAAAAATTAAAGATTCCATAAATGCTAACTAAAATATTATAAGCGATGCAGTACTCAAATTATAATGAGCGACACGGTATAATTTTAATGTTCTAAAATTCAAATTATTATCTAGAATATCCAGAACTAATCCAATACATTTATGTGAAACAATGTTCTTTATTCATTATTTAGGTTAAAATTATTCATGAACAAGTTGGCACTTGTGGGTAATCGGCAGAGAATATTCACTTCGGCAAAAGTTATACTGTTACTACTGTTTCATTAAATCTGCACTTCTAGGTTTTCGTAACAAAATAATCAATTGAATAATCCTAAACAGAAATAGAAATTCGAGTGGGAGATTGGAAGTATATTAACCTTTCTATTTGAATTGATTTTTAATTGTGAATTGTATTAAATATTCTGTACAAAATTAAAGTTAAGTAAACAGTAAATAATGCTTGCATGAAAAAGCAGAATCAGTTCCTAGTCTTCTTTTTTAAAAATTAAAAAAAAAAATGAATTGTAAGTTCTATGATAACGATAATATAAAGGTATAACAAAATATTATTCCTACTTAAATACCCCTTTTTCGCCTATTAATCCACCTTTAATAATCTTATAGCCCAGGGACAATCCGACTTTTTGAGGCCCAAACACCGAAAAATTCTTTACAGGATAGCGATAGCTGGAATCAGTAATAAAAATGATTACAAAAAGAGGAAAAAAATTCACTCCTGCACATGTAGCAGTTTCGAATGTGGGTGAATTTTAGGGTTGAAACTTGGTTTTTGCAATTTTTGGCAAAGTGTGATTTCTAATCAAAAAATGATCTACAGTTAAGTTATGGACAATATATAAATCTACAATTTTATCTGAAACCATTTTTAAACATAACCTCGAATTTTCCGAGATCATGGCGAAACCCCGTTTATTTGAAAATTGAGTAGTTCATGAAATATTAACGTTTTTCGAAATAAATAAAATTTTTTAAATCGAAAAATTGGTCGTAGAAATTTTTGATTTTTAGGGGCTTATTTTTTTCGTCTTAAATCAAACTTTAAGATTGAAAATGAACCACGTGAAAAATGAGAAAAATTAAAAATAGCGATTTGTAGAAAATGCAATCTACTGAAATTCAAGACTAAAAGATAGAATGTGCAGGTGTGCATTTTTTTTTCCTCTTTTTATTATAATTTTTAGCAACGATTCCCGCTATGGCTATCCTGTAGAGAATTTTCTTTTTCCAAAAATGCTTTGGCCCTGGGCTATAAAATGAATTTAAACTTTATCTATCTATGGTACAAATTTTAAAGAAAATATTAACTATTCACCAGTCTACATAATATTAATAAAATAACTAGTACTAAACTAAAAACATAGAAAATATAGGTAATTATTCCTTTATAGATTTATTGTAACGCTACCTTATTATTTATTTATAAACTTGTTTAGTGATTGTAATTTGTAAAAATTTCTTTAATAATAAATGTTTCAATATATCACTATTTCATTAATGTTTATTTGTTCAAATTTGCCTCATTAAATAAATAAACAGTACATCTATCGATAATAGTATTAAATTAAATAACTAAGTTTTATCGTCAAGGTACTCACAGAGTTACATTGGAATTTAAATAAGTCAAAACCAGTTCAATTGGACAATTATCTAATATTTTTTTAATTTTAATGTTTTATTTTGGAATAAAAATATGTTGCAATAGTGGTCAGACTTAATTGCTTAAGAAATTAATAGGAACGCACAAAAATCAACAAGTCTTATTTAATTTTTTGTCTAACACTTAGTTTTTTTGTTACAGGTCTTCTGGACTATCCTGGTAAGTCAAAACTCCCGTTACGGAAAGTAATATTTTTTCCTGTGTTGAATATTCAGCAATTTTTAAATACTTCTGGAAAGGAGTGAAAATATTTTATCTATCTTTACCAATATCAAAATTAATCAAATTTACTGTTTTTAACCTCTATTGACTAATAACTATTAAGAGACGATTCTTAATGGTTATAATTCAAATTCTTTCATTGTATTGCAATTTGATATGCATAAAAATGCATCTAAATTTACAGGTTTAAAAAAGTAATAAATATACTGGAATGCTCTAGGTGTAGTTAAAGGCAGTTTAATTACCAACAAAGTGTAAAAATAGTAACGTATTTGCAAATTTAATTGGAATAATAGTGCATGTAGTCAATTTCATTTAAAGTAAATAAATGTACCTAATGATATTTAAACTGTATAAATTGGAATGTTGAATGTACGGTATAAATTTATTAATCATAGTTTCAATCAGGTACTTTAATTTTCAGCCTGAGTAGTATTAAAATCGGCAAATACATTTTCATATATCGTTAATTTCATTTAAAATTTATTAATATTTGATTGGTCAAGATTTTTTTTTCTAATTGCTTAATTTTCTCAAAAGCAAAATTTAAAACATCTTAGCTAATTTGCCCGAGAAGGAACAAAGAAAAAAGTAAAACAGACTTTTTTGTTGACGAAAATCTTGACCTATGTGTATAGAGAAACACCAACTTCGACGAAAGGAGAGAAACTGGCCGTTATAATTTGTACAGTAAGCGTTGGCGTAGCAAATTCAATTAAATTTAAGATATTTGTAAAATATTTCGCTCTAATGGCTCATAAGTGCCAATATTCTAAATTGGTTAAACAATAAAAAATAAAGTATTTATGGTAATAAAAGTTGTACTTAGAACATTATGTGTTTACATTATCAAGAATTTGTCAATTCGTTCCTATGCACGTACACAATGCATTTTAGTTGTCAATAGCGAAAAATTACCTCCACTTCTGTGATTATGCACTATCAATGGCGTTGCAAAAATTGTTTTGCAGGTAAAAACGGTTAAAATAATGTCGATGTGTTTGGTTATTATCATCGGAATGACAAAAAGCCTTTTCAAAAATAACATACAAGGTAAAAAAGTTTCCCTTACATTTACAAAAAAGTACTATATTCTGGCTTTTCCCGTCCATTGGGGTGCAATAAGCTAGTTTCAGTATGGTTTGAAACCTCTTCAAGAAAAATATGGCCTTTGACCTTCAGGTGGTCACGTGACATTGGTATTTTAAAAACTATATGCTATACAGCAAAAAAATAAATTTTTATAAAGCTTATCAAACATCTAATCATATGATATCGGTGGTAATATGACTTCCGGTTCAGAAATAAACTAAGAAAAACAGGTAATTTGTTTTTAGAAGTCTATGTAAAATCTGTGGTGGCGTTTCGCTACTTGTTTATACTTACCAATAAATATAGTAAAAATGTTAATTAATGTTTACAAGAAATGTGTCGCGTGACCTCCAATTTCACACACATACGTCGAATCCAATTATTGTTAATATCGTAATTATTTTAAGATTATTACGTACAACTTCATCAGACTTAAAAAATTCGATTCCTCAACTCATCTTCGCTTTCCACTTCCACTTTGATTATCATACACTAAAGAGACTTTAGATGACATCAAATATAATCCATGGTGTTGAAATTCGGAGATTTGGGTGGTCATAAAATATGTCCATCTCTAGCAATCCAAGGATGGGAATACTTGGCATTAACTTAATTTGATATTAAATGTAAATACGTAAGTGTAAATGTGTGTCTTCAAGACGTAATGGTACATCATTTTGTAAGCAATTTAAATAGGTTGCCCATTTAATGTTACGTTGTTACGTTTTCTTGTGCCACCCTGTATTTTCATTCTTCCTCTATTCCGTATATTTTATAGTTTCATATTCGCTTGATGTTCCCTTTCCTATTTCTTCGCTTCATGTCCCCTCTCTTCTCTTGGCATTCTTTTAAATTGCCTACCCGTGCTAAGAACCTCCTATTTCTTTATCTATTTAATACCAAAAATAGACTTTGTATATCTTTATATCGCCAGTGTTTTCTACTGAAGATTTCTTTCTTATCTCCTCTTTATTTATATGGGTTTTTGGTTATTGTCGATTTTCCGCTGGTTCTCACGTCTGACGGTCAAGTTTGCCAGGTCCAAGAAGTTTTTTTCTGGACAACTGAGACTGGACAGCTAGAAACAGAACAGCTTACGCCTACAACACCAAGACCCTCTACCTGAATGAAGCTAAGTTTTTTTATGGAAAAAAGAAAAAATGTCTCTGAATAGTTCTCTCGTCAAATAAACAAATATAACATTTCATTTGAGTTTAATTTCCTTAACCCAAAAAAAAAGAAAGGACGGATTTTGAAATATATTATAGTTTTTTTTGTCAATTGTTTCTAATCACACCAAAAAATCAACTGACTGGCGTCCAAAATCTTTTTATTTAATATATATTTTAAATTCTATTCGTGAAACGAACCCATAATATAATTTGAGCTTAATGACATTAATTATTTTTTAACAACTAAAAGTGTCGTTTCAATATCCTTGGTAACTCAATTGGTCCTATCAACCGATTGCTAATTTCAGCCCACAAATTTATACTAGATTTTCTTTGAAAATTTGTCCTACGTATTGCTTGAGGATTTTCGTCATTCTACATATGAAAATTAGGAAACAGAATTAACAATCTTATCTATATCATATCTAAACTCTTTATTATTTTGCAACAACGTTTTCTTCAAATCATAGCTTGCACATTTACATCATTCAAATTTCTAGAGAGATACAAGACTTCATTATAACTCTTCCCTCTCGGTCTCTCATACGAAACGAACAATATTGTCTTAATATTTTATTCCATATTTGCAGTTTAACTCAAAAGACCGTTACACAAAATCACACCATTAATTCTGAACCAATGACATTAGTTCAACTTATCTCCTTACGCATCATTTATCGGTTGGGTGAAAAATCTAACCCGCCACAATTATCACTGTTTTATTAACTCTCAGAGAGAGTAGACGTGTTTGTTAAAAAAGCAGGCTACTTGAAATAAATATGTTAAACAAAGCATTACTTTAAAACTTTAATAGATTTTAAAATTATTATACTGTACGAGCTCTTTTGATATTTTATTTAAGGTTAATATATGTTATAAACCAAACTGTCTGAAACAATCGCCAAAACCAAGACAATTCCTTTTCAAGTTATTAAGTAACATAATTTAAATAGAACTTTAAATTATGTGGTTTTATTCTATATGCAAGTGACACGTGTCATTAGAGAAAAGTTAAACTTTAAGGTATTAAATAAAACATATTAAAACTTCACTTGCACGAATATACTCTGTAAAGCTATAAACAAATCCGAAATTGTGTACATTTTTTAATTCTAAATACAATACAATATTCGTTGGTATTAATAGAAAATAAAATAAATCCAATTAAAATCATAATAATGAAGCATACAATTTGTTTTTACTCTTATTAACAATACTAACTATTGTTTGATATATATTATAAAGTACAAATAAATGTATATTTATTAATAAAAACAATTTTGGAAATTTGTACGATATTACTAAAATGAGGAATCAACTGTCACAAAGTAAAAAGTAATCAAAAAGTTTTGTTTGTTTGGAAAATTTGCATTTTGAGCCTTGGAAATATATGAAATCTCTCTCTCAAAGAAAGGTGTCATTCTAAACCACAACAATAACCGCATTAAAATTTTATTAACTGATATAGAGTTTTTGTATAAAGACAAACAAAATAGTCTTTGTTTTCGAGAGTAAAATAAATAAGAAAACTTAATGGTCGTGTTATTATAAGAAGTTAAATATTTTAATTAAAGCGTAGTCAATCAAATTCTGACATTTTAAACTGTAGATTTGATATGATCTTTTTACTTGAAAATTTTTAATTTTTTTGCGTTATTTATTGATTAGATCCCGATAAAATATTTTTTATGATGGATTAGGTTTGGCTCTAACACTTCAGCTGCCTGTTTGGGAAATCTTCTATTTTTGAATCTTCCAACTCAGCTATCTCAATTTACTATTATAGATAAGTAGGAATAATTGGTACAGTATGAAAAATCTGACTCCAAGTCACGTCAACCAACTCAGATGCTTTATTACTTGGTTCATTTAAAATGTGAGTTACTACGAACCTCAAGTAACGTTCACACTTAAAAATAATGTTTGCTGTTTTCATTTTAACTTTTTTTATGTAATTAAAATTCATACAGTTCAGAAAAATATATCAAAATTAATCCTAAATAATAATATGACATCCAATTCATGGAAACCGTATCTGGAAGACCAAGAAGGATACGAAGTGTTTCATTCCCTGAATAAAGTTACTTTTCCTTTACGTCTGGTATTGAATACCTTCATATCCAAAGTCAAAACGTCCAAATATATTCTCGCATCAAAATTGACATTCAGTCCTTGACAGAAATAATTTAAACAGTACGTCAAAGGAGATTAAAGCCACCACATATACCTTCCCACACAAACAAATTAATCCATTGATGACTATTATGAAAAGTAATAGCGTAAGACTATACTCCTGTGTATATATTCTTTTCCCATATATCCATAAGTTCTACCATCTTGATGGTTACTTATCCTAATATCCAGAACCTCATATTATCCACATCATTTGATAAACCCGATAACTAGCGAATCTTTCCCTGATTATAATTTTCGAAAACAAACTTTACAAATATTCTTTCCATACCTATTGGTATTTACACTACTAGAGTGTTATCTGATGAACTATTAACATCAACCACAAAAAGCAATGAAACCTGACTTTGACCTTATAACCCCTCGTAAACTGCCATGTAAGCTACATTTTATATTCCCCTAAATACACTTTGTTTTAAATTTAAACTTGAAACTTCCCACGCCTATACAGACTAATTTATAAAATTTCCATGATATTAATAAAATGAGGAGCGCACCATTTTCTAAGCTATCAAAAAGTGAAAGTGTTCTAAAACTTTTTGTGTGTTTAGGAAATTTTGATTCTGAACTTTCATAACTTCATATGAAATCTCTTTTAAAGGAATTAGGATTAAATTAATTTAATTTGTAAAACAAAACCGCAAAATTTGAATGAATAAAACATGACACATATTTAATGTTTTATATTGTTTCTGAAATATTTTCTGTAATTTGTTAACATCTTTCAGACGAGCGCATTTTGTAGTCCAAATAATGAAATAATACACATTTGCTGAAACAAATTATATAAACAAACACTAACAGATTTTGTTGACAGTTGATATGCTGTCGCTTGTGCTTATGCAGTAGATTAAATATAATAATTTAAGCTTATTATATTTATTTTGATGTTATTATTTAACAACAAACTACTGCGCAAAATAAAGAACTTGATTGAGTATTTCAAACCAGTTATTTTTTTTTTGAATAAAAAAAGGAATACACTAGTCATTTAAAAAAAATAACTTGATTGTCTTCGAAGAATTATAAATATTAGGAAAGACACAAGAAGTACCTGAATTAACTCTCTACAATTTACCACCCATGATTAAAATTCCTAATTCAGCAATATAGAATTAACGTATGTAAAAAGGATTAAATCATTTACCTGTACCAGTACGTTTCCTGGTCAACTCTTAAGGAGGATTGTTGTGGGAAAGGATTGTCGCGGTAAAGGATTGTGTGGATGCAAATTTGCAACTAGATATTTATTTTATTTAATGCGAGGTATAGAAAAAATAATATAATTAATAAAAAAGAAAATGTATTGTTATATTTTATTATCATTTTTTTTTATGAAACACATTAATTGTCTTTGGATGGTTTATGCTCTTTTCAGACATCATGTAATTATTTCAAAATATGCGTGAGATGGCCCCAGTTAAGTTATTTTCAATTAAATATTGATCCTTGTCCAATAGTTTAAATATCTTTGGGTTTGATCAGTTTTAACATTTATTATAGATAATACAGGTTTTTGTTATTAGACGAAGATAACTATTTAGTTATAAACAATGCACATTTTTTCTACTATTATACCTCATATCGTCACAGGTTTTAATTTTTTTATTACCGAAAACCATGAGCGTTGGTAATTAAAAATTACTTTTTGATACAAATTTTGGTAATTGTTACTATTATAACACTAAATTAAAAACAAATAATAATGCATTAAACAGAAAATCATGCTAAAGAGCTGTCATATCATGTATTTATTTACAACGTGCATAATGCACATTTTTATTTATTTTATAATTTTTTTGTTCATTTTATACGAAAAAACGGTATATTTTTAATCCTTGTTTGTTTATTATATTTACTAAACATTAAAATATTAAACGCTGGTTTAAATTGTGCCGACCGGACACTAGAAACATTTTTATGGCTAAAATAACGACTTTAATTAATAAAAGATGTAATGAATCAAAACTGTAATTACTGTTGCCGTAAACCCCAGCGGTACAATTTAACTAAATTTTTGCATGTTCTTAAGCACCTAAATAAAAAAAGATCGATTAGTATATACAATTAGTGCTTAGTAAAACAGTTTGACTTCTTTATACAAATATCACTTGATATCTACAGTAGGTGTATTAGTTTTAGCAGAGTAGAGAGAGAAAATCTGATTTTTAGTCACGTGAGTTAGGAGCACAAAGATTAATTTCGCTATTACCGAACGCTTAACAAAATGGTCAGTGTCAGTTGTCAACTGTTTATGGATACGTATTTTCTGAAAATTAAATTCTTTATGTATCTGAATAATTAATTTACACCAAATAGTAAAACTGTGGAAAAGGTATACTTTGGTAAATTTCTTCGTTGTCGTTAATAACAACAACAACAGTTAAATTATTGTCATCAGCTATTTTTTTACAGAAGTGTTTTTTTTTTATAAAACAACACAGTCCAATCAAGAAAATTGGTTATCATCTATCTACAAACAAAAACCAACAATTTGAATAACGGTCTGTGTCAATTGTCATTTCAGTTTAAAGCTGGAGCGAATGGATACGTTCACTTTTCACTGTATATGCAAACATCGAACGCAGAATCTAACTTTCAGAGTAATAATTAGTGCAATTACGAACGCATTTCGAGAAGTTTGAGCACTTTAAGCATGTAGATTTACTATATCAAACGCATCTAGTATTGGAAGTGGCTCGCTTACTCGAAAAAATGTGAATACATATAGAATATATACCAGTAATTTTTTATTTAGCATGTGTGGATCATAATGGTCCCTCTATTCCCTTTCTGTACAATCCTGTTCACTTCCCTAAATTCGTGTGAAGAATTTCCAGTGGCACTAATATTTATTTCTAATTAAAAATTTCGTTATTGATTAAAAACCTCATGAAATACATTTTGAACACCATTTAAAACTTTAAATTCCCCCACCATGTTTTAATAGTTAATGGAAAAACATTCCGGTTCAGTGGGAAACAGGTATGAAGTTTAAAATACTAAAACCCCTTCAGTTATGTATTAAAATTTATAATTTATTTACATAGCAAAACGTAATTCCTCATTTTTGTTATACTATTGAAATTGTTACAGCTCTGCTAACTTTCTGTACAATTTTGTGGCATGATGAAAATGGATTATATGATTCCTATATATTCGAAACATGCCTTGAGTTTCTTAAATTCAAAAATACTTATTGACTTTATGACATATTTTTCATGATTATCATTTTGGGAAGATACACTAGAACATTTCTGTTTTACGATAATTATCCCTATATAAGTTTTTTTCGGCAATGTATTCTCCTTTCTTTATCTTTTTCGAGACAATTTTCTAATTATATTTTTCTACAACCACTATGCAAAACACGCTTTTCTACACAATTTTTTATACGCAAAGCGGGCCTTTTCTTAATTTCGTTGGAAAAGTCATAGCTGTCAACCATGACCATTTGAAATTTAGGAAAAGTCAACTTCAGCACTCTGTATAATCTAAATTGTTGCATGTATAGCGTTAGCGCAATGGAGACATTTAATCATCATTATGGGTTCTATAATATATAAAAAAATCGACCAAATTTACCGAAAGTCAATTTCCCATTGATGTGGTGCATTGTCCTATATAAATTTATAATGACAAAATATGTATTTTTTTGTTTGTTTAAAATTTAAAATATCCTTTTTCTACATTAATATTACCGAGTAACATTTGTTTCAGAACCATGCGAGAAGACATTTTGCGCTTGGGGGGCTCACTGTATAAACGGGCCCGACGGCAAGGCCATGTGCCAATGCCCTACATTCTGCAAACCGAAGGTGGATCCAGTTTGCGGTACTGACGGAAAGACGTACACTAATCACTGCGAGCTACGCTTGGCTTCGTGTAAAGCCCGCCTTAATACCAGAGTTAAATATGCAGGCAGTTGTGGTAAGTACACTCTTGATTGTCTTCACGAGCTTAGTTGCGGCAACGGTGGTGTATGTAAATATACGAGTTTGATCTCTTGGATCTAAGTCCTTCTTTACCTAAATAGAGGAAGCTTAATTTTATACATGAATTTTACGTTGCAATTTAGATGCACTGAATAAACTAAGATTTAAAGTAAATATTATTCATATTAGACATTTTCATACAGGGTAAACATGTTGTCCATGTGGTAATGTAAAAAGCATTTATATGTTATTTATTATTAACTGATAGGAGACACAAAGTTTAAAATACCGATATATACTTAGAAAAATATCACATAAATAAAATATATTTTGCCAATCACACCATAAAAATAATTTATTAAAAAAAGCCGATAAAATTCTGTAACAAAAACAAAAAAAGTCAAATATTCTAAAAAGTTTTAAAAATTAAAGCTTATACCAAAATTCAGGTCCACATCTTTAATATTTAAAAAGTTATGTAAAAAAAAGAAGAATCAATTTAAACCAAAAACTAATTGTCCGATTCGAGGCACACAACAACCTTTCATACCAAATTTCAGCGTGATTGGTTAAACGGTTTGGCAGCTATCGTAAAAGATTACACACAGACAGACCTACTCTGAAAATGGTCTCAATCTTCTCCGGGAACCTCAAAATGGATATTTCCATCGATATTTCTCATTCACTATACTTTCCTTACGATGGGACCGGGAAAGTAAAATAATGGAAACTGAGTAATTAATTTTAAATTTTTTTTAAAAAATAATCTTTTTCTTGCAAAAAATCTATTAATTATTGTTATATTTTGTTTTCGATATACCGACTGTTTTATGATATTTGTCTAAAACTTTATAACTAGAGAAATTACTATTGATAATTATTTATAAATTTATAGCTTTAGTTAAATAATATTTTATGTAAAGTAATAAATAATAATAAAAGTAAATAAAATTTATAAATATTACTTATCGATTTTATTTAAACAAAATTTTTATAAAAGTATTCATTCTTTTTCATTTACTCTAATACTCTATATGATTACAAGGGCCGTATGTTTTAATTAATGTGATAAAACAGGGTAAGTCATATATGCATTTATGGGCGCCAGTTTATTTTTAATTTTTTTAAGCTTTAAAATACACAAACAGGAATTTTAGATTTTTTACTGAAAACAAAATCAATGTCAAATACCGTCAGAAATTCAGTAGTAACTAGTCATCAGTAGTTCCACAAAATCTAGTTTCGCGCAGACTGACCGACAAATTATTGCGCGTTTAATCCGAATGGAATAATTTTTTTTAAATAATTCTAGGACTGGTTGACACAATGAATTTTGTTGTCAAAGGAATATCTCAAACAAAATATTGGCGATCAAAAAAAACTCCAAAGTAGTCTCAAAAAAATGATTGTACATATTCATATTAAATAAGTTGGCAACAATTGTAATTTTAGAGAATTTTTATCTTCTCCTATTTAGTTATATATTAGTTATTCAACTGCTTTTCAGCAATTAATAGGATCCATAAACAAATAGCGTGAGTTATAATAACTCACTATAGTGAGTTATGGAAAGGAATGTATATTTACGAACCGAATACAAAGGTAGAGAGTTATTATAACTCTCTGGGATCGTATTATAATTCGGTATGTAAATAAAGTACATCTTGGAAATTTTAAAGCCGATACGTTCCATTGCAGTAGAAATTTTACATTGATTTTATAACAACTGGAAAGGAATGTATAATTAAAAGATTTTAAGTTGGCGATCTAAGATTCTTGAAATATACTATACACTAATTACGAACCGAATACCAAGGTGGCTCTGTTATGTCACGTAATATTTTCTGAACAAAGTTCTTTCTCTATACTTGTATCTTAGTAATTATTGTAATAGTCGTAGTATTCAACTTGCGGTAATTGTCATAACTCACTTGAATTACATCTGCGTGAGTTATGACCTGCATTACCGCTCGTTAAATAATAAACTATTAACGAAATGAATAAAGAATGAGTTGCAAAGTTTTCTAATATACCAAAAATCTAAAACAAATACTATTTATTTTAAAATATGCATGCAATGTGTAAAATAAATAATTGTACTAATTAATTAAAACGGTTTATGATAAAAAATTGAATTTTTAATTTACCTGCATAATTGCAGTTTCTAAACCATTACTCATATCACCGATATGACAATCACAAATGCTTCTAAGAAAAACCCCAAAAACAAAGAAATATCTTAAAATATTTCATCTTTGAGATAACGCTAAAATGTCAGTCGGAAATTTAAAGCCGCAAGAATTTCACGTAGAAATCTGTGAGTGTGCATGAAATTAGGCTACACGCCTGTAGGTGCGCAATTAGTACTAATGATTTTAATTTAATTATTTTTATGAATTAATTTATACTGCAACAAACTAAAGATCAGTATACAGACTTTTCAAAATTTGACTACAGTTTCGAAATAGTTCAGGAATTTTCTAATACATCATTATATTTACTTTATTATATTTCATTTATCTGTATGTGTAACTGACCGCTTCTCAATATATAATCGTCATGCACCTATATACCCAAAATATTGTGAAAATAGTCATTTTCGATTTATTTTTACAGACATAACATTACCAACTGTGATTTAGGACAAAAAACGTAAAAGTGGAAAGCCCTTATTTTTATTCGTATTCTCTTCTTGCGCCTATTTCATTGATATTACTTTCTATTTTGTTTCTCAGTCAGTTTTCTGTTTTTTTTTTGTTTCATTCATCCAATTATCCTATATAGTACTTTTATTTCATTATTTTTTGCTAAAATTGAATTATTTTTTTCTATAACAATTTCTATCACTAAATCTTATTTTCCGTTTTTTTTTATTTATATTTCAATTTTCATATATTTTAATTTATTTGCTACTTCTGCATTACAATCTATTTCTCTAGATAATTTATTAAAATCGGTGACCATTTTAAAATTCTCTGAAACTTCGATTATTATTTTTTGGTATTTTGTAAGCATATATTGGAATTAAACAGGAGTGTAAAAAATATTAATATTTATCATTTTATTGCTAAATATACGATACATTAGTCTTTATTAATATTTCTTTTAATTTTTACCTGCGAAACTTTTTAGTTATATTAAGCAAAAGCAAATATACAAATTTAACGTTTCGTTTAAAATTCTCGTTTCAAAGTAATATACTTCCTTACAATTCTGTGCCAGAATTCTAGTGACGGTCGTTTTACTGTCGCTCTAAGAGCTTTGAGTAGATTTGTACAGGAATTTTCCCGGCAAGCATATTTTCTTTAGCCGATGGTTTCTACGGAATTTCTCATAACTCTCACCTTTATTAAACTATAAATATATATAATAACTTTATAGTACAGGGACAAAACTTAATCAAAATTTAAATAAGGAATTAATGCTTAATTTATGTTTTAGCTTTTTATACAGTATAAACTAAAATGCGTTATAAATATTTTCACTTAAATAACTTTGACTTAGTGATGATTTCGTTTTTTTTTTACATTTTACGTCAGACCGTTTTTGATTATATTTGATATTTAGGCATAATATTTGACTTTAAAAAAAATATAATTGATTATTGTAGTATATAAAATAAGACCTAACATATTTTTATGTAATAAAAAAATCCATTATTAATTCCACGCTACCAATAAATTTTTATTTTACTTAAAAATACCTAAAAATTTGGGCTATTCTAACAAAAATTTTGTTAAACTAGAAATAATTTTCACAAGGAAGTATACTAGGTCCGTTCCTGTATCGAGCTTCCACAACTAATCTTCAGGAATTACACAATACTATGGGAGTCTTAGATGACGCAATTCATCAATGAGAAATCAACTAAATAATTACCAACTACCAAGTTCAGAATTGGAATAAGACATGAAGATTAAATTGCAGTCTTAATCAGTACATATGAACTTTACCAACTGACTAATTAAGACCATTTCCATAATCAATAAAATAGTTTTATGTGCTAATACTTGGCATGACCCTTTACAATAAACCTAAATGTCCGAAACGAAAGAAAACAACTAGGTCGTAAATACAATAAAATGTATTAGCTGATTGGAAGACATCAATATATAATGAGCAACTTTGCTACAGGGGGAGTTAAAGAGGTCCCATATTGCTACTGTACGCCCCTGGCCAAAGTGAGCTAACAAATATTTTTCCAGTTATGTGTCTGTTAGATCAATTCAATTAGATCAATTCAATTGTCTATAAAATTTAGTAAAGAAATATATACGAAGTTTAAAGCTAATTTTTCATTGTTTTAACGTTTTATTTAAGTCTTTTATCCTTATTCATCATAATTTTGACTAAAGATTTTCTAATATAGACAGTTATAAATGAAACGCCCTGTATAACAGAAACGTTATTGGTAGTTTATTGTTCTCCAAAATATACGCTATAAGAAATTAATTCATTTTATGAAAAAAAGAAAGATATCAACAGATTAACGAAAGATGTCTGGTGATCATTTTATAAAATCATATTTCACCAATTTTAACTTAAATTTTTTTTTATATACGTATTTTAATTTAAAAAAAATATTTAATTCAAGTCTTGCTTATATTTATCGTTGAAACTCCTAGAGTAAAAGAAATTAATTAAAGTAAACAAAAGTATTTAAATATTTACGAAAAACAGTATTATTATAGAAGAGAAGAGTTGTCCTTTAAATAATTGCCGCCGGAAGCGGAACTAAAGAGAAAGTAGGTTTGTAATTTACTTCCTTTCGTGTTATGTACCTTAAAGAAGTGGGTCCTGAAATCTACAATACAACTTAGAGACAAAACAGCAAAGAAACGAACAATTAGTCTTTTTTATTTGATTAATACCGTTGAAAACAGAAAATGCTTACTTCAAGTCTTATTTTGTACCATTTTAATTAATCAAGATTGAAAAGTTACTTAAAATCTTTATAAACAAAAATAAATGTCATAGCTACAAAAAAGTAAGAGTTAATTACCTTGTTTATCTTATGGTAAATTCTTTAATGGATTCACTATGTTTAATAACATTTAGTAACAACCAATCATTTTTGGTTTATGATGTATTGCTAGAAGAAGAATGTCCCATTTCAGTAGTTATATTTTTGGTTTTCAGTCCCTGAAATTCTTTTTAAATATTTCGTTCTTTACAGAACAGAATCAGAAAAAGTTGAGCACAAAGCCATTTGCATTTATTTGTATATGTACCATATTAAAGAAATGTTTCCAGACTTTTTTCTAATAGATATTCTTAATACAAAGATTTTTAAATCATCGAGCGATGCGCTGAAATAGGGATATTTAAAATTTATAACTAATCCACTTCTCTTAATACTTGTATATTGCCTTAAGGCATCTTTTTTTTATAATCATAATCATATGGACATGAAACTGAATTTTGTTTGAATAGCAAATGTTTTTTGTAAAGGTTACTGATGGTTTCCCAATTTTCAAAGCTTGGTTAGCTTCTACAATTTTGCATTCTTCATAGGTTATATCTAGTGACAGAGACTCTCCTGTAAAAAATATATAAAAATTACCCTCATCACATACTTTGTGAATATCAAAGATTATACCTATTTCTATTAATTCATTCAATTCTTTGAACTTATGTTCTGGTTTATACATGGATAAACTTCAATGATGTTTGCTCTGAATTCAAGTTTAATTTTTTTGTAGAATGTGCTTACAATTGAGTAGAGGGCACTTTTCCTCCTTGTACTGTTCTTCTGTAAACAACATCCTTTTGGTTCAGCCTATTATATTCTTTCAACAAAATGCGCAGGTGCTGTAGAATCTTTCAGTGGTAATTTAATTGTACCTGATTTGATGAAATCTATGTTGAACGTTTTTCTGGGTGCAAAGGGCCACTACTTGTAGCTACTCAATAAGCTTTTTCTTCTGTTACTGACTTTTGGAGAATCAACATTCATAATAGAGTAAATTTAGCTGAAAAATGTATGAAAGTTTTTCCTAAACCAGTAACGCAGTCACAGCAGTATTTTTTACTGTACCATAATTAACGATATTAAATATCTATGATATAAATGTTCATTCTTGTGGCATTACTAAACTGATAAATCGTTAATGGGGAATTAAACTATTATTTTGATACAAAGCCAATTTTCTTTTAACGATTTGGTGTCTTCCCATGCAGACGTAATTTTAAAATATTCCAAATTTTTTAATGACAATCAAGTTTACTGACGATATATTCAGTTAATAAAATAAAAAAATAAAGTAAACCAAAAATTAACAAATCTATCGCATATTATTTAATTGATGTGGTATATAATTTTTGGTTCGATAATATTTTAAAGATGAATAACCTTGTGTATGTAAACAAAAAAATTGTGTTTTAAAGTTATGTACGCCTATGGAGTGTGGCGTTTTTTGGAACATAAAAATAATTAAAACATGGTAGTAGAATTATGCGAATCTTCCAGGGATCAATACAACACGAAGTCGGTTTCCAAAAGAAATATGTTCTCAAATAAGCAGTTTATTTATAGTGATATAAACCGACGGAACACTTCAAGATCAGATAAAAAACCCGTAGGAATACCATATAAAACAGACACAGAATGTAAATATATGGGCCGGTATCACAGGAAACGGAATAATTGGACCTTATTTTTTACGGAAATTTACCACATATCTAGAATTGCTGGAAACAATTTTATTATTCAAACCGACATTTGTTCCCAGTTTTTAACAGAATTACGCGCCATTTAATTTCTAAGTGAAAAAAAAACGCAAATATTTAAATCGTCCAATTCTCGATTGTATTTTTGTATATACTTACAAAAAATAAAAAAATCTTAAAATAAACCCAGAAAGCTAACAGTATCCAAGTAGCTCGGTTGAAGTTAACTTTCAAGATACGAAACCGTTCTCGAGATATCGCTGCAACAGACAAACGTGTTGTAGTTGATTCAAGTCATTGAAAATAGTAGGTGGGTGAGGTACCAGCTATCTATTACTAAGAACAGTGTTCCAAAATTTAAAACCGTTCTCGAGTTATCGCTGAGACAGACAGACAGAGAGACAGACGGACGAACCGACGGACAAGCCAACGGACGGAGTGACTGGCAAACGGACGGAGTGACTGGCGAACGGAGGGACGGACGGACTGACAAACGTAGGGACAGGCGGACTGACGAACGGGGGGACGGACGAACGGACGGACGGATATTCTAAAGTTAATAAAGTGCCTTGGCTTTGCTTCGCTACTTAATAATTAGATAAAAAGAACCCATTAATTACAATAATTTTAACTTTGTTGAGTTGCACTTTGTTTCTGTGCACAAATTATCAAAAACTGTAGATTATGACAGTAACAAAATCTATATTGTGGTTTTCTTCGTTTAAGCCTTTTCCTTTTAATTCGGTGATTGAATCGCTTCAATGTTGAAACGGTTATAAAAGTAATTACCAGTAGACTTAGAACCATATGTTGTTGGACACTTTTTAAACACTTGCATCGTTAACTACCGAACTTGATTCTCAGTCATATTTATTTACTTTTGATACCTATATGGGACGGAATACAACTTCCTTATTTCTGTTATTAGCTATAAATGGTTTCGATTTTAAGTAATTAACAATTGGATGGTTGGATAAAATGTAAGACATCTAAAAATCTAAAAATCTAAAAAAAGGAGAGTATCTGTGGATTAAGACGTTTTGCAGTAGTAATCGAGTCATATCTATTTCCACTAACATTCTAACTAAGCGGTTCCAATATTGTTAATTAATGCCAATTTTATTAAATTTAAAGGTTATTCATAATCTCAAATGTGGTCCACTAATAAAGAAATAAAAATCAAAATCTAGAACCACAAAATTCCTTAATAGAGGAAGAGAAACTGGTAGCTAGTTTTAGCATAAAATTGTCATCATCAGGCCAACTAGTAATACATTAGGTTATTAAACTTTAAATTATACAGTACATTGAAAACTTGGTTATATGTGCGCACTTAAAATTAAAGGGGGATTTGGTTAGAATTTAAGTGTGGTAATAAAAGGAAAACATTTGAAATTAAACAGTAAAGGGTAGCTAGAAAACATGTTCCTAAAACGAAGTTTACTATGTTGAGTACACACCAACGTTTTCTCCTTACCTTTTACTTAATTTAAAATTATGTTTCCCTTTTAGTACCACACCTAAATTCCAACCCCACCATCCTTTAATTTTAAGTGCCCCACATGTAAGTTTTCAATGTATTGTATAATTTGTGAATTTTAACATCCTAATGTACTACTCCTAATGTATTACTCGTTGACCTGATGATGACATTTGTCTGCCGAACCTAGTGTCCCTTTCAACGTTACTTATTAAAGAATTTTGTGGTGCAAGACTTTGATTTTTATTTCGTCAAACATATATTTTATTGACAAAATAGTCACTTCATCCAATTCATTTTTCGTCGGCAGAGGTAAAGTCTGCTACACTCAATATTTTATTATAAGTTTGATGCTATTTTTATTTTTGACATTTAATGCAATATTGAAATATAGTCTAGGTTATTGGCTTAGCATAAAAATACATCTTTGTTTTAAACTCGTGCATTATATAAAATTATTTAAAAAATATGGTACTTCTAATAGTCAATCGTTAACTACAAGTCTTAAACCCAACAGATAATCGATGTTATCAGTGATAAAATGTTATATTTGTTTACAGCGAAAATATCTATTCATTGTTTGTTAAATTAATTTAATCAAACTTTTTTAGCTCAAAGTTTTTTTGGGGTTAATTCTGTCACAACGAGACCTAAATAGATTAAATATTTAAAAAAAAGAGCACCAACTATTCACATCTTTTTTTGATGACGAATGGAAGATACATTGCAAATAAAATCTTTGATATATTTCAAGCGAACAGTCAGCAATCAACGCTGGGCTCTATAAAGGTTGAGCCTATATGTAGAAAATCCAGCGACATTTTTAAACTGATTTGCGTGGGTGGAATCTTTTAGAATTTTTTCTTGTAAGTATCAGACATTTTTCAATAATAAATATTTAAAACAACGTATATTTTATATTTCAAACTCTCATTTTATTTAAAAATTTTTATGTCAAAATAAAATTTATAAAAGTACGATGTAAGCGATACAAAAGACTAAAATTTACTTTTAATAATCGTGTTTCGAGTACATATTGAAGACTAGAGATATCGATATAACTTAAGAACAATTTGTAATACGGTGTACTATAATAGAATAAAGGCAGACACCTTCTGCGACAACTTAAAATCAATATGGCGCTTGCTCTCCTTGCTACTACCCGCGTGCCAGTCACGCTAACTACCTGTAGTGTAACTCTCTAGTGTAACTTCGTGGTTCGTGTGTTGCGGGAGAAAATATTCTGTACTCTCATTTTGGTGACGTAGCTATATAGAGTTGCGCTCTATTCGTGGTCGTATTGAGCCGAGTGTGATCGGCAGTAATCGGGAGCGCCGTAGTGAGTGCATGAGAAAACGTTACTGACTGTAGATTTTATTTACTACTACTACCAGCATTTTACGTACACGTCTGACTTTTGATTTCAATACATTTTTTTCTCAGCGTCTTTTTCTTTAGAATCAATGATTATGAATAGGGTTTATTTATTTTCAGGGTAGGCCATTTAAAACTTCCCATCCCTTATCGCTAGTCCAGTGTTGATTTTGTTTAAAATAGATAATATTTTTATGTGAAACGTTAGTTAAAGGTAGTAATTTAGTTAATGAAACTAGAGATAACTGAAACTAGTTTTAAAGGTTTTTATAATAAATATACATCTACTTAAAATTTGAATAATTACAATAATTTATTAGAAGTTTAGAAGCGTAATATCAATTTAACAGTCCAAATATCACCTTCTTATTTTTACTAAAATGCTACAATAATTTTTATAATCATCATAAGACAGATAATAATTAACAATAGATTATTTTTCAGTAATATTATTATTGATTTATTTTATTCCGTAAATTCTTTTCTTCTATATATGCTAATAACTGTCAGATTGTCGTAACAGCTTGTTAAGAGTTTCTGTGAAATCGATTGACCTCCTAATACATTAACTCTGCAATAGGTTATGACTCCAGAATCTAAAACTTTGAATCAAGGGATACAGTAAACAAAATGCATAAGTTAAGAGCCGGTATTATCCCTATAAACTTAGTTACCATTAATCTTCAACACGAAGAATTTTGATAGTCAAACTATAGAGAAAAATAGATGGATAGGCCAAAACCGAAATCATACTTCTAAGTGATTCAATTAGTTAGGTCCACGTTAAAGCCGATTATATATTTATAGATTCCTGGATATGGCAAAGATCTCACTGATTGGTTGATCTTTCTTGCAAATATGAAAGATACTTGTATTGGTATCATTTAGGTTCATGTATAAGTCGCTAAAATATCTATGGATTTCTGGGAATGATAAAGGTCTAATCAGGTGATTGATCTTCTTTGGACTTTGATTACTTGAATCTTTGAAGAATACATAAATAAGATAATATTGACTGCACACAAACTTTAAAGGCTCATAAGTGATGAATGTAATGGTAATTTTATTTTGGCAGACCTTCCAACAATTTATAAGCAAATGGTCATGGATGCAAAATAACAAACAAGCAAATATTTATTCTAATAAAAGCTTTTTCTGTTGGAAATATAAGTAATAACAGTTGGTGCATATATCACGCAGCATGGATATTAGTAATTTCGATTTCTAGCACTTTCACCTTAAATATTTTAACAGTAAATAAGTAATTAATGAAAACGAGTATTATAATAAAAGTAAAGTCATATGTCTTTGGCTTCAATAGTTACAAAATTTACTAATACTTCTATCTTATCACCTTCTTCTGTCCTTGCTAATTAATCCATAATAAAGAAGAAACAAATACTTTGCTAGATTTTGTAAGAACGCATATACATTGCAAATTGAATGATCTGGTTGAGTGCTGATCAGTAGCAGACTATAAATTTACGTGTTCTATCTTCAAATTTCAGAAGAGAGCATCAATACGTTGTCTACAACCATATGGCTAGGACTGCAGCTCAAGAAGCCCTTCAGTTGTGGCAATTAGTGAAAAAACTTATGAACCTGAATCCAGATTAAAAAAGAGCTTTCAAGAATTTTATTCTACTACAAGGCACACTGATATTGGATATAATTTCTTTGAAATGAAAATTAGAGATGGAACGTTGGAGCTAGAATATATACCAACTAATTTGACAGCAGCAGTTTTTTGATAAAGTCCAAAATCCAACATATATGGATTGGTGTATAAAGCAACGCTTTACATTTGGATGAAGGGATATTTTTATAGTTATTTAGAATACAAACATAACGTTTAACCTATTTCACCTAGTGTAAACAAAAATTATTTTACATGTTTATATTACAATAACATAATCTGAAAGCCTCTTCTAATTTAAAGATACTGGATTACAAAGAACAGTTTATCTCAACGAACAATTAAAACCTAAAGAGAATCATATCTTCCTATCTGAAAACTTCAGACCACCTCTTTTTGTCCTTCTTCATTTTCTTTCCGTAATTTCCTTGACCTTTTTCTAAATTTATTTTGTTGGTTTTTTCCATGTCTATTCTTCCTTTCTACATGCTTGTACTCCTCTTGTTTGACTAACCTCACAAATTGTGCCCCGTTATGGTTAGCTGTCAATCTCACTTCTTCTTTTTACAACATTTCTAGGCTTGTACCCAATTTTATTTTAACTGCTACTTAGGTTTGTAATGTTTGTTATTAGGTACAAATGATTGTTTAAACTTTTCCTTTTAACTTTTTAAATTTAAATCTAGTTTACTCCCTCATACAGCAAGGTTTTTTTTATAAAAACTTCCCTAATACTCTTATTTATATTTTCGTCCGTCACCTGTTAACCATTTATTCAGTCCTATACGTTATTGTCTTATAGTACTACGCTGTAAATGAATCCTACTTTTATATCATACTTGTGTCCCTTAGGATTGGTAAGCTTCTAGGACCCTATACGTCACATATTAGACGAAAAGCTCTACATAAAAATACAAGGTATAAGGTACATGCAATATTTATAGCTAGAAAGGTTTCATTAGATCTCCCGAACATTGAGTGGCCAATCTGCCAACGCGCTCAGGAAGATTAAAGCAGGAGCGGGCGAACAAAGTCTTACCATAATAGCCATACATTTATTTCAATTCTTAGAAAAGTATAATTAGCGATAGTGTAATTAAGATTAGAAATTATTACCAGATATTTTGGATGACACAAAAAAAGGTCTAAAATATTAATACTTCAATTGTGTACTTTCCAATAATCAATCAGTTCAACAACAAATGTTACAAATTTATTAAATAAAAAATATAAAAATTCTCAAAATAATTCTACAATATTATATTTACACTATCTAATACATACTGAGGACAAACGTTTTTTAGGAAAGTCGCTTTGTATTTTACTGTCTTCAGTCCGGATTATGAATGACCAAAAATATCTACCCGGCTTTCGAGCTAACCCCTTCTGAGTAAGCGATATTAAGTTTGTTCATTCACCTTGCTATGACCAAATAAAAAAATGTTGATCAAGCACGCGTTATTTGAAATTCGTTCTAGATTTTGACTCGTGTTTGGAAATAATAAACAAATTGAATTTAACTAATGTCATGTACAGGGCGGTGTATTTTTACTCCGCTAATTACTCCAGTTTTCTTAAAAAAATTTCTAATTGAAAATATGGTGTAATAATTGTTTAGGGAGCATTTTAAGAGTAGATGAATTATTTAGGGTATACTAGATGATTTCTCCAGGCGATTTTTTAAACACGATTAGAAGGATGAAAATTATATTTTGGATGATTTACTTGACTGGAACGTGTGCCCTTTTTTGTATATTTATTTTCTTTCCGTCGACATGTTCCTTATTTATGGAGAAAACCATAAAAGTTAAAGACACACTCGGGATTTGTATACAGCTTTTTATATATACAATGTGGAGCAAAAAGTATAAAATAAAAAATAGCATCGTCATTTATCTTTAAAATATTATTTATAAATACGATTAAGTATAGTATTTTCAGTCGAATAAATTTGTCAAATTTGATGTTCATCGTACTTATCGTTTTCAAAAAATTCTCTACCCTAATTGTCGCAAGCTATGTTTTTAAACAATATTTCAAAAAATAGTGAATTATTGCAACGAACAAACACTATTTATCTTATTTATTGTCAAAATGTCGTTCTGATATGAAATTTTGATAAATGTTTAATTTTACAATGTTGCGTGTTCTATAATAGTAATGAGTAATATCTTAAAACGGTCATCAATTTTTGTGTCATGCTTTTGTCCAATCTTTTATTTGATACAGATCAATAACTCTGGTCATGCTATTATCATACCTTTAAAAACAAATTGAAACACAACAGTGACATCAATAAATTAATTTGATTTTTTCTATTTTTACAGGGTGTTGCTAAATATATTTTAGAACAGTAAATTTTAAGACCTAAAATTATTTTATATCTCTCATTTTATTATTACTAAACAATAATAATTCTTAAAATTTTATATCATTATATGATGAGATGGAACCAAAAAAAAATATTCATTGTCAAATTTAATTGGTTATGATTGTTGTGTAAGTAATAATAATTTATTAAAATAGTTTATACCAGAAATATTGTCCACTTAAGGGAAGCTAGAAAAAAATAGAAGTATTGTATGTATATAGAAAGATATCTATCAACAATCTAGCCTTACTATATTAATACATTTTTTTTTGTTTGTTTGTCTAAGCGATCTAAAATTTGGCATATACTCCCCTTGGGCTGCTGAGAAAAATGAGCTATCGCACAAGTTTAAGAAAACTCTGTACCGCGAGATATAGGGTGAGGAGTGTGAATGCGCTCGGTATCCGTTCATATTTTGCAAAAAAGTAAAATACCATTTAAGAAAAGAACCCAATAAATTTTATTACGTACAATATAATAAAAATGTAGCTTAAAAATGAAAAAAAAAACACTTTCGGACCAGCTAAGCCATCTACTAAAGTAATTATGAATGACGACTCCTCTGGTCTATTGAATCAAGATACCATTTGGAATTCCAATTCGTAAATACCCCCATAGGTCTTCGAGTTTTATGTTAAAGGACTTTTTTATTTGGGGCTATTTAAAAGATGAAATGTATGCAGTTACTTCTGCTACTGTGAAAGAATTAAAACTGGGGTGAGACGAGCGATAAATGAAATCACTGAAGCAAAATTACAAAATACTTTACAGGAAGCAATCTGAAGGGAAACCGTTTGAGAACACAACGGACAAGAGTTTGAGCATTTAATTAAAAAAAATTAATAATTATATTACATTAAACGTGACTAACAACTTTTTTATTTTATTTTGTTATTAATAATTATCAAAATGTCTTGGAAAATCACTTGTTTTAATATTATTCATTTAATACAAAAAATAATATGATTAAAATAATATACAGGGCAGTATACTAATAATTATTTATTTCCATAGCGTACTATGTTTTGGAATTTTAAGAATTATTATTGTTCAAAAATTATGATTTTAGGGATATACAGAAAATTTTCTTAGAGACTATTATTTATTGCAAATTACTATTTAAAATCCTAATTTTCAGATTTGTCTAAAAATTATTTAGTTACTTTAAATAAAAATCAAAAATTACAAATTTTGACACATACTATGTATAATTTTGAAATAAAACATAATTAGTTTCATTATTACTTAAGTTACTTCCCACTTAAAACCTACTCTAAGCCATATTTAAGGTACTTCTTAACACTGTTTATATTTTTTAGATAATATATCACTGTAAAGAGAATAAAAAACAGATACAATATTATATAGGATGGTATAATAACGTAAACAGTTTATATCACTTCTGGAAAAACCGGAACCGATAATTCTGGACTGAAGTGGTAAAAATATAGACAATTGGTTCTAATGGTTCATTTGATTTTTCAGAAGCATTTTTAATTTTGTACCCAGAGTGCATTGGCCCCACGTCAACCAATCTGATGGACATGAATGATTAATGAGTAATATACCCCAATTTTCCCATAATTTTTCGATAAACCATTATTAGGATTGTTATTCCATTTGATTTTCGATACGAAACAATCAATGTGAAAGATTTATGAATATTATTATTCATGACTGTTGAAAGAACACTAGACTGCGAGCGTGATTAAATAAATTCTTGGATTTTCTCGAAGGACCAAACTTCTTAGGTAGAAGTAAAACCAATATGAATGTTAAAATAAAAACAGTATTTGAAATAGGAATGTAATTTTTATTCCATTTTTTCCAAGTACGAACATGAACAGAAAAATCATAAAGCGGCACATTAATTTAAATTATGAAACCGAAACATAAATATTTAAATAGTACTTATCACTTCACTCACTGTAAAACTATTTACATTGTTTTGTTATGAAAACTCTGAAAACTTTTTGGGTGCGGTTAATTACGCACCATTTTACTTAGTTGAAGAAACTTTTTTGCTCTATTGAAAGCGACTAAATCTGTTCACAGTTGGGATGTGAGAAGATGATTGTGCTCAGAATTTTAGCGGAGAGAAGGGTTGCTGGTTTTTTATTTGTAGGAGACATGTGACGTGGTATGTAACTAACCTTGAATTCAGAACCTTACCGGGAAGAAATATATCTATATTTTTTTGTCTCTTATAATGATGGGATAATATGAGAGAAATATAAGCTTGCATAGCAACAGTCGCTTATGTATTTTGTTTTTGTTAACTGTATATTGCAAGTAGACAGAAAAAAGTCTGACAGAAAGACTGAATAATATTGTGTTGATGTTAAATCTATTTTTAGATTTTAAAATATTAAAATTTACAATAATAGACATTAGTATGAACTGAACGATTAATATTATTAATTTTAAAAGAAATATGAATTATTTTGTATTTTTTGAATCATCGCAAAACAGTTTTTGGACAAAAGTTGTTGTAGTTTGGAAAAACTGACTTTTTTACAATTAGTGGTTTCGGAACTATCAAACTGTCATATGTTCTTAACTATGCGGAGAAAATAGTCTTTAACATTTTTTACTCATCATTCGCATCTTTGAAGTGGCTCCAACGTACTTTAGATTTAAAGTTAAAAATATACAGGGTATTTTATTTGAAATTCCTAAGCTCATTTCCGGGTAAACCAAAGTGATGGGAGAATATGAGATATTAAAAACAAGCATGGGTAAAAAGGGAGCGAGCCAAAAAAAAATCGGAAAATAAATATATTTTCCTATTTTTTTCTATTTTTCCTGTTTTCTCATGATTTTTTCTGTTTTTATTATTTTTTCTGTTTTTTCTTCTTTTTTCCTATTTTTTTCTATTTTCTCCTATATTTCTTCCTATTCTATAATATTTCTTTCCTATTTATTTCCTGTTTTCCCATGTTTTTTTCAATTTTTTCCTATATTTTTCTATTTTTTTAATTTTCTCCTGTTTCTTCTTATTTTTCTCTTTTCTCCTATTTTTTCCTCTTTTCCATCAACCGTAGCGTTTAAATTCATTAAATCGTGATCGATATTTGGTGTTCGTGTACCTTTTTTCCTATTTTCTTTTCCCAGTATCAGCAAAATGGTTTGACTTGGTTCCATCGGGTATTTTTTGACATCGCAGATAGACACAGAATAAAATATTATAAGGGTAGCGAGCCAAGCGAGCTCCCTAAAAATTCAAATTCTTGAATCCAATATCCCATGTTTGAATCTGATCCCCCTGGAACTATGGAATCCATGGCTTGTCATAACGAATACGTTGACAGAAAGTATTTTCGAAAATTATTATTAACTCACTTCTTTTAAATGGAATTCTTCTGAAAAGCAAACAAAACCTTAAAACATAGATATATTTTCCAATAAGCATTTTTTTCTTACTACTAGATCTACTAGCTCATACAACAAAATAACTAAAGTGAACATTTAAAATACTGTAAAAAAGTTTTTAACTGGCCTACGACACACAATATTTCTGATAAGGTTAAGGGGTTCAGGTTTTGTTTGAGTTTTATTATCATCAACAATTTTATTGAGTTTTTAACTTCTTTTATTTCACTTGAAATATAAGTTTCTGCAGCTCTGTTTGCTAATGCAATACAAGTCATTTTCATGATGCATCGATTTTTAATACCTTGGGCGATTGTAGCAAGATTTGTAACATTTGGTGCCATAAGTATTTGCTGATTCATTAATGAAGTAGTCACAGTGTTATTTTCTCCTACGTCGTCAGATACAACATTGTTTTCTTTTACATCAGGCACATTAGAATCCACTGATATACTTTCAGCGATTTTGTTAAATACCAGGTTTTATTTCTTTCTTAAGCTTCATAGAAATATATTTCCCAATCTGTGCATTTTATCTTACTCAGTATTTTGTTAAATTGTGTAAAAGTTACATCTTTACCTATTCCCTTGCGAATAGGTTCACACTAAGCCAAGATCGTATTTCATGAGCATTTTCCTTGCACCAATCGACACGAAACTTTTTTCGGGCTTGTGTCAAATTATACAAGATCCAACGCGAACATAGCTTCTTCACGGCTAAATATTTATGCAATATTTTATATATGCTGGTGTTACTAATGCCTAGGGATGCCTCTATCTCACGGTATGTTGCATGACCATTTTACATTATCAATTCACGCATAGAATCGATGTTTTCTTCCTTTATTACCGATTTTGGATAACCTTCACGGAATTCGTTCGTGGGCAAATGACGGTTACGATTTATTCTATCAAATCAGTAATAAACAGTGGATTTGAATGATACTTTATCTCCATATAAAAAATTAAGTTCATTGATAAACTGTTGTTAAGATAATCTACATCAAAAGTTGTACAAAATAATCGCACTAAAATGTTAATTTCATTTTTTTGCTGAGACAAAACTGAACATTGTCTGTATCTCAAAACAATTAAAAATATTAAATGATGTCAGATTGCAATCAGCAACACCATTGTTGCCATTTCCGGAAATATAGACGGCTTTCTCATACCTATCAGCATGGCATTAGCATTTGTTTATTCAAATTACATCTTAGTAAATGACAAACTACATCGTACATTTTAAGATTTACAAATGTATTTTTTCCAAGAACATATTTTTTTCATTTTTAATCATCGATAAAAAAAAACTTAATATTCCGTTGCTATCTAGTATTTCATGTTGAAATAATGTTTTTATTGTTGCTATAACAATGGAACTAACAAGCTCAGTAGTACTTTAATTTTTATTTTCCTTCTAGTTCAGCTCGTTACTAATTACATTACGGGATGAATATATTATTAATTTAGATTAATTTGGGTAGAGTTCAGTTAGAAAGTTACTTTTGTCACTCAAGCATCGCTTTACCTTATTCTAAAAAAAATTGTATTAAATTTTATTTAGTCATCGAAGTTGTATTAACAAAGAAACGGTTACTTACTTAACTTATATCGTTTCTCGCAACACATTTTTATAAAATAAGTTAGGCTGTAGCTCTGTAGCAAATATGACAAATTTCTTGAGAAAAATCGCTTAAAAAGAAACGAAACATGCCGTCATACATATGCGGAATATTTAAATTTTCGAACAGACTTCGTATATATTCTAAGATTTGAAATGCTGATACACTCTTTGGAATCTGCGCTTCATTGGATTCGTATCAAAAATTCTCACGTTATATTGGCAACGTGAAATATAAAATATGTCATACGGAGTAGAATTTAAAAATAATATTAGTTTAAAAAGTTCTGAAGACTATGAAAAATACTGTTATATTATTGACTGTTAATGAGGTAAGTTTGAAACTAGAACTAGAATTTCGTAATTGACAATATGAAACGATTTGCAAAAATACAATGATAATAAACTATACCTTTTAATATTATCTATGATTGAATAATTGTCCAAAACTACATTTTGAGAAAACAAATCGAACTGTATTGACTATCATATAATAAAATTTTCTAAAATATCACATATTTTTTAACTTATTTTTAACATACCCGAGAGGTTTGAAATATACCTTCTAGTTCTTCGATTTTGATTCTTATTAGATGAAACGTTATTTTATATTTGTTGATAAAATTGATTTAGTAATAAACGTGATTTAACCTAAATTCTTTTTATTATGGGTTCGTTCCACGAATATAGAATTTGAAATGTAAAAAAAATTGGATGCCAGTCTAATTAATCCTAAAAGTTTACATGAAATAAATATAAGACAAAAAATTACCAGATTTCGTGGTCTCTGTTTTAAATATATAAATGATATAAAACAATAACAATATTAATATAAAATACACGCATTTTTAGATCAAAATATGAAATATAAAATAATAAAAGTGAATTAAATTTTAAGACAATCTGTAAAAACAAAATAAAAATAGATTCTCTTTTTGTAATTGAGACTGAAAGAGCACCACAAACATAAACTTGAATTATTATAAAGTTTTTTAGGATAATTTAATTTTGTTGTAGAATATAAGTTATCTACTTGACTTTAATCTCTATCCCGCTCTAGTTCAATATGATCTTCATCTTTCTTCTATTTTCTCATAATAGAAATTACGTATTTGCTAATTAATTTTTCCTGACTTGTCCCTCGTATTTTACTCTTCAAATTCCACTTATTTATCAAATTAAAACGACGATAAAAAAAAATAGCCTATACAATATGAGAACTGTTATAACTTGTATAACGCAAACAAATATTTATAAGTTAAGTTTACAAAATAAAAAAATAATAATACAAAAATATTAAATGTAGTTTAAAAAAAAAGCCTAAAACTAACGTATTACATAAAAGAAAATTCAGTTAAAATTATACGAACAGACAAGTAAAACACTAGGTAATAAATGTAAAAATAAACAATAGTTTTCAGTTAAAGTCAGTTACACAAGAAAATTATGTTGCAACTATGCAACTGACTGACATGTACTTTTTTTCCTATAAATTAATTAAAAAGCGAGAGAAGTTATTTTCTTTTGTTTTATTAAAGACTATTTCCCCAAACAATACATTTAAACAAAGTTGATGGTCTGTTAAATTTGATATCATTTATTTAGTTCTAATGATTTGTTTAAACAAAATTTTATAGGGTAAAATTAGTAAAAATATTTATTGTTCAAATTAAAATTTTCCAAACCACTGAAATCTTTCCCGAATTTATTTTTTACTTTAAATAGGACAAGGTAATAAATAAAACCCGTTCATAAATAAATTCATCAAATTACGGAATGTCGAACCCACTGCATGGCAGTGATCAATTTCCTCATGAATTAATTCATAAAGTAAAATTTTGTTGAGGCGTAAACTCGAAATATAAAAGAAACTGTTGTGATCAACACTTCTTTACTAATTAGGGAATATTTAGTAATGCTTAATCACTGGAGAGAATGTAATTAATTCAAAAGATACAAAAAAATTCTTTGAATATCCAAAGAATAATGTCTAATATTTTTAAATGATAAACACGATTGAATCAAATTTTTAAATATAATTTAATTTATATATTTTTAAACAATTAGTTATCAATATTAAATACATTTTCTTAAAAAATGTGTCTCTAAAGTATAATTATAAAATAAGACTTAATATTGTGATCAGCTTAGTGACCATGGAAAAACTTATAGCAGTGCATTACTTGATACTTGTTACTCTATCTAGTCGACACACCATCCGATTAACAGTTGCTTGTTACGCTTTTCCTAAAGGTAAGTTATTTTGTTACAAAATCAATATAATTCCTTTTTTCTCTTTTTTTGCATCTCAATTGTCATAATACAGCAATTTATTTGTTAAATATAGTAATTTTAATTTTAAGAGCGGTAAAGAATGTTTACCGATTAAAGATATGTAGTGTTTTATCTGATATCGGTATACATTTGAAACAATTATATTTTTTCTATCACTGACACTTAAAAATAGTAGATTAAACCATTGATATCATGGTTTGATTCATTGTATAAATCAATGAAAAATCAAACCACTATACACCAGTTTGTTTTGTTTCGTGATTACCATGGAAATTTGTAACATTGCGTGAAAATATAAAAAATTAATTTGATTGAATTTTTTCTTTTAATATAAGCGATTATACTAATTGCATTTTTAATGATAATGAATAAATCAGTTAAGAATGCGCTAAGGCCATGATTACAAACGTCAAAAAAAATGTTTTTTGCAGCCACAATCTTGTTTTACTACTTTTATTTACTTACATATAAATAAAAAAATCAAAATTAGCAATTTTTTAATTTAATTTAAATATAAAGTTTTTTTTAAATTTTTGAATTTTTTTTCATTGCGAATTTCGACTTTCAATTTTAATTATAAAAATAATTAAAAAATACAGTCTGTAACATATACCGTAATGGGACCATATAGTGAACAGAAAGAAAAGTCCTATTCCAGCAATAATATTTTGGGGAGATAATAAATACTTTAAACCATTTAGAAAATATGACATGGTCAGCTATAACGTAATAATTTTTGATTCATTCTTGTGATAAATAATTCTACTACAAAGGTTTCTACAAGTTTGACCAACATATTTTAGTTTGCACGAATATCATGGACTGCAATATATTAAGGCTCGATTCACACTGTGATGCCGTTCACGCTTCAATCTCACTCCGGTCTAGGTATATTCCCGGTCCGATCAAATAATCTTAAATAAGAAAAAATCGGAGAATTCTCACTATTGTTTCCGTTACGTCATAATCGGTGACGTATTCTGCTGTTTTACGTTTGTCATATATTATTTGAATGTTATTTTAGACATAACCTAAAAATTAAAATATAATCAATGACATATTAAGGTGTGTTTGTACGAATAAATTGGTAATGCCAAAAATTGTATTTTGCTTTATGCATTGCGTACCTTTTTACATAGTTTAGTAATTATTTTAAACTTGAAAACTTCGTTTTTTTAACTGATTTGTTTCAAATTTCTAGCTTGGGGATGTTTAACGTCCCTAAGCATGATTTTTGATCAAATAAAAAAAATTACGGATGGTCGAATCGTGATTAAATTGCGAAAAAAACGTATTATACGACTATATTTTTGGGGCGAACCCAAACGTTGTAGACTGCATTTAACGGTAAAAGCGGTATTCCAGCATATCTTTCTCTTGAAAAGTAATTAATCAACTTTAAAATTAAATTTTGCTCCATCCCATTATACCGGGAAGGCATTTTAACAATGAAAAATTAATTGAACTGTCAAAAGTAATAAATAACATTTACGTGGAAATTAGTTCAGAAATACGTTAATGACATCATAATTCATGATTGAGATATCAAGTTTGACAATGTATGACGTAACGGCAGAGGATGGTTAAATAAACAGAATATTTGACTGAAGCGAGATCAGACCTGTCATGACTTCTACCGACAGTGTGAATACGGTTTTATTTCAACTCCAGTCTTTCATCACTCTAACACAAAGAAGTATTTGTTTTTTAAATTTTGCACTAATTTTTTTTCAAAATCAGGTCAAATGTTCCTGAGTCCATTCGACAATATTGTAAAGAGTGTTCTTCGTCGTCTATCAAATGATGATTCGCCTTCTTCTTTTCTCATTAATAAACTGAGATTCGTCTTCTTTTTATTTTACGTTATAATTTTTTTTATTTGTATCCTGTTCATCCAAAATAATAGCTATGATCGTTAATTCTTTAACTGCAAAATTAAATACCATTTTTTGGCGAGTCAAACTTATTTAAAAAAAAACTTTCTATGTGTAGAGTGTATCGAGAGAGACTAGTTGTGAGACTAGTAGTGTAGACAGAGCGAGATTTGATTTCACCGATATTGGAGCTAGATTGAACAGCAAAAGGTATCACAGTGTGATCGAACTTAACCTTGCAGAACTCGCACTATGAGCAAAATACTTACATTAAAAAGAAAAATCTTATATCTATTACTCTACATCTTATTCGAGGCTGCTGTTCTCTTTACCTTCTTTTTATAACCTTCCCTTGCCACCCAAGTTATCGCAAAATGATTAGTCGTTGTTTGAGAGTCACAGGAGATGGTTTGCTTATTGACGTAGTCAAGTATGAGTGTTTTTCTCATTGTGCGAGTTCTGGTGGATTTTTTTATGTTTTTATGTTTTTCTCGTCAGGCGAGTTCTGGATAATTTACGGAAAAATAGTTTTTTAATTTTATGTCATCAAATATGGCAGGAATGTAAAAATCACAACGCCTCAATGTAAAAGAATAATGGAGTACTGACGTTGTGGCTGTGCACCAGAATCTTTAGAGCCACCATGTCTAAGGAAATATTTCTTTTACTATTGCGAGCTTTAAGATTTGATGATATAAATACGCGGAATTAGAGAAAGCATCTGATAATTTGTCACTAATTCGAGAAGGCTCTAACTAGATGTAAAGACAATTACCCATAGACGAACTGCTCGAGGCATATAGCGGGAGGATGCAAATTTCGCCAATACATCGTGGTAGATCAAATGAAATCAAATTACTCTGTTTCCCGAGTAAACTACAGGTGGCCGCTAATGGTATATTTTGAATAATGGAGGAATTAATTGCCAAATAATATATAACCTTAATACAGGTATAATTGAAGAGAGAAGATCATTTCTCAAACACTTAACTTTGGACTTCATCAAACCACATCTGTTGAATAGGGTTTCCGATCTTTATCAAAAAGATCGATTGTTAATACCGATTCGAATCATTGAGTCAAAGATCGATCTAGGAAAAATCGGATGGACAAAAAATTGAGGTCATGAAAATCGATTCAATTTATAATCTGATATGAAACTAGCCAAAAAATGTGAAACTTGAATTTATTTTTTATTAAAACAAGCAAATTCTGTTTAATTTTTATTTTGATAGTTTTGTAAGGACAATATTTTGATTTAACCTATTTTATTAATACGATTATTGTTCATTATTAAGTATATATTCACTGACTCATTACTTGACTGATTTGGGAGTGAATTAGGTAGCTTAAAAGTATTTTATATGGAATCAAGTTAGTCAAGTTTAGAAATACCTACACAAAAGAATCGATCTCCGATTTCAACTATTTTCTCCGACTCTGAGATCGATCTCAACTTAAAGAAATCGATCCAAAAAATCGAACATCGAGATACAAAAGATCGGTTCTCGATAAGATCGAATCGAGATCGGGAAGCCTACTGTTGAACTACGCGCAATTGACCACCTCAACTGGAAAGAAACATAATGAAAATAATTATTGACGTAGAAGAAAAGAAGAAAACCCCACAAGTTCTGGTTCTAATATCACATCACAGTTTTGTGCCTGTTGCCCTAGAATAAAATCAAAAAATCAAAAAGAAGTTGTAAAAAATGCAAGCTAACAGTTTGCAATGAACACTCTTTAGTTGTATATTTTTCTTGTGCTGAAGAACTTGACAGTTTGTATAAATAATTTAAAGAATGGTTTTTCTTAGTTTTTCTTACTCTCTTAACATTGTGTGTCCCACATTTTTAGATTCTATAATATTATGTGTTTTAAACAAATAAAAACGAGTTTTAGTTAAAAGTATATTATTTACTAAAATTTTATGAAGGGAAATAGGTAGTGAGAGTAAAATTCTCATGCGCGAATTCTGAAGTCACACATTTAGACACGAGTTCTGGATGGTTAATTTCTCTTCAATGACTAGATTATTTAACAACTACCTACATAATCGGTATTGAAAAAAAAATTATAATCCTTAAGATGTAAATATATATGTGTTCCAAAACTTATATGTCGTATTTGATTTAGAGTTGTTCTATTCGTGTTCTACAAATTAAGACATTTATTATTGTTTACCAAAATTTTAATAATGGCTATTTAAATAGCTACTAAATTATTTTATTATGGTTTGAACAAAATCTAAAGGAATATAAGAGAAATTCTACCTAAAGTTAATTATATTTTATTTAAAAAAAATACGACCTATAGAGCAAGTTATGACTGTAATAAAATCGACCGTTCATTTTATTCTTTTGTCGATAAAACTAAAAGGATAATAATAGGATAGGGAACAGGTATTTAATATACGAAGTTTAAAGCTTCAAATCCCTTAGGTATTGGTTTAAAGGTGTTTATGTCTTCATTAATTGCCGGAAGCGTTTGACATCGTAAAATATAAGAAGATAAAATATTATAGATCTCCAAAAGTCTGCACGTAAATAGTTAAATTATGCAAATTATAAGGTGTTGCCTTTAAAATTTACAAGAGCTTTTAATTTTATTGGCAAATAATACGAGTTGAAACCTCAAGAAAATCTAGAAACAAAACTTGAACATTGTAGAATAAAAGTTAACTGCAACAGTAAAAATAAAGTCAACGTCCTTATCCAAGATAGCTTTGAAGTACAATATATATTTTAATTTTTAAACGTTGAACTACAAGAATTTTTCATTTACTTTTGGTATTACTTATCTAGAAGTGTATTAGTTTTTTTTTAATTATTTTTATTCATTAATATATTAGTAGGTAGAACGTTTCGTGATATTAAGACATCAAACTCATACCAGCTTGTTCATTAGCTAATAGGAATTAACTCTAGCTAAAATCACTTTAGCACGGCTCCTAAGCAATTAGCGCCAGAAGAGGCTTTATACGCTGGCCTACCATGGAAATCTGACAAACCAATACAGAATAGAGATTATTACTAAATTAATGAAGGGTTTGGTCAAGATCATTACTGGTACGTACTTCATTTTGATGCAATGTAGCCATTGAAATGAACTAATGAACTAACGAACATTTTAACTAACCTTTAGGGAAAGCGTAACAAGTCATGCTTAAACATACAGAATGTCGAGTAGGTAATGGTAGTATAATCATCAATTATAATTTTGTAATAGAAACAAAAGGTAGATATTTCAATTTAATATTCCATTTATAGATATACTCCATCTCATAAATTTCTTAAATTTCAAAAAATTCTGAAATTTCAAAAATTGTTCTTAGAGCAAAATAAATCATTTTTTGATCATTCTGTACCAAAGTACCTCCAGTAGCTCTAAAAAAGTGATTTTCAAAGATATTTTTTTTGGTTATGTCTCTCTAAAGTCCACAATTATATTTACAATATTTTGAACGAATTTTCTTTTATTTCATTTTTTATCCTGTTAATAGCGTGGTGTTAAATTTAATGTTTTACATAGTTTTCTTGTTATGAAAAATTTGACACTTATAATTCAGCCTTATTTTTGAAAATTTAAAAGTTGTTCTTAGAGTAAAATAGATGTTCATTTATTTTTATTATTTAAAATAAGATCAAAATTTGGATTGATCTACATTAAACTTTGAAGAAAAATATAAGTTTTTTTTAAATATTGACATAACTCTTATAATAGTTGATCTAAGTCATAAATCATTAATAAATTCTAAGTTAGACAAAACCGTTTTATAAGTTTTTAAATAATTAAAATTGTAACAATTGAGTAAAGGGTGAATTAATTGAGTAAAGATTAATCTGTTCATTAATTGCCGAGACTATTGTAACCAGAAACGAGACCGGCCCTATGTACAATGAACCTTGGTGACTCACGAAAAGAGCACGAGAAATCCATCGACTATACGAGAGATCTATCGAACGTTCTAGATCAAGCGAAATGATTATAAATAACCCGAAAAGACGGACAATGACATTTAAATGAAACAGAAACTAATTTATCATGAAATAAAAATACAAGGTAATCATCTAAATAAAGCTGGAAGAATGTTTGTTTTATGTAAAATTGTATTTGACCATTTCTTAGATTTAGAAGAAAATCATTTAATTTAATATTTGGTTTTTTTTTGTTTTAAAGTTCAATATATGTTTTCCAATGATTAATGTTCTTTTAATAACATTGAAGGTTGTAAATATTTGCTCTTATGTATATTTTAACTCTTGTTTGTACTTTTTATTTACTTTAGCGCTGATGACGACCTTTAGCTGAGGGCCAAACGAGTAAAAATTATTTGCTGTATATAAATAAAGGATTAAAACTTTTTGTGTTTCCTCTGATATATGTATATAAACATTACAATGCATTGGATTTTCTTTTTGTTGAATTTATAGCTAGTATTAGAGCATTCATTAAACTAAATTCCTCATGAACCAATCACAACTAAAAATGCATTATAGACAAAAAAAATTTCAAACTTAATTCTCTTTCACGATTTTTTTCCACCAATTTCATTCGAAACTTGACCTGTAGCTGATATCGTTAGAACCGTCCATGTCTGGCAGTGACAACAATAAAATGCAAAATGAATTGTTCGACGATGAATATCAAAAATACGGTTTTACCCTTATTTTGAATAAACCCTGGCACGTAGTTTGTCAAGTAATCTTGTCAAAAAATCAAAAGTATAAAAGAATCTGCTAGTTGTCTAAGAATATTTGGTATCTTTGCGTAACAACTGTAAAAACCAAATTTCAACCAAATTTAATTAATACATAAATAAAATATATTGTTATTAGGACAGGTAGATGATAAACGTTGATGACAGTGTTAATACATTATACATCCATGAATCTACCTTCCTGTTCAGATTAGCATTTCTATGAGAGATTTGATCTTCTTACGACGTAAACAATATGGTGTACATGAGTTAATAGCGTAATAATATACACGATTCAGTGTCTGACAGGAGTTTCCTCTAGACCGTTTTCAATGTCTCTCAAATAGATCCTATGTCAGAGCATAAGCCAGTAGCGTCGAGAAATGTCATTCAAAAAATTATTAAAACCAATCTAACACAGATAATTTAATTTCGAAACCAAGCGGAAAAACTTATATTCGTAAACTGAGCGGTGGGAAAATTTGACACAATTTATCTTTTAGATTAGGTATAAAATTATTGCGTGAAATTTGTTTAACCCATAGAAGATTCATATATTTTAGTTTGAAGTATGCAAATTTATCTTTCAGGAATTCAGGAAACTGGTACATAAGTGACGACCTCAGTTTATAAAAATGGTATTGTATTTTTAATTGAATCATCTTCACACTAATTCACTTCCTAAAAGAAAATTAAAAATTGAACCATAAAATTTAAAGTAGAGCATATAAACTGACATGATCTATAATTCGATTTTTTTTTTTTAATTCGGAATAATGGAAATTTATCGTCATTGATTACAAATTTGTATATATGAAATCGTGCGACCATTCTATAATGGTTTATATTTACATCATCTTTCGTTCAAACAAAAAAAACTGCTATATGAAACTTATGTGACTTTTTTTGAAGTTAACCAAAATTTACAAAAAAAAAATAATGTGTCACAAGAGTGCCTAAAACTTCAAAGATGGCCTAAAAAAGTAATAGTTATAGGGCTCTTAAGTTAGAAATTACAAATGGTATTTTATGTATTAAAATTAAAGTACCTATTTGAATTAAAAACAATTACTATTTTTAAACACCAGAAATGCAGACTTATTAAAATCTATTTATATAGGTATCAATACGCAAATAGAAAACTTTTTGCATAGTTAAAATTTATAGTACAGAAAGCTAAAATTAATATATAAATTATTACAAATAAATTCAACATAAATTAAATTCAATATAATAAATATAACATTCATTGTTTACCTTAAATAATAGACTATTTCTTAATGTAGATACGATGGCCGATAATGGAAAAAAAATGAAAGAATAGGTAAAAATAGAAAAAAACTAGGAAAAAAAGTAAAAACAGAAAAAGTAAAAATATAGGAAAAAACATGAAAAATGGGAAATGGGAAAAAAATAAGAAATAATAGAGAAAAATATGGAAAAATAGTAAAAATGTACAAAAAAAAAAATAGGAAAACTTAAAAAAAAGGGAGAAATAGAGAAAAAATAGAGAATAATAATAAATGATTTCTACAACAACGTGGAATATTTACATTTTTAAAAGTTTTCAGTTTTTTCATAAATTTTTATTTTGTTTATATAAACTGCTAAATTATTGTTTGTTACCTCAAACATAAATGATTTTAAAGATTTTCCCTTGGCAAACTTAATTTTGTCGTAATGTATCATAAAACGTGTCACAGCGACCCTTGAAATTGAGTTAATTCTCCTTAATACATATAAAGGCCAGATATGCTAAAAGCACACTTAAATAATAATGAGATGATGTACTCTTGCGTGGTCTCTTGATGGGAAAGAAGACTAATGTGACAAAGTACTATTGATTGAATTGTAAGAGTAACAATTATGCTTTTAAATATTTACATTCAATATTTTTATACAATGCGCTAAGAATTACATTTAAAACCATAATAAATTAATAATTATTTAATATTGAATATCAGAATCTTTGATGTCATAAGTACCATAACGATTGTTTACATTAAGGAGATAAATATATTTCGTCCTATAAACAGGAATGTTTTAAAGCTAAACGGCTACATTGCTGGCAAGGACCAAGATGGTTAAAGCGCCATCAAATCTTAGGAGTGTCAGATGGTCATTAAAATTAAATTCAAAATTTGATATATAAAAATAATACCTAAACAAAGCGCCAATTTAGAGGCTGAACCAATTTTAAGAAACTAAAATCTAAAAGGTTTATATTATTAAGATCGAGTTAATTTAAGAATGTAGACTTTCACTTCAGGCGTGAATAAAATTGTTTTTTTCCGGGCTGTTATGCCTTGGTCTTCTTTTGTTATTACTTCCAAACGTTTCGACTGCCATCTTTAGTGGCGTAGACGATTCGCGACGTATCAACTGAAACTGACGTCACTAAGAGTACTTCGTCTACGCCACTGAAGATGGCTGTCACAGTTACAGTCGAAACGTTTGGAAGTAATAACCAAAGAAGACTACGGCAAAACAGCCTGGAAATAAACAATTTCAACGAATTAATTATTTATACCTTCACTAATGGCATTTTGATTATTATATTAATTAATGATTGTGGTTAAATCGGTTTTAATTGAGAAATTAAGGAAATTGCTTAGTCCCTGCTGTTTATATTTGATCTGATAAATATAAATTAAGTAATGACTTAAAAGACTGTATAAACAAAAAGGAATCTCATGCCATAACTAATTTACAAAATTATAAGAACCTTTAATAGGATAGAAATGATAATATTTGTGGTGTTTGAAACCATCAATTTACAACAAAGTGTGGCAAAGATCAATATCACAACATGAGTCAAAGATCAATAACCTAACAATTTATTTATATAAAGAAAGAAAATCAATACCTTGTATTTGTTAAATTTAGGGAAAAAAATATTTCGATAATCAAAATTGACAGACGAAATTACAAATTACATCAAACAGTTTGATGAAAATGGTTTTAAAATTCTGAAGAGGAAACATAAAGCTATTATTCATCTAATTAAATATTAAATTCCTGTTTGAAATGCATGTGGCATGTTTTTAAAAATTTTAACTAAATGGTAGGTTTTTAAAGACAATGAAGTTCATGTAAAATAAAATTCCACAAACATTTATCAAATAGAAAAATACTCTTTGTGATATTTTCATAATAAACAACATGCAATTAAATTATAAAAATGTTTTAATTAGTTTCATTTAAATAATAATAAACGTTGAAATGTGACGTTTGCTAAGCGTTTTAAAATATATACACGCATTGTTGTTTCCGGCGGTAATCCAAATTCATGTTCAATCCAACATAAATAATACTTTAAACCAATAAAGCTTTTCCAGTCTCTTCCGTTGACTATTCATCACCGATTAGTATTAAACAAATGAAAAATGTCTGGTCTCTTTTAATGTTTGTAGCATTCAACAAGGCAATTTTCACTTTTAAACATAAAACACGAAGTTGTGGAATCGAACACATAATTCGTGTTTATTTTATAAACTTTTTTTTGGAAAATTTGACCAATTTAAAACGCTTTTTTTGTCCATGATACTAAACTCAAATATATTTAATGTTATTCACTACAAATATAAAATTGTCCAAAATACGATTATTTAGCATTAGTTACGAAATTTTACTACTTTTTACCAGTTTTTTACGATTTTTTTACAATTATTTTACGTTTTTTTACAAGTTTTACGATATTTTTCAATTTCTTGCGGTTTTTTACGGTTTTTACGATTATTACGGTTATTTACGGGTTTTACGTTTTTTTTCTGTTTTTTACGGTTTTTTACGGTTTTTTACGTTTTTTACGGTTTTTAACTATTTTTTACGATTTTTTTACATTGTTTTACGATTTTTTCTTTATCAATTTTTTAAAAATCCGTAAAAAATCGTAAAAAATTATTAAAAATCGTAAAAATTAGCGAATCATTTTAATAAAAATTAGAACATGAAAAAAGTCTAATCACCTGTTTCGATATTTTTAAGATATAATTTTTTTTAATATTTCATCCCCCTACAGTTTCGCCCCCGTAGGTCGGATAAAAGAAGTTTTATACAAATTAATTTTATAATAATAATTAGGATGTGAAAAAAGTGTAAAGATCTGTTACAATATTTTCAAAAATGGGGATATGAATTTTTTTGAAAATTCAACCTCCTCCAGTTCCACCCATGAAGGTCAAATCGAAAAAAGTTTTAAGCGACTTAATTTAATAATAATTAGGACATGAAAAAAGTCTTATGACCTGTTTCGATATTCTTAAAAATGGCGGAGATATGATTTTTTTTAGTTTCAACCCCCTCCGTTACAGATAAAATACCCAAAAGGAATAGGGTTCCTTTCGTAGTTATCAGAAAACGATTGGTTAAAGAATTTTTGAAATCGGACGACTGGTTCTTGAGTTATCGTCTCCACATACATCCATCCATCCAGACCGACAGACACGAATTTTTTTTCACCTAATTTTATTGTGGGTAGCTCAAAACAACGATGAAAGCCATTTTAAGCAAAAAAAATTTTCAATTTTTTTTATGATTTTAATATTACCTGCCCTGACCGAAGTAATTTTAGATGTATGTACAATCGAAAGCTGTGAAATTTGTAAATATTGCAGAATTTATTTACTTTAAAGCAAATAAACAAGCAATTGTAAATTGACTAAACAAAGAGATGCACTAGAGCGACAAATTAACTAATAAGAGTCAATAAAATAGAAAAAAAGCAGAAAAAAAATAAAATATATCATATTAACAGGAAGAAAATTAGGTCAAAAATACTACAGTGGAAATTTCTCATAGAAAACACAAGAAAGGAAAGAATAAGTAAAGAGTAGTACATTATTAAAAAAATGAAAAAATACAAAGATGGGGTTTAAATGTATTGACAGTATTAAAAGAAAAATATATATTACAGAAGATAATGTTTTAAAGATAATAACAAATATACCATATATTTCAATGATTTAATTTACCTTGGTCCTAACGCCGTTTCTGTACATTTTAATATTATAAATTCTAAAAACAGCTACAAACGTGTAAATTAAAATGGATGACGCGGTATATTCCAGTAAAAGCAATAAAAGAAATATTAAAGTATATACCTGCGAAAATATCACCTGTAACTGAGCCATAAATAATAATTTACGTTTCTGTCACACAGGAGCCGGGATAATTTATATTTTCTTGGTAATATTTTTAGAACATTTTATGCAAGTGCAAAGTTTGGTAAATTAATATTGCTTTATACAAAGGCAGTAAAAACTGGAAAAAAATAATAATATAATATAAATAAATTATGTTGTAAATTTGTCTAATAACAAAAACGCAATTTTGTAGATATTTTTATAAATTGTGTTTCCTTTATTAGCCCCTGAAATCTGCCCTCTACTGTTTTTTTGATAACATTTTAATAAAATGCAGTCATAACGACACAACTATTATTTAAAACTTTTTTTCTATGTATTGAACGTTTAAGTGTTTTAAAATTTTACCTATTCTTTTTATCATATTATATAAAGACTTCTCTTTGTTACAGAACAAAATGACCCATGTAGGGATAAAGAATGTAATTTTGGGTCTCGCTGCATGATAACTCCTGATGGTCGCAACGCCACCTGTGTTTGTCCAGATAAATGTCCGAATTATGGCGATCATGCAACTGCAAGACCTGTATGTGGTTCCGATGGCATAAACTATGGAAACCAATGCGAACTCCAACGAGCTGCTTGCAATTCACAAATGAACATCACGATTAAGTTCTACGGAAAATGCGGTATGATTTAAACATTTTTCTTTAATCAATCTATAAATCACTAACTAATAAAGTTAAATTATAGTTTTTCAAAGTTAACTCTCAATATATTGTTTTGATAAGTTAAAATATGGGAAATAAAATCACATCTGGATATAATTAGTTTGGGGGTTTGTTGAAGAAAATGAAATAAATTTGTAAATAATTAAGATAAATATGTAAATAAGTTAGTAAATAGGACAGTGACATTTTAATTTTAATTATTAAGATTTGACAATAAGTGTCAAAACGCCTATGAAAATTCGGAACATTGGGTATGTTTTGGAACATGGCCAAAAAAAAAGGATAATGGGATGTCATTTTGGACAGATTAAGAAATTAATGTTGAGGGATGAAAATTTTAAAAGAAAAATAATAATTTATGGAAATGTGTTAAGATATATAGAAATTTCAAAGAGTACAAATATTAAAGGAAAGATAAGAGTATAAAAAATATTACAAAGCAGCATGGTTTTATAAGGTGGATTGTTAAGGAAATTATAGACAAATTGATATAAAAAGAATCTGAATTATACCATATTAGAAGCAGGTTAGTTAAGATTATTTAAGGCTAGTTAAGATTAGTTAAGTTTGAGTTAGGGAAAGTGACGTCACACATATTAATAAAATAAATTGGAATTAAAATATTTACTTTGTATTTCTTCAACAAAAACAATTATATCCAGAATGTGGATTACGTGACATAAAATTTAATAGAATTGTGCCCTATGTCTCACTACTAATTTTCTGAGATCAGATAAATAAAATCAAGTGTTAATGAACCTAAAAAAATATATAAATTAAACTAAAATATAATAATAAAAAATCTATACGCATACAGGGAAATATCAACACGACAATATATAAAATAAGATATACTTTTATTTTAATTAATATAAATGAATTCAAATTACTAATACTAAAAGAAATGGAATATATTAATTTTAATTGCCCTAAATTTTATTTAAAAAGATTACCTCTAACCTTTCTGTGAACTCTCTTAAAAATACTGTAATTTTAGAAATAACAACAGTCGACGTCGATTTACTTAGTTGCAGTGCAAAATACTGTATAGTACTCGTAAACAGTAATAGGGGGTATGGAGTAAAGAGAAACGAATTTAGTACAAGCCCTCATGAATTATTTAATTTAATTAAATATCTAGATAAGTAATACCTTATTTATTATGCAATTACTAAAAATGTACATATTAAATCATATTTATTCATTTCTGAAATAACCAGTTTTTATTGCCTAATTTCTTGTAAAAAAATACAAAAATGTTGTAATTCATTGGATGAGTTTGAGCGCGATCTATGTACATGTTATTGAATCTATTGGATTGCCGGTTCTTCTTAGATAACAGAAAATTTTAGATTTTATGTAATATATATATATATATAATGTTTATAATGCACAAGACGAATTAAATCTGTTCTTAAAAATATTGCGTTATATTGTATATATAAGTATTTAATTTGGAATTATAAAGTTACATTCTAGTTAACTTTTCGTTTAATATTGTTTGGTTTGCTTTTATTTCTTAATACAGTTTGGTAACGTCTCATGAAAATCGCTATATATTTGTTGCCAGACTAAAATTGATTTTAATTTTAATATTACGTTTTAATTACATATAAGAATATGAAAATTATACATATAGCTCATACAGCATAATATCCGAAATATACTGTTGCTGGGCCGCCCTGCGTATTTATTTAATATAGTGGCCGCCCTGCGTATTTATTTAATGAATTAAAACATTTTTAGCTTTTTTACATGAAATTGAGCAATACATAAATAATGTATTACGTATCTGGATAAGCGCTCATACTAAATTCGTTTCTCTTTAATCCGTACCCCCTTGTCGTTGAAGATATGCGTCTGACATTTTGTTATGTTTTGTGTATTACATTTTTACCTAAATATTTTTTTTGTTTTTATAAATATGTGTTTCAAAAGGGTATAACAAGATCTCCATTTATCTTTAAATATAATAATAATCTTTATAACAAGTCAAGTTAATATTATGTGGATACAACAATAATGATAGTATACTGACCAAGCAGTACCTACGTTCCTGTGTGTATTTTGTTATCTTACAAATTAATAGTTTAATTAATTTGCTATATTTTATAGCTTTTTTAACATATATTATCATTATATTTACCAACACTAACATTCTTGATTTTCTGTCTGTTTATATTCCTAAATTATTCCAAGTACTATCATTATATAAACCGTAACATGCGACCCTTATCTAATTCCTTTACATTTAATCTTTTACACCGTCTCCGAAATGCAATCCGGATATTCCCCCTTTCTAACACTTCTACCAGTAATCATACTGTCAAAGTAACTAAATTATAGGTTTCTTCTCTAATTGTATCGTCCGGCGATTAGCACAAAGTTGCGATCCGTTCAATTTCCAATTTAAAATTGACGTATAAATCCCACTATGCACAAGAACGTTCATTAATACATTGATCCGTTAGCTAAATAAATAAAGCACTTATGTGGTATTTTAGGAAATTTACTATACACCAAATGATTCATTTTAACCCGAACATTTTCAAAATCTGATAGTACTTAAATATAAATAACCATACTTCTACCTCAAAAACCGAACTGATTTTTAGTAAAATATTAATTCTCAGTATTTTGAAATGGTTATTTTCCTAACAAGTACGCAAAGTGTTATTTTTCCACACAAAAATACAGTTAGACGAACGACGCGAAGCGAAGTTCGGATAGGTTTTGCGTGCGGAAAAGGCACTTTGTGCACGTGTTAGGAACAAAATTTTTTCGACGAGGTTTATATCAGATAACAACAAAAATGAGAAAATAACAACTTAATCAATAATTTTTAATTAATCTTCAAGGGAAAAATTATACAACAAAAAATGACACAATAACAAAAAATAATAATAGAAAATTAAATTATTGTTTATAATATTTATAACAAAACAACATTATTTACATTTTGCAAATTGATTGCAGATCCGGTCAGTTCAATTAATGGGTGTGTTATGGTATGGTTTGACGAATACTGACTTAGTGCGGAATGGCAGTTAACATTAGGGCTTAATGATTAAGGTTGATTTAAATTTTATTTCACAGGTATCTATAATCCCTTACCCGAATTGCACGACTTTCGTTTCTCCCTCACCTGAACTGCACAACTTTATATTATGGAATTTTATTATTTAATATTTATAGTTCTTAATTTCTTAAATAATTAAATTTAAATACCACAAGTCAGTTTAATTTAAAAAAATATTTTATTTAAGCCAGATATTTACTAACATCAAAAAATAAATACCATTTAATAAATTTATATGATACGCACTTAACAAACATTTTTCTACTTATTTTTGCTTCTGCAAGACATATTTTCTGGCAGTTCTTTTTTGGTTTAAATTTACAGAATTCACTTTTATATATGTTTTTTTTGCATATTTTTTATAGTATCCAAAAATACATAAATATTCGGATAGGGAGAACAATAATTTTTTATCTCTTTAATTGTTTAAAATTCCCCAACAATTAAAAATATGGAAGTAGTGCAATTCGAGCCAGTGATTGAATACAAAATATTTACCCAGAAATATTTTAGTGCAATACAGGTAGGGGATTAGTAGGCTAATGATTTTTTGGGGCAATTCGGGTGCACCGAAACTATCAGGGCAGTTGTTCAAATGGATCGATAAAGGTTGACTTAACTCAGAAGGGCAGTTGACTTAATTCAGAAGGTAGTTGTTCGTGGCCAATATTTTATTCGACATGTTCTTTTTTTGATTCTTCGAATCATTAATATAACTCTCAGCGACAGTTGTCGATATCCCCCCTTTGAGTCGCCTGTGATTTCTGCTCCAGAATCGGCCGAATTGTACCCGAGGAACGACGTAAACTGTGTTCTGTATATTGGTCTGGATTTTTCATATATAGATATGCAGCTATTTTCAAAGGTATTTTGCCGAATGCATTTATTTCAATACATTGGGTACTGCATGGTCCTTAATTATACTCCACAAAGAAACGCCTATGCGAAGTGCGTGGTTTTCGCAAATTTTCATATTTACGATAGAGTTGTTAATAATGTCCCATATTTATTTTATTGGATACTACAAAGATTCTTGAAATATTGTTTGTGAAGATTATCAAATTTCCTTTATCTTCTATGTAATCAACCATTATCTTGCAATGACCGGCCAACCCAAAAATAGTGGCGACTTTTATTAGAAGGTAAATTTGATCGATGACCGGACACTTCCCCACTAGAATTATCCCCACATGATAATTCCCCACAGAAAATTGACCACACGAAATTTGCTCACACAGATAATTCCTCACAATACATTTGCGCACAATGATATTTGCTCACAATGATATTTGCTCGCAGAGAAAATTTAATGGTAATTATTCAATAGTTATTGAGTTTATGGAATAAAAAAATATTAATTTTTTAAAAAGATGTAAGTAAAAAGTCCAAATATATTGATAGAAAATATTAGGTAGGTATAAGTTATTTTAAAGAAATTTATTAAAAAAATACTCAATATAATATTAAATTTTTATTTATAATAATCAATTAAAATATAGTATAAAGCAAAAAGTATTTTTGTTGTTCTATTTATTACATTTATTACTGCAAAATAATACAATTTCCTGAATAGAATTCCCAAAACTTGCTAATGGATTTCCACAGTGTAATAATTAAAAATATATTTAATATTTTATTGTACTCATATTTGTAATGTTTAAACAAATTAAAGTGCTCATTTTGAAAAAAAAAATTAGAAAAATAAGAAACGTTTAGAATAGAAATTTAATTAAATATATATTTCTATAATTGCTTTTGTATAAACTCAATAACTATTAAAAATTACCAATAAATTTTCTCTGTGAGTAAATATCATTGTGAGCAAATATCATTGTGCGCAAATATCATTGTGCGCAAATTAATTGTGAGGAATTGTCAGTGTGAGCAAATTTCTATGTGGGCAAATTTCGTGTGGGCCTTTCTACTTGTGGGCAATTGTCTGTGGGGAATTATCATGTGCGGATTATTCTAGTGGGCAACTGTCATGGAACCATTTGATCAGGTGCTTCTTCCGTAAATTTGGAAACTTCGCTTTTGTCAAAAATTTTGGCTTTTTTCGGACGGTATCCCACATTTTGCTTTTTTTAAAACGATGTTAGCTTGAAATATTGACTTAAATCGAAGTTTATTTTGAAAATTTTTTGTGGAACCAGTAATCAAAATGCTTATATTGTTTCTTATACATTTCTACGGATTTAGTGGGCAATAAATTTGAACTTGCAGAGTTTGCGGCCTCTAGGATGGAATCTGGTAGCTCCTCCCCATAGCTGCTCATTTTCACAGCGTTTAAATCTTTTTAGAAAAGTGTCGGAGTTTGTAGATTCATGCTGATATAGAAAAATTTTACACCATGTGTAAAAGTTGAAATAGGCACTTATTGTTGCTTGATAATATAAACATTTATGAGTATAAAACATATTAGTTTTTTTTTGTAAGCTTAAATCCAAAAGGTAAAAGAGAATACACTTGCAACGGCTTCTCACATTGCATAAAATACTATAATAAATATAAAGGCACTATAATAAATATAAATTTTAACTACTATTGCGATTTTTGAGTTGTTTTACTTTTTACGCTCGTAGGAAAAATATTAACTTTGCGCTTGGAAAAATTTTATACCCAAATTGATGAAATTACATTAAAATTAATGTATCCAGGGTTACATTTTACAATGAACGAAAACATAGAGGGAAGGCATATTTAAAAAACGAAATTGAGAGGCAATTTTTACTGTTAAAAAAAACCTAATTAAAATAATAAATTTTATTTATCACTACATTTTAGTAAATTATGAAGATAAAATTAAAAGAACTTAAAATTTAATGTTTAATGAGTAGAACGCTTATGAAATTTTTAAATGAAAAACTTTTAAATTACGACAAACTAGAAGCATCTTATAATTTTTCTTTACTGTAGATTTCTTGATCTTTTGCCATTCTAACATAAGTGTTCTAGGAAAAGAAACACAAAATAGAACAAAAATTCAATTTTAATAACACTAGACTATACCACCAGACCTTGTGTGGCTTCTCATAAACTACTATAACGACATACTTTTTACTAACAAGTTTTATCATATCATACTTTTGCATACGTTCATATATGCATACCGGATGTCTCAACTAAGTTTTTTTGATACATAATATATTTTTATGTAAATAAATTACCTTTTCCAAAACATATTTTGGACGGTTTATTATAAAAATTTATTTGACTAATATCTCACGAATAATTATTTTATTTTTACTATTCATTTTCGTGTACTTCATGATCCTTATATCCTGCTTTTTTCAAAAGCATTTTGGCTTAATTTTTATCGTGCAATCGATAGAAAAGACTTACAGGAAAAATAAAAAAAAATAATACAAAAAACGTGAATAAATGCAAGCCAGCAACCGAAAAGGCTGTAATATAAATTGATTACTTACTACAAAAAGTATTTAATTTAATTAAGTGCATTTGAAGAAATAAAACAAAAAATAACAAAAAAATTCTAATTTGAGTGTGAACAGTGTTCGGGGGCTAGCACAGTGCTCGTGAAAATGATGAAAGTAATAGCGAATACAGCCACGATTGGCAGAAAAATGTCCTAAATATAAGTCAAGAATAAAAGTGGAAGCAGCAGAAGTTTGTTATTAAAGAGGCAAGTAAACACAAGTAAGTCTTACAAGGGATAGAAGACAAAATGCAAAATTAAATGCAGTACATTATTCGAATAAACAAAGGAAAATTTAAGAGCAAAAACAATCTAAATACGAGAAGAAAAATTTCGATTAGAACTGTAATTAAATAGGCAGTTATTTGTTTAGAAAATATCCGAAACGTTATAAGGATTTAGATATTAGTTTGGTTTCTAATATTAAAATAAAAATTAGCATTTTCAAATTTTCAACCTATAAGTATTGCAAAATATCTAATCTCTGTAAAAGACCATAAAAAGATTCGGTAGATCTGTTACCTCAATTGTAAATTTCATCACTCCATTGACCGGCCATTAAAATCATTCCTATTGTCACAAATTGTGAAAATTTTTTTATAAAAAGCCATAGACTCAGTATTTTCTCCTGTATAACAAATTTTTCAACCGATTTGTACGTCAATGGCATTTTACTGTATTGCTCAAATATTTTCGGCAGTTATTCACCATTCACAATTTAAGAAATAATCATTATATTTGATTGCGTTTTTTCTTTATTCTATTTTTTCTTCTAAATTATTTACGACAAGAATGCAAAAAACTTAATTTTATTTCGTCTACTAAAATTATAATTACGATTTTTGAAGTATTCATTTGTTAAGAGGACTTTTTCCTTCCTCAAAGTACAAGTTGGGACAATTTTGGTATTGCTCCCCAGAATAAATCTGCGGGTGAAAAAAAAACTTTTTCAAATTTTTAACATGTATAAAAAAATTCTTTAAAGAAATATTAATTTCCTTTAAAGTATAATGGATATTTATAGTATCTTCATCCTTATATATTTTTTTAAATGTATTTCTGTATTTTTATTTTACAAAAAAATAAGTGGTTCACAGATTTCGTGAATAACCAATTCCAAAACTCAAGAGAATGTGACGTTTATTGAAGACCAAGGACAAAACAAAAGAATTGGAAAAAAATTACATGAATTAAAAATTTTTAATTTATTCAAATTTTTCAGGGATAACATAATAAGTGTTATTATCGATAATTTTTCTTTAATGTTACGAATTCCAGTCCCAACAACGAAAAAACAACGAGTGTGAAGCACGAGTTGTATTTTCTAAAGACTGGGGCTGGCGTGAGTTAAAATTTGTAAAAAAAATATCGATTCTTAAGCGTACCACGAATTATATTTAGGAAGAGAATATAATAACACACTTAAAAAATGTATCTAATGTTTGTCTGACTTTTTTCTAAATTATTTTATTTGACAAGTGAAACAAACTTTAGCTAATACCTAATCGATAATAGTTAGTCGCTTATTGCCACTATACGGTACAAGGTCCTATTAGTCCATGTTTTAAATTTAATAAGCAATGATTAGCTCAATATTTAATATAATATATTCTCATACACATTTTAACCTGTATGATCATAATAAATGATTTTTAGCATAAACCGAGTTGTAGCGCATCTTTTAATTGTTATATATTTACATATTACCATTGTCTTATAAATATGATATATTTTATTTTTGCATTTTTAAATACCGGTAATGCCAAAGTTATCTAAATTTTTATTTATGAAGCACTTAATGCATTTTGAGAATGCAAATGCAATTCGGATAGTCCCTTTAATAGAGATTATTATAATGAAATTTTGATGCAGCTATTTGGTCGCCGGTACAAGATACATTTAAAAAAAAACTTGGAATATATATAATATGGATATAACTAGAGGCATAATATATTTACAAAATAGTCAAATCCGCTAGAGACGCTGAACGTAAAAAACAGCTTCAATTAAAAGCGAGTAAAGAAAAATCGTGTCAGTTGCAGTTCGAATGAACTCGAGGTGATAATAAATCTCTTGAGTGAGGAGAATCCCAATGGACTAAAGAGAAAACTCTACACCATATGATTGCGCTAGAATTCAGATAAAGAAAACTGTAGTTAGTAACTGTATCATACAACACGAAAAAAATTGCTAAGAAAAAGCCGCAAAAAGAAAATCAAGAAAAGATTTTACTAAAAGATTATTAAAATATCTATAGTATTGTATGGCGTATATAAAAACGTTTTTTTTTAATTCTCAAATCTAAAGTAGTCATTTCACTCAAAATTTACCTTAAAATATATGTGCGTAAAATTTTTATATTGCTTATTTTATGCATTATAAACATAAGAAACAATACAGTTTAGGCACGGGTACTGATTTTAGTCATGACAACCAATATGGTATTGATTACAAAATTAGTCAAATATTTACTATTAAATGATTTAAAAGTGCAATAAAAATATTACATTTTTTATTGACAGTAGTAAAAAATATTTAAATTAAATATCTAGAAAACTCTTGAAAAAACGAACGTTTATGAAGCCGAACAAATTCCTAAATTAGGACACTTTGATGTTTCTCGTTAAAAATTACTACTAACATATACATCATCTAGAAAAAAATATTTTCACTATAAAAACACATTTTTACTAAATAACTTGAGGCAACAATTTTCACTTTAACATTCCGTACTCGCGAACAATTTCTTTTTGGCTTGTTAACTGAGCTATAGAAAATTTTGAAGGTAGAAGCCTGTAATAATGTTGCATTACCGTCCAAATTTATTCCTTTATTTTTAAGGTATTCTGGCGTAAGCTTAATGCATAAAATATCATTGGCAGTGGCTCAGAGCCCTCCAGTAAATATGATACTTGGTTAACTGAAGGAATTTCGTTCTAACCTCATTATTTTTTATACATAAAGGAAAATAAAATGTGCTTTATAATGAACGTTTTTAAAACATGAAATGTAATAAATTTGTTGTATTTGGACCATTCGTATAACAATTTATACCCTGCATTAAGCCATTGGTTGGTGTAGTTTATGTATTAAAATAAATAAATTCTTGAGTAAGTTATTTTGCATAAAAAAATATTTTGTAATTATAATAGTTATAAGTAAAAATTAATTTCTTTCAAAGCTTTAACAGGTTAAAACTAACTTAACTAACATTTGAATTATTTTAAAACTTAATTTCTTATTTATTTTTTATTTTATTTAAATATTTATGATAAAAATCTACGATAATTTAGAAACACTCTAAATTTATAACTAAAGATGATATTTGAGCTGGGTTTAACTCTCTAAAAAATTGTATTAAAAAAAAATTGAATTAAGTCTTTGTTTCGTTTTTCTGCTCTGTATTTTGAATACACTCCTTTTATTACTTTTTTTTGAAATATTCTTTTCTAATTACTTTAATTCTTCTTTTAATTCAGCTTTTATCTACCTTCTTGGTTTTTTGTACTAAATCAATATAAAAAAATTTAGCTTTCTTAAATTTTTTTTATTTTCCCCTTCTAGAACAATAAATAATATTTTCTTTTAACACAATGTTTTAAATCTACGTGATTTGTTTACTATTTTAATTTTCCAGAAGTTGTTACTCCCCAGAATTGCTAATAAAAAAATTTACACTAAAAACAAATATGTTACCCTGTATCTCCTTCCCTGCGCCGTAAAGTTTTATATTACCCATTGTAATTTGCTCAAAATTCTGTAACTTTTTAAATAAAAGGCGGCTATGACAAAGGAATGGGAAAAAAATATTTGTTTTTATATGCTTTTTTGAGAAATAAAAATTAATAAATTTCAAAATTTAGTCCAACACTATTTTTTCAATTTTTTCAAAATCTTGTAACTTTTTAAATAAAAGGCGGTTATGAAAGTGGAATGGGAAAAATTTATTTGTTTTTATATGCTTTTTTGTTATCCGAGATAAAAGATTAATAAAATTTAAAACGTTAGAAAAAAATATGATTTTACGAATAAAACCGCTGGCGCATTACATCCAGCTGGTCGACCTAAAAATAGTACTAAAATTTTTTTAGATATTTTTTTTTAGAATAAATAAAGTTATTTAAATTGTCTTTTACATTAATATAACATTTTTAAAATTATTAGAAAATTATTTTCTCCAACCAATACCTTTTTTTAAAGCATTTAAAAAGTAATTCTAACATGTCGTTTATTTTATTTCAGATCCTTGTGCTGGTGTTCAATGCACCGAGCCTGAAGTTTGCCAATTGGATGAACATCGCAATCCTGTCTGCCGATGTGGAGACCCCTGTCCCTTGGAATTTACTCCTGTGTGCGGCTCAGACGGAAAAACTTATTCCAATGAGTGTACCTTACGACAGGAGGCATGTCGTGCCCGAAAGCTGCTCAATATTATTTACCGAGGAAAATGCAGTTCAGGTTAATCAAATTTTATACTCTCCTTGTTTTTGTTTGTTAAAAATAGCGTTTGACTGTTTAAATGTTTCTTCAGATTGAACAAATTTTGAGCTTTCAACTATACAAAAATTGCAGACATTAAATTACTGAAAGAAATTGAAATTTTTCTATGAACTTTGTAAACGTGCAATGAATTGTTTTCCTAAAAATTATATTTCTCTTTTCCCTAAAATTAAAGAAGCTGAAACAATTTTATTTTGGTTCAAACTTAAATTTTTTGTTTAATTAATTATATACTTGTATACACTTTGATCGTAAATATCTATCATACTTATACAAAAGATTATATTACAAAGCCAGCAGAAAGCGTGATGATACAATGAAAAACAAAGAGCAGCAAGAAATGGTTTGACACAGAATGTGGGAACATGATTAAAATTAAAAATCAATGTTGGAAATAAAAGAAGATGGCGAATCTAACATTAAAAAATTACTGGCAAATAACCTATACACAAACAATATCGAAAATGATAACAAAGTTAATAAAAATTATATGAATATATAAAAAAATAAAAAGAGTAGAGTTTGTTTAAACATCCTCTGATCTCTCAATCATGAAATAGATGAGACGGAATTATGACGCCATTAACGTATATCTTAACCAATGTCGACGTTTATATTATTTATTACTTTTGACAGTTCAATTAATTTTCCATTGTCAAAATGACTTCCCGGTATAATGAGAAAAAGCGAAGTTTAATTTTGAAGTTAATTAATTACTTTTCAAAAGAAAGAGATGCTGGAATACCGCTTTTATCGATAAATACAGTCTACAACGTTTGGGTTCACCCCAAAAATATAATCGTATAATACATTTTTAATATGTATTTTTAAATTTTTTTTAATTTAGTTAAAAATCATGCTTAGGGACCTTAAACATCCCCAAGCTAGAAATTTGAAACAAATCAGTTTAAAAAAATGGAGGTTTCAAGTTAAAAAAATTACTTAATTATTCATACAAACACACCTTAACATGCGTCATTGAAAACAATCCGTAACATATGTCATTAGTTATATTTCAATTTGGAGGTTAAGTGTAAAATAACATTCAAATAATATACGACAAACGTAAAACAGCAGAATACGTTACCGATTATGATGTAATGCCAGAAGATGGTTGAACAAACTCTAATATCAAAAATATATCAAAACCGGTAACCAAGAAACAAAAGATGAATAAAAATTTTGCGGAAGCGAGATACAAACCAAAAATGCAGCAGAATTGGATTAAATTTATTTTAAATAGGTACAAAATTGATCTTTTTTACTGAATTGAAACTAATCAAAATGAAAAATTTTAAAATATGCAAAAAAAATTTAAATGTAAATTGTTCGTATGAATGCGACAAATTTTGAAGATAACTATAAAAAATACATATATCGAAATATTTAAAAACAAAGTAATATTAGCCTGTTTTTACAAATACATATCCTATACAGAATAAATACACACCAACTAAAAAATGTATAATTCTGAAGCAACAGTAATTACGACGAAATATAATACAGATGTAAAAATGTAAATAAAATAGATAGAGAGACTTTTCAACATTGCATTGGAAATTCCAATTACTTTACAGAGACCACAAATTTCTTTGAAACTGTCCTAACTCAACTTAGAACTTCGCGGATAATACAACGTTGATATCGGGAAGTAATTAAAGAAGAATCAAGATTAATCTTATAATGGAAAGTACTAAGTATAAACCACAACAAAATAAAACAAAGAATATAATAATCTCTAGAAAAGAAAGTAATAATATAAACAGAGTGGCGCAAATTTAATTGAACAATATTGTGATTTCGTAAACCGTTATAGATACAAAGTTGTTTAAATGGAAAAAAATTTATTTTTAAGACAAATTAATTGGATGTTTCAAAATTAAAATATAAGTTGCGGTTTCCGAAATATTTTGGAAGCACCGAAATTGACTATTTTCGTTTTATTTAATTACCACCTTAATTTTTAAAGCTAGAAAAAAATTTTATAAAACTTTTTTATTGAAGGCCAAATATCGCTTAACATAACGTATCCAATTTTTTAAAATAACGTTTCGTCTTTGAAGGGCCGCTTTCAACTATTTTTTTAAAATACGGACCTGTACTTTTTATTTCATCTCTGAAAACCCCATTTATCAAATAAATTTTGTTTATTTTCTGATTATATTTATTTAAGAAATTCGATTTTAAATAGAAATTAAGTATACTTAGCTTACTAAGCTCAAAGTATACTTAATTTTTAATTAATTTTGGTAAAAATATTTAAACATATTTACAATAAAATTGAACAGGACAGTACCGAAAGTACAGTTAATTGTCAAAAAAATTAAGTATTCTACGTGGTTGGATCAAGAAGAACATTGAAAATTTTAAAACTGAAATATAAAGTACAGGTCTGTATTAAAAAAATAGTTGAGGGTGGCATCTCAGGCAAAACGTTGTTTTAAAAATAAATACATTATATTAAACGGAATTTGAACTTCGATAAAAAACCTCATAAAATTTTTTAAAAATTAATGTGCTAACTTAATATTTCGGAAACCGGTTCTGATATTTGAATTTTGAAATAAATTTGCTCCACCCTGTATATAATATATATTTATTGTTCAGTTTTCTAGTTTAGTTTCGTATTGTTAATGACGACGTTTTTTCACAATCTCATGTACTATCCTCAGGTCTTGCCTGATTGGACTGCTTAGGCTGTTGTTCTTCTTGTTATATGGAATTGAACATTTTTCTAATTTTTTTAAATCATGGTATTTTACTCTTGAACTGAATTCAGATTTTCTGACTTCTCTCGTACTTTTTTAAATGTTTTAAGTGAAGTACCAACTTTTATCGGTGTCCACTTGGCATTTGGCTGTCGATCATTATAAAGTATTATAGCCCCTTTACTTTTACCGCGAGTTTCACCATAATTAAGCAATTGCAATGAAATTTTGACTATATAATGTAAATAATGGCTAATTTCTTACCAGTTTTTAGCAATATAACAGATAAAGCCATGTTTACGGTTAGTTTACTGTTACATTTTATTTTTCAATTATTTTATTTTTTTATATCAACGAAAACTTGAAAAAAAATTGCCTAAAAATTTTTTATTTGTCATAATGTCTTCTACCTATTTCTTTAATAAGTAAACAATTTTCGGGGTATTTAAAGATTTACAAAAATATATTTAACCGAAGACCGATTACCAACTTTACATTAGATATTTATACAATTTTAAGCTCTTCTTAAAACATTAAAAAAATAACACACCTTATGTATTTTTATATATTTATTATTTATTTACAAACAATAAAAAATTAAATGAAAGCTTTATTGCTTTTGAAATGTTTTATGAAATGAAAATATTTGTTTCCTATCAAAATTATTGACGCGATTAAATTAAAATGGAACAATAATTAACAGCTTCCAGCCTGACAAATTTTGTGGAAAACGTGTAATAATAAATTAATAAAATAAATTTCACCATAAATACATATATTTGATATCCATGAACTGAAATATAATATTAATCGATGTTTTTATATCCATTAGATTTTGGTTTTTAAATAATGCAAGCAGCTTATAGGAAATTTATTTTACTTTTTTTTTTTGTTTAAAATTTCTCCGAAAGCGTCTTCATACTTTTGGTTTTTATTTTCAAAACATTCATTTATTTCATTATTTCAGTTACTACCTTTACTTGAGCATTTTTAGTGAAATTTAACTTTAACATTTACTAATAATATTTATATTATGTTTTAACATTAACATTTTCGTACATCTAACTTTGATGCATAAATTATTACAAACAACTTAATATTTTATAGCAGAAGGAAACTTTAAAATCATTTTAAATTTATATATGCAGTAAAATATTTAAACGGAATATAAAGGTTCCGTGAAATAAATTTTTAATAGAACTTTGGCATATTCAGAAAGTCCATTAAATTTAACTTCACACAGATATGTCACAGAAAGCTCAAAAACCGTTGAATCTTATTTACTGACAAGGCAGGATCAATTTTGGGATAATTAAATTTTAGCACACTGTTTTTGTGTATATAAAAGTATAAGTAAGCTTTAAAACCATTAAATGGATTTGTTTCCTTATAGAAAAAAATAATACAGATGATTAGAGAAAAAACCAAAAAATAATTTTTGTTGTAGAAATTTCAGTTTAATTTTAAGACTAAAGAATTTTCAAGCGGTTCTTGCTAAAGATATGTAATCTATATTTTTGTTAAGTGTTTAAACTATTCTTGAAGATTATTATTATAGAAAGTAAAATCCATTTGCAGCACTATTTAGACTGCAAGTTCAGTCTCACTCTTTGGCACAATGTAATTCGCATACAATAACAGTAGTGAATTTAAGAACTATAGATGATTCAACTGACACTAATAAGATAGTACGTCTAATTACTTCAAAAATTTTATGAAGGAGGATATTCAGCATAATTAATGAGAGGGGTTTTATCCCTCATTGACTTCATGGCATGAATTTTTATGACATTTATGTCTTCATTTTTTGGATCCTATTATTATGGGGTTAGCCCCTTAATAACACTTTGCAACAGAGGTTTTCGTAGAGTTCACACCACGCAGTACATTTCGTTGTTATTATTTTTTATTTCGCAAAAGTATTATACCATTTTTATGATAGTGGTGGGGTTTTCCGGATTTTCCTGGTAATCAATAGTTTTAGGATGAATTATAAAGCTTTGTTTACCGATAACACGCAGTCCCCGTAGTAAATATGTGGGACATGATACCCGCTTCTAACCTACTCCAGTAATCTACTGTTTTTAATATCAAAGGGGCTGACCGCGGAGGTTTGCGAATAGCCGGCCGGCATCGCTTAATGTCGACCATCGGGCATTTTCAACAGTTTTTGAAACATAAGCGTGCCGCGATTGATAATATTCGAAATCCACAGAATTTTTCACTTTACTTTCTTTATTTTGTATTTTCTTTTCTCATTGACTTATACGTACTTTTATTTTTGGATTTATCTTGTCTTTCTTTATAATTTTTTGTTTTCTGTATACTATCACTATGACACATTTTTATTTAAATCCATAACATTATCCATATCTCAAATTTAGTTAAATATTTAATAAATAAAACTCCATACATATTCTGGTAAATGATATTGTGATTTATTTATTGAATATTTTTATTTATTTTGTTTTATGGGGCATCAAAAGGTTCAGCGTTCTTCTTTTTTTTTAGGAAATAGAGGTTGGGCTTTATTCCTTTGCAACTCGGTCATTGACCTATTGTACTCCCTCTTACCGGACCTCCTAGTTCATTATACTGAATCCTAAAGCTTGGGTAAACTTGAGGATTCTCTGAACTAGGTTTGGTCCTGTGCATTGGTGATACTTAAAATTCCTCTTCTGCCACATCACACATTCTGCAGTTTCATGATGGAGTTCCATTTTCTGTTAATGTGTATTACCTGTTGACAGGCAACAACTTTTCTCAGTTGTCGACGGTTGAGCTGTAATAGATCATTTACTAGGTTACGAGAAGGTTGTTTTATGTAACTCTTTTTGTGTGTCTATAGCCATGTAATGATTTCCAGTAGTTAGTATGCTGGTTGAGTAAGGCGAAGAGATTTTTAAACCTAGTTACATCATCTTATGTGTAACTGACGGCCCCAATAACGAGAAATTTATCAAAAGTTTATTCATCAGAACCTCTACAATTTTAGAATTTTTCCATTACTTAACTGCCTTGGGGTACAAAGGAAATGTATGTAGAGAAATGACAGAATTACCATATGTAGAGAATTGTGGAAAAAACACATTTTGCGTGATCTTATCTCCATATCAATTCTTTGCATTTTCAGATAGTATGATTTATTAATAAAAATTTTTCCCAAAATATCGTCGAGATATATCACTTTCAATGCATAAATGGCTTAAAATGACATAAAAAGATCACTTTTCACCCATATAAACAAATGCAGTTGGTTTATTGATCACATCTCGAATCGATCAAGTGTCGCCTATTCCGTGATTTTCCCAATGGTTGTTATTAAAGTATGTTTAATACTCTCCACTAATTCTGAATTCTGATGCCATCCACCTTAATTTTCAATAATTCGAGATCTTGTGTGACGATTTCACAAAAGAAGGGGAAAATATTAGCAATTTTTTTAATATTTTTACCATAATGACTTTTAGGCTATAGACTTAACAAAGTTGTCAAATGTTTACTAACATATAGTTTTGTAGATAATATTAATAATTATAAACTTTTTAAATATGCTACATTGCAATGGCACTTGGTTAATATCTGAATATATTACCTATACTAGCATACACATCTAGTTTATGAAGTAACATTTGTTTTTTAATTTTATACTTATATTTAAATCTGATCAAGTTAATGTTGGTTTTAGAGATTTCTTAATACTTTTAAAAGTTAATCTTAAAATGAAAAAGTCTTAAATTTTTAATTCTCTTTGCTAATTATCCTCTTCTCAATATCAACCACAAGAGTTCTGGCAACTCCAAGTCGACCTATTAAATTTAAAGTTTATTTATATCGTTTAATTTTATTTGAAAGTTAAAGGGTTGTCAGAGAAATTTAGTAGCTTTTGGTAAGTTTGTTTAGTAATTAGTTTCCGCTGATTACACATTAATTTAAGCCTATGTGTGGGTTAAACTCTTAACAATTTTTAAAGTTTGTATACTTAAGGCATGAAACTTTGATTTAACTAGATAAAAGTTTTAATATTTTCTAAATAAAGACTTTTCTTTAGGTTAACAATTATATAATTATTATGGTTGGTAAGGCATAAAGGAAAAGTATACAGAAAATAAAAAGTTGCCTGGGGTAAAACAAACAGTTTCGTACCGAAAACGATAATAGATAAAACTCCGTCGACAAACAAAAAGATCACAGGTTAATAATATTCTTTTTCCATTCCATTCATATTTTTATTCTAACTGTGAAAATTCCTTTGAGTCACTTTTGTAAGTTTGTAAATCTAAATTATTATATTATATATAAGTGAAAGCTTGTGAAATGTTGCTTTGAGATTGAATTTACTGACAATATGATATTCTTCTGTTATTTCTTCCCTGACTATACTTTAAAATGAACCAGATTTATATACCACTGATTTATTTTTGCATACTTTCACTTTTCTCCTTATTTTTAGTCAGTTTTTAATGTTATTATATTTATTCCTTGACTATACTTAAAAATTAATCAAATTTTTATATAAATTAATCAAATTTTTATACCACTGATTTTTTTTGCATGCTTTCATTTTTCTTCTTATTTTCAGTCAGTTTTTAATGTTACTATATTTAAAAAAGTGACAAATCTCTGAGCCTATTTGTTTAAGTTTATGTATCAATCTTAACAGAGGCGGAACTTAACATGTCGGTCCTATCAAAGTAGAACTTGGCCTACTCCATAAAATAAATATGTGTGTGTTGATTAAGTTATTACTATTTTTTTTAGTGAAGCTTTTTTAACAAAGTATATAATAAAGAAAAAAAAGATTGCAATAAAATTATTTACGAAAGAAAAAATATGTGATTAGGTAAATTAACAAAAGGCATACGATGATCAAATAGTCAGAAAAAAAATGTTGGAATATAGATACTTTACATTAACTTTAAGCAAGCCTTCAACAGTCTATAGGGCGAAAGGATAAGAAGGAAGATAAAGATAATTCTAATTTCACTAAAACTAAAAGTTAGCCAAAGTATTAAAAGGCATCAGTTATAACAAATGGAAAAATGTGTAAACGTACAAAATATGAATTAGTCACATTATTTAATAATTAACTAGGGGATATGATGAAAGACTGTAATCTCAATGAAACAATTATTAACAAATAGAAGCAGATGCGTAATCGACAATTTAGTAAGATAAAGGAGAAGTCTCAAAACTGTTTTAGTAAAAATTGTAATTGAAGCAAACAGAATAGAATAGCAGATAAATCAGTTAAAACAAAACTAAAAGAGAACATTATATAGAGAACGTAATAAAAAGCAATAAGGTAAAAATAAAAGATCAGACCAAGCATAAATGTCTCACAAGCAGCGATAAAGAGGGACTGAGAATCTTTAAAAAGAAGATAATAATATAGTAAGGAGATTATTTGAACCGAAGAAAATTTGGAGGAAAGAATTTTTGTCTTGTGATAACATTATAAGACTTATAAAAACATAAAAGTTGCTCTGGTGTACCTACATTAATATTTTTTTGTTTAAAAGGCGGCGGCCATAAAAATCAAATAGAAAATCAAAGATGGCGTGCGCAAATTCGGGATAGGAGGATAAATTCGAGAGAGAAGTAACAGGAGTAAAATAAAAAACATAGGGAAAAATGAATTTTGATTTACTCGCCACAAGAAATGTGTACAACGAGCTTAAATGAAGCGGCAATATACAGCAATGGTTTTAATATATTTTTATTAAGACGTTTTTTATGGTATTTAGATTTTTATAGAAATGGAAGCAGGTAGTTTACAATTTATGTTTTTAAAATAAACTTATTTATAGTTTCTGTTGCAAAATAAATTTTGTTTATTAAAATTATCTTTAGCCAAATTCTGCTCGCTCGTAACCTAAATGTCCATTATATCATTTTATACGTTTTATATGTTACAATAACAAAAATTTATGAAAGGTTTAGTACCATCAATAAATAAACCTCCCACATTTTGCTCTTCGCGATAAAGTAGAGACAAATGGTAAATTACAAGAAGTTTGTAAAGAAATAAAATTATTAATTGAAAAGTTAAAAGTTTTATTTATTATGCTTTTAATGTTTGTAACTTTTAGTACGTGCTATCGCGAATAATTTTTATTTTTACTAAATTAAAAGTGAACGTACTTTTTTTAACAAATCAAACTTTGCTTTTTACTATATTGACCAATAATAATAATTTTATTTTATAATTGATCAAATAAATCCGACTCTAACGATGTTGTTCCTTTCTAGGGATAAATCCGTGCATGAGTGTCCGCTGTATCCAAAGAGAAGAATGTGTCATTAACAAGTTCGGGATAGCCCATTGCCAGTGTCCGGAAACTTGTGAGCCAATTATGAGACCGGTTTGCTCCAAAGATGGAAGAACTTTCACGTCTGAATGCGAATTAAGGAAGGCAGCTTGTATAACCAAGACAAGCATAGAAATCGCCTACGCAGGTTTGTTTTTGAATAGTATACTAAATAATGCGATTAACTGTTAATATGAACATTTTGGGTTTTATTATTATTTTTAGAGAATTCTTAGCCGTAAAATATATTATGAGTTTTATAAGAGTGATTTATAAAACATTTCTGAACATAATAAAGTTTTATATGAAATGTAATAATAATGGATCTTTACGTTTTGATTCATTTTGAGCACTTAAATAGAAGAATCGATTTAGGTAGAAAAGTTGTACATATTTATTCTTGATAGAAGACGACCTATATATATTTTGGTGTTAATTAGACAACAAAAAGTTACCTCATAGGACGAAAAGCGCGATTACATTTTATACAAATATTTTCTATACACAAATAGTGTATATTTTTAAAGATATTTAAATTAAATTTGACGAAGATAGTTAACAAATACGTACAAATTGTTACAATTTGTTACATGGAAATATATAATTTTTTAGAGTGTACACTGCAAACTTTCCCCACAACAAACCATATATAAATACTTGGTTAACTTCAAAACTATTGGGGATCTTGCCTTTGATGTTATCATTTTCTAGAGCCGACCGTAGTTGGTATTTGTATTACGCAGAGGTCTTAAGTAGCCCATATTTATTAGTAAACTTTTGGTGCAAACTATTGCATACGTAGTTGTGTCTTTCTTGATATTATTTCTTACTTTTATCTTTCTTATTACTATTAAAATATATGGAACTGAACGATATTGATTAAGGACCGTCCTCTTTATTTTCGATCAGTAATACTTTTTTCATTATGGATCATAATTGTTAAAATGAATTGGTATTTTTATATAGTCATTATTAACGAATTTCATAAATGACTTAAGAATTTGATTCCCATCTCACTTTTTACTTCTTCATGTACGATTAATAATATATTTGGTCTTTGGAAATCAGAGTATCCCTATTTTGACTTTAAATGATTATTGGTTGTACTTCTTTTCTTTTCTATTCGAATTTCAGGTAGGTACATATTGGATTAAAAGACAAACATACCTTCTTTATATTTGCTGATCGGCTCAACAATCAACAAACTGCTATCTCCAATGCAAGAAATATTCTTCAGACACGAAAAATATTCTTAGACACTGCCAACAAAAATTTTATCAAAACAGAGATTTCTTTTATGTTTCACAAAAACCTTTCTATTACCCCTCAATCTAATAATCCCCTCCAGTTTCCCTTAAAAATTATTAACGGCCATCTTATTGTTACAAAAGCACATAAGGGCGATTGCTTAGTTATTCTTAATAGAACAGACTTATACATTTTACTAGCAATATTTCTTATAAATTATCAATAACCTTCTTTAATTATAATATCAAAGTTACTTTCAAGACCAATAACAATATCTACTCATTTTTGGTTAACACCAAAGACATTATTCCTTATGTTTATATAACGTGTGTTTAAATTGTAATGCAGTTTATATTGGTAACTTAAATTTTTTATATTTATTTTCTAATTAAAATTATTCATGTACTTCCCCATCTCCCTCCCAACCTCCCCAAATGTTAATTGTTATAATTACTTAAGCATTATGCTTTTTTACCTGTTAATACTCAAACTAGATTTGTAGGATATATGGTTAGTGCTTTTAATTCTACTTTTGTCCTGCAATCGAACATTATGGTTTCAAATTATAACAAACTACCGCAACAGTTTAAGGATATGAATATCAATAAATTTAAATGTAAAGTTTTTCAAATGCTTTATAACGACCAATGTGGTATATAAGGTAACTGTTTTTTTTTATTTTTTTTTTCATGGCATAGGCAGATACTAAATTTTCAGGTTTTTTTAAAAAAAATTGTTTTTTTTTCTTTTTTATATATTTTTGATCTTGTTAAATAACTATGTCTTAAGTTTAATTTAAAAATATTCAAGCTCTTGAGGAAGAACAGCTATGCTGATCTTGCGCCTTTTAACCAATAACCATTTTTCCTGTTCTTATTTTTGTTCTATTTTTGTACTATGTAACGTTGGTTAATAAAGACATTATTATTATTATTATTATATTATTATTATAAACTTTTTATGCCGGATGATGGCTGTTGATACGAAACTAGTTAGTTTGTCAAAATAATATATTTGTGGTACATGATTTTGAGTTTTATTTTAATTTATGGATTAAAAAATATTGGTGGTATTCATTACCAAACTTATAGATTATCTGAACTCGATTTGGTTCTGTCAGGCCATCTTCTGCACTGGGTATACCTAAATTTCAATTTTGCTTTGCCCTATCGCATCTAAATCAAAAATAATAGTTCCTGCAAATTGTTAGTCTAAATTCATACAATCAAAGGTATCACTGGATTCCCATTTTCTGTATTTCCCTAGTCCACCAACTGGTTTGTCTTTACCAGGATCTGATCTGATATTTATTACCAAGTTTTCTCTCCCAGTACCTTTAGAGCTATGTAGTTATTTCAGCTTGAGAAATGGATGCGTATCATTGACGGTTTAAACTAATATCATTCATCTAGTTTGACGAACAATTTTATTAATAGTCAAATATTGGATTGGATCATTATTGAATCTGACAATCCTTCCATATTTTAGTAAAGATGCGCCACAGCGTGAATAAAATTTCAGTACAAGTTATTGTTAAATAATTATTCTGTCTTTTTTTTGTTTTATATGCTTTCAGTTATTTTAATATATATAAGAGTTTTCCATATGCACTCTGAATACATCATAACGTAAACGTCTCTGGGATAGCGTCAGCCCAGCCAAGTCAGCGATAGTTAAAAGAATGAGTAAAACGTCTCTAAACGTATTCTACCAGATTAATGTTGCATTCAAGATAAGGTGGCCAAGAGGGATTTGCAAATTCCAAGATTGAGCGCACGTACGTTTCATACAATAGAACATGAGTTTTAAAATCACAACCGGTAAACACTTTTGAGAGAATTTACGACTTACTGTCCGCTTTTTGACTTCGTTGTGAAGTTTATTTACTTTATGAAAGTTAGAAATTGAATATTACATTGATGTCAGGAAATGTAAGTTAGTTTAAAGTTTATCATTTTATTGAGTTATGTACTCTAAAATAAATACCATTCATTAAAAGTTAATAAAACTGATTGAAATTCGAAACAGAAAAGACAAATAAAAGGTATTTAGTAAGCATTATGACAGTAATATTTCTTATTATATAACATAATTATTATCAAATATTTGCATTTTGTTATCAATATTGACAAATGTAATTATTGGTAATAGGGTTTTAACAAAAATTTAAAATATATCTCATATTAAACGTACATATGTATTATACACGTGCATTATTTTTCTTCTGGAAATGAACATCTGCTTCACGAGAAAAATCATCTTTGATTTTTGAAGGAGTCAAAATGCTTATTTAAATTCAGGCCAAATGATTATGTCACTACGCTAGACACATGACTACTCTTAAAAGAGACAAAAGAAAAATGAAACAGTGAAAACAGGTTCCCACTAGGCGGAAAATCTGAATCTGAATTTTAAATCTGCCAAAAATATCTGCCAAAGATTCCACTGCTAGCGAGATAATCTTCCATTTCTGGAGAAGTCCAAAAGTTCAGTATATGATGTTGAGAGTATTTTTATAACCTCAAATGAAAAAATAAGACAAAGAAATAAAAAGAAAAAGTTCATATAAGTTTTTTTAAACAAAATACCTATTATGCAAGAGGAAGAAGTAGGAAAATAATTTGAGTTGCAATATTTCTCTGGTTTCGATGAAACCGTGTATGTATAACTATTAGAAAGCCAAACTTTGCTTTGTCTTTTTTTCCTATGTAGGATAAATAAATTTAAGATGATCGATTATCTTCAATGATTATATTGAACATGGTGATTATAATAATTACTGTTACAGTTCTCCAGGTCCACCATTATAACAGTTATTTCACTTCGGGGACATTGGAGAAATTTTGATATGATTATAAATGAGCACAATTAATATATTATAGGTTATTTGCATATCCACAATAAAATTGGGTGCAAATTAATTCGAAATCACATCGCCCAATTGAATAGTGGGAACCCATCTTGACAATTGAAAATGTAAGCTGACAACTAAATTAAGTTACCGTTTTTTTATAGATTTTATATTTTTTGATAGAATCTACTCAGCTCTCTTTATTGGCGTTGTTCGGAGAGAAATGGACAATAGAAGACCTAGCGAAGTGACGTCACGCCAATCATATGTCTGTTTAAAGGCGCCTATTCGGAATATTTGAATTTAAATTTCCGTTTATTAAATCATCCACCCTGTGTGAATATTGTCTAATTCCCTATTGCTCTAAGTTAAATATTTAAAACTATTTATATTTTACTCTAAATTTAATAGGTTGTTGTGATCAGTACTTCATAAATATATTTTATATTATTATTTGCTTTAATATATTAAAATTTATACTTATGTCATCAACAATATGAAAACCCCTTTCCAAGCTTTTTTAAATTGTAGTTATCACAATGTTTTCTAATATAGCCTATGCTATTTTAACAAAAATATGCATTATATGTTGTCTTAATTTAATGATACAGTATTAAAATTCTAAACATAAGGAAAAAGAGTATATATCCTATACAAAATACCTTGTATTAATTTATTAGCTTCTGGGTTACTAGGGTACAAATCAATGGTTTAATGACATTTCAATGCGTTCATCGTACACATATAACATTTATAGTTTCTCTCTCTTCCTCCTTTAGGAATATGTGGAGAGAATGGTCCTTGCAGTGAGCACGAATGCCAGTTCGGAGGTACTTGTGTGGAAAGGGCCGGAACGGCACACTGCGAATGTCCAGATTGTCCCGCAGAATTTGAACCAATTTGCGGTTCCGATGGAATTTCCTACAGCAATGAATGCAAGCTTAGATTAGAGGCCTGCAAGCACCGAAGAAATATTAGCGTGCTTTATGAAGGACCTTGCAGTAAGTTATTTATTTTTGTTTTCAATTTGTTCTATACATAGATATACAATTAATACTCAAAAACTGTATATTTTTACGATGCGTTATTAAATTTAATTCAGTTCATTTGATATATTTATATTTCTAAATAAATCTACAATCAAAGGAAATATAAAAATATTCCATTTACCATTAAAACCGTTATTGTTTGCTATTTATATTCAAATGTATGGATCGAACAAAATAAATAGGGGGATTAAGCTCTTAATCTTTTTTTGATGCGTTATATTTAATTGCGAGGAAAAGTTCCAGCAGACAATTAGTATATTAAATACTGGTGTCCTAATTTAAATCTACTTATGAACTTAAGTAATTATGGAATAAAATTTTGTTTATTAGCCTATAGGTTTAAATCGTTTAGATGCCTAGGTTTAGTCCATAACTTTAATAGCAATAATATCAAAATGACAGCTGCGGTACAGAATAAAATATTTGAAATGACACACAAATGGTTGCAAGTTCTTGGCGGCCTATAGGGTTTGCCACAATTTTTTTGGTTACACAAAAAAAAAGAAATTAATAGAAAAACTGTGGTTATCGGTTCTAATATTTAAGGTGGATTCTCATTAGGCGATTTAATATGAACATCCGTTCAATGATATTGCTCAATAATTTTGCGTTTCAATAAAAGTGAAACGTATTTCTATTTGTGATAGAACTACAGAAAGTTGTTTTTAAATTTTGGCGTAGAAACACAGCGCTCCCGCCAGAATTGAAATTTACGATTTCCTTTAATCTTAAAAACGAATTTTGTACGTAAATTGACTTACTTCCTACTTTTTTTCTTAGTGTTACTTTTTGATAATAATATTTGATTTTGTTACATTTCAGATGGATGCGAAAATAAAAAATGCGATTTCTACTCTGAATGTGAAAGCGATGGTACTTCTGAAGGCCGTTGCATTTGTCCTCAATTATGCACTGATCCCAAAGTGAGTAAAGTTTGTGATTTTAGCATGTCTTGTATAAATAAATTTGTAACTCAAAATGACCATATTTCAGTTGTCCAACCATTGTAATTTGTAATTGTAAACAAATAATATTATGAACCATATACATATATTTCCCGCGTTTAAAGATACTTATTTTTTTTACCTTTTTAGCTGCGTCAGGTATTCTAAAATCTTTAATTTATAGATATTCCGACTAAATAAGAAAAATATTAACTTTATGCAGATAATACGTAGCAATAAGAGCAACTTTTTTTATCCCGTAGAGATACTTGTATTAAGGCGGCTCTACCGCAACGTAAATTCTTGTTATTAAAAGTTAGCCTTTAATTTTGATTTTATTAAAAAAATATTTTCAGAAACAAATTCTGAATGAAAATGACTAAAGGTTTATCGTGCTAGATTTATAAATTTCCATCTTTTTTTGAGTAAAAAATTAAAAATGAAAAAATTTCAAAAAAATCTAAAGAAATACATATTTCGCACGATCAACTTGTTGGACTATTTATTTTTAACTTTTTAATATTTTTTAATTTTTTTTATCTTTATGAATAAATCGGAAAAATTAATAATTGTAAAACGAAAGAAAACTATTACACTTTCTGTATACGAACAAAGCGAGTGTTACGTGTAGAGATATTTTATGAAATGTATGAGGGACCTCTCAACTTTGATGGAATGAAAAGCGGTAGAGCCGCATTAATTATTTTTTTTATACAATGTAAATAACTAAATATTTTTTACAGATAAGAGAAGTCCAAATTTAATTAATGTCGATTTTCATTACATAATGCCTAAGTCAACATAGCAGCATAATAAATAATTAATTTGAAAAGAATACTCAATTCAAAGTATTGTAAATAAAAGTTATTTACTTTAATTGCTAATGTATTCATTTCGTATTTTTTTGAAAAACTTAATATATAAAACAAAATATTCTTCTGTAAACCAAATTGGTGTTTTAATATTACCACTATTACCACCTATAAAAATTCCCTGGATTGTAACCTACTCCATCTGCCCTTATATAATGAGCTGTATCTTCAGTCTTAGGCTATGATAATTATTTTTAACAATTAATTATATTAAAAATCGATCTTTTAATTTACAATATATAGAACAAATGAAATATTCATGTCGTAAAGTAAAGTTAAAAGTTGGCAAAATAAAGTTGATAAATTTTTGAGGTTTTATATAAATTTCACTGAAAAATTATCTATTATTTATTTATATTTTTATTTAAAATCATATTCAAACCTAAATATGTTAAAAACCATATCCAATATATTTATTATTTCTTAACTAAAGATTCAAGTCTTAGTTTGTATAAACATCACTCCAATTCCGAGAATAATAATGATTATCTATCCTTATTCATAAGGTAGTTATTAAATTATTCTTATTCATATAGTCTCATCAAATTGTCTCTAAATACAAGGTACTCTCGATAAAATTCTGCCGAAAATAATAGTCGGCTATTTGTCATAGTCTTGGAATGTCACCTGTAAGTATTTTAACATTTTGACGATCGGAAACATGACCCTGATGTAACTGAAAAATCACAATTTTACACTAGAAACGTAAAGAGTTTTAATCAATCAGATATTTTTTTTATTTGCGGTATTGAGTACTAAACCTAAAAAAAAATAAATATCTGTATAATATTCTTATAAATAAATCAGCTTTTACTTCTTTCGTTCATCTAACCGCCGATTTGATGTTATTCAATGTATTATTCAGTAGTAGAGTCAATGGGTGAAAACACAACAAACCTATTAAATGAAAAGATATTTTATAAAAATTACAAATTACAATGAAACGATGTTGTTTGGAAGAAAATAAAAGACTAAAAAAATGCTACGATTTTATAAACTGGTAAATAAAAAAAAATGATGTTGTTTGGAAGAATATAGAAACGATTAAAAACAATTGGAAAATGTTATAAAAAAATTCCAATTTGCACACATAGCTGAACAATGCCAAAGAACGGATTTTAAAAGTAGAATTAAGGTTCAAATATTCTACTTTATTTACAAATTAATGTATTAAATAGGCAAGTGAAACATAATTTGGAAAATACACTTTTACTTCGTCTAAGAAATTTTGTATTTGAAGGCTCGTATCGATCAAATAAAATAATCTTTTTGTATTTTTAAAATAATATTAATAATAAACAAATATTGTTCAAAATTAATGGATATTGTATTGTCATAAATAAATACAAAAATTACCATTGCAACATATAAAATGTAAACTAATTTCTGACTTCAGTTTCTGAAATTGCCCTCCCAAACTAGCAAAACCCTATTTGGGTTTTTATAGTTCATTGTTTTATTTTTTTAAACCCTCATCAATTTTTTTGCTCGAGCTTTGGTTTTTCACGGCTATTTCTCGTAAATTATTGGGAATATGTAATACAGTCTACAGATGAAATGTTCTTCACATCAAAATACATAACTTTTGTGAACATGTCGAGGGCAGATTTTCGAGGTAGAATTACTGTCTGCAAAAAAATGTTCTCTGCATCAACACGACTAACTTAGATCAACATTGCAATAACCTACAATCGATCCTTAAAGTTATTTTGGCCGTTATAAGGAATTTCGTCACCAAATAGTACATTCCACAACAAAATTTTAGCTTTCATCATGTCTTTTTTTTTGTGTTAAAGTTTACTTATTTCGTCAATTTTTATCCATTTTATAAAAATTTAATATTTAGTTTATCATCGACTCCTGATAATTCTAACGTAGTTAGCGAAACGTACGTAGAGTGTTTTTAAAAAGTGTAGTTTTGGTTAGTGGTGACGATATTCTTCAACATTGTTGAAAACCAAAGGTTCGAATTTCCCAATTAAAATTTAGAAAAAGGCAAAAAAACGTATTTTTAATCTGCTTCCATAACAGCCCGAAAAGTTAATGGTTTTGACCTCTTCGATAGTCGTTCTAATTCATCGTCTGAATCTGTATCAGCACCATCTGTATTGGTTTATTTCGTTTTGTATCAAATTGAAATATTGGTGGGATAATTTGACATTGTTTGAAATTCCTTACAACGGCCAAAAGAACTAACAGGATCGATTGCAGGTTCAAATGGGGTTTTGATAGTTTGGGTGGGCACTTCCAAAAACTAAAGATTACATTCGACGACATCGAAAATGTTGCACTGCGTTATAACGAATCGATAGCTTTGTAAAAAATCGAATATTAAATTTGAAACCAGACAAATTATATAAAATTTAGTAATATTGCATTGTCATGGGAAATAGAAAAATGCGGAGACTTTCAAAAACTCTAACCAAACAGTTGATGAAAAATTAGTAAATTTGTAGACTCTGAATGCAATAAAACTTTGGATGCAATTTTGAGATCATAGGTGTCAAAATCTGACTTGGACATCTACTGTCAAGTCAGTTTCTCGAATATTTGTTGTGATTATCGTAATTTTATATTTCAATAAGTTACTAATAATCCACCAAATCATACAAATATTGCGGAAGAAATAATAATAATTATAATCAATAACTGTAACCAATAATTTATTATTTATGTAGGTAGTCAATTTACTTGTTTCTTTCTTATTTGACAAAATAAATTGAATTTGTAAAATCAGCTTTTTTTGTAATGTTAAAATTTAATTGTAATTTTGTTGACTTTCGGATGGCAAAACGAACGGACGTCGACCGTCGATAAATAACTTGTTTGACCAGCCTTATCGCGTGAAACGCAAACAAATAAATAAAAATCTGAAAATAAATAAATGAACAATTACTAGATTTATTTTACTAGTAAAAAAATAAAAATTCTTAGTGAACCCTATGACCCATCGATTAAAAGTTTAAAAATTGTAAATAAGAAATCATACTAGCGGGAAAAATAAATACGGAGAAATGTAAAACGACAGATAAAGGTGTATGATCAAATATGACAGATTCTCAGGTATTTCGATAACTACTATAAAAAGGAAAAAGGTTTAAAAGTAGAGCCCTAAGATTAAGGACATTAGGAGGAAGAAAAATAAAAAATAAATAAGGATTTCTAATTGGTAGCAACTAGTATTTGATAACAAAAAGGTGTGGATCCACAAGAACAACTCTCAATAAAGTATTTCTCCGTGATCTGGTCGGTGTCGGTGTTCCAGCCATCAAAAATAATTTTCTGAAGTTCTGAAACTTAAAATTTTCCGACAAGGTTTTTTTTATAAAAAAGACAAATACTACAAAAATACATAATTATACATCCAATTTCTCCGACAAGTGAATTCTCCTTCTTAGCTGTGATATTTAAATCATCGAACACCATTAATTTGTGTCAGTTGTCGCCCCTTAGAACATGAATCTATGATTTTAAAGTGAACAAGGGTATTTATAATTTTTCACGTTTATAGGGTTAGATTTGCTCAATATGTTTACTTACGTTTTCAATTAAATAAAATAAATTTGTTTTAAATTTGAATTTATTTTGGATCCAACATTTCTCTTTCACATCTCAAACACTGAAATCAATATTTCAGCTGTTGACAAGATGGCATGGATAGATTGTGACTGTAAGTCTATTAGTAACATTCTCTGCGGTTACTGTGCAATCAGTGTCTTGTTTACCTACTTAGAGTTCAAAATTGATTGGGATAGGTTTGGGTCTATTGTATCTACACCTCTTTGTTGTTATTGTCATGATACTAAGTGTGCCATAGATACACCACAATTTAATAGAATAAGAAATCAAATAGATATACTGAAGCTATTTTTAAATAAAAATTACCATAAACACTATTATACGTATATTATTGAAATTAAAGACATAATTGTCACCTTGCAATTGGATAATAATTTCTGTTAAAAAACACTATGTTAATAGCAATGGGAATTTTTGATTAACCGATTTAACTCTCAATTATTCTTTAAACAAACATAAACTTATTGGTCAACTCGAAATAGTGGTTCAAATAATTGTTTAAGCAGGTCTATTAAAGGGTCGTTCAGTAAAAGAAGAAGTTTATTTACATTCCTACTAAAGATGAAAACAAATAAATCCAGGTCCCTATAAAACAAAAAAATGTCAACGAAATAAGTTACTAATAAATTAATGTTTTTGAATATTGCAAAAATTTAAATTAAATGGTATAGGAAATTTAGTTCAAATTAAAATACTTTTATAAATTAACAAATTTTAATCTAATTTAATTAAAAGATATTTCGACAGCCATGTCTATTCTTTGATGAAGGTGTTAGAATATATTTATTATTAAAACATTTATTGTAAAAAGATCAATTTCCAAAATCAACCGATACGAAAACAATTTAACACCACAGATATTGTTCTCACCAACGTACGAACACAAATGAATCGTTGTCTAACAATGGCGACCAAAGATAACTCGGATATCATGAGAATAGAAGTAGTAGAAGTAGAAATAATACGCGAATTGGTAACTGGAAATAGATTTATATTATTTTCTATTAATTTTAAGATTCAAGCTTACACATTTTTTAAACAGGAATGCCGAGACTTTGAAGTTGGCCATTATTGGTGGTACAAAGGCTAAGACAGAATCAAAAAAAATCATTACAAAACCCAGGACAGAATTTAGTAAGCCGGAACAGAAGTACTGTTGAAATATAATACGAATTTACAGGGCATTTAAGAATAAATATTGGCTAATGAATCTCTTCGTAGATTTTGGAGAATTTGCAGAATAAAGAAACAGAAAAACAGAATAGGACCAATAGAGCCTGCATTTGTTTCTCTAGTATTAGAAACATCCTTATTAACGCAAACGTAGTGGCTACGGTTGTTTAAAAAACTCGATAACAAATTAAAAGAATTTCCTCTTATACCGTAATGGGAAAGTTTATATAACAAAGTTTCGTGATTGACACAGTCGAATGCTCTGCTAAGATCACAAACTGCAGTGTTTTTAGATCTACCATTAATGAAACCATGCTGATACACCTAATTTGTATGGCAGGTACCGGAACGGCCGAGCCAGCCAAATTCAGTTCTTTCCAAGAGAAAACTAAATAGTAAAGTGAAAATCGGAACTCGATTGCTGCTTTCGTTCGATAGTTATGCATTTTCACACTCTGGTGCTCAAAAATGTCGAGAAAAGTGATAAAAAGTGGAATTAAGAAATATTTTTCGCCATCACGAAATCAATGCTGATGTTTTTGGTCCTCAGTAATTGTTATAACTACATTTAAAATTTTCATTACAAAAAAAAATTGGTCTAGCCAAAGATACTAATTTTTTCATAGTTTTTATAGGTTACAAAATTTTATACGTTTCACCAGGTACCCAGTATTGTGTAATCCATGTCACACACTTTGAATCACTACAAGGACCTTTCAAAACGAATATTTCTGGTAGTTGAAGAAAAAAGGTTCCAGTTTATTACCTTTTAACGAATATTATCAAATGTCGGTATCTTAGCACTACTACAAATTGTGGCTACTGTTGCTTCTTATACTTGTCATAAAAAAATTTGTCAAGGGTAGTTTGTCTGAAACTATTAAGTCGGTATACCAGAAAAATATACTGGCTTCTGCAATGTATCTACCCAAAAACATTTTGTGATACTTCATCCGATAAAAAAAATATCCTGGTCATCCAAAAATTCCAGAACAAAGAACTTGTTACTATTGGTAAATTCGGAAGAAAGCCCTTCAGCGGACCATTAGAGACCAGTCAATTAACAAGTGTCAAAGGGAACAAAAAACGTATACATCTTCACGTGAGCGTCAAGGTTCTCTAACTCTTCGACAACCCTAAGAAAATAAGAGAACTAAAACAAAGCCTTTTGAGTTGATGATATCATAGTGATAAAGTAGAAAATTGTGTGTGGTAGAATACTCATTAAAGTAGGAGGATTAAAACTTTAGTTTAGCTATGATACAAACTACCCATTAATCAATTTGACAAGATATGATAAATATTGATTTTATTCATTTGTTCTCAAATAAAAAATTTTTTACCCCGTATAAATTGCATTTGTAAATCACTAATAGCTAAATATATTAAAAATCTCAGATTATGTTGGAAATCTGTTAGCACTACAATCAATTAAAAATAACCCGAATTAAGTCCAATTTAGGTAACTCTGTGACTATCTAAAATGTTCTTAATTTCTTGTTACCATTACAAGTTTAATATTATTTAAATTCTATTTTATGATTATTATAAGCACCAAACAAATTATTCTAAATAGCAGTATATCTAAAATTTCTATTAAAAAAGTAATATTAGACATCGATGTAATTGAATTTAACCACATATCATGTAAATCTATCGATTCTGAAAACGTTTATAAATTCACAAAGTTCCATTAGCTTTTGTCATGTTATAACCCCTAACCTTAACATAAAATGAATTATTTTTATGTTTTTTGATGCAATTTGTATGCAAAATGTTACCGGTTTCGTTCAGTAGTTTTAAAATTTTTCTCAGGTGTAGTATCCGTATCCGGTGTACGTGCTCTTATATGGATTTAACAAAAAAATCACTGGGGAAATATTTGGATAACTAATATTCTCATATATCAAGACGACTTTCCGAATTTAATAGCCAACCCAGTATCTAGCAGGGAGAGTAAATCCCATCAGAAACAGGGAGGCTTTATTGCGAACTAGAATCTCCCATACTTCACTGATCCATTTCCTACGGATTGTGTCACGATGTGGAAGTTTCGATCTCAGTCACTGTCTAACCTCTAATGATGAGGATTGATGAGTCCGAAACGAGTGACGGTGTCGGTATCGGTGTCTGTGTCAGTTGGTGTACAGGTGGATCAATCCTCTTTTCCGGGCCGGAGGATATTCAACTCCGTGTAACTTCTGTGATGCTCCATGCATTTCGTGACAGCGGTGCGAATGATAGAGAATCTACGGTTAACCAAACGGCTACCTAACTATATTCAAGGAATCGCTATGATTAATACAATAAATTCTGCGTTATAACTTTCATTTACTTAAAAGCCTTAAGCTCATTGTTAATATTTAGTTAGTTGAAGTTGTTTGACAGCGTTAATGGTAGAATAAAATTATTATTTGTGGAATAAGAGTATGATAATTCAATTATATTAATTCTTGTCTATTTAGTTCAAGCGGTATGTACATAAGTAGACAAATACAGCTAGTAAATTAATTAATTAATTGGAAATAATTTAAATGCAAGCAAATATAATATAATTATATTTCATTATTAATTTTAACCTATTTCAAATACTTATAACTTCTAAACGACGATACGTGCGGTTTTCACTGATATGTCTCATTTATTTTTATTTGCATGGATACGTCCAATTTTTGGTCACTTCAGATTACGCCAAAGCAAAAATAGTGCTTTTTGTATTTTTTTTTATAGAGTTGTTTTATTGGAACACCCAGTATTTTTTTTTCAAAACCTGAAGCATCCGTTCTTTATGTCATCAGAGTAATATATTTTTTATGCAGTTGTCACGAAAATCGAAATTTCACTATGATTTATTAGAGCGAAAGTACAACTTTACACAAATCGTACCGAAAGTTTTTTGTACTTTCAAGAAGATTTTTAATATCTAGGAACGTTGGCGACTTTGAATTTGACTTTGACTGGCAGACTTCGAGGACTCGTCTATGGCTCGTCCTAGAAGGACAGAGAAACCTGCATAACTTTGTTGTAAGATCTCCTAATCCTTCCATGAGAAAAATTACTTCTTACTACAACACAAACAAGTCAAAAATTCTGAAAATCATGCAAGAGATTACGAAGAACATATATTTATGTGTAAGTCAGTTTTAACTGCAGAATTTGGGTTGACGAAAATCGCATAAGTCCCAAGAATATGAAAGTGATTTTCCAAAAGGAAATATTTAGTGTGATGTTAACACAAACAAAATCTTTCCTCGCCGAAAAATTTGTTTGTGGCATACCTTCAAGATATGATGAAATTATTTTTTAGGTTCAGTTAGACCAAGACATGCTATAAACTCTATTTCGTGTAAATTTTGCGACTACTGGATTTGAAGGAGTGGCCCAATAGAGTGGGATCCCAATTAACCTTATTTATCAGTTTCAGATTTTTTTAATAACAAAATTTTGGTTTGACAATCGAATCTAGCCATTTTTATATTTTTACCTGTGGTGGGTAAATAGTATTCAATCTAAAAAGTGTGTCTACGAAATTCGATTATAATATTATATATGTAAAAGGTGTATTGAAATAAAAATATTTAAATCTGTGAAAAACTTCGTTATACTTTTTAACTTCTAATACAATTCTTCGTCGAAAGTGTCTAATGATTTATATGATCAAAAAGTCGTTTCTCTGCTTCTTGTTAGAGAGTCAACATAAAGTTTTATAGGCGATAAATTTCACTATGTTTTTAGTGTTTTCGGTTCTTAGTGAGCTAAACCAGTTTAGTTTGATACTAACATGCAATATTATGGCATCTGCAATACAATTAACAAGAAAGCATGAATAAAAAAGGTGCTAAAGTGGTAATTTGAAAACCATATATCTTGGTAGTAGTTTTTTATTTTGTAATCTCTAAATAGACTGTCTAAGCTTTATTAAAGACTCGCTGGTACTCTTGATATGAAATGTAAACTGTCAACCTCGAAATAACTTTACAAGCATCTGAATGGATATTTAAAAATTATATTTTTCACATAGAAAAAAGCTTCCTTAAAAAAATATTTGTTGCAATAAAGGGATTTAGAAATATACTATCTGTATTTCTAATTTACTATTAAATTTATTCTACTCAGTTCTGCCTCTATATCTTCAATGACTTTATTGTACTAAACCAATATAAAATTAGAAAATATATCATAATCGAACGCAAAATCGCAGAATCGCGGGCATAGAAAAATTTAATATACATATCTCATCATCAATTTTTTGGTATTAAGAAAAATAAATATGCAGATGGAAGTTGATTGAATTAATGTAAATTAGTTGATAGACATAGTCTGCTTAGGCTTTGAATTGGTGTTACTTTTGGAGGTTTTTTCCGACTTACAGAAGTCTCTATGGTAGCGAACCAGTTTCTAGACACAGAAAGAAAAATTGTCCGAGCTACTAAGAAAAGCAGAGTTCAGTGCTTGTGGAACATTAGATTTTTTTAAGAACAATATTTATCAGAATTAATTAGTTTATACAGGGTATATAGATCTTAACGAATTATTAAAAAAATTCAAATAACATTTTTCTGTAAACCCCCGTTTAGATTCTACAGGGTGATAAAGTGAAAGTGAAAAATAGATATTTTTTTAAATATCTTTACTAACTTGAAACTAAGTGCATATTAGATGTTTAATAATACGAATTGGTACCACTTTACTTCGACAAAATAGACAAATCATTTTGAGCTTAACTTTTTGCATACCCTGTATGTCTTAATAGTTAAAGCTCATAGTAATTCCACATACAGTTTTCCACAGAAAAGGTACTCTTAGTTCATCATTGTAGAGTATTCCATTTTTGAGATATTTCAAATTTAATATCAACGCGATTTATTAATAAATGATAAAAAATGAAAAATTTTATTTTAAAAAATATTTAGCTTTTCATTTTTGGAGTTAATTTATTAATAAATCGCGTTCATGTATGAGTAGCATTAAATTTGAAATATCTCAAAAATGAAGTTCTCTTCAGAGATGATCTAAGAGTACCTTTTCACATTATCAAATATTCTACTCAACTACATCAGTAAATTGAGATTGGCTTGTACATAATAAAGATAATTTTATAATAGGCAAGCTAAGTGCATCCCACCTCCTATAAAACCAAAATATATTTATTTATAAAAATATTAGCTGTAAATAAAATATTTTTAAGATGGCCTTTTGAAAAATTTATTTGGAGTTAAATAAGAAGATATAACCGATCATTAAACAAAATCAACTTGTTGTCTTCTAATTGAATAAATGAGATAATTGTAATTAAATTTCATTAATTGGGAATTAAACCACTGTTTTTATACAAATCGTATTTTATTTTTGACATGTCGTTGTCTTACCAGACTCCGTTTTAAAAAATATCCAAAACCTTAGTAATCAGATAATTGTGGCCATTCAGTATATAGTTCAACTAACACTGATGTTAATTTATTGTAAAATCATATTTTAACTCTGTTGAAGACCTCAAACTGTGACGGAAACACTTAAAAGAATTAGCAAAACAGTTAGATTTGCTTTTACCGGCCGATTCTGACACTCGTAACACCACGACACAAACCATTTATTTCATTACCTGAGTACACTTACAAGAAGTATACTTGAGTTAGGGTGAGATCCAACTGAGAAATAGAATTAAAAGCAAATAGTAAAAGTCAATAATAGGTTTCCGCAGTTTCCAATCCATCAAGATTTCTTTGCAGTTCCTATTAACTTTGCTATAACGACGTTAACTTGCCAACAAAAACTAATTTTACCCCCGACTGAGGCGGCACAGCGCCAGCAAAAAATCCTTATTGCCTTTTATTTCCGTTGAAAGGAACATACAACTCACGAGCGCTTTATAACCTCGCATAAAAATGCTGGTTTTTATATTCCAAATAAGAAAGCTACAAAATATTACAAAAGAAGCAATTTTTAACCATACTTTTCTCACAAAATGTACTACAAATAAAAAAGCCGTGTTTTACAACATTTAATCTGTTTCAAATTCTTTCTACTGGTACGAAAATTAGTGTCACTTTCATAATAAAGCTCCAGGAAGAAAATTATTTATATTATGGAAAAAGCTTTATAACAGTTAGGGAAACTAAGAAACATTTTTTCTATTTTTTTAATTTTTTATTTGTTTTTTTAAAATGACCCTTTTTGGTGTACAAAAATCATTTTCCGCATTGTTCCGTATAAAAAGGTACTCTTCTTACCTATATTTAGGATCAAGAGAAAATTTAGTTTATTTTTACTATCTCGCTAAATCTGGCAAAATCTTTAAATATCTCCAATTTTGAACAAACATTTTACGTTATAATCTAAGTGTGGCGCTAATTTGTAGTTATAGCTACTAGTGTCTTCTTTGGTAATTTAAAATTGAGTCTCACTTTTATTTGGTAATTTTCACCATTACCGGTAATTTTCAGCAAAAGTAACAATAAAAGTAGCTACTTCCTTATATAAGGAGCATTTATTCAAAAATGATAATATATTTGTTTAGAATTCCAGATTCATAAATAGCTAAGTTATCGTATTTAATGTTTGGATAAAAACATTTTTGAATGTAACGGTTGAATAAAATTGAATTTGGCTAACGGAAAATTGGATAAGTATGTTATTGAATTTTATGGTTACAATTTTTTCCTAAAACCAGTTTTATTTTAAAGACAACCAACATACTGAGCAAAGTAATATGTTGATAATGCTACAGAAACCTATCAAAGTAAGGCGTAAGGTTGGAAAGTAAGAATACTGCAACATTTCTGCAAGTACTGAAACTGCCGGAACTTCTGTTAACTATAGTAATGTTACATTTTGTAATAAAATGGTAAGCTTTTTGCCAATATAAAAGAACATTACTTAAAACTGTTTGAAAAATTGCTGATAAGTTACAATGTAACATTTTGTAATAGTACATTAAGCTTTTTGCTATGGTTTAGTACAGGGTGATTAAAAAAGTATTGCGTACCTAAATTGAATTATTTATTTTTTATTTTTATAATGATAACAATTTAAAACAAACAAAATGAAAAATAGAAATCCATATTCTTAAAAACATATAAACAAATTATTCAACATTGGTCATTGAATATCGTAATTTTGCGAATTGAATCCAGGACATGGTAAGTTTTTCAAAAAATTGAACCGTAGCAAATAATGTCAGAAAAAAAAGGCAAAAAAATGTGAAACAAAAATATTGCAACTGTTACTGTATAATATATCCATATTCTTAAAAATATATAAACAAATTATTCAACATTGATCATTGAATGTCGTAATTTTGCGAATTGAAACCAGGACATGGTAACTTTTTCAAAAAATTGAATCATAGCAAATAATGTCAGAAAAAAAAGGCAAAAAAATCTGAAACAAAAAACTGCAACTGTTACTGAATAATATAACCACATATCAAATAAATTTAAAATCTACGCGAATGCAACAATTACAATTGTTTGCAAACCAATAAACTCCCAGTGCAAATATGATTTTTGAATTACATAGTTGTATTATTTAGGATCGTATTGTTGATTTATTCAAATTTTAAAGACTAGAAGTAATGGATACACAAGCTGAATTAATCACATTGTACAAATTTCCATTATACTTTTTGATACAACTGTTTTTTATCTCTATGTAAAAGCCTGAATTACATTAATTATTAGCAATTGAAAAACGCATCGAAACAATAGAAATGTAGAAAATAAAATCAACTAGACTGTTTCATTTTTAATGATAATTGACAACAAATGCATTGTCCAAATTGCTTTTATTTAATAAAAACTACAATTTCAGTAATATAAATAAAAGCTTTCATAATTTTGTTTTGTTATATTTGTGATAATTTGACGGATTTGTCCATACAAGTCATATCGTAATTTCATTATCCTAAACAGTGGCTTCCAATTTTTTTTCTCTCCAGTACACCTTAATTAGGTTTAACATATTTGCATATGATTAATTTTATCATCAGGAATCGCTCCTGTAACAAACGGTAAAATACGAAATAAAACAATGTTTCTGACCAAAAGTTACGTCCATGTATCAATTTTGATAATGATTGAAGAATATTAAAATATTACCAAAAAACAAAAAAAAATATTTCAACTTTAACAACCTGTATCTTTTTCCACCACCCTGTATTTATTAGGACATATTTGGTCTAATCCTCATAGATTCGTCAAGACATACACTTTCTAATTTGCATTATATTATTTTAAACGATTGTAAGATTTCGAAAATTAGGCCAAATTATGACCACCGAAATCCTATCAATAAATATATTTGTGACCGTGGAGACTTTTATCAGTATCTGCTACCTCTGTACAAAGGCTTGTAGTGAAATTAAATGGCATTTATACCTTCCATGTGACTTTTATAACCTCCCGTTTTTTACTACCCTTAATGGATTCCACCTTTTGGTGTTAATATTTCCCTCGACAGTAACTAATAATGGCCTGATAATGGACTGTAACCGAAACTAGTTGTTTTTTCAATCAAATCAAATTATTGTGGTACCTGACTTTGTGCTTTATTTCTTGTAATCTTGGACCACATTTGAAATATGGATAACTTTTAGATTTAAAAAAATGGTTTTACTGACTCATGATTTTTATAAAATGGTCACAAACTATATAGTTCATATACAAAATCTACATATCTCTGTATGTAATCGATTATTTTGTATATTTATTATTAGCTCCACTTGTTGTCTATACCAAAAATATAAGAATTAACATTTTCCTACTCATGAATTTTTACTTACTATTATTGTCAGCCATACTAATTTAATTATAAAATGGGTCTTATATAAATAATTGCAACTGTAAAACATTAAATATGTTTTTAAGTTAATGACACTATGTTTGTTTGTTACAGTTAAATAATGGAACTGTTTGTGGAACTGATGGTATAACTTACACAAATGAATGCGAACTGAGGATGACTTCTTGCAAAAAGAAAGAATTCGTCATATTGGCTTATAAAGGAAATTGTGGTAAGTTGATTTATGTCCATTTTATTATAATTAGAATAATTTATAATCGGAATAAATTTACATTTTTAAATTATTCCTTTCAGATTTGTGCCAGGGAGTTGAGTGTAAATTTGGAGGAAAATGTGAAGCAGGTGAATGTGTTTGCCCAACGAATTGCGAAGAAGCAGGTGAAGAACAAGTTTGTGCATCAGACATGACGACTTACCGCAACGAATGTGAACTTCAAAAAGCAAGATGTTCCAGGAAGACCAATCTTACGCCCCTCACCGTTGTTTTCTATGGGGATTGTAGAGAAAAGTTTCCGTCCGCAGCAGTCTCTTTAAGCAGTAAGTAATTATTTTTTTTGAGATGAATAAATTGTTGTTAGGAATTAATCATTACCGTATTTAGAGTCCATTTCGTAATGAGTATAATAAGGTTTTATTTGGAAAGTATAACCACAAATAATTTAATCTATTATTTTGGTGTCTCAGCTTTCTACATGATCGTTTTTTAAATTGGTTTAATTGTATATATTTTTAAACGAATTTTTATTTTACTTGCAATACAGAAGCTGACGTGGAATGACGTTGACCTTAATGTTAAGATTTTGTCTTGATTCAAACGTCCCTATTGTTTATATAAAGGTCATTTGATCTAAAGTCATCATTGTCTTTGGTCTTTATCTGTAGGTCATTATTATTTAATGGTCATCATGGTTGACCTTGGTGTGATGTTTTTTATCATTATCGTTGACATTCAAATTTTAACCACCCCAAATAAACCTTTATTTGGAATTAGATTGACTAATAATGGGATTCAGTAAATATATTTGGCACAGGCGGATAAAACGTAATTCATAAAAAATATTACATTTAGGAGAAAATTGGTTAGTTATTACTTTCAATGGTAATAATTTCGCATTATTTTTCTTTAGCGCTAGCAAATTTAACACATTTAACAACATGATTACATGATTTTTAGGTATTCCCAAATCTTTAACAAATTGAACATTACGGTACTAATTTATTAGTCCTAAGATCTTGAAGCCTTTTATAAGAGGTTAATTTAAATTTGTTGCACTTGATGCTGGTTTTGAATCATTACTGTTTAAATTTGTATTTACTTAATTAACAAATTACTCAAGTAAACCAACTTGTTCGGAATTTTTTTCCTCTTATAATATTATATTCGATTTCAGCAAGTTTATGGTACAATAGAAAATATGAATTTTAAAATATTTATTTTTCTAAAAATATTCAGTATAACTAAGAGACCAAAATTTTAAGATCGTATTTTTTATTCTGGGTGGTTTTTCTTCCCAAATAAAAGCATATTAAACTAGTAGTCACAGACAATAATGCTTAAATTTGAATGAAAATTTAATACAATTTTGCCCATATCGCTTGAGTAACGTACTAATATTTCTAGCAACATTCCCTAACATCTCGGTGCAGACTAACCCCATGATAGGTAACGACATTGATGCGACAGTACCCGATAATTCAATCTCAGAAGATACTAACACAGAAAAGGAAGCATGCAAAGATATACTTTGTGACTTTGAGGCTACGTGTGAATTAGGTCCTGATAACTTTCCCCGCTGCACGTGTCAGTTTAACTGCGCCAACGCATACCTAAACTCAGTCTGTGCCTCTGACTTGAAGATTTACCCCTCGCTGTGCGCTATGAAGATGGAAGCTTGCCAGAGGCAGGAAGAACTGAGATTACGGCCTCTAGATCTTTGTCAAGGTTTGGTTTGGAATGTTTGAACATCAGTAGAAATAATACTAATACTGTGGCACGATACACTACCAACACATTCTATTTATAGTGACTCACACTAGGTACTAGTAAACTTTTTCACTGTATATGCTTAATGCCAAGCTTAAAAATGGTCTGCATCAAACAATTAAATTACAAGTTGTAATACTTTCTATTAAGCTTTGCCTGCTTCGCTAAAAGCTATTAGACTACTTAACTAATTCGATTGCAAATTAATTACAAAAGTATACATATGGGACATTGACTGATAACATATATTTTCCTTTTAATAAAACTAAGTTGTTGAATTTTTTTTTAGACTGTTTCGATATGCGTGTAAATTACAAAAAAATGTTTTTTCTGCTCTAGAAATATCCTATTATTTTACTAGTACAACAATGAGTTTCATTACTGTACTATTACAACAATAATGAGAAAAGATAGCAACGCTCTATTATGGGTGTTGTAATCGATTAGGTAGGAACTGTAATTTTAATATTTATTTAACTTGAAGTTTATCAGTTTTGAAAATGTCTTTTTTTTGCTACGTATAACTTGAATTATCTTTACACGTTACACTTGAAGAAAAAATAGTATATATTACTCGGAGAAGAAGGCTTCATTATTTAAGTTTCGCTCAGATGACACTGGCTCAGCTATAGCGCCTCGGCTGTAAACTTCTAAGCTCAACAAATAATAAGCGCCTTCTACTCCTAGTACTATTATTGGCTAAACAAATATTATATTTTATGTTTTTAGTTTATACCTGTTGACGGTATAAAAAATTGATTCATTTCTCATTCAAAATTTAGACTGTTTCACTACCAAAAACAAAAACAAAATGAAACGACAAGTCGCAGATAATCAATCGTACGTGTCTGGTCGCATGCTTTTACGCAACAATTTTTTGTGTAGAGAAGCGATATTTTAAAGTTGCAAATAAATAGACTTCAAGCAAACCTTTTTAGTTTTTTTATACGATGCAAGTGTGCCAAATTCTAGAAAAGCTGGTCAAAATTCTGTAGGATTTATAGTAAATGGATGGATAGATTAATGTGTAAAGAAAATAATTGAACATTTTAAAAGAGAAAATAAAGTGTACCTGGCAAATATATGCCTGTAAAAAAGAAACATTATCACAAATAATAATTCCATCGTTCGAGCTTATATACAAAATTCGTACAAAATCGTAGTGTTTGTCTATTTTAATTGTGCAAAATAAAGATTTTAGGCTGAAAGAAATATGTACTCTTTTGTAACAAAAATATTACATGGGTTGAAAATGGTCAATTTTTTTCACTACTTTCGCCCAAAGGCATAGCGGTTGAAAACACATGATTTTTTCAGCACTTCGTTCCAAGATATAATTTTTAAATTAAGTTTTTATGATTCTAAAAATGCCATTTTCTACATCCTAAATTTGAAACTATATTTCTTAAAATCAAGTTCATCTCAATTTTTGACAAATTAGACAGAAATAGACATATTTTAAATTTTTCTCATGTAAATTTAACCAAAAATATTTATATTTAAATTTAATTAAACTTATCCACCACAAATTCACTTCAACATTAAACAAACGAAATACACATAGGGGCAAATAGGGGCAATCAAAAGACATTTTTCATGGCGCCACAGCAAATAATAATAATAGCCGTCCCTTCCCCGTACAAACCCTTGGCTTCTGGGTTTCACTCATAGGGGGTGAAATATAGGGAGAGTATTATTATTATTATATCATTATGGTATTCATGTGTCTTTTTTTCAAACGGGATGTGATGAAACTGCCTACATAAACGTTTTTTATACTCGAAGAATGGGTTATCCGAAATAATAAATGTTCCTCTTCTGGCCACAAGAAAAAGATTTAGTAAAATAAATTTTAAAATCAGACGACTGATTCTTGAGTTATCGTCTTCACAGACATACATCGATTTATATTAATCGATCCAACCATGAATCTATCCATGTATCCATCACCATCCAAAACGAGGGACTTTTTTTTTACTATCGTGTTGTGGGTGACTTACAACTGCCAAAAAATTGTATGATTTCCGATCGCAAGTTGGACTAGTGGGGGTCTAACTAATTAGTAAAACTCAGGTGCCAATAGGTAAGACAGCGTTTTTTGGTAAACGTTTGATTTAAAACGTTAACAATAGTTTCAAGTGAATCCGGCCCATTTCGAAAATTCCGTCTGCTATATTGGTTCCGCCATTTTAAATTATTTTTTTTCGCGCATGTAAAACCTACAGAAGACCATACAAGTTCAATAAATATTCCGAGTGATTTTGATTCATAATTGCCATCAGGTTCAAAAGACTGTTCCTAAAAATCCTTATGTATTATATCCCAAACAGAATAAACTACGTTTTCGAACTTTCCAGCTTTTTGGCAATCAGTTACACTGTGCGACTTTATGTTTAGTTAGGGGTCCTTTTAAATTAATTTTTTTAAACTTTGTAATTATTTTTTATCCTGATTACAACCATGTAGCGCGCAATATGATTTAATTCACTTTTTTTTCCAAATAACATGAGTACGGTCATGGATAACATAATACGTCATGTTAGTGTCCATCAACTTTTATTCCATTTAACCAACCTTGTATTTTCATCGGTTTACGATATGTTCGTGTTGTTCATTCTTATGTAGAACATATTCATTATTTTTTTAAACTTATAATAGGAGGGGACTATCCCTGAAACGGTCCTGCAAGTCCCTACGCCATTATGAAATGTAGACTGCAATAACAGTTATCTAAATTTATTTAGGAGTGTTTATTAGATAATAACTTATTTGGACCTAATAACATAGATGAGCATTAAAATTCACACTAAATTTTAAATTCACTTAAGAATTTTCTCGAAGAAGAAAATGATTTAACTACGTTAACTAATTTAATGTATTTTTCCACGAGTATGCTCTGATCAATATATTTAAAACCTAACTTATGACAGGATTGTTTTTAAAACGTTTTTAATGACGGTTGATTAAGTTAATATAAATTGGAAATGAAACGCGATTTTCGATCAAAAATGAAGTACAAATACAGGTCTGTATTTAAATATAAGTTAATAGTTGACCTGCAAACACGAAACATCGAATAGATAATCTGATTTTGATAACTTAATCATATTTAAATCCATTGCAAAACATTATAACTTGATACTCCTTATTTTTTTATAAATACTGCAATTTATATTAAAAATTCTGATGTATCGGTTAATAATAGGAATACAAATTATTTCGGCATTTCAGCTATTTAATTTTTTTAACCATCTTGTATGTATGCTTTTGCTTCAAGTACTGATTTAATATTAAAATTATTTCCCCAGTTTTAAACCACTTCAGATATCAATTATCCTTTTATTGTTTTCTAATAGGGTGAGTCAAATAGAACGTCATTTCCCGTTTTGGGAAATTTATACACAAATATCAAGAAAATATACGTTATCAAATAAATAAAGTGTAAATAAAACAATTTAAAAAAATGACTAATTATTACCAAAATAATACTATTCCATTATATGTATTCAGCGATTCAGAAATTGATTTGATTGTCAATTTATCAGTACTGAAATGAACATTACCATCAGAAATTCAGAACAAATTAGAGTGTATCTTTTAGTGTAAATAATTGTACAATAGAAATGTTTTCAAATGGATAATTGCGATTTTATTTGTAAATATATGTAAATATTGAATGGTTGGAAAATTAATGAGGTTTCTATTTTACTTCATTTTAACGAAATATGTAATAGATGTATTGGACTACACACTAACAAACTCAAAATATTATTCAGTTATTTTATAAATTTTACCAAAAATATGGTAACATTGTTTTAAATATGATATTTATTCTAAAATAATATTTTTCTATTTCTTTTTTAAAATTATTCCCTTGGTAGTAATGCGTCTCTCTCATCTTCAAAAACTAATTATAATTATGTAGAATACGTTGTTGAGAAAGCCTTTAATTTTTATGAAATTAATGAACTTGAAAAATCTCATTCACGTCTTAGTGCTTCCACGGCATTCTTTTTTCTTAACTCGAAACTGGATTAATACAATTACTATACAAAAAGCTTTCTTAAATATTTTAAAAAGCGTTTTTTTTTAATAAATTAGTTCTACAAAGAGAAAGAAAAATAAAATCACAAATCATTTTAGCTTTTGTCAATCTACTAGAATGTATCACTTTGAACTTTGTTTAATAATATCAGTTATTTTTTTCATTTCATTATCTCCAGAATAGAGATTTGATTAATCTGTTCGTTCGTTCTTTCGTCCTTTGCTTCGTTTTAGATTTTAAATCCAGAACCAGATAGTACATCAAAAATGGTATCAAGATCAAAAAGGTAAAGGGCCCAAATATTTTGTTTGCTTAAGTGCTAAGTGGTCCAAATATTTTTAAGAAAGCAATGTTAAGTGGTAAAAGGCCCAAACCTGTTTACATGGACAGGAGTAAAATTTAAAACATTAAAAAATTTCAAACATACACATAATATCGAATAAAGTACATATGCAATTATATCGACTGATGTTCGTAATACAATAAGAGTATGGTACTCATCATTATTAAATACTGCTAGTTTCTAGAAGGAAAATTGTTCGGGTTAAAATAATATGTACGACTCTTTCATATCACCAAAAATTCCCTTCAAGGGACTGAGTCTTCAGTCCGACCAAAATGTATATGTTCCAAATACGTATGAACAAAAGTAGTTCAAGTTAGTTTGTCTTTTTTTTATTGATCGGTTTGGTTTTAATTTGGTTCCATCGCACCAGTAAGGAAACGTTTCTTTTTTGAAATAGCAAAATTCATCAGCAAGGATTCGTAGATAAATAAACAAAAATAAAACTTTCATTTCTTTTGTAGACATATCGTACTTTTCAGCCAGGTCTTCTAAGATTAATTTTACGAAAAAATCCTCTGACAGACCACACCTTCTTTTTACATCTCCTGTTGAATGTCAAAAAGTGTCAAAGTTATCTATCTATATTTTTCAAAAAAAAAACTATTTAATAGTAGTCTCTAGTGCTGACATGGATTCAGTATCCATTTATTTATTGTCTCATTCTTGGTTGGATTATCTCCGTTACTAGCTTTTACCCACCCACCAGTTAAAGTTATTCAATGAAACAGATTATATCGTCAAATTTTTTTTAATTTATTATTTACGCTACATTATATATTTTCAGAAGAAAATTAAAGGTAAAAGATTATGTAAACTCTAAAAAAAAACACGTTCAAAAATGTAATTGCTTATGGGAATTAGGACAGATTTTATACATTGTCATTTAACCGTTTTTTAATAAAACGCAATTAATTTAATACTAAAATTTGATATGATTAAAAAAACTACAAAATTATTTTAGCATTACCATTATTAACACAATTTTATAACTGGATGAACCTGGAAGTTATTCAATCTCTTATATTTTTTTTTGCAAAAAATAGTGGTGGTATAATACCTTTATAATGAACGTGTTTTTAATTAGAAAATATTCTGGCTTTAAAAATAATCTACACTAAATATTTTTTTACCGAACAACATCACCGTTGCAAACAGGGAGGATTAGAAGAATAATTTTAAAATGACGACACAATATCGAGGTGTTTCTTAATTTGATTAATTATGGATTTTCATGTTACCAATACAAGGAAAAATAAACAATCATATTACTTTACTATTATTAATTTTAAAATTAAAACCTATACTCAGACCAAACCTCAGTATTAATTTCGTGATGGAGAAAAAAATTTCTGTCCCCGACTTGTTATCACTTTTCTGGACGTTTCCTGTCTGGACGTATGTCTGTCTAGATGTAAACACAATAACTGTCTAACGATAGCTCCGATCTTGTTTCGGATTTCACTTCACTACTTAGTTTTATCCAGGGAAGAACCCTATTGAAATTGAATTTATAGAACTTTTTTTACGTGACATCATATATTATTAATTTACTACACATAGAGTTGAAATTTTTGGATATAAAAAGAGAACCTATGCAGATATAAAATTAAATAATTCTTTAAATAAAGATATTTTCTATAAATTGACTTTTTTAAGAAATAAACCGATGTGCAGTTGGGGATTTATGCTATTTTTGTTAATAATTCAGTTTCCCGAGTTCTTTACAAATTTTCTCATTATCCCATCACTTGCCAAGCCATCCGAATAGCTCGTTAATTTAATAAGTTACACTCTTACTTAGTTCCCATTTAAACACCTACTTCTTTCATATCTAGTCTTTATACTTCGGATTGTCCTTACGTTAGAAATTCCAAAACCCGTTTCATTTAACCAGAATTTCTGAAGTATCATCTAAAATAAACAGAGCTGCTCAATGGTAGATTAAGGACATTTGAAGAAGAGAAAATGTAATTGAAAAAAGAAACCAATAGCCTTCACTAGATCTACCACTCGCAGACTTATTGAAAGAAAATATACGTTGAGTCCAGACTGAAGTATTTTTAGAACACAATTATATATCTCGAGCGCTTTTCTTCTGTTCCGTTCCCCATCGCTTTAGCCTTATAAACCCTCGTTATATACGAACTAATCACAGATAAGATCATAAAAATAAACGCCTACGTGAGTAGCGTCTAATGAATGCAGGCAAAATTTCAACCCAACAAAAACGTACAAATTGCACTAGCAGTTAACAATATCACAAATATCCTCTTTTTGGCATAGGGACAATGGCTGGTTTTTATTTTACTTATTCAGTATTCTTCTTTCTCCAGTAGAAAGGCAATCATATTATTTCTGATCATATCCCTTTCACAGTCTTCTTCATTTACTTCTCTTTCTTCATTTCGTCTCTAACAAGAAAATATGTTTCGTTGAAGTAACACCTGTAGCCTGTGTAAAGTAAAAGGGAGATGAAGTATTGATGGCCGTCGTACATACAATTTTATAAATCGAGATCACAACTAGTTTTCTGTTTATAGTACCTCTTTATATTATTTGTAACTGAAATAACAGAAAAAATACTAAAAATAAAAAAGTAATTTAATTTTTTATCAAGGAAACATTTAGTAATACTGTAAATTATATCCCATTATTAGAAATTCTCAGTGCGCTTATGCTAAATGAAAACTTCATTTTATAAAGTTAACAAAGCGGAATTGCCACCTTTATACATATTTTATCAGACAGCTACAACCGTATTTTTAAATGATATTATTTCTTTGCATGACACACCCTACCCATTTCTATTTTACAACATAAGTATATATTGCTTGTTCTTTTGCATGGTATTTTACGGTAATTTTGTATTTATTTAGCTAAAGACTAAGGTCCTCGATAACGAATAATAATAGTCTCTTTGTTATCTATCGCAGTGTTTCCCAAACGTTTTTTTTTAAACGCAAGCTCCTTTTTTACAAATTTTTATTTGTAGAAAATAAAACAACACGCAATTACATTCAGAGCAGATTCCCAGTTCCTTATCGCGACCTCACAGAGGGTCGCGGCTTACACTTTGGGAACCACTGATTTATCAAATAGAAATAATATTACCCTTTTATTAAAAAAAAAACTTATAAATCTGACTTTACTGGAGCCCCAGTAAAAGTTGATTTATATAAAGATATATTAGCTCTCAAAGGTATATTATTATATCTAATTTTTAACTAAGTGAATAAAAATATAATGAAAACCGTAGTTTAAAATATATACATATATAGGGTGTACATATGCTTTGAATTAATAGTACCTATATACTTTTGGGCTACGCTCCCCTTTCATATTTTCCTCGGGAAGGTTAATTTACCAGAAAGGTTTTTAGGTAATAATTTTCAAACTACTATCGATTTGAAGTACATTTGGACAGTTATATAATAAATATATTGAATCAAATTAATAAAAAATTAGTCCGTCCTTTTTGTCTTTGGTACGAAGCTCAGGATAGTCTATCCCTATAAGGGTTTATTTTTTTCTAACCCTAAAAAATCAAGGCATAGAAATATACGATTTCTCTCTATGATCATTATATTTAAAGAGCCATATGCTCTTTAAACCGAGTTTGTACAGATCTTTAAGTTTGTCCTATATACTTTTTATTACAAACAATACAATTCATTCCGTGGATTTCACTTTATCCAAAAGACTTGTTTAATATTTTGGGTTATTTAATAAACATCTCAATATGTTGCTAGACTCAAAAATACTCTCAAGCCTGATTTATGAAAAATCGTTTATAACCCTTTGGTGAGGTGTGAGTTATGTCAGGGAAACTGTTCAGCATATTTTTTATATTAGGAAAACGTGGTATCTCTAAAGTGTTTATTAAATTTATGGCGATTAATTAACTTATCTACTAAATTTCTCTCATAACCGTTAATTGCAGCTATATCCTTAATAAAATTCTTTTCTTTTGCATATCTTTCTTTAGTGGAAGGAAAATTTATTAGACGATGTACAAGAAAATTTAAAATGGTAATTGTACATTATTTTCCTTTTTGTATATGAACTTTAATGATGGAAATCTAACTTTTAATTTGGTCATAAAATTATCAAAATTTCTTAGTGTCGGAAATAACAAAAATATAATTCACATACCTGTACCATATTCTCGGAAAATACTCAAACTCATGACTAATCTATATTTCGAAAGTTGATGATGTTAAGGTAGCATGCACATAATGTATATTCAGTAATTAAGTATAAAACTTGTTGATTATGTTGATTTAGGTATTTGCATTATCTTAATTAAGTATTTAATCATTGAATTAAATTTCTTGGAATTCACCTTTACTTTTAAAATTAGCCGTAACTTCTTTAAAACAGACTTAATATTTTTATCAATTGTTTTTAGTCTTTTCCTTATATACAATCCTGTCACTTTAAAATGTATAATTTGTGCTTGTTATTAAGGTTTGGATAACATTATATAAATTGTTCTATTAAATGTGCAACATTATTCCAATTTAACCCATCATATTTCTTTTACGATTTAGCAGTTATCTATAAAGTACAATATAAAAAATCACCTGAAACAACTTTTTTTTATTTTTTTAGTATTAAAAACAAAAATAAAGAAAAAATATGTAACATAATTTAAAATTTATAGAATTTATCACTAGTACTTGAATTATTACGCAGCAACAAGGGAAAATTGTCCTTAAAATTAAAATTTTAGATTAAAAGTAAACTGTCAAATCCATAAATTTTCAATCATTTGAAAGTAAAAAAAGCACCATATAATTTTGTCTCGAATACCCTGGAAGTTAGAAATTTCCGGAATTTTTTGTGTTGCCAAGGTAACGGTGCAAAATGTAATAATTCGATTGGTTAGAAAATAGAGTTGTAAAATTTTCAGCAATAAACCTTTCTGTTAATAGAAACTTTTAGTGTGAATAATTTCGAAATGGGGCGTCGTATATCAAAAGTGCATAAATAATTTTTAATGCTATTTTTACATGTAGTATACACTAATATTTCTTTAGTTACAATATTTATAAATAGAACATTTCAACTGAATTACTTCCTTTTGATCTATTTTTAAATCCAGAAATTGATAATACAACGGTGCTCTGAAAATTTTCCGACCTATAATTTTTTTTGGCGACGATCCTATCTCTTTAACCCGTCCAAATAGTACTCGGCATCTCTCATTGCGAAATAGTTGTTTACAAAGGTTTATATTCGATGAAAATATGTGTCCTCCTCATTCGATGAAAATTTGTCATCGGAGCGCAACTTAAAAAACAGGCGCTATCACTTTCCCAGCCGAAGAAACAGCTTTTGCCTTTTTTTGGAGCCGAATTTTCCTTTGTAGTCCATTGTGTTGACTGTATTTTTCTTTCGGGAGTATAATGGTGTATTCAATTTTCATCTACAACAGGGCGTTGGAAATGTTCATTCGTTTTTGGTCCAAAGTGAGCAAACGCGGACAACTTTCTTATACCAAAATCTTGATTCAATCTGTGACAAACACATTATATGGATATCTCTCTTACTTTGATTCGACTGTTGTCTAGCACCGTTGGATAAATATAAACGATGTTATCGTCAGCGAATGCAGTTTTTAGACGTCCTGAACGTTTATCGTCCAGCTGCCTTTCAAAACCAAATAGCTCGATAAACGATTTTTTTCATTTTCACAAAAACACTCTCATCGACTAACTCAAATTCTCAAACAATTACGGGTCCAAAATGGCTGAAATTCTGTTGACATGTTCTGTTATCTTCATATTGAGATCGGAAACTTTCCAGACCAGCCTCGTATATGTATATATTAATTCTAAAGTATAATATTTGTCTTTTCCTTTTTTAACTAATAGGGAAGATATCACCTAATAAAATAGTTGGTGAAATGACCAAACAAAAAGGAGCAGATTACTTTATTGACCACTAGATGGTGATAAAGTAATTGCTAACAACGCAAATATTATTATTTTTGATTTATTTGATCTTAACTGATGACGTCAATAGGCATAAGCAGTTGTCTCGGAATGCAAATGAAATAAATTAAAATTAATCTCCTTGTTCAATACAATAAATGCTTATATTTTTTTGACGAAAAGAAAACAAAATTTTTTATTGAATTTTCTTAGACTTGACCTTTATATTAATAAAATGCAAGTCTAGAGACTCATCTCATCTACCTTTATTTCAAAGCAATATAACTTTACCATAGTTTTATTGGGAATCAAAAATATATCTTCAATTATTCAGATTGCTGCTTTGTGCAATATTCATTATGCCATAAATTATTACCACATAGCTTTTTAAATTATATATTATTCTTGATTTTCAAATTCTTTTAAACTTAAGTTGCAAATATCTTTGAATCTTTTAAGTTGTTTAAGTCTAAATAACATTTAATATCATTTAAAAATACTAAATGTTTTTTATATATTTAAATAGGAATGGAAGTCAAACCTTGCAAAGGAGAAAAACCATTAACGGATCCATTAACAGCAAGAGAACTTGATTGTGGCAACGGTCCATTTAGACAAGACTGTCCGACAGGAAGCTACTGTCATCAAACTGCCAAATTTGCTAAATGCTGCCGCAAAAGTAAGTAGCTTTAATTTACTAACTTTATTTTTTTTCTTAAATTCATAGCTTTATACTTTCTACTAATTACTTAAATGTTTAACTCCAGATACCAGTTATTGTGCCAAAGTAAATTAATAAAGTATTCATAGGGCTAAATTAGTTAGTTTGATTATAATTTGTTCATGATTATTAAATTTTTACTAAACAAAAAATTTATCGAATCATTTTTGACTGAATAAAATTTAAAATAAAAATTACTGGTCAATTTAAGTATAGTTCTTTTCATCGATCTTGGCATTTACCTTTAACATTAAGCGAATCACTTTGAAATTGCCTTGTTTCCCATATACATAAATATTTTATTTATTTATTATTTAGTTGCCAGTCTTTATGATTTTGTCAATCAATGAAAGATTACTTGATAGATTTCTTTATTTATGTTTCTCAATGTCTGTTTTTATCACACACTTGCCTGGAAATGTTACATTTAGTTTCCCTGTTTGGTTTATGTCTCTTAGTGTCCTTGGATTAAAATTTCTGACGTCCTCAAACCCTGTAATCTAAAAATTGTTTAATTCCGATTAAAATAAAATGAAAAAAAATTACTACTCAATGTAAACTAACACTATACCTTGCTTAATCGAATTCTATTCATTTAATTAATTCTTTAATAATTAAAGTAAATTTAAATATAAATAGAGATAATTGTTTTCGTCTCTCTAAACGGATAGTCTAGAAAATCCGATTGATCTAAAAGAGGTTTGAGAATCTTGAAAAATCTAAAGCACACGTCCAAATTACTAAAAGGAAATATAGTTACAATAACTCTTTAGCTGCATTTTCTTATCACCCATATTAGCTGATTTCATGTTACTACAGAAGCATTTATTATTGTAAATTTTCTTAGCTGAAACATTGATGGAGAAAAAAGGTTGCGAAGAAAGCTGGTACGGTTGCTGTCCAGATGCGAAAACTGCCGCTGCAGGTCCTAATTTTGGTGGGTGTCCTTCCATTTGTGAGTGTAATAAGTTGGGATCATACTTAGATACATGCGATCCTCAGACACAACAGTGTCGTTGTCGACCTGGAGTCGGTGGAGATAAATGTGATAGGTGCGAACCAGGCTTTTGGGGACTACCCAAAATATCCACTGGATACCACGGATGTATACGTAAGTAACTATTTGTTTTTTAATACTTTATTATTACAAAAGAGCTACTTCTATTTAAATTGTTTATAAAAAATTAAGACCAAGAATATTTTCTACCTCTAGTGTTATTTTTTTTTAGTAGATTTAGTATTTTTTGTTTTATTTTCTTATATATTTAAAATGTTTAAAAAAAATTTTTGAGCGCCCTAAATATTTATTTTGCTTCATTTTATTTTTATTTTTTTAATAAATCGAACACTTTAATCTTAGGTTATTATACAATTTTAATTTGTTTGTTAAATGTTTTTTATTTAGACTTATAATAATTAAACCTAATTTTATATATTTTAACCCAAACAATTTTTTTTACCATTTTAAGACCTTTCCATTCAGTTTTACAAAAAAATCTATTCAAAAAAACGATTATCTAAATGTCAGCTTATTACCACCATATCAAATTTAACTGCTCAGCTTGAAATTTCTTTTCCTTTTCCATTTTTTAAACTCTAAAACACCCTGTACCTACCTATTATGCGGTCTACCCTCCTATATATTACCCTGTATATAAATTTACATTCTATCGTGCTATCTCATATACTTTATATAGAATCCTTCATCAACACATTGGAACGATATCGAAAAATATCTAATTACTAAAAGTATGCCCACGACGTTCTGACTTTCGGATATCTCGAAAACTGTTTAGATAACAAAGATGAAATTTGGCAATTACGCACAGTCAAAAGTGCTCTCTATATTTACTAAAAAATATTTCGATTACTTCGAACTTCAGATCACCTGACACAAGCTTCAATATTTTAAACGGGACGCCCTGTATATTATTATATTTTTGGCAGATTTATCAAAAACGAATTCAACGATACGAAACTTGTTATAATGAATGTTTAAAAGAGTAATAATATCTTCCATCCAAATATTTTTTTATTTAAATAAATAATAAAGACAACTCAAAAATAGAAAAATATTTATAACAAATGTTAAATTAAGGACAAAATATTTCTTGTACATGCTGCTGTTATGGCCAGACATACCTGTCCAATCTTTTGTTCTTTAAATCGTCCAAATCAGTAGGGGATGTAGTATAAACTAAATCTTTTAAGTACCCCGAGAGAAACAAATCCAAATGAGTACAATCTGGGAAACGAGGTGGCCACAAAATCGTACCATTTGACCAATCAATTTGTGAGGAAAGGTGATACCAAGATATCTCTCACTGATCCATAAAAGTGAGGGAATGCGCCACCTTCTCCCACCTCATTGCTGCTTTCTTGTTTAAGGGAATATCTCGATTGATTTAGGGAAAGTATTTTGAAGAAAACTTAAATATTGTTAAATACCAACTAGACTTAAAATATTACATTATTTTAAACACCCATAAGAAGTTTGGTATTGTTAAATTTGTTTTTTAGAGATCATTAAAAAAATGTATAATGAATAGTTTGTGTCACGTGACAAGAAATGCGAGTAAATCGAAAGTAGTAGTAGATATACAGAGTAGTTTTTACTGTGTGTACCTGCCAAATTTTATTTTTTTCATTTTTTGAGATATTCGAGGGTCAAAACGTCGTAGGACACCCTTTACCACTAAAAAAATATATATGTATCGAAAACAATAATAATATTTATGAACTAATCTTTAATTTAAAAGGATAATTCATAATAGATAGCAGACATAGTACAAAAATACCTTGAAACCCCACCCTCCCCTATACCCAGCATATTACAATATGCCGTTGTAGCCTAAAATTATTTAGTAAATATTACGTCTCTACCTTTCGATCCTATTTAACAAACATTACCTTATTCAGACTACTTTTAATCCTTTATTCCTTTATCCTTCTAAATATTTACATTTTAATAAATTTTCTTTTCTTCATATATGTCAAAATCTTTCAATCAGTACAATCATAAGAACCTCGTTGCTATCGGAAAACACAAACTCTATTCATACTTCACAAACCTGTCAATATTCCCATTAATCTTATTCGTCCACATCTTAACCCACAATACACACACCTTAATAATTCAAAATATTTCTGTCACCCTAACATTTCTCAATTTAATTCCTGGTGTACAGGGTGTTCTTTAAAAGAATAATATTTAACAAAAATGTTAAAGTTTTTATTAGAATTTTATTTATTTAGACACATGTAGAGTATTTTAAAGTATACATAGGTTGAGTGAGGAAGTAAGTCAGAAAAACTTTTTAACCCCTATAGAACGCCTATTAATTATTTCGACAAAATTCTTAAATTAATTCGGGAGAAAAATAAAAAAACACACATATGCTGCTCGAAATTAATAGAGAAGAAACGTTAAAATAGATGATTTGTACGTTAAACATGACGAAAATAATCGGATGTTTGCTCTCGCTGTGATACAGATATATAGAAAGCCCTTCAGACATCCGCAACAATTTTTTTATAAAAACTGTCAATGCTCTTGCTTCCGATTCGGATGTCCGATCTGATATTGAATCGGATGTCTACAGTACAAAAATGCCTGGATCCGATAATCGGTTCAGACAATCGAATACGATAATAAGTTTTAGTTAATGATCAAACTATTTTTGTGTTTTAAAGATGTTGAGTAATTATTTTTTGTCGAATCAGAATATGGTTTTAGAATACACCATTTAACAACTTACATTTAAAATAGTTTAAAATTATTTAAGACCGAAATATATAAAACTGAAAATTTCTCCCAAACCACATAAAAAATAAAAAAGAAAAATAAAGTCTTATAGATGTTCACCGTCGAAAAGGATTAAATATATTCCCTAAAAGAAACGCCCAAGTTTTCTTAGAAATACCAGAATTTATATGGGAAATATGAAATAAATCCACATTAGGTTGAAAAGCAGAATAAATAAAATATATGTACTGCAACTGAGAACATTTTAAAATATTTGTTTCTGTTATTTGCGTATAGAAAAGCAATGGAGAGCGAATTTTGGTGCAGTGTTAAATAAAATCTATTCTACCATTGATAAATCATTATATATATTAAATAAAACGTCCTGCGCCATCTATTTTAAGCTATAAGTATTTTTCATATAATTGTTGAATTATTTTCAATCTGTCTGTGAACTTAATCATCAAGGCTCATAAAACATATTTTAATTTACTACAGACAAACACATTAATAATTTATTAACAAGAATTACATTGATTTAAAGCTAGTATATCTAGTTTTGTCAATCGTAGAAAATGTACGATTTTTGCCACTACCAGTAACTTAAATTATAATATTTAAATTTTATAGATAATAAAGTTGATATACCCACATACGTCAAGTAGTGATATCCATATAAATAAAGTAATGAAGAATTTGAAATGAACGTACCTATTATTTTGCTTTATAAATGATACTTCATAAACAAAATCGACTAAATTGTATAATTTAACAAAATTAGGGAAAAGAGTAGACTGTATTTTTAGGTTTTGTGGTTCGATTCCTAATCATAAAATAACGTAGAAAAATATGGAAATGTTTAAATTAGACCATAAGAATAAATTTCATTTATGAAAATCAAACCGGAAATTTGTAATAAAATTGGTAATTCTCTTAAGAATAAACTTTTATACAGGGTTTCCTCGAAAATAGTGTTCTAATTAAAGGAATATGTACAAGACATTTTTTTAAACTAAATATATTCCTATGCTAGTTTTCAAAAAAATCAAAAATAATTTGTATCAAATTTTTAAAAAAATCTAGGCCAATTTACAAAGTTGGCAAAACCGCACACGTGAAATAAATATTTCAAGGCGATATAACTTCAAAGCAAAAAAGTTTACATTTATCACATAAAGTAACTATTTTGTTGTACTTAATGCGCTTGTTTGCATTCTCACGACGAATTATATCACTTGTTTTTTTTTTTTTGGTATAATCTTGACTAATCTTGACAAAATTTCGTACATACTGGCTGTCGCTATTCTGGATATCGTTAAACATAATATCTTTACTAAAACAGCAAGTTTCACCATAAACCATAAACATATCATGCATGGTATTCGTGAACTAAAAAGCTATTGCAATAAATTTTTTTTTCGTTCTGCACAAAATATAAATAATTACTAATTTCTGATCATGATCATGAACAGATAAAGCGATGTTGCCGCTTCTTTGACCATTACATTTTTTTAATTATTTAATATTTTTTTCATAGCAGTTAAATATTGCAAAAAAAATTTTTGTTTGAAATAATGCCTTCCTATCTTCGAGGACGCGGTATACGCGGTTTACCGCATTTTGTTAGCAATGAAAATTACATACAAAAGTACTGTTATAATTTTATGTGTAAAACGAAATCCATATTTTCTGCAATTTCCTCCGAAAATCCAAATCACTCACTTTCTAAAAATTTAATTAGCATGTTGTCAAATTAGATATTAATTTTTACAACGCTTTCTAATTGACAGTATTTTTTGACAGTAAATAGATAATTAATTTACTGTTACATTATCAAGGAAATGGTAAAGGACAGCTCTTTTAATATTTTTTAAATACACCTGTCCTCTCAAAAATACTAAATTTTAAATAAAAAATGTATATAAATTGTTGCCAGCAGATAAAATTTGGATCATAAAACGTCATTATGCTATATGCCGTGTTATCGAGCTCGGCTAACGCCTCGTCTCTATAATATTCACAGCTATAGTACTACAATGATTACTATTATACTTTTTAATGAACAATATTGATAACTACAAAGATAATTTAACTATGGTAGTAGTTTTTTATTTTTTTTTAAGTTAATCTACTGTATTTGATAACATGGGCAAGTTAATATCATATAAACAGAATCGATCATATCATATCTGTTCAAATTGGGCTATTACACAGCTACATTGGGGTTAAACTTTGTTGTTCTCACTTTTTATCGTTGACCTACCAAATAAATTAACCTTTGACTTCTTGTTTTTTTTTGCGGAAGATATTAAACTTTTCAACAACAGTTACTCTTCGGTTACTGTCTGCATCTACAGGGGAAACTCAATAAGATTGAAACGTAAACAAAGTTATCAGACTCTTCTGAACTTTATTAACAGCACTATCCAAAGAGTTTTAATCGTTTTTATACCATTTTCAATTTCACAGCCTGATATTATACCAGAAGAATACATATAAATATTACTTGCACGCACTTTTCCACGCTAGATGTTAGAGGATTCTACTTATTGATATATTTCTTCAATAGTATGAAGGACCACTTAACCATTAAAAACCTAAGGCTACGAAACAAATTTTCAAAAACGCCTAAAATTTTAGTTTCATAAAAACACATTAAACACACTAATTAGCGCCTTGAACCCTGTTAATGAATATCAATCCTTAAATCACAAGTACTGAAGGTAATTGTAGATGAAAATCACTTATTTTTATAATGTAAATTTACGTTGACTGGAGTGTAGATTAAAATAAATCTTATGAAAAAAATTGAGTAAAAAACTACGACTGTCTGTCTTTTCTTACGACTAAGTAAGTAGTACTAATAGAGTCATCCTGGAACATTGTATATTGTCAGAGTTAACCCCGGGTTTTTGACAAAGTTTAATCTTTGCATAATTAACTTTTAAGCTAGTTTACAATTTCAACAAACGTGTTAATTAAAGTTAAAGCGAATTCAATATTTATTTGGTGTCTATTACAATAATTGTATTTCCAAATATCTCTTAGCCAAAGGTAACACATTTGTTGTATTTGTAGCATTGCCGTGAATAATTAGGGTTACAAATGGTAAGAGGTACTTTCGGTAAATCCTAAAGTGTAATTTTACGTTAAAATAAGTAGATTCGTGAGTTAAATAAAAAAATATTTGTAATAACGACAGTTATAAATAAATTCATATTGTTTATATTAGTTTCTATAGTCAATACTACTTACTTAATAATAAAAAATTGTGATTTAGGAACAATCAGTTTAACATCTACGTCGGTACTTATATTTTACAAATTACTTTAGTTAAGCGAACTCTCATGCAAACCATTTTAAACATTAATCAAGTCTCTCTTGAAAATTACTAACCCTGTCATATTTGAAATGTTAAATTTTAATATTCATTTTTTTAAATAACATGATTTGATTTTCAATAATCAAATAGGCAGAATTATAAGCCAATGATTTACATTTTAGTGCGTTTTATTTTGTGTTATAAACTTGTAATAACTTGTTTTTTTGGTCTATTTTATCTCTCTCTAAAAAATATCGAATAAGCTATTTAAATTTGACATAAAAGTTCCATAAAATGTATGTAAAATTTGAAATTGAAATTGAAATAAAAAATATGGTATAATAAATAATCGTTCGGTTTCCCAATGATCGAAAATAGGCAATCATTTAACAGATAAAAGTATAAAACTATGAAACAATGGGCTAATTACGGCTCAACTCGGCTATAATAAATCTAGTGCTATGTAACGTGTACACGACAATAAATTTAGAGCTCGCAAAATTACAGCCCACACAACACGTCTTTGTGAAAAGCCCTTTCGCCATGAATATTGCAGTTCATTCACCTGGCAAGCCGCGAAACGAATTTGTTTCAAACCTACACATTGACAATTAGGGAGCAACCAAGCGTATTTTCTTACTTTCTAGTGGGGCAAAAATTTTATCTTTTTTTGCTTATTCTTTCATATTTATTCTTTAAATTTTAATTTACACATCAGCAAGAGTAGAATCTGTTTGTATATTAATTAAATGCAATTTTATATTAATACAACCAACGTAAACTTTCATAAATCTACAAATCGATCGAGAAATCGTGCTTAAAGAATATTGGCGAATATTTAAATTACGGCTTGCCAATACCGTTGTACAACTTTAGCGAAATTCACCAAATAAAATTTTTACAGAAATAATACAGCGTATACTTGCAAAAATCGATTTAGAAATCAACTAATTTAGTAACGTATTAAAAAGTTATTGATAAAAAAAATGTACTAAAAGTTATAAAAGATAATAACAAAATAACGAAGTGATAATAATTGTTTAAAGTTGCAAAATTATTAGGTAGAATGTCATGTGTGGACATTGTGAACCTACACGCTTGTCAATCCTTACTTCTATGCTCATTTGATTGGTTCTAAACAGTGATTAATAATGAACGAACCTAAAATAGGCTGTTAAAATGTACTTTACCGAAGTACAATTGTGCGTCTGTCGTCCATATGGATAAATGAAACAATCGTTGCACATGTCACATAGTTTTCGATACAAATATTGATACTACAAATCAAAAATAGCGTGTAACTTTAGTAAGGCTTAAATTTTAGTGTAAATAAAAAAAAACATTGCATTTTTAAGACCAGAAAACTTCTCCAGGAATGAGTAAAAATTAGGAACGATAATTAAACCTGCCGCATATGTTTAATAAAATAAAATATATTCTTTAAACGCAGTGTTTCCCATTCTTTAAAAGCGCTCCCTTTTTTATCGTTTACAATTTTATTTGTAGAAAATAAAACATCACACGCAATTAAATTCAAGGTAGAAAATATGTTTGTTATTTGCGTGATCTATAATCAGATAGCGCAAGTTCTTTGTTATTTATTTTCTGATCATTTCAGCATGGTCAAGAAAAGACACTGAGGCGTCTAAATACGATATTGACTGAGTAAATGCATTATTATATACATCGATAGTGCCAAGGCTATGACCGGACATCGATCTGGTTTTATTATCATATTGCAATAAGTTTTTACACCGAGAAGCCCTTTTGCCATAAAGTCAAAAATGGATTATGTTATTAGATTTATACATTATATGCTTTTTTGTTTACCTGTGACCTTTTTTACCCCAATAGCTGTGATCGTCTTTTGTTTAGTTAGGACCCACTTTATGTTTAATAATAGTAGTACGTACCTAATAATAATAGCATTATTATTAATCATTATAATAACCCCCGAAATTCTTTTAAAGTTTTGTGACAAGTGAACATAAATCAAAACACGTTTATGAAAATAGACTGGGTTTTGAAAAAGTAAAACAGAACTGTCTGTCAGAATTATTGGCGTCGGCGTCTCGGCGCTGAATAAAGGATCTTCGGTGACGTGTTGGTAGTTTGAACTTTAATTTTTGACTCGTCATTTTACGTCATAATCTTGTGTGGTCCATCTCTTCTTTTTGGTTCTCATGGACGTTATCTAGCCCTAAATATTTAGGTGTGAAAAGAATTATTTTCCAATACTTCAACATTCTATCTTTTGGAATTTAAATTGGGACATTAATAGTTTTTCAAATGGTTCAAATGTGACTTATCGTTTTGTGTAAATACAGACATATGAGGAGCCTTGAGAAAATTTGAAATAAAATATAATAAAAAATAATGAGTTTTGATAATAAAAACACAGACAGAACAAGTATCTTTAGAAAATTAACTAGGACCAAGAAAAAATAAAACACATTAAATATAACATGTTTTGGCTATATCTCTAAAATTCCTTGAAAAAATAATAATATGATATACCCGGTGTTGGTTGGTCACAGTATCTGCTTCAGAAATTTTTAGATTTTTAACATAAAAAATGCTAAGGTCTAATAAGTAGAAAATTCTAAAGAAAATACTTTTGATGATCTGTAGTAGATATCTTGTTCACATTTTTCATTGTTTTTTTTTCAGCTTGTGCTTGCTCAAACTTTGGATCTGTAAGAGATGACTGTGAACAGATGACAGGAAGATGTGTTTGTAAACCAGGAGTACAAGGTCAAAAATGTACAGTATGCACAGATCATAAGAAATTCTTGGGACCTAATGGATGTGCTACAGGTTTGTTTCTTATTTAAGTCTATAGGTTCGTTTGAAAACTTAACGATACTTTTAAATTGCTTAAAATTTATATATTTATTAATTATTTAGAAAGGTTCAAATTCAATCAAGGTATCATTAAATTGTCATTATCTTTCTGACAATAAATATTAAATTTGGTTTCATTTCACCTATGGTACATAAACTGATAAAAAATGTACAGATCAACATAGTAGCGCTGGAAATAATAGGATATTTATATTTATACCATATTTGCTTTTTTGCGACGTACGAATTAATATAACAAAATACCAACAATTATTATTCATTTTTTATTTTAGCAATTGAATTAGCTATGTCTTCAAATCCTTCAACATGTGCAGAAAGAACTTGTTATTTTGGAGCAACATGTTTGGAAAAAGATGGTTCAGCTATATGCCAGTGCCATATAAATTGTACTAACGGAAAAGAATCATCACAAGTAAGAGTATAATATTTTTTACTATTCTATGACAATTTTTCATTGATTATACTAGTTTAATAATATGAAAAAATACTCCAAAGAAGTAGGTACCTTTTCTCGAGGTCTGGATCTGAATTATTGAATTAAATAACATTTTGGAATAATTTTTAAGAAAAAAATTAATAAGTTAACTTAAAGAAAGCCGACAGAAAAATGAATGACACTATATTGAGGGTATTTAAGAGATTTTGATTTACATTTAAACAAATCGATGTTTTTTTACACTCAATAATTTCATCTTAATATATCGAAATAAAATTTACTAACTTATTCACATTTCCATAAATAGAGCCAATCTGAAATTTATGGGAAAATATATACTACAGGTTCAACATAGGAGGCTTTACCTTAACTTCTCTACAATTCTCATCAGAGAGATAGGGAACAAAAAGGAATCCTCTGGGGCAGTACCTATAGAGGTGCTGTCCGATCCGATAGAAGAGAGGCCCAAGTATGTAAGGAAAATCCTATGGATACTGTGGAACAGACGAGCGGGGTTCCCATGAAGCTCACTGAACCTGGTAACCCAGTATCCTTTCGGAATTCAGATATGGAGACGGAAAGGGAGCTACTTGAAAGCGCCCAAAGTGGGAGGTGGTGCAGGGGGACGAAGAGAGACCGAGGAAAAGGGGTAGGTTTTGCAAAAACAAATATGAAGATAATTCAAACAAATATACAATAATATACGGCAGTGACAGCCGTTCTACAATGTTGTATAACTGAACACAACATTAATCTGGCTTAAATTCAGGAACCGTATGTATATATGTGACGAATTCAATGGTAAAGAGAAACAATTAAGGAACAAACACAGCAAATACTGGATGGAACTTCCGGGACTAAGACAGTCCAAAACAAAATCAATGTTTTTTTACATTCAATAATTTCAGCTCAATATATAGAAACAAAGTTTACTAAGTTATTCATATTTTCATAAATAGAGCCAATTTGATATTTATGAGGAAATATATGCTACTACTTTGGAAAAAAAATGTAAACTTATCTTATTAGTTTTTAATTTGTATAATTCTATTTTTCAGATGGTTTGTGGTAATGACGGCAAAACCTACAATTCTGCTTGTGAGCTACAAATGCAAGCCTGTAAATTACAAAAAGATATTGTATTGCAAGCTTTTGGATCATGCAGAGGTACAGTTTTTCCTAAAAATACACTTTTAAAATTAGAAGAAAATAAATAATTACAAAAAAGGTATATCTGATGACGCTATATAGCGTCATCAGATATACCTTTTTTGTAATTATAACACATCTTTAATAATTTTTATGATCAAATTCCACGACGTTATATCTACAATAGTTTAAGGATAATTTCCTAAATTTTTTATTTTTTACCAAAAGTAACGTTATTTTATTACTGAATCTTCAACATTTTTTACAAAATTTAAACCATTATAGTTTGTAATCTAAGTAATTAAAAAATGTAGGTACCTATTCTTTTCTTAAACATTTGTACAATTTTAATGTTTTTTTTTAACGCATAAAATACGATCAGGGCCAGTGTCAAATAAATTATGTTAAGTGGTAAGTCCGTAAAAGTGTAATAGTAAAATGCTAAAATATTCATCCTTGCCATGTTTTCCTGAGTAATATAATGTAAGATTCATTTGCTACAAAGCTATCTTCTCCTGTTTTTTTATAGTGCGTTGCTTCAATTATTTTTTATTAAATTAAGAACAACCGCTTATAACAAAAATAATTTACAACGCCGCCTTGGCGCAGATTTTGTAACAAAAAAAGTTCCCTCATTATTGTATGAGCAAAATCTAACATTTATTTGACTAAGATATGTAACTTTATTAAAGTAAGTTTAAAATAATAGAAAATGGAACATAACAAGTTATCTCTATTCTTTTTTTAAAGGTTTAATAAACCTTTGTTAATGGTCCATTTTGCCAAACTCAGTTTTACTGGCTTCTTACTTCATTGGTGGAATCTTTTCGTCGAAGTAAGTGATGCCGTGGTTCCGTTACTAACATTAGTTATTTATGTATTGCATTTATTCAAAATTAATATGGAACTTACACAAGTAAAAGCAATAAGAGTGGCAGTTAAAGTCTATACTAAGTCAAATCAGAACAGCAAAAAAATACTTTGAAAAATTGCAATTAGATTATTTAAAAAAAGATCTAAAAGTATTTGGGAAATAATTAAACTAAAACTAAAGCATCTTCAACCCTAATATTTCCATCTTTGAATTCTTCAGATAAAAATCAAAATCATCATACTAATAACACATGCATATTATATTTAGAAGCTACTTAACAAATAGTAGATATGCCAGTTATATATAATTAATTTAAGATATTTAATAAAGTAACTACTAACAACACTTTTTCATAATTTTTCAGATGACATTCAAAGCACAGACTGGCCTTACAATGGTGTTAACCCCCAACCATTTACCCAGCCTGACGAAATAAGTTCACCTCTTTCGAAATCAACGCGTCATCTCTTAGTGCCGGATCCTCGTTACTACTTCGAAAGAAGCAGCAATGTAAAACCAGTGTCATTTCCAGATCGTGCCGATTTCAATCACAATGAACCGGAATCGAATATACTATATCGTAATCGTGGTGAGACTAAAATCTGAGCTTCTTATACCATTGCTCTTTTTCATATTTATTAAATTTTATCATTATATGTATACTAACAATTATTATAGTTAACATTAGGAATACCATGGATCTGGATAACTGGTCTTAGTATACACATATGTAACTGAATTTAATTTTAATAACTATTAAATATAATTTATGTCTAGAAAAGCACTAATCATTTCGTGAACCATGACTAGCTATACGACACGTAAAAAATACTTCGACAACCTTTTTACCATTTAATGGGACTAAAATAGTAAAATTTTAAACTAGACAAACGTTGCACGAAAAATGTAATACCTTTATTTGAATTAAAATGCAATTATAAATAAAACTAAAAAATTTGTTTCATTGTGACACTTAAACATATGTAAGTTTCGAATTTTGATGCATACAAAATTATAAGAACAGATTCAAGGAGTGTTTCCGAAAATTGCGTTGGGTTTCTTTGTTAACTAATTTTTTAAACTATTCTACAATAAGTTTTTGAAATTCCGTTTAATTTCGACAATGTTTGGTAACTTTCTAGAGAGAGTTCTTAGTTTCTTTATTTTGCAGATATGGATTCTTCTTTTAGTTTATTGTTAGTACATTTATTTGGTGTAACCGGAACGAAACACTTGATCATTGATTAATTAGAATTTTTGTTTCTTAAAGTATGGCGCTTTTTTTATTATTCTTTTACTACCTTAAACTCTCTATAGCGTGCATAAAGTTAGGTGAAACTTTACAAAGGATGAAACCGTCCAGAAGGTCTTGGATTTTATTTGATTTTATAGGCCAATATTTAGATTTTCCTGAGAATTAGAAAATGTATCCTAGTTCAAGTACGAATTGGATTGTCTTAACTCTAACTTTAGTTATTACCAATCTTAATTCTATATGTCACAGATGATGATTCTGTTATCTGGTTGTCAAAAAATGATAACAAATTGCACGTATCTCACGATCCTGTTAAATTATCTTATTGCCTTCACTTATTGAATTTTACAAAGCGTTAATAAACGTTCTATCTTCTGACAATAAATATCTGGTACAGTGAGTTGCAATTCAGTTTTATAAAGATTTTGTCCTTCAATGTAAATTAACCTTTATTATTAGAGTGGATAGTGTGATAATCATTATAATCTTCTACTTTTTAATAAGCTGATTGGTTAAACAAGTCTCTGATATTAAACATCTATCTGTTATATAATTTATTGTTTCTTCCATGAAATGCAATTTGCATCATCATTATTAAGTAGTAAGAACCCAGTCTTCAAATTTCTACTTTAATTTTTGGACTGAAGTCGAAACTAGGGAGCTACTTCCCATACACCCCCATTTCGTCTGATGGGTGCTTAATCTAATGCACTTTACATTTTCTTTTACTTCCTCTCCCGTGAGTAAGACAAGGCGAGGGGCAGAGTTGGCTTTACGATTCGTTAGAAAAGCGCATGCGATTTAATCCTTCTGAGTCATTTTGTTTTTGCTGATGATTTTTATTCTCTCTAAAGAACATTTTGATTTTTCCTTGTTTAGAGAAAAAATTGAATTCTTGAAAACCGATGTACGGCAGTTAAGTCACTTATCTAATATTTGCCATTGGCTTCCCTGTTGTTCTTATAGCAGCTGCATGAAATTGGGCCATTAGTAATTTTATGGCTATCGTTGGTCTTTTGGCTAGGATATTGTAGCTTATACCTGCACCCGTGGTTTGGAGAGTCCATTTGGGGTCATTGGCATCATCTTTTGAGGTTCACATGTGGTTTTCTTGTCCTTTTTTCTAGTACTAGGTTCCCCGGTTTTATTCCTATTTCTTGTAAGTCTTCTCCTACTTCTTTTAGGTGAATGTTCCAAGTAGTTCTTTTATTAGGTACTTTTGGCTTACTTTCTTACTTTCTGGTTACTTGACTATATCATTTCATTCCTTGTTTAGCTTTTATAAAGTTTGTTATCTTTCTGTAATCGTCTGAAGCTGCTATTATACTGAGTGATAAACGTCGATATGACTCCTATTCCTATTTTATCACATACTTCGGGTAATTGTAGTATAATCAGAGGCGGTCTCTTTTTCTTTTTTGCTTTCACTCTCATTTACAGTTTTCTTGAGTTTTTTTATCGCTTCTTTGGTACGGCTCATAGTAGCTGTACCTCTTTTTAGCTATCAGCTTTTCGTTTTTGTCTAGGGCTTTCCATATCTCTCTACCTTTTATCTTTTAGATCGTAGATAGTTGTAGAGTTTCTGTATTAAAACTTGTTATACTTAGTAGTAGACCCGCTTCTAATTTTTGCACCATCTCCTTATTCCTTTTCATGACTTCGTATATGCTCGCTATACTTTAGTCTTGTGTTCTGTTTCAGGTAGCTTTTCTCTTTCTGTCATTTTGTTTTGCCTCCTAGTCATTTTTTACCTAAAGTGCTGAAAGTTAAATTTAAAATTTTATGTTTTAGTTTAATGCTGAGAAGCAATAAACTAATATTGTCGTGCAAAACTTTTAAAAGGTTTAATAAAACTTTGCTCTATTGTACTTGCTTTTTACTTAATCTCTGGAATCGTTTCCCTGAAGTAAGGGATACCGTGGTTCTATAATTATCATATAGATGGCGTTAGGTATCTTTATATTGCATTTAACATTGTTTTTGCTAAAAAGTAGGTACTTCGATGTTTGCATTCCAAAATATTACCATTTGCATTTCATATGGCTGTTCTTAAATATTGTTGATATGCCTGATTTGGAGCCAATCAATTTTGTCTCTGACTTGATTGAGTATCTTCATCATATTTTTAAATATTTTTAACATTGGTGAATAATAATTTGTAGGGGAGATCATCGATTTAACTGCTACAATAAAAACAGATTACAGTTTAGCATTGTTTATTGATATATTTCATTCTTAAATTGTACTGTATTCCTAATCTTCCTCCGTTTTACCTACTTCATTATTTTAAGATTTTAATTTTCATGTATACTGGATACATAGGTGAAATATTTGAAAAGCATTTTAAAACTATTTTGCTATAGAATTAATTTTAATATTTGTTTAGATGGCGATTTTGCTCCTGCCTACCGTCCAACTCCAGCTACAGTTCCTGCTTTGTTAGGAGATTTATGTTCAAATAATTTGGATTGTGTAATTTCAAATAGTTTTTGTGTAAAAGAAGCTTGCATATGTCTTCCTGCTTTCGTAGAATCATCAGAACGCCAACATTGCTTACGTACGTAATTTTTAAATTTTAGATTAAATGTTATTTAATTTTTTATAATTTACAGCTGGCTCGGATGACCCAGACGAATTTCCAGCTTGTAGCAGTGCACCATGCATCAATGGCGGTACTTGTTTTAACTTGCCATTCTCCACTTACAAATGTATATGCACAGATAACTACAGTGGCGTATTTTGCGAAAATGAAATTACTCAAATTCAATATGACATTGCAGCATTTCATGGACGCTCATATGCAAAGCTGCGGCCGCTGAAAGCTTATCATAAATTAAGTTTAGAAGTTGAATTTAAAACCTACACAGATAACGGCATAATACTTTATAACCAGCAGAAGGTTGACGGTTTGGGTGATTTTATTTCATTAGCTATAATTAATGGTTTTGTGGAATTCAAGTATAATTTGGGTAATGGTGCTGTATTAATTCGATCTGTAGATAAATTGCAAAGAGGAGTTAACCATAAAGTCGTGATCAAAAGATATCATAGAGATGGAGTTTTGAAACTTGACGATTCTGAAGAAGTTGCTGGACAGTCTGGTGGTTCGTTAAAGGCATTAGACTTATTAGAAGATACATATATTGGATATGTTCCTTCTAACTTTACGAGGTACAGATTATTTACTTACTTCTTTTAACATTATTACCAAATCGTTTTATATTTTTCAGAGTTTATGAGAACATAGGCACAGAAAAAGGATTTCAAGGATGCATCACAAAGTTTAAAATAGGTAGACAAGATATTGAACTACATGTAAAACAAGAAGACTGGGTTTTAGAAGTTAATGGGATATATGACTGTAGTGACCATGCTTGTACGACTTCTCCTTGTAAAAATGAAGGAAAATGTGTTAAATCTGATTCCAACTCGTATCAGTGTCAGTGTCAACCTCAATACAGTGGAGACTTTTGTGAACATATAACGAATATTTGCGTGGGGGATCAATGCCATTTTAAATCAGAATGTCAATCTGGTACTTGTCAAGAAGGTATTATTTTTATTTTATTATTGTTAGTTAAAAATTATAAAATAACATGATACTGATTTAATATTTAGAGTATAATTATTATTTTTAGTTCAGGTTATATATTGGGTACCCAAACCATAATTTTATAAATTTTCGATCCTAAACATGCAATAGGACCTAAATTATTTTTCCTTTTAAAATGTATTTATTCGGATTTTAAGCTTTTCTATATTATAGTTAAACTAGTATATAACAAGAATTTAGAATATTTCACCGAACAACATTCGTGCTCTTATTTACTGAGCATAATTATCTGTTACAAATCCGGAATATGTACCTTCAAAATTAAATTATTTTACCAAAAAATATTTTCTACAAGGTGATTTAAATTGATTTTAATTAAGATTTCTTATCTCAAGTCGTATGTAACCAATTATTTTATGTGACAGATCTGAAAATTCAATATGGATTAACTCCAGAATTCAGTGGGAATAGCTTTATCCAATTTCCGCAACTTGAAGGCATCAAGAAAAGGTTTGCGATTGAAGTAAATTTCATGTCAAATGCGGCAAATGGGCTAATATTGTACAACGGTCAGATGAAAAACGGCAGAGGTGATTTTATTTCTTTAAATATCGCCCGAAGCCATCTACAGTTCCGGTTTAACTTGGGAAGTGGAATCGCTAACTTGACGTAAGTTTATGTTTTAATTAAACCTATATGTTGAAGTTTATGTCTAAATGTAGTATAATTAAAAAATAAAGTTTGAAAATATTATTTTTATCTACTTTAATTAAATACTATATTTTATAGAAGTTCAACTCCAATAACACTAAATAAATGGCATAAAGTTCGAATTTCTCGAGAAGGACGAGAAGGCAACTTACAAGTAGACAACGGAACTGTAATTCGTGGATATTCAGGAACTCCCCTTACAGAACTTAATTTAAAAACTCCTTTTTTTATTGGATCTGCTTCGTAAGTATATATCCTATTAAAATTCTTAATCATTATTGTTCTATTTTTTTACGCGTAAAATCATTCTTTACTACATCCGTTCAGATTAAGTAAATATGAAATAATGTAAGTCTTGTTAACAAATAATACAGGGTGTTCCGGGACTAATGGGAAAAAAGTCGGGAGGGTATAGCTTGAGCAAAATAATGTTAGTACTTCATATAAACTTTTTAACACAGGAACGTACTAGTCATAATAGTTAAGGATCCAAAATTTTTGTATCGATGACACAAACTGTATAAAAATTTAAAAAATGGCTTCCTCACATTTTAGCTAACGAAAATATACTCTTGTTGGAATTCGATAAAATTAGCCGTTTGGTTGATATTTGCATTTTATTAATGCACTGCATACCAATTTGTGCATTTGCCATTTTTTGTAAGGATACAAATTAATGACTTCTTAATGTTGTTACCTTCTACCTTCGCTAAATTGTTAATTTCTACTACATTATATGCAGTACATTAATAAAATGCTAATATCAGCCAAACGGCTAATTTTATCGAATTAGAACAAGAGTATCTTTTTGTTAGCTTAAGGTGTGAGGAAGCCGTTTTTTTAATTTTTATACAGGCTGTGTCATCTATACAAAAATTTTGGATCCTTAACTATTACGACTAATACGTCTCTGTCTTTAAAGCAATACTGTGAATCTGTTTACAAGTCTAAAATAAGCATACACGTACATTATAACCATACAGAAAATTTTATAAAGATAGAATAAACAGTAAAAAATAAAAAATAAAAAACGAATTTAAAAATCCTATTTTGGAGGCCCATAATTCGTTAAAAAAAGTTTTTTTGAAGTACTAACATTATTTTAGCTCAAGATATACCCTCCCGACTTTTTTCCCATTTGTCCCGGGACGTATTGTTAAAATTATAAATTGGCAATAACTTATTTTTAAATCAGTTTCCTAGTACTCTTACTCTAGTACAGGTAATGACCTAAATGTTATTTGAGAAATATAATGACTAAATACATAAAGATAAAATATAGCCCAAATGGAATTATTTGCCACTATTTTTACTGGTTGTACTTTAATACTGTTACTTTATTATTATTTTATTATTTTTAATTTTCGTTTAAAGAAATTCATACATCACATTATTATTAAATCTTAACTATCTTATTTTCAGTAATTGGAAACAAATACATCGACTATCAGGTGCTTCAAAAGGTTTTAAAGGTGCTATTCAAAAGGTCACATTTAACGATGTCCCTTTGCCAATTTCTAATCCTCTACCGGAGTGTATTGCTGTTATAACTCAGAACAATTCTGGATGTAGTAAGAACATTGGTTATTACATAGGACCACCTTGTGCACTGGATAACAATCCATGCCTTAATAATGGTATTTGCTTGCCAGAGATGGATAGTTTTACTTGTAAATGTACTGGTAATTTCAAAGGAATGTACTGTGAAACGGGTAAGAATTATTTTTTTTTATTTTTATCCTAAGACTAGACCAAAATGACAACCAAAAAATACTCAATTTTTTTTTTTAATTTAGACCGGGAAAATTTGTTTATTATTTGGAAAATCAAAATGTTTTCCAACAATATAGGCAAAATAAAAAAAAGCGATAAAATTGGAAATTATTTATAAGAAATTATTTAATTTAAAAAAATATGAAAGTGAAAGTGAAAGTTTATATTTTGGAGAATCTAAAATAACTTAAAAAAAACTTGGTAAAACTAAAATTACAGGAAAATTACAAAAAATAAAAATTTCCCAATTTTATTAAAATATAGATGAGGGAAATCAAAAATCTAAAATTACTGAAAAAAATCTGGTTAAAACTAGACTAAAATTACAAAAAAAGGGAAATTACTCATTTTTTTTTTAAATATAGTCAAGAAAAATTATTATCTGGAAAATCAAAATTCGTGACAATTTAAAAAATTATTAATTTTTTTATAAATATGAGTCGCGGGAAATTTGTTTATTTTTTGTAAAAACTCCAAAACGAACAAAAATTCAATAAAAAATCGAAATTGTTTAAATTTTTACAAATGTAAAGGAAAATTATAAATTATCAACTGTATTTGTTATCAATAAATCAAATTTTATAACAAAAATATTTATTAAAATTAACCACCACCAAAAAATACATAATTCTAACCTTTATGATGAAACTCGGTTCTTTATTGTTTTTTCCTCACTTCACTTAATTTTAACTGCAAAAAAAAAGAAAAAACTTGTTAGTAATAAATAAGAGGAGCTATAATTGAAAAAAAAACATCTAAATAGTTTTATTTTATCTAAAAATAAAACCTAAATTAACAATAAATAACTAACCCAATAATAAAATTTTTTTTTTACTAAACCAAAAATTATTATTGCTATACATTTATAAAATTTCAATTGTCCTCTATAAGGACTATAGATTTTATTTTTAATTCAGTATAAAAACTGAATCCGAAAGTAATTAGCACTCTGTATAATAAAATATAGAAAGCAATAAAAAGAATATAATATAAATTTGAATCCCCCCGTAAAATAATTATATATGTAGAAGAAATCTAGAAAAATATCAACCTAACCTATCAGAATGGTTTTGCTATATGCGTTATGGTATTTTAAACCCAAAAAAATACTGTTTTAATATAAATATAATGAAATTCGTATAAATTTTTACTCTACCTTTTATAATTTAGAAATTTCAAAACACTAAACACAATTTTTATATCAGTTTTGTAAAAAAAATTATTCACGGCTTTAACTAACACGATTACCGGAATTGTTCAAACTGGTTACAATATTCCATAGTCGACTATTTTTTTTTTGGAAATTTCATCATGGCGTCGCTTCGGTGGAGGTGGAATTTATCTTTTTGTGCAAGATTTTGTTTTTAAGTAAAACAATTATGATTTTTAAAAATACCGTAGTAGGTATTGAAATATTTACAGCGCAGAATTAAATTATATTAAAATTAAAGGGATTTGTTGGTTTTCTACATTTACGCAACTATACGAAATATACAGGTCGTTTCTTTTATCATGTGCTAACATTGCCATCTTCTAAATTATAAGAGATACGAAGGTGATTAAATGGGCAGAATGTTAACTAATTTGAAGTAAATTACATTGGTCAAAAAAAATCTACAGGGGCTCTCGCCCTTCTCGAGTTATACAGGAAAAACTAAAAATGCGATATTTCGTTTTCTGCGCATAGAATTTTTATTTAAAAAAAAATAGAAAAGGAAATGACAGTTGGAGAAATAATTTTGACTGTTCTGAATAGAGATTTTTAAGGGCTTTCACCTTTCATTTTTTGATAGTGCCACTTCCGTCATACTAAAACTAATGAATTCTTCTGACGGATAACCCAAACCCATATACCAAATTTCAGCTCAATCGGATTAATACTTTTTAGGGTTCCGTACCCCAAAGGGTCGAAACGGAACCCAATTGCTCTCACTCGCGTGTCCGTCCGTCCGTCTGTCACACCGGTGTAGCAGCTAAACCGTTGGAGCTACAGTCTTCAAATTTTCACAGTATATGCGTCTTATTGTCCCAAAGCCACATAAATTATAAAAAATATTTTTAAACGTTTTCAAGGGGGGCTCTCATACAGATAAATGGGGGTGCTGAAAAATAAAATTGGCCTACCCCATCGAGTGAGGTATCTATCGTTGAATAGAGCTCATTGAGTAGATAAAAGCTGTATTTTTGTTTTAAAAAATATTGCAAAACGTAGGCATGAGGAGCCGCCAAAGTCAGTATTTTTTACAAAATTTTGTCCCGAAGTATTTTTTAACTTTCCATTGACCTATGAACTTGAAATTTGGTGATGTTTATTGTTACGTATATTTTACCAACAAATACCAATATATTAATAAATATGATTTTTTCATTAACATTCTCTCATTTTAGGGTTCGTACCTTCGTATATATGCGAATTGGGACATTCCATATTTTATTATTTTTATTTGCGCAATTGTACTATTTTTGTTAAAAAACGCATTTTTCATCTTATAATTTTTTTCTGTCTTTGTCGGTTACGCTGATATTAACAAATTTGTTCGTTGCATTTTAAAATTTATTAATATATCTAGATATATATGCGGATTGTGATGTTTGGTATTTTATTATTTTTATTGGTGCTATTATTAGTTTTGTTAAAAAACGCATTTTTCGTCTCATAATTTTTTTTCCGTCGAACACACATCCGCCAGGTTGTTTTTCTTTTCAGTTCTTTAAATTTTTTTACCAATCTTTTCAGTTCTTTAAATTTTTTTACCAAGTATTTTTGACTTTGTAATTCGATTAAAATTTTAAAGTCCTCCTTTGATAATTGTGCCTCTGCACAGCTGGCTTATATCCTACATTTGGTACAGAACCCTAAATGTGCGAAGTCCGACACGCACTTGATCGATTATTTATTTAAATATTTAATGTTAAAGTTTAAAATTTTGACATTTTTTATTTTTGACAGGTGACAGTTGGAGAAATAATTTTGACTATTCTGGATGGAGTTTTTCAAGGGCGGCTTTCAAATGACATATTGCATATCAAATTCCGTAAGATATTGCATCTGTCATTTTTTGATAGTGACACTTCCGTTTGACAGATGTCGTACAAAAACTAATGGGTTCTTCCGAAGGGTAACCCAAACCCATATACCAAATTTCAGCTCAATGGGATTAAATGTGTGGCCTCTATTGTGGAATAACAGACACAGACAGACAGACAGACAGACAGACAGACTTCCATTTGGAAATGGTCTTAATCACCTCAGGTGACCTCAAAATGGATATTTCCATCTTTATCTCGAAAATTTTATACTTTCCCTTCTCGGAGGTGGGTCGGGAAAGTAATAGGCTTATAATAATTTTGGAAACCAATTCACATCGAAATTTCCTACAAGAAAATTATTTTCCAAATAACATTGTGTTATATTTTTTTATATAAGGGTACTTTACTGGTGAAATGATTATAATTTCTGACTCTCATACATGGCAAAATGTTTTAATATTTTAAGTTAATATCATGTTTTAAGTGAAGCACAAATTTTTATCAAGAATAATTTTTTTCTCAAAAATGAATAAGAAAATATATAAAACTAGCCAATCTAAGTTGTGATGTGTACACGGTGCTTACATGATTATTGAAATAGTTTTCGATAAGGTGTAAAATTTTTGTGACACGCGGTATATATACATATATGAGCGTTATTAACAAAATCTAATTGTCATATGAAATCGGATCAACGTTTAAAACTAAATTAATTGGATTAACATAATGAATTTTAAACTCTCTCAATGAACGTATAAGTACTTTATTACAAACTTTAATTATACTTCAGAACAATTAACCTTGTTTCTTCGACAGCTTTTGCTTTAATTATTATTCTTGGAAAGTAACTTTGTACGTTGTACAATATCACTAAATCCGTGGTACATAATTAAAATTACAAATACTGTTAACTCAAACTTTTGGTCAAAGTTTTGGTAAGTTAGGTAACGAAAATGCATCCCGAAAACGTAAAGCTCGCTGTAAATATTTATCACCGCGAGTTGTAATTTCAACAAAAACGTCTTCACCTTGTCTAGATAAGTTTTGTTAACTTTTGGGGTTTCTTGTTCGTCACAAAGTTTATCTTTGTAATAGTTGCTTTTTGACCCTAAATCATTATTATAAAACCAGTGTGAGGAGGTTCTTTAATTAGTTTTAAACAACAAACTTTTTCTAATTTTTCTCCAGATAAATTTGAAAAAAGTAGCGCTCTTTTAATCAATATTTCAAATATCATGAAAAAATCGCATATTTTTATTTGCTCTATTAGGCGAGATTTCGTACAAAAACGAATAATTATGTTTTATGGCGATCTAATCTGATTATATTAGACTAGAAAGTATTGATAAATATAATTATATACTATATTTCACCAAGTCATGAAATCGCTATTTGTGAACAAAACGGAAATAAATGAAGTGTGTTTTCTTATAGAATTTAGTAATAATTAATAATATAATTTAAACTAATTGGCGAACAAATAAAGTTTTTAAATGTCTTCTGGTTATTTTTATGATTGTGTACCAAACTTAGTTAAAAAGTAATTTTTAAAAATTTTAAATTTTATGACTCTGTATCTGACTTAAAAGGAGGCAAAATAAAACTAGAACGTGCATTTCTGTGTTCTGTAGGGCGCAAATTATAAACTTTTTTAATTACTAATTTAAGTAGTAATTATTTATTTTTGTAATAATTATATTTTGTCTGTTTTAGTTGAAGAAGACAATTTGGCAATTAGATTGGACAGTTCAACCTCTTTGCAGTACCGAAACAGAGGTTATCGAAGGTAAGCTTAATAGTAAATACTTTAGTTTACTAACAATACTAATCCATTTTTACTAACAGCGAAAACTTAACATATTTTATTGAGAATAATGAGGAAACGTATAACAAAACTAGTTACGAGGATTATACTGAAATTGACAACGATTTTTTTGATGAAACTAATTTAGATTACGATTCAGAAGATTTAGAAATTTTGTAAGTAATCTTGCAGATATATAGTCTAGTTTAACATATAGCTTATCTCTTATCCTTTATTTTGCAACCGCTATTAGCATGTTTGTTTTTCAAAAATATTTTTTATTGGTAGAAATCTACAGGAGTACTATAAAATTATATGTTTTAGTAGAAATATCACATTACTATAGATATAAATTATTAATATTTGAATTGGTCGGTTTTGTTCCATAGAGAAAAAAGCCCGTTACTAGAATAAATGTAAAAAAATCACTACTCCAACCTACATTAATTGGAATTCAAAGAAAGGCATCTTTAAAATCATGTTTTCACTCGTTGTACAGTTTTCTTCTTCTTTGATCGTAGTTTTCTTTTAGATCTTTTCGTCACTCTAAAATATTCTGTGAATCAGTTTTTTTATATTCGTATTACATATGTATTTTGGTATTAGAATTGGGTTTTTTTTATAAATAAAATTTTAAAAGATTTTGAGGAGTATATTGATTCTAGATCCTAGATTGTTATCAAAGGGATTTACATACATAAAATTGTTGAAGAATATCGTCACACTAACTAAAACTGCTCTTTTTTAAAACCCTGCGAACGTTTCGCTAACTATGTTAGCATCATCAGGAGCTGATGATAAGGAGTTCATACTCCTGATGATGCTAATATATAGTGTGCGAAACGTACGTAGAGTGTTGACTCCTTTTCATATATTGTTTTCCACAAAGATCTCATTTGGGGCAGATATTGTTTAATATCTGTATCATTATATCAAGGTGTTTCATTTTCTGTAAAAGTGAATTGATAATTTTGCTATTTTTTTATTTTTTTATCTTCATCGCTGTTATAATAATAATAATATATAGTTAAGCTCTATTGTAAATTTAACTCAACTATTAAGAAGCCATTTTTAGAAACATTTTATATAATTTTTTATTATACAATATATTAATCACTAATTTTAGGAGAAAGCCAGAACGTGGAAATAGATATGAAATAAAACTTCGCACATTTGTATCTAATGGTTTGGTTTTATGGAGAAGTAAAAATAGGAGCCACCTACAGAATTACTTGTCAATTGCTGTTGTTGATGGATACCCTGAATTCAGTTTTAATTTAGGACATCAAGAACCGTTTTGGGCAATAAGGTAGATAAAACTAGATTGAGTTCTTGAAAAAAGCAGTAATTCAATTTTTGCATTTAAGGTCACGAACAAAAGTAGATGATGGTCAGTGGCATTTGATCCAAGTACGAAGAAGAAAACGCGTAGGATTTATTTCTGTAGATGGTCAAGCTCCTACTAAAGGAGTTGCTAAATCAGGAGCAATTGCTTTAAGAACTAATGCCAAACTATGGATAGGTAAGTTGATACAAAAAAACTTGTCCACATGTTTTAACTTTAAATCTATTTATTTAAGGATATACTTCTGCAATGCCTCTAGGACTGCCCAGTTCTTATTACAAAGGCTTCGAAGGATGCATCCAGAAAATTACTATTCATGGCAAATCCTTAGACTTGTTAGCAAACGATAAAAATAAAATTAATGTTTGTCATGACAATGAAATATAATAAGAAACTTAAAACTTCTTCTAAAAATCTTTGTAGAACTAAAGATTTTAAACTATGAGACTGATATTTTACTCTTTATATTTGAGTTTGGAAAAGTTCGACTTAAGTCAATAAAAAATTGATGCAAAAATGAAAATATACTAAATTTGCGTCCTACTTCTTTTCGTATTACCTGAATATATAATTTATAAATACTTATAACAAAATGTATATCAGAAGTTATTTCTTTATCATACATTTTTTTATGAACTCTTTTTTAACACAAATATGAGGGTACTACGAACAAGGAATATTCCTACTGGGTTAGTCAATACTATTAAATAAAACCATATGGTATGTAGGTTTATTTAACATATCATAATGTTTGCGAATAAAGTAAATGTTATTGACTCACCTTAAAAAACGCACTGTACAATAAATTGTTAAAGTTGTATATACTTTAATGATATATATCAGTTCCACGGTTCTATTGTAGTAAGGAGTAATCCAGTTTTAATTTCTAAATTCTCATTTTGATAATAAACTTTGAGAACTGATGTATGTGTATTTTTAGTAGAATAATTGTGTAAAGATTATAGAATATTATTTAAAATTTACTTTTTTATCAATTTCTGGCAAATGTAAATATACACATTTTTTTATTCGACAAAATCTAAAACTATTATTTATTTAACCAAGTTCAAGAAAATATTCAATTTATTTTATTTAACTATAAAAAAAAGTTGCAAAAAATATACATAATGTAGATGTAGAAACAAATACCGGTTTTCTCTTAACCTAACATCTAAATATAAATCATATTTTACTTTATGGGTTAACATACTCATTTTCTGAAACCTTTTTTTTTGTTAAGTGTTTAGTTCTTAAAGAATAACTAGCAGTTTAGTTTACTTAAAGAAGGGGCACTAAAAGATGGAGAAAGGTACTAGAACGGACCTACATTTATATATGTTGCAATCCATGTTAGTAACTTCGCTATATGTCGGATGTTAATGAGATTAGCTTCATGTGTGTCAGCACAGTGAGTCAAAAGGAAAATTCATCTCGTTCTACTCCAGCTGTGACTTGTAGAGCACCGCAAGGGGGTCGATTTTTCATTTTTTTTTTTCTAAACAGATGAATAACTTCAAAACAAGCAAAACAATAAAATTGATTTTATTGGAATCTGGTTAAATTTTAGATTAAGACTGGTTTGTCACTTTTGAAACATGCACCATGAAGCCCAATAAATGGTTTATATTCAAAAAATATGATTGTAATTCAGGTGTAGAAAGTGGGTGTGTATATGACAGACCAATCTTAATACAATAGCTAATTAGATACCGATAAAATAAATTTTATTGTTCTAGCTTGTTAGAAGTTATTCATCTTTTTAGACCAAAATCCGTAAATAATGAGAATAGTGGTAAAAATTTTACATACGTTAATCAAAATCACACGGATAATATATGGATCCATTATTGAGAGACAGAATTCCCTTTATCTTTTAGTATCCCTCCTTTTAAATTTAGTTTTTAAGAATTGTCATTAAACTGTTATATATTATAATGTTTTAGACGCATAAATGCACTTATTTTTGTTTAATATTTTTTTTAACTTCCAGTGCACTGTACTAAACTAGATCTATATTTTGGAGCGTCGTTTATATTGACAGTAAATTTTACTAACATAAATGTTTGTTCTTACGAGCAGCTTCAGAACTTGGTTATATATTTATTATATAACAGCAATGACAATCCAGTATGTTTTTAATAATTTCGTTTAAGTTTCTCACATTTATTTATCGGAGCTTAGTATGATACTATGAAAGAATCATTCTATGTCTATTAGTGCAAATTAGCTTTTGATTTTCAGAAATAAAAAATGTGTATACAAATTAGTTTATAAATATACGTGTCATAAAAAATTGAATATCTACATCTAGTCTTTCTATAATTATTTACACTTCTAATTATATTTCTATTTTAAGTTTGTATAAATAGAGTGCCATAACGATTTAATAGACTAAAACTACTTAGACAAAATACTTACGCATTTCCATTATTCACCTATTCATCAACTTTGCGTAATGACTTCCTCTATATCCTAATTACCGTTACCAACATTTATGTTCGATTGGTAGAAAAACAAAAATTAGTGTTACAGGGCTCATTTTGGTCTCATTTTGTTACATTATTAAGTTTACTATTGGATTAATTAAAAATAAAATTTTTCTATTAACTCTTGTAAATACTAAATTTTTAAAAGAATATTTGTATGTTTGAGTTTGAAATAATAGAGGAACGCAGACATAAAGACAGTTATGAATACTAATTACGCAACTATTTCTTTTGCTATAGAGTGTTTCCAAAAACTAAAACTATATATAGTAAAAATATGTTTGGATGTTAGATATACTTGTTGTTTTCAGAATTCAGTGTTAAATATATGTTTGTTGTTAAATTATAACACGTTGTGTTTAAGCATACTCTTATGAATTTCTGAGCCAATTTTAAGTATTTACAAAACCACACAAATGAAGCTTTAAAACATACTAAAATTAAAATTTTAGATTACATTAGGAAATTTTATTAAAATAAGTATATTTATATAGATTGTGACTGTTTCATAATATTTACGACTTTAAATGCTTTTCCTGTCGACAATCAAGTGCAAATTTCTGCATGAAAGAAAAAAATAATCAAATTCAACTATTTACTAAATATTCAATGCCAAGAAGTTATTAATTAATAAATTACTATATTCAAAATTATTTATGATATATTATGATTTTATTTTAATTTAAGCAGTTTGGACATTTAAATCATTAAAAATATTAATAGTTTGTCACTATTTATTATTTTTGCCAAGTCTATTAATAAATTTTATTTAGTATTGATAAAATGGTGATAAGTATTAAAATATTGTTTTAAAAATTAAAAATTAGAGAGAGATAATAAAACGATTCTAACTTCATTGAAAATGGAGTAAAAAATACTGTAAGTAAGAGTTTTGTAAAATTTAAAAATAAAAATTGTAAACTGGTGTCGAGGGAGAGACTGTGATAAGAAAAATTTTAAATAAAATCAGCATTTCCCTTCTTTCCAACTTATAATTTTTTTCAGTAAAATATTGAAAAATATCACACATGCATATTTTATTATCTATTATACTACGTCAAGCCTGATTTGGTAACGTTTACAGTTTTGTAGTTCCAGATGCTGCAATATATTTATTTTTCATTTATCAACATTCTCTATCGTCGATGTATCTAGGATCAACTGATGAAGAACGAATTCGAGAAATTGTAGATGAATTAGAATAATAAAATTGATAAAAAGCAGTAAAATTAGAATTACTTAAAAAAATATGAATATTAAATTAACTTCTTAATCCACTATTTGTTCTCCAACATAATATTTAGGATCCAGAGGAAATTGCAGAAAATATCGTAACTTTCCTTTTATATAATTAAAACAAAATTGTAATAGTAATACAAGTTCATTATGGTACTATAGGACCATTATGAACTTTTATTAATTATATCAGATTGGCTGATTAAATTTTTGCTTTTAATTTTTTTATGTCAATAAACTTGTTTAAAACTTAAACAATAATATATAAACTAAAACCAGATATATAGTTTATTGCTACAAATATTTAAATATTACAAGTATTATTAACAAAATAAGTTATAGTGTCAATTATTTATTTAAAATTGGCCATATCAGAAAATCATAAGAACTATGCCTAAAGCCCTCTATTCAACGAATAATCGAAGCAGGTCATAATCTTTTTCCTAAAAAATATAAATTTTTAATTTCAATACTTCTTGGACTGAATTCAGAACAATCATAATAATAAATTATTCAATAAAAAACCAAATGGAAAATATTTTATTTTAAAACTATGTATTTAAAGCTGAAGAACTGTTAGATATTCTTAAATAGGCGAGTATTTTGTATTTATTAAAAAGTATTATTATTTTTATTGTTATTATTATTCGTAACTAATTTACTAACAAGTTATTATACTACGCTAGAATTTAAAGTCTCATTTACATTTTTTTAACGTTAAATACTTTAAATAAGTTAAAAAAACTAAATAAGATAAATAAAAAATATAAATTGGTTTTGTCCTATACAATGGTAAGTAACTTCTTTTCTTCTAGTGGTGCATGGAGTAAATTTTAGAAGAGTACCAGGTCAGACTAATATTTGGAAACAAGTTCTGTATTCTGTTCAAAATGGCACAAAATTATGTTAATCAAGAAGGAATAAATCTTAATGCATCCGCGAATGAACGCAGTACATCGATGAATCAACATCTAGTGGTGGTTGGAAAGTACCACTTTAATAATTAAATAATCACACATTTTTTTATGAAATATTTTCCCGTGACGTAAAAGTGTTAAATAAAACTGCGAGACTTTTAATAATTACTTTAGTATGTCTATGACTTTAAACGACTATATTTAATTTACACTAATGTCAATTTATATTTAAAGATATTGGAAGTATTTTAGTATTGTGATAACGAAGCGTTTTATCATATTATTCGCCTATTATAAATAAAAATTCGAATGCTTTAGAAGCAAAAAAACAAGTATTATATGAATTTTGTCAAACCATCCATATATAAATTGATGTTTGTAACATTAAGTGTAAAAAATTGAATCTCAAATCTAGTTTGTTTTAATTAATCAACATCAATCGGTACGTATATGGTAATGCAGTTCCAACCTTAAACATAACAATAGAAAAAAATACATATATTTTTTCTTATAATATACATATATTTCAATAATTTTAAAATATAAGCTGTGTATATATTATAAAATCTGTATGTTATTATCAACCGTTAGTTTTTTATTTAAAAAAATCATATGTATAACGCAAATTTTATATAATTGCTTTTAATACAACTGCAATATCATTTATTTTTATTAGAGTACCGATAAAATTGAATTTTGTGTCTCTTGATTAAATATTAATATACAATTCTACCAGTTTACTATATTATTCCGAAAATATTTAATTGACGACTTATAATTCAGCTTACGTAGAATTGTATTTAAATATAATATTTTAACATTATTCAAAAATCAAGTGAAACGCGATTCTGTTAAGATAGTAATGTTTGGTTAGTACATTTTTCAAAATTTATGTATATAGCTTTCTTAGATAACAATTTCAAATGTTGTTAAGTTTTAGAAAATTTAGGATAGTTAGTTGAATTAACCAATAACTGATTGAAAAGACACTGGAAAAAAGTTTTGCTCACTGTTACTGATACTGATTTCATAATGTTTAAGTCAAACAGAAAGTAAAATTTGGTAACATTTGATACTTTATTTTTTCCTGTTTCTTTAAATGTATTGATTAGATTTTCTCATAGGAATACATTTCTGTAAAATACAAAATATATTTTTTTCTTACCCCTATTGATTTTTTACTATAACCAATTTAAACTGATCGTATTTTTGCCTCATACTAGGTAAAAATGTGATGAAAGTGAAAGAGGCGAGAAACGATGCTTATACAAGAAGAGATGATAAAGGTAATTCGAATAATATAATCAATTATTGAATAATAATGAACATTTTAAATCTTCAATAAAACAATGAAATTGAGGATTTGATCTTTGACAGAAAATTAAAACTGCACTATATTAAAATGTTGTAATTTGTCTATCGTTTATTATGTAAGTTAAATAAATATAAAGTTTTAGTTTCACTTGTCCCATTATCTCTTCAATCTTCTACCAAATCTTAAGATTACGTGGTCGATATCATCCCTAGTGATTCTTTTTTCTGGTGCTTTGTGATCTAAAACAAATATATTTTTAAGTATGTGAAAAATGTAAAAACTATTGGTCGAATGCTGCTTAATATTATTAGCAATGAATGGATTATAGTATGGTACAGAGGTAAGAGAAGAAGAAAAAACTATTACATTTCATGCAATTGGATGTAACGTTTTATTGTTAAACATCGAGAGATTAATCAGCAAACGCATTCGCAATTTAATCAAAAACCAAAACCAACATTTGGAAACTATACAGTCCGACCATTACCATACAGCCTGTTTCATCATTATAGAAATCATCAGTTGCACTTTTTTGAAATGCCTAGTTTTAAATACCAACAATATATCAAATATTTTCTGGGTATACATCTGTTTACCAACCACGCCTGAAGCTAGAAAATGACTCCATTTGACTTTACTATGATCGGTCTATTAACATCGGTAATGACCGGACATTGTAGTGATCGATAAGAAAGCCAACACCGTACTTCTGGTAGATGTCGCCAAACCCAACAATAATTTTGCGAATAAACATCAGGGAAAGAAAGCTAACTATGCAGATCCAGCAATCGAGTTCCACCAGATGTAACACGCAAACAAAGTAGAGCGTACCGGTAGTTCTCTCATATATCGGAAACCCTCTACGGTAGCCTTAGTAAAATAAGACTATAAAAACAGATTTATTAATACCCAGTAAGAGGTCACTATGAATACGTATCTGATAGTAAAAAAAAATTACAAGTTTGCTGATTAACTCTAACCCTTTGATACTTGTATCCGGGATAGATTAATATTATCCAGCATAATGCCGAGATAGTGTGTATATGAAATTCGATATTAATAATAATAATAATAACTTAAAAAATGTCTAAAATGTATACAAAATTTCAACATGAAAAATACTGGATTTTTTTTTTCATATTTATAACCACAAAGTGGAGAAGTAACTGGTCTCACCATATACATTTGGTAAGTTTGAAAAATGAGATATCAACGTCGGGTGCTCACTAGGTATCAAAAACTTTTTTTTTAGCATATTTCTTCTTTGTACAAAAATTTCAGGTTACACTAGAATTTGGTTCGACCTTTTGTAGATATAGCGCAAATTTATTAGTTCACTTGAAACATGTTCATAAAGTTTCTTCTTTTCCCATTGCACTAAAAGGTATTATACACTATTTTTAGTATCTCGAAAGCCGTAAGAGTTGCGAAGTAAATGGGATTGAATATTTAAGATTTTATCTGCGACATTTCAAGGTGGCCGTTATTTTTTTGAATACAGACCTGTAATTTTTTGACAAATCGTTTTTAAATGTTGTAGTTACAGCTTGGTATGATAATCTTGTTATTAATGACGTTTTGCACGTATTTCATTATTATTTTCATTTTTTTCCTATTTAACTTATTTCGTACTGTTTCCGAGATAACCATACCCTATGAAATAGTGTGTATCCTTTATAAAAGCAATTTTATTTTTTTGTACAGAATTTAGAGCGGTTTAAAATAATCGCTAAATTTCTTTAGACTATCTAATACGAATTAAAATATACCAAAATAATAAGTTTTAAAGTGCTGGATATATTTACTTTATTACACTTTTTAGGCGTTCTTGGAGAGGTGAGATTCATAGGCATATTCTCAAAATTATTTTAAAGTTCCGGTTTTTTTCTAGATCTAGATGAGTAATTTTTGATTAAAGAAAACATTTTGTGGTATTAGGGATAAAACTGCTACATTAATTATTTGATACTTTTCTACAATAGCAAAATATTTCTAACCAGTAAATTTTTAAATAAATGTAGCAATTATTTTATTCCATATGAAATAAAAATTGCTGTCATAATCACTTCCGGTGTATCCAGAAGAGAAATATGCTAAAAAATTAAGAATCTTTAAAGATGGCCAGTGAAAAACGACATCAAATATTAATCACCCGGTATCAAATTTAAAACGCTTCGTATAATTTAATAGAATCTTTACTTACATGTTCTATATAAATCACTAAATTGTTGGAGAATTCCTTCTATTGAGTTTTCTAACATTTCACAAATTTGTAGGACATGTGGATATTCTTCAACTTGCCATGGAGTAGGTGGACATGTAAGTACCGATGACGACTTTGCCATAGATAGCAGAAAAGTGAAAACTGTTATCCACATACAAACCAAAATTAAATTGTGCATGTTTGTTTCTGTAAAATATAAATATCTATAATTTTTATTATTTATTATGTAATATAATTTCTAATAACACTCTGGATTTACATATAATATAATAATATAACTCTTCGTAATTCTTTTTATATCCATCACTCTAGATTATCTAATAATTCAGCTCGATAAATTATTATTTTCTAATTTTATTTAAAATTCCAGTAGAATATAATTTTCACTCACGTAAATTGTCTTTGAGAAATGGTGATAAATTCTTCACATGCAGGAAAATATAGTGCAGCAAGAAAATGATTATCTATGTACAGAATCCTGGATAGAATATAGTAGAAGATGAATTGTTAAGTCAATCTTGATTTCCATTTTAAAGCGTTAAAATGGGGTGAAAAGTAAAAATATTTAATATGAAGTTTAATATAGGGTAAATCATAAAAAGAAGATAATTTTAAAATCTAAAATCGAGTAAATAAAGGTACATATTTTTTAATTTTGCTTATTGATAAATATTTTTTTACCTTGTCTTTTCCCTATCCATATGTTTCTTCGTCTATTTTCATTCTATATTTTTTGTGTAGATAAAATAATGATCGATTTACTATAACGATTGAAGGAAGCGCAATTAGTACAAGTTAAACCGGTCTTATGACAAAGAGTTAGATGATCTTTTATTAATTAGGAATAAACCAACTTATCTTAAAACGACTTTATTTTTGAAGTTCAGGTCTTATATCAAGTTACATCTTTGGATTCTTCTTGAAAAACTAATTTTAAAAACATATTACATTTGTAATGTAAAGTGAATAATTTTGAAATTATAGAAAATTTAAAATTTAAATAACGCTTTTCAGGGGTTATTATTAATAAATGAAGTTCATGGCATTGATATTAAAGGTTTAAAAATTAACATGATGCCAAAGAAATATATATGAAAAAAATTGTCGCTGAAGTAGAAATTATTTTTTAATGTTTTTATGAAAAACAGGATTTTTCTTTTTGGGTTCTTAATTTAGATAAATTTTATTGCAAAATAATGACATTGATAAGTAACGGAGCAGATTTACATAAGTTTACATTTGAAAGTTTTAAATTATGTAGAAAAATGGTATATAAACAACATATATTTTTTCCAAAGTTTTTTGATCCTCAGTTTTTTGTTCCTCTCGGAACTCAGAGGTCAATACTTTTGAATCGGATAGTAAAAGTTTACTCATTTATAAACTAGCGTTTTGTACACTTTTGTTCTTTTAATGCAAGGAAATTATCTCCTTATTTAATTTACTAATTAACTGATTTTCGGATAATTAAAATATTTTTTAGCTTCACTACCAACATAATTGAAATTGTTCAATATGTTTTTCTTTAACTTGACATTATCCCTTTTATGTTATTTAATTCTTCTAGTAAGCTTATTTTGTCCTCATCAAGGACGTGTTTTTGTTGACAATGAGTAATATATTTTATACCTCCAGAAGAGTTTAATGCAATTAGTAATTTTTTCTAAGCGACTACTATACTACTTTTTAGCTCTTGATTTTGTGAAAAAATATAATTGATAAACTTGGAAGAGTTGCAGAGAATCTAAGTTCTATTTTATTCAGGGGAGGATTTGTTTTTTCCTTTTTTTTATAATTTTCCTGATGTAATTTAATATAGTGGTGTAATAAATCGATGAATAGAAAAGTAAAAATTAAGGCTGTGTGGGAATCGCTATATTCAGAAGATTCACAATGCAAACTTTTAGTTTGGCTGGAATTTTGTGGGATTTAAAAGGATTAGAATTATTGTTTTCGCTACATTAATAATTTAAATAGGATTTGATTACACTAGGGTAGAGATGAATAAAGAAAGTAGAATTAACTCCCTCGTTTCTGTTTAATAAAGTTTTTAGAAGATTGAGTCCTTTACTGGTTTTACATATTAAATTCTGAATGACTTTTATTTTCCATAAATTCAACACTTATTAATTTGTTTTTAATTACTTTGTCTGTAATTTTTTTCAAGTATTATTTAATAAAAAACTAATATTTTTTCCACAATCTCTTTGACAATTATATTTTTCTTAATAAAAATTCAATAATTGCATAATGTTTATTGTGCGTTTATTAAATCTTAAGTTTTATAAGCAGATATGGAAACTGATAAAATCAAAGTTGCAAAAATCTGGCAGAAATTTGGAACAAATTTAATAACGGAGACACAATATTTTTATATTGAAACACTTCATATCTGAAAATAAAATAATTAAAATATTTAAAATGGCCACTATTTGTAATAAATATCGGAGTAAAATCTTTTACCCATATTTATGGACAAGCTTGGACCTATCTACAGTAGTTGACTTCTCACCATATACTATATACTTGTTTTAAATACCCTCACAAAAAATTTAATAGAGGCAAATTTAATAACCGTGCTGGACATTGTATAAGACTTCTTATGATACAAGTAACCTTTTCCTGATTGTGTCACCATCCTAATTCCAACACATTGGCTGTCCTTGATTAAAGAGAAGTTTTGGTAAAATGTTTCTTAAAGATATTCCTTCATAGAAGTGTGGTCCATTCTTCTATTAAAGGGACCACTTAATATGACCTGGAAATCTGTTTACTCCATAGGAATTTGTAACCGAACAGTAGTGACTATTAGCCAATTAAGTACATTTTGTTATCAAATCGGAATTTGCAAGTATAGATAAATTGTATTAAATAAATTAGGACATATAGTTACTTAACGAAATCAAGTTTAACATTTTTTTAAACCAGGCTGATCTGGAAAATGCTTTCATAATTATGCAGCTTGTCGATGCCTTTTAGGCTATATCAACAAACATATTTATTTCAAAACCGATACTGGGCATTTTGCTTTCATTATAGAGAGCTTCTTCAGGAGTTAAAGCAAATATGGTAACTCGGTATTTACACCATACCAGAGGCGAAGCACGACGAGTTTTTCAATCTGAATATAGCCGTGGAAGACTTACGTTCTCAACTTATCTACATATTCGTTTGAAACGTACAAGGCAGCTATATTAAAATTTTAACTATTTTTGTAAACAAAAACTTTCCTGGGTCCGACTTGATCTATATATCCAAATTGCTAAAATTTAAAGCGACAGCATTATCCTAATTTAATCTTATTATAATATATATACAGAACAAAAATGAGAGAGTGATCTGAGAAAATGAGTGTGAGGGTTATTTCTGAATGCTAATATTGGAAAGCATTCTAATATCAACAAATATAACCTTATTTTTCTCGTTTGCCGAAATTTTTATTAAATTTTGTAAAAATGTTATTCTGATAAATTAAAGTTAAACATCCTCTTATAAAGATATGATTTATTGAATAACATTAAAATTTACAATAAATACTCTTATTGAAAAACAGGGTGTTTGAAACATTAAAATCATTATAAATTTTAAATAATATCTGTATTGAAGCTAGAATCTATTCCATTTAAATTTGAAATAGTTTCCTTTAATATCCGGCAAAATCATGTATGGTTTCATTATTTTATAATCCAAGTCTTCTTCCAAATCTCAAAAACACATGATCAACATCTTGTCTTTTTGTATTGAGGTTGGTGTTTCGTTCATCTAGTCTTTCAGCATCTAAAATTTTAAATATAAAATACACTATTAAAAATATAAGATGATAAATATTTGTAAAAGTATAGCAATATCATATTGTAGCAACTGCACCTAAAATTTTAAAAAGATGTTTGGATTTTATAGATTACAGAAATCTTTGAAACAAAAAAATTCCAATCTCCTCTAACTAAATAAACCTGGATAATATTCTTAAACAATTATCAACGAAAGCTCTAACCTAATAAATAGATGGACGGAATTCAGTTTGAAGGCGATACAATCGCATGCACTTTGGCCGTATATTTAGCTATATTGTGCCACCTTTCGTTTTTATGTATAGCTTAGTAGATCTCGTGAAGCGTGAGAAATCTCAGCTCAATTTGTCTATCTGTCACCAAATCCTTTTATTAGTTATAGCCGGACAAGAACATTAAGTCGGAGTCGGACATTTTTTTCACAATTTAGACATTTATTATGGTAGACTCATCAAAATTGTTAAATGTACTATCCAGTACTATAGTTGTACTATTTAATGTACATTGTAAATAAAGTATGTTTGGAATTAACTTATGTAATATTTAATATAATAAGAACGTGTGTGTATAAAGTGGGAAATGATGTCTAATTGTCAATTTACAAAAAGATTAAGTTACGTTCAGTTCAATTTAAGCAAATTGTCATCAATCTTTATATTCTAGAGATAATGGAACTAATCTGTACTTATTTGAATATTATTTTAATATCATAAAATATGGAAATTAATTAATTTATTTGTTTACCTTAGTTACGGTACAATAAGATATGAAAACTAATATTTCTTGAAAAATAACATTATATGAAATAATTTGTTTAAATAAAACTTTTGGAAACCTATTTAAACACTACTAAAGCAATAAATGATAATCTATTTATTAATCTTTTTTAAAAAGAAAACAGTTTAAAATGGGAAACTTGAAAATAAAAACACTGGAAATTGGTCGATATTACCAGTGTATAGCAACTAATATTTTTCAAATCATTTATTCTTAAATAGCACTATTTACGAGTAAGCCATAAACTAGAAGTGTGATTATAGGTTGCGAGAGTACAAACTAAATTAACAAAGACTACTTCATTCTTCAGTAATCGTATATAGACTAAAAATATAAGAATTTGAGTGAGAGTTTTAAATTTGGTTCTTATTGCTTATTTACATGTTTATTTAATAAATATATTTTTTGATTTAATGTGTGATAAAAATAAAAAATAACTCACATTGTTTTGGTATATCATCAACGGCTTGTTCAATGGCATAACAAAGTTGTCTTAAAGCTGGGTTCATCTGTTCCTGTAAGGAACTTGGTGGACAACTTATAATAGAAGCTTTTGCAACTGATGATAAAAAGATGGCGAACACCGCTCCCAATACGCAGAAGAAAATTGTGGAGGGTTGCATTCTGGAATCTAAAATGTAATATTTGTGATTTGATATACCAACAAATCAAATTTAAAATTCACAATAAAACAATGTTTAGTTTATTGTATACTTGTTATAGAACAATTATAATATTTTTTCAGCAAATCAAGTAATAGGAATAATGTTTCAGTATTTATATTTATGATGAATGAGACTGTTTGAAAAATGATTTAATATAAATGATATGTCAATTAACAGTATTCTTTATAATGTAGAATTTTTTTAAATTTTAAGATGAGTAGAATCAACTGAAAAACAACTGATAATAAAGGTTTATAAACTAAGGAAATAAAAAATATTGAAGAAATGTCAAAGATAACGGATATTATCACTGAAGCAGCCAATCTAGTATGTGGAACAGTAGAAAAAGAATAAAACTGCTTTGTGAAATGACTAAGTTAAATTGGAAAGCATCGACAAAATAGAACAAAGAATAAATATAACGAATACCAGAAAGAAAGAATCTAAAGATATCGCAATAAAAATTTTTGGAGAAACATAATTCAAGATTAAGACACTAAAAAATATTTGAAGAGACAACTACAACAAAAGATAAGAAGAATCAAATATTAAATAAAATACACCAAAAACGGATAAATGAAAAGAATATAGAAGTAGTAAGAGACAAATACATACAGGTGAAAAATATGATCGAGATAAATATAATATATTAGAAAGAAAAATAAGAGAGGCAATAGAACTCGCATTGGACGAAGTATAAAACTTATTCACGATAGATACAAACCATAAGTACGATAAATTTTCAAGAGAGGAAATATATACCAAAATAAGAAAATAAAAAAACAGAAAAAAACAGCTTATATAACCAACCACATTAAAAGTTTGGTGAGTGTATGAGTTTAAAAATTTAAGAGTTTCTTTACTAAAATGTTGACCTCTTTAGTCTGTTTGATTTTTAGTCGATCTAGAAGTCACAAACTAAGTTTTATTTAATGCCATAATGTTTTAACAAATTTCGTTAAATGTTTATTTTCAAATGGTAAATAAAAGTCCAGACAAACGCAGAAACAGATACTTATAAAATTTAAAAGATACAGGGTCGATAATAGATTTTTAGTTAATAATGTTCTGTTACAAAATTAAAATGCAATTAATTTATTCCTTAGATGTGAAATTATTTTGCTTCATTGCTATTTTTACCAAAAGATTGTTATATTTTCCACTTTATATATTTATAAGTAAACAGAATTATACAAATATTAAGCTATTGATGTACCAATATAGTATATATACACCAATATTTAAAATGTATAATACCATTTCAATGCTGTAGAGTTTCACCTATTCATAAAATTAAATCAGATAATTAACCATTTTTATAAGATAAAAATTGGTACGAATGAAAAATAAAATGTCTTAATAAGAGAATAATTTTAAAGTCTAAAAATTGGTAAACATAAAGCTACTTCGTTTGCTGATTATGCCAGATGTTGATTTTCACATTTTTTTAAATATTTTTAAACTACCCAGATATATATAAGAAAAAGTTTTTTAAAAAAAATATAAGCATCAAATTAAAATAAATAAATATAAGAAATTATAGATACTTACTCATGCATTAATTTTAAAAAAAATCACAAAAAACTAATATAAGTTTTAAAACATAAAATAAAAAATGTATACTTACTTGACAAATAAAAAAACTATTTCATAAAATAATAAATATATAAAACTAAACAAAATTTAATAAAAATAGAGGTATAGAAAATAAAAATATTTGTTAAGAAGAGACATATTACTTTACTGTTGACTAGATGATGGCGTAATGTAGTAAATATATATACAGGGTGGCAGATGAAAAGTTATGATAAAATACCCTAGAGCACGCATTGTATTTAAGTATTTTATATTAATTTTTGATATATCGGGTCAACGATTTTAAAGTTATTATACGGTCCATTATTAATGAAACACCTTGTATAGAAATCGAACAATTTATGAACATTATAGATGACCACTGTTAATTCTGTGTATTTTTAAGAAATCATAAATTCATTTCATTAACATTATTCAAGATTTTTTTAAATTATATTCCTTAATAATACAACTATAAAAGCAAATCTGATTGGATTGTTTGTTATACAGGCTTATTTTTTTGAATACACTATTTCTTTATATACAAACATAGAAGATAACATAATAATGAAATTTGTATTAATATGATGAACAAAAGATCATCTTATTCAGACTAAATATAATTTTATTTTTTACATTTTTAAATTACTTAAATAAATAATTTTGATTGTGTTACTGATGAGATAAGGCAATGGTTTTTATGTCAATCTTATTTTATTTTTTATTTATTTTATTTGTTTGTAATAAAAAAAATTCATCAACAGGAAACAAGCTACAGACTTGGCGAATTATTTTATAGAATATACATTTAACTTTCAAACTGTTTATAAATACTAATTGTCTAATAAAAAATTACTTCTCATTAAAATAAGTAATATATTTTATATGTTGAGAGCAGAAAATTGCAATACCAAAATATTGGTATGATTATTTATTAGTCAGAAAGTAATAAAAACAAGCGGCCAAATTAAAGTTGAGACATAAAACGTTAATTACACATTGAGGAAAATAATATGTACAAATATTATTTCTTTTTTTTATTCTTTTATTGGCTAGTTAATATATAGCAATAATTAATTTAATATTTAGATACTACATTCTTATTTATTACATACAAATACTGAAGTTAAATCGACAATTATTCATTGAAAGATAATTGTGAGTAAAAACGTATAATTAAATAAATAATAACAAAAAGTTACAGGGTAATTTAAAATTTAACTCGGAGCGGTACACTGCCACGTGGTTAAAAAAAATGAATTAAAATTTCAAGAATACTCAACGTATTTTATGCTATAGAAACTTTTTGATTAGTGCTTAAATCACTTTACAAAAGGGCTTAGTGCTTAGTGCTAGTATTCTCGACCACCCGAAAGTCCTGCAAATACTCTAGTGCTCTTGAAAGAACGATCAGTATAGGAAAATACTTACAGCAATCAAAAATTACAATCTATAAGTTATTTTGTTGGCTTAGAAACTATTTGGATAGTTTCCTCTCTGTCCTGATGAGGTTTCTACATCGAGAATACTTCTTCCACCTCATTTAAGGTCTAATGGCCATTTTTTTCAGTCTTCTTCTGGCGCTTTCCATCACAAGTGGTCGGTGGAGGGGGTTGTTATGTTCTTCTATTTTTGCGTAGTGTTTATTGCTTCTGTCTTGAATTATTTCTTGAACGGTTGGTGTATGTAATATCTGGTTTGTTATGTACCACGAAGCATTTATCATTTTTAGTAAGGCTTCTGATTGTGCGCGTTGTATGATTGCAATGTTTGACTTACCAACGCATCTCCAGAGTTCTATGCTATAGGTCCAAGTGGGTATGATAATAGCTTTATATATTAAAATTTTATTATCGAGTGAGATGTTTGTTTTCCTTCCTATTAACCAATAGAGTTCTCTCATTTTTAGTCCAGCTGTTTTCTTTTTTTAATAATGTGTTCTCTCCAATTTAATTTTCAGTAAAGGTGGATTCATTCTAGGAAGTTGTACATTGTTAATAAAAACAGGCGGACATTGTTCTTTTCTGGTGGATAAAAATAATATGTTAAGATTTTGACTCATTTATTTTAATTTTACATTTTTGGAGTCATTCTTATAGATGAAAGAGATGTTCTTGGAGGTTTTAACTTGCTATTACTGGGTCTTCGTAGACCGCCAAGAGGACTGTATCGTCTGCGAATGTTCCTGTTATGGTGTAATCAGTGTATGGGGGATCAGTAAATAAAGAATCAGTACCGTGCTGTTTTAGATTATGAGTTGTAATTATAATCAGATCGTAGGCTTTGATGACCAATTGAAGTTACATTTTTGGAATTTACTAGTTGACTATTATACTACTGAGCTGTTATAACTGGTACGTCAGGTTTATAGACGGAGAGCTGGCTACATAAAAAATGTGTGCGTCGGGTACAAGGTTAATTTGTATAGAAAAGGAATCTTTGTTGTAGCCGAACTTAAATATATCAAATTTACAAGGTAAATGGATACTAATTGCGGGAAAAGATTTTTTTATATTCATGAAACGCGGAAAAATATTGGCAGACACTTTGCTAGGGCTAAAGAGGGCGTAAAAATTAATAAAAAAAATCATTAGGTACATGAACTAAAATTATTTTGTTTTTTCAAAAAAAAATTACCAAATGGCAAACAAAAAAAACATCAACGTTATGTTTTTTTTTAATGGAACACCCTGTATTTTTTTACATTTTTAGATTTGTCCTGATGGCTGATTTCAAAAACCTATAATATAAAATAAATTGTTTTGAAGTTATTTTCAAATTTACGATTGTTGTTTTATTTAATTAACAGCTTGATTTTTAAAGGTAGTAAAAATAAGCTTTATAGGGCCGTTTTATTTAAGTCCACATACCAGTTAACATAGTGTATACATTTTTTTAAAACAACGTTTCGTCTTTAATCCATTTTTTAAACACGCACCTGTACTTTTTATTTCATTTTTAAAATCATTTTTTCTCTATCCAACCATGTATAACACTAATTTTTTTCATTAAGTTTTGAAAATGAACTGTACTTTATAATTTTTGAAGTACAGTCCTCTTTAGTTCTCACTATAACTATTTATAAATCGTTTTGGATAAAATAAAATGTTGTTTAACAAAGCGGGTCCATACATATTATCAGAATCATATTATATCAAACAATGTGTTTAACAAAATTTACTGTTTCAAACCATCATACCAACGAAATCTTACTTGTCTGGAAGAATATTTATTCGGAATGTAATAAAGTAAAATGGAGACTGTCAAAATGATAAAAAAACAAAATGATAATCCATAAGACTAACATAATGACAAATATCTAATTTATCAGATAAAAATTCAACAAATAGTTATTATAACGAAGGTTTAATAATTCGTAATACTATAAAATCAAAATTTAATCACCCGTACTAATAAAACTGCAAATATCTAATACAGCAGACCAATACAAATATAAAATATTAAACTGACAAACCGCGCATGAAATCAGAGATCTATTCAAAAGAATTTAGTTCGTCGAAATCCCAATGAATCAAGGTCGTATAGAATCAAAACCGTAAAATATCAAAATGTAAGGATCTAAGAGCTGCTTGCCATGTGTTAGTCAAAAAAATCTCTCGGGTTAAATGAATTTTGATGAGACATTCTAGCTATACGCGAGTAAGAAATTTACGATATATTTTAGGCTTTTAAGCTAACAACAATTAGATGGCGCTACCTGAAATTTAACAGATATTTTAATTTTTTAACCTTTTTATATAAATGATTTTGCTGTATGTTCGTATGCTCTACCAAGAATTATCTACAAGGTGAAAAAGTCACCGTATGAGTTGCGAAATCAGTTAAATGGGAAAAAAGTTGTCCATTTTCTGGAGTAATTAAATGGTATTCTAAGCTGGATAGTATGAGGGACGTTAATTTTAATATTTAAATAAAGAGGGGGTAATCCCACCCAACTTTCCGAGCACTCCTAGTAATTGTTTAATCGATTATATTAGTTTTTCTGCATCAAAAAACATTCAAAAATTTAGTTTTAAAGAATTTAAAAAAATTAAATTATAATTAAATTATTGGCCAATTTTTTTTTACTTTTTATAATTTTGGCTATAACTTTCACAAGTATTATTTTAAAATTATGAAATAATTCACACGTAGTATATTTTTTGATCCCTTTCGGATGTATTATTTACATTTTTGATTTATTTTATCATTTTTATTAAAACGAAAGGACAAAAAAATTTAAAAAATTCTTAATTTTGGCTATAATAATTACAATTTTAAATTCGAAGAAATTAAAATATTTTTCGGCTGTTGTAAATCCCATTTTATTATCTTTAATATTTTAAAAGTTATTCAATTTAGTTTAAAATCGTAATCAAATTTCAAATTTTTTTGTTAAAAATTTCACATTTCTTTAATAAAATTTTGAAAATAAAATCGCAATTATAAAGTTTTTTATTACAAATTTAAGAGTATTTTTTTAATTTTTAATATTAAAATTTATCAAAAAAATTAATTTAATAAGATAAAAATTATTTAAAAATTAAAATAAAAGCTAGCGGCGAAACTATGCAGATTCGGAAAAAAACGTAAAGAAAAAATTTGTAGGAAGTTTTATCTTCTACAATTTTCATCTATTGTAATTTTTCATAAAAATCCATAATTTAGGCTCAATATCTAAATGTAGTGATCTTATTTTTGAAATAGAAAGAATACGCATTTAGCTTTTTTGTAAGAGGATAAATCTCCTTAAGAGGCCCGCACATCAGGTGACTTTAGTGGTTGTCGGTTAGAGGATTAACCAAGAAAAATGTGCTTGTATACTCATAAATTGGGTGTAAAAATTGTTTTTCTAGTATTTTCCCGTTAATATCACAACTAAGAATATGCGGTTTTTCATGATATTTAAAATATTTATTATAAGAGCGCGTCTGTGACACTTTTTTCAAATTTTCCTAAAAAAAATGTTGATAGTCGTCTCACTTTTACTAAAAATAATTTAAAAAAAGTTCCATCGACGCATTCTCAAGAATTAAATACGAAATCGATTGGTGAAAACCGCAGCTTCCTATCTATAATAATAACGGAGCGCCCGTCCAAAAACAATTTCAGGCAAGATAACATATGGTATTGGCGCGCTTCGTGGCTGTTTTTAAATTTTATCTGCGACGTATTCGACTCTGCAGGGACACCATTAATTTTATTTTTTTAAATACGGACCTGTTATTTTTTATGACACATCGTTTTTAATTGTTGTAGTAGATTGCCTCTTTATATGATAATAAGTTATTAACGGCGTTTTGCACTTATTTCATCTTCATCAAGTAACGTCCAATTTAAAATTATTTATATAATTATGTAAGCAGTAGGTATTATTATTAGTGTCCAAAATAACCTACTTTTAATTTTTTTAAAAAACGCAAGATGTTTTTAAATTAAAGTAGCCCTATATTAACTGCGACAATAATAAAATTTTAGCACTCAGTTTGAATTAAAAATAAAGATAAGTAACGTTTTAGTATATTCTATCCAACAAGCTGCCATTTTAATTGATTAATTTTTAATTTGTCCTAGTTCAGTGATATATGATATGTTATTATCTTTAACCTGTAAATTATTTATTTGTCATGTTACAAGGTTTTAATATTTTTTGAAAAATGTGTTTTATTGTTCAATTGAATTTTTGCCAACTAGGTTTTTAAGTAAATACAAAAATGAAACATTTATCTTTCGCAAATAGTATTTACAGATTCTTTATTTCTTAAACTAGGATATAGATATCTATAATAATATGCAACCTTATTCGAAAATAGTGTTTTAGAGAACCATACTTTGATTAGGTAGATTGTTTCAATTTTATTAACTAATAAAAATTGGATGTGCCAAAAAGCGTTTCTGAAAATCTGAAACTCCTCTCATTCTCATATATTATATATGTATAATCTTATCATGCGTTTTAAATACTATTACTATTATTAAATAAGAAACGTATTAAAGCTTATTCGACGAAACTCTCAAATGATAACAAGAGAGGCACGTTCGGGACGTATATGCTATATACAGGGTGATTCAGAATTCGACGTAGACTCCTCTCATTAAGAATATCTAGGTCAGGAAACAATATTCAAAAATCATTGGTATTCGAAATGTTATCAATCGAAAGGGTTTTTTCGCTGTAACTTTTTTAACATTCAATATTTTTTAACGAAAATTTGCAGCTATGTAACTAGATTAACGACTCTCATTGTGACGAAGCAGTTTTTTCCAAACCTTTCAAGTAGTGGCGTTCTAGTTAGATATGGCCGAACATTTTACCCCCAATTTTCTACGCCACTAGAAAATTTTTTAAAATTGTTTTTTTTTCATTGCTTGTTTAATTTGGTGAAAAAATACACACCATTTGATATGGATAAAACTTGGAATTTTTGAGAAAAATTAGATAGAATTGAGGCATGGAGAGTGTTTCAGTATAGCGCGGTCCAGCATTTTTTTATTTTTTTAAGTAATGATTTCTTTTGTCCAAATCATTTTAGCATATTGAATTGGTGATACTAAAATACAATTTTCATGTTAGAAAAGGTAAAAGAGGCAAAAAATCTAGCACGTGCTATACTGAAACACTGCTTTCCTCATTTCCATCCAATTTTTTTCAAATTTAAATATACCCATATCCAATGTTATGCATTTTTTCACAAAGTTAAACAAGCAATTGAAAAAAAACCAATTTTGAATATTTATACAGTGGTGTAGAAAATTGGTGGACAAATATTCGGCCATACCCAACTAGAACGCCACTGGTAAAATGATGGAAAAAAATTGTCTCGTCATAATAAGGGTCGTTAATCTAGTAACTTGGGGTGCAAGGTTTTGTTAAAAATATCTATTTTTAAAAAAGTTACAGCGAAAAAACACTTTTAATTTATAAACTTTCGAAAGCTAAGGATTATTGAATATTGATTTCTGACCTAGATAATTTATGTGTAGAGTTTACCATAACTGGTTAAACGTCGAATTCTGAAACAACCTGTATACATATAAATACTGATATAAAAATTACAAGTTTCAGGGTTCCTTATTAATATTTAAATAATTGTCATCAAGTACTGGAATATACAGTTTCATTGTCTTCTGAAAATTATAGATATACCATCATCTTTTGATGTTTGGATTTTTTCGAAATTCATATTAGCTGTATAAAAATCTTATATTAAAACAACTTGTTTTTTTTTAAAATGTATGACACAATTGAGAAGGTCCTCGGCTTTGTTTGCAAAAGACACATTGATGGTCACTAATGATGTTAAAGCTTTCCAAGTATTTTAAAACGTGTTGGTTCATGGTTTTCTCCATAACTTTTGATATTACAAAAAGCAGTGCAACTGGACCATAGTTGTTTGGCAAGGTCTTTTTAGCCTTTTTACTTTCCGAACAACAGAGTTGTATAGAAGGAAAGTATTGCGATCATGATATTTTGACCATACCCAGATTTTAACGGATCTCTACGTTTTGAGGTCACCTGAATTCATTTATACCATTTTTAGAATGATGTATGTCTGTCTGTGTGTGTTTGTGTGTTTGTGTGTTTGTGTGTTTGTGTGTTTGTGTGTTTGTGTGTTTGTGTGTTTGTGTGTTTGTGTGTTTGTGTGTTTGTGTGTTTGTGTGTTTGTGTGTTTGTGTGTTTGTGTGTTTGTGTGTTTGTGTGTTTGTGTGTTTGTGTGTTTGTGTGTTTGTGTGTTTGTGTGTTTGTGTGTTTGTGTGTTTGTGTGTTTGTGTGTTTGTGTGTTTGTGTGTTTGTGTGTTTGTGTGTTTGTGTGTTTGTGTGTTTGTGTGTTTGTGTGTTTGTGTGTTTGTGTGTTTGTGTGTTTGTGTGTTTGTGTGTTTGTGTGTTTGTGTGTTTGTGTGTGTGTGTGTGTGTGTGTGTGTGTGTGTGTGTGTGTGTGTGTGTGTGTGTGTGTGTGTGTGTGTGTGTGTGTGTGTGTGTGTGTGTGTGTGTGTGTGTGTGTGTGTGTGTGTGTGTGTGTGTGTGTGTGTGTGTGTGTGTGTGTGTGTGTGTGTGTGTGTGTGTGTGTGTGTGTGTGTGTGTGTGTGTGTGTGTGTGTGTGTGTGTGTGTGTGTGTGTGTGTGTGTGTGTGTGTGTGTGTGTGTGTGTGTGTGTGTGTGTGTGTGTGTGTGTGTGTGTGTGTGTGTGTGTGTGTGTGTGTGTGTGTGTGTGTGTGTGTGTGTGTGTGTGTGTGTGTGTGTGTGTGTGTGTGTGTGTGTGTGTGTGTGTGTGTGTGTGTGTGTGTGTGTGTGTGTGTGTGTGTGTGTGTGTGTGTGTGTGTGTGTGTGTGTGTGTGTGTGTGTGTGTGTGTGTGTGTGTGTGTGTGTGTGTGTGTGTGTGTGTGTGTGTGTGTGTGTGTGTGTGTGTGTGTGTGTGTGTGTGTGTGTGTGTGTGTGTGTGTGTGTGTGTGTGTGTGTGTGTGTGTGTGTGTGTGTGTGTGTGTGTGTGTGTGTGTGTGTGTGTGTGTGTGTGTGTGTGTGTGTGTGTGTGTGTGTGTGTGTGTGTGTGTGTGTGTGTGTGTGTGTGTGTGTGTGTGTGTGTGTGTGTGTGTGTGTGTGTGTGTGTGTGTGTGTGTGTGTGTGTGTGTGTGTGTGTGTGTGTGAACACGATAGCGTCTAAACGGCTGAACCGATTTAAATGAAATTGTACATACATATTTAGGGCAAGGAGACGACCTGTATAGATTTTGAAGTTAATCGGACAACCGGAAGTGACAGTTGCTATAAGTGATGACGTCATTACTAAACAAGATGGCAATAAAGTTTTACACATATATTTTTTATACATTATAGTTTAATTTTGAATGATTAAAATTTTTAAAAACTTTTGCCATTGTTGCCAGATTTATCAAAAATTATTTATTTTTCATATTTTTCTTAAATAACCAAAATAATGCATTTTTATGAAAAATTACAGGATATGAAAGTTGTAGAACATAAAATTTTCTACACATTATATCCTTACCGTTTTTTTGAATTCCTTATAGTTTCGCCGCTAGAGGGCGTGAAAAAATTTATATAGACATTTGCGACTTTTTTAGATTTTGAGACAAAATTATGGAGTTTTATGAAAAATTACATGGTATCAAAATTGTAGAACATAAAATTTTCTATAAATTTTGTCATGACTATTTTTTCAAGTTGCACATAGTTTCGCCGCTAGTTTTTATTTTAATTTTTATCTTTATTAAATTATAATTTTTTAGTTAAATTTTTATATTAAAAATTTAAAAAAATATCTTTAAATTTGTAATAATTAATTTTATAATTATAATTTTTTTCAAAATTTTATTACAAAAATTTTGGAATTTTTAAAAAATTGGCTAAGAAATTTAAGATTATATTACGATTTTAAACTAATTTGAATAACTTCAAAAATATTAAAGTTATTGAAATGTGATTTTCACCATTCGAAAGATAATATAAAACTCTAAATTTTAAATGTATGTTAGTTTCTTAAAATTTAGAATTGTAATTATTATATACAAAATTAGGAATTTTTTTAAATTTTTTTGTAATTTCGTTTTATCAATAAGTATAAAATAAATGAAAAAAGTAAATAGCATATACGAAAAGGATCCAAAAGTACTATGTGTGTAAATTATTTCATAATTTTAATATAGTATTTGTAAAAGTTATAGCAAAAAATGAAAAAAATTAAAACAATTCAATGGATTTTTGAAAAAAAATTTGATTTTTTTTTAGTTTTTTAAACTAACTTTATTAATGCACTTTGATCCAAAAAACCTAAAAAAAGGTATGTTTCCTATTTTGAATAAAATTGAATGAGATATTAATTATTTATTGATTTTAAAATTATTTAAAAATAGGTTTGATTTGTTTTAAGGTTAAAATTAATTTTAAAAATTTAAAAAAATTACCCTTAAATTTGTAGTAAAAAACTCTATAATTGTGATTTTTTTTAAAATTTTATTCAAAAAATTGTAGAATTCATAATTTTTTTTTGAAATTTAATACAAGTTTAAAAAAAAATTGAATAACTTTAAAAATATTAAAGATATTAAAATGGGATTTATACCATTCGATAGGTAATATAATTAATGTATTTTAATGCAGAAAAACTAAAATAATCGATTAAACAATTACTTTACTAGGAGTGTTCGGAAAGTTGGGTGGGATTACCCCCTCATTTTTTTTTATTTCAATTTTTAAGCAATTTTTATCTTTTTTAAATTATTATTTTTTAGTTAAATTTTAATATTAAAAATTTAAAAAAATATCTTTAAATTTGGAATAATTAATTTTATAATCATAATTTTTTTCAAAATTTTATTATAAAAATTGTGGAATTTTTTAAAAATTGTCAAGAAACATTTAAAATTATATTACGATTTTAAACTAAATTGAATAACTTCTAATATATTAAAGTTATTGAAATGGGATTTTCACCATTCGAAAGATAATATAAAACTCTAAATTAAAAATGCATTTTAGTTTCTTAAAATTTAGAATTGTAATTATTATAGCCAAAATAAAGAATATTTTTAAAATTTTTTGTAATTTCGCTTTATCAATATCTATAAAATAAATGAAAATAGTAAATAGCATATTCGATAAGGATCCAAAAGTACTATGTGTGTAAATTATTTCATAATTTTAACACAGTATTTGTAAAAGTTATAGCAGAAAATGTGTTTTGATCCAGAAAACACAAAAAAAGGTCTCTGTCCCATTTTGAATAAAATTGAATGAGATATTAATTATTTATTGATTTTAAAATTATTCAAAAATAGGTTTTATTTGTTTTAAGGTTAAAATTAATATTAAAAATTTAAAAAAAAATTACCCTTAAATTTGTAGTATTACTATACGTTTGTATCAAATTTGAGATAGGTACATTAAAACTTTTCTTTTTCATTTTTTGATAATTTTTTTTAAAATAATAATTCTATGCGTAAAAAGCCAAAAATGCATTTTTGGTTTTCCCTGTATATAATTTGAGACTCGCCGGTTACCTATAAGTCGTTAAACCGTAAAATATCCTAGACCCTCAAATAATGCACTAGTGGCTGATAAGTGGTATTAGATATATCACATTTCACTTGTGTATATGCCAGTCAAGGTCACGAAGATGTAATAAATAAATATTCCATTTGAACACCGTTGCCTTTAGACAACGAATTAAATAACATCCAGATATCCATGATTTAAAAATGAAAAATAACATTTTCTTTTGTTTGTTTCTATTTTTGATCATGTTTAATTGTATCTAATGAATATTTTACGTAGAATATATACCGGGTGTCCCACTTAACTTTTCGGGGTTTCCATACTCAAATAGTTTTGGAAATAGAAACATGCGGTTTTCGCCAGTTTTATTGAAATTTATATAGTTCTTTTCTCAATAATGAGATCTTTTACGATTTGGATGGAAATTAATAATGTGATTAGGGATAGGGCAACTATGCTATTTTAAATAGAATACCATGTATATTTTTAGCTCAATATTTTAGCTATCTATATTGGTTATTGGGATAAATAACAACAGTGGATTTGGCTTTTAAATTAACTTTTATTAAATTCCTTTTAACCGACGAATGCACAAGGAAGGTTTCTATTCGACTAACTGCATTTTATTCTTATATTTAAATCTAACACAACGCACTTTAAAAAACAAACAATCAGGTCATAGGACCAAGTAATCTGATTCAGCGTTTTCGTGCTCTTAAGATAAACATACATTCTAGCCCTCAATATTATTTCTTCTTTCATAAGTATAATAAACATTTATATTAGTTGTGTTTATATTAGTTTTTGTAAATATCCAACACGCCCCCCTCAAAAATTAATATTAAACTTAATAATTCTAGTATGCTAATAAGAATACATTTTAATCCTATAATTTCTATAATTAATTACCTTCCTTATGCAACCTGGGAGTATAAACAATATAAAAATAATATGGTCCAACATTTGCTGCTTGGATTAGGAAAACCCAGGAAAACCTAATCAAACCATGAACTTACTCTAAACCTAATCTAGTTCTAAATTCCACAAACTTGGGTGATGGCAGTGGTTTCGTCAAGATATCAGCTAATTGATTACCTGTGGACAGATAGTTTACTTCAATAACCTTTTTCTCAACTTGTTCTCTAGAAAAATGATATTTAATATCTATGTGCTTGGATCTTTTATGACTTGTTGGATTTTTAGCAATACTTATACAGCCATTGTTATCTTCATAAATAATAATTGGCTTTGAAATATTTATATTAATACTAGTTGCTAAAGATTTTAACCATATTGCCTCTTTAACAGCTTCAAATAAAGCCATGTATTCAGCTTCTGTTGATGAAACAGCAACTGAATTTTGTCGTTTCGTATTCCAACATATAGTACAAGTTTCAAATAATTTAAATAAATAACCAGTTGTACTTTTTCTATCACTGCCCTCAATACCACCCCAGTCAGAATCAACAAAACCTACGAGAAACTTTTTATTTTCACCTCGTATATAATTTAATTTAATATTTAACGAGCCCTTTAGATATCGCATAATTCTTTTAATGCATTTCCAGATTTCTTCATTATTATTATTCATAAATCTACTTAAAATGTTCACAGCGACACTTAAATCGGTTCTCGTGCATATCATTAAATACATTAGACATCCGATAGCATTTCGGCAGGGTGCATCATATGATTTATCAATATTTAACGCCATGTAGTCTAATTTACTTTCAAGTGGACTATTGACAGGTTTACAATCGGACATGTTAAATTTGTTTAAAATAGTTTTTATGTATGCACTTTGGTCTAAACAAATTTTATCGCTTTCACGAGTAATTTTAATTCCCAGAAATACTTTAATTTCTTTCAAATCAACCATTAAAAACTTATTCATTAAATAATCTTTAAAACTAGTCATTGTTTCAATATTTGCTGTAACCACTACTAAATCGTCAACATATAAAATTACATAAATATTCTTTAATATATCACCTCTATCTAAAATATAAATACATCGGTCTACAGGGAAATTTTTAAAACCTTTGTTTGTAAGAGCGTTTTCAAATTCTTCAAACCAACATCTGGCTGCTTGTTTTAAACCATACAAGGCTTTATTTAATTTACAGACTTGATTAAATTGACTTTTGATTCCTTCAGGAACTTTCATATAAATTTCTTCCTTTAATTTACCATTTAAAAAGGCGGTTTTCACGTCCATATGATGAACTAATAAACAATGCTGATTTGCAAACGCTATTATAAATCTAAAACTTGAAATTCTAGCTACTGGAGCAAAAGTTTCATTATAATCAATAAGATATTTTTGACTGAAACCCCTAGCTACAAGGCGAGCTTTGTATTTTATTGGATTTCCATGCTCATCGTTTTTAAAAGAAAATACCCATTTACAACTAACTATATTTTTATTTTTAGGCCTTTCCACTAAGGTCCAAGTCTCATTAATTAAAAGAGAATTAATTTCGTCATTTATAGCATGCTCCCACTCTAACCTATCGTCCCTATTTTTAATTTCTTGAAAAGAACTAGGAATACTATATTTGACCGATTGAGCACACAAAAGATAATCAGGTATATCATTCTCATTATATGAAACAAGAGGTAAACTTTTAATTCTATTACTTTTTCTTAAATTTGAACCTTCAGAAATATCAGTTTGGATGCAAAATTTAACTAAATCTGATTTCACAGCTCCAGATTTAACTTCACCTGGTTTTTCACTGTTAGATTTATTCACAGCTCCAGATTTAACTTTATCTGGTTTTTCACTGTTATATTTATTCACAGCTCCAGATTTAACTACATCTGGTTTTTCACTGTCAGATTTATTCACAGCTCCAGATTTAACTACATCTGGTTTTTCACTGTTATATTTATTCACAGCTCCAGATTTAACTACATCTGGTTTTTCACTGTCAGATTTATGAGACTTAATCACTGATTTTGACATATCAGAAGGATCGGTTTTATTTTGAGATTTTTGAAAATTAACTCCATCCGCCTGAGATACAGGCCTCGTTTTTAAATAACTAGTCTCATCCACAATTACATCCCTAGCTACAATGACTTTATTTGATTCCACGTCCCAAACTTTATACCCATTTGGTTCATAACCGACTAATATACCTTTCCAAGACTTTTCTTGAAATTTTGATTTAGTAGTTTTATTATGGACATAAACTGTTGAACCAAAAACTTTCAGATACTTAACTTGTGGTCTTTTATTGTGCCATAATTCATAAGGAGTTTTATTTTGTTTCAGAGCCCTAGTTGGTGTAATATTTATTAAATAAGTAGCAGTTAACACTGCTTCCCCCCAAAAAGCTTGATCTAACTGAGCACCGTTTATCATAGTGCGAGCTTTTTCAGTTATAGTTCTAACCATACGCTCTGAAACACCATTTAACTGTGGGGTTCGTGGAACAGTTAAATGATAACTTATGCCCTTCTCCATACAAAAATGTTTCATTTCGGAAGATAAATATTCTCCCCCATTATCGCAATATAAATGAACAATTTTTAAATTAAAATGAGCCTCACTTTTTGTAACGTAATCCTTAAAAACTGAAAAGGTATCCGATTTATTTTTAACTAAATATGTTACACATTGTCAGTAGATAGAACGTTCGTTAACTTTAACGGTTCTGTAACTAACGACAATGACGTTTAGATTGTGACAATTGTATAAGAAATCAACTTGTTAAATTTTATTCTAAACGTCATCGCCTTTAGTTATTGAATCTTTAAAGTTAAAGGACGTTCTATCTACTGACAAACAATAGTGAGTAAATTGATCAACAAATAAAACAAAATAATTTTTATCATTAATTGTTGATGGAGAGATTGGGCCACAAAGATCAGAATGTACAATAAATAAAGGCCTTTTTACGTAATTTTTGTCTTTTTGTTTATTAAAGGGTAACCGTGCTTGTTTGCCACTTATACAAGCCTCACATAAATCATAAGTAGGTGTAATATGATTTATTAGATTAAGATCATCAATCATTTGTTTATTTTTTTAAATCTATAAATTTATTTTTACTTATGTGCCCTAGACGTTGATGCCAAATTGTATAATTTGACTTTACTGAACTAAATGTCTGTGAAATATTGTTCACTAATGCAATTTTTAACGTAAAGTCTATACAAATTAAATTGTTTGATGGCTTACCTTGTATTACCATCTTACCCTTATTGCTTATTTGTACACCTTTTTCATTAAAGGTAATCGTCAGGCCAGCACTTTGCATTTTCGTTACGGATAACAAATTATAGGGAACTTCTGGACAGTAGAGAACGTCTTCCAGGATTCCTTGGATTCCCAAGTTGCTTGTAACTCTTAGTGAACCCATTTTTGTTGCAGTTATAAATTCTCCATTCTTCGCTACAGAAATTTTAACCGGTGTCAGTAGAGTCGAAAAATGAGTACTTAGATCAGATTGGTTAATGATGTGATCTGAGGCTCCAGAATCCAAAATAAACGTTACTTTATGTTCAGATGTCGTCATGCTTTGTTGTGTTCCAAGCATAAATGCAAAACCTTGGGTTTCGGTTGAACTCAGTTGCACAGTCTGAACAGTTCTCTGTCTTTGTTCCAATGCTTTCTTATAAACGAAACAATTCCTTTTAAAATGACCAGGCTTACCACAATGATGACATTTTACGATAGTTGTCTTTTTAAATCTATTATATTTGGAATTTTTTCTGAACTGGTACTGACGTTTTGGAATGTGTGACATTTTAAAACGTTGATTTTCTTCGTTTGTATAAGTTTTCTTGTCACTTAAGAGAACCTTTTTACTTGTATCTCTACTTTCATTCACCAGCTTTACCTCGTGATCAAGTAATCGAGTTTTTACGAAAGCCAAACTCAAATTATCTGAATTAAGTGTTTCTATGGCAGTTATCACACCATTATAGGAATTCGGAAGTGTCAGTAACAAGTGTGATACTTTGTCAGTTTCCTCCAGTTTAGCTCCTGCTGCCAATAATTCACCGACCAGATCATCAAACACCGCAAAATGTTGTATCAACGAAATATCACCCTGTAGTTTTAAACTTAACAGTCTTTTTCTTAGCGCCAACTGAGATGCTAAACTTTTTCGCTCATATACAATATCCAAACTTTGCAAAATTTCTTTAGCAGTGCTGTCTTCTTTTGCGAACCCGAGAAATGCGTCAGACAGATATTCCACTAGAATACCTTTTGCGATACGTTCTAATTTACGCCACTCATCGGTTACCGGTTCGGGTATTTCAGTGTCTATCACTTTTATCGCGTCAGTTTCGGATAGAATTGCTCTAATTCTAAATTTCCACACCCCATACTTTTCACCATTAAATGGTTTAATGTTTCTCTTAGCACTTTTGCTTTCCATTGTCTATAACTCACGTCACTTCTCGCACAAAGTCACTAATAATTATTTTTCACTGAATTATAAAATTCTTTATTTATGTCCCTCGTAATACGCGATTTATTTAAGCCACTTCGATACCTGGGCCCATAACCTATTGGTTATTGGGATAAATAACAACAGTGGATTTGGCTTTTAAATTAACTTTTATTAAATTCCTTTTAACCGACGAATGCACAAGGAAGGTTTCTATTCGACTAACTGCATTTTATTCTTATATTTAAATCTAACACAACGCACTTTAAAAAACAAACAATCAGGTCATAGGACCAAGTAATCTGATTCAGCGTTTTCGTGCTCTTAAGATAAACATACATTCTAGCCCTCAATATTATTTCTTCTTTCATAAGTATAATAAACATTTATATTAGTTGTGTTTATATTAGTTTTTGTAAATATCCAACAATCTAAACATATAAGTTTGTGCCACTTTCTCAAAATCTTGGTTAAAAGATGGCGAATATGTATAAACTTTCAAGGACACTATTTAGAAATTTTTTATAATAATCTTTTTTGTTAAATTTCTTCAAGTTCAGAATTCATAATTTGTCACATGTCTCGCAAACAAATAGTTTAAAAGTTATAAATAATCTAGTTCAAAAAAGTTATTTTAAATGAGTAAAGTTCATCATTTAATCACGTATGCTAAAGCTGTTTTTTCCAATTTAATAAAATATAAAACATAAAGCATATAATATATTTTGCTGTTTGTAATATTTATATTTATCAAGTAATCGACGGCCGACATTATTGTCTGTGTATAACTATTAATTTTCTAGTTTTACACAACAATTGAGCTTATTATTATTTATTTTAGTCTTTTTTTTTAGTATCTCTACCGCTCGTGTCGGAATAATTCGAGTGAATAATAGCCATGATTCTTTCTAAGCGAGTTAAAGACTATACTTTCTCCACGACTATACAAGAAATTACATACCTAAAATCATAGTTTGTATCACAGATCTTTAATTGACACTTAAAATATTAAATTTTGACGTTTGTGTATTTGACATTTCAAATAAAATGGCGACTTATTAGGACGTTGATTAGATGCGATTGATTAGTTATTTTCAAAGCAATGTGATTTGTGTTGATATTAATGTAAATTCTAGAAAGTAGAAATCAAAGGATGTGATTGGCTGATTACCGTGGATTCTTAAATTTATTCTTCAACTAGTAGAAGAATGTTTATCATTCTTCCACAAAAAATGCAGTCAGAATTAACTTATTATTAAATAGTCGTGGAGAAAATAAAATCTTGGTTTGTGGATTAGTTATTTATTTTTTTACCACTAATTGACATTATTCGTTATACATTTAATGCAAGGAAGAGTTTTTGTATGTAATATTATCAGACTTGGATATTTTAGAAAAAATATCAGTGTTTTAAATAAATCCACAATGATAAAAATAAACCAAAATAAATATTCTTTAATAAAAATAGAATATGTTTAGTACTTTTATTTCAATCACTTTTATAAGTTAAGAAGTGAGTTTTTTACGAAAAATATCAGCGATGGCTCATTCGACGCGGATTGCTTTTCTGAGAAATGTGTCATGTCGATTTTTTTCTGCAAATAAAAATTGTAGTTGTTATTTACAAAAAACGAAAAAAATAAATAAATCCATTTTGCTTTTTGATTTTTGATGATAACTCAAAAACTATAAAAGACAGCGGGAATTGCGAAATGGTTCTTAAGGACGAAGGAATTTCCGATAAACAACTCCAAAGGCCCGGATCTCTAGCTCTAATATTTATAATTTTAATTTGTTGCTGAAAATAGTGTTCCCCGCGGCCGTTTCTGGATGAGTACGCCGCCTCTATAGTGAGTACCTCATCTAAAATATTTTTTTAAATCACTAAATATTGATATGAAAATTTGAAAAAATTATGGTGTCATTTCAACACTTGAAGAAAGAAAGTTCCGTAAAAAACTAGCCCAACTATATTCTTTCATACCTGCTCCGCCTTCATTCAAAGCTGGATAATTGTTTAAATAACCTCCCTATAAATTCTTCGCCTCTTGGAGTCTTTTCTATGAGTGTACTCAATAAGATAACGTCATAGAATTATTTAATATTTGTTTATTTTCTTTATAACGAATTTTCTAAGTGAATAAAAAATGAAAACTCGTAAAATTGTTGTTAATTTTTTTTTCTCAAATATTATGGTATAGCTGTTTTTATATTAGAAATAAGGATTAAATTATTGTGGGTAAGATTTTTTAACGCTATTTGTTTATAAATTATTTATAAACAAATGGTTTACTTCAATATTTTTGAAATTTGTTTTTCCCATTCTATTGTTTTTTTATATTTGCATTATTTAAATAATTAGTTAAGAAATAATTTTGTCTTTAAAAATCGTTATTGATAGCTAAAAAAATTTACGAGTTTTCATTTTTTGTTAACTTAAAAAACTCGTTTTAAACAATATAAACAAATTTTAATAATTTTATAGCGTCCTCCTCTTTAACTAAAATGGCTTTTTTCTTTTTCATTTTTTGTTAATAACAATTACAATTTTTTTGCAGAAAAAAATGAACATGGTACATTTCTCAGTATTGCAATTCGCGTCGAATGAGTTATCGCTCATATTTTTCGTACTCTTGTAACTATTTTTCGCAGAAAACTCACTTCTTGACTTGACTATTAGTTTTTAAATATTTTTATCTTTATCAAATGAGAATGAACTGATATATGATAATTGGATGATTTGTAGAATCAAAATAAATAAAGTACATAAGGCGTTTCATTTAAAAAATCTAAATTTTTCTGCAGTACTGAAAGTTGGCTAGCTTAAATTTGTTAATAAAAAATTTGTAATTTGTACCCGATATACAAAATTTTATTAAGATCCAATCCTATATAAATAAGACTTACACATTCCTGTGTGTGTCACCCGGTATATGTCTATTAAAAAATGAAATTATAACATCTCAAAAAATAACGTGTCAGTAACTTAAAATATTACAAAAATTAGAGGAACTGAAATGCTCTTTCAAGCATATTATAAAAAGATTTCCGTATCAATTTGCAAGTACTTTTTTTGTTGATTTATTGTCTTGTCAAGAATAGATTTCATAACTATTTGATTCAGTCATTTATACCATACTTTTTACCAATACGAAGTGTAAACGTACATTTTATTTAATAATCATACCAATTTATACCCTAAAAAACGACCGTAATTCATTATTAATTTTAGATCGTAAAAGAATGAATAAGAATCGGTTAATTCGTGTGTAATGTATGCTGCATAATATGAATTAAAGCACAGAAACTTATATCGTCGCGACATCTTCAAAGAATCCCTGCGCTCATGTGTAATGTATGTTGCATAACGATAAATAGAGCATGTTAAATTGTATCCCCACATAGAGGGCGATAATTTAGATTTGGCAACATCCTTTCGAATTCCCCACCAATTAATTTGATAAAGTACGGTTTCGGCGTCTTACTATTCCATCTCTTTCTATTTCTTACTCTTTAAATTCTGTTTCACTAATTTCTGACGATGTGCCGGGTTTGCTCCATTGGCGGTACGCTAAATTGAGACTACGTAAGAATAGCGCTCTGTTTTAATAGCAATCTGAATTTATACGAGTTTTATCTATTGGTATTTCGTTACGTTAGTCTTACTGTATTTTAAATTCTTGTTGTTTTAATTATTTAAAGTTTTAACGTTCCAGTCTTTTAGATCTTTGTTATTTTAGTAATTTGTGAAAATATCTATCTGGTTCTTTAATATTTGTATTAATACGATTCGATTTTCAAGGGTTTTGATAAAGTATCATTTTGCTATAATAAATGTTTGCTTTTTTAATAATTTGATATAATAAACTTTTGTAAAAGTATCAGTTTGTTCCTTTAAATTCTGCTAAATTATGCGTCCCCTAACAAAGCTTCAGGTTAATAATGAACAGGACTGTAATTAGAAAAATTTCCAAAGTACCGTTCACTGTCAAATACTAATAAAAAAATTAGTGTCTTTAAAAAATAAGGAGTAAATTAAATAAAATAAAAATTGTTGTTAATATCCTTTATTATAGAATAAAATTAAAAACGTGATTAAATGACGAATTTATAGGGTCTTTAAAAAAGTATTGCACTACATGCATTTTTAATTAATTCTATTTATTAAACTTTACTCAAGACCTTACGAGTTTGTTAAGTTTTAATTATACTCCATATTCTCTGAATGTTTTCAGTTTAGGATTAAAAAAATCATCGTAAACTTTCTGAAATAACCAACTGAAGCTAACTTTATATGATTAAATAGACACTTTTATGACCTGTTTCTGAAATTAACGAATTTAATTTTGAAGAAGATATGGTTTCAACTATTATATAAAATAATATAGATTTAGTTTAACAGATTTTTATTCTTTTAGTATTGAGTAAATAAATCAAAGTTTATTATTTTATCTTTATTTCTTATATTATAGATAATCACACCCTAACATTGTTCAAAAATATTTAAAAATTTAAGTATTGACTTCAAATTTAATGAATGTATCATCTAATTTTTTGCATTTTGTAAATTTATATTTTATTCAATAAAAGTGACGTAATGTCAATGCGGAAATGTCAATCATAATTAAATACTAATTTGTTATTTGTTATGCTCCCATCTTAATATAGCATAGTTCTCGGATAGAAAATTTTGTTTTTATTAAAAATGTTTGCATAGGTGTGTCAAAGATCAACGATGAGAATATCTAAACAAGAATATTTTTATTTATTTCCGGACTAATTATAAAATAATACAAATCAAAAAAATATTAATATTTTATTGAAAGACTTTTTCAAAAAATGCAATTATTAATAAAATTTTAAGTGACATTAAAATAGTTTTCTAAAAAATGGTTAAAAGAAATTATTTCATAATTTTCTGTACATTTCATTGTCTTTTTGTAGTTTGGTAAATTCTAATAACAAAGTTTTATCTGGGTGTATATTATTAAAAAAGTTGGCATCATCATAGTCAAGACAAAGACAGAATGAGGCTACTACTACCAACAAAAAGATAAAAAACTAGTAAAATAAAAACAATTAATGGAAAGACCTATTACAAAGTTTAAAACCCGTAAGAAAACTCAAGAAAAATACATATCAATATTGGAAATCGAACATACCGGTAAAAGGGAAAATGAAGAGCCAATATTTTCAAAAAAATGTAGGAGGCGCCAATACTATATTATCTTGCCTGAAACTATTTTTGGACGGGAGCTCCGATAATATTAAAGATAGGAAGCTGCGGTTTTCACCAATCGATTCTCTAGTTAATTCTTTAGAGCGCGTCTGTGATACTTATTTAAAATTATTTTTAGGAAAAGTGATAAAACTAAGAACTTTTTTCTCCAGGTACATTTAAAAAAGTTGTACAGACGCACTCTTCTAATAAACGGCAAAAACGCAACTCACGTCGTGTGCGGCCCGGGCCTATTAAGGAACAATAACAGTGGTTCTGTAATACAAGGCTAATGGAAATCATAAATCACCCTGTATTTTTAAGAGTCAGCAAAATCAGTTCCCTGAAACTACGATAAAGTAATGAAGCAATAGTTTGACCGTCGCTCAAGGACTTGATACTGGACAGTCGACCCGCAGACTAGGGGCGGAACATTTAAGGTGTTCCTTTGTTCTTAAAAAATTAAAAAAATATAATATGTGTAAGCCCGATTACGGTAATGTATTAAATTTAATACTAGATATTTTTGGCAACCGTATGGGAATGATTCACTTCCAGAGGATTTTTACTTGGAGAAAGTAACTCTTTTTGGTTTTTAAATTACTTACCGAACTATTTTAATGTTGTTCTAATTCCAGGGGGTTGGAGACGAAAGAGTTAATATAGTATATTATTGCATTGTAGTTAGTAAGGTGGGACACAAAGTTTTACATATTCTGCTTTCAGGGTTTTTAATTTTTATTATTCGGAGACTTAGATATTATAGTTTCGCTATAAACTTTTAATTAATAAAAATAATTAACTAGAAATTTTGAGATGGGTTTAATTATGTGATAAAATTCAAAGATTACAAAATAAAAGTTAAATACAAAAACACTCATCGGGATTTATAAATAGAATTAAGACAAAAATTTAATATTTTGATCATTAACCCGAGCCAGCTTACATGACCATCTCAACATTAAAGCGATTCAATTAGCAGATACAAATAGATCAAGATAATATTAATTGTTGAACTCCGTTTTTGTGCGTTTTAGTGTATTTTTGACCTATTGAGTAAGACATGAATGAACAAAATACAATATTCATTAAAATGATTCAATTACTGGAGCAACCAGACAGACTAAGGAGGCAGTCTAAAGTTAAATTACTGTAGATAAAATGGTGTACAAGCTTAAATTATAGATTTCTTGGTGTTTTCACAGTTTTTACTTGAATTAAAATTAGACTCAACGAAATTCAGGAAAAATATGCAATTTAATGCGAAAGTAAGAAAGAAACAATAGAACCAATTTAGGATAAGAAATTTTATTTTACTAAAAAACTAATAATTTTGTTTACACGTAGGAGATGAAAGTAATTTATTTAAAAAATATAAAATTTTAAATTGAAACAAATAACACATTTTAATTTTGTTAAGGTTGAACCATTATTGTTTTCCTATAAAAATAAAAATTTATACAAAAAGTTTTATATAAACGAACGGTATCTTCTATGTTTTACAACAGAATTTTTAAATTAAGAAGGATATACTTATCTTGATCTTTTGTTAATAGTTTTGTTACATACAAAAATATCAGCAGACAAAATATTTACTCAAAGTATATTTCTATTAATATTTCAATGGTAGCAAGTTTTTGATAATATTAAGAGGCTCCGCACACCATGTGACTTTCGTGGTTGCAGGTTAGAGAATTACGCAAGGAAAATGTGCTTGTATTCTAATAAATTTGGTATAAAAGTAATTTTTTTAGTATTTTCCGGTTAATATTCAGTAATCCTACCCTCTAGTCTAATTTTTCTGCTTAGAACAAGGTACAGCGTACAAAAAATAATTATTCGTTTTTGGACGAGAACTGCCTAATATAGCAACTAAAAATATGCGGTTTTTTTCATGATATTCAAAATATTTATTAAAAGATCGCGTATGTGCTACTTTTTTCAAGTTTATACACAAAAAAGTTGATAGTTGTATCACTTTTACTAAAAATAATTTTAAGTGCCACAGAAGCACTCTTAAGAATTAAATACAGATTCGATTGGTGAAAACCACATCTTCCTATCTGTAATATTAAGGAAGCACTCGTCCAAAAACCATTTCAATAATATTATAATAAAATATATACCGTTTAAATTCAGAAAAAAAAATCAAATATTAAATAATAAACCAGTTTCGCTCATTAGACAAAAAATGATCAGTGCATAAAATTAACTTATCTAGTACAAAATTAATCTTATTTATAAAAACGTCAAAAAAATCAATAGGAACCCCAACAATGAGGTTTTCATTCTTTACTTCCCTGAGGGAATTAATCTCTTCTTAAAGAGGCATAAACTCAAAGTAAAAATATAATTGGTCCAAAAGCCTAATCGTTGTCCGTCCAGTTAGCCCAAAATGTTTCTCAATAAAAAAATGGATATATTTAACAACTGTAGTTACTAGGAAATTATTTAAATTATTAATTATTTTGTTGTATTTACAAGGTGTTTCTACTTTACCGTATATTTTTTTTTAATAATAAATAATATGTTATAAATGAACATGTCCAAATCTTAAAGGTATCTTATTCACAAATATTTTTTTATTCAATTTAAAGCATATATGGAACTCGATTCCTATATTAATTTGATTAAAATGATAAATAACATTTTTATTGAAATAAATGTGAAATTGATCCTGAAGTAAAGGGAACAAGTATAATGCCAGATAATAAGCAATCTACACAGAGACAAGAATGGTCAGTTGAAGCTATTACTAATGCTAGTGAAGCGGTCAAATGAGATGCCTAAAAACGTCAAATCAATATAAAGTTTCACACTAGAACAATATGTCAAAAAGAAAAGAAAAAATCCTGAATCCTGAAAAAAATTTACAAAATATGGATCTATGGATTTGATGTCACAATAAAAGACTTGCACTGGTTAGCTTTCCAGTTAGATAAAAGAAATTGTTTTAGTCATAGATTTAAAAAAGCATAGCAGACGAGGATTGGGTCAAAGGCTTGCTCTAAATGAAACCCACGTTATTTATCCGAAAAACTAAGGCTACATCTGGTACCAGAACTATGGAATTTAATAGTCGCAGTTTATCATCTTTTTCACTGCTTTCACAAATTATTGACAATCATTAACTAACGGCTGCCAAAATATTTAATTACGATAAAACATGCTTATCGGTGAAGAAAAAGGACAACTAGTATCCCTAACATGAGCAAAAAAGGGAAGAAAACTGTTACTAGCCTTGTGCGTATGCCAGCTTCAGGAGCGTATATGCTTTCGATGATGGAAAAAAAAGGATTTGACTAAAGAGAAGGTTAGTCTTAGTGGTTGGATGACATCATAATTGCTAAAAATTTTGTGGAATTTTCAAAGACAACCAATGATTTCTTCTTAGCCGGACACTCAACCCACACTAAAAACCTAGAATTAATAGATTTCGTAAATGAGAATGGTTTGGTTTTATTGTGTTACATATTATTCAGCCTTTGGACGTTTCGTTTATTAACTATCAGTCTTCATTATAGTAAGGAAATCAGTGAGGCAATCCATGAAAGTTTGTTATCGTTTTTCAGAATTTACCTTTATTTGGTTCATCATTCATTCAGAGTACAATAATATACAAATATAAAATTATAGAGATATAAACACCTATTAAAAACATGTTCTTTAAAGAAAACTTCCATTCTGCAAAAGCAAGAGATATCAGGCTTGATCACGAGTACCTTTATCAACATTAGAAATAGTAACTGACAATCCAGCTGAAACTAGTCAGTCCATTTTAATAATGATGTATTGGCACGGCCTAGACCTCCCTGGATAACAAGAATGCGCCAATATAACTTTCATTTAAATAGTGCTTCTTTAAATATACCTTTTTTCGTGCGGCATTTTGTCAAAGAGCAAAATGAAAATATGAAATTGTAGTTCTAAATGAAACCATTCAAATAAGGTGTCACCTTTAAATTTGAAAACACAAACCAATATGGCTCTAAGCCGCTATTTTGATTTGTTGACAAGTTCCAAATGGTTTAGTAACATCTAAAGTGTAGTTTATTTCCCTATAATTTGATTAAAATATTTTGACGAATCAAAAAGTTAAAGGAGATATATTAAATTATTTATAATTTATTAAATTATTTATAATTCAAAAATAATGTTAATATTATAAATTGGTTATTTTGTCTTAGATAGTTAATAATTCTTTATACTCGTAATCTTTCAAAAACCTCTGGTGAATTTTTTATGCTCTATTTTTAATTAAAAACATAAAGTGACCCATATTTATTTTGGGTCAGTTGTAATAAAATTTTATGTAATTTATATTAAAACTTGGTTGTTATTTAAAGTTGAATTTATATTGTAAATTTTAGGCAAGAAATTAAAATTTAGGTTTGGTTTAGAATGGTATTTAAATGAGTAAAATACAATTAAAATTGTTAAAGATAAAATAGGAATATTATCATATAAAACTGAATTTCAAAATATCATGTTTATGTAAATAAAGCATCGAATAAAAGCATAATTCCCCTTTATAATGTAAATATGTCACATTGAAGTTTCCCACACTTACAAATAATCTCTCTAGAAAGACCTTTGGTAAAAGGACTGACAGTCAATTCAAATTTATGAATTGAACGTGCAAGAATTTTTTTATTTAATAGTCCGTCAAATAGATAATCCGAGATAAAGTTATACTTTGTAGACATGGAAAGTCATACCTCTGAAACTATTCTACTGTTTTTTGGAAATCAAAATTAATTTTCAGTTTCATATATAAAAAAAAGGAAAAAAATACAGAAAATAAAAGGAGTGTAACAAAAAATTAAAAACTTAAATTTACTGTATATTAAGATATTTTCTTTTAGTGATAAAATGATTTTTTTCTCTTTTCTAAATTCTAATAACATACACTTGTTGAATATCGACATTTATTAACTAATATGCTAGTACCATTTAATATTCCTAATTCGTAATAAATATTTTATATTATAAAAAATTAGAGAAAAAAAATTAATAACAAATAAATAATAGAACATTTTATTTATAATGATAGAACATTTTATTACTTAAATATTTAAGTTATTTCTGGAATAACTTAAATTAAAACAGAATCAAAAAATTATCTATAAAAATATAAAACAAAAAGTTTAAAAAAAACACTAGCGTAAATGTTCATCAAATAAAAATATTTTTTCCATTAAATTCGATTTTTTTAAAAAACCAAAAATAAAATTCAGAATACAAAAATGTAGTCAAATTATATTTAATGATTTTATTTTCAAATATTCATAGAACAAAAACCGTTATTTTATTTTTTCCATTAAAAGTAAATATTTTAAACACAGCTTTAATAAAAAAATCTACTTACGTGAATTTCACCAAACCAAGAAAATTGAACAAATTTCTGGAAAACTCTTGTAAACAGTCTGTTTGAATTTTGGTTTCTGTTCTTTTATAGTTATAGTCTCTGGAAGGGCTCCTACGTATAGTCGCGTTATTCTGCGCACACATCAATTTCCCAGACATATCTCAATGTAGCTGTCATCACACAATTAGGAGATATGTGTTCTAGATAATAGTTAATTGAATTTTTCAGGTAAATAACTTAAACATTGGAAAACTAAACCTGGTAATAGAAATAGTTATTCATTATTTTTAAATTGCAGCTTTTCTTTTTAGATGTATTTCATTTATATGTTGTGCTTTAAAGTTTGAAGTATTTTAATATTAAAAATTTCATTTAAATACCAATTTTTTTTTCATTTTTAATACTCATATTAGAAATATGGATCTATTTGTATTTTTGTTTTAAAAGTGATGTTTATTGTACTTCGTACTAAATTTTATCGATATACTGTTTGCAAGTTAAAAAATATACTATATTTGGAAAATACAGGGTGTTGATAAATGGACATACGATAAGGGTAGATAGATGTCATCTAAGTTGTAATAATAAACCAAATTTAATGGGTCTTACAATTTTTGTAACGGAGATACAGGGCGTTTTATCAATTTTGCCTATTTATTTAATGAGCCATAACTTACTAACAACCCGGGATATTTAAATTGACGAATCGATTGAGATATTAATACTTGGAGAAATTCAGGTCCGGCTTGACGAAAAATTAATAATTTTTTTACTCACAAAACAACACCCTGTATATCAAAATTTTTAAAATCCTTTTTAAAATTTAAAAAGAGACAAAAAATATGAGTCGATCTGTATACTTTTTTTAGTTCCGCATTTAAGTCTACCTACTTTGAAAATTTTTAACTGAAATTTAAATTTTTAGTAATTTTACAATATACATTTTGAAAAAAATACGTTTTCTTAATAAATTAAAAGATTCGTATAATTTAATTAATTGGAACCTCAAACATTTTCATGTTTTGGTATTTGCTTGTCATTAGAAGAATAAAAAGTATAATTGCAGAGTCGTACTTGGAACAGAAGAGTGTTTTCCTGAATTAACAAAATTTAAAAATTTATATTTATTAATTATTCGCCTAATGAATAATAAAAATAAGACTAGATTGGAAAAAATATGTATCCGTCGCCACAATTTAAGCGAACGCACCATTTTATTTACAAACAAAGACTACAATTTTGTTAATCATATATACACCTTTTATTTAAACAAAACATTTTACGTACCTATTGGAAAATAATAAAACGAATAATGAGCTACTAACCGAAATACAAATTAATAAAACTTGCTCAAAATGGGCCCCATTTTTTCGATGCATTTTCTTGCTAGTTTAATGTCTTTTATCGATTTTCTTAACAAATCCGGGTTATTTCTAACTTCTTCGCAGGCAGCTTCAATTATTCGAAGAAGTTCTTCTCTAGTATGTTTTTCCTTGATTGCAGGAAAAAACGCCACCTGTAAAGTCCACGCCCTGCTTATTCACAATCTGTAATTATACTTTTTATTCTTCTAATGACAAGAAAATAACAAAAATGAAAAGTTCCAATAATTTGAATTAAATGAATCTTTTAATTTATTGAGAAAAATAATTTTTTTTTTAAATGCATATCGTAAAATTATTAAAAATTTAACTTTCAGTTAAAAATTTTCTGCGTAGAATTAAATGCGGAACTAAAAAAAGTATACAGGCCGAATCAAGTTTTTTGTCTCTTTTTAAATTTTCAAACGGATTTTAAATAAATTTATATAAATTGATATACAGGGTGTTGTTTTGTGAGTACAAGAAATTGTTAATTTTTCGTGAAACCGGACCTCGTAGTCCTATTTTATTACCAAATACTGGAGATAATTGTACAACTCCAATATTAAATGTAAATGTATAAATTAAAAATTTAAATTTTATCATTAAAGGACAACGCACGGCATCAATGGGAAATTGGCTTTCGGTAAATTTGTTCGATTTTTTATATATTGTAGATAACGCTCTAAATTCAACAGTTTAAGTTATAGAGGGTGTTGAATTTAACTTTTCCAAAATTTCAAATTTACATTGTGAAGATACTTCTCGAATATATAAAAAAAATCGAGCAAATTCACCCATTAATGCGGTGCCTGGACTTTAAAAAATTGTCAAAAAATTGTTTTTGATATGTTTATTTATGAGGAACCTTTGACTAATTTCCCAGATAGCATTTTATTTTAAAGTCAGTTTTTTTAGTTTTGTTTTTCAACTATTAAAAATGTGAATGCAAAAAATAGAAAGTGTATATTTCTCACAATTGTCTAATCCGATTGTATTTCTCGTAAATCTCTGTTTTTTAGATTAAAAACTAGAAATAATGCCTTCTTGTTTTCACCTTCATCCCAGATAACTTATAAATGTTTAAATGAGGCTAGATTCTTTATTCTTTACCTCTTTAAACATTTCTCGGCATCGAGGTTAAATTGCTGTCAAGTAAATTCATATTAAAACTTAGTTAAACTGTCCTATACAGAGCGCATCAAAAGTGTAACCTTCCTCTATTAACTCTTGGTCAAAAAGAAATAAATCGTCAGACTCACATCCAATATTGGGTAATTATATCGTAGGCCCCGTATTAATTTACCAAAATCAGATCTGTTTTCCATATTTGAATATATTGGAGATATTTATAGTTACAATTGTAGAAAACAATGGAGAATAATTCAATATGGATATTATTTTTCAATATGAAGTTATTTCTCCTAATTTGGCGTCATCTGTAGAATAGCTTTCCAGATCTCCAGACCTACACCTTTTGATACATTTTTGTTAAATTATCTTAATTCTAAATTATACAAAATTCCTTGTCAATTTATAGATTTTTTAGATTAAGAATGACTACACTAAGTCTGGCAACTGGAAGCATGGATTTGCCATGTTTGTAGGCAGGCTAGTTTATACGAAATGTATCTGAAAAAATATACGAATGTTTTATACCCCCATCTAAACAATTGCAAAAGTTATAAATAAATAAAGATTCCAAAAACAGGGTCAAGTTATTTGCAAATATATCAAAAACTAAAAAAGTTGGGGCAAATTTAAAAAAAGATTCGTGAGGAGAAAATAGTTCCAGAACTCAATTGTTAATACTTTTAATTTATACTATGTAAAAAATTTAAAAAAAAATGTTATTATCTAGAAACTTAAGAACACCAGAAAAATAGTTTTCACCTATTTGTTATAAAATAATGAGACTACTTTTAATTAAATAATGTCGTTTACGTTCCAAGTCGTATAATTGTAAAAATTAAAAAAAGTTTTTTTTAGCTTAGATAACTAATAGATTATAACCATGCAAAAAATATTGCAATATTATAATCTCATTAACTACAGTTATCCTAAAGACTCAATAAAGCAAAATAGGTTTGGTAGCTTTTGTTGAAAGCGAAATGGAAGCGAAAGGATTATTTTAAAAATTAGGGACAAACATTTTTTCGGTAGAATTTGAATCCTTCAAATGTCTAAATAGTACCATGTTTTAAAAAAAAAATTAAATTCATATTTAGGTAATAGTATAAAAATAAAAATAAACTTTGTTCAACGTTGGCCTGAATCAGTATATGACCAAACTATTGTCAAAAATTCTCACATAAATAGGCTAAACATATATAAATTAAAATTAAAATACCGCAATGAATATCATAGAGTATTTTTAAATTGTACGGTGCTTTTTATATTGTTATCTAGAAGAGTATTTAATGGAAAGCTTATAAACACTAAGCACTTTCATTAACAGTTTGATTTGTTTACATTGAGATAATTCAATCAAGTAGCAATAATATTGTTAATAATTTTCCCTAATTAGGTTTCCGTTGTTGATATATAAGCATGAAACTCTTTTATCTGAAAAAAATGCGAAATGATAGGAATACAAAAATATGAAGACTCATTTTCATTTCTTAAGTAGGGATTCCCTCTCGACCGTACACTGTTAAGTTCTAACCTGTTCCTAAAGGAGCACCTGAAAAAACTAAGAACGCCCATTATATAATACGATGCTAATATTACCAATGGACGCCGATGACAGCAAAAGAGGATAAATAAATAAGGAACATAAGAATAATTTATGAAATTATGTTTATAGTGATGTAGTGTCCTTTTATTTTATAATAATATAAAACATCGAGTTTTCTTCTAGTTCCCGACTACGCTGAAAAAAACGCTGAAAAAAAACAAAATAAACAAAATAGAAAAAAACAAAATGATCGTCTCTATGTCTCTTGATGTAAAATAAGCATTTGATACAAGCAGGGAATTTTATACAAAAAAATAAAAATGGATATGTAATAGGATTCTACATGAATAAACGCATTTTCTACGTCGAAGTCAACACATCACTATCTGCATGAGGCCCGTAAACTCTGTTAGAAGTGTTCTTTTACTTTCTATGCAATTATGCCTCTCCAATTCTGGCATCAGATCCAGATTCCTTTATAGCCTCTAGATAATCGCAAAGTTACATAAATATGCTGCAGAACCAGTTAAAACTACGAAAAATCAATGTCAAGACGCCTGCAAAAGAAGTATCTCAGTTTTATTTAAATACTACTCCAATCCCAATAAAATCAGATGTCAAAACACAGTTAAGTAATATATTAGCACAGCACTCATGCTAAATTAAGAAACAAAAAATAGTATTTACTACCCGTATAAAATCCAGTACACGTGTGTAAATAACAAAAAAAGCGCCTGTCCATGGGTTCGGAACGGGTTTTTATGTTGTGTAATTAATAATGGATAAACTTTGATGACCTTGGGATCTCCTTTATTAACGACATAATTAGTCTCCACCCTACAAGGCAAAAGAACTTACCTTTATACACTAAAATCAGATAATAAACCATCTGACGCAAATAAAATACACAAGTCTTAAAAGAACGTGTTTTAAAACTACATTGAAGCACGTACCATTGCTGGGTATATCCAACTCAAGTAAAACAATGTTAAAATATTTCGAATAACCCTGGTAAAATATTTCGAATAACTTACTGTAGATTAAATTAGATTGTTAATTCGCTGAATATTGAATTGATAAACCGTTAAAGCTTTTTCTGATAGAAAAATGGAATAAGAGGTTTGGTTTTTAACTAAAGGCGATAAAATAAAGCAGAGATTATCATGACAACGTTAATCGATTTTTTTTCTAAACTAGTACAGAAAAATAAGGTGAAGAAACAAGTCCCTTGTATAAATTCATGTGGATTTATTGCCTTACTTACAAATAAAATAAGTTGAAGTTAATATTAAAATTTCAAGTCTTAAAAGTTTTGACGGATAATATAGAATTTATGTAAAATGCCATTGTTTCATTCAAAGTTTTGTCCTTGCTATACTCCACATGTATTTTTTATTATTAAGCGTTTTTTCCCATTTTATACATCTTTCCCTAATATCTCTTTGCTGGCGCCGGTTATGCATCGAAATGTCACTTTAATTCATATTTATCGTTGCCTAGAAATACTACATTCTAATAAATAGGAAAACACATGCATTTACTAACTAGAAAATCTACGCCAAACAAAAAAAATGAAATGGATATTCTGTGGCCAAAATTAAGGTGGGTTCTGTATGCGACATTTCGTCGTTATCCACCTGTAACCACTTTTTTAATTTCTTATTTAGTTGAGAAAATTTTTATATGTATATTTAAAAAACATCATAGTGTCAATCTTTTTTGAAAAAATTTATAAAGTTGCCATTTCCATGAGAATGTTTTGAGAATTTTTAATAGATTTAAATAGACAAAGTAACTACGATAAGAGGATTCTTCTCATTTAGAAAATGTTTCGAGAGATAAAATCCAATGCACTTTTGTTAAATTTAATTAGAATAGGATTTTTATATCTTTTATGGGTTAAGAAACGTATGAACTATTTTATGACTACTTGCACTTCATGTAACCATAATTTAATTTTCTAATCAGTACATTAGAATATTTACCCTACTGAGAAAATCATTATACCAGGTGCGAGAACATCATTATACCAGGTGCAAACAAAAAATGCGTTTAAGGCAAACTATGGTGCCTAAGTTATTTCATATTGCCATAGCTTCATATCCTTGCTTTACATTTGTATATAAAAAGATTGGACCTTGAAAATGCCTTTAAGTTGCAATAGAGGGAGAATTGGAATTCCATTCTCTTTAAATTTATAAACAATTTTAAAATATTATTCAATCCTTTCTTACAGTTTCTGAAATACGATATGATACCTATTTTTTTCTTCTAAATGAGACCTACTTTTATTTTTCCATTTTATTTGTTAATAAACTGACTTGCTCAAAAAGTGAGTCTGCCTATTATTTGCATATGCAAAAAAACGTACCTAAGTATTTATTAATAATTTAACAAAAATAACAAATGAAACTATGCCACTGGAGAGTTTATTAATAAACTAAACCATTAATGGATTTAATAAAGTCGAGATTCAGACAAAAATTATATAAGAAATAATAAAAATAAAAGCAGTAAATTAAAGCGACCGTGATACTCCGCCAGGAATTTGTGAAGCCGCAAATATTGCAAGCTTAATTTATTGCACGAGATGTCTAATCAAATTTATCTCAAACAATATGAGATTTTCATTAAGTGGTGCATTCAATAAAAAATGAAGAAAATTTTTTTCTTGCGTTTTTTATAAATCTTTTAAATCATATTATCAATAAGTTTTCAAAGATTGATGTAAGTTGTCCGACAAGAAAGATATTTTTTTCAAGAAGAGATAAATAAGATTCCAATCGAAGCTTTAATTTAGGATTATATAATATAATTTTAGTTGTTCTTACTTTTAAGTGGGCCTAATAATTTATTTTTATGAAATATATAGACCAGAATCGCTAAGAAAAATATGAGCAACTTTACATTAATTGAAAATGCATTTCCTCAATAGCTGACTTTCATAGACGTAACTTTCTAGTCACAAAATATTTTTCTAATATATATAGTCAAAAAATATGATGAGATTGCAAAGTATTTCCAATTGCTAAATATTTAAAGCTACTTAAGAGCTACCTAGATGTACCTACAAAGTTATTTAGGCTAATAAAATGAAGTAGAATGAAAAGATCACAATTCAAAAGAATTTGTAATAAATAGGGGGTATAAACAAATAATTTTTTGTCAATAGTCCTTTTCAACCTGGTTTCGGGTGACCTATTCATATTGGCCGAAAACAAAAAATATTTAATAATATAAAGATTAATCAGCGGCAGCAAAAATTAAGGCTAGAAGCAAATCAAAGTAAGTTTGGAAAAAGTTAATAAAGTTATGTAATCAAGGTTCAAAATAACAAACGAAACACAAAAATTTTAAAGTAACTGATGAAATCGAAATATGAGGAATATGTGAGAAAAATAAATAATACAAGGTATATAAAGAAAGAAAATTATAGAAAATGTAAAGTTGAGCAATTGGGAGAAGAACATGGTATTATAGCACACTAAGTGATATGAGAAAAGAAGGAATAGATACGAATGAATGATGATACATAAATTAGGTGACATGTAAATATTAATTTGTGTATATCAAATCTAGTACGAAATGTTATGCTAAAATATATATGGTATTATAGCACTCTAGAAGATCTAAGAAATATAAATGTTAGGAAATGAAAAGAAAAAACGAGGAATATAGAAAAGTGGAAGAGGATAATGCATAAATTAGAATGTCTTAAAAAGTAGAGTAGAAGACAATAATTAATGTATGGCATACACTAGTTGCATTAGGTCATCACATCATTGGCGTTTTTTACGATATATCAGCTAATTAATATTAGCTCTTAAATAAACTTATTTCATCATTTATCCCTTTAAGTCACCATTATATTTATTTCAATCTATTAAATGCTTTTGTAATTGGTTTTATGATTCGTAAATAAATAGTAATTACTGCAACGCCATTTGATAGAGATTTATTATTACCGTTTATTGAATTCCATTTGACTGAATAGTTTACAATTAACCTTTACTGAAAATATAATAGTTTTAAATAAAAAGAATAAGAAGATATACAGAAAATTGGTATATGAGGAAAAGATGTCCAGCGAAGGATAATCAAAATGAAATCTAGATTAATTTTTCGATATAATTTTTGTTTATTAAGTAGGGATAAATTTTTAATTTTTGTAACGAAAATGATAGTAGATTTTTGGCTATCAAAGGGACAATTGATTTATTTTATCTGTATAGATACTTTCTTCTTGTATTAATAAAGAAAATTATATAAATTTTATACTGCCAAATAGAAAATTGAATCCTCATTCTAAACTATCACTTGAACCCCTTGCTGAGATTTTTCTTCATAACTTACTTCGATAGGAATTAAAATTGACGGGTTCGAGCGATTTTTCGAAAATTCATTCGTAGACGGGGTAACACTTCTGGTCCTCACTATATAATCCCATAAAGAGAATCAAGTGGGGTAAGATCTAGACATCTCGGTGACCTATCCATATATTTTGATATTCTTGGTTAATCATGTCTCACTTTAACGAAAAAGTGTGGATTTTTTTTTCTAATCAAATATTTAAACAGTTGAACAGACAATTAAATACCTTTCAAAAGAGCCATCAGACGACCCCTACTATCATTTAAATTTTTTAAGGGAGTAGCTACATCCGCAAGGAGTTGAAATTAAGGTAAATTTTTTATTGTAGAAATAAAAAAAAATATTTAATTAAGTTCAAAAGGTTATCCATAATCTCAAACGTGGTCAACCGATGTGGTAATGAAACACAAAGTGTGGTAATTGACTTCGTGTTTCATTACCTCAATAAAAAGTTTGAAGTGACCAATACAAAGTTATTAATATGAAGCAAGAATAAAGTATGAACAAAAAAATTAGTACAAAGAAGAGTTCGTTAGTAAAATCCATATTTTCCCATCAAATCCTTAAGCTAATTTATTTTGTAAGCATGCGTAAATAATTAATATTAACTAGAAAAAATTGGGTACAAATCCTTAAAGATAGTTCATAAAATTTAGTTTTTTTAATAAATTTTTAACAAATAGGGTACCGTGTAAAACGAAGTATTATTGGTGATGTCTATGTTTTGAACGAACAAATAAAAAAATAATGGTACTGGTACTGTGAAAAATATAAATTAAGTTCAAAAACAAACTATTTAGAAAAAATAAGGTACATTTAGCTTAATGCGGAAATATTATGATTATTTCATTTATGGTTACATACACTATTTTTCACTTATACCTAAATGTTTTTGATACAATGTTGCTTATAACAAATAAATATTTTGATTTTCGTAAATTGCTAGAAAGATTTTGTTGACCTAACTCGTGGAAATCTGTCTTTATAGAGGTCGATACAAGTCCGTTGTGTTCATATCAAACAAAAAGACAATAAAGGTAACTCTTTGTCAACATTATTTGTTGGAAAATATTGACAAATCTTTGATTAAGTTCTTAATCAACGAAATTGGTTGTTTAAATATATATACAGATAACTTCTTTAACTTTATACTTTTCACTTTATTTAATCTTTATATTAGTCTCACTAATACAATAAACGACGTAATTGATAGAATTTTAATTAAAATAGAAAATAATATGTCATCAGTGATTGACCAAGTAATGGAAGAATTTTGTCTCTGGTAAAATATTGTCCTCCAAAATGGTATAAAAATACCCTCTTTATATATGATATAGGTACATCTATAAGATATTATATTATTTAGGTTGGACTATCAAATTATTCAAAATACTAAAAGGTCGACATTTTTTATGCTTTATGGTTCACAATACTACAAAATAATGATCATAAGCTACATATATATATCAATAAAACAATATATATTTAAAAAGTTTGTTCCATGCTCAAATCATAAGAGTCCTAAAATATACCTTGGATGGTTTTAATAAAGGAAAAGGCTACACTGTACAGACCAACTTACTAAAATATTAATAAAGACTTTCACCCATATTTGGGTAGGATTAAAGCGTTATAAATGAATCCTCACCACATATCCTCCATTTTTAGGATCTTTTTACTTCCTTATTATTCCCTCAGGGAATTATCCTACCTTACTGAGTAAGGTCTGCAAATCGAAGATCACAAATTGTTTCTTGTTGGGTTTTTATTAAAAAACTTCAATTTTTTTCTAATTTTTAAATTTCATGTTCCACCTTTTTTAATTTCCATAAGATACTCTTCCCCTTCTACCAGTCTTTTACCCCTAGTACAAAAAAACCCTTGGCATTATATTACTACTTGGTACTACAAAAAAAAACTTGGTTCTACAATGTATAATTGTTAAATATTAATTTTTAGTTAACCTCCCCCTTTATCGGAATTGTATAACTTTTAGGCCTGAAGATGTGTAGTCGCCAACAATTTTAATTATATTTATGTGATACGTGACTTCAAATTTTATTTCATTTATTTAACACTGGACATTTGAGATATGGAAAACCTTATGGCTTTAGTTCTTTATAGGTTAAAGCATTTTATTGCATTAACAATTGAAAATATACATGATGTTCGCTTATTGTTAAACAGGTTAAATATAAGAATTTAAAAATAATACCGTTTTACTTTGTCTGCTACCAATAATTTTATTTTTTGTGGAATAAAAACAATTTTAAGGAGTCAAAGGGTCAAAGTTATAATATTCTTTCTATCTAGACCTTATTTCACGCTCCTCGCCTTTACAAGCCAAATCATAGTGAAGTGATGTAGTAAACAAATTACATTCTAACTACAAGACACATCACAACTAAGCCATTAACCTAGACTTTGTGTTTTTGACGTAGGTGCATAATTGACAAAGCTCTTTGTTACATAGTTTTCAGAATTCGATTATGTTCACTTTTTAGGTATATGGCTTTCTGTCGTATATTTTCTCTATAGATTTATTGTATTTCTATTAGACTGAAAGGATTGCTCTAATTTATAACACAGAATGTTTCCTATATGGTGCAGATTTTCTTTTCCCGTAAATATTTTCTAAAAATCTACACCTGTGGCTTATTTGTCTAATCCATGATCAACGTCATGCTATTTATTTTATATTTACAGCATTTTTTAAATTAAATAAAGTACAAATATGTTTTAATGTAAATTTAAACACTATTTTTATGTTGCTACAACATGCAAGAATAAGGATAGAAAAACGAACATATTATTAAAAGCACATTCACTCTATCATAAGATAGATATCTAGGTTAAAATAGAAGCTAAAAAAGAAAAGATAGAAACCCAGAATGGTGGGACACACGAAACTGATCTGAATAGTAATCACCTTAAGAATTCAACGCAACTGAGTCGTCCAATAAAAAATAATTGTAGTTTATTGTGTAGCAAGCTCAATTAATTTTGTTGCAAGTCAACTTATATCTGCTTTATTTTATCTTCGTTTACATAGTCGTGTCAGTGTGTTTCTCGTACATATAAAGAAAGTCTAAAAATACTAAAGATGTCAAAGGAGTAAGAGAGTAGTGCTAATTTCGTTAAAATATAATTCATACATAATTTGTTTTTAAATATTCCTAATTTTGGCTATGGTTGTACTTTATAAAGGAATCTGTTCAATATTTTAATCTAAAACGGCTAAAAGACCATTTTATTATTCCTCGTCGTATGTTTTTACTAAAAATTAACGCGTTACTTTAAAACTAAGGTTTTTCTCTTTTGTTTCTGCTGTTTGATGTGAAATAATGTTTTTATTATTTTTTTGTACCCGGTCGATTTCGCGCGCCACTGTGTTCTGGATAGCATTTTAAAAAATCAAGCTTAATCATACAACTTTTATTTGAAAATTTTGTTTGTATGTGCAATAATAACGGCGATAAATGGTGAGATGGACCAACAAGAATATATAGAAAAGTAACGCGTTACTTTTGGAAAGTAACTAATAAATCGTTACTTTTTAAAAAAAGTAACCATAACGTTTATCTAACGCGTTACTTTTTAGCAAAACCAACGGTAAAGTAACGCGTTACTTTTTTTAGTAACGCCCCAGCTCTGTTAGCGAATATAAATTGTATATTCTGATTGCTGAATAATTACGGAAATATATGATAACATTAATTGACAAATATTCACAAGCGGTGATTTTATATTTTGTTAGTGATGCAATTAGATAATCGTACCAGTATTAAAGACAAGGTTGGTGTTAAAATTTATCGGCGACAATTTGAAAAATATTATTTAAAATAAATCGGTTGTGTTGCCCCAAAACTTTCCCGACGAATACTTTTTCAGATATTTAATGTTAAAGTTTAAAATTTTTACAATTTTTGATTTTTGACAGGCGATAGTTGGAGAAATAATTTTATCTGATCTGAATAAAAATTTTCAAGGGTTTTCAAATGACATATTGCATGTCAAATTCCGTGAGATATTGCATCTGTCATTTTTTGATAGTGACACTTCCGTTTGACAGATGTAGTATAAAAACTAATGGGTTCTTCCGACGGGTAACCCAAACATATATACAAAATTTCAGCTCAAACGGATTAAATGTGTGGCCTCTATCTTGGAAGAATACAAACAGACAGACAGACTGACAGACAGACAGACAGACTTCCATCTGGAAATTTTCTTACTCATCTCAGGATACCTCAAAATGGATATTTCCATCTTTATCTTGAATTGGGAATTTGGAACCTTTGGTTTTCAACAATGTTGAAGAGTATCGTTGGTTAGTGGTGACGATATTCTTCAACATTCCATCTTTATCTCGAAAAATTTTTAGCTCGTTCACAATACTTTCCCTTCTCGGAGGCGGGTCGGGAAAGTAAAATTATGTTTAATAAATATTTTTTTCTTCATGTTATCACTATTTAGTACAAAAAAAAGTGGAAACCCAGTGACGCTGTACTAACCTAAGGAAGTGGCTAACAAACCATTGTCACTTTTGAATAATCTATAATTTATACCACACAAATTGTTTAAGTTCTCTTAATTAATTAAATTACGTTCTATCCAATTCAATCTAAAACTGTGTCTTTTTATATACTTACAGTAAAAACACATTATATATTGTTTGTAAATCAATAAAATGATTGATTGTTTTCGGGTAGAAATGTTATATTATTCACCCCATAAAAACGCTCATGTTTGATTAGGGGTTTGTACCTTAAATTACTTTTTTGTGAGGATGAAAATCTAGAAATACCGATCGCTCTTGATACTTTTAGAATTGTAGGCGTTAAAAGGTATTAATTAAATTATACGTATGCTAAATCAATAGTATAGGTGAAAGATGAGTAATAGCTAATCACGTGAAATAATGTCTGTACCTTTATATTTTCTCTATATGGTGAAGATATGTTAATTATAAGCTTCCAAAAACTATAATAAAACGATGTTTTACTGGTAAACAATTGACGAAGAAATAATAGTTTTTTGCCGACAACAAAAAATATTGGCAGACAATGAATGATTTTTATTTATGTAAATTAGTTACCTATTTTTTATTACTCTATGATTTTTCCTTCTTCGTACTGTATTATAATATAATTTTAGTTGCAAACACCAAATATCTGATACACATTTTATATAAAAATTTTAAATAATATAAGAATTATTGAACAAACCATCACTCCTGTATTTTATAAGGTATGACATTTTGGAAAGGGGAAAGAAAGAACTAAAAAATATATACAAAGTGATTTATTTGAAATTGCAATGTTGGCGTAAAGATATTCCACGTCTTTGTAATCTTCGTTAGGCTGGTTTTGGCTGTAGGGCATTATTTTACAATTTCAATTTTAAAAATACTACTACAGGCACCAATTTTTTAGTATTAAAAATCTAATAAGATACCTGAAAACTGAAAAAACAAAGGACACCGCACGGAACATACGGAAACTGGCTCTCGGTTAAAATGATTGATACTCGGGAGATAAACTTTCTCGCCTTGAGATTTGTAATTACTGTGGAGTATCTTGCTTGGATCATTTTGTAGATTAGTCCTTCTATCCAGACTGAATCTAAAACTTTTTTCATGTCTAGGGTCACCACCACGTGTTGTTTTAACTAAATCGTAAAGGTATTCCTACTGTATTAGTACACGCAGATATTATTTTAATTATTTAGAAATAGAATAAAACTACAATATTTTTTTAACTTAAATACAAGAAAAAAATGTTATATATATTACTCTTAATTGTGTTTGCCATTAACCCGCAATTAAATAAATGAAAATGTTAAATCTTTTCAGATTCCATTTAAAACAAGAACGAACGGCAAATGCTCTTAGACAGAAGAGCAAATGAAATTACCAGTAAATGCAGTTAATGAAAAGTGTTATAGCTTATGAGTCGCGTCCGGTCATTTTGGGATTTCAGTTAATTTGTTACAAAAGAGTAAAATCTGAGTTTTATGTATCCAGAATGGGAACCCGTACAATTTTTACTGCGGAACAGGAAAAAGATATTTGTCACAATTTATTTGTTCTCTCAAAAATGTTTTATGGCCAAAGTCCGGCGCAATTCAAACGTGCAGTTTATTGTCAACTCAGCAGAGATTAATAAAAATAAGAAGTCGGTAAATATTGGATGTATTGTTTGTCTCATTTCCAGTATTTTAAAAATAATTACGTTATTTATCCGTTTTGATATCGTCGGCCCTGAAAATAACGGCACGTGGTAAAACTTTTCAGAATTGTATATGTTTGAAATGTGTAGTTTTATGGAAAATAATTTCTCTTTTCTAACTTAAACTCAATTTAAGGTGAAAGAGATGAGACATAAATACAAAAGACGACATTTCGAACATGATTTAAAAATTAAAATTTTCAAAAATCAATTTTTAGCACGTGTGTCAGATTTTTCTGCAGCCCATTTTACAAAGTAGAAGTGCGGTAAAACTCGGCTAGACTTGGCCATCTGTCACCAATGACGGCAAGCCTTTGGGCCTTTGCATGGTTACACTCACATACAATTTTTTGTCTCCACGAACATTGTCATCCAACAAAATTTCTTCTTTGTTGTAATTCGTTATTTATTTAACTCTATTCATAGAATCCGTTAAGTATTGCGTAGGTTTACATTGAGAAGCCAAATTTGTTTTTTTTATATTTTATTTTCCTACTCATAGAAACAGTTAAATATAGCGTCGATTTGCATTGAAAGGTCAAAAATTTACCAAAATTTGCCTCATTATATTCAGACAAGTTTAATACCGAAGTTGACACGAGCTAGAAACTTTTAATTTACCTAATTATGTTCAGACGAGTGGAAATTATGAACAAAGAGACAACCAGTAAGCGAATTTAATGTTTTAGCTCAAATTAAGATGAATCAGGAAATATCCTGCAGAGCAAAAGCACGTAAACGTAATTTATCTACTAGCCGAGTTAATCCAAATACTAAAAAAGCATCAACATCACGATTACAAATATTTACTCGTTCAAAACTTTATTGTACTGATCCGCGTACTTTTCTAGAGGGTTTTCACGAAAATTAAAAATAAAATCAATTTTGATACAGAAAAATCGATGTTTATAAAACAACTTTCAGCTGTCAATTTTGTAGTTGGACATTGATAAAAGTAAAGTGACTTTAAAATTAAAAAAATTATTAATATGCTATTAATGCTCTTAAAAGTGGTTTAAGGAGCAAATATATTATTTTGTTTTAATTATACTTAAAGATAAGGGTTTATTGACCTTCAATTTATTCGAGATATTATTATAGAGTCGCGAAGAATAAACAAAATAGAAGTTTGTTTCCTAAAAAAAATTGTTTTAGGCGTTGGTTTTTAAATAAATGATTTTGAGTTTACACCTGAAATTTAAGACTAGTATACACCAACGAATTTAACTCTACGGCTAAAAGTTAACGCTAGCGCAAGTCTTTGTAAAATCCTCTAGGTGAAAATTCACAACAAAAGTATGATAAAAGTATCTACAGATAGAGAATTTATTCTAGTATGAATAAAACTTCATCAAACTTCTTCGTATGTTAAAAAAAATATCAACGTTTGGTGAAAATAATTATATTCATATTATGTGAGAGCAAGGATAACCAGATGATGAGAGATTTATATTACCCTTAGGATGAGAGATACTAAATCACGGCATGAACAAATATTAAACATCACTAAATTAATCTGTGTTTATCCGTTTTTCCAGTATTTGCAAATTCACGTACAAATCACTTATTATAAAAGCATGGTCCCTGGATTTCAAAAAAAAAACTAGTTGAGAATGCGCAAGCTAGCATTGCCAAAATGAACTTTTAATTAACGAATTTTAAAATTTCAGACCCATTTATCTTTTTTGTCTTAATGGACACAAACTTTTCGTAATACAATTTTTGTTTACTTTTTATGCTGAATCATAATGACTCTGTTTATATTTAAAAATATCAGTTGAATCTGTCGAGAGACACCAACACAATACCCTACATTATTTACTGTAAATTTGAAAAAAATGGGACTATTATACTGATTAATAATAATAATAATGTTGTGTTTCTTAAAAAGTATCTCGATTTTGTCTAGCTTTAAGATAGGCCCACAATATATTTTGAAAAAAGCAGAGATAATATATACATATTTCAAGATAATTTATCCTGATTTACTTTTTTTTATTTATTTTTTATCAACATATTTTTTACTTTTATAATCACGCTTTTACTAATACTACATCCATATTAACTTATTCATTATTGATAGTTTATCACTTGAGACATTCAAGTGGCATACGCATCCAAAACTCATTTGTGACGAACTGCTGTAGAGTCGCCACAAGACAAAACTGTGATTAGTAAAAAATAATCGGAACTTGTTCCGGGATGCCACAAAACATACCAGCGAGACCAAATTATTAATTCCTTTTAAGCTAAAACTTCAGGAACTACCCATTGGAATTCCTATGTTATTCTAAAAAGAATTGTAAGTTCATCTTTTTCCCAAAAATAATTTTATTAATTATTTTATTTAATTAATTATAATCGCACTGTATACATAATAAGATAATAATTTATATGTTGCTTTGTCAGATATTATGAATAAAGTTGCTAATGTATCATTACCGTGATAAAGCAAATAAATATTAAAATATAATTTACTCAGAGATTTGTTACAATACATTTATTGTTCGAATTTTTTAATAATATTTTTCTTTTTCTTATCTTCTTAATTCGTGACTTTCACCATTATCGCCTTGTTAACTTCACAACATTGCATTGCACTCATATTTGATTTTACTCTCATATCTCATAGTACAGAGGTATTATAAATGAAGACTATAATATATTAAGATATTTATAATATTTAGTGGAAAATGATTGTGTCGGTAAAAGTTAAAGTGGTTATCGTTAAAATATGTCTTTTTTTGAATCACCGCTCGACGGATCATTTAAGAGCCTTATCTAAACGTCGTTTTCGTAAAATGGAGACATTTGAAATGAAAGACATGAATGTAAATTTAAGGAAAGATGTGTTGTGTGTGTTAAATATATCTTCTTTAATAACGTAAATTTTTGTTATATTTACCTTACTTTTTAGTTTAATGAATTTATAAACAATGAAATGTAGAAGAGATTTTTTGTTTTGTTGAAGCTGGCAAATAAGGTATGTACATGATTTACTAATATCTAAAAAATTGAAAGATTTTACATATTAAGCTGATCCATGTAAACATTGGTAACCATGCAAATTTTCTTTATAATCAATCATTCGTGAAATATAGGAAAAGTATATTATTATGATTGAATTTTGTATATACACTATCTCAGTATTGTATGACATTAACGTACCCCGGATACAAGTATCAAAGGGTTAGATTCGATTGTTAAACCTGTAAAAAATGTTTATTCTTATTATATACTTTTGTTGAGTTAGCTTTTTTGTTTGTTAGTTGTAGCGATTTGTATAGTTGTTGAAAAAATTTGTTGTCAAAGAAGTTTGTTCGTTATGGTGTCTAGATGTGCAGGACACCAATTTTGATTTTTTTTGAATTTGAAAGTTTTTTTATCGTTAGACGAGAACAAGCGGCCCATAGACTATGAAGTCATCAGTCTGATTCATTTTAGATCCATGTACTACTTTTGCTTAACATATCTATGTATTTCAGGCATATATTTTAGATTATTTAGCAGAGGGATTGGGAATGAATAATCATTGTCTGTGTTGACTCTGCTGGACATTCTAGTCTAGTATTATGTGGTCAATTGTTTGGGGTAGACAAAATGCTGTATGACCCGTTCAAAGTGTAGTGAGAATGATTTGTTCTTTTTTTAATAATTGATGTCGGTAGTTCCAATGATTAACTGTGTTTAACTCTGCTTAGTTTGCTCGGTAGTTGTCGCCACTCATCTGGCAAGTACTTTTTGTTTAAGGTGGACCTTCTGATCATCTCTAGTAATATTTGGGTAAAACACTCAACAATTTTTTTAATGATTATCAGAGAATCTTGGAATCATTAATGAAAGCAGCGATATAACTGACTATTAATCTTTAAGACTGTTAAGATTAACCTACAAATAAGACAATCGTCTAGGTACGCCCATAATGAATTCCGATTACAAAATTTCGCGTACTCATAAAGCATTTTATCAACATTTATGTATGAAAATATATCTTAAAACCAAATTGATATTATGCCAATGTATTTTCCAAATATTTAGCTTAGCTACACCCTATATTCATATTTTTTATTACTTGTATATGGTTAGTAAAATGTTTTATGTCGAATATAGTAACAGTTGAAAACGTCAATAACATTTACCATCTCATTACAATACCAACCAATAAAAATGTTAATGTACTTACAAAGATGTTATATATTGAAATTTTACTTATACATATTATAATTCCTGTTATTTTCCATCTATATGCGTTTATGACAGAACGTTACTTATTTTTAAAAACGAATTAAGGATACACAAGTTGTTTTAGTCCAGTTGACGTTGATGTTTCACTTTTATGAAATATAAATAGAACCTAATTTAGATTTGGTAACTTTTTGATTAAAGAAAATAAATAAAACACATATGGTTAGATTAATAACTTTATTACATTTTGAGCAGCTTGAGCAACATGGTCAATGGGTCACTGAACTAAATAACAAATTAGAAATCATTTACATTTAAACGCTACGAAAACCCACCAAAACATGTTAATATGCTAAACAACGAAACTTGTTTAAAAATAAAACTAAAATCGGTTTTTAAAATGTACAACAGTTATTTTTACTGAGAAGTCAATATAATCTTTAAGGCACTAAAATATTTTGTACTCGTATACGAATTATTTTTCTGGCAAATATTTGATACAGATTGCGAACAGGCGCAATTTAATATACATTTAAAAATTTGTGCACGATTAACTAACCGACGAACCACATTAAATATTGTAGTTTTTTAAGAAAGAAAACATAAGTGGTACCCCAAAGATAACTTACTTTTGTGATATCAACTAAAGGATTTTGAAAAAAAAAAAATTTCTAAAAAAATATTGCTCTTGAATTCCTCAAAATGATCTACTCTTGATCCAAAACCCTCTTATTTTATTTTAAACTATATTTGTAACAATTTTTTTTTATATATATATATTGTTATCTGCAAATAAACTGTTTAGTAGAAATATTGAAATCTGGCTGCAAAAGAAATCAACCAAAAAGTTATACTTAGACATAAAGAACAAAATTGTGAATCTGAAGAAAAAATAGGTTATATTGAAAGATAATTAAAAATACGTGAACAAGGAGAATAATAATACTCTCCTATATTTCACCCCCTTGTGAGTGAATTTCAGAAGCCAAGGCTTGTGCACGAAACGGATGGCTCCATAGCTATAAGTGTAGGAAAACTGGGAAAACGCCACCACCGTAAGAGTAATACTCAAAATTAAAAACAAATTTGGGATAAACATTTTTTTCGTGTAATGAGAATTTAAATACATGTTACTTTTACTTCAACAAATAAACTATTTGATTTTTATAATGCGACTATATTTTTGTAGTGATGCGCAAATTATTATTATTATTTCATGACGTATCCAAGGAAGAATATTTATTCAAACTCGTAGCAATTTTTCTGTTATTGTTGCTTGCTTGCTTGTGATTTTAACGTCTCTTTTCTGCTACTAAGGCTAATCTGGACGGGACCTACAGCTTATCGTGGACTCCGAACCACGGTCCTCAATCACCCTAAACCCAGGACTATGCCTTTGTCATTCAGGTGATCTACCGACTAGCAAGTGTGTAATTGTGCCACTTCTGTTATTGTTAAAAAAAAAATAAAAATGCGTTGTTGGAAATGTGTGTAGATAAAAAACTAATCAGAAAGATAATGGGTAAGTGGTTAGGAAATTCGTGCATAAAGAACTAGTTGCGCTTGCGCTCTGTACCAAATTTAATCTTTTAAAATACTATATTTTCTTGTTGTTCATTTAAAAAACCCTTAACGTTTTATATTTAATTTTGCGAACTAAAAATAGTACTAATTTAATAGTTTGTCACATTTAGAGAGTATATTAATACACGTTGAATCAAAGAAGTAGTATGTATTTAAAAAGAGAATGTGTATAATACACCGTACCTAAAACTTATTTCGATTATATGGCAAGACACACCTTGGTCAATTCAATTTTCGTATAACATTTCTACTCCTTTATCTTCAAGAATAGGTTATCAAAATATTGCTCACTATGAATTTTAATTACTAAAATGCACTAACTACATCTTTTTGAAAGTTATTTGAACATTTAGATTCATAAAATATATAATAAGTATCAAACATTCCGCATATTTACAAAAGATATGTGTAAAATATCGACTAGAAAAAACATCAATAAAATCAGGTAACTTACAATAAGTACATGTTGAAACACTCCATAGAATGATTGGTTAATACTGAAATTATATTTGTTTATAATAAAATATCTACCCCAAACCTCTTGAGGCCACAACTTATTGAAATTGAAGTTTTGACTTGATTTAACATTTAACAACTGTGGAGTATTTTTATTTGCTACGGGATTGTTCCAATTTTGTTCTCATAGTGTAATCTTATTAAACAAAATGGTAATGGTAATTTCCACACGCAAATATATTCTTATTGGACCTAGATTAAAAATAGCGTTTTGGCGAGTTAAAACAAATGATAAAGAATGCCTTTACCCAGGATGGGTCAGGCTGTAAATTATTGTTTCTATAGATGCCGGCGCAGAATTAGCGAAATATTATTTAGTACAATAATTTTCTTCTATCATTTAATTTATACTTTGACAAACTAACAAAGAGGAGCATTAAAAAATATTAAATTTTTATACAGATCTATGGTGAAATAGTTTTTGCATAATTTCTGGTACATACTTCGTTAAGTTTTATTAAACAGCTCATGATTTTTTTGAAAATAAATTCTACCGAGGAATATTACAGAGTATTAATCTATGCACTCTTACTAGACTCAAAGATCTGCAAAGGCAAACATGTCTGAATACCACGGGGGCCATGAGAACTAACTACTCCAACAGAGCCAATTACTTTTTTGATCGATTTTATTATCAAAAATTGTTTTTCAAAACTTGTACAGAAAATTATTTTGCTTGTCTTAAATAAAAATTAACTCAAAAAGTTACAAATAACTATTATGAATATTTATAGATATGTATGTGTGAAAAATAGGGTTATTATTGGAAAATTCGTTTGTCACAGAATTTAAATATCAATTATAATATAACCTACAAAGTTTACTTATCCCTATAAGAAAATCTGGATAAGATTCAAGTTAAACTTGTGAGGATAATTATATTAAATTCACTCGTACTATCTTTATTATCACTGTGATTTATAAAGCTGAAGTTGGCTTTGTAAGACGAAATTGGTTGACTGTCTATAATTTTCATAAACGTACCATGATTCAATTTTAAATTTGTAATAATACGGAAATGAACGCTCCCCATCTCGGGGTACAGAATTTTCCTAGACATGTGCGATAGCTAATTTTTCTCAGGGCAAAATGATTTTCAAGGATCAAATTTTAAGAAAATCCACTGAGCAAACAAAACTATTAATAGAAGAAGATAACTTTATAATTATTAATACGTGGGACCCGATATTTTTTTCAAGTAGAATAAGTAATTATTGGAAGTTTTGCTGCATTCAAAAAAATACTTTTATATTGCTTAAAAAATATGTTGTCAAATTGGAACAATCTACCATGCACACTGTATAATTAGGGCCATGAAGACAAATAATACAGGAATTTCCACTACAGGAATTTCCACTGAACTGTAAACAAACTATTTTAAATTAATAATTATTATAAGTAACTTGCAGAAATTAAGTTATCCAAACTTCAGAAAATAAAAAATTTATCAAAAAAATATTTCTTTTGGCAATAAATATACTTTAATAAGATACTAGTTTTGAATGCGAGTTTGATTTAGAATAAAAGATTTATTTTCCAACATTTTCGAATTTATTTTTATGACTATTTTAGGGTAAAGAGGTATATTAATTTTCACCGTTTACTAAACCTTTAATTTTTTTACTATTATGTTTCTTCTTTAAAATAAGTTACCGATACAACATCTCCTCCCACGTTGATAAGACATTGGCCCTAAAATAAAACATTGTTCCAAATTATTTGATAAAAACTGAAAAAAAATCCTGCAGATAAACATATACCACAGGTTATAACACAAAGGTAGGTTATACTTAAATAAAAATAAGACGATTTAAAGTTCAACCCAAACGAGCTAGAGGCTTACAAAAATTAAAAAAGAGTTTTTTGATCATCTCTAAAACATTTATACATTTTAAGAACAATAGGTTATGAAGAAATTCGATAAAATTTAGTTATCAAGGGGTAGCCTAAGATTAATACTTCAATTTTAAAACCCTTTGTGCCTTAGTAATTCTTTGTAAAATTGATTGTTTAAAAATTAAAGTAAACAAAGTATTAATTCAATGAAATACCAAATAGATATTAATTTTTTTTAATAATACCCAAATACCAACACCAATAATTATTAAGCAACATAAATCAAAAATACTCCATTTAGTTAAAAACTATTAATGTTCTAAAAGATTTAGTTTTGTACGACACGTATTATACTATAACCACATGGTTGTCTACATTTGTTGAGAAAAAATTTTTAATCGGGAAAATCAATAATACATAATAAACGACACATTTTGCTTGTAAATACATAAACCAAGAGTCGTAGAATAATTTGTTTTGGATTTTATAAATGTTACAATATGTAGCTAAAAGTAACTACACCTTATAAATAAAGCACCTCAAAAAGTGTTACAAAAAAGCAACAATCCTGATTTAGAACTATATAAGTTTATTGAGAATTCACCAATAGAGCCGATTTATGAATAAAATAATGGGACCGCAGATTTTGACGAAAACGCTTCTAAGAGACAGCTTTAAGGGTGTAAAACATTGTTTTATTTCTGAAAATGACTACTTTTATAGGTTGCAAATTTATACGTAAAACTAGGTTTCTGCTGAAGTATTTAACATTTTATTAAACCTTGTATAAAAAAATACAGAGGAGCCAAAAAATAACCTCAAAATAAAAAAAAATTATAATTGAAAAATAATGTATGCGGGAAGTCATATTATACCGAATTTTTAAATAAGAATATTTAAGAATGTGATAACTTTAACCTCAGCAAGTGAAATTAAAATAATTTCAGACGATATTTTAACTATCGAAATAAGGATAATGACCCAATTTGCATAGTCCTTATAACAAGATGTCATCTGTCTGTTTTTTGGAGAAAGGAAATAGACATTTTCAAATTTAATTAATTAATTTGTTCTTAGTCAAACAGAAAACAATTTAAATGGAATGCGTAGGAAACAAAGAATACAAATGGTTCCGTCGTTTTAATTGCACATTTTAATATGCAAATAAGCAAGACACTTAAGTGAAAGGTGGTTTGGGAAACGTATTGCTGCTCGTGAATCAATTGATAACAACGTGCAGCATACAAGGCGATTCAAAGATTTAATTCAATACAATATTTTTTGGGTTTAAACCCGTTATCCAAGATAGAGGATTTTTGTCGATTTTATCCCTTTCATTCTTAGGTCATAATTAATGAACCATCCTGTGTATCCGAGCTGTACTTAGCGCTTTGCTAAGCACTCTAAGAACTTTTATGATCTGGAACACAGTGCTTGCGAGCACTTTTTAAAATCGGTGCTTAGTATATAGGACAGTTTAGGAAAGGGTATAGTGTTTGACAAAAATACTCGCGGAAGCACTAGAAAAGTCTCGGAAGCACTCGAAAAGTCTCGAAAGTACTCGAAAAGTCACACGAGCACTTTTGAACTCAGACTAGTAAATCTATATTAGCATAATTTAGGTAAAAATTTACTATTTTTAATATTTCTAAAAACTGATATTAGGACACAAAAATATTACATCCACAATACACACATTAAATTTCATAAATTTTTTTAATGAGGGGAGCTCTTATTTTATTTCATGAATTCGCTAAATTATAACATTCTTGTTGAAGAATATCGTCACCACTAACCAAAACTACACCTTTTAACACTCTACGTACGTTTTGATAAACTGTTTATCATCAACTCCCGATGATGCTTACATAGTTAGCGAAACGTATGTAGAATGATAAAAAAGTGTAGTTTTGGTTAGTGGTCACGATTATTCTTCAACATTGTTAACAACAATAAAAGTACGTCGTTGGATAGTAAATTTAGGTGATTTATTGTTCAAATTTTCTACAATAAAAAACCAACATCAGATTTTTCGAGATTAGAACATTATGTTCTGTAACTTACTTGATTTTTGTGTATTAACTTACTTGATTTTTATGAAAGTTATGATGAAGGAACAATTCGGTTAAAAAGAAAGCCACTAAGGCATTGCCGCCTAAAGCAGAAACGTGGGCACGGACGATTGCTAATACTTCAGTCACAAAACTATGGAGAAAACCACTAAGACCACCTTCCTGAAAAATAAAATAACTCAAATTTTACGTCTGGCACAACTTAAAGACCAGACTGAGTATTAATAAATGACCTTATAAATAATTAATGTGCAATTTCTATATACATAAAATATACAATGATTCCAGTTGCAGATTGAATTTTTCAAAAATCCTGAGATGGATTTTTATTTTCAAATGCGCATATTTTGATATAATTGTTAAATTTCTATTTTTTTTTAATAACAATGTATAACGAATTATACCTCGTATTTCTCGTTCCAACCCTCTATATTTTAAATACTTGATAATCATTGAAATTTACTCGTAAACGACAAAATAGTTATAGAAAAGTTTAAGGGAAAAAATCCGTTTCCGTTGGTGAACATTTATACAGGGTTCAATTTGAAAAAACTGAAAAGCTTTGAAAAATTTTTGGATTCAAAATAAATTTTTGACTCCGTACAATATAAAAATTAAAAATTTAGTCTAAAACATCTTTAGTCGTTTGGATTTGTAATTTGGAGCTTTCAGATTCCAGAATTAAATTTCAGATAGTGGTGATTTTTTAAAGACGGATATGGAAATTCAATATTTTCTAAAAAGAATGTTTTTTCCGAAAGCGATGAGAGACTTATATACATTTTTCTAAAAGAAAAAAAAATATTGATAAATAATTCAATTTTGGAAAAAGCCCAACATTCAATACAAAAAAAAACAGTTTTGAAACCGAAAACACAGAATTTTAAATATTGACTGTAATGGAAATATATAGAATTTAAATGAATTTTAATAGAACAAAATAAGAAATCTAATTTTAGTGTTTGCTGAGTCTCGAAGATTTTTATCCTTTTTTTACGAGTATGTTTTAAGTTTCGCTCCAAAGGCAGCGTTGACTTGGAGGCTTGATTTTTTTGATTTTTTACAACTCCAAGGGACCATAGACCTAATATTTGGTAATAATTTGAACAATATACATTCACGCTTTCCTGAGAAAAAGGGTCTTGACACACAGACAGACAGACGGACTGACAGACAGACGAACAACCAAGTGATCCTATAAGTGTTCCTTTTTTTTCTTTCGAGGTACGGAACCTAAAAAACATGTAAAAAATAGGAAAAAACAGAAAAAAAGGGGAAAAAAGAAAAAAAAGATAAAAACTGGAAAAAAGAAAAAAAATGGGAAAAATATGTAAATATAGGCAACAATTGAAAAAATATTGAAGAATAGAAAAAACCAAGAAAAAATTGTAAAAAAAATATTAAAAGACAGGAAAAATCAGAAAAATTGGGAAATATAGGTAAAATGGGGAAAATCAGAAACAAAAAACAGGAAAAAATAGTAAAAATAGGATAATAGAGAAATCTAGGCAATAACAGAAAAAATGGTAAACAAAAACAGTAAAAAAAATAGGAAAAAATGGGGGAAAACAGAAAAAATATGTAAAAGTAGGTTTAGAGATAAACGTTAAATTTTGATCTTTTTAAATACATAATTAGAATTTTTCTCTAACTATACTTTCTATTTCATGTTTATCGCTAATTTTAAAGAGTCATTAGGTAAAACAGTATTTTCAGCTAAAATCCCATAATTTCATTTATTTTTGAACCTTTAAAAAAGAGAAAAAAAATCAAAAAATCCCAAACTTCTGCTCATATTTGAAAAATTCCGTGTTTTTTCGATATACCCCATATGAGGCTATATATTTTATTGAAATTTTACCTTTGTAATTATTTTACTGAATCTTACCTCTCTAATAGAAGTAGTCTCTCTTATAAAAAAGAAATTAATATTTCCTAAATATTTGTCAATACTGGCTCCAGGTACATATGATAAAGGTGTTATGTCCACACCATGAATTTCTTTTTGGGGAGTCTAAAAAGATTCATTAAAAAAATATATATTGTTAAAATATGATTAAAATTACATGTCTTTGCTTCAGGAAATGTGAGGATTTATATTTTGAAGAAGACCTTTGTCTGCTCTTTCCACTATTACTTTTTGAAAATGAATTACTTTCTGGAATATTATCTTCATCAAGTTTGAAAATCATTTCTTCATCTAAAATAGAAAATAGATATAAAAAGAAGACGACAGTATATAATATTACCGTTTCGTTTTGGAATCACCACTTTTCCTTTCTTCGATTTTTTTCCTAAACCTAGAGCCATGCCTAAAAAAGAATATAATATGCTTAATTTAATTCTTAGATTTCTGTGGAAAAAAACCATACCAAATACTAATAGCTGCACTTCATCTGGCTCTGGAATATCACATCGAAATTGAATATTACACAAAGCGCATGGCACCATTCGCCTTAATTTGAAATAAACACTCTGTAGCAGTTTTGTATAATATTCGTCTATGTTCAAGTTTGAATGAAATTTAAAACGTCGAACTTGAGTGAACATTTGTAGATTTTTAACTATTTCTAAATCATCAAGTCCCGGTATATTTTCAGTGTTAACTACATGGAAGCCGTCAGGAGGACGTTCCTTCATGAGGGAGAATAAAATCTCCTCGTCTTTTGGATCGTCAACCTATAGGAAAATAAGAATTTCTTTTAAATAACGTATAATCTTATTAATACTCAAATTTTTACCTCTAAAACACAACAGTCTTTGCTACCAGAAGACAAATCTAATGAAGTTGGCTCTTCTTCCGAATCATCATCTGACCATACACGACAATTTTGTAAATCGTCCTAAAATAAACAATTATTAACGAAGCATTTTCCAATATCTATTCTGAGATAGCTGTTTTTTTCCATTATATTAGAGAAATAGGATAATAGAAAGATCCCTGTGTACAGTATATCGAATGCCGATGGAAACTAATAATAGGCACCACTCTCACTATTTCTAAGTCATGTCTGATTATTTACATTGTTTGAAAGTGTTTTAATTCCCCATTAATTTGATTAATCCTTTACTGTACAGTTGATTTTTATGCACAGATCAAACTTAAACAGATTGAAAGGTATAGTAAATACGAATTTTCTTGACAAGACCATTTATATTAGGTTTTTATACTATCCCATTTCATTAAATTAATGCGCTTCTGTTGGCCTTTTTACTGAAGTGAAAATATAAAAAAAGTTAAAATTGAAATTAATTACTATTGTTGTCGTCCACACTCGCGAATATCCCATCAAAAGTAGAAAAAAATATGAAGTATTAAAAAAATGTACTTACTTCAATTTGATATATTTCTCGATTTCTCTTAACAGTTTCATTCAACTGCTTTTGTAACAGACCCAATTTTGTATCGTCTGTATTTTCATCAGAGACTAATTTAGGTACAGTTGGTGGTGGTAAAGAAGTAACATATATTGCTGTACCATTTGCCATTGCAATTATTAATTTTTCCCCAACTGTTATTCTAAATTTCAAACCAAATATTGCATTCATTCCCTAAAATTGGAAAATAATCCGAAATTTGAAGATCTGAATAAATACAAATAGTTGACTTACCTTTATTTTTAATTTATTTAACAATAATCTATGTAGTTCATACTCTAAAAATGGTAAACCATCTGATATTTCCTTAGCTATCCATTCTCCTTTTAGGTCTTTAAGAGGCCGACATATATAGGATTCAATAAAACAACCTTTTCCAGTGCTTGGCAAACCTTCTGGTGGTTCTATAGTGGCTATTAAAACTTCAGGTACTTTGCCTTTTCTAAAAAATGGAACGTTTTTTTTTATATTTAAATAATTAATCCAACCATTATAAAAAATGGGAAAAAATATATGATAAACCCCATTGGATTTTAACAGCGGTGCAAAAAGGGATTTCAATTCTCCTTGTATACATGCACTTTAAGATACTTATGAATTTACGACACTTTTTATATAAAATCAGTTACATTAATACCATAAAGCAACGCAACAGACAGTTTCTATAAATATTTCAACAATATCAATTGACTAATTTTTGCCATTGAGAATAAACAAATAAAATACGGTGTGAACCGCTCATCCCAGCTGATGCTTAAGTTAAGGTTAATAAAGAATTTTTTTCCAAAATTTGAATCGTTGAAACCGAAAAAAATGTCCTAAAATTTGATTTAAAAACTTTTTAATTTTTATCAAAAATTTTCTTATTTCTAAATTTGATATTAATATGTTTTCGTTTCAAAAAAATTTAATCAATGTGAATATTGTTTTTTGTCAAAAATTCAAATACCAAAACAATTCGATTTTTTATTCAAATTTCTAGATTTTCCATTTTTTACCATAAATCCCTTTTCTTTTTTTATTTCATAAAGTATAATAACAATAAGATTTTATTTTTCAATTTAAATTTCCTAACAGTAACTTTTCTTTTAATTTACTATTTTTTAAATTTCCAATTTTATTTTAATTCTGATAAAATACATACTTTTTTTTGTATTATTAGACAGGTTAAAAAGTTCTGAATATTTATTTTAAATTCTCGGTAATTCATCTTTCTTACGAATACAAGAATTAATTGACCTAAATAAAATACATACTATAAATCTTTGTACTGTGAATAGCGATGTCTCGAGTAAGCAATATGACGACAGGGCAATCCTCGACGATCTAGAAATCCCCTCCAACAATCACATTTAAGATGGCAGCAAACGCGATGTCATATTTCTATAAGGCATTAATTCCCTGCTTAGAATAAACGCAGTTAGTATTCTGAATAAAGATGACACCACAAAAATCAATATTTAGATGTCATAATTTTCAGAATGACTTACGGCGTTTGTTCCTCGCGCGACAGATTTCCTAATGTAAAGCAGAACTACTTACAAGTTGTATTATAATAGATTATGAATTTTCTAGAATTTTTCTGATATTTAGAAAATTCTCTGACTTTTACATGGACCATTTTCATCTACTTAAAATTCACTGAAATAATTTACTTTTTAGGATGCAACATTCGTGCTAACAATAAAATGAATCATTAATTAAGTCTATATCAGAATAATATGATTGTCATACAAAAGAATGAGCTTCCTCACATAAAATACTTTTTTGTAAATCATTTAAAAAAATTAGTATTGCTACTATTCGAATCCCTTGTAAGCAAAGATAATTAAGAGATTGTCTTCAGTTAATTTTTAATTTTCTTTTTGATTAACAAGCAGGAATTTATGCGATTGTTTATATAAATTAACACCAAGCTAGGACCATATTTAAACAGTTATTTGGTTAGGTAAATTTAAAAGCACAAAGCTAACAATCGGAATATGGCCAAGGAAGTAACTGCACATTAGTTTGATTTAATTAAAATGAAACGTTAACCTATTATAATCTATATTTTGTAATTTAGATTTAATTCTATGTCAAAATTGTAAACATCTATTAATAGTGAAAATTTCCCTAACCGAATTATTTCGTAATAAAATATAGATACTAAAAGTATGGACGAATTATATTAATATGGTGTATTTATTCACTGCCCTAACAAGTATAGTTAAATGTCGTTTTCACAAGAATCCTTGTGTCATTGTGGTACGCATAAGAGAAATTGAATTGCATATCCGTACCTCTTAAAGAAATCCAAGATAATACTAAATATTTTTGCCAAATGAAGAAAACTACTTACCTACACAACATACATTTTGATAATGTTGCTTTAAGTGGTACATTATTACCTTGGTAGGGTAAGTGAGTAATGGAACATAATGAATTGGCACAATTATTTGTATGTTCTGGACTGTCCAAACTCTTGTTGACTGCTTCCTAAAAGTAAAATGAAGTTAACATTTACTTATTTAAAAATTTAAAACACCATTCTTTACCACTTTTTGTTTATCTCTATCAAACTGTTTTTGATCAAGTGATATACTAAGACCGTCATTTGATGGTAAATTTTGCTTCATAAGCGATACATATTCCTCTGATTCGTCAGATTTATGGAACTTAATAACTACTGCTGTACCATATGCACTTAAAATGCAAATATCATCACTAAAACAAGAACAAATGAATTTAATTAAAAAATGTAAATAATAAAAAACTTATTAACCTAAACTATTATTTTTTATAAAGTCTGTAGACTTTGCTATACGTTATTTATGTCACTGATTTACCTAACAAAAATGCCAAAATTTATGCAAAACAACATTGTTGATAGATAAAAATACCATACATTCAAAGAGACTAAGAATAGAATCAGATCACTGGAAAAATAATTTGGGAAAATGATTTCGTACTGATTTGACCAGCTTATTTTTGAAGTCGGATATTTCAGTCTAACAAAAAACTGATTTATAGTATATTGGGATCTTTAATGCTCTAACTGTGGAATTTGTAAATAGCACATGGTATATATTTTTACAGATTTGCATACTTTTTTAATTCTCTACATCAGTGGTTCTCAAACTTTTTCTCTCCAGTACCCCTTAAAATGCTCTAATTTTGCCATGCACCAGAAATCATGAACTTGAAGACAAAATGTGTAATAGGCGTAAATACCAAACATGGGCTCACTTAAGAGTCGATTAAGAGAGCTTAAAACGACATCAAATACACAAAAAATTAAAAACCATTAGTACCACGTAGGGTCGATTACTTCAAACATGGTTATAACGTTAGAGTAGAGCTAGGTAGCCAATAAAAATCTGAAGAATTTATTTTATTCAAGCTGCACTATTGTTTTGTCACCGAATTTATATTTTGTCAGCAAGAATTTATTATTTCGTGATAGAATTCACTTACCAGATACTAGTAGATTCTGAATAACCTAAAACAGCGTTGCAATTTAAAGTCCGCGCGTGAGAGCGAATCTCCATTCTTAATTCAGACCACCAAGTATCTCTCGATTCAGGCTCTTCAATATTTCTTATCGTCTCCAACCTTTTCACTGACCTAGCGCTGACTGTTCCTCCTATAATAAACAATCAACCTAATTAAATTTTATGCTAAATAAGAATATTTTGCGTCTTTATAGAATTTACTTACCAATTTGAGATATGAAATCAGTTGGAAACTTTAAAACTGTTAAAAATGGATATTCCAGCATGTCAAAATTTTCCTGACGGATCTGTGATCGTTGAACAATGTTATTTTTCATAAATGAACCACTTGTATGTCCCCCTGATTTGTCACTGTTGGTAAGACTGTTTCCTAATAAATACAGAAATCACGATAAGCTAAAAGTTAAGACATGTTTCTAGTAGCTGCACTTGGGTAGATAGTTGTGTTGAGGGAGAGATATATCAGGTACACAGTAAATTTTTATTTTTACTAACGTTTTTGTTGGCTATTAAATTATTTATACCTATAAAACGTTCGATTTTGAATGCATAACCTACAAAATTGTCAGAAATCCATTTTAGTCAATACTATTATGCCAGTTTTTACAAAGACTAAATTTATTTCTATTAATAGTTTCGCAATAGGTATTTTTTAAACAATGTTCTATAACAGAACTTACTTTAAAACGGAATACTGGAAAATATATTCTCTAAAATTAGAAATGAAAACTAATAAGTTAAGATACTTGTAATATTGTCTAATTTTAATTTAAATAAGTTTTTATTATAACAAAGTCAAATCTTGCATTTATATTTCAAAATAAATTTAAAATACACTAGAATTTTAATCTTAAGGTTTTTTATGAGTACATTTTAAAAATTGCGTCTTATTATAATGTTATAAAGGAAAAATTAATAATAAATAAAAGTTGATTAAACACAAATAGAAAAAATGTATTTTACAGAAATCGAATCAGTGAAGTACTCATTAGTAAACACATGGCTACAATAAAACATAAAGTAGTGAAAGTCTAGGGATAATCTAGATGCACGGTATTAGATCAGATATGACAGAAATAAGAAGAGATACGAACATAGTGCATAAAAAACGTAAAAGAGCTGGAGGCGCAGGCGGAATTATAATAGTTGTCTCTTAGGTTTAAATATAAAGTATTTTGAAATGTGACCTGTAACATACTATTTAAAACTTAAGCATGTTTCATGCAGTGAACCACTGAATATAGTTTAATTTTTTTGAGACACCAATAACTACAAAAAGATGGTTTTAATTGGCCAATAAAAAACGGAAACCCCCTCTGTTGAAATTTATCGACATTTTGAATTATGTTTATTATATACCAAATAAATAACAGAATATATGTAAGAGAAACTTCTATTGTATTTACTTATTGATAGTACTTTCAGGAATAAACAGGAGGGGTTTCTCATATGATAATGATCTATTCTCAGGGTGAAGATATTTTCCGACATTAATTATCCAGAAGTGATATTAATGTTCTTACTTTTTAATCCTTGGCAAATAATTTAAAACGAAATACATTTAAGAGTACTAAGGGAGAATAAAGGTTTCAATGCTTGGGATGCGATGATTTAGTTAAGTTATTTGGTACAACATGCATTGAAAAATGCACATTTCCTTACAACAACCTATAATTAATATTAGATTCCCAAATTCGTTTTACATTTTACTATATGAATCTCTGTTAAAATAAGAATGTCTTATGGCTACAAAGGACACTCAGAATGGCGGTAGAAGTAAAACCGAATAGGAATTATTTTAATTTCACAATAAAATGTAACATTTTAGTAGAATCGCTAATTATAAACCGAACCATAAAACCAAAAGACATTCTCTGTACATTTATGCATTCTTTAGTTAATGACTTATATTTTTGATCCTAAATTCTATCAACATTGCGAATGTTAATACAGAAAATTGACAGTGGTCTCCTCAGGCCAACAGACATTTAAACAAAGTTAAGACATGAAGATGCAACAATTATACAAGCATCTTATACTCACTTTTTCTAAAGAATCCTAAGTGGAGAAAAACAATAAACAATTATGGAAATATCAGATTATTATAAAATATAAAAAGTATTATTACATATATTTTCTAATACAACACAGAGTGACCATTTTGTATTTTAAATTTGAGAAGAAATTCAAATTAAAATTCTCAATTTTGTGCTTTAACACTTAAACTTTACTTAAGTTACGCAACATTATTTTACAATTTAAGATATTATAAAATTAATCAATTCACTCAAATTTATTCTAGTTAAATCCTCCTCCAAACTAGCAAAGTTAAAGTTAGATTAGTCAAATTATACAAAATTTTTGTTAATGAATCACTCTATATCAAAGAACCTCTCATCACCTAAATTGTCAAAATATTAAACTTTTACTTACCTTTTGGAGTCATGCTTAGATCAGAGTCAGAAGATCTTCTTTGAGACAAGACATTCAGCTTAGATGGTGATTGATCGCCTCTTCTTTGTTCTGTACTCTGTTGACAATTACTTCCCGTTTGATCTGGCTGTAGTGATATATTTTGCCTGTTTGAGGTTACGCATGCATTGTTAGTATTGCTACAAATATCGCCTTCAATTTTTATATTGATAGGCAAATCAATGGAAGAAGTAGATAAGTTAGTAGGTGTTAATTCATTTTGGGATTGAGAAATTGGTGAATTTGGGGAATTAGAAGATTTACGCACTTTCCTTTGGCTAAAAATTCGGAAAAGAAAACTTCCTCTCGGTTTTTTATCGTGACTAGCACTATACGACCTTACACGAGGTTCTTGGGTATTTAAAGACGCTGTACTTTTCTTAGGTCCAAAAAAATTAAACCTCTTAAAAGATTTCTTCTTTTGCAAAGATTTATTTAACATAGTTTTAACTAAAGGTTTATTAAGTTGATGATCAGAAAAGCAATTAGCTCTACTTAGTTGATCAGAATTTGGTGAGGAAATTAATAATTCTGTCTTCGTCAAGCATGGTTGAGATATTCTTCTTTTAAAACATTCATGAGATATTATTTCAGTGAATGGAACACCAAGCACAGTTTCATTTCTTTTTACATACTCCTTAAAAGAAACTGAACTTGCTGATTTGGGCATTGTTGCTTTCTGACGAACAAAAGGAGATTTTGATTGTGTTACAGTAATTTTTGGAAAATCAAAATTTTTATAAGATGGTGAAGTAGGTGGGGTGTAAGTACCCATTAAGCTTACTTTATCTAATAATAATGCTTGCATAGCAGTTTTCATTAAACCTTTCTCTTTGATTTTGACATTTCTTATAGCTTCTGGAATTATACCTTTGAATTCTGGTGACTGGGATTCTTCAGGTGATTCATCTTCATCGTCTTTATCGCATAATTCAAATATTGGTTTTTTTATTTGTATTTTAGATTTAAGATCAATTTCCTTATTTTTATCTTCAGAAATATCTTTAAATTTTTCATCATGGGAAAGTTCTACTTGCTCATCTTGTTCAGTGACTTCTGAAGATTCTACATTTAAATAATTGTAAGCTTGTATTGGAGTATTTGATGATTCTAATCGATCATATTCCAAAGTTGGTAAAGAATATTGTTTTAACAAACGAGGTTTCTGTTTTAATTGCAACATTTCAACATCTTTAATAATATTACTAATTGTATCAAGATCTTTATCACTATTTTTAAAATTAAAGTTTTCATATTCTTCATCTTCAGAAGATGTAGAATCACTAGTGGAAAATCTTTCTTCGCTTGAACTGTTTTCAGAGAGCATGATAGGTTCTGAAATGGTTTTAGTTAAGGTATCTCCTTGATCAGTAATTTGAGAATTTTCTTCTTCATGTTGACCTGGCTTACCTTCCAATATACAGCTTAAACTATTATGAGCATGTATAACAGATCGTGCCAAAACTTCTGCCATAAAACTAGATTCACTTTCTGATCTTTTGTATTGTTTCTTCTTAGTAGTACTTGATTCTTCATCGATTTCCTCACCTATACTATCTTCTAGCTTAGACTTTAAGGCATTCATTTTTTTGCTGAGTAAATTTTGTGAATATTTGAGATTTCTTAGCTTTAAAGGCAACGCTTTGGTGCTTTTCCCTCTTTCATTTTCTTGTTTAAGTAATGTTTCCATCGAGTTATGTGAAACATTTTCTATAGAATGGGTAGCTCTCATGCTGCCTGAGTCTATAGATGAATACAGTTTTTTAGAAAGTCGCTTATATTTAGTGGGAGTGAGGTTAGGCAATTTTGGTAATCTGGACAAGGATGGAGACAGAAAGGGGAAGACGTTGGGTGTGCTGCTCAAGCGAAAGCTTTTGCCGTCACCAACGAATTCAAGATAATCTTTAACATGCCTGTGTACAGAAATACAAAAATGTGTTGTTAAAATATTGAAGAAATTCACTCTAAATATTCGGTTACGGCATGTATTTAAAAGTACAGTTCTTTATTATTCATAATTCATAAAAACGAAAAGTTCGTAAAAACGAAAAGTGCATAAAAACAGTGATTGATTATAATTTGAATGGATATGGTGCACCATATATATAATAATATAAATGCCTTTATTTGTACATAAATACAATTAATTGTACAATTTGCTTGGATACAGTAAAATTGTAAACTCGAAGAACTTTATTTATACTTTAAATTTATTTAAAAATTTTCTTTATATAAGAAATTATTGTAAAAAAAAATTGACTAGCATATTAGAAAATCATAGAAAAATAATCTTTATTGATTTCTCTAACAGCTAATGACTGAATTCTATCATCCATTATAGTATATCTGTACCAATTAATTGGAATCTAACCACTGATATTTAAACTGAGGTAAGTATTTAAGATTAAAATGTACTCACTCTTCTTTACACTCCCAGTTAGAAATTGCAATTATGTTAGTTGATTTAACCAAAGTCACAGCTGTTCCTATCCCTCTAGCAACTATGCCAGATTCCCCTTCTAAGTCATAACTCTGCTTGTAACCAATTACAGAATTTCCTCCTAAGTTTAATGTCTTTACTCCAATTTTTCGTTGCAATTCCCCAGACAATTTAAAGAAAAGAGTTTGGCGAGCTTCATTTGACGCCCTTGGTGTGCGGATTTTGTCAATCCATTGATATTCAGGATCATCAGATACTAATAATTCTTCCACAAAACCGTGAATTAGTTTTGCTTGGTAGCCTTGAGGCACCGTGGGAGCTAAAAATTAATTTATAATCAATAAAATATTTATTTCACTACTTTGCATATAGTTTAAGTATGTACATAATTAAAATTATAAGAAAGATGTAAAATGTTTATATATAAAAAATTAACATATACAAAATTACATTGAAAGGATACAAAAAGAGGACAGACAGTGGGTCTGTGCCAAGTAGTGCATATTTTATGTACACAAAAATCATATTAAAAGTCACTAACTGAATAGAAACCGAATCTCATCAAGGGTTTTTTTAAATTTTGTAATTGAGCTGGTAATATGTTTTTACAAAGACATTATCTCAAATTTGATAAATACAGTTTGACAAGTATATTGAAAGTCAATATTAGACAGTATTTTAATACATTATGTAATTTAAATATATTAGAAGCACCTACAGGGCTACCCTATAAAATAATTTCATAATTTATATGTGAATCAAAAAGAGAAAATATATGGTTTTAAAGATGTCAAAACTAATTTAATTTAACCTATGGTATACTTCTGTGATGAGGATCATGTCATATAGGCACAGTTTTAATTTCACAAAAGAAAGCTATTCGAATAATAACTAGGGCTAAATTAGGAATTTTAACATGTTTGAATCAATATATCTATGAATGTTTAATTTATGCTGAGAGGAATGTTAATATTAATAACATATTAATATTAATAACAAGTCCAACACCTATCAAACAAGGAATATGCAGTAAGTTTGCCCTTTTTTTGATTAACAAGTAATCACAAAATTTTCAGATGTTAAGATGTATAACCTACTCCCACTTGAGTGGTGCTTACTAGAACAATGAAATTCACTAAATATATAAAAGCTTTTCTGAAAGAAAATGTATTTTACAATATTAATGAATTTTTTGTACATTTTGAGTTATATTGTATAAATGAAATTTGATGTTTTATTTTGTTTCTTTGTCTAAAACAATAAAACTAAATTAATTATTTAAATATGTAAGAATATTATTAATACACGTAGCTGATATAGCAGTTATAAAGGGTTGGTTTAGTTATCATGAAAGTATTTGCCAATTTTCAAAACTGGAAAAAAACACTTTACAAAGATCCAGGACAGACCCTGTATATTCAATAACAGTAATGTTCAAAATTAAACTTCTTTAATTTTTTATTGCATAGATGTTGTAGACTTATTTTAAATCAATACTGAGATGTCAGATTACAATTATCATATTACCACTTCAAAAGATTCTAAAATCAGGACAAAATTGTATTTTCCTGATCTATAGTTAATGCAGTCAGTAAGAACTATAAGATTGTTTTTAAACTTTTAGGCAAAAATATAAACCTTAATTTAGTGAAATACTGGTGAAATAAAGGGAAAATATTATTATTATTCCTATTAAAAATTTCATTTATTCCCAAAAGTGATGCCTCTAAAATATTAAGTACAGTACAAAATGTATTTTTAATATGCTATGTTTAGAATCAATAATAAAATTGTACAAACATACATAGCCCATAAACATTGCCAATTTATAAAAACTGATTAAAAGTATTTATAGAAATCTGTATTGTCAACAAAACAATATTCAGTAATTTTTTTAAGAAAAGTCCATAATATTTCAAACAGTACTTACAATAAAAAAATTGTACTCCGCAGGAAGACTGTCTGAATCTATTAAAATCCGAAAATAATTCTACTTTTACAGTGATATTAACTTCACCTCTGATACCATGCATGGTGTCATACACAGGCAACCAACCCGATATTTCATGGTGTATTGAACTGTCCCCGTTGAATCTATATTTCATTATTTGTCCATCTATAGGAAGTAACAGAGGATTCAAATTTAAGTAAACTTTTCCTATTGCATCATTAGCTGAATAAGTATCATGATCCATTAAACGAATTTGTAAAGGTTCATCCTGTAGTTCTGAGTCTTCTACCTAAAAGAAATTTTGTAGAAAATAATATTAAGATATACAAATTACTGACCTCAAAACGATACCAATCTGTGTTCCATTGGGGATGTAAGGACTTTCGGCAAACATCAGTCTTAAAAGTTGTACCTCCAAGTTTAATTTCCACATAAGCATCTGTAGTGTCACTAGATCTATCCATTACAGGTAAATTTTTACCAGAGGATATTTTTACTTTAACTTTTCCAGGCATTGCAATGTAACTTTATTAATTTAGAAAAGTGAGGTTATAGCACAAGATGAAGTTTATTTACTAAACTATTGTTGATTTTAAGGTGACATACCTAAAAACTGTGATTATAAATATTATAAATAATACATGCTGCTTAACTAAATTGTCTATTTTTAGCTAGGTATTATACATTTTTCTGGATTGAACATAAATTGACATATCCTTACGTTTACAATTTTGACGTTGACGGCCATGACACCGATACGATATGATATGCTCTCTCTAATGATGATTACGTCATTACAATAAGTGACGAATGATCCAGACTCGTGACGGACAGAATCGAATACTTTTAAGAATCGAATCCTTGGTATTCCAATACTGATTCGAGTCCGAGTACTTGAGTCTTGAGTACCGAAGCGATAAAACTATTAAAATGAAAACCCATGATTCCGTAAAGAGCGTAGTGGTAATAAACTACCATAGTTTTATTGTATACTCTTAGTTTTTATTTATTTTTTGATAACAAAATTCAAAACAATCAATGTATATGTAACGTATGTGATTAGTTATTTTTGATTAAAAATTAAATAAAAAATCTGAATGTTATACATTGTTTTGCTAACATGCATTTGTATTCGGATTTCAGTTCCCAGTTTTCGGCATTCCGGAGTTTTCGGTAACGACAACTTTAAAGTATAAATTTTAAAGCTACATATTGAGTGTTATTAACAATTAAATTTTATTTTCCAATTATAAAAAACCATTTTTCGGTTTTTCTCTTTTGGTTCGAATTTTTTCCATGTTTTTTTTTCTATGGTCAAAAATCAGTATCTGACATCGGATCGAAATATACGAATACTGAATATTGTCAACTGATACAGGCGCACAGGGTCGTCCGTCCGGCTGGCGCACGATTCTCGTACGAAACCAAAACCAAAAGACGATGAGAAGGATTCGAATACTTTGTTTCAGGTACTCGAATACAGCAAGTACTTGTAAGAATCGAATACTTTTCGATTCCTGGTATCCAAATGCCCCATCACAATTCACTTTTTAAAATAAACAACTTACCAATGACAGACAAGTGTTGGCCAAAAATTGTCAAAATAGTTATTTGAAAATAAAATAAAATTGTACCACATTTGTTCAGACAATACACACTTCTTCAAAATATTTTATCTAATTATAACAAGTTTTTAATAGGATAATTAGAATTGATGCTATCGTCACTACTTATTTTTTATCTGTAGATATAGACCATCCAGAGATATGGTAGGGTAGATATAGCCTCGGAGAGAGAAGTTGTATCAACATAATATATTCGCATTTTATCATTTTTTTTTAGTATATATCAATAAACTGTTATAAAATTCATTGTCACTGAAAGTTGGATAATTAAGTGAAAAAAAAATGATAACCAAAAATTAAAATATGGTTTTTATATTTCAATTTCGAAATATTAGTACGCCCCTGAACCAACGACGCTAATGCATTTTTATGAGTCCTAATCAAAACAAAAGGTGCTTTTCGAGTCGAGATGTTGAGAACATCGGTTTTACATTGAAAACCCAGAAGTCTGTCTCTTTCATGTCTAACCTTTCCTATCTGTATGAGTTCATCCAATATTTCTTGACAATCCCCAGCTAGCTGAGTTGGTGAAAAAAAAATCACAAATCTGCACAAATTCTGTCAATAATCGGGCAAAATGGTAGTGTCTATTGATAATATTTTAAGTTAGAATAAAGGATATGGATATTTTAACTTTTCAGCAATTTTCTTGCCTTTTTTCAGAATAATAAATATTTAGTAATAGATTAGAATATGCCAAATTATATCCTCTGTAATTATATTTGTTATGCATAATTATGTTCAAATAATTTACTACTTTTTAAACTTGGTAGGTACTGGCCGAGTAGATACATCCAAACAGATTAGCCACACTATATATTTTAACACAAAATTACTAGTCGACCTGAAAGGTCATTTTAGGAAAAAATAAATAATGAAAAAGATTCGTGACAAAAATAAGAAAATGAAAATTGGTCACAACCGGTTTGTAGCTTTATCAAATATTCCAACATAAACCACTAACTAGTCAGCACCAACCAAATATTTTAAAATAGGGAATACCTTTATACTAATCGAATAGCTCTTAAATGTTTTCTCGTATGCTCTCTCCCAAATATCTCTCTTGTCTACTCACACACGTATAAGCTCTCTAGAATATTCTCTTGAATACTCTCTTGTATACACTGTCGTATACTCACTCGAATAACTCCCTCGTGTGCTCGCACTTAAATAATCCTCTGGTATGCTCTCTTATATTCTTACATTCTATCTGGTCAATCCAAATCATAAACTATTAAAAAATAATTAGAAGCTTTTAAAAATAATAGAAAGAACACATTTTATTAATTTGTTAATTGTTTATTGGTAATTGATTGATTGATTTGATCGATGTTACTGTGAGGTTTAGGCCTCAACACTGCAGCCATAAGACTTATTGTGTTATGCCAATTACATCGTTGTTATCAGGTGAAAAGGTGTGTTGCCTCTATCAGGTTTATCAGCCTTTTCACCAGATTTTCTCTGGGGAAGGCCACCTGAGAGTTCTCTGTCCCCAGGAGGTTGTACCTCCGACGTATTAGTTCTTGACACTCCAGTATAATGTGAGAGGCTGTTTCCGTCTCCTCATTACATAATCCACAAATGGGTTCGTTTTGGTATATGCCCATTTTGTGTAGGTATTCCCATACGTGGCAATTTGATCTGATTTTTTTGCATGCTAGAGCTTGTAGCTGCCCGACTGTGGTGTGTCCTTGTTTGTTTGGACACTAGTTACCGTTGCAATCCAATCTGAATGAATAATTATCTCTTTACCTCCCCCTTGGGTACTACAACATGCATTTAGTTACTAAAGTGCAACTTTTGCTCACTTGGGACTAGAATATTTAATAATGTCTATATATCAGATTTAGTCCCTATGGTTCAAAAAATAGCGTATGTACCAATTAAACTAAAGTGCGTTTTAATCCTGAGAAAAGCACAAATTTAAGAAGGAGCGGTGAGAGCGTTCGCCCCTCACCTCAAATAGACAAAAATTTTTGAAAAACTTCATAATAAAAAAATTAAACTCATTAAACTTCGCCTTTACAACTATATAACACTTTTTGTAGTAAATACTGTTACGCATGTGCATTACAATTTATCTGAAGGGGTACCCTCTGTTTCATTAAAAATGACCTCGATAAATTTTAATTTTGAGTTTGGGAGGGGATTTGAACTTCCGCCACTGGTACCATGCTATATTGATAATAAAAAGGATCTATAATGAATTAATAGTTCGTTCTTTTCTTTTTGATATCTCTTAACTGATGGACAGTTCATGTTTTTACATTTTAATAAAAAAATTTAAAGTCAACTAACAATTGGTGTCGATCGACGTGTGTTTTATAGATATAAAATTTTATTAACATTGGTGAGTTAAATTTTCATTTATAATTATTAGACAGAAACAATATAGTATATAGTTACCGAATATTTATTACCACGATATTACACCTAAAAATGTTTTAATGGATTTTTGTTAAAAACCACGTTTTCTCTATCAATAATGCTAAAAGAATTATAATAAAATCAAATTTATAATTTAGTTTCTATAGAAGTTCATTATAAATTTTATTGAGATCTTATTTTTTTAAATATTTCTATGTTTAAAATTTGATAATAAAGTAAACAGTAGTTTATTTAAAAATTTTTGTTTTAAATAAAAAAAAGCATTTAGGTACTATTAATTATTTTCTTAAAAATCTGAAGTTCACTAATACCTATATATTTCTGTTTCTACATTTTTTCTATTTTACTTTAAAATATATTTGTTAATTCCAAATCTTAGGGCCATATTTTTCTAAAAACCTCAAAATCTATTTTTTGTATGACTTGCAAAAAATTTATTTCATTATTTTCTGTTTGAAAGAACGCCTTTATGATCATAGTGAAAAAAAGTAACAGCGAAAAAAGTAAAAAGAGTAAGGGCACAATTAGCGGTAAATTTAACGTCTTAAAATATAAAATACGAAAAGCCGACAGGGAAAATATCAAAATGTCAAGAATAGACACCAGTTGGATACCTTACTCAAACCTAGCAAAACATAGAAGAAAAAAAACGACAAAAAATGATAAACAGAAGCCTATACTGTAATTAGTTCTCTAAATTTTAGTTTATTTATGTACCATGGATTTTTATATAGATGTTTACAGTCCGAGGGCGATAGAGGTCAATTAGTTCACTTTTGAATCCATAAGAATTTAAAGTGTAAACCGAAACGTTAGACTGAAATAATTTAATATAAGAAATAACTAAATTACGATAAATGGTAGATAGAACCTTTTCAAGATATTTACTATACAGTTTTATTTTTTTACAGGCCCTTTTTAATAATGTTTATAAATATAACAAATGCTAAATAATGAAATCAATTAAAATGAGCATTTTTTACAGTTTGACAAATAAATTTTATATACGTGCAATAAGATTATTATATTTTTCGCATTATTTTAATGGTAAATATTCTATTACATTTCTGGTGCAATAATATTTTTCATTTTGTGCAATATCATATTGGATAAATCTAAATGTAGTCCACTAAAAATACTGAATGTGCATTAGAGTTAACCTAACTAAAATAAAAATATGTCGTTTTTTCTACTGAAGGTATCAGCACGCGTAATGAGAAGGGGTAGAATACAATTCACTTAATTATGGTCGGTTTGTATTGAGTAATAAATCTTTTTCTGTTTTTCTTTTTATTTTAATTTTATTCTGTAGTCCGAATTAACAACTAAATACATATTTATTGCACATAATGATAAAATTATCGCTCGTCTATAATAAAATAATGCACAAAATGGAAAATATTGTTGTACATGTTATTTTAATGCTGTCTTTACTATTAGAATAATACGCAACAAGTTATAAAATTTATTGGTCAAACCGTAAAAATGCTAATTTAATTTGTTCTTAATAATTATTACCAATAATGAATGAAGAGGAGTCCTAAATTTACAATAACTTTTAGTAAAGAAATTGTTTTATACATTTTTAAAATATTATTTAAGAATTTTAAAGTATCTGACAAAAAAATAAAAAATTTGTGGTACTTCATTTTTTTATTCATTCTATAGCCACATTTATGGATATTGGGTAATACCATTTCAAGTATAACTTGAAATATGTATTGACAAAATATCTTTTAATATTTACTTGTATTTGAACTGATTTTTCTATTGACAAGCATTTGTGATGATTATTTTTGATCACTTAATTGATATTTTTTAAACCTGAGTTTTGTTTCCTTTTCTAAATACATGTTTTTTTACATTGATTCTTATTAATTAAGCATTAATAATATTTACTTTAAAACAAATAAAATATATATAATAATTTTTTTAGCATTCAATCTTAATCACTATGCCCGTTCGTGCATCTACTTCTTGTGGACCATGCGGAGTAATATCGAAGTCCGAACCCTCTAAAGCTGGTAGGACATCTGCGAAAGCAAGTACAACTTCAAAAGCAAGTACAACTACAAAAGCAAGTACAGCTACAAAATCAAGTACAGATACAAAACCAAAAAAAACTGCCACAAAAACAAAAACAGAAAACTCAACTGCAGGTTCTAAGACAACAAAAAAACCCGCAGCCACTAAAGCAAAAACGGCACCTAAAAAAACTGCAAAAGCAGCACCTAAACCAAAAAAGGTAAGTAGAAAACGACTCATTGTGAGCGATTTTAGGGTTTCGTATAATAATTATATTAACAGGAATCAGTATGAAGTAACTGGCACGTTGAGAAGTAACTAAATAAATAATATTTAAAATGCATTTATCTACTCTCTTGTATCCTCTAAAGAGCAAATATGTTATTCTAGAAATATTTCAAATTAGCTTTGAAGTGTTTATTTTATACATTTTTATACCCCTTTTAAAACCTTTTTATTTGCCTTTTATTATCCTTTTTATTAACATTTTTATACAGTTTTATTCACTATTAAATTTATATTTATATTTTATTTGGTTTCATAAATTCACTTTATTAAATATTTGTATTAAATATATTCTTGCATTTCATTGGAAGAACAATAAACCAAATTCAATCGAGAATCCTATATAGGAACTGTCGCTTACGTAAATCAGCATAGCCCGTTTTGCTCAATTTTACAAGTTGACATCCCTTTTAGAGTTTTCGAAGAAAAAAAACTCTTATAGAACGGTTTTGTCCGTCTGTTAGCCTGATTCAACTCGAGAACGGTGAGAGATAGAGACAAACGGACAACGGCAATCGATTCAGCATCGTTAAAAACCCCAAAAATGGCCCATTTTTGCTTTCCCACTACTTATACCATATTACTGTAATATCTGAGGTATATACCTATTTAGAAATTTATTTTCTGTAACTTTAAATTTTCGAAAACTCGAAATTACGGCAAACATATTGCTGTTTTTCACTTGTTTATGTATTGTATTCTTGCTTCAGATAAGGTAGTACACAGATATACTACTTTATTTAAAATGTATTATCAGATTATTTAAACTACAAATAAATTAAATCAAATTATACATATATTTTTACTTCTCAATTGCAATTGGAACATCTGCGCATAATTTTAATATTAGAAATCAATCAGATTTATATAAACGTAGTTTTTGATATAATGCGGTTGATCTGTACATTTAGTTATCAAACAAGAAGTACTCTTACTGCTTTTAAAAATGCACTCAAGCAGCAACTCACAATGAAAATTTTACTATTTTTGTACTCTAGGTGTTATACTATCCTTTCTTTTTTTTAAATTAGAATTTGTTTTTTTATTTTGATTATAATTTGTTATATTACGATTTGTTTTATAATTTTTATCATTTGTTCCAATATTTATTTGTTTTATAATGTTTTAATTTGTTATTAGAATATATCATTAGAATTTTGTATTTATTTATTCTTTGATATATGTTTCATTTTGTAGGATTAGTTCTAAAAATAACCAAAGGCTTAAAGTACAAATTATTATTATTATTATTAACGTACCAGTTACTTTAAATTGACCCCATTGTATTTATGGTATTAGAGGGTTGTAGTCCGGCTCGCTCTTGACCAATTCTTCTAATATGGACTAAATTTTTAGGCTGCATCAACAACAAACTCCTGCAAGGGAGGTTATTGTCGTTATGATTCTGATGAAAGCAGCTCGTCCTGTGATAACTGCTGCAAATGCTGTGAATCTAGTTCCTCCAGCGATGACGGGTGCTGTTGCCAGAAGGGATGCGGACGTTAACACGTAAATATATAGCTTTATTACAATTATTTCCTTCCTAGGTGTTGTCTCTATTGATGGTAACCTCTTTCATAGCGAACTTATTTCTGTTTTGTGTTTTACCTTGTCTCCTTATTCCTTAATATTTCTGAACTATGATTTTCTTTCTACCTATGCTATTTTTACTTTAATTTTGATATTTTGTATTATGCATTCCATTATAAATTAGAGGTTAATAATAAGGGTTGCAATAACTGTTATACGTATAAGGTATATTATATAAATTCAAAATTTATACAGAGTATTTTCTACAGGAGATTTCTAGTATTAAAATCCCTGACCGAAAATGTACCGTTTCCAACATACAGCTTGTTAATGATAACAAAATAACATTAATTTTTTAAAATACCAGGTGTACACTTATACTAACCCCTATTTTGACTGTCTTTAACTCATAAAGGGTTCTGGATAGAAAGATGCGGTTTTCATGATTTGTTTTATTTTAGTACAAGTTTTGTTTATATAGATTGAATTTTTTATCGATTTCGGTGACGTACACAACAAATATGGCTATAATTAGTTAAAAAATTGGGAAGAAATTACTCAGTCATTTGCTAACAGATTTTGAAAAATATTGTATCGCTGAATAGGTGAAAACTACAAAAAATATAGTGGGTGCTCCATTAAAAAAAGTCAACAAAAAAATTGTCAAAAATCCTCCATTTTTGTTGTGTCGAAACCGATAGAAAAATTTCAATCTATTCAAACAAAACTTGTACTAAAATAAAACATTTCAGTGAAAACCTCATATTTCTATCTATTTTGAACTTATAAGCAGTTAAAATAGGGGAATATATAAGTGGACACCCGGTATATTCAATATTCTGTACTTATTACTAAACAAATTGTCAATTTTCATATTAATTAAGGACTATTTTTTCTACACTCAGTATACTTAGATATTAGAATAATTAATCACAGTTTTTAATCAATTTTAATTTGTTTCAGCTGTCTACGTCTACATTAAACAAATCTTCTATTTTTATATAACATGATATTTTATAATTATGTCGTACTGTTTTTATGTCTTAATTAATATACCTTTGATTTATTATTTTATATTCCTTACTAAATTAGAAAATTATTGTTCACTTTTTTTAACGCAATATGTGTCTACGAAAAACGACTTTTTATTTCTCTAAATTAAAATAGAAACATTTTTCTCTCTATTTTTTGTTTAATAGCGTTGGTTATTAAGCAAATAAAATAAATTGTTCAAATTGTTTTAGGGTAAAATTGACTTAATTTACATTTATTAAAAATTGAACCTTTCACAAAATATTCCTAATAATTTTATAGTAAAGTGGATCAATTACTAAATTCTGATCTTGGTTTATCTACAGCATCGTGGCTGATAAGGAGCCGTTTTATAGTATTTTTGTATATGAATAAATTGTTTCTTATTTTTAAATAAATTATGTCTTGTAATATTCTTTTAATATTAGTTCAGTTCTGTTATTGTGGTATATTGAGAAAATTCTAGAATTTTAATAAAATGGCTGGCACTTTTATTACTATTCCTTCTTTCTCAAATTAAGTTTCAAATTAACTAGTAAGCGCCATTTTGTTTTTGTTAGTAGTATTTTAGTAGTAGTATATTGTAGTAGTAGTATTTTAGTAGTTGTATTTTAGTAGTAGTATTTTAAGTTTTATTAATCCTTACTTTACATTACAAAAAGTGAACAATTACATGTTAGTTATAAGATTTAAATTTCAATTTATTGTGATTATACTTTTTACCTGAAACTCATTAAAGATATAACAAATATTTTGTGTGGTTAACTGTGTCGGCTTTTAATCCGTTATAATATTTAAATAAATAAAACGTTTTATGATTTTCACAAAAATATATAACAAAAAGTTATTTAATAATCAGTGACATGTTTCAGCAGTTATAAAGTTGTTTTACAACGAAACATGTCACTAAATAATTTTTTATGTATTTTTGTGAAAATGATAAAACGTTGTTTTATTTATATAAATAACAAAATTTTTAATTTTTTCAATATTTTGGTATCTTAATTACAAGTTTTTTTTATTTTATACTTAGTGTGCCATAGAAAATAATAAAATTTAATGAAACAATAATTTTCCTAATACAAAACAATTAATTAACTGTAATTAGATGTGGTCTCTCTCAACTAGATCTTCGTCTGTTCTAATATATTTTTCAATTCATTTTCTATTCTGTCTAGCTACTCGTTTAAGTTGAGGGATGCTGATTTCTTGACATTATTGTCTTATATCCTCTCATAAAGTTCACCTCGATTTCTGGGTCTTCTTTTATAGACCTTGTTCTTTAACATGCCCCTAAAATAAAAATCGAGGGGTGTAATATCGGGAGACCAAAATACCGAAATATTGAAAAAATTAAAAATGCGAATTTTGTCATGAAAATTGGTATCCTGGCCTAAAAAGTTTTTCTAATAACTTTTTTCGATATCTCTAACGCGAAACAAAATATTGAGAATCGGCCCTATTTGTCAATTCGTAGTAGGCTGAGTTTAAAATTCAGAATTCGGTTAGTAGTATCTTAAAAAATGTGACCCGTCACCGTTTATAACTGTGAGAAAATTCAGATCTGTATTCCTTTAAATAACTAAAATATGTGGGTGTCTTCATCTTAAATGAGACACACTGTATATTTTAATCTGTTCATAAAAAGATCTGCAATAAAATTCTATTTATGATGTACTACATAGTTGACTAAATTATGACTATTTCAATCAATTAATATTTTTAAAGTTTCTAGCATTGAACGGAATATAAATAAATAAAAAAATATCTCTAAAATGTATCTTCAACTTTTATATACAGTGTGTCCAATTAAGTCGAAACCATATGGGGAACTTTTTTATTCTTAATTTTATAAAAAAAACTTATTCTTTATAAAAAGTTGTGCATGGTCTACAACCTAAAATGCAACTATCAGATCATACATTTTTTTACCCATATACGAGGGGCGTCAAAAAATATAAATTTTGCTCAAAAATATTGTTTTGAGATAGGAGGCTGTGATTTCATATTTATTCATACATATTGTTTCCAAACAAGTTTTCCAAATAACATTTTTCTATATTTTTTAAAATAAGGGTACTGTGCCCTTTAACATAATTTATATTTTTTGACGCCCCTCGTATAGGGGTAAATAAATGTATTACCTGATGGTTGCATTTTTATAAAGAATAACTTTTATTTTATAAAACTAAGAATATGATTCCGACTCAATTGGTCACACTGTATATAATCGGTTAGGTTATAAATATTTTTTAGGCCAGAATAAAAATCCATATTCCCATTGTTTTCTTAAAAACCTTTTGCATTTTACATGGATTTTTGCCGGGAATTTTTTATATGGCTATTTTAACAAGTGATTACTAGATAATTTAATTTGCCGATTATGATTTCAATGTTACTAGGGGTTGAAATTAATATGGGTTTGATATGTGCATGTTGTAGCAATTTTCGTTCAGTATAGTATATAATTTAAAAATAATTTTCTTAGTTCCAAGTTAAAATTTCCACTTTGACAAAAGATCAAGAGAAAAAGTCTGGATACTTTACTCTAAAAATGTACAAGTATTCGAATACTTTTCCAGATACTAAGTATGGATACTCTGAGAGAATAGCAATAATAATTTTAGAACACATAAATTAAGTTTAAATGTGTAAGAGGAATCTTTACTGAAATTAGTATATTTAGAAATTTTATGTTAAAAATAAAGAAATTCTTTTTGAGTGAAATACTAAAAAATATTTAGATATCATGAAATTAAATACTAAAAATTCAGTTGACTACAATTTATTCAAATCATTATTTTCACTAATTGGACATATATAAAAAAATACGTTTTTTAGTTAAATAAATATCCAAATTCGGCATACATATACAATACTACTACTAGTCATAGTATTGTTTACCATATGTAGAGGTGGATGGTGCGAAGCTGACATCATGGTCATAACCGTGCTCGTGGATATCTGCAGAAACTAAAAAAAAATCAAAATATTAATAAACTAACAATCGCACTAATTTTGGTTGGTTAATATGGTACAAGTAAAATACAGCTTTATCCAATTGTATTTGACAAGAATAATACATACCAATTTCTCGTTTTCCTGAGTCTCCTATACCCAATTCGGTATCTTCTCGTTTTTCATTGGTGAATTTGCCCGATACTTCCTTCGATTCTGTACTCCTGATGGAGACTACCTCGTCTTCCGGTCCATAGCTACGCCTCCTTCCACGACGCCTTCTACCTTTGCGTCCTCTGCTGCGTCCCTTTCTTCTTCTGCCTCTATCCATCGGTTCGGAACCACCTATTAAAAATTGTATAAGTATTACATCCATAATTGTACGAATTCATTTTATAATTTTTTTATATATATAAATTTAGATTTAGATTAAATGGCTAATGAAGGATTTATACAAGGATGTAGATAATTAATTCATTTTGGACTAGTGCTGTGCAATTATTTAAAATAGAAATAGAAAAATCTAAAGAATTTTAAAATCGAGAATCATAGAGTAAAACTTTTTTTACTAATATTAATTTTATAACAAAATCGTAATAGTATTTATTTTTGGAAAATAAATAAGTTACTATTACAGTCTTTTGAGATAAAAAAATAATTAAAGTAACATTTAATTGTAAGAATGACTCTTACTTTCATCATTATCTACCGCTAAGTTCTCAGAATCAAAATAATTATTTCTCCTTCTTCCACCGCGTCTCCTGCTTTTACTACGTCTTTTACCCCGTCTTCTTCTCAACTCCTTGAAAGGAAGAGATCCTGATTTAGACACGTTTTTGCAATTAACTAAGTCGTATTCATCAGCACCTATACAAAAATCTTTAAATTAATCTCAAATAAACGTTATAACATGCACTTACTATCTTCTATTCCTAAACTATAGAAATTACTCCTTCTCCTCTTGCTTTTTCCCTTTTGCCGCCGGAGTTCCGTCACAGGTACGTTCAGTCCTCTTGATCCTTTTTCGAGTTGATTAAAGCTTTTGAATAAGGCGTAGGCTCGTGGTGCTAAACAGAGTTTGAATTTACCACTTTTTTCTTTGATAAGCCCTGTTTTTAAACCGGTTTTCAGTGCCTTTTTTATTTGGAGCGTGGCATTTCTTAAGGGAGCTTTTCCTTGAGCTACTAAGTGATTCAGGATCTTATTAGGTGGAGAACCTTTGGTTTCTTTTAGATTCGCGATGGTGTCCATCATATCTATTAGGAAAGCCGTCTCCCCGCGCACCATTTTGTTGATTTTATATACCAAAATTTCTATAAAGGAGACAAAATGTCATGCTGATTTTGACACAAGAATTTCGTTTTGTTAATACTCACCAATTGTATAATTAATTAGCTGCTTTGCTTAAAAAAATAATAAAAATAGTAAAAAAAAAGGAAACGAAAATCTTTACCATTCAAACATAAATTTTGAAAAGGAATAAACATTCAATTTTTATCAACAACGTTGCTTAGTTATATAAATAAGTTCCATAGACGCCTCAGAGTCTTTGTAATTTTTAAATCATATGTGAGTTCGTGTTCGTTACTCCTTTTACTCGTTTTACCCCGATCTTGATCTATCCGGTCGAGTACCTCAGAGTAAATATGTATAGAGAGGGCATTCTATCCTTTTTTATTAAGCTATCTAGTTTACTTTTGTTGACATCGTCCTCTAGAAATTTCATAAGCATACTTTCTAGCAGGATAATTTAAAATTATACACTAAATAGTTTCCGGTTTCTGACGTGATTTCTGTTATTTTTGTAGTGTTATAGGTCGTACTGAATATTTTTGTAAACATTTTGAACTATTTTAAATGATTTTCTTGAAAGGCAAAACAATATGAAGAATGTGGTGCTATTTCCAAGCCATTAGATAATCTTACACATCACAAGTACGTTACAGACAATACAAGATTATTAAAATTATATTACTACTCACGATATATTTAATTCTAATGTGATATATATATTAATATACCATGTAAAATACCCAATTTTAATTTTTTTATTTTTGCTAAAATAAGTTAAAAGTTATAATTCTTCGCGTCGCCACTGTCTAATTCCGTTCGTTTACATCACGTCAATTTTTATTATTGATTTCGTCCTCTGCGTCTCTCGCCCACAAACTTTGCCGAGAGAGAGGGCTAGATGTTGGCTTAAATTTTTTAAATGACATTAGATAAACAGGGCATATCTAGTAGTTCCTTTATCTGAGTCGAATACTGCCAAAAATTAGGTTTAGACGTTACTCCAAATACTCACACTCTACTCCTAACGCTCCAAATTCTTTAAGCCCAACTCAGCTCATGTTGAATTTCGAATCACAGAACCGTTTTTAATTGTGCACTGCACAGTTTTATAGCGAATTCCATGGTAAAGCTGTTGCGCACTTTGTGCATAATTTGTATTCTATTATGAAAACTGGTGGCGGGTTTTGAATTCCATTGGGGAACTGGCATTCGAATTCGAACTCAGTGCAACATTTTCAGCACGAGCTCTATGAGGTCGTGCGAAGTTAGAGCAATTGTGAGTTTAGAAAAAGTTCAAAACTTTTTCATTGGCTAAACTACGTAGATACTGATTGCTCATTGGTCAAACTATGTCAAAATTTAAAACCGACCAATCAGTGACTGAGTACTCTAGACCTCGAAGGACCTACTAAACAAGTAACTTACATGGCGCATCTAGCGTAGCGTATATGATCTAAGAGCACGCACAACACAAATGTAAACAAACCGATATAGATATATTTAACGTTCTAACTATAAGTCATAAGTGGTTCTTAGTAATGGCCGACTATATATTCTAAGGTCTAGAGCGTTTTTTCTTATATACGCTGAGAGTTTTAAAATGAACACAAAAATGCAATGTTTGCATCACTTGTCAAATATCGTTTGTTTACATCACGTCAATTTTTATTGTTGATTTCGTCCTCTGTGCAAACTTTTCTGTATCTTATTCTATTGGTCGATTTTGAAAATTAATTGGAAATCGACCAATAGAATTGGAGACAGAAAATCCGCCTGCAGATTTTCCGCCTAGTGGAAATCAGTCTAGAGAGTGCCAAATGTTGGCTTAGATTTTTTAAATGACGTTAGATATACAGGGCATATCCACATACTTAGATAAGAATGTGGGTATATCTAGTACTTCCTTTATCTGAGGGTTTATTTTGAAATTTTTAAGTCATGGGTACGTTCGAACCACAAAACCGTTTTTAATTGTGCACAAAACAGTTTTAGTATTTTTGTATATAAACTCTCGGACCTTTTAATTAAGAAATATATAACATTGTCAAATAACAAATATTATTAAATAATAGTAAAACTAATTTTAAAGAAACCGAATTATTTTATATTATGTTATTTGTTCTGATTTTGCAAATTTAAAAAATGAAAAAAAAATTGTTATTTATGCAACAAGTGGAACTTACCACAAGTATTAAATAACTCAATAATACTGTAGAAAATTACTTGTGATGCTGTTTGTTTACGTGTATGTATACAAACTTACATATCACAACATGCTGTGCTTAGATATATTAACTTCAAGAGAAGGATAGAAAATTGATGTCTAATAGTAAATGGTCTAAGGTCCAACCATAGTCCGTCAAATACTTATTTGAAGTTTTTGACAATCCCCAGCTCAGTTGGCGTTAAAAAAATCACTAAATTCTGTCAATATTCTGTCAGTTTTTCTTTAAAACTGATAGTTAGAATGAAGGAAATAGATATTTTAAATTTTTAATATTTTTCCAGCCTTTTTTAGAATAATACATATTTAGTAATAGATTAGAATATGCTAAATTATATTCCCTATAATTACGTTTTTTATAAAAATTATGTTCAAATAATTCACTACTTTTTAAATTTGGTACCGGCCCAGTAGACACATCCAAACAGATTAGCCACACTATATATTTTAACACAAAAATATTAGTCGACCTGAAGGTCATTTTAGGAGAGAGAGAGGGGGAAATTCTTTTTTCCTTCGGAAACATATATGTAATACTCCTATATCGCCAGCATCCTATCTTAGCCTGTAGAAACAAAGCGTTCCGACAGAAGGAGATGCAAGATCGGAATCGGGTGACAACGCGCATGCGTCATATACACTATGAGTATATAGCTGCATCGTGATTGCATTGGCGTCGTGTCTCGTGGGGAAAAAGGAACGTAGAGAAAAAGGAAAGTTAAGCAAACATGGGCGATTTTTATTTTTGAAAATTATTCTACAAATGATAAATGCATATATCATAACATTGTTTATTTATACCTTTTTATTACAATATATCTTCTGCTGAATATATAAAAATAACAATAAAAATAATTTCCGTCCAGCTGTAAGGCCCATGACTATCCGAGACTGCGTGAGAGAGAAACGATCGTCTACACTCTACTATCGGCGACACACTTCTCTCTCAAGCTGGCGATATAGGAATATTACATATATGTTCGGAAACTAGCAATCGACGCCATTTTTAGTCTACTTATAGTGTCACCTAAATAAAACATTTTTTAATTTTTGCATGAACGTAGAAAAAATATTGTAATTCCATTGGTAAAACTTTTGCACCAATGTTGCATTGACACCTAAAGAAGATCATGAAAAATGTGAACTAGTTCATTTCCTTGATATCATATATACTACACTAGATGCGGCATGTAGGGTGTACTTGGTCATTGATTGGTCGATTTCAAATTTCGACATGGTTTGGCTAATGAGAAATCAGTATCTACGTAGTTTGGCCAATGAAAAAGTTTTGAACCTTTTTCTAAACCCGCCATGTTCACACGACTTCATAGAGCTCGTGATGAAAATGTTGCACAATGTTGCACTGAGTTCGAATTCAAATGCACCAGTTACCCAATGGAATTCAAAACCTGTCACCAGTTTTACCAATAGAGTACAAATTATGTACTAAGTGCGCACCAGTTTTATGAATGGAATTCGCTATAAAACTGTTCAGTGATTCGAAATTAAACATGAGCTGAGTTCGGCTTAAATAATTTTTAGCGTCAGGAGTAGAGTGTGAGTATTTGGAGTAACGTCTAAACCGAATTTTTGTCAGTACTCGACCGGATAGATCAAGAGCGGGGTAAAACGAGTGAAAGGAGTAACCAAGACGAACTCACCTATGATTTAAAAATTACAAAAGTTAGACACTGAGGCGTCTATGGAACTTATTTATATAACTAAGCAACGTTGTTGATAAAAATTGAATGTTTATTCCTTTTCAAAATTTATGTTTGAATGGTAAAGATTTTCGTTTCCTTTTTTTTTACTATTTTTATTATTTTTTTATGCAAAGCAGCTAATTAATTATACAATTGGTGAGTATTAACAAAACGAAATTCTTGTGTCAAAATCAGCATGACATATTGTCTCCTTTATAGAAATTTTGGTATATAAAATCAACAAAATGGTGCGCGGGGAGACGGCTTTCCTAATAGATATGATGGACACCATCGCGAATCTAAAAGAAACCAATGGTTCTCCACCTAATAAGATCTTGAATCACTTAGTAGCTCAGGGAAAAACTCCATTAAGAAATGCCACGCTCCAAATAAAAAAGGCACTGAAAACCGGTTTAAAAACAGGGCTTATCAAAGAAAAAAGTGGTAAATTCAAACTCTGTTTAGCACCACGAGCCTACGCCTTATTCAAAAGCTTTAATCAACTCGAAAAAGGATCAAGAGGACTGAAACTACCAGTGACGGAACTCCGGCGCCGAAAAGGAAAAAGCAAGAATAAGAGGAGAAGAGGCAGAAGGAGAAGAAGTAATTTCTATAGTTTAGGAATAGAAGAAGATAGTAAGTGCATGTTATAACGTTTATTTGAGATTAATTTAAAGATTTTTGTATAGGTGCTGATGAATACGACTTATTTAAGATCTTCAAAAACGTGTCGAAATCAGGATTTCTTCCTTTCAAGGAGTTGAGAAGACGGGGTAAAAGACGTAGTAAAAGCAGGAGACGCGGTGGAAGAAGGAGAAATAATTATTTTGATTCTGAGAACATAGCGGTGGATAATGACGAAAGTAAGTGTCTTTTTGACAATTAAATGTTACTTTAATTATTTTTTTTATGTCAAAAGGTTGTAATAATAACATTTATTTTCCAAAAATAAATCCTATTATTACGATTTTCATATAAAATTAATATTACTAAACATAGTCTTCTCGATTTTAAAATTCTTTAGATTTTTCGATTTTTCTATTTCTGTTTTAAATCCTTATTTAAATAATCGTAAAGCAGTAGTGCAAAATGAATTAATTATCTACACCCTTTTATAAAACTTCTGGTGTTTCACAGGGTATCATTTTGGGCCCTATTATATTTTTTTGAACATCGTGCTGCTGTCTGTATAAATAAAAGTTTTAACATAAATCCTTCATCAGATTTGAACCCAAAAATGTTTAAAAACAGATATAAAATCGTATTGCTAAATTATTATCTTTTTTTTCTCTATTTTTTTTCTATTACATTTCCTTCGTTTTTTATTTCTTGTGGTATTATTTATTTATTATTTTTGTGCAAAATCACGAACGATATTGGTCGTATCTAAATTAATTGTAGCCATTTAATCGAAATCTAAATTCATAGTATAAAAAAATTATAAAATGAATTCGTACAATTATGGATATAATAATACAATATTTAATAGGTGGTTCCGAACCGATGGATAGAGGCAGACGAAGAAAGGGACGCAGTAGAAAACGCAAAGGAAGAAGGCGTCGTGGAAGAAGGCGCAGCTATGGACCGGAAGACGAGGTAGTCTCCGTCACGAGTACAGAATCGAAGGAAGCATCGAACAAATTCACCAATGAAAAACTAAAGACTGCTAAAGGAAAAAGACGAGATACCGAATTGGGTAAAGCAGACTCAGAAAAACAAAAAATTGGTATGCATTATTCTTGCCAAATATAATTGGATAAAAAGCTCTATTTTACTTGTACCATGATTGTCAGTTTGTTAATATATTCATTTTTTTTTCAGTTTTTGCAGATATCCACGAGCACGCCGGTTATGATCATGATGTCACCTTCGTACCATCCACCTCCACATTATGATGAACAATATTATGAAAAGTAGTAGTATTGTGTATGTATGCCAAATTTGGATATTTATTTGACTAGAAAAAATATTTTTTTATATATGTCCAACTAGTGAAAATAATAATTTGAATAAATTGCAGTCAACTCAATTTTTAGTATTTAATTTGATGGTTTAAATTGATATCTAAATATTTTTTAGTATTTCACTCAAAAAGAATTTCCTTCTTTTTACCATAAAATTTCTAAATATTACTAATTTCAGTAAAGATCCCTCTCACCACACTTATACTTAAGTCCTAAAATTACTATTGCTATTCTCTCAGAGTAACCATAATCAGTATCTGGAAAAGTATTCGAATACTTGTACATTTTTAGAATAAAGGTAATCACTTGTTAAAATAGCCATATAAAACCTAAAATTAGACGTTAATTTTAAGATAATAACACGTAAAGCAAACAAAAAATATAAATTGTCAATAATATAATGAGTATTAATTTAATGCAAGTTATATGTATTGGTTATTTATAATCCTAGTTGTGTAAAAATGAAGTTACAAAAGTATTAGGTTTGTTTGAAATAAAATTAAACCACCACTGGAAGAACTATTAGTATCAATTACCCAAATTTTAATTATTATCTATTATTTTTTATTCCTAACAGTTCACAATATCTTTTTGCCTACATTCTTTAAGAAGATTTAGATTTCATACTAGTTTTTCCTTTAATTTATATGCTGCTCTAGGTATCATCTTTATTCATCCTTATTCATAGTGGGTATGTTGCTATCTAGATGTCATCTTTATTAGAATCTAATATTAGTCCTTTAGAGTAAGTATTATTTATGATTATTCCTATCTCATGGCTATCTTCTGGTAAAGTTCAGCTTTTCAACACGAGAGTGCCGCCACCTGCTTAAGTTAGTGAAGATATTTCAATTACAAAATTTTTTATTCTCTGACCCACTATTCGGATTGGTTTTATTTAAACAATGCCAAGATTATTAAATAATCCTTTGTTATTAATTTCATAACAAAAGTATTGTTAACCAGCGACATCTATCTTCAAAGTACGATAAGTAGGCAGTTTGTAGGGTAATCGATTTCAAGTCTGCTAACAGAAAGCTAGATTTTAAAATTTATACTCTTACTTTTTGTTACAAGATTGCAAGAGTAGAACATTTCTAAAGAAAATTTAATGGTTTAAATTTTTTCCTTTGGATATTAAAATATTAATCTTTTATTATTTATAGAATTAATAAGGAATTTATTTGAAAACAAGAATTTATTCTTAATGGTATGTACCTATATTATAAGTTTTTTAAGACGTACCATTGTCATTTTAAAGGATGAAGAGAGAAGGGACGAGTGCTTATATGAAGGGCTACGACAATAAGTCTTATTAAACAAGTGTCATATACAGGGTGTCCCAAATACGAGTAACCAATTTTAAATGTACAAACATTTTGTATGCAGTTTGTTTACATTTTCTCCCATCCACACAGGGGATTTACTAATTTTGTTCAAAATAAATGTGTATGTGTTATTTTAAATGGTAAAGAAACAATAAAAAAGTAAAGCTCTGCTTGCAGTGGATGGTGGGGGAAATAATAATTCCAACTTTCCTTGTCTTACCAAAAACCACCCCTCGCTCACGTTTTTTTCATTTTTCCTTTATTCAAATGAAAAACAAGTATAGAAGCACAATTTTTTTTATATTATTTTAGTTAATTCTCTCTGAATTCTGACCAATAACGATCAAAGTTAGGGTCTATAACAATAATAGGCCATCGCCAATTCGCTGCTTTAAAATTTTTTTCCAACATTATTTTAACTTTTCTTCGTATTTTTTCCTCTACTTTTTTTACAATTTTTTTTATTTGTTTTGTATATTTTCGACGTTTCGGTCTCTTCAGACACTCTCTTTAAATAATAAAATCAAATTTATTGTCAACTACCGACATCTTTAGGAGAAGTAAGATAATAAATCAATTTATAGGACTATCGATTTGAAGTATGCTAATAGAAATCTAGAATTTTAAATTTGTACTTATGCTTTTATCAAAAGATGGCAAGAGTAGTGCGTTTCTAAAGAATCGTGGTTTATATACCTAGTATTTTTTCCGCGTCTGTCAATTCAAATTTTATTTTTTGGCGGTTTTATGGTTGTCAAATAATTTGATGTTTAAATACTATAAACTAGCTCGAACGGAGGTCCGATGGGCCGCCTGTTCTCGCTCATGTATGTTACATGATATGGTTAAAAAAAATTCAAAATTGGTTTCCTACAGATCTAAATACCATAACGAACAAACTTTTAACATTTTTCAAATTTATTGTTTCAACAACAATGTAATACAATTAGTTTTGACAACAAAAACGTATTCTCCGACCCCAAAAACCCCCACATACCAATTATGAATATAATCGGTAATAATCAAAAATAATGTACGCCATCTTGAAGTCGCCATCTTGATTTTATTAATTTTAACAAAAGATTCAAAATCTCCGACCCCATAAATCCCCACATACCAATTTTGAATAGAGTCTGTAAATAATCATAAATATTATCCGCCACCTTTGGAGTCGCCATTTTTATTTTATTAATGTTGATAAAAAATTCATTATCTCCGACCCCAAATAACCCCCACATGCCAATTTTGAATAAAATCTGTCTATAATCATAAACCTCGTCCGCCATCGTGGAATCTTGATTTTTTTAAATTTTGAGAAAAAATTCAAAATCTTCAACCCCAAAAACCCCCACATACCAATTTTAAATAAAATCTGTCTATAATCATAAATCTCGTCCGCCATTTTGGATTCGCCATCTTGTATTTAAAATTCAAAATTGGTTTCCTGCACATCTACACACCATATCGAACATACTTTTCAAGATTTGAAATTTTTTCATCAACCACACAAAGCTCTATAACCGTTACAAACAAAAAAGCAAACAACGAAAATAAGGATTTATCTTTGATGTTAATTGTTATTGTTTCTAAATGTTAATTGCTAAAAGGTGTCTTATGCCCTAATCAACTTGCTGTAGTTATTCTCTTATTTAATTTAACTTTTGTACTTTCTATATTAAACAGGATATTATCCTAATAAGAATTAAAATATTTTTTATATTTTGCATAATTTTTTCACTTATATGTACACGTCAGTCTTTTTATGAAGAACTAAAAAATTTTATACATGAGAATAATTTAAAATTATTTCGAATTATATACAAAGAGTGTCCTAAAAAAGATCTGCATCAAAGTTGTAATTGTTAAATCAAACTCTCTAGCTAGAGTATTGGTCAATTTTCATGATAGAGTACAAGTTATCAGTTATACTTTAAAGTAGATTTTAAATTTACATGGGACGTTAATATTAGAATTACACAAATATCTCCAGTATTTGGCAAAAAATTATGAGGTAAATAAAGTTCTGTTCATAAAAATATACAGAGTGTAACATTAAGTGGATTAATTTCGTGATTTTAAATTGCACACCGTATGTTATTTAAATTCCCTAAATTTAACTTCCACAATTATGTAATAATTCGCATTTAGAACATTCAATAGATTTATTTTCTATAAATAAGCACTGTTATGATAAAGTGTTTAAAAGAATGAGACTATAGTTTCAAAAACTTAAGGGCATAAAAATGCTAATCAACCTGATATGTAGAAAATATAGCACTTTAGTTGATTTTTTTTTGCAGTAAGACGGATTGAGATGCGTTTTGTTGCATTCACTTTGTCAAGTACTTTTTTGAAATTGCATTGTTGCCTCGAAAATGCATTCTTAAAAATAAATCTTTTCACTTGATCAAAGAAAGAATTCATATTTTCGACAACAATCACCAGAATCTCGCGAATTTTATTAGCAGGAGGTTTTTTGAGTCAAACTGAGCCTGAATATTATGCTTATTCGTATACGTGATAGAATGTATAGGAAATAAAATGAAAGTAAATTAAACTGAAATGGACTCACTTTTATAATTCTCGTAGGCTTGGCAACGTTGCTGTTGTTAGTACTCCAAACAGCGCTTGCGATAACTTGAAATTGACGAAGTTGGAGTGGGATGTGATGTCGTGGATCGTTCTCGATCTACCCGCCAATTCTTTCACCGTATGTATCCAATGCCGGTTGTAATTTTTACTTCATTAGGCTCGTAGGGACTCCTACTCGTACTTGTAAAAAATTATCAACACACTTTTAACACTTTATTACCATAAAATTCTTGAAACAAGCATGCGTCGCTTGATTTGACTCAATGCCACTGCCACTCTGCGACTCTGCGAATGAATTCAACGAACTCAACTTTCCTGCTGCCTCACGCATCATCCCTTCTCCCCCCAGCTGCTTCATGAGAAGGCGCGAATTTTCAAATTTACGGTTACTTTTCTATCCCATATTGTAAGTCACTATACATAATTTAGTTAAAAGTAAATAGCAAATTTGAAATTTTGAAAATATAGAAATTTATTCAGTGGTGTAGATATTGATTTATTAACGAATTAAGAGGCAAAATATTCCTTAATTGTTTGACTGTGACATATAAAGCTGTGATTGAATATGAGAGAAACGCTTATTTGAGTATTGATTATTACTAAGTTTAGGAACTATAGTTAAAATTACCCTGTAGAAAAAATTTGAATTTTCTAATAGGAATTTTTTATCAAAATTGTAGATCATCTCTTTCATTTTAAATTGTTTTATTTCAAAATTTCAAAAAATATATATAGCTGAGAATTTCTATTAGAACGAAACATCTTTTTATGGCAAACAATGAAAAGCAAAAGTTGATGGAATTTTTGGAAAAAGAAGTTTTATTTTTGTGCTCCTTGGTAAAAAGAAGTTTTCTTACACATACTATAATTTTTTTAGTACAACTGTTAAAGTTGGGTGGGAATGCCCGTTTTCATTTTGTATGGAATCTTTCTGATCCATACTCGCGCCATCTGTACAAGAGTTGCCGAAACAACTTGTAAATGGAATAAGGTTCCTTCTGCGAAGATTTTACCTCGTTTAATTACCGGGCTAGCGCTGAATATATATTGTATTTCCCGGCAACACGATATTCTGGCGAGCAGTGTTACCAGATCTACAGATTTTTCAGTAGATCTTCTGAATTCACACATCGTTACAGAAATATTAACTATTATCGATTTTATTAATTTCTTTTATTCATAAAAAACGTAAGTATATTATTCTATTTTTTTGACTTATTTTATTTTTGTATTTATTTCGAACAATTAATCACATAGATAAAGTGTGTTACGTTGTGTGAATAAAGAAAAAGACAACGATTACGCTGCCTTCATTTTTCGGTCACTGATTAAGGTAGAATATTGTCCTATTCTTCCCTTTTTTATTTGTTTTTCTTATTTCCTCTTATTTTTCCGTATTTATCGCTATTTTTCTGTTTGTTCCTATTTTCTCCAATTTTCCAAATTTGTCCCAATTTTCCCCTATTTTTTTTTCATTTTTTAATATTTTCGCTGGTTTTTTCCATTTTGTCGAATTTGTCCCTATTTGTCTTTATCTTTCCCTATTTTACTTTTTTTCTTCCTATATTTTCCCATTTTGTCCTGTTTTTCCCAATTTTTCATTTTCCCATTTTCTTCAAAATTTCCGTATTTGTCCCTATTTTTCCTTGGTTTTCCATACTTTTCCCTTTTTTCTCTATTTTTCCCTGTTTTCGCCTATTTTCCGTTTTTTCTCTAATTTTCCTTATTTTTCCTATTTTTCCATTCTTTTCCTGTTTTTTTTCTATGTTTTCCTATTTTTCCCCATGTTTCTTTATTTTTCCCTCCTTATTTTATTTTCGTCTATTTTCTTTATTTTTCCCTATTTTTTCCTATTCTCCCCTATTTTTCTTTATTTTTCCCTATTTTACTTTACAGGGGGGTTTTCACAAATAATTTAAATGTACTGTAGTGATAAATGGAAGGTGAGTGGTGACTATTACTGCTAGAATTGTTGATAATTTTTATAAACATATTATTGGGTCCCGGGTATTTGATTTTTATTGAAAATGAGGCGTATAAGGGTTTTTTATTATTGTTTTAGTTTTTATTTTCTGCTGTTTTCTACTAATTTTTTAACTTGGCAAATACTGATTAAATAAATGAACTGGCAACACTGCTGATGAGTTCTAGTGAATACTAGACAGAGATAGGTTATTTTATTTAGTTAATTGAGTTTCTCAATCTCTATGTAACTCTAAGATTTTACTCAATTTTTCTCAACAGTTCTTTCAATCTAAATCAACGCTTATTTGAATTATAAAATTAAGTGAGTTTCATCTAAAATATTCATAGCTTAAAACAAGTGATTTCGACTCTAAAAGTGATTTCGTCATCTGCGTTCAGCACGCCATTAGTGTAAAAATGTGTTTAATGTGTTTTTAGATAATTAAAAGCTTTTCAATGTTATTGGAAAACTTCTTCTTGGTCTTTCAAGGCTAAAGAATTTCTTCATATTATAAGAAATGAATCAATAAGTAGAATCATCCAAAATCGTAAACCATTAACTAAATGTGTAAAGTAATCGTTTACACCTAAAACATTACATAAAAGTGCAAAAACTCTCAAAATAGTGACTCAAGAACAAAAGAAACTATCTTAGTGAACTATCAGAACATCGAAAGTTATTGAAATTCTATTCGTCAAATTCACAGGTGAGTTAACATTTACATTTTATTCGTAATTATTCATGAAAGTACATAAATTACACAGCTTTGCCCGTCAACTTCATTTCTTATGAAAACAAGATTTATTGGACTCGTTTTAACTTTTTCACAACTCCGTAGGAGTTAAGTATTGTGTGTTCTGTATGTGTACGTAACATCAAGATATTTGAATTATAAAATCTGACTTCAGATTCTTGTTTAGGACGAAAAAGTCTGTGAATAAAGTGTTTTTGTTTTGATGAAAATGGCGGCCAAAAACTAAAAAAATTGAAAAATCATAACTTTTAGACGGTAATAGATATTGAAATGGGACCACAACTAATAACCATATCTATTCATTATTATAATACAAAAAATTACACTACTGACAGACAGACATACAGATTCCAAAACAGGAGTTTGTTTTTTTTTATAATCATTTTAATAAATCCCATAAATGGTTTTGTTGTTTATTACTTAATACCAGTGGCGTATGCCTAGTAGGGCTGGAAGGACCCGGGTCCCCCTCTTTTTAGGTTTTTGAATTTTAAAATGATATTACTAATATTTTTCAGTTCAAATATGAAATTGCAAACTTTTGCCAAAGAAAATATTAAACGTATGGACATGAGCCCCCCACTTTTTGTAACTTTTTGTAGTCACGATACACCGCCGCTTAATGCATGTTAAAGTTGTGTGTGGAGTTCTATAGTATATTGAGTCACAAGGGCAGAAAATGAGCTATAGCTGCCCGTGGCTAATAGATGGACGAGCGAGTGTAGCGAAGCGAGGGCAGCTAATTGACAAGGGCTGCTAAAGCTTTTAATGCATGTGTGACAGACAACTGTTTTTCGCCTACAAAAAAAAAACCAAAAAAAGGAAAATATTTCACAAATAGTTTACAGATTTCAGTCTTTAATTTACACTGACGTTTAATGAAAATTTATGTGAAACGTCGAAGTACGCGAGTGACAGTTAATGGTGCATAGGTATAGTGAAAAATTACAAAATCGTGTTGTTATGACTTTAACATCCCTAGGGATGAAAAACATTACTTTCATCCGTATTTCTAGGGTTGATATCAGGTAGGCGAAAAAATAGGTATTTTAAATTGTTTTTTTTCTTACTTAATGCATGTAAAAGTTGTGTGTGAAATTCTAAATAGGTATTTTAAATTTTATAACTTACAATGTTGTCAAGTGTAACTTAAATCCAAAAAGTTTTTGATATTCTAATTTTATAAAATCTTTATTTCGATTATATATTTTTTTCATCTACTCTTTGTTCTAATATGTGTTGAAATAATTTTATACAATTACTATATACTTCATTTTGTTGTTAAAATGTATCGTTGTTTTAAAAGGACCACAGTAACTCCCAAACAAAAAATATATTTTAGTAATAAAAATGGTACCTACTAAATATTAAGAATTTGAAAACTGGAAGGTTTAGCTGGGGTTTTTAATGAATATGATATATTTAAAACCTTATAAAAATAATTCACCTGCCTCTCCCACCAATGCATGAATACACATAATAACAATAACAACCTGTCTGGTAAAAAAGAGACTTATTCAAACACATTTTTAAAAAATTATAGATAATTAATAGGATAATTAATATACAGGATGTCTAAAATTAAAAGGGATAACATTGCTATATCATAAACCGTAAGAGATACATAGGCAGTTAAATGATAAAAAAAGTCAATTATTTTATAGAGCATTAGCCTAAAAACGTCTACAGGAACTTTCATCCTTCTCGAGTTATACAGGGAAAAATAAAAAAAAAAATAGAAAAGGAAAGTTTTATTGTATCTCAAATTTGCTACGAAACTGTACTAATAAATCTTATCAAGTTATTTTTTTTAAATGCGGAACTTTTTTATGGCAAAAATTGATAGACCGTTAAAATTCAAATTCAGTGATATATCACACATATCACTTTAACCACGTTTTATCTAAAAATAAATAATTTAATTACGGTCCTGTTGTAGTTCTTTTGTAAATTCGTTTTAATTTCATCAAAAATTATCAAAATAGTAGAAATTAAATAAGCAGAAAAATAATCGACCTGGGTCGTGATTAAAAAATATTGATAAGACTCTTTAAATTTGTCCATATATAGTTGACATTGAAAAAATATACAGACAAATAATAGCCTACAATACTTTGCACACGAACTCATGGTTAATGAAGATACTTTAGCATCTAATGTCATTATGATTAAATGTTATGTAGATTATGTGGAGAATTTATTTACCCTGTATAATCAATTATCACAAATGGGGATCAAATTAAATTGAATTGTTAAATACCTTAAAAACCACTTAGTTGGAGTGCTTATGCTTTCCTAACTAAACGATTTTATTTTATTTTACACATAGTATACATATAAATACAAACAGGTCACGAGCCGCCGCTGGTTTAGAACAAAACTTCAAACTTCCATGGATCTAAAAATTCTCAATTTGAATGATTAGTATTACCGACTCTCTTAACTCTTCAGTTTTAAAATATTTTAAAAAATAATAAAATTCATTGATATGATGTAGTTAAATAACGTTTATAAGAAGCTAAACAAGAATATCGGTTATGACAGGACTTTGACTACTTGAAAAATCTTTAAGGTTCTCGAGCGTGCCAAAATAAAGTGATCGGTAGTTGATAAGTGGTTTTGGTTGTAGATCCGATATCCATTTGCAGCAATTGATCGGTAAAAGGAAAAAGGAACACGGCTGGGAAACGCATGCAACACCAATGGACCATGAAAGGGTCAGTCTGGGGCCCTTAATGCCTTAGGGAATATCGATTGACCACTTTCAGTTAACATATTCATAAATCTTAAATTTAAGAATAACATCAGCACTTTTCGATTTTGCTACAAACTTGTATTAGAAGGAAAGTATTGCGATCATGATTTTTTGGCCATACCCAGATTTTTACAAATCTTTACGTTTTGAAATCCATTTCTACCATTTTTAGCATGATGTCTGTCTGTGTGTGTGTGAACACGATAGCGTCTAAACGGCTGAACCGATTTAGATGAAATTTTATATACATATTTAGGGTAGAAGGAGACGACCTGTATAGATTTTTGTGTTAATCGGAAAACCGGAAGTGACAGTTGATATAAGTGATGACGTCATTACTAAACAAGATAGGAATAAAGTTTTACACATATATTATTTTCCCGGGCCCATCAAAGGGAAAGTATAGTGAACGAGCAAAAAAAAATTGAGATATCGTTGGAAATATCCATTTTGAGGTCCCCCGAGAAGATTGAAACCATTTCCAGAATACGGTCTGTCTGTCTGTCTGTGTAATCTTCCACGATAACTGCCGAACCGTTTGACCAATCAAGCTGAAACTTGGTATGAAGGGTCGGTGTGTGCCTCGAATGCGAGCATTAGTTTTTGGTTTTAATTGGTACAGTAGAAGGTCCTCAAGACTGACATTGATTGAATACAGATGTAAGATTTTTTACCTTTTTTTAAATTTTATGGACAAACAATACACTTTGGTGCAAAATGTTGAAGTGTATAGTTTTAGAGGATAAAATTTCCTATAATTTTTATATCACACTTTTTCCGGAATTTCCAATAGTTGCTCCACTATAGGGCGCGCAAAAAATGTTTATGTAAGTTTTCCGTAGTTTTCAAATTTTGAGTACAAACAATGCTCTTTAGTGCAAAATTTTCTGATGCAAAGTTGTAGAGAACCAAATTTTCTTTAACTTTTCTTTTTGACGTTTTTTCGAATTTCCCATAGTTTCGCATGTGCCTGCTTATGTCATATGAACATTGAAATATCAATTCTGTAGACGTATTCACCATTGGCTTGCTATTAAAAATTTGTTCCATAAATTAATATAATGCTTAGTATTTTGTAATTAAAATAATCCCATTCTCTACAGCTGATCCGGGAAAGTGGTTCTGGGGTGACAGCCGATTTTTTTGGAGGGGGTTGAAATCTCAAAAAATTCAGATCTCCGCCATTTTTAAAAATATAAAAAAAGACCATTAGATTTTTTTTATGCTCTAATTATTATAAAATTAATTTATCTAAAACTTTTTTTCATCCGACCCACGGGAGTGGAACTGGATGGGATAGAAGTTTCAAAAAAATTATATCTCCGCCATTTTCAAAAATATTGAAACAGGCCATAAAACTTTTTTTTATGTTCCAATTATTATAACATTAATTTGTCTTAAACTTTTTAATCGGACCCAAGGGGATGGAAGTGGAGGGGGTTGAAATTTCAAAAAATTCATATCTCGGCCATATTTGAAAATATTGAAACAGGTAATTAGACTTTTTTCATTTCCTTATTATTATAAAATTTATTTGTTTGAAACTTTTTTCGATCTGACCATATCGTGGAGTGGGGAAGGATAAAAGGCTCAAATTTAGACAATAGAAATCTACCTCCCCCTGTCGAATTTTTAAATATAATTTAACAATATTTTAATTTTTTTTTAACAATATTACTAATTATTAGTAATAATTATTAGTAAAAATTACTAAACTAATTACGATCAAAATGTATGTCTACCTAAGTTGGACTCACATGGGAAACTTTTTTATTATTGGTTTTAGGAAAAAAGTTATTCTTCATAAAAAGTTGTGCATGGTCCAAAACTTAAAATGCAACCATCATATATTAATTTTTTAAGCCGAATACGAGGTTTGTCAAAAAATATGAATTTTACTCAAGAGTAAAGTACCTTTAAATTTGACAACATCGAAAAATATTATTCAAAAAAGTTGATCAGAACTAAAAACTGAGTTCAGTATTTAAACTAATAACGGGAAACAAGAAATTTGAGGTACTTATAAAAAGCAATAAATTTCAAAAAAATTGGTTAACGAAACGTGAAATCATGGATTGGAAATATATTAAATTGAAAAAACGTTTATTAAAGAGAAGAAAAAAAAAGTTTGCAAAACATTTCCAGTAACAATATTATAATAAGTATATAGGTACACTGAGTTAACTGTATAATAAACTTTACTGTTAACATTATATAATTCGGTAAATTCTTATCGGCTTTAGCTAATTTCTAATTTCCAAATAAAGACGAGGAAAACATGTCCAAGAAACGACATACGAACCTAATAGTAGTAGATAATGGAGAAACAAGAAAGGTGCAATGGAAAATTTGTTTAAATAATGGTGGTGGGCGTGTCGATATATCCATTCGTTTTCTGAGGGACAGTCGAGAACAAGGTAAAGGCGTCTACTGGTTTTCTTCGGATACCCTTGAAATGCTCGAAATCTTCATTTACCTAATCGAAGTCCGTTGTTCCGACGTTTTCGAGGAACATTTTCAATCGAAGAGGACAGTCACGGTCCCTAAATCTCTTTTTGTAGACCAATTGCACTAAAGGAGAACTGAAATAATCTGATTGACCGAACTCAAACTAAACAAAAACATTTAAAATCAATCCATATACACATAAAACCAACTGTATGTTAATATTTATTACTATATAGTACGCAAAGAGAAAACTTCGGACCTCTTTTTAAGCATAATGCTAGAACGGAGGAGTGATATTTTGCATGGTTAAAGTTTATATACAGGAGCAGTGCAGAAAGCTAAAATTAATATATAATATGTGTTGCCAATAAATTAAATTAAATATAATATAACATTTATTATTTTTATTAATTATTAGACAATTTTATAACATCGGTATTTTAAAACAAGTCTCCTCGAAAACGTGAGTTTGAATCTTAATGCTGTCAACTTTTTTTAAAATTTTATTAGAAACATGTGTTTATAGCTTTTTATTCAAATTTTATTTTTTCTGAAAACGGTAAAAAATTTTGTCCCTGTAAAATGCGAAAATGGGTAGAAGATAGGGCAAGAAAAGGAAAAAAGAAACAAATAGGAAAACTGTTTTTCCTGTAAAAATACGAAAATAGGAATAAACAATGGAAAAAAGGGAAAACCGCGAAAGTAGGGAAAAATATGAAAAAATTGGGAAAATGAGGATAAACGTATTCCGCGGATAAATGAGAAAATAAGCAAAAATAAGGAAAAATAGAAAAAATATTTTAACTGGAAAAATGGAAAAGGTAGGGAAAATAGGGAAAATGTTTGTCTTGGTAAAATGCGAAAATAGGAAAAAATTGGGAAAAATGGGAAAACCTAACATTTCTTGACCTACAGCGAGGAGAATATTAGTCCATATTAATAAGTATAGACCAATGCTGATGGCCTACACGTGTAGAACTAGTATTAGATATTCATATGAAAATTGTAGTAACATTTTAAAATTTTTTATTATTAAAGCAATTTCCAATATTTGAATAATAGATCTGTTATCGGAGTTGTCGGGTACTGATTGTTGGTCGTTTCGTTGAATGAGCGCCGACTGAGTCGAAATAGAATAGAGAGAAGGCAGCATTGGCGATGGCTGTGTGCTCTAGGGTTATATTCAATTGCTTCCAAACAGCTACCCTAATTAACAAAATGTAATTAAATCAATTAAGGCCATAGCGTCGGTCGAGCTGCAGGGATTTATTTCAAATTCCCCTCAAGATGTTAACTCGCTGCTTTGGCGAGATTGTACGCTTAACCGTTGATGATGTAATATATTAAATAAGATATTTTTGAATTTGGTGCTAGAAAAATGTTGTTTATCGCAAAATAATATGAACACGTTGATTTTTTTTACAATTTACGACGGAATGCATTAAGTAAAGAAACACAGTTGAATATTTTTGGGCCAATAAGGGATCTTTCCTAGCGTAACATAAAATAGGATTTTAATGTTGATAGTATTACTCCTATTTTTGTTACAAGTATAATGTATGTTTTCATTTGTAACTGAATAATATCTGTTCTAAAACTATAGTTTATTATGTTAATTTTAATATCGTTGATGATTAGCCCAGTGTCAATAAAAACAGATCAAGAGTGACAAACTTTAATTACCTATGCGATATGCATATGCGACTCTTGATTCAGGAGGACTGTTTGATATACAGATTTTTCGAAAGCATTTGCCCGATATCATAGATTAAACTCGAAAGTTCGTAACTCTTTACTGCTGTTAATATCTATTTACCTATTTAACTTTTATTCCACCTAAAATTCTACTTTATTTCCATTACTTTATGAATTTTACATTTTAATCAATTTTAAACTTGTTGATTTTTCCCCTTTATTAGGGTTAATTTTGTAGCCAAACCTCTAATAAAACCCTTCAATCAGCTCATCATCATGACATGTCAAACCATTAACATTTATTTCGAAAGAAAATTCTTCTATCAATGAGAAATTATGGGTTCATTCGCAACTGGGTTCTCGGGATAGAAAATTTCGCATCTCGGGATGCCGGGAATTTTTACCTCTTTAGAATTCGCAACTGGTGATTTGTTTATTTACTAAATTAAATACATATTTTTTTAATGAAATTATGGGGATTTGTTTATAAGTAAGACAACCAAAATTTTTATTACATATAATAAATGTCGGGGTAAATGTCGTACACTGTTTTTAGTTACTTGTAGGCATAAAGATGACTTTGAAAATAAAATCATTCCCATAATTTCCAAATATATTTGATTAGAATTATTAGTTTTATGGAATTATTTAATAATGAAATTTTGTAGTTATTTAAAATTGCCACTTTAAATCGTTTTTATCATTTAAGGGTATTTTAAATAGCTTTCGATATAATTTTGCATTGATCCCATTCCGTTCTCTCCATATAGTTAAGATGAAAATACTTTTGCTAAATGGGAATTAAATCAGATACATTTAATATGCTCTTCTTGATTTCTTTATATTTTATAATATTTCCCAGGCATAAACTGTTTTTGGTATAAATCTGGGTATCACAGGTTATGTTATGGATTCTTGAATCTAAATCTAATTAAAATGTACTTAATTCGAACCAAACAGAATGATTCATTATCCCTTCACAATACCTATATACTTAACGTTGCTACCCATTAACTCACAATGATAATCTAGGTCTTTAGCAAGAAATAATCAGCTGGTTCATGGCCGGGACCAAGCGGCGGCTCCTTTCAAAGGGCACAAATCCAAACAAAGCCAGTTGACCGAGAAAGTGGCCGTCTGACTATTGCCACCCGATAAAGACATAATTAGGGCCTGAAAGGGCTCCCAACAGGTGTATACAGACCACAAAGCGCCACGGGATGCAAATGATAAAGGATCGCAAAGTGTATTTATATAGCGTCTTTTTTACAACTTGCTATCGCTGGGAAGGTCACACAGGGGATATTTTTTAAACTGCCAAGAGATAAGTGAAAATAGAAAAGATCCAGTTATTTTTATTAACAATTTTTTAATCAGATATTAAAAATATTAACTATAATCATTTTTATACAATAAAGTTGTTATTAGATATTACCCAGGTTTTTAGTGAAATTTCTAAAGTGTTTGTGTTTTTTTAATGTGTATCATTTTAAATCATTGTATTGTTTTCACTTTTTAAGATTTTTTAGTGTCAAAGCTAAATTTATGATTGTTTTCCATTATATCGATTCCTCATACAAATTCGGCAGAAGTAAATTTCAGAGAAGCAAATTAATTGCAATATTATTTATAACGAAACTGTCTTTATGCTGAATCAGAACTAGCCAAAAATTTTAATAAATATATTTTTTTAGAGAAATATTCCTATAAACCAAAATAGCTTAGGCTCATTCTACATATGGTAAATAGAACTAATATTAATAGAATCTACCTTATTGAAGTAATTCCGAAAGTTTGTTAATTCTCTTATGTATAATCAGATAAAGACTAGGGGCTCAAATAAAACAGAACATCATCAAGGGATATCTGGAATTCATAGTATCCATTAAACGTAAACTAAAACTGTAGATTCTGAATTCTTTAAGTTATTCAGCATTTGTTCCTACTCGACTCCAATTTAATGAACATGAACTGAATCATAAACATATTGTTAAAACAACAGAATATTTTTCATTTACTGTGCCCTGGCAAAATAATTATATTGCTACCAATCAACAATAACTGGTGGACCAGATCTAATTAAATCATTGATTATCAGAGACTATCCCACTTTTTTTGCTCGTGTTCTTAAAGTTATTTATAATGTATTTCTTCAACAGGTGAATTTTCAGATATTTTGAAGATGGGTATGGCAGATCTACAAAAAGGGGTTCAAAAATGGCTTAACCAATTATAAGCCAATAGTTATAATTAGCACCTTTGTCGAAGTGTTTTAAATTTTCCTTCAGCAAAGATTTCCATTAATTCTTAGAAAATTAGCATCGCTTTGTTAAAGCCGTCGTTTGTATATCATACAAATATTATGTGAAGCCATAGATAAAAGAAGTCAGGTAGATATTATCTATATGGAATTTTCTAAAGCATTTGGCAGTATTAATCACAATATCTTGATTAACAAATTAGGCAGGTTTAGTTTTGTGATCGTTTGATAGTACCAATCTTATCCTACTTACCAGAAAGTAAACTTTTCCAAGGACATAGTCCAATTTATCACTCATTATTAACTGATAATTTCAAACTTTTATCTGTATCGATTTGCAGAACGCCTTAATGAATGGTGCAAGGTTAATAACTTACCCTTAAATCCGAATAAATGCAACCATAAAATTAAAACCAATTCATTTTACTAAAAGCCTATATAATATGGCTCTCTCCGGAACACATGTTCCAATGCTTGAAATAGTCTTGTTTTTTTAGTTCGTAAAAATAGTCATTCTTTATCAATTACCTACTTTTCTTTCGTTAGATCCAGACTGGAATATTGCTCAGTAACTTGGATTCCTTTTTATAATATATATAGCTTTATTCGCGGGTCACAATCTGAACCGATTCCGAACTAGATCATAACTGACGTAGAGCATGTCTAGTTATGAACCGATTCTGGATTTTATTTTACTGCGAACGATTTCGGAACCAACGAAAACTTCGAATTGTCGAATGTTAGACGTTATTGTCTTTTCTTATTATTATTTTTAATTTTTTATAACTTAAAACCTAACCTAAATATGTATATAGATTGTTCAACAACTAATACGACACCTCCAGCGTCTCCACTTCTTTAATTTTCCCTTTGTTCTTTCGTTCCCCACTTCTCTAATTTTTAACCAAGCGATCGGTTTAGTAGTTGGACAAAGTTTAACTAACTTTATTATAATATTAAAACAGAGTGCTGTTTGCTACACCCAGCACAAAACTGTTTTATTGTATATCGTATTATTTTTTATAATTATCTCTGCACAAAAATCAATAAACAAAAACAGTTGATAACTAGGATTAAGATTTAAAATCGATAATACGCATGAGCAGTCGAACCGAACTTTTAGTACTAACAAAAATTCAAGGATCGCTAGAACCGATTCTGAATCAATAATGAACCAGTTCGATATGATCCACGAACTGTTATTAAAAATTCAGAATTTTTTAACCGCGAACGCTGCTTGTCAGAATGCGCATGCGAATAGTCACTGAACTGGTTAGGAATTGCACCCGCGAACAAAGCTCTTGTGAGATTTTTAAAATTTTCGACCTGTATCACTGAAGATCATTTATATTTCTAGGGGTTATCACCAAGAAATTCTCTTACAAAATTTAAAGTATCTAGTCTAGACAGGAGGAGAAGTATTCATCTAGCTTTATTTTTGTTTAAATTTCTGAACTCTGAAATTGACTGCTCTGAATTATTAAGTAAATTACTTTTTCTTTTCAAGAGCTGTCATAAGATTGATTATATAATTTTACTTAACTATGGCAAGAACTAATATATTAATCAGATCCCTACTCTATAGTAGATTGGAAATAATATTGATATATTTTCTTGTTCTCTTTCAGAGCTATACGTTCGGCACTGTTAGCATTGTTAAATGATATGTTACATTAAAATTTGCTATTTTTATTTTTAATTACCTATTTTGTTATTACAGAGCTTATTAAATATTTATTTTACATTGGTGCCTGTTTTAAAAGTCTTAATTCTGGATTACTTGTTGACCTCGTATCTTTTTTATATTGTTTTATATTGTTCTTGTCCTATTATTTCAGTAAATTGTTTTGTAGTCGATGGAAGAGATATTTGGAATTGACTTATGCATCTTTTACGAGAATTTTACGGCTTTATAGGTAACAGTTATATAAATCTGTTAAAGCAATGGTACCTTTCTTAAAATTTAAACATTCAGTGTGATGTTAAGTTGTTTCATTAATTGATGCTAATTTTTATAAAAAATAAATTAATGATAGTTACAAATAGGTGTATTACAATTTAGTATAAAAACACAACAATTTGTAAACTACGTAACATAGTACAAGTGAATTGGGAATGTGGAACTACACATTTTTAACACTACGTACGTTTTGTTAACTATGTTAGCATCATGAGTTTATCATCAACTCCTGATGATGTTAACATGGCTAACGAAACGTAAGTACAGTGTTAAAAAAGTATAGTTTTGGTTAGAGGTGAAGAATTCTTTAACAATAATACAAATGAATAAATTGTCCAGTAATTTCAAAAAATAATTTAAATAAATGTAAATAACTAAATATTAGGTACATATTTACATTAAAAAAAGTAGTTATATTAGAGTAAAAAATGTCAATTTTTCAACCAAAAAAAAAACACGTTTTCAGACGGTTTTTCACAAATAATTCAAAAAGTATTTTATCGAAAAAATGATCCTTATGAAAAATGTAACTTATAAAAAAACAAAATAATGGTGGGTTTATGGCGTCTGTAGACCCAATACAAACGGAGTAATACCTTCTGATTCGTCAAACGCCAAAATTGAAAGGTTCAACGTGAAATAACTAAAGGACAATATATTTTTCGAGGAAAACTCATAGAACCTTTTTTAAAGTGCTTGAAAACACCTTTGTTTTTATGTTATATAAAAATACTGTTTCATCAAAACTAAGCGAGTTATGACGAAAATAAAGTTGATCCCTATTTTTTTTGGAAACAAAAAACATGAAAATAACCCCCTACTTACTACCTAAATTGAAAATAATTGTCACCACTTCCCAATTCACTTTATTTATGTACTTATAATATGCTCTAGAAGATTGACCGGTTGAAAGTGCTTAGTTTAAAAAAAATGTGAGTCAATGATAGGAATAATATTGGTACTATAAATATTAAGTCAATTTCAGATGAATTAACCTAATTTTCTAGAAAATCTAGGTGAATTAAATTAAAGTTGTTTTTTGTGGAATAGATAACTTAATAGTTAATACAATATGATTTAGGTATAGCTTGATACCTATTATTTTAAAAACAAAATTTGTAATACGGACCATAGCTGTCCAAGCTTTGGACCAATGTTGAATTTATGGCTGTACGAATACACTATTGTTAAATGTGGTTAGGTTAGGTAGTTTATTACAGTCGACCTTTATGATGGGTTCCAAATATCTCTTCCATCGACTATACCTTTGCTTGTTTCCACTTCTTCTATTTTTTCATTTTAAGTTTCCTAAAGTATCCCCTAAATTTTCCTAATATTTTTATAAACAAATTTTATTTAATAATGGCAATAAAGCTTTGGATGTTCATAAAAAAATATACGAACTAAAGGTGCAATTATTTTTAATACGCTTTGTATAACATTGCCCATAAAAAGTTAACAAGTTGGAGATGATTCGCAGGCTGCGTGGTGATCTTAGTTTATGTGGAACGAGAAAGGAGAAACAAACGTAGCGGATCGTTGCGTGCCAAAGTTCTTAATCGAGCCGTAGCGCCAACCCTATATACCCTTCGATACAGAGAAGGTTTAAGAATATTTCTTATTTTTAAAATAACCATCTACAATTCATAAAGATTCGCAAATACTGCTTTACTCAAGTAAAAAGAGTATTATTTTAAAGTTGGTGTTCTGCAATACAAAAAATGGACAACTTATGAGTCATTTTAGAGTCCGAAATAGAGGATGTTTTAGAATGAAAATTAGGTTAGGGAATAATTAGAGAAGATAAATTTTCAAAAAAAAAAATAATAAAATTTTATTTTTTGTGTGAATATAATTCTAAGCAAAACTATTATGCATAAACCAAAACATTTAAGACTACTTTTTGCTGTGTCGTGCTTTATTTTTTGTATCAATTTCTATAATTTCAGTCACAAATATATTTTCCAAATTATTTCGACAAAGAATTATACAAACCTAATGAAGAGTTCTGTAATTTGGCTGTTTTTGTATAATCAACCTTAGTGGCATGTGTCCTTACGGACTTCTATGTGTAACCCTATAGTTAGAATTGTATGTATATTTATATCTATATATATTAAATAGGTTTTTATTTGAGCTTTTAAATTGTTTTGTTTTTGTCGTGTTTCTTATTATCTTAAATTTTATACCTTGTGCTTACTACTAACTCCACCTCTCACTTCTCTGCAAATCTTTCTCTACGTCTATGTTTTGTTTTAGTTTTCCAATATCATGTTTTTCTTTTCGTAACCTTTCTATATTTATACATTTTTCTTCTTCAAGTTTTTTTTTTTTCATTTTTCAAGAAGAATTGATATTTTGGGTGAACATATAAATTTATATTGGAATTTATACTTTCCTCTGGAAATTATATGAAGAATTACAAAAGCGTCCCCTCGAGACCGGGATTGATTGAACTACTGAAATATTGTTTTTAATTATGTTAGGTTAACTACTCCTTTAGCCAAGAAAATTTAATTCTCTCTGTAAAATCGAAGGGTTTTGACATCCATTTAAGTTAGTTTAAATATGGAAATAATTCACATTTTCTTAAAAATGTTCTTCTAGTTTGGCTGAGATAGAAATCAAAGTAATTTTCGAGTAATGATTTTTTAAATAAATGTTTAAATTATTCTAAAAAATATACAAATCCAGCAAAGGCATATTTATATTATAGGTGTACCTGAAAGCCTACCCTGCGTACGTCACACTTACGAGTCGCACTCTTATGCTATAGCACCCTTGTGTACAATTTCCCCGCAATCATTCTCATTTAAACACTAACTTGAGAAAGTACTTATGTTCACGTTAATTTTTATGTTATATTCCTGTTATTTCTTCCAAACAACTTTTACTTTTACCGCAAAATTAGCCTGCAAGGGAAGCAGCCATCGAGTCAGGAATAAATTAGATCCCTTCGCAATTACCTATTTTGCCACCCATTATGCTGTTACGTTTTTGTCCGCCTTTTAATAAACTTATCAAAGATGCTGTACTTATTATTAAAAATGTTTACAGATTATTTGTTTGGATTTCTAAGCTCACAAATATATTTTCTCACCGTTATTCAATTATGTGACCTTTTTTAAATCGATCGTCTTCATTTCAATGGTTAGTTGATGTAGTGTCATTAGAGAATTTCTTTAAAAAAATATTGTATACTAATAAAATATACTGTGAAGTTTTTTAAATTTTGAACTTTTATTAGATAGATTGGAATGAACAAAGAAGACGAACTATTATCAATTTTGAATAACAATTATATTGCTTCGAAATAAACTTTGTGCCTTTTAAACCTATTTTTTTTATTTGAACTCTGATGCATTATATTTTTCTAATTATTACATCAAAATCTAATTAATAAGTCCTCGTTATTTTAGTCTTTAAGACTCTCATAGCACTGCGATTTTTATTTTAACTACCGGTATAAAATATGAGAATTTTCCAGGAATACTTTGTGGATAATCGTTTATTATGGAACTTACTTTATTAGCTATTCATTTGTGGTATCTGAACCTGATAGTTGTCAGCGCTTTAGCTCCTGTCTCGTGTGTTAATAATTTCACATGTTTTACTAATTTGATCCATTTTTTGTTATTTAAAACCATTTTTTGACTCCTCGCTCTTTTAAATCTTCTGTAATCGAATGTAATCATTTATGACCGGTATATTCCCAGTAGACCCAAGGGCATAGATCATTTTTTTCCTGGGGTAAGGGGTTCTTTTTTCTTGAGAGGGTAATCAAACTTTTAGACAAATATGTTTGTCATTTTATGTATTTTATTTCTTCTTTTCGTGCTATTTTTTGATATTCGGATGGGGTAATTACCCTCTTTGCCCCATATCTACGCCCTTGAGTAGATCGAAAAACAATAGACCGAACGATTTTTTCGCTGAATTTATCCAACAGACCCAATAATCAACGATCGATGGATACTAATAGTTACCCCTTCTCATAAAACAGTTAAAATATAAATGCAAGTTATCTATTCTTTTTTTTTAATAAACAGGTTACATTTGGTCAGTCGAGACCTTTTTTTGATTTAGATTTAACAGTTCGGTCTATTGGAGGAGTAGGTTTGGTTTATTGGGAGAGGGTCGGTCTACTGGTACTCAGCCATTTAACCTTCATTTTTCTTTCTATACTCAATGTCTAGCGAAATTATTATATTAGAGATTATTTTTATATTGAGACGAAATTAACCATTGACTTCATAAAAGACAAATTGAATAGCATTAAGATTCACACAACTTTATTTCTTAAAGATAGAAACAGGATTGAATTTTATTGAAATTCCACATATTTCTAATATGATACATCAGTTATATTTTCAATTAATACTTCTAAAAATTGCAATGTAGGGTAGAATTATAATGAAAGTATTCAATTGATCTGCTCCGGTTTTTTTAAAATCTAGAGCAAATTATCCTGTCGCTGGTTTTGCTTAAATTTTCCGATGTTAGTTTTAGCACTAAAGTATTATAATTATTGACCTTACCAATGTACTTATTATTTATTTATTCTTATTAAAATATATTTTATAAGTATAAAAATTAATAGACTTTATTTTATTTAATTAAAAATTTTTAAGCAGGTAAATTTAAATTATTATATTTGTGTTTCTATATAAAAAAATAAATAAAAATTTGATCAAATAAGCAAATATTTACAATTATTTATTTTATTTACTTATTTCTTGGAATTGGTTTAAAAAAAGAATGAATAAGTCGAGTAACAGAAATTTTATTAATATTCAAGAAGGTTGGCAACTAGTTTCGACAAACTGCTAGCATGAGTCCAGAAGGTTAATTTTAAATTGTTGATGTTGATATTATTTTTAGAAACAAAAATATAAAATTGTTTAAAATGATGGGTTCTTACAATGTTTTGTTTTAATTAAAATCAGCCTACATTGTATTTGATCAATGTATGAATTTTTGATGTTACTTTTGAAAATCTTATTACGTGGTTGGCCATCAGGCTTATACCCTTTTCTGGTTTGTTCAACCAGTTTTGGTTAATTTTCAAACCTACTTACTGTGGTTTCCAGGATCGGATATTATTGTTGCTGGCGGCACTTCCCTCCAAAGATTCCTTTTCTGATTTTGATAAGTATTTAATCAATATTATCCGTTATCTACTTTTACCTATACAGTTACTGCTCGCTGACAATATGTCGCACTTTATATTACCATAATATTTTATTATTTGCCGTTTTCCGTTATTACAATGTTCTTTCCTTTACCTCCTTTCTTCACTAGTGCGCGCACCCACTTCGTCTAACCAACCATGTAAGAACCACCATTTTAAACAATTTTATATTTTCGCTTTCCAAAAGTAATATCAACAATTTAAAATTAACCTTCTAGCCTGATGATGGCAGTTTGCCGAAACTAGTTGCCAACCTTCTTCAATATAAATAAAATTTGTGGTACTAGACTTGTTTTAATAATTCATCAGTAGACCACATTTGAGATAATGGATAATCTTTTGGCCAAATAAAAGAATATTTATCTAAGTGTTAATTAATAGAATTCATTCATCATCATTCATACATATTACTAAATTACAAAACAATTATCTCTTAACTAAAAAGATTTTTTTTTAGTTTCTGGTATTTGCAACATCCAATGACACATAATAAACATAAACTAATAAAATAATTTTTATTTAGGTAAATTTATGTTGAGATAGTGATAAAAAAATTATACTTTTATTAATAATTAAGTTAGGTATTAGCAAATTTTATGTTAATCTCATTGTCTAGAGAACATAAACATATTTCTTGTTCCAAATTCGACGAATTCAGTCTAATACTGCAGTATTAAAAAAACGTAGTAGACGGTTTTCGTTGTAACTTAGTACCTAAACAGGATTAAAATTAAACGGTCCTTAATTTCTAGATATGGAAACAATGTCTAATCACAAAAGGAAGTCTAAATTACTATATCGATTTAATTTTTATTTATGAATGTTGATTGCAAGTAAGGGAGGAAAAGATCAATTTAAGATTGAAGAATTACAAGAGTCGAGACCGCTGCTGCGGAATATACAAATAGAAGGAGGTGTCGATTAAAATTCAGGATTCCGAACTCCATTGGGTAAAAAAAATCACAAATTTCATTTCACCCGAATGAGCTTAGAATAATGATTAAGACGGCGCAGCGACCACCCCAATCTTTATATTTTTAAAATTCTTCAACACCGGAAACAAACAGCCTTTATAAAGCGGTGAAATCGATAGGCACTTTATTTTGATATTTATAAAAACGTTTCAACAAAATTTACTTGCTAATTAAATCTTATTCGGATACAGAATCACTAAAAGAAGTGGCCAATAATAAGCGGTTCTAACATCAACGCAAATTTTAATTTTACACCTAGATTTAAGTTTTCCAAATTGTTATCAAAATAAAATACTTTTTATACGATTTCTTTTACAGAAAATTATGGAAACTACATGGACTAGACATTGATAGAACTAATTTTACTTCTATACTAGCAATAAAAAGACTGCTAAGTAAATGTTTTCATCAGTATTTAGCAATAAATACATTCCAATATCAAGGAGGTAACTGCCAAATTAATATAAAAAGCGTCGACAAAAAATTAGAAAGAATAATTTTTTTTTATACTTAAATTTTTAATTTTGGTTATATTATCTCTGGTTCAGTCCCCCTACTATGAACTTCTTCAGATTTTCTTTAGAAAGAAGTAGTAAGTAGGTATTGTCCTTAATGTAATAAAATACTTTTTCAAGTAGAGTTTGCAAAGTTTATTAGAAAAACAATAAAAGAAAAAGAAAGTATATTAAGGCTGACGTAAGAAACACCGAGCAATGCGCACCAGACAAAAAACAAATTAACTGAGTGCGATTTCAATAAAAACCAGTGACACATCAGGGTTTTATTTAATATAAGCCAGATGCGGTGGAATATTAAACAGCCAAACTCTACATCTACTTTGCGAACGAAAAACTTTTCAACGTCTCGTAAATTGATGTTTACCTAAATAAATCTTTGAAACAAAGGAATAAATGGAAGATATGTATCTCGCCGCCGTCACTTTATTTACTTTTATTTTAAGATCAGAACGGAGTTATTCTCTTATTCCTTAAAGTTTTGCACCAAGGAAAATTAAGAAGATATTTTTAATTACTTAACTTAGTTAATTAGTAAAGTATCGCGTATATAATATCTGGGATTAAGAGATCTATATTAAACTTTTTTATCCATTCTTGCGTTAGATAAAGAGCTCTGTATGCCAAAACGTTCAATCTAAGCTTTAAGTTGCATAGTTATGGAAAAGTATACCGGATATTTCATATGTAGAGGCCTCCGTATAATTTTCTTGTTCTACACTATTAGGACAATAAACAGACATAGTGAACAAAGTTAAAATCCAGGTCCGGCTTAAAAAAATATCGATATTTTGCTCTAGATATTTTCTCAATGTTTTAAGCAAAAACCTAAAAAGTAATTTTCTTTAATACCTTAAAAAACATGAGCATCATCACTAAAAACAATTTCTAATGATTAACTATGCACAAATTCCACGAAAACTAATATTGTTTGCTTTTAAAATTTTACTAGTATAATGAAATGTGCAGAAGAAATATGTCCGCTCTTTTCGAATATGCAATTCAATTTTTAAAATTTTGATGTACAGGGCGTTGTTGTAGAGCATAATTATTTCCATAATTTCTTTAGTCCTAATAGCTTAAAACAAGCTTGCCAAATATTAGAAAAATATACGGGATGGTTCTCGATGAAAAAATGAGCAAAATTGGCAAAACACCCTGTAATTTATTTTTGAATTCGTCCAAGGGCCGGTTGTTCAAACTAATTTCAGGAATTCGGTGGTTTAAAAGAGATAATTGACTGATTCCAACATATAAATTCTATGACATTGTTTAATAAACATTACTGTGCTATTGATAAACATTTTGATATCGGAATATTGTAAATTAACTTTTTTATTACTTACTATACAAATTATGGAAGATATAAGTGATGATGAAGCTTTTTTGGAAATGATTGTTATTATTTCCCGAAGAAGAAAGAGACCAATATTTAGACCACGAAAACATTTGGAAGAATGGTCATACAGAATTTTTAAATCGATTTTGGTTGCCAAAAATCACCCACCCGTAATATTGAAGATTTAGTAGCCAACGATATCGGCAACAAGACATCTGTAATATATATTCTGTTTTCAATTTTTCATACAGATTTGAATGTGTTTTTTTAGTAATCATTCCCTGACACCAGAGAAAATGATTCTACTACCTCTACAGTTTTATGCCACTTATCAGTTCTTTTTTATTTAGAGAGGGCTCCATTACATGAAGAATATCAGAAGTCAGAATTTTTATTGAATTTAAAAGTTAAGGTTATGTTTCAGCTTTCCGCACAGAACATTCCGAATGAGTCCGAATATAATCCGAATATTGGTGAATGGCCAACATATAAAAACAATGAATTGAGTGATCTTTGATTAATTTTCAATTGAAAAATGCATGATGCTCTAATCCATAGTTAAATATTGAACCCGATTCACTTAATCAGCGAATTAAACTACCATTGAACAACCGGCTCTAAGTGTCCTTTAGCCATAGTTAGCGTATGAAAATTTGTTAAATCTTTTCAACTACACATTACACCAGACTAAATTTTTGAGCTACAGAATTGTTTTAATTTAGCATTAATACCTTCTATGAAGTCAAAACAATCTTCAAGTGGTAATCATGTATCCTTAATGCTATTTTAAAGTAAACGACTATAATATCATAGCATACATAATTTTTGGATTATCGAAAACGACACAATAGAATACAAATATTCATGCATGTTTTGAAAGTAATATAACACAAGAATAATAAAAAATGAACGTAATTGTTTTTCAAGCACTAATCCCATCTAAGAATCATATTGTTCCTACTTCTGTAACGTCTATAACATGTAATGATATTGCTCAGGTCTTTATTATAATGGCAATTCCACAATTTTATGATATGTATAAAGTTTAATATTCCGATTGAAGCTTCAATTCTAATACCAGTCAAAGCACATTATGAAGCGGGTCTAATAATATGTACTGTTGGTAATACTGATATATATATAATAGAAAAGATCTTGAACTTTTTCTTGACAATCCAGATCCATCATTTCTTAACAGAACTGCGACGCTAATGATGAAAACTGATGAGGATATATTAATAAAAGAATTTTTTATAACGACATCAGAATAACATGAAAGCTATAACTATGAGAGAAAAGAATTAAAAAGAGCATCAAGATGACGTTCTTGAATACAAACTTAAAAAAATTTTTAATTCTCTGAACAAATTAATAAACGTTGAATATAAGAGGTACCCAAAATATTTATAATTTTTTTAAATATATCCAATATTTTTAGTTATTGTTATAAAAATGTATTAATTGGATATAAACCACTATTTTCATATCAAACCAAATTTTATTGACGCGGTTTTCAAAATTATAAACTTCACTACTAAAACATGTAACAAAATAAGTTTATAGAATTTGAGATTCAAACAAACTATGTTATTAAAACTTTTGGAAATAAACCAATAATAAAATCGTTAATACTTACACACATATCGTTTTAAATTGTCTTAGCGTAATATGTTAATCTCATAATATGTCAGTTTTAAAGTGTCGATAGTACGGATATTGATATTAAAAATTAAGTTCAAATTATTTTTATTTAAATTAGATTAAATTTGTTTTATATTACTTTATCAGAAATTCTCTCTTAAATTTCTAAATTATTGCATTAGATACGTTTTGAAAATACGCTACTTGTATTTGACACCTATGAAAATTGTTTATATTATTTTGTCTTTTCTAAGATTATTCTCAATCGAGAAGTCCGCCGATGATGTAACCCATTCAGTGAATCCCTAGACGCTAGGGCATAAAACAACCTGATCCAACCTGTTTTATTAAATTTTCATGAGGTCTGAATTTGAAATTGCGATCGTCTGAGTCGACATCTCTTTTGTCCGTATTTCAAATGCTGATTTCAGTATTCACTCGGCACAGGAGGAACTAATTATTTCTGAAACTTTGTCGCACTGGCATTAGATTTTGACTTACTTCTACTTTATCGTTTTTCACTACATTGCATTTCTAATTCAATACCTAAGTACTGCGATATAAACTACTTTTTTTAGCTTATTTAAATATTCATGTTATTCTAGTGAAAATCTATAGAATTGTTTTATTATGTTACTGGTCAAATAATGATTCATAGAACCTATTTTATCAAAAAATATTTAAAAAAGTTAACAAAGAGCAACTGCCAGTGTTTTTAGAAATAAATAATATAGACAACAAAAGAAAAAGCGGGCTTTATTAATTAGGAAAATATGAATTCAGATCATCTTGTAGAACGATGTTATACCAAAGAATCACATTACGGTTTGGATTCAATCCAGGATGATTCATATGGATAATTTTCAATTCATTTAATTTTTCCTGTGAGTTCATGACTTCTTCACATTTTCCTTTTCTTATTTTACATGTCCCTCTCATCACCTCTTTTATAGATCATATCTACCTCGTCTTCTAATAATCTCTTAATAACTTTATTTTTTCTCAGCATTTATGTCTTTATTTGTTTTATTTCAATCTACTGTTTAGTTCAAATGAAAATATCACTTTGTGTTAACAAATTATTTTATTTACTTTCTTTAATTATTTTTTAAAAATTTCTTTCTGTCTGACAATTCTTTTCCAAAAAAAACCTGTCATTCCCTTACAAAACATCTTTCCCTACAGAAATGAAACCAGCTCGGAATGATCATTCTTCGTCTGATATATTTTCCCATATGATGGTCAACTGTAAACAGAACAACAGTAAATAAAAGATAAAGGATCAAAATTTGTAAATTATCGTCACCCTGTAGGTATTCTTTTTTATAATATACCGCCAATTAATACTTAAAATATGGACAAGCAAGCCTTTTAATATGATTTTAAGCAGTTTCGGCAAAGCCATCACTTAATGTTAAAAAAATAAGTATTTCAATGGTCATTCCTGGAGCCAATTTTTTTTCTACCATAAATTAATGATTATATACATATTTTTAAATAAATATTATTTTAGTCATAATATGTAAATATAACACAAAATTATTCAATATGCGGCAAAAAGTTTATACATTTTAATATGAACGATTCTTAAATCTGACTTGATTGTTTATAAGCTGCTCAAAAATAATATAAATAATGGCTATCCTCATCTGGGATTGGCATTACAAAATATGAAGGCTATTGAAGTGCTACTTCTGACGTGACTAACCGAGAAGGGCGCTTTTACGAATTTAAGGTGCTTTATATGGAAAGTAGATAATTGTTTTTAATTTATGGAAAAATATTAGGGATACACATATTTTTTTTTAAATTGAAATAAAAATTTAAATTAAATGTTTTATTTATAAACAAAAATTGTTATTCTTTTGTAAAATATCATTTAGTTGTTAGTTTTCCTTGAGAGACCCTTTATATCCAGTGTAAGAGACCTAACTGGAAAAGTAAAGAAATTTGTCCTGAAGGGATGATATGTTTGTTGAGGCGAGCCTTGACGGTAAAGATATTTATATATTTGTCGGTTCAACGCCTGGGGAACTTCTAAAGTGTATATTTTCTCCCTAGAGAGGAATCTACAACGTGATTTGTCAAGCATTCGAAGTGAAGTCATAGACGGGGACCGAAAACTAAAGGACATGACGGAGTTTCTTTGGTAATTAGTCCTTTCCCCTAAGCCGTTAAAAAAGATAATGATTAAAGACAACACAAATGAAGTTTAGTTATTTTGAAATCATGAAATCTTAAACTATAATGGAAATTACATTTAAATGTAGTATACATATATATTAAATTAATAATAAAAAAAATCCTTACTTTTTCTTTCGATTTCTTCATTTCTGTAAATACGTTGACTATTTTCTCTTATTTAGATTGGTTCGTTCGGAATTTTGTCTTAATTTATTATTTACTGAACATTTCCAACTCCATATATTTTATAGTTTAAAACAAAAATAAATTTTAGTAAAAAAATATAAGTTTCTCTTTTATTACATTCCAGTTTAACTAAACCACAAAATAAAATCATTTCTTATTTTTCTTTTATGAAAAAGAATACAATTTTTTGCAAATTTTTGTTCGGCAATATTTCCTATCAAAATTTAATAATATAAGAACTAATTGATGTTATGTTTCCTCAACCTGGTTTTTATTTTTTCATTCATCTATATATTCTTGATATCCAACTTTAACCACATTTCTTTAATTAAATAAAACAGTGTTAAAAAAAATGAAGTTTCGCCTTGGTAAGAAGCTTTGTCATAGTTTATTGTCGAATAAAATGAAACAATTTTTGAAACTTTGTAACTAAATTGTAGGATAATATACAGGGGATATTTTGAAATACTACGTCCTGTACATATAAGAGATATGTTTCGGTGTGAATTTAGTTATTTTAGTTAATTAAATTATATTTGTCTTATATTTTGGACATCATCATTATTCTATTTTTTATTTGTACTTAATCTTTAATAGCAGGTTTCGTATAACTTAAGTCTTCTGTTAAAATTTGTTTATTTTCAAAATCATGGGAGGGTATGCTTTTGATAGGAAAATTTGGTGGTTCCTGAAAAAATTTAAATTCTTTTAAATGCTTAGTAATGAGTAATAAGTACTATGTTTTCATTTTTTTTCAATCTACAATAAGTTATCTTATCTAATAAGTTATTATCAATTATTGCAAAAAAATGAAAAATGGCAACATTACTTTTAAATTATTTTAATAACTAATTGCCAGAACTGACTTTTTCTTTTTATTTTTGTTGTTAACAAAAAAAGTGTGCATGGTTTTCTTTTCAATTCATTTATGATTTAATAAAAAATGGTTTGGAAGTTAAAATTTTGTGAAAATGCTTCTTTTTTATAGATCTATAAGTGTGCAAAATCTTTTAACCCAGAAAAACATATTCTCCTTTATGTTTTCCATTTTAAATTAAATCTAAGGAAAAAAGTACCAACGGATCTCTTGTATCTCTCAATTTCGACATTTTAATAAAAATTTCTGGATAACTGTTTAGTAAGATTTTAGAAAAACCACCTGTTAAAGCTTACCGTGGCTTAGAGTAAAATTCTGAAGCCTTTTGAAACTAATTAATTATGCATTTTAAATACATGAACAAATCTAGTTCAAATGTTTTTACAACTTCAGCAAATAAATATATTTTTTAATAAATTGAAAATAATATAAAACATTTTCAAAAACTTGTATTTAACTGCTGGTTCCTATAAGATATTTTTATATTTTTCTGAGTAAAGTCAAATGTCTATTAAACACAGTATCCGTTTAGCAGCAATTTTCTTTCTGCTAAAAAAATTATAATAGAGAAAACCGGTATTACCTCTTAATAGGGTTAGGGAGACTTTTGATTGGTATATTTAGCCCGAAACAAGATTTTAATTCCGTAAGATGGCCAGACAGAATGTATAGGGTTGTCAGGTCGGAGCAAAACTCAAAAGCTTTCCTCTTTTATAACATTATAAATGAGGTAATATCCTTTTGCATCTTGGCTGCATGCTTTAATCTCCCGGCAATAATTAAAAACAACGCTCATTTTGTCTTTACACAGATTTTCTTCTTTCGTAGACGTGTCTTGAGACAGTAAACCTTAATCTCCATTAATCTCTTTTTTTGGCTTAAGATAAATACCCCCTTTTCACCTTTAAATTAAAAAATTAAATAGGATTATTTTGTTAAAAACGCAATAGTATTAAAAATAATTATAGATGTATTATCTTCATTAGCTGCGTTTACATATATTCAGGCATAATCAATTTTGATTAAAATTACCTTATTATCCCTATAGAATCAAGTAAAGAAATATATTATAAACTAAAACACAAACTAAGAAGAATCAACAATTCCCATTAAATGTTTTAATTGTTTAATCAAGGAAATACAACTGATAAATGTTTAATAATTTTCTTAAAATGAAATTAAATTTATTTTCACATTACTTTGGAGAGATTTTACCTAGACACTACTATCTTTTTCAAATGTATTGATCCGGCCCTGTAACGTTAAATAAGGGAAAAACGGTGAAGCGAAAAATTTTGCAAAAAAATAAAATATTAGATATTTGTATTTTCTGAAATATATGAAAATATATTGAAAAATGGATCTAATTTTGACGGTAAAATTTTTATAATTTAAATCACTACCACTGCTTTAAAATAATTTCAAAACAATGAATTTTAACAGAGAAAATTTGATTCCCCTTTTTGTAAATTACTCGTAAATGTCTGTATTCTAAAGATGCCAATATATTTGTATTTAAATTTTTACTAGAAAAAAATTAATTAATTCATGAAAACCCCATTATTTTCGTTCCAATATGAAACCAACTAGTTTAATGTTATTATTTAAAATTAACCCATATATTTTCCAATTGAAAAAAAATTAAATATGTTATTTTTATTATATTTTCAACTTCAGTTTTAAATTTTGATGTACTTTTTGTTTTGTAATTAAATTAAGCGACTTCGGGCTAAACAGAAAAAAAATTGTTTGTGTTTTCGTAGTTCAAAAAAATTAACGTTTTCACTATCCACTATAAATACTTCATAAATAAGGGATAATTGGATACAGGATACTAAACAAAATTTAATTTTCACTTGGTAATTTATACTGGTATTTGTGCCAAAAAAAATAGTATAGGCTGCCTCGTTGTCCCTATTTGTTCTTATTTTACTTCAATCAAATATTATTTTATACTTATCATCAAATTTATCAAAAAATAACAACAGTATTTATCTATTTTTAAAAAGCATAAAATCGCGTTCAAAAGAAAATCATCATTTACCATTTTCATAATAACTTCACAAACTTGTTTAAAACACATCAAAACTCCTTTTCCCCCTTAACTTCGATGTTTTTCTTTCGGTCAGACCTCAGCCTTGTGTTCCAAATCCGCTCTACCCACAACGTGTAAACAGTCAGTTTTTGAATAACAGCGCTGAAATAAATAGCCCTCTCCAGACAATTTGCTTTATAAACAGCTTTGATATGTGGTAAGTACAACGATAAATCAAGAGGAGGAGTAAAGAAAAAGAAGAGGTTCACGTCAAGAATGAAGTTTGCGGCGTGTAACAATTTGACGTTCTTGATGGGAGGTTATTTTTTATGTTGTTCCTTGAATAAATCGTTCGCACCTTTGCAGCCCGAAATATTAGTTTATAAAGCAACGAACCGTCGGAGTTTTCCATTTAAGATTTTCGAACCACCAATAAGGATTGGTTAAGTTGTTTATCCAATGAAAAGCTTCTGGTGTAATAGATAAATCCACACAATGATTTTTTTTTAAAATAAGCTAGGAGTTAAATAAAATATATATGATAGATTTGTAAAAAGTAGTACGTCAAAAAAAGCAGTAATTAATTATAGTTAAAAAATTGTTTATATTTTAACTATCTACTAAAATATTTGTTTCTCCAATAGATCAGCAATGATTTATTACTTTAATAGTCCATTATGCGTAAAAGTAAAGATAACTTTATGTTAATATCTAAATAGTAAAATTTCTAAAAAATAAATAGGTAGATAGTTATGGTGACACCTAATTTTACAAGAAATCAGTTTACTGGTTTTTTACGCTGAGGTAAACTAAAGGGGTTATAATCTTGGTACAAAAAGAGGGTAGGTGGTTCGATTTTAAAAATTCTAACGGGAATCGATAAAACACATATTATTTCGTAAAAAAAGTGTTTTCAAACAATAGTCCGCAAGCTTAATAAAAAATTATAGCGTTTTTTTCTATCTTCGTCTATTCAGTGTCATCCCCAAAGTATGCACCATATGGTAAACTTATTTATTAAGGGTTTTTCGACAAAAAGTTATTCTTGTAAAAACAATCATGCACTAACAAAATATAGTAAAACACACGTAATATACGAGGAGCCTTCAAAAATTTGATTTTGAGACAAAAGTAAAGTACTCTTATTTTGAAAAATTTCTGGAAATGTTATTTAGAAAAGTTGCTCATTATTAAAAAATACATCTAGATTTGAAGTCATGGCCATCTAAGTCAAGTTTTATTTTTATTTTTTATCCATTTTTTAAATGGGGAATACGAAAAACAATTGCTAAAACGATAAAAGACAGCATCCTGTATACGACAGTTTATTTAAAAAAACGTGTAATATTACAAATTACACAACTATTGTATTAACCATGGTCAAGAGTAAAGTAATATTCAAAGTTTATTGTTAACACCGAAAATTGCTCAAAATTATACAGTATTGTAACCAGAACTTAATATTCAATAATATCAAATCACAAAACGTCAAAATAAAATATTTTATCACAAACTAATTACATTTATTTTGTGGAGTTTTTCTTGTCCAAAATAAAACTTCACTTAGATGGCCATGACTTCAAATCTAGATGTATTTTTTAATGATGTGCAATTTTTCTAAATAACATTTCTCGTGATTTTTCAAAATAAGGGTACTTTACTCTTGTCTCAAAATCAATTTTTTGAAGGCTCCTCGTATATTACGTGTTATTTTACTATATTTTGTTGGTGCATGTTTGGTTTTAGGGGATGCACAAACTTTTACCAAGAACAACTTCTTGTAAAAAAACCCTTAATAAATAAGTTTCCCTTATGGTGCATATACTATGGGGATGACACTGTATATATGCAAATTGTGATACTAACGCGCCTCGATGTTTTATCGTTCACACTGTGTTGTGTCCGAAATTTTAGTCTTTAAATATGTTTATTCCAATAGTATCTTTAAATTTTTAATATTTAAATTATGCAACTCGACAGCAAAAAGAATTTCTGATAGTATAAATTTTTTTTTAATACTTGACTGTTGAAATAAAAACTATTTTATACCAAGATATAAAAAATTATAACCAGCTTTAAAAGTCTAAAAACATCAATGTTAAGTTTTATTATAATATCTTTAACGCTATGGAAATTATTATCCATATGTCAACAAAACAAATATTTTATCTTTAATCTTGCAGTATACTTAAACTCTTGAAATAATCCTCACAATAAATAAACTTGAAAGTTAGATACTCGATGTAGTTGAGAATAAAACCACCCGCCAACCTCGTATCCGAGCTAGAGACCCAGAATGAAGAAGATAGTCGATTAGCAATGCATGATAAATCACTCAGTAGTATTTGGATGTCGTGTTGTAGCAAATAAATGCTCGAGCACAGACTTAAGCGCAGTAAATGCGCTAATAGCATTTACATAGGATAAACAAAGCCTACTATTAATCTTATGTACTCTTGACGAGAGCTTTTCTCAGAGAACTTCGGCAAAGAACACGTCTTGCTTGTGTCTGTTCTCCTCTCGGAATCGCTATGAAATGATGTTTTGCATCGAAATGTTATTAATCTTGGCGGAATGTATTCAGGTGCTGCCGGTGCTGTTGTCAGTGAATGCGAATGAACGAAATATTGTTTTTTTTAATAGATATTATTTTCTACAACTTATTATGAATGAAAGAAAGTATATAAAATTCAAAAATATTTTGATCCTTTGAGATATTTTATAAAATGTTATTTAGTCATTTAATTCTTTTCCTATAGAATATAAATCTGAAATTAAAATAACAAACCGTCTTATTTTCTTGAAAATATGTATATTCAATGTATAATATTATTTTGGTCTCAGGGTGGGTAAATCGGTTTCCTATATACCGTGTGTGATTCATCTGATTGCCGTGAAAATTATTTAGTAAGATAGTCCTTTAAAGATTGGCTACTGTCAAAGCACTTTCAGTTCATTTTTGTTCAGTATTTTACGATTTATTTTCAATTTGTTGACATCTTTCTTTTAATTTTATCAGAAACAACCCCAGAAATCTTTTTTAAATGGTAGTAAGCATTAAATTTAGGTTACAATGCGATAAAATTAATAATTTGTTATCATAGTATTTGAAAATAGAGTAACATTACATGCTATGGTTAAAAAAATTCAAAATCGGCTTCCTGCACATCTAGATACCATAACGAACAAACTTTAACATTTAATAACAATATAATAGAATTTATTAATTTTGACAAAAAATTCATAATCTCTGACCCCAAAAACCCCCACATACCAGTTTTGCTTAATATCGATAAATAATCATCTTGAAAATAACACCTTGGAAGAACGTCCATTGAAAAAAAAAATATCAAAAATGAGGAGGTAATCCCACCCAACTTTCCGAACACTCCTAGTAAAGTGGCACAGACCGTTGGCTATCGGTCATATTCACTTATGGCTGTTTATATGCTAGAGCCAACGTGGGTTCGTGCCTCGTATCTGACAGTGAAATTTTAATTTAAAAATTTCAGTGTTAGATACTTGACTCGAATAGGTAAACCGGATGGAATATTAATTTAATTAATGTCTAATGCGGAGCCTAGATTTTCAACCCCCCTGTGTCAATTTGCCGATGATGGTGGTGAGGTTTTCCGGGTTTTCCTGCACCTATAGCCAAATGGCGCCATCAATCCTCAGTAAGTCTCCCCGGAGCGCCACGGCAAATAATAATAATAGCCGTCCCTTTCCCGCACAAGCCATTGGCTTCTGGGGTTCACTCGTAAGGGGGTGAAATGTAGGGCGAGTATTATTATTATTATTATTATAATCGATTATTTTAGTTTTTCTGCATCAAAATACATTAATAAAATAAGGTTACAAAAATTAAAAAAAAACGTGATTTTTGTAATTTTTTTTTTACTTTTTATAATTTTGTATAATTTCTACAAGTATTATTTTAAAATCATGAAATATTTCACACATAATGTACTTTTTCATCCCTTCCAGATTTACTATTTACTTTTTTCCTTTTTTTTTACCATTTTCGATAAAACAAAAGAACAAAAAAATTTAATTATTGTTTTATTTTGGTTATAATAATTACGATGTTAAATTTGAAGAGACTAAATTATTTTTTAAATTTGGAGTTTTATATTGCCTATCGAATGGTATAAATCCCATTTTAATATTTTTTAATATTTTTAAAGTTATTCAATTTTTTTTTAAACTTTCAAAAAAAAATTATGAATTCTACAACTTTTTGAATAAGATTTTGAAAAAATTCACAACTATAGTGTTTTTTACTACAAATTTAATGGTATTTTTTTAAATTTGTAATATTAATATTAACCTTAAAAAGAAATAAAACCTTATTTGAATAATTTTAAAATCAATAAATAATTAATATCTCATTCAATTTTATTCAAAATGGGAAACAGACCTTTTTTTTAGGTTTTTTGGATCAAAATGCATTATTAAAGTTAGTTTTTTAAAAATTTCACAATTTTTTGTAATAAAATTTTGAAGAAAATTATAATAATAAAATTAATTATTAGAAAGATTTTTTTTTTAAATTTTTCATATAAAAATTTAACTAAAAAATAATAATTTAATAAGGATAAAAATTGCTTAAAAATTAAAATAAAAACTAGCGGCCAAACTATGCGGAACTCGAAAAAAAATTAAGTACAAAATTTGTAGAAAATTTTATGTTCTACACTTTTGTTTTTTTGTAAATTCTCATAAAAATCCATAATTTTGTCTCAAAATCTAAAAAAAGTCGCAAATGTCTATATACATTATTTTTCACGCCCTCTAGCGACGAAACTATGAGGAATTCAAAAAAACGGTAATGACAAAATGTGTAGAAAATTTTATGTTCTACAACTTTCATATCTTGTAATTTTTCATAAAAATGCATTATTTTGGTTATTTAAGAAAAATATGAAAAAAAATTACTTTTTGATAAATCTGGCAACAATGGCAAAAGTTTTTGAAAATTTTAATCATTCGAAATTAAAATATAATGTATAAAAAATATATGTGTAAAACTTTATTGCCATCTTGTTTAGTAATGACGTCATCACTTATAGCAACTGTCAGTTCCGGTTGTCCGATTAACTCCAAAATCTATACAGGTCGTCTCCTTGCCACCCTAAATATGTATATAAAATTTCATCTAAATCGGTTCAGTCGTTTAGACGCTATCGTGTTCACACACACACACACACAGACAGACATCATGCTAAAAATGGTATAAATGGATTCAGGTGACCTCAAAACGTAAATATCCGTTAAAATCTGGGTATGGCCAAAAAATCATGATCGCAATACTTTCCGTCTATACAAATTTGTTGTTCGGAAAGTGAAAAGGTAAACACCAACAACAAATCAGTAAGGTTCAAAGCATCGCGTTCCAATAACTCAATTTTTAGCGTTAGAAATAAGGTCTTGCTTTATTTAAGTAAGACCTTCCTTTATTAAGGTATTACCTTAAGCAAGTGTGTTCAATAACTCCCTAATATGTGTACAAAAATTCTTTTGAGCTTTCAAGAATGTATCGTTAACGAAATATAAGGATTTAAATAAATTCAATTTCTGATTAATTGAAATTGAAGCTGGTGTCAAAACTTGAGGTAACAATTAAGGTGGAACTATTGGGAGACAGATATTCCAAATCGTGCGCATGCGTCGTTATTGTCAGATAAGGTTTTTTCTGATTATATGTAAGTGTCTCCAAATAAATGTCAATTCGTTTTGCACGTTGGAGTTATTTTGACAGATACCGTTTGCATTTCTATTGGTTAACCATTAATAATTTAGACGTCAACTTAGTTTTCATCAAAATTCTAATACATATGTTAACTCACCCTTACGAGGCGCACTGCTTGTGGACGTTGTGAACACTGTGTAGTCATGATTTAAAAATTACACAGGTTAGACACTCAGACGTCCCAAATTCGTCCAAGTTTGCGCATGACGTCAGCTGGAGTCCAAACGAAATAATTTAACATGGGATTGCATAGGGTTATTGTGTCTTTCTGGTGGTTTTTATTTTTTTACGGCTATATATTTAATAAAAATGTACTGTAAAGTATTGTACACTAAAAAGTGATAACTACTTTTATAAAGGTATAAACTTCTTTTACGATTCCGATGTGTTTTGTATTATAAAAACTATTTAATTGCTAGATGTAAAACCAGAAAATGCCCAATTACGTTATGGCTAATTTTATCGTTAAACTAATTGTCAGATATGTAACAAATAAAATACTTTAGATTAACTTTAGTGATTTTATAAATGTTTAATCAAAAAATTATTTAAAAAAAGTGATTTCAAATAGTTTATATTATCAGTGAAACTTTTTGATGCACATTGTTATTGCAGTTTTATGTTACTTAGGTTTTCATATACCTAGTGCTTAATTTACACTCTAGAACGAATATGGCAAATGTAAATACGAGTATAACTTAGATTTACAGTCATACAAGTTGGTATGTAAAATAAATGTTATAAACTTTTTCATAAGTTGTGAAGTGCTTTATTGTAATTATTGAATAAAATGCTAACTAATAAATGAATACGTAACATGTTTATTCATATAAAACTTACTGTTTTTGTAATAAAGGGCACTTCGAAAATCGAAAAAACTTTGTACTGTTTTTAGAGCGAATCTTACTTTTACACCAAACACAGCACAATATATTTTTAATCAGTTTATAGGTAAAATTAAATAAAAATATGTCAAAAAAGATAATAACCTCATATAATGACACATTAAAAATTTTTGATGGGCACCAGGTGACGTCACATATCCTGCGCAATGTCTAACCTGATATACTTCAACCATGCTGTGTAGTACTATAATGACATAAAAACTAACGTGTCAATTTTTTAAAAATTTTTAGAAAATTTTCAAATCGAAATCAATCTTTTAGTAATAATTATCCTACATACAGCTCTTGTAAAAGTTAATAAAAAACGATAGAATATGGATTAAAACTAATATTGTTAGTTATCTTTGCAATTATAATGACAAAAATTACCTCCATTTTTTGTCCAATTCCCAAATACAATTCAGAAATATTCAACGTGCACACTTACAAAAATATCTAGAATGAAGTTCCTACTTTTTTATCTGTGATTTTTAAAATCACTTTTTTTATTTTTTTTAAATTCAGTCAAATAGCAGGACAAATAAAATGTAGGAGATTTCATTCTTTATAAACATTATACTTTTAACTTGTCAAGATTTTGCCAAAGCATAATTTTAAGAAATTAGTAACATTTTTGACATTTAAACGTTAATAATAAAAACAACCTGAGATAAAGGAATCTTGTGAAATTTAATTTAAAAGTGCATTGAAAAAGTATGGAATATACAATTATTTCAGTTGCACATTGACTTTTGCAAATCATACCTGTCAAAGTAATGACGTCACCTCTAATTTTTCTAATGTAGTATAAACTTTATTTCACTCTTTTTTGCGTTTCGTCATAACAATCACATGTATTGTTGATTAGACTCTTTCCTTGTCTAAGTTCGAATCGCTCACTCACTAGTGGTGGAGCAAAATATACAACGTTAGTATTTCCACATTATTATAATAAAAGGGAAAGTTCAGACAATGCTAATAATAGGAAAAGTAAATTATTGCCGGTTCCATTTCTATTGAAGGATTGTACGTTTAAATTGCGAAGAAAAAATTACTTACAAATTGGCGCACGTCACTGTCAGCTATCTGCCATTCGCTAAAGAAGACGCACTTAAATATCCCAGACAAACGTGACGGCAATGAAGCTGCGAGACATGAGTGTTTTCTTGACTCCGATGAATAGTGTGTTTATCATCTCACTTTAACCTAACAAACATGACAAGTGTATCAGAGAGAGACGGATATTCAAAACTAGATTGTATCAGAACGGCGAAAATGATTATATTTTGGCGTTTTATGGCTCTTTTAAAAGCACTTTTATTTTTTTTTGTTTTTAATCATATATATTTTTAAATATAAAGAGTTTCTTTGTGTCTCTGTTAAAGGCATTTTAATTTCCAACTGTCTGTTTCCATGCACGAAATGTCGAAACAGAACTTTTAGACAGAATCCATTAATTAGGAATTCGAAGATACTAAATGAAGATGAAGAATTATCGAACACCCTGTACACTTTAAATTGTAAATTCAATACAATGTTTTCACCCAACCATAGTTGGCCTTTATTTCTCTTCTCATCACCAAGGAACATTGTTGAAAAAATTGAATGTTTATTCCTTTTTTAAAATTTACGTTTGAATGAACGCCAGATATTTTTTTTAAACATATTTTTGTTGTGTTAATCAGGAAAACAGTACATTCAACATAATTTTATTAATTATACAATTGGTAAGTATTAAAAAAATTAAAATCTTATGTCAAAATTAACATAATACTGTCTTCTTTAAAGAAATTTTCGTATAAATACTATACAAAATGGTGCGCGGAAAGTCAGCGTTCCTAATAGAACTTATGGACACCATCGCTAAGCTTAAAGAAGCCAGAGGTTCCGCGCTTGATAAGATTCTGAATCATTTAGTGGCTCAACGGAAAACTGCACTAAAAAATGCCGCAGTCCAAGTAAAAATGGCCATAAAAACTGGTTTAAAAACTGGGCTTATTAAACAAGTAAGCGGTAAATTCAAGCTCGGCTTACCACCAAGAACCTACGCCATATTCAGAAGCTTCAGACAATTAGAAAAAGGATCAGGAGGCACGAACCTTGCGGTGAAGCAAATCCGACGCAGAAAAGGAACAAAAGGCAAGAGCAGGAGGAGAAAAGGTAGAAGCAGGAGAAAGAGTAATTTTGACAGTTTAGAATGCGGAGACGAAGATAGTAAGTGGATATTATAACGTTTATTTAAGATTAATATAAAATTTTTGTGTAGGTACCGATGATTACATCTCATTGAAGAATTCCAAAAATGTATCAAAATCTGGATCTTTTCCTGTAAAGAAGCTGAGACGAAGACGGGGTAAAAAACGTAGTAAAAGCAGGAGACGGCGAGGAAGAAGGAGAAGGAGAACTGACCTTGTTGATTCTGAGAACTTGGCGATGGGTACTGACGAAAGTAAGTGTCATTTTGACAATTAAATATTACTATAGTTATTTTTTTATCGTATATTCACATTATAACCATTTTTTTTTCTTGATTTGTAAAATGAATTTATATTTTCCTATTCTTTTATTTCTGTTTCAAAATGTTATTTAAATAATCGTAAACTAGTAGTGCAAGTTGAATAAATTACCTACACCCCCTTATAAAGCTTCTGGTGTTTCACAGAGTAGCATTTTGAGTCCTATTGTATTTATTTGGTGGGCTGATTGACATCAAACTTGATATAAAGACACTTGGTCGAGTTGGTGTAGTAAGGGGAGGGGGCACAATTCTGATATAAAAAATCGATTTTCTGTTTCGTTTTTATATTACTAGTTTTAAAACTTTATACGTTTAAAAATATGTATAAAAGCATATTCAGAGTGGATTATTCTATTTTCTATTATATTTCCTTTTTTATTTCTTTTATAATTTAGTGTTAAGTTCACTAGCTAATTCGTAGTCCTTCATCCATATAAACTAAATTTCTATAAAAAAATACTAAAATAAATTCGTACAATTTACGATTAATTTTTATACAATCTTCTATAGGTGGTTCTGAACTGATGGATCGAGGCAGAAGAAGAAAGGGACGCAGCAAAAGACGCAAAGGTAGAAGGCGTCGTGGAAGAAGGCGCAGCTATGGAGCGGAAGACGACGTAGACTCCGTGAGGAGTACAGAAACGAAGGGAATATCGGATAAATCCTCAGATGAGAATCCAAAGACTGAGAAAGAACAAGAACCAGAAGATACAGGACTTGGTACATCAGAGCCAGTAAATCGACAAATTGGTATGCATTATGTTTTACTTGTAACATATCAACCAACCAAAACTGCTATGATTGTCAGTGTATTAATATTGTTATTTTTTTTAGTTTCTGCAGATCCACCAAGAAGTAGTGACCACCAATAGAATATTAGAAGTAATCAACGTATATACGAGAAAGTTTATCATCATCATGGACCTTATTCGTACCATACACCTCCAAATTAATGTGAAAAATATTCTGACTAGTATTGTCTAATTTGGATATTTATTGGGCTAGTAAAAGTAATTGTTTATGTATGTCCAACTCATAATCATTTAAATAAATTGTGGTCAATTGAATTTTATTGTTTTTTTTTGTATTCAATTTTATGACTCACATTGATAACTAAATATTTTTGCCATGGTATATCAGCAAATAAATCTTTTAAGAGAAAGTTCGAAGCTCATTGGTTCTACTACATATAACTTCCTATTTCCGACATTCATTTCACAGCTTAAATTCATAGATAAACTTAGATATATCATTTTTTTTGTTATAAATCCTTGGGGATACATGAAAAATTCAACTTAATATTTAAAAATTAGGGAACGAATAAGGGAGTGTTTAAAACACTGTTAAAAATGTTGGAAAACAGTTCCTTATTCGTTCCCTAATTTTTAAATTTTAAGTTGTATTTTTCATGTATCCTCATATATCCCTACCCCAACTTTCCCTCATATTTTATATTTGTGGATTTGTTTGTTTTTTGATTTAATCATTAATATTAAATCTTATATGGCCTGAAGATGGCTCGTTAGCCGAAACTAGTTGCCCCCCTAAATCTTTGTTTTTGAATATATGTGGTATATGACTTGGGAGTTTTATTTCTATTAAGAATTTGACCACATTTGAGAAATGGATAATCTATTAGATTTTAGTTTATTACTTTGGTTTCCTTTTTGCCTTTTTGAAGTTAGATATTTAGCTGTATTTTTGTCCTCAAAATATCGTTCACTAAAAAATAAATACATCAGCAAACAATTTTTCGAATATAGATGAGGCTTATAAAAAAATTACTAACAATTATACTCATTAATTAGGAATAAAGATGCTAGGACCAATTGCAATTTAAAAATACAAGTTGAATATTTTTATTATTCATACAGACGATCAGTATTATGGTTAAAGGACCCCGCACTTTTCTTATGCAAAGTGGCTCTGGGTGAAATTAGCAAAATTTTTGATATGTTGTACTTTTGACCATCCTGATCAAGAGAAGTATATTCCTAGTCTTTCGTTATTTCTTTAATACCATAAAAATGTTCACTAATACTTAAGTTATGCAATGGACCACGAACATTACCAAAATTGCAAGAAGCTACAGGGTGAGTCAAGACTAAACTCTGCTATTTTCATGGTACCTGTATTTACGTTTCTAACAGGAAGTAGTAATATTTTTGCATACTACATAAAACAACTACCATTTAACAATAATTTATCACAACATATACCTTGTATACAGGGTTAGTCAACAGTAATGAAATATGCATGACAATTATTTAGTGAGACAACCTTTATATTTTGTTATATGTCATATGAATTTGTAGACTCTACAGCGTGTTTTAAAAGGTGTAACATGGAAAAAAATTGTGCAAATTATTATATAAAAAACGTGAAAGTAAATGTCAAAATATAAAAAGAAGTTAGAAAGCGCGCTAAAACTGTCATCAATAGACGATTAACAGTGCCACCACAATGGGCAGGTTCGACATTTTTTTTTAAACTGAAATTGAGAGATTTTGTTATTTAAAAACGATCAAAAAAAAATTTGAGCGCAAAATAATAATATTTACGTCCGCTGTAAGCATTTTCAAAGCAAGGATCGGCGAGAGGCTGAAAAACGTAGCTGTGCGCGAGACAAGACCCTGTGACGTCAGTAGCCATGAACGCTTCGCCCCTGGCCCGCTGCTGCGCTGTATTCACACCGTTTTTAGTAAATTTCCTACTAAATTAGTAATTTTTAAGAAAAATGAGGGTGTTTGGTAGAATTGATAATAGGCAGGTTCGACATTCTTTTAACTGAAATCGATATATTTTTTTATTAAAAAACGATCAAAAAAAAATTGAGCTCAAAGTATTAATATTTACGTCCGCTGTAAAATTCAGTAGATTTTTCAGATTTGAATTTAAAACTATATTTTATCGCTATCTATCTATGGTATATTTAAGACGAGTGTCTCATCGCAGAAAAAATATTTTGTATCATCCAAACGTGACACGTGATTCGTTTAAATAATAAACTTAAGTACGAGTTCTAGTAGCAGCGTGGAATAGTGCTGGTTAGTGGTGCGATAGGTCCGGGATCAAATCCCGCACACAGCATATCTTATTTTATTGTTTTTTATCGTTATATTTACTTTTTAAGTAACAAAATCTAGATTTAAGTTAAAATAAAAAAAAAATATGAAAAATGTCGAACCTGCCTATTGGCTTCCAAAATCGGCTCACTTGATCTAACATTGAGATATACCTCCTTCTATACCATCCATAATATTAACCTTAGATCATATACGCTACGTAAAATGCAGCATGTAGTTTATTTTTTTCGTAGATCCGGGCATTGACATATACTCATGGACATGCCTAGCGGAGAGAATTGTGCTATTTCGAGAGAAAGAGAGAAAACAAAATTTCATACCATCTCTATCTCTCTCAAAATAGTATCGTTGGGGACGTCCATGAGTACATGTAAATGGGCCCGGGCTGGGTTTAACGTACTAAGTCAGTGATTGGTCGTTTTCAAATTTCAACGTAGTTTGACCAATGAAAAATCAGTACCCCTACAATACTAAACAAATACTTCATGATGCCGTATCTAATGCACCATATATGATCTAAGATATTAAGCCATATGTAAACTCTGCATACTTTAAATTATAAATGCAAAAAACCTAAAACAACTGTCTCTTACATCTGTTCAGTACACAATAAATGTGATTAGAGCTTAATATAACATATAACCACAATATAATGTCAACTATGCGACTTTCTTTAGTTTTAATTTATAATGGACTCGTCAACGCCCTGTGGATATGCGCAGAAACCGAAAAAGCTGAGAAGCTTTTGTGCCACATTTCGTATTTCTGCAATAAAATTATATAAAGCTTATATCAAATTAAACGATTAACTATTAGGTGTTGATAATAAATAATCTACTGATATCATTAAAAGATAATTTAAGTGTTTTACTTATGGAGCGTATAGAAGGAGGGCAATCTCTAATGGACAACACGTTTAAAATGTGGTCAACATTTTATACGCAACTAATGGTACATAAAATAACCGACGTGGCGCTGACGATCGTATGTTGAAAAACTGTTTGTAGATTGATTAGATCCATAGTCTCAAATAACGTTTTTTATTTAATGAGCCACCCAATTTTTATAAAATACATATCTTTTAAAAGTTTACGTAATGAATTAAAATTATTATTTGAAAAAAATCAAAGGAAATGTCAAAACTGTCATCAACAGTCGATCAACAGCGCCACCAACTGGCTTCCAAAATCGGGCCACTTTTTATTACGTTGAGATGTGCCTCCTTCTATACTCTCCATAGTTTTACTATAAAACAATTCCACTGTAGTATTTGACAATAGCTGCTGTGATTTGTTCGTCCGATTTGTCACTAGTGTAATTCCGAATTACACCGACATTCATGAATTGATGTTCCTTGTTTGACAAGTGAAAGCATCACATAATAAATAAAATCGAAAGAACAAAGCACTGTTATTATAAAAACATTTTGTGGAATATTGTGTTTATGTTTATTGTTTTGAAAGTAATTATTATAACCTCACTCTGTTTGAGAATTTTTGTTTCAATTTTATTGAAAGATATGAATTTGTCAAAAGTAACAGTTCTTAAAAAACGCCGACGGAAAAAAACAGAATTAGAAATGAGTTCAAGATTTACATTCATTTAAGAGCATATCCAAATGCTACAAAAGATACATTCAGATATTTCTTTTGTAGAATTTAGAGAGTGTTTTTAAGTGAACTGTTTCGTAAATTCTGTTTAGTAAAAAATAATGACCAACAAATTAATCTTACTATTAAATTGTTTATTTATTGCACTAAAATGCATGTAAGCTTTAATTGAAAAAATTGAGAAAAGTAAAATTAAATTGAAATAATTTTTTTAATCAATATAATGCTTAGTTGAGCAGTTTACATTTAATTTATGTTGAGCAGTTTTTGCGTGCGATTATTTGACGTGATGTTTGCAGAGTTGTCAAAAACATTTTAAAACAGGTTCTTATTTTAAGGAAAAAATACTGTTTAGTACTAATATGTAGAAGGATAATTTTATGTAATTATTCCGAAATTATTCTAAATATCCGCCTACTAACAAGATTACAAAAGAAGGGCAACTGTAAAACCGCTTCTTTATCAATGTGCTGTTGGATAATTATCCCATGTTTGGCAACATTGCTATTCTGGTGGTCACTAAAAAAAACTAAATTCACTCCGCGGAGACGGATGTGACGATACCGGAATGGAACTGCTGTATATAAATCATTATACCATGATATAACTAAGCAACATTGTTGATAAACAAATAATAATTGAATATTTATTTCTTTTTAAAATTTGCGTTTTGATGATCCCTAAAAATTTTCATCTCCTTTTTTTTATTTTTTTATGTTGTAAATGAAAGTAGTTAATTAATAATTTATTTATTTCAATTGGTGAGTAGTAACACAACGAAATTCTTCTGTCAAAATGAGTATGACTTATTATTTCCTTTATAGAAATTGTAGTATTTAAATTATACAAAATGGTGCGCGGTGAGACGGCTTTCCTAACTGAAATCATGGACACAATTGCTAACTTGAAAGAAGTCAAAGGTTCTTCACCTGATAAGATCCTGAATCATTTAGTTGCACAAAGGAAAGTCCCACTAAGAAATGCCGCGCTTCAAGTTAAAAAGGCGCTAAAAACTGGTTTAAAAACAGGGATTTTTAAAGAAGTAAGTGGCAAATTCAAGCTGGGATTAGCACCACGAGCCTGTGCCTTATTCAAAACATTTAGTCAACTTGAAAAAGGATCAGGAATAGTGAATCTCCCCGCTAAGCAAGTACGACGCCGAAAAGGAAGACGAAGCAAGAGTAGGAGGCGAAGAGGTAGGAGGAGAAGGAGTGATTTTTACAATTTAGGAATGGAGGATAACGATAGTAAGTGAATTTTATAATGTTTAATTTAGATTAATGTAAAATTTTTTGTGTAGGTGCAGATGATTACACTATATTTAGGAATTACAAAAATATGTCGAAATCTGGATCTCTTCCAGTCAAGGAGTTGAGAAGACGAGGTAAAGGACGTAGTAAAAGCAGGAGACGGCGAGGAAGAAGGAGAAGGAGAACTGATTATGTTGATTCTGAGAACTTGGCGATAGGTACGGACGAAAGTATGTGTCATTTTGATAATTAAATGTTACTTTAATTATTTTTTTATCTCAAAAGGCTGTATTAATTAATTGAGTTTCTTAATCAATTTTTTTAATCTATTTTTTTAATCGTTTTTGTAATCACTTATTAGTTTGAAGTTATAGACAATTGAAAATTGCATTTTTTCAAATTTTAGTGATTGCTACTGCCAAACGACGTAAAATAGGACAAAACAGTTTACAGGTCCCTATCTTAACTTTTTGTTCCAAGTTTATACAAAAAAATAGAAAAGTCCATTGGTGCAATTTAAGATAAAATTAATGTTTATATTCTCTTTTATAGGTGGCTCAGAACCGATGGATAGAGGCAGACGAAGAAAGGGACGCAGTAGAAGACGCAAAGGAAGAAGGCGTCGTGGAAGAAGGCGCAGCTATGGACCGGAAGACTACGTAGGCTCTGTGAGGGGTACAGAATCAAAGGAAATATCGGGTATATCCTCCGATGAGACACCAAAGTCAGAGAAAGGACGAGAAGATAGGGGACTTGGTATATCAGAGCCAGAAAAACGAGAATTTGGTATGCATTATTCTTGTCAAATACAATTGGATAAAGCTCTATTTTACTTGTAACATATCAGATAACCAAAATTACTAGGATTGTCAGTTTGTTAATTTTTAATTTTTTTTTAGTTTTTGCAGATCCACTAAGAAGTCGTATTGGCCGAAAATATTAGAAGTAATCAATGTATCTACGTGCACATTTCTCACCATGATCGACCTTATTCGCACCATCCACCTCTAAATTATTGTGAACAATATTATGACTAGTAGTAGTATTGTCTATGTATGTACAATTTGGATATTTATTGGACTAGTAATAGTTTTTTATGTATGTCCAACTAGTGAAAATAATTTAAATAAATTTTCGTCAACTGAATTTTATTGTTTTATTTTTAGTATTCAATTTTATGATTCACATTGACATCTATAAATATTTTCTACTATCAGCAACTAAATCTTTAAAGATAAACTTCTAAGTTTATTAGTTCTACTACATTCAACTTCCTACGTTCATTTCACTGCTTAAATTCATAGATAGACCTGGAGATAGTGTAATGTAATACAAACAGCCTAAGTTCTTAGAAATACACTTTTGTATAGTCTTTTACAATATCATTTTTTTGTTGTAAATCCTTGACACCTTTCTTTAAATAAACTAATTATCACAGTAGTAATTTTAGTTAATGGGCTCTTTATTTATTATTTTGTTTCCCTATTGCTCTCTTTTGCAGCTAGATATTTAGTTGTATTTTTGTCCCCAAAATAAAGCAGCAATCATTTTTTCGGCTTATAAACAAATTAGTGACAATATACTCATTAATTAGGAATAGGGATGCCAGGACCAATTGGAATTATAAAAATACAACTTGACTATCTCTTTATTAAATACAGACGACCAGTATTACGGGTAAATTTTCCGCTATAGATCTCTTTCGAGGGTATTGTTAAATATGCCTTCTGAATTCAACGTGCGTATTAGACCTTCCTATGGACGACGATATATTGTATTGCAAAGACATCTTCGACTTTCAGGTATCGTTCTTTACCTTACCGTTGAACGAATTTCTTGACAACGTTTCGACATGTTCATGTCATCTTCAGGTCATCTTATTTCCTTGACATTATATACTTTTAGCCATTTCGAACATAAAACAAAGTGTTTATTTAAACTACCAACTAGCCCTTCAATCAAAACTATATCATTTTTGTTTGTTTTAAATAATTATAAATATTTTGAAATATTTTCAGTTTTTTTTACTATAATTCCTTATTTAATACTTGAAGGTTTAATTAACTTAGATTTCTGTAAACAAAGAAAATTTTGTTTAAAAACTCGTTATACAATACTTTCACAATCATTAATTTAATAATAATTTACTAATTGATATGTTTTAAAAAAAGTTTCTTTTTTAATAAAAAAGTTCTTTTTCATTTAAGACAATAAATTATATAATATTCTTCAAATAAATATATAAATCTCTATTTTACTTGTAACATATTAACCAATCGAAACTACTATGATTATCAGTTTGTTAAAATTTAATTTTATTTTTAATTCTTACAGATTTACCAAGTAGTCGTATTGACCATCAAGAGAATATTAGAAGTGACCCTTGTATCCATGAGCACGGTTATCATCATGATCGGCCTTATTCGCATCATCTACCTCCACATTATGGTAAACAATATTATGACTTGTGGTAGTATTGTCTATGTATGTACAATGGGGGAGTTCTCTCAAAGTTGCCAACCTAGAAAAAGGTGACAACGATATTTCAACCAATCAGAAGTAAGATTTTATTAAAATCATTATATTTCGCTAACGATATATTCTGGAAAGCTCACTAGAATTTTGTACACATATTTTATCATTGCGAAAATAATGAAGTAGATTTTGACCAAAAATAATATCCTTCCCCTTTGGTAGACCTTTTTCTAGAACAATCTAGTACAACAAAAAAATATTAAAAAAAATAATGGGGGCTCGACCTAAAACATTTTAATTGATTTTGGGCTTGAAATAATTTTTTTAAGACATGCAAATTTGAAACAATGCTAAGAACAACTGGAATAATCTAGTATAACAAAAAAAAATCGAAAAAAAAAATAATAGATGGCTAGCTCTAAATGGTTTTAATTGATTTTGAGCTTGAAATAATTTTTTTAAGACATGAAAATTCGGAACAATGCTAAGACCAACTAGAACAATCTAGTACAACAAAAAAAACTTCGAAAGAAAAATAATGGGGGGCTGGACCAAAATCGTTTTTATGGATTTTGGGCTTGAAATAATTTTTATTAGACATGAAAATTTGGAACAATGTTCAGAACAACTAGAACAATCTAGTACAACAAAAAAAACTTCGAAAGAAAAATAATGGGGGGCTGGACCAAAATCGTTTTTATGGATTTTGGGCTTGAAATAATTTTTATTAGACATGAAAATTTAGAACAATGTTCAGAACAACTAGAACAATCTAGTACAACAAAAAAAACGTCGAAAAAAAAATAATGGGGGCTGGACCCAAATGGTTTTTATTGATTTTGGGCTTGAAATATTTTTTTTAAGACATGAAAATTTGGAACAATGTTCAGAACAACTAGAACAATCTGGTGCAACAGAAAAAAAATCGAAATAAAAATAATGGGGGGCTAGCTCTAAAAATCTTTTTTTAAGTTTTCCGGCCTTTGTATTTAAGTTTAAGGAATAATTTTCTGGAACAATTTGGTTCAAACCTAGAACAATTTGAAACAACTTTTCACATACACGAATATGTGAACCAATATCAAAAATTTAAATTTATTTTTGAACTTGTTAAATATAAAAGACAAAGCAATTTTTATTATTTTTGAATACATAAGAAAAAAACGGTATAAAATATACGTAAACGCCACCGGTTTCTAAATACTGTCGCGTGGACTAAATTAATGTCTTATGAAACTTGTATTTTAATATACTAATGAACGCAGCAAGCTAACAGTATTCAAGTAGACGGACAGACAGGCGGTGACTTAGGCCACTGAAAAAAGTAGGTGGGAAGCTAAGGTGACAAGCTATCGATTGCCGAAACGAGTTCCAAAATTCGAATTGTGAATTTAAAACTGTTCATGAAAGGACTTGGTACTTAGTGCTCGCGAGCCTTTTGTAGTACCCGGGAGCTGTTTCGTGTGCTCGCGAACCTTTTGAAGTGCCCGCGAGCACCAAGCCCGTTGGTAAAGTATTTTAAGCATTAAGCACCGACTTTTAAAGTACTTGGAGTGCTTAGCAAAGCACTATGCACAGTGCTTAGGGTCAACTCTGGTGACCAATAACCAAAACTCCACTTTTTTTAACTCTATGTACGTTTCGTTAACTATGTTTTAATCATCAGGAGTTGATTGTAACTCCTGATTATGCTAACAAAGTAACAAAACGTGGGTGCATAAAAAAGGTGTAACAATCGAATACAAACTGTTAAGCCCCTCTGGGAACCATCTTGTATCGCCAATGGAACTTAAAATATCTAGCATATGTTTTCCTAACTAAATAGATTCTTGTTATTTGTTTCGATGAATCAATTGTATTTGCTACCCATAAAAATGGTCACATTTACAAAATATATTTTACTGGGTGTTTTTCCACTCTGTTACATTATGCTAACATAGTTACCGAATCGTATGTAGAGTTAAAAGAAGTGTAGTTTTGGTTAGTGGTGAGGATATATTCTTCAACACTGAAGTTCCGAAGTATTTTTTAACTTTCTATTGACCTATCAACTTGAAATTTGGTGATATTGTTTATTGTTGCGCATATTTTACCAACAAATACCAATATATTAATAAATATGATTTTTTCATTAACATTCCCTCATTTTTAGGGTTCCGTACCTTTGTATTTATGCGGATTGTGATATTCATATTTTTTTTTCTTCGTCGAACACACATGCGCCAGGTTATTTTTCTTTTCACTTCTTTAAATCTTTTTACCAAGTATTTTTGACTTATTAGTTCGATTGAAATTTTAAATCCTGCCTCTGCACAGCTCGCTTATATTCTACATTTGGTACGGAACCCTAAATGTGCGAAGTCTGACACGCACTTGACCGATTTATTTAAGCTACTTCAATATTATCTAAAACTTGGTTTGTAGGTTTTTGACAATATAATTTATATGAAAACCCATTTTAAATGTATGATAATCAACTGCATGGTATTTGTATTGTTTTTCAGTTAATAAATCGTTTCAGTAAGGCAAAAAAATACGTAATAATATATTACTACAATTTTTTGTTTGTTTGGTTTTGTCTTCGCAATCTCGAAAACGGCTCCTGGGATTTTCTTAAAATTTGGCCCATATATTTTAGGCCCCTGATAAAAATGAGCTATCGCACATGTAACGGAAAACTGTACACCGAGATATATGGGGGGGGGGGGGGGGGTTGTTCATACTTAATATAATTAATATAATTTATTAATTAATACAGTGCTAGTTTTGGGAAACTATACTTCTGCACGGATATGTTTGTTTTGTTGTAAAACTTTTAGAGGTAATTTAAGAAGCTTTACTATGTTTTTAAAACTAATTGTTTTAAATAATTTGAAGCAAAAAATTAATAATATCAAGTCTTTAGATCGCAATGAAGCGAATTATTTCAAAATACCAAGTAATTAAGAAACAAACACACTAAGTTGTTGAAAACTTAAATACTAAATAAAGGAAAATCAGATGTTACCGTTCGTTATTGTATTTGGGTGTTTTCGGACTAGGAAAGGGAACATTTGGTAAATCGAGTCGACGGATTGAGATTTCTTAATAAACACAAACGTTCAGCAATTAGGACGTAACTGCAGAACAGAGAAATGTATAATGACAGCAGCCATTAATTTAATCGTACATCTGTAGAAGTCATCAAGAAAAGTAGCAGGTGGTGATGGTATGGTAAAATTTGGCAGTAGTAGACTATAATGCTTATGTTTATCATTGGCGTTAATTTGGAAATGGACAACTTTTCTTAGTTTGTTTAAATTTATTTAGGGTACCTTGGCATTAATTATCAAGTTTATATAAATAAGAGTATATACTCACTATCATCTCAAAAAAAAGACTGGTCGGGGGAAAGATTTGTAAATATATTTGTATTTTTGTCTTATGAAACAGCGGCGGGTATTTTTTTGACAACGTGATCATTAACTTTGATACAAAAATATATTTTGGGTTAAATCATCATTCAGATTATGGTTTTGTTGGTTGATTCACTACTATGAACACTACCAGTTTATTTTTGACAAACATTTATCAGTCTTAGTAATTATTAATTATTCCGTCTCTTCTTATCATAAAACTCGTATCGACAACTAATAAATATAAATCTGTATTTATGAAGGGTATTTTCGGTATTCATTTTATTATTTAACAGAAGTGTAGACGGGGTCATAATAAAAATAATAAAGGATTCGTGATTTTCCAAATAAATAAGTTTAAAAAAATATCGTTAAGATTATAGATAAGGACTTCTGGTATAAACTTTGATAATTATTAAGCAAAGCGATTATTGACTTTACAATGTCCGTCCGTCCGTCTATTCTAAACTCGAGAACAGTTTCAAAATTTGAAATTCTGCTCTCAACAATCGATATCTGGTCAGCTTAGCTCGCCCATCTACTATTTTCAATGACCTAAGTCAATTCTACAACCGCATGTCTGTCCGTATCTGTGCTACTTGGATACTGTTAGCTTGCTGGGTTTATTGTAGAATACTTAACAAAAACAAGCAAATTATAATCTGTTATACAAAAATGGATGAAAGTAATACCACCTTAAAAATGTTTTTATTTCATGGACGATTACACAGCCACACAAGAAGAACTTTTATTACCACGAACCAAAATATATATGGATATAGAGTATTTTCGAATCTGAATATTCGAGTTCGTAGTTAAAAAAATATTGTTTCTACTAACGTGCGTAAAGTACTTACTTTACGCACGCTAAGGAGTGTGTAACGTTTTACTTTTTTCACTAGTGCGTAAAGTAAAATAAAATTTTCAAAATAACTTTTTTACATGTGCAACACATTTATTGCAATATCCTTATGTTTCTTATCTTGCCAAGGTTCTATTTTCCAGAAATCAACTGGTTAACTTCAAGAATTTGGAAAATAGCTTGTTAACCTTTTGCATACGAAATCTATTTTTTTACATAAAAATTATGGTAGTAGAAACAATATTGTATGCAACTAGTGTATAAAGTGACTTTGTTCACTCATGTGATTGTCGCACTCGCTTTTGGCTCGTGCGACTTTTTCTAATCTCCTCATTTTTTCTCATTGCTCTGTTTTCCTATTCTTTTTTTTTCTCATTTTTTTTATTTCATTGATTTTTTGCGATATTTTTGTCATTTTATTGTGATTTTGTTGTGGTATTTTGCTATTGTTAACATTCACATTCGTGAAAAAAGTATCACTTTACAGACTTGTTGCATAAATAACTATATCGTGTCATCTCTTTTTTTTTCCAAAAACTTCGTTTAGGGTGTTTCAGAATTCGACGTTGAAACGTCGAATTAAAATAAAGAATATCTATGTCAGAAATCCACAATCAAGAAGTATTAGTTTTCGAATTACAGAGTAATAAAAACAGTTTTTTCACTGTTACTTTTTTAAATATAAATATTTTTCAACGAATCTTTGCAACTATAAGTTATTAAACTAAGATCATTGTGACGATATATATTTTTTTGAAAACCTTTACCAATGGCGTTTTAGTTTGGTATGGCCTAATATTTTGCACCCAATTCTCTACGCCACTGGATAAATTTTTCAATTACTTGATTAATTTAATGAAAAAATGTGTAACATTTGATTTGGATAAAATTAATACTTTTTGAAAAAAATTGGTATTTTTCTCTGTTCTAGTTTGTCTAACATTGAATATTGTGTTTTAAGTATCTGCAATACAATATGCTGAAATGATTACATAAAAAAAATTAAAATTCTATTCATTATTACTACAATTTTGCCCTATTTCAAGGGAAGTTTTTTGTAAATTCATTCATATGTTTAAATTACACTATATCCATATATTTTGGTTCATAGTAATAAACTTTTTTTGTGTGTCTGTTTTATCTAATTTGGGTTAGAAGTGTATTAAGAAATTGAATTATTTATTTGTGAACTTAAAGCAATATTAAATTTAATATTATAATAATTTATTGAGGTAATATTGGTTCGATTAAAAATTACCCCTTGACCAAAAAATTGTTCTCCGTTCTAAATCTATAGTTCTGAAATCCAATAATACCTAAATATGTTTATTCATATACTACTACAATTTAATATTAAAGAAAATTTCTAGTTTCATTATTTTTTATTATTTATTGTATTTATTTTTTTATTAATATTACAATGTCCGTTATGTTTACCGTAAAATCCGGAAAAAGGTATATTAAAAATTAGAATAAAATGTTCCTTGATTCCGCAAATTTGCAATGAAGGGAAGTGCTTGGAGCTTCGTGTAATTTTAAGATGGTGTTTTACAGCATAAAGACGCACTTAAGATGAAAAATACAATTGTTAACGCTGCTTATTTGCATAAAGACACCGCAGACAAATACGATCTTATAAGATTTAAAATTTCTCCCCTTTGTTAATGTATTTATCGCTGCTGCATCGTTTAATGTTGTATAAATTATTTTTTGGTGCCGGATGGAAATTAACTCTCAGGTATTTTGAAAGCAAAACGCAAATACTTTATTAATTATTCACTGAAGGCGTTGCGAATAAATGTTTAATGAAGATCAGTAGTAAGGTTTGAGATTTGAGACAGTTCTCATATTATTAATAGTGTAAGAACTATGATCTATTGAGTGTTATTAGTTTTTTTTGTATAAACAAATATAAATAAATTTTTAAAGTTACTATAAACTTACTAAATTTCAATTAATTTGTTTCTTTTCAGGTAATAAACGTTAAAGCTCGCCTACATGAAGATAGTAACTAGAGAAAGAGGATAAAACAAGTTTAGTTTAATAATTAAATTGGTATGGACTGATATTTCAATAGGGAGTTTAGTATTAAAACTTAAAAGGAGTCGAGGCCAATTACCTAACGATCCAGATACCTCACGACAACCCTATGATATTAATCTGGTGGCCCTTAATTCGTCTACAAGTAAGTAACAATCGGTTTGCTTGAGTAGTAAATCTTGTTTTAGTTTTTTGAATAGTATCGAACCTCCGCACAATTCACAATGCTAAAGTGAAAAAAAAATGTGCTAAAAATCCTAAAACCATTATTGGCCTGTCTAAACATATCCTAGCTGAGGTGTTCTTAGTTATGGTAATTAATAATACTAATAACAAATAAATTAAATAAGTCCTAGTATATGGGGGAGGATCAAAAATTCAAATATCAACAAGAATAAATTAAGCAAACTTTTGTTTAAAAAAAATATGATATGTTTTTTTACAGTTCCTTTCTTTTTTACAGAAAGGAAGTTAAAGCACACATTTTTTTACAGGTAATTTTTTGAAATAATCAAGGAAATAAACAGTCAACAAATAAAACGCAAAACAATATGTATGGCTAGTCGATAAATTAACCTACAGATCCCACCCAGATCTAATTGATTTTTTTATAATGTGAAATATGTTAATAAACTATATCCACATGGAAGAGACGTGGGATATGAACTCTGATGGATCCCACATTCTCCTTACGCTTAACGAAAGTATTATCCAAAAGAAAATGTATTCAAGATCGTCTAAGAGACTCAATGATTAGCAAAACTTCAAACTTCAACTGGAAGAAGCCATCAATTTTATATTTTCCAGTAAGCAACGAAGACCAGCTGGACAATGAAGATATCCAACAGCAAACAAAGGTATTTATTAATCCATAGAAATAAAAATAGTTTAATTAAAAAAATTTGACAAAAATCTAAATTCTAGCAGATTAAACTATGTTCTATTTCATATTTATTTTTGATATTTTTGAAAACGCTGACTTTCTGTTCATAAATTCATATTAAGTTTGGCGTCACGATTTGCCCATAGTGGCAATACATTAGACTAAACATGAAACGGAGTATAGGTTAATTAAAGTTATACAACAACTAAAAATAAGCAAGTTTTCTAACTATTACACAGTAGTGATAGGTCTGTTTCGGAGCAAAACATATCATGTCATCGTTACTGACGAAACTGATATAACAGCTGTAGAACAAAATCATGAAGAAGGAGCAATTAATGTGCAAATCTCTGTTAACAAACTAACCAATTTAATTAAATAATAGGGAATCTAATTAAATAAATACCAAATCTGTTAATGTAAATTTCGTGAATAACCAACAAACACTTGTTGGCATAAATAAGTGTCATTTGTTGATACAGCTAAATATGTGAATACTGGATTCCAGAGAACTGACACCAATAAAGAAAAACATGAATCAAATTTAGAAAAAAATATGGGCTGCTTGGAAAGAATTTCACTCTGTCAATATAATAAGCTATTTCTGTACAAACAAATTTTCAAGCTTATATAGACATATATGATATCCAGGTGGGGTTGAGTAAAAGAAAATACCTTAGAAATAATACGGTGATTTCAAAATAAAGTAGTAAAGAGCATTGTCAATATCCCTTGCTATTACAGAAATAATGATTTCGTAGTGGATACCGTTAAATAGACCATAAGTAAATTTGCCCCATTTAAAAACACAGTACCTTTAAAAAAATCGGTTTAATACATATTTTATAACAACTTGTTTTAACCAACCTAAGTTTTAGCTAACTATTTCTAATACATCCTTAGATATAGCAAACCTAAAACACAGTATCTGCATATGTTTCTGGCTAATATAGTTAAAGTTATTTAATATTCCTCAATGTTGGTTACTGTGTTTTTCATTGGGACATCTGAGCAAAATTTTGACCATCACATTATACACATTAACGTTTTGGTATAGAAAATCGCAACTTTTAAAAGCACTTTTAAGAACTAGAAATAATGTAAGTAACTGCTAGTAATCTAGCTATTAGTTCCACTCCCGGTTCTACTACTATATCGTATAGGATTTCACGTAACTGCAGAAAAGTATTCAATTGAATTTAAATCTGGTGACTTCGCTGGCCACATGTTGGGTCTTCCTAGCTGTTTCCCTATTGCTGAGTTAGAAACAATCTAGCAACTGAAGAAAAATATACAAAGTTACGTGAACCGTCGTGAATCATCGAAAAAAAAACATATCTATTAAAATATGCTTTATATGCGAATTTTCAAATCAACATTATTATATATTCTAGAGTTATTAATTTAAACATTTTGAACTGTGACACCCTTTATATTGAAAAATTCTTATCAGTATGTCCAATTGTGAGGGGTAACTTCATGCAAATGTTGATAGTGTTATTTAGAAACATTCTGTATATTTATATTACGGTTTTCTGGAAGTGTAATAATTAAATAAATAATTTGACCTAATTGGTCTTCATTTTTATTTTTTTTACTTAAAATTTAAAGGCAATAATCAATCATTTTTATTCTTAATTTTAATTATTAAATGTTACGTAATCACTAAATTAGCAATAAAAAATTGATTGCTAAAGGTAACAAAACATTAAGTAGTAAATTAGTATCGACTAAATGAGACGTAATTCAGAAAGAAGGAAACAAAGGGGAAAGCATGAATAACATATTCTCCCCGACGGTGTCGTGTCGTGTCGGAAAGTGACTCTTAATGCTATTAGAGAAGAATCCATAAAGCAGCTAAGATTTGTCGAGCATTTGGCTCCTCTAATAAATATTTGACGTTACAGCCCTTGTCTCGGTTACCAATTACACAAATGTATGGTTATCTTTGTTTTAATACGTTCATCTGCTGGTTAATAGCTAAAGCTGGAATTAATATAGGTTACACTTGTAACTTTGCTACTTACTAAACAAAATGACGCTTGCCTTGCTTCCTTCATTTATTATCCCGTTAGGTGAAAAGGAAAGACAGAATTAAGTTTTGTCTAAGATTGTTTCTATTCTAAATTTGTAGATGTATTTTTAATTACCTATATATTTCGGTTTAGAAATGTTAAAATATTGATATAAATAAAAGACACACTTTATTCTTAATGGATTTATAGTCAATTACAGAAATTACATTTACATAAAAAAATTACCAATAAAATAAATAAGAAATAAAAATATATATTAAATGTTTTCTATTCTTTTATACCTATTTTGTGTAGTTATTTTTTATTCTTTACATAAAAAACAATTTTTCTTATCCTTAGTTTTTATTTAATTCTTCTTGATTTTCCTCAATATCTCTTCTTTCTTTTGTTATTATTCGTTTAAATCGCTTATTCTCTGGTTTTAGTTCCTTTATTACTGTTGAGTTTACATCCATTTTCTTCTCCATAGTTGCCATTGTAGAGACTCTGGATTATTTTTAACTATTTTAATGAAATTTCGTTAGTGTATTTGATATTTTCATGGTAACAGTAATCCCTATGTGGCATTTTACTTTCCCGACCCACCTCCAAGAAGGGAAAGTATTGTGAACGAGCTAAAAAAAATTTCGAGATAAAGATGGAAATATCCGTTTTGCGGTCACCTGAGATGATTAAGACCATTTCCAAATGAAAGTCTGTCTGTCTGTCTGTGTGTCTGTGTATATTCTTCCACGATAGGGGCCACACGTTTAATACGATTGAGTTGAAATTTGGTATATGGGTTTGGATTACCCGTCAGAAGGACCCATTAGTTTTTGTACGACATCTGTCAAACGGAAGTGTCACTATCAAAAAATGACAGAAGCAATATGTCACGGAATTTGACTTGCAATTTTAGTTAAAGTTAATCACATGGCGATCAGTGCCGCAAATTGTTGGAAGGACATCGTGTATTCCGCACACTCAAAAAGTGAGTATTGTTTATTATTGTGAATTTTATGCCACAATATATATTATTATATTTTAATAGGAATTTTAAAGTTTATAATTTAATATATTTTTTGTTTATTTTTTTGCTCAATTTGTTATGTTTAATTTTATAATATATATTTTCTATAATTGTAGAATAGTGGTCGAGTATTTTTAGATGTTCATAAATCTTTTCTGTTGTTCTTATATTAATTCTCTTTACCAATTAATTCAGACGTATTATTGGATTAGTAATAAATATTATTTTAGATAGATATCAGTAAATTTCTCTTAACGGACGCTGCTGACTAAGATATCTGAAATAGTCCCTTTGGACCGGTCGGTCGGTAAAATTAGGAATCGCGGGATATAGCAGGAGTAGGACAGGCCAGGAAGGAACAATGGCTTGCGGTAAATCGTTTGACCCGAGGCAAACTGTAAACAAGCTGTTCGTTTTGCTGTCTTCGGTTACTTTCTATGTTCACGCTCTTGTAGGGGAGACAGGACACTGCATACGTCAACAATATATTTCCTGACCATCCCCACCTCCCCGAAATTTCCAATAAAGATAAAATGAATTACCGACCCTAAAAGGATCCAGAACATGGTTCGACCTGTTCGACTAGATTAAAAATACAACATAACTTTATCAACTAACGTTGCATCTGTTATAATTACACTAGATATTTTTTTATTGAAGGTAGAAGAGTTACATTTTATAATAAGAAATTCGTTGTTTTAAAATTGCATTCCAAAAAAGGTAATTCGGAAAGACTATTAAATAAATATAAAATAAGTTTAACAATTAAATATTATAAAGGGAAATAAAACACAAAGTCGTGTACCACAACTTAAGGAGGGATAAGATAGGCAACTAGTTTTTGCTTGAGAAAGCCATCAACAGGCCTGAAAGTTTCATCATTCAATTTTTTTGAAGCCTCAATTGAGAATTTTTTCCATACGAACGACATGTTGAACTTCGTTCTGAAGTTATGATCTTAAAATCTAAGTACCTGGGTACACAATAAAATAATAAAAGTCAGTTATTGCTTTTTTCTCATTTTTTATTTGAACCAAAAAATTACAAGATTTATAGTTACTTTTGCACAAAATTTACATTTTTTGAGAAACCTCATACACGGCTGAAAAAAAATAATATCTGATGGTTGTGTTTTATATTTTAAGCTTTTTATAAAGAATAATTTTATTATTCATAAATAAAAAAATATAAAGAACATGTACCAGAGGGAGAGACAGTTAGAGAACAAAAAATAATGCTGATATAGACAGACAAATAGGACAGAGCAGTCGAGGAGACAGAACATAGGAATACTGACAGAGAAAAAATAAAATAGGAAATCATGCTATGTTCTTCAGAAGAGGAGACAAGAATAAACTTAAGGGGTGAGACTGTAAGAGAGGCTTAGACAAGCGACAAAGGCAGTTTATTTATTGTAAAATGTATTTTTATTTAATATATTTATTTTATTTTTAATGTATAATTGTCATGACAATTTTAATTATAGAAAATATTTTCACTTTAATCTCCCTACAGCTTGGATTATTACAGGGCATTTTTACGAGTACACGAATTTTCTTAAAAAAATTCCCGTTATTAATTCAAGATCGTGCGAGGATTCGGTAAGAAAATTTTACATCTAAATAAAACAACCAAATTAAGAAATATACGAAAAAAAGTTGTGCAGAAAGATTTTCACTTAGTATCTTCATTTTTAAAGCAAAGTCCATTCCATGTGTCACTATTTTGACATAAATATTTCCACTTAGAAAACAAAGAAATGGGAATTTACGTGTTAAAAACTGAAATCCCGATCTTAGTTTTCTCCGTTACCTTTATACCGATTCATGACATATCATATACCAAAATGTAGACCAGACTTTCCTTTAAAGTGTCCGAAAGTGAATTAAAAAAAAAGAGGTTCTTCGATGGTATTAGCGACCAATCAAAAGTTGTAAAAAATTAGACAATCAAAGATGACTGACTTCTACAATTTGGTATATGATACGTCATGAATCGGTACAAAGGTGACGGGGAAAACTAAGATCGGGAATTCAGTTTTTAACATGTAAATTTCCATATCTCTGTTTTCTAAAGAGAGTCCTTAATGTAGCCCAAGGTATCCTGGAGGATGAATATTTCCGGAAACATTTTGGGTTTTCATGGTAACTAAACAAAAAACGAGTCTGATTTACCTAAAAGTGATGGTGTGAAATTTTCTATATAATTAATTCCTATTATTTTAAAAATCGCGTCCCTGATCTTTCTATACTGTTGATAATTTATAAATGAGATTATTATTATTTTTTAACTATTAAATAAAAATAAATATTAAGAACACTTAATTACATCATCAAATTACTTCTTTATCTATTTGGGCCACTAATGATATCAAATAATGTAAAGATCTAATTTAAAAAACAAATATTAAATAATATATAGGCAGAAGACGACCTGTATACTCAAGATTCATATATTCTATGCTTTATAGGCTACTTCAAAAGGAATAATCGAAAAGATGAGACCATTATTTTGGATTTATTATATTTTCCAAGTATAGAAGAGATAAACTATGGCTGATGCTTTGAGAAAATTCTATTTTTAGAATCTCATTTTATCCCTGAAGCTGTGTGTAACCCAACCACAATATTTACTAACCCGAAAAGGGTCGAACTATTTCGCAACACAAAAGTTAAAATATTGCATATTGCTTTTCATACAATATTAGTTATTGGATTTAGGAGACAAATATTTCTGCAAATTTTACTGGACATCCTTTATAATAAAGATACACTTTTTATTCATTTTTATCGATATCAGAAGTTTTTCTAATACAAAATATACTATCCCAAAGCTGAGTTCAGCTTGAAGAATTGGAGAGTTAGGAGCAGAGTGTGTAAACCAAATTTTTGTCAACGGATTGATCAAGGATGTGTTAAAACGAGTGAAAAGAGTAACCAAGCCGAATTCACTTCAAATGTGTATATATCTAATGCACTAAATTATAATGCCACATTTGACATTTTACATAAGAGCTAGAATTGGGAGCTTTAGGAGTAGAGTGTGAGTATTTGGATTAACGTCTAAACCGAATTTTTGTCACTACCCGAACGGATAGATCATAAGGACGGGTTAAAAAGAGTGACAAGAGTAACCAAGTCGAACTCACCTAAGGTGTAAGCAATGATTTTGGAATTACGTCATATTTCTAAAGCTAGTTGACATTTTTAATAAAAAAAAATTCTTTGACATTTATTTAAATATATTTGTTGTCAATGTTTTTGTAATTCTTGCAAATTAATATTTAATTATTAGAAAATGACCCTAACAACACTTGCATTTACGTGCACCCTAATTCTTCTTTGGCATATAATCAAAATTTATATTTGTGATCCTAGAGAGTGTTCAAAAGGTACGATTTTTTATTATTAAATAAACAATTTTGTATAAATATTAATCTCATTTTTTTAGCTCTGGATGCTTCCTACAAAGACGCAACACAATTTTTTCAGTTATTGGTAAAATTTATGATTAACCTCTTCTTCCGATCGATAAATGAAGTATCGGATAGTTTCCTGGGAGTTGAGATTGAAGAAGTCATAGACAAATAATCACTTAATAAATTAACTTCATTTTGTTATATTTTTTTTGTAATAAAATTTTTAATACAACTATGTTGGAAAAATTAAATTATATACTAAAAAGTTCATGGCAAGATAAATAGGATTAACATTATGTTTTCTTATCTTTAGAAAACATTATACTTTATTTATTTTTATTTTTGTCTCTATTTATTTACAAATCGCCATTATATGATATATGAAAATGAAAATAAAAAATAAAGTAAGCAATAATAAGCAACAAAAAAAATTAATGAGTAAATAACTAAATTATTTTTTCATTTTTAACTTTATTGGTGTTGTTTGGTATATTTTCAAATATATACAATAAATTAAAAAAACACATGGATAAATTACCCCTTGGAGTACATAAAAAGATAAAACAAATAACCAATGAAACTGTTTGAAAATAGTTTCTAAATACAAAATATTATTTAAATGACTTAAAAAATCCAGTGTCACCCTTTATTTTCTATTATTTATTAACTTACTTAGTTTACAGGATAAAAAAAATAAAAAGTAATCTATTCAGAAATTAACAATGTTGTCGCTACTTATAAATTAATTTTACTACATATATTAAATAGGTAAGATTTAATATCAAAAATTGATATGTTTAAAATGTAATGTAATAATAAGTTTTCATTAAAATTATTTTATTAAAGAGATTAATTACTGTTTTAATATTTGTTTCTATAAATAACTCTACGTGTGCTTTACTACTTACTATTTCCAAAAAATGTTATTAATGAGTACACTACACGAGCTAGCTAAAACAGAAAATATATTTTGTTAAACTACAAAAAATTACAAACTTCAAAGCTTTCGCAATCTTATTCTAACATCTATTTAACTTCGACTAGTTATGCAACCTGCATGTAGGTCTTTTTATCCTCAATTTTACGAGAATTTTTCTATTACCGTTTCACTAATTTAATTTCATCAATCATATTCGATAAGATCAGTACGATTTTAGACCATTATAGTTTTGTCTAATTACCTAGGTATTGGAAGGATTCGAGTTGGATGCCCTTGGGATTAACTGAATTTTCGCGAAATATAAAATTTTTAATAAATTACTACCATTGTTGCCATACCTATAAACAAAAATTACTGATTGAAAAAAATCTAATTTTTAACTACCTGATTTTACCTGCAAGGAAAACATTTTCTTCTAATTTAATTTAATTTAAACTGTTATTAAGGTTATTTAAGTGGTTATTAAACTGGTAACATGAAAGTTTATAAACTAATATCACAACATTTTTTGTTGATTTTTGTAATTTGTTGTGACAGTTAAAAGTATTTAAATTAAATGGAAGTAAAATGGATGTTAAGTGAAAAAGAGAAACAATTTTTATTAGTGAACGGTGAAAAGTTTTATTTTCAAAAAATTTTAGTGAACAATATGAAAATATGGGCTTGTACTTCCAGAAAAACAGCATGTATGGCTTATGTCAAGACTGAAGGTATTGAAGATTCTCTTGTCGATCTTCAAATGGACCACAATCACGAAAGAAGTTCAGAAGAAATTATTAACAGACAATTTTTGAGTAATAAAGTGAAAAAGGAATCTTTAAATAATATCAGTGAAAACCCCTTAAGCTGATTTATAAGGAATTGAAGAATCAAAACATAGATACGATTACTTTTCATGATATAGAGAGAGTAAAAAAAAATATTTACCAAGCTAGAACTTCAGTTTATTGTACATGGTCCCAGAATATTAACGATTTTTTGTTAATCATACTATTGAAATAAAGAAACAAGAAAGTTTTTTTTTTTAATGAATGTCATACTAATATAATATTTTCTTGTATAACTAATTTACAATGTTTAGTCCAGTTACCTGATTTATATGTAGATGGAACCTTTCAATATTGCCTGAAGTATTTTTTACAATTATTCTCAATGGTTTACAAAACGGACATTACATTCCTTTGGTTTTTTGTTTACTGCCCGATAAATTCCACACTACGTACAAGTTACTTTTTGAATATATAAAAGAGGAATGTCTAAAATGCAATTTAGATTTTTCACCTAAAACCATCACCACAGATTATGAACCTGCAATTCATAAAGGAATAAAGTTAGTCTTTCCTGAATGTCAGATATTCTTGGACATATGGCAACAACGGCGGATATTTGTATGGATTTAAATTCAATTCTAAGAAAGTATTTCGCATCCAACTCGTACTCTCCATTTTTGGATTATTCTGCCCTTCTGTACATTTTATTAGGTACGTGCGGGGAAAATCAAAGTGAGGTGAGACGCACCAAAAGGTGCCCCCAAATCTGTAGCATGCCGTTTTAAAAGGGTTTTCATTTTTTGGTTTAGTCATGGTTTATATCTGGACAAATTTCTGTTTAAAAATTTTCAACAAACTTACATTTCGTCATTTAATAATGTATCCTTAACTTTCTTTTGGCTGTTTTTGTCTATTTATTCATTATAGTTTTGTAGGAACATATAAGAGCAGACGATAAGTAACAGTGTCAAAGACTTCCGATAGATGGATAAATAACATAAACATTCTATTACAGAGTTTTTGCTTGAATTAAGCATCATTTATTTTAATTGTATTGAACATTTCCATTTGCAATTAACAAAAAATTAATTTACTTGTTTACAATATTTACAGTTATATTGGTACAATGATTAAATTGATTCTCTAAATTATAGAACATTAAAGTAGATGGCAAGTTTTGAGATTTACTAATAGAACTTACGATCTTATTGGCGATGTCATATTTATTTTTCATATATTTCAAGAATCATGCCTGATTTGTGGCTGCAATTATTTCTGGAGGATTTAGTTCGAAATCGTTTTCACTGCTCGTCGTAACTTTTAACTTTCAAAACTTTTTGTAAAAGTGAATTGACAGAACTATCGTCATTAGTTTTCATTGCTGTCCATGGGTAATTTGATAATGAAGAACAATAACGTAATAGCATCATTGTGAACAGTTTATGATAAGGAAAACATACAATGTACATCATTGTTCAATCCCAAACAGTAATAAAAACGGTTTTATATTTAAGCCTTAGAAAAAATATAAAGTGATTTTTAGTTGGTAATATAGTGAAAGTAATGGGTAAGTACAATATACTAGGTAAGAAGTAGAACATCACCAGTCTCAGGCCCTAACTAAGCAAATGATGTTCTGTATGAATTGATTTATGTACTTACTGAAAATATTAACGCTCGATTTTGGACGGCAAATCCATAACAGTTCATAGACAAAGGTTTTTTAATTTCTATTAGCAACATCAGCAAAAATTGACGATTTTGCTTATTCCACTGGTACCATTTAAATTGCTGGATTTGGATGTAAAGTTTTTCGCACTAAAATTAAAATTCCTTTTGTTCAAAATAAACAGAAATATTCATTAATTACATTTAAAACGGAATAATATAAGAGCAATAACAATTTATTAAAGTTTCGTTATCAAAAGTATATATTTTATCCAACATTTTCTACCAAAAAATAAAAGAATACTTATAATATTTATCTATAAAAATAATGCTCAAACACAGTCCTTTGAGAAATTCTATACTAATGCTTTTAACATGGTTTAAAATTTCATTAGTTTTAACATACCATTTATCAAATGTTTCTCTGATAAATTTAGTTAGGTTCAAAAATATATAAACCACTGTCATACGAAAAAAAAAACAAAAAAGATTTAGCTCTTAGTTCAAATTTACCTCTATTTGTATGTGTTCCCCACTCTCAGCTACGACTGCAAATATGAAACCAACTACCAAAAAGGCTAGTAAATTTGGCAGAATCAACTGTGATCTCGTTGTCTAAAAAATAAAGCTGCTCACAAACTTAAAACTGGTATTAAAGTAGAATAAACATGTTACGTTATAAGTTAAAAGTGTTTATATTAATGAAATTATTGAATAAAATAAAGGCATTAAAAAATCCTATTTTTTAAATACATTTAATCATAAATAAGTGACTAATATTTAACGTATAGTATATTAGTATTTTCTTGACATGACAATCCTTTCCGGATTTTTTTTTCCCAGCCAATCCTTACCGGACAATCGCTTCCCACGTCAATCGTTCTCCGCTATAATATTTCTCCAGACAATCCTACCTGGACAACTCTTCTCCAAACAATCCTTCAAGACAATTTAGCCACAATTATTCTTTACTACAATTCTTCCAATAATAAGATACTTACGATTTCCACTTCTTCTATTCTAGGGAGCATCATATGAATGAGTAAACACAAGAGTATGCGAGAGCTATTTCAAAGAGCACACGAGAGAGCATAAAAAAAGTATACAAGAAAGTATACAAGAGCGATACATGTAAGTTGCGGATTTAATCCTTTTTACATAGATACTAAAAGGGTGTACTTTTTGAGTAATTCCTAATATTTATAATCCTACGAATACAGTCGAGTACTTTTTTTTTAATTCATTAAAATAGTGACTGGTTTTTATTGCTCAATCAAGTCCTTAAAAAAATACATAAAACGAGTGACTGGTTTACTTCTTAACTGGAGTGCGGTGTCCCCGCAATTTACTTGCATCTTTTGTGACCATTAATTATTTTATTGCTTTTGCTTTGCAGTTTATCTTCCACCAACAAAAGAACTATTCGAATGAGCATATGTGACAAATATATGTTACGGAGAAGGTACGTCGTGGAAAAGAATTCCCGCTGAGAATAAATGTCCTAGGGAAGAGTTACCTGGTAAGTATTGTCTGGAAAGGATTTAACGGGATTCTAGTATTTTATTTACTTACCATCACAAAAATCAAGTTGAACCCCATCGCCATAGCTCCAAAAAACGCAATAGTTAGAAATCGCCATTTTGTGAAGGAATTGATGTAATTCACAGCTCTAAAATTTAACTCATTAAAATTACAAATACACACAGTGCGGTATTTCTGATGGAAATCTCAAAAATATAGCGTTAGGCAACGTTTAGGTGAAAAACGCCAAAAAATATTATGATAGTTCCATTTAAAAAAATAATTGATGTCGTTCTTGAGGTCCTTGTACTGGATCAATTTAAACCAAAAATTAATGGCCGAATTCGAGGCATACACCAACCTTTCATACCAAATTTCAGCACGATAGGTCATGGAAGTTTACACACTGAGTCACAGACAGACTTCTCTATGCTCATTCTTCTCGGGAGACCTCAAAAAGGATATTTCCGTCGATATCTTGAATTTTGTTTCTTGCACGTTCACAATACTTTCCCTTCAATAGGACCAGGAACGTAAAAATACAAATGCAACTATCGATGGACTAACAAACGACACATTATAAATATTAGGAAAAATAAAATACCAGACAAGACTAATAAGAGTTAAAAAAATGTATGTAATGAAACAAAAGCAAGATTTGTAAAATAACAAATTTATACATTTTTTTTAAACCTCAACTTACCTATTAAGTCTAACATACTGTATTAAACAATATTTCATTTCATCATGAATTAATTCCTGGTACGTGATCGAATTTAAACATTCATTAACATCGTTAAATTCCTTTTCGAGTTCATGTAAATTCTTCATACTTTCTAATAACATTTTTAAAATCCATTTGAAATGAACATTAAAATAGAGAGATATTAAAACCGTTGAAAGTGTAATATATAAGGCGTGGGGTACAATAATCCCAATCAGTACGAAAGTTATCCCGATAGATCTATTTAGAGAAACAATATTAATTATATTAGAAACCATATTGTTTTGTTTCATTATAGACCATGCGAAGCAACAATATGAAATTAATAATAGGTATAACATTATAGTGATGTATTTCTTCCATCTTTGGCTGACTTCCTTCATTTTATTTCTTAACATTTCACTTGGCGGTTTTGTGAAAACTGTTATCAAATTGACCACAACTTGACAGGCCTTATTTATTAAGTAAAATATATTTATGACATTGCAATAGCATAACTGAAACTGATAAAAAATTAAACTGATAAAATATAAATTTTATATACTATATATCTATACCATATCTTTTTTTAGGTTGTAAATGTCAATTAAATCGTTACTAATGTTAAAGAAAAAAAGAATTAGCCATATTTTTTTATTGCTACAAATGAAGTGATCCCAATCTATATTAATTAAGTAAGTTTGGCGATATTAATGTGTTCCTATCGAGAGTAAATCCTTATCGTATTTTGTTTATTTATTAATTGAAAATAAAATTTTAGAATGGCATGGTCTGATTTTCCAACCGATGGCAAGGGATCCTGATCAAAACTGACAGGCAAATTAAAAGGAGGAGACTCATTTGGGTTGAAAACGATATTAAAAATAACTTCTGTACATAATCGAGACAAAGGAGCACAAGCAATTTGCTCTTCTTGATAGTTACTTAATGCCTGGTTAATAAATAATATATGGACGGTAGATATTTATTTACGGGATAGAAGTTTTAAGAATTATGTTATTAATTTAATTCACATTCCAGGAATAGAAAGTATATGCATTTTCATATCCATTACTACCATTGAATTTCTGAGAGGACGATAGCAACACACAAAGAAGTCAAAGGTGGTAATGGATATGGAAATTCATATAAATTATACTCCTGTGTGCATATGGACTATATTGAGAACAGAGTTATTTCAAATACCATCCCGTAAATAAATACCCACCCCCTTCTTATGTTTACGACTATATACAGAATGTCCTAACAAGAGAACCATAAATTGAGCTTGTTAAGAAATAATTTAATTTGACATTTTACATTTCTGTCATAATGAACTAAATGGATAATTACTTACCGCCACAGTTATAGACATTTGAGCCAATGCATCTCCCATAATTTCACTGGTGATATTGCATAATGATAAATATGTTAACATTATAATTAAAATAATATTATTGAACCAAAACATTATACTAGTTATGGTTTTTTGTCGAAAAGTTCTAAATAATAAAGTAGCATAGTCTATAATCCATAGAAAATGATCATCTGTAAAAGAAATCAATACATTTTTAAAAATTTCTTTAAATAGTTGAAAAACAAATCAAATTATTTTTACTTTTTAGTCACATATTACAATTTATTTAGTTTTGGTAATAATACGTTTCATGCTAAGTACTGATTTTACTAAACCAGTATGGATTAAAAAATTAGTACAAAAATTACGGATAACAAAATAATTAAATTATAAAACGAAAAACATTTGAAACTGTATAAATATTTTAGGCTTATGGTTCTTCTAAAAAGAAATTGAACATTAGAACAATATTTAAAACCAACCAATAAAATAAAGAAAAATATTCTGAAAACTCTAAATAATATTTTCCGCGAATCATAAAAATATTTAAAAATAAAATAAAAGAAAATTACAATATGTTAGGGAACACAATAAGCCATATCAAAGACACAAGTCAGATAAGTCTAAGAAAAAAAATGTTAGAGATCAAAATTTTATTTTACTATGTATAGAAACACGCAAGAAAACATATTAAGTGGAAAATGTAAAAAATATGTTTTTATTAAAACTTCTTAAACACTAATTTTTTCTTCGATTTTTTTTTATTTCAACACCACTGGAATTTTTAACTGAAGGAATAGATGGGTCTGGTGAACAAAAGCAAGTAAATTCCTTTACTTGACAATTTTTAAGTTTTTATTTGTTGGTAATTAAATAATAAAAGTAATTATACGCGTTCAGGAGTAAATAAATACTTTTCCTTATCCTTATCTTGATGTCAAGTAAACACTTAAAATTAGGTGTATAAAATAAAAAAAAGATTCTACTACAGAGTAAGTTCTCGTTTTTTTTTGCAAGGATGGTCAGAGCCATACTCGTCATACAAATTTCAATCATAATGGTTGCTTTTATGCATGTACGTACTATAAACACTTATAAACAACGTAACAATATCAGCATCCATAGCTCTAAAACATTATTACGCTTTGAAAGTGAAAATATTATTTTTTGAATGACGTCACAGAAACTCAATGTGGATTTTTTTACGTCATCTTAGTAATCCAGAATTCCAAAATGGTGTTACTTATAATTTACGCCATTAGCGATAACGCCAACCACTGGATTAAAATACAACAAGCGCTGAAGACAAAAATATCGCTAAGACAAAATGAAATTTAATACCTATCTCTAATTACCTTTTTTGGAAAGCGATCTTTTGTTAATATCACTGTGAGTATTAACTTAAATATTGAAGCGAATAATAAAAACTTAAGAGTAAACTCTCACAAGTAAAAGTACTCTTTTATTCAATTGTTAGGCTACCAATTACTTTGCTCCGGAGTAAACGCAGACAGGGATTTCCTTGTTTTCATTCTCCTGACCCATTAGCTAAGTTATATGTATATGTTTAGTGAAAATTACTTACCATCACATGTGTAAAATTCACCAAATACCAATTTTTTTATTCTTTGTAATCTTGACATCATAAGCAATTTCGAGAATATAAAGAAATATCGATACATTTAGAAATATTAGGGATATTTTTATATTATACTATTAAGAGAAATATTAAGTTAATGAGAGTTACAAAGAAATAAACGAAATGATTATTAGATTAATGACTAATGAGTCATATTGTATAATTTGTTTTGTCATTAGATTTATGTGAACAAAAAGTTTTAAACATAACAAAAAAAATCATGGCAATGAATTTGAACAATAATTTTCAAGGATTCTGGACCGATTGACAAAGATTATATTATATTAGTATGAATAAATCACATATACATCATTAATAAAAATAAAAATATTAGCGGTCTCAACATAGATTATATGAGGTACTACAGAAGTTTCAATAAAATTTCCAGCGGGGGTAGCACCAAATATACCTGACCAGATAGGTTTTAGGCATACTTGAACTTTAACATGCATTACTCTTTTGGACAAAAAAAAATGAAAATCCACTATTTAAGCTTATATGAACGTACTCAGTAAAATCACAATTTGATGTCTTAACTGGTGATCCGATTTGCCAGTGATATCGTAGTCACCTACATTTGATCCTGAAGTTAATTATGGAACCAGTCTTCGTTAATTGGAATAGAAATATTGAAATATCCATGGACGGTGAGTCATAGATGCTCAGATGACAAAAGTATACTTTGTCCAATTACAAAACAGACACATTATAATATACTCTATGCACTACATGTAGTCTTTTTTGCAACGTTTCTGGTGTTCAAATATATGTAATAGCTACAATGATAATAATAATAGTTTTTTCGCCTATAAAATTCTACAATGGATTATGCCCAGAATCCAGACGTTTAAATTCAGCAAAAAAATGTAGTCAATTAAAACAAGCAGAATGTCTAGTTTCGGTATACTTCCATTATCTTAGAGGAAAGGATACTACATATCTTAAACATAAAGTACTTTGGTTAGTTGCTGACACTTAAATTCAAAACAAAAGAGAAGATGTGAAAGCAAAAACTAAAATTATATTTCTAATTGATTCAGCTGTTTATGTTCACATTCAAACTGGTAGAACCATCTAGAAATGCTTGGAAACTTAGATAAATCTTTCGATTATTGCTTGTAATTTGGAAGATAGTCCTACTCAAACTAAAGGTATTGACCTGGATATCACGGATGAACGCATTGGTACTTTATTTATAACAGGTTTCCAGCAACGTATAAGTCTAAAATTTTGATTATTGAGAGTTCAAGCATCAAAGTGATTTCCGATAGTTTTAAAACTAAATACCTCAGGATGTTAGTAAAATGAAAACTCTACAAATGTTGCCCTTTGTAAGCAAAAAAGTACATTCCACGATAAAATAAAATGTTTGTAACTTAGCTATTGAAATAAATATAGAAATATATCTCTTAACTGTACTGTAGAGACTAAGAAAAATCTGTATTTTACTGATAAAGATACGAAAAATATTTGTTGTCCATCACCCAGCAAAAAAGAATTGGACAAAACCAACGCGGTTTCGGCTAAAAACCATATGTTTATTTTTATTTATAATTCCTATTCAGTTTAAACTAGATATTAACACCCCCTCCCCGTAACCGAAAAAATCTCCAAGACCGGTGCTGTTCTTCAGTAGATTTTATTTGTGAGACAGATAAGTCTATTTCCTCTCCGGGCACTGATTTCCTATCGTAAAAGCAGCAAACAGTATGTTATGTATTTAGTGTGATGGTATCGAAGAAGAGTGAGAAAAGAAAAACGCACTGATAAAATCTGCGGTCATCAATAGGGCAATTTCTTTAACGAGCACGTTTGTGTTTTCTCTGCGGTATTCACCTCCGCCCTAAGTCCTTCGTCCTCCGCCCTTATTGCCCCTTTCCAGATTTCTGCTTTCGGTTTTGGCCAGTTTAACGTGCGCCCTTATTGCTTTTTCATCGAGACTGAAAGTGTCCCGTGGATGGAACATCTACCATAGGTGGCTCTATAGTGTGAGCTTATATATTTTTTAAATACATTGCAAAATATTACATATATATTTTCTATTAATAACATTAATGAATTTCCATATAAAGGAGTTGGTGCATACAATAATCTAAAGCAATTTATATTTTATTCACTAATAATAAAAAAGGCTGTTACACACATAATTTCAAATCACTCTTAAGAATTAAAGTTCTTGCAGACTAATATTGATCTATATTCAAATTTAATAAAACTATCACATGTAGATAAATCATTCCCGTTTAAGTATTCTTTTAAATAAATGGTGATCCTGAGGAATCTGCATCTTGTGATAGGTTTCTACTAATTTAATTTATTAGTTTATTTCATGTCCAGGTAGTTTTCAAACGTATATTGCTGATTATCTGTGTATTTCGTCCACTATGGATGGTATATAAAGAGGAAATCTAATTTTTTTTTAAATTAAAAATATGTTCAATTGTGATAAAAATCATAACTATTTTATTATATCTATTTATAATCTCTACTTTTTACAATTTTTTTTGTTGTTTAATAACGCTATAATTGTTATTGACTAAACACATAATAAACAATTAAATTATTAAAGTAGATTGTAATTTAAAGAAGTAGATAACTTTTGTCTTAGTTTTATTACTAAGCACAAAAAAAAACAAATAAAATGGGTGGTTAAAGCTAATTTTTTGAGGATTTATACCCCATACCTACGGTCTTATTATAAACTACACAGAACGCCAATGTTTCGAAAATGTAGAAAGTTTAAAATATTCTAGTTTCTGTACGAGTATTTTCATCGTCTGAAATCGATTTAAAGCTTGAAGCACAGAACGCCAATATAAAAGAGGTGTGAGAGAGATTCGAAAGCCAATAATTATTATTCTAAAATCTACTTTCCGTCTTCTCCCTGCCGTGAAATGAAACTTTAAATTGTTTTGATATATTCGGTGGATTATTTTGTCTTTTTTTTAAGGGCAGATCGTGAATTGAAAGGTGAAGGCATTAGCGATTGTCATTCATTGTTATTGTCGCTTGGGTTATTACTGATTGTGGATTATTTTATTCTTTTTTTTAGGTAACTTCTGATTTTTTTATACATTGTGTTCTATAAGTATTCAGAAATATTTGGAGAGTATATAGTACGTGTAAAAATAACATTTTCGTCTATCGGAGTAATTTGTAGTTTTAAATCAATCTACTATATACATTTTGTTGAAATGAGAGTATGTATAATTATAAAATATGACAATTGTGTCAAAAGTAAATAATAATCCTATTTTACAAATCTTTTATGCGTTCTTTAGATGTTTAAATAACAATTCCTACTAACATTCTGTGAAAACTTCATACATTTTAGCCACAATCAAAACCATTTTACCTTTAAAAAAATTTCAATACAATGAAATAAATAATCAATCACATTTTTTTTTAATCAGACTAAAATGCAAACAAAATGAAATTTGTAACCCTTCTAAATTATTTTGATTAACCCTTATATCTCAAAAGTTCTGATTGACACTTTATTATTGTTCATTTAACGTCAGAACGTCCAAGGACCAAAATAAAACGTTTTATAAACGTTTCTGCAAGAAACTTTTTAAAAGGCACATAAAGAAACGTCCAAAATATGTCGACAAAACGTCCAAACTAATAATTAAAAACAAAACGTCTTTTATGCTACAGTACTCAAGACGTTTTTAAAACCTACGATAAAAAACGACTACTAAACGATTTTTTAATCAGAATGTTTTTTTATAAAGTCACAATAGGGTCGTTTTTAAATCCACCAGTAAAAACGTTTGAAAAATGTTTTGTTTGGGTCATGAAAAGTATGTTTTCAGAACAAACCAGAAAGTTACGTTTTTGTATATCGTTTTTATAACCGCTATAAAAAACGTTCAAAAGACATTTTGTTTTTGTGTCCGCAAAAATATATTTTGAGTTTAAACGTTTTATTTGAGTCATTTTTAAAACTTTAGTCAAGTGGACGTTCTAAAATACGTCCAAAACGTGTTTTATCGAACCATTTATTTAATTGTGAAACGTTTTTAAAACGTCTTTTTTCGACGTCTATATGACGTTAGAAGTTGTGAGATTTGCACTAGAGAAAAACGTTTTATAAACGTTCTCGGGTATCTTAACGAACGTTTATAAAACGTCCCAACGGTCAATCGTGTACATTTTTAAAACGTTTTTTAAACGTCTCTGTGCTATTAGGGAAGTGGTTTTATATTTCTCTGAAGCATGAATATTTTTTATCTAAAACATCTTTTTCCTTTTTGATCTTTTTATAACAGTCCATGTAATTTTTATCAAAATTTATTTTGGTAACTAATACTCTTCAAAGTGCCCACTTTAAGCCGTACCATAAATAGTCCAAAAACTATTCATAATGCTAAATATTCGCACAGTTGCAGCATTAGTGCCAGAAAGACACAAGAAAAACTCTGGCAACTTTTCATTTAAACCTTTACGTTTTTGCACTAATGTTTCAGGACAAATTCTATAAATTCGTGACCAAAAACGAGTTATGAAAAATCGTAACAGGGAATCAAAATTCGGGACTGTTCTGGAAAATTCGGGACGTAAATTAGGTCATAAAAACTTGATACTTTTGACCAACAACTTTTTAGTAGTTGCATAATATATAATTTAATACTTATCTAGTAAGTATTTGCGTTTAATTTATATTAAATTAAGTATTAAGCTTTCGGATAAAATTAATTTCCCTTCACATCGCTGCTCACTGGTTTTCTATTGTTTTCGAGAATTATGACGTGTTGATAAGAAGAGATATATAGTATGTTCAGTGACCCCTGACCCCTACGTCACAAAATAACCTAATTTCAAACAATTGGGGTATGTCTGAAAGAAATTTAGTCAATTTGACATTCTAGTGACAAACGTCTTAAGCTAGGTTTTCATAACAATGAATTCTTGGGCGAACCCAAAAGAAAAACTTATTTATATATTCTAATTTGTATGGAAAATAATTTAATAAATACTAAGTACGTAGAGTCCTACTATTTACGGTTTTACTGGTACGTATTTTTCTACTTACCTCACAAACTCCACTTAAGGGCGAAAGAGTCTTTCCGGCATCTTTTCAATATAAACTGTTCTTTCTCAATATACCGCGACATTTTTTTTAAATGCGTAATGTCAAATGTGTCAAAAACTGATATAAAATTTGATGTGATTTTTGAAGATATTTAAGACATTCACTTTAGATAGAAATTGTCTCATCTGATTTACAAATGCTACTAAGATAAGCGCTAGTGATGACGTAGAGGCCAGGGGTCACTGAACAAAGTATAACTGGTCAATGCTCAATTTGATTATAACATTTTTCGACGACATAAACAAAACATTGTCCACCGTTTTGAAGAATAAAATTGAATTTGCAAAGGCAAGTCTAGTGGAAGATCTGCATTACTAACAGGGGAAACTATTGACTATATTTTTTTATTGATGCAATAATGTAATACAAATAAGATAGATTTCTTACCATAGCTTTTAAATTCTATAATAAAAAATTTAATTAATATAACCCTACTGTCCCAAGAAAAATTATATTTTAAAAAATTTTACGTGGTGTGGTGTAAAACATCATCTTTTACAGATGACTTTTAAAAAAGATCACAAGTTTAGTCCTTGGCATAAAGTTACCTCCGGCACTGGGATATTTTTTTTATGTCTGCCAATTGGTAAAATGCCATCTTGGTCACGTGGGGCACTGTATATTTCTCGCGGACCACTTCTCGTTGTCGTACTAAAATTTCTAAGATGATACACTTACATATTTTGTTCATTTCTCTCCGTTTGTTCTTATTTATTTATTTTTCTACGTTTATGCATAAAACAAAACTTTAATAAACTCTATTTAGTGGAAAAACTGGTTCTTTACTGCACTAGTACACTAAAAACTTTATTTCACTCATCTCTCATTCTACAGCGTTTTGTGATCATGACAAACATAAACATTCAAATCGACGCCATATTAGTCCACTTAGTGCCACCTAAATAATAGTATATTGTGCAACAAGTAAAGAAAAGTGTTAATTTTCACGAGTTTAAAAAGTTGCGACACGAGCGCAAGCGAATGTCGCAATTCAAACGAGTGAGAAATTGCCTTTTTGCACGTGTTGTAGAAAAAGTATAGTACTTTTTCTACAACCACACTTTTTGTTAAAAATAAAACTAATTATCTAAATTTATTTAAAAACAAATATAATAACAAATTACATATTTTTAAGTTTATTTAATTAATACTACTAATTAATGGAATTTACTGATACAAGAATTAATTCATGACATCATTATTTGTACTTATAATTTAATGTAAATCTTTTTGGCACAGAAATGTCACTTTCCGGCAGACTAATGTCATATTTCAATTACTGTAACAGAAGATCAAGTTTGCGAACATAAAACTATGGAGAAAAGCGTGTTATGAGTAGTGATTGTAGAAAAAACATGTTTTGGTTTTTGCATGAATGTAGAAATAATATTGTATACAACTCATGCAGAACACTTTTTGGAGTTGGTGCCTAAATAATTTTGAGGAATTAAATAAATTATTTTAGATAGCAGACATTTTTTATCATTTTTTTAACACTGCTAAAGTGAAATTCATATCATAATTAGCGAAAAACGAAATCCTTAAAAACTAGGCTAACTTCTATTTCGTGCAATTTATTAAATAAACAAAGAGAAAAATATAAAAAAAAACATTAAGGATAAAACAACACTATATAATTAGTGTAATACATTTTTTTGTGAAGTAATCGCGGACGTAAAGATTTAACTGTTCGCATTACTTTTAGTACACACTTATTAAATAAGTTATTAAATTTTAAAATAATTTTACACTAAAAACGTAATATAATATTTGTTCATATTATAGTAAAAATCACAGTATTTTCTTTCATATTTTGCCCCTCTCTCGAGGCGTGAGTCTGTATATTTTGTAAACTCTCGATCCGATAAAAAACTCAATTCAAAAACACTTCAATCTATCACAACTGATCCCTCGTTTCTTTCGGAGAATCAAACGAGACGGATATATACGTGAAAGTTTAATTTAAGAATTAGTACCTCAACCATTCGGTGGTTATTTAATTCTCTATCTGTTCAGATTTTTCAGAAAACTACTCAGTTACCCAGTGAAGCTTATAAAACCGGTAAAAGGCATCACGGCTTCTTATTCTGATTTAATGAGTTTAATGTCATTATCCCGCAATGATTTTCGCCGTTTGGTCCCCATTGGCAGGCGTTTAGAAGCATTCGGACTCATTGAGATGGAAGGAAATCCGGCAGATGGACTGAATTTTGTCAAGAATCGACGTACGTCCCTATCTCCGTTTCTTGCCAAAGCAGAAAAGTTTTTGTGAAAATAAGAGTAGGTATGTTCAGGGGTTGCACCCACCCTGATTGAACGGATGTGCCTGATAAACTGCGCTATCCACCACCCTGGCAACGATACTTGGATTTTATTCAAATCAGAGGATTTAGGTGAAAGAAGACTACTACAGTTAGCAATTCTCATTTATACGTTTTCCACCTAGATCGTCGACTGGCTGCTTTTATTTTATTTTATCTCCTTCGAATGAGCTCTTGTTGCTCAAATAAGACACTTAATAAAACGTGGATATGCTTCACCGATTTTTTCGTTTTACTATGCCTTGATTAAATATCCACATTTTATATCTACATTATCTTTTTTTAGGTAAATATTAATTATCTTAAATTGTAAAATACTTCGTGAAAATTATATTATACAGAGGGTTTTTCGTACGGTTTCCAAATTTATGATATATATAATTCTTCTCGTAAAATAATGTAATATAATCAATATATTTAAAATTAACCAATTACAGTATATTTTGCACTATATTTTTTTTGGAGAGTTTACCAATAGGAGGCAAATTATTTTGTATATTCTTTTTAGTAACACTGCTTTCTTCTTTCTTTATAACATTGCAAATATTTTTATATTTTCTTACGTGCAATAGAAGGCATGTTATTACTGATAGGTACATTTGCTGTCTTTATAATTAAAATTGAGAAGAAATAGTAAAACATTTAAATTAACAGCTAAAGGTATTACTAAATATGCCTACAAGATACCTTTATTATTTTTTAAACTTGTAATACAGGATGTCTAAAATTGGGATAACAGAAGCAGTTACATTTGAAAAAAGTTAAATATTTTGGAGAGTATTACATTGGTCTAAAAAAATTTACAGTGACTTTCGCCAATCTCTAGTAATATACATGGAAAACTAAAAATAGTATTTTTGGTTTTTTACGAATATAATTTTTATATCTATTTAATAGCCCCTGTATCTCTTATCGTTTCTGATATAACAATGTTACCCCTTCCAATTTTAGACATCCTGTATATTTAAAAATATATTTTAATTCCTTATTAAAGAGAGTCCATAGACAAAAACAAGAAAAAAGACGAAGAAGAAATACCTATATAATCTGGCAATTTGGTGTTGATATTTATTCGTTTCGTGTTTTATTATATTTATTTATTCAGCACATCTTGAATGTGTGCATAGATGCGTTTCAGTTTTTTACGACTTCCTGTTTCAAAACCGGTTTTCCAAACCTGTACCGGAAGAGATACTTCCGGTTTTAAAAATAGCCATTTCGACGTTAAATTGAATGCTGAATCCATAGACATATTTAAATTTGAGCTGTCTCTTATACTTTTTGAGATAAGCGTAAATGTTATGGGTCAAAAGTTGACTATGACAACACTTACTTTTTGGTCGGGAGTCTATATGGGATTACGTGAGTGAGCAAACAGCTGATTAGTGGGAAAAACCACCCCATTAGTTTGCAATGCATTGCAAACTTCAGTCGACTTATTTATTACCAGTTTTAAATTTATTTCAACTTGATAATGGCAAAATATGTCTAGCGCCTTTTTGTTCTAATAATAGTGAGCAGTTAATTGCAAAAAAATTATTTATGTCTCGAATTGAAATAGCCTAAATTTCTAAGGCTACTAACTATAAATTGTATGTTGTTATGCCTACATGACGTTTAACAAATAAATGTAGCTGACATCACTTGTAATTTCTTTTTTAACAAATTGAGTTTCGTAGAGGAAAGAAATAAATCAAACAAGGCGCAACTACCCTAAGTCATATCTAACTATACATTTTTATACTATATTCTGCTATGTAATTTCCTACAGCCAATGTTAATTTTTTTTAAATAATTTGAGATATAAAACAACGTTTCATAATTTTCACAAAAAATATAACGTTAGTTATATATTGATTATTGGCTAACCATCTTTAGTTAAAAGAAATTGACAAACAAAAAAACTGCTTTACATATTCAAATTTATATGATGTGTCCTAAATTTGAGATCTTGAAAAATTTAATTTATTTAATATAACACTAGAAATGAAGTAACTCTAAAAATACAACCGAAATATTTCCCAGGGGCTGTTTTTATTCTAGATTTTCCTGTATTACTTATTATTTTCTACCTTGTTACATTTTTAACAAATTTTAACGTTTTTTATACATTTTAGGCTTTATTTTCTTATGATTCATTTAAGTTTTCTACGAACAACTGGTAATCCTTGTTGTTTACTATTTTAACACTTTACTAGTTATTTGATTTATTGTACAAAATAACTATTGAAACCATACCAACGGAAATCTATGAACGTGGCCAATGCTACATTTCGTTGATACATATTTGAATAGTAAAATCCTACCATTGCAAGAGCTTTAGTATCCGCTTCGTTTCGCAGATATGTAAAGCTCATTAAAAAAAAACTACAATCATGCGAGGCAAAGGCCAGTTTCCGCAGACAATGATTATGCAATGGCGGCGTAGTATCTAAGCTTATTATTTACTTTATCCGTGATGTTGATTTTATAGAAATCGTTGCGAAGCGGGATATTTCGAGAATATATAACTAACGAAAATTTACCCCATTCTGTTCCATATCCATACAGGGAGGTTCGTTTCCATTTATTTCGCTATTTATGCGGGTCGACACATAGAACGGTTCAATGCGATAAATAACTGAGAGTGTGCCAAAAGTTTTGGTAAGTTCTTTTTATGCTTCTAGGGAAGTCGCTTACTCTCTTATTACGTGTTATGTTTACTAATGTAGATTTTATGTCTAATTCTAATCATAAAACAAATCGAAATAGTATATACATTCTGATAGTCCGCAAGTAAAAGAATAAAAATATAAAGTATCTTAAAGATTTAATAAAACATATATTTTACCAATAGTAATTTGGGACGATGTCTATAAAAATCATTAATAAAAACTTCAACCAGGTATAACGGAAATTTATTGTATTTAGATTTTTAAAAGATTTTGTAGAATTTATTATTAAATTGCTAAATTACATCTAATCCTACAAACTAATTAGAAATACAACTTATTTTTTGGGATAGCCTAACCCTAGGTCCTTCGGCTTTACACAGGAATTTAAACTGATAGACTTCTTAACCTTAGTATATAATATACTATTTATTTTTAGGTTTCCACACCTTAAAAGGAAAAATAGAACCCCTATACAGGATCACCTCATTGCCCGTCTGTCTGTCTGTCTGTCATGACCCTTTTTTCTCAAAAACGCATGAAGGTATTAAGGTAAGATTAAATTTAAATACATAGGTCGATTTTCGTTTTACTTAATTATTATCTTTATTTTTAAAGACAGAAAAAACTTTATAAGGTTTTTTATTGAAGGTCACCCTCAACTATTTGTTTTAATACGCACCTGTACTTTTTATTTAATTTTTAAAATCCCCATTTTTTTTCTATATAACAATTTAGAATACTTAATATTTTTATTAGGTTTTGACAATTAACTATACTTTAAGAACGTTTCTGAAGATTGAAGATTTCTCATACAAGATACCGATTACTACTACATTAGGCAGAAATAATTAAAAATAAAATTCGGTCACAAAAAGAACCTTAAAAAAGAAAAAAATAAAAAAAAGAATTAAATGTAGGTACAAATGGAAATTATAAGAAAAGAAGACCCTTAAAAAATTTGATCCCTGGTTTTCTTATCTTAAGGAGGGAAGCAGAAGAGTTATATATACAAAAAATGCTTAGTTTTTTTGTTTTTTTTTTATTAATTAAAGGTTATCTTGCTTTTAAAATTATACTAGGATTGTATTTTCACTCTACATATGTTTACTCTTCTAGATAGTTAATTCGGTGTATATGTATTAAAAAACAATCGACGTCGTTAAAAAATATAACTTTAGTTAGAAGTAGTTCATGTGGATAGAGATTAATAATTAATCAATAATAGTAGTAATAAATGTATATAAATACTAAATATTGTTCATGAAAAAAAATTATAAAATAATAAAGCAGAAAACATAGAAAGTAATTAAAATTATAAAAATTTTATTAAAGCCAAAAATGCTCTCTGAACTAAATAGTGGTTAGAGATTAATATTTTTCCATATTCAGCAAAACGTAAGAGCATTCGTTTAATCATGCACAGATAAAAGGAATAAATATTAATTTAATTAAGAGAGGCGGAATTAGATAAAAATAGCAAGAATAATTTCCGCTACAATAAATCTTCGCCTGTGAATTTTCTTTCACCCACTAGCGAAGCATCAGCCCTTCAAAGCTCATGGGAACAGTGACGACTCGCGGATAAGGTTTTTGGTAATGCTACTATCTTTTGTTTTAATAAACACTTATTAATTTACTTACAGTAATTTATTATCTATTACAACAATAATTTATTAAGTATTATAGTAGAACGTATAAATATATTAAAGGTTTTTATTCTTTTTATTTTTTTTCCTATTAACTCTTTTTATTTTTTATACGAATCAAAGAGCTGATTGGGATTTTGGAAATATACAGAGAAGTTCTGGGACTTATCCCGAGGTGCTGAATTTTTTTTAACATAACCAAAGTGATAGGACATGATCGGGGTAATAAGGCATACGGGCTCTTGCTAAAATCGGTTTTATAAATCATTTAAGTTTTTATTTGTTTCATTTAATTATTTGGAACTATTTTAAGCAAATATAATTTGCAAATAAAAATTAGTAATGTGACTAACTTGAACGCAAAAGTCAGAGCAATGTTTTTTAGGGGCCATTTACAGTAAAATTAGATTATGTATACCCTATTTACAAGAAACTGAATAATAAAATGTTAACTTAAATTCTTTCACTATTTTACCATTGACAACATTTCCTCCTTTAGTCATGGTAACTTTAGTGGAAATTAATGCGAGATGATGAACATGAGTTAAAATTTTACTAATTCAACACGAACATGTAATATACTTTAACCTAAACAAATACAACTCACGGATCGAGACATGACCCCTTAAAGATTCGTACAAAATTCTTACCGTATTATGAGAGCTGATGTCAGGCTGTTAAATTGTCCGAGTGTTAAGCATCGAAGTTCAGTACCATATTTAGTTAGTGATGGAGTTTAAAAGTAAATTGTATAAACTTATTTTAAAAAGTCAAACTCGTGAAGTTGTTTCTAATGCGTTAAAATATATTGAAGAAGAAAAAATGTCAGGAAAACTTACCATTACACTATATATAAGTTATCTGAAAAAGTTTTGCTTCAACAGATGTTTTAGAAAGAAGTATTTGAAGAATTATTATATATACATACAAAGATATAGAAACTGACGAGAAACTTCTTTTAAATCGCCAAAGAAAACAGAAAATAGGAATAATCCCAAGACAAATAAAAAAAGTAAAGCGTAAAGAATTTAAAACGTATGTGTTAATTTTTTCATAATTTTGACAAAATAATTGTAGAATTTATAACGAAAAATTAAAAAAGATTAAAATTTTTTAGATTTTTATAATGGTTTTACCTTTGATTTTCTTGAGGAAAATTTTAATTATTTTATTTTTTATTAATCTTACTAAAGTATTTTGACGCAAAAAACAAAAAAAATATTTGTTTCTCATTTTAAATATTATTTAATGAAATAATGATAAATATTTTCTACAAAATTATTTTAATTTCTTTTGAAATCAATTTAATTTTTTTATGTAAAATATTTATTGTGATTATTATGTTTTTAAGTTAATAATTGTTTTATTACACGAATATAATTTATATTTTAAAAGATTTATTGTACAAAAATTGGAATTCAATTATTAAAACCAACTTATCGATTAATTGGTATTTTGCGTAACCTCCGCCACTGTAATAAAAGGTAGACCAGAATGAAAAGAAACGCAGGCAAATGTGCGAAAACGTGCATGTATGCCGGAGATAACTGTGTGCTACTTTATCTTTAGACCCTTGTTGTTACCATTATGACTGGCCAGCGCCTATCTCCTATCTTAAATTCTTTTATCCACCAAAGGCATTAGACCATTTGTTTTATATATTGCCACGTAATATATATTTTATAACTACCTCTAAATGTCGCTATTTATTTCAAACTTTGGCAGCACAATGCCGGTCGGCTATTTTGAAAAAACTCCGAAAGTTCAGATGAACGTATATATAATGTTACCTAAGGGAGGGTAACTCTAGACATTTGCAGGGTCGTTAAAAACGTAAATTAAACTAAAATTCCTTCGTAAGACGATGTAATATATAACCGTTTTCAATTATCCGTTAAATACTAAAATAATTCGCAAAACTTCTACTTATTAATATAGAAAGTCTTCAAAACACAATTATATATATATATTACTAGGCTGTCATAAATTCCCCAAAACAAAGCGAAAAATTAATTTGAAAGAAATCAGATTTGCGCATAGAACTGTAATCTTAAGAACCGAGCAACTATTGCAGAATTGACAGTCTTACTAACTGAGGTTTGTTAATAGTCCGTGTGTTTATCTATATTTTGCAAGAAATTAAGTTTAAAAGTTAAATCAAAGCAAATTGTTTTTGTTCCAAAGAAAAGTTCGATTTTTTCTTAATTTTAAATTTTGAGCACACAATTATTTTTTTTCGACGTTTATTAGATTCCAATTTTTATCGGTTAAACTAAGTCAAATTTTAATTTTTCGACTTCTTCACAACCTAGTTCATGTGGTCAGCTAACTACAGAAAAATTTTCATTGCGATACAATCACTTGAAGCAGTATAATTTCACGGACAAATTTTTCAATCCGAGTGACGACAAAGAAACCTCAACTACGGTGATAATATAGTTATCAGGAGATATCAATATTAGATCATCTTAGATTGTATCAATTATCTCGGTATATTTATCAAGTTTGTCAACTATTAATAAACGATCTATAATCAACCAATTTGCAATTTCTCGAATACGGATCTTTGTTCATAGGCTCAAAAAGGCGAAACCTATTGAATTCTTATGAATTATGTGTGCGCTAGTGTCAAATTCATAGATCAACCTTTGGGAACACTCGGTACACTCAATTATGTAGCAAAATATTAAAATGTATGTGATTAAGTGCATTACAAAAAAAAACCCTAATAGAATTGAATACTAATTAAAAAAGAAAATATCGAATACCAAAAAACTATTGTCATGTGTTAAAGAACTATTTTGAGACAATAAAGAACAAGATAACTCTAATGTCAACTCCTAAATAGCGGAGAAATTTAATAAAATATTTACGAGAATTGGTAAAAATAAAAATACAAACACCATCGAATGTTAAATTTAATATTACAACTTTAAAATAAGTTTCAAAAATCTGAAGGTAGGATATTAGAATGTACGTATCTATTTATTTAAATGAAAAATAATTTATTATTTTTTTACGATTGAAAGGTTCAACTCTTCAATATGGGTAATTATCCCTCAATCCCATTACTATTATTAATAATTATACAAATAATAGTGAAACATTATATAATTGTTAATTGATACGAAAACAAATAAATAACCTGCAAAGAACAATCCTTTTGAAATAATTGTTACACTAAAATAACTGTTTCCCTTAGATAAGAAGAGAAAATTAAATTTGGAAAGTGTTAAATATTTAAGTTCACAGTAGCTTTCTGCTGTCTGGAGGGGCCGAAGTATCGAGAAAATGTCAATTCAATTGGATATTTTGTGGATTTTCCTCTTTCATTCTCCTTTGAATTTGGCACTGATCCGTTTTGTTTTAGCTCGACAATTAAGGCAAACGCCACCAAGTTATTTGAGATATTTAATTATAATTAAAGTCCGCCTTGGCTATTTACGTTTGGACTACTTTACTTTTTATTAATATCATGAATACGTTCAGAGCTTTACCAGGGTTGAACTCATATTTATAAGAAATAATAGGTATTTACAAAAATATACAAATTTTGCAAAAATATAGCCACAAATACGAGAAAAAGTTTATGCAGCTTAAATATTTTTGTACTGTGCATAGGAATGTCTCGAGTAAGCTATATGACAACAAAGCTTTGTTTTTTGCAGCAGTCGGCGATCGACAAATCCCCTCCAATAATCACATTTAAGAACACGCAAGGATGCCATATTTCTATAAGGCCATGTCTTCCCTACTTAGAATAGACGCCATTATTTTTCTCGATAAACATGCCACCACACCATAAAAAATCAATATTCAGCTGTCATAATTTTCAGAATGACTTACGACATTTGTTCTTCGCAAAACAGATTTCCTATATACAGCAGAAAAATTTACAAATTGTAGTTAATTCGGTAATAAGAACCTGGGATGAAGCATTGTTGTCACTTTTGTATATAATATATTTGGGATTAAGACTCAATGCAGATTTGAATTTAAAGTTAGTTTTGCCAACATGAAAAAATAAAATGTTGGGTGTCATTATGAAGGCCAAAATAATACGCGTTTTGGACAAATTGTGTTTTCTAAATACTTTGACACTATGTATTGTAGGCCTGATGATGGCGTTCCGCCGAAACTAGTCGCCGCCCTTAAATCAATTTCATGTAATCAACTTATTACTTTCAATTAAATTGTGGTACAGGATTTCGAGTTTTACTACCTCAATAATTGACCACATTTGAGAATGAAGATAACCTTTTGGAATTAGAAAAAATATATTTTTTAGCTCCATTATATTTTAAAAAATCCTAGAGAGGCGTCCTCATGTCTTTTTTTCTGTATATTAATTAATAAACCTGTAATATTGTCATAAAATGATAAGAAGTCATAAATATAAACGTATGTAAATTTAAATGATATTCGTGTACATTTTAAAATAATTGTTAAGTCCGCTTCTGTAGTGGCTGAACGTAATTCGAAAATAATTAGAATCTAATAAAGAACGGGAAAGGAAGTTAAAGGGACAGGAGTCAAAAAAGTTTTACTCCCACGTGTAAAATATACTTTTAAATTATGATTAAAGACAAATCCATCTTGGAATTTTTAATTTAAACTGATGGATTTGTCAATTAATTGTTAGCTTCAGAGAGGATTAGCACCCTATAGTGTGAGGCGGGTCTGGGATAATGAATTGTTTTTGATTAAAAAAAAATTGATCTCCTAATCCATCTTGCCATGTTCTTAAAGCCTAATGATTAGTGGATAGTTTAGTATTGTGAAAGTAATTACTAATAAGATAATTTTAAACTGATACCAACTTCATCACTATCTATTCACAAAAAGAAAGAAAATTGTATTTCAACTATTGCTATTTATTAGCCAATTTGTGTAGGTACGAAGCGTCCCTTCCCCTTTTAACTTTTTAACTGAAGTACCTAAGAACTGAAGTTTGAATACTTAAATTAAGGGGCAAAAGTAATATTTCAGTTCATAGGTATTAATGAATTCGTCATGTAAACTATTTTGAAACGGCAAAATCAATTAAATTTATCTTTAAAATAACAATACATTTTTAGGCAGTGCGTCCCTGAAAAATAAAAATATCTCGGAAACAATTGATAAAAAAAAGTTGATTTGACGGTTGACATACCCGAGTTTAGTTGTTCAGGTTTTAGAAATTTATTTTGACGTAGAATTGATTTCTTATAATAAAATAATACGTATCTACTTTAGAAGAAAAGGTTAACGTTTCTAATTATTGTCGAGGTGAGAAGAAATTATGTGCAGCAAAGCGATTGTTTAATTTTTTATTTAATCCAATGCATTTCCCGTTAGGTGTAAAGCAAAATGTTAGATTATTAACCCGTTAGTATTTTTCTTTCAATTTTTTTCTATCTTGTGCCAACAGTAAGTGCAAATGCAAGCAACATTTAAAAAAATGCAGTTATGTAGAAGCCATCAGATTGATAGACTAATAATTGCGAAATTTAAATTATTAGTTTTAATATCACTATTATCGTATTTCTATTTTTTAATTATATTTTCTAGGTTTAGGTAAAAATATTGGTTAAAATATTTTTTTAATTGATTAAAAACCGGTAATCGAAGAAAATGTATATTGTGTAAAACGCACGAAAATACATTTGCCACTCGCTTGATTTACGACACTCGCCAAGTGGGTCGTGTCGCAAACTTCTGCGCTCATCGCAAAGGTGTAACTTTTCACATAGTTGGAAAATAGTAGTTTGTGCAAAACTGTTTATTTGAATATTCAAATAAATAATTTAGATGTAATAAAAAAATATTTTCTTGAATGAAAACGGTGTCTTGTTGGATGAAAAAATGTTTTCTTGAGTGAAGAAAATGTTTGGTTGATGAAAGAAAATGTTTTGTTGAATAAAAGAAATTGATTTTTTCTACTATTTTCACTCGCATTTCAATTTACCTCTAAAATATTAAAAATGCTTATTATTTTTACCAGAGCTATCTCTAAGCACTGTTCTTAGTGATTGTTTAAATATTCTAAGCATTTTTGTACCCTAAGCGCGATCGTGAACATTTTTGAATTCACTATAGTAAATATTAATATATTTTGGAGAAAAAAAAATTTACTATTTTAAACAAATTAGATAATAATATGAAAAATAAAATATTACATCAATTTTAATGAGTTGAGACTAAATCGCTAAAATATACAAAATCACCAGTAACCTCCAGATTTATTTGGATATTAAATAATTAATAAATTAATTACAACATTCACATCAGGTCATTTTTTACACCAATTAATAAAAAAGTGAATATAAAAACTCACAAGAAGCAACAATAAAATGTGTAACAAACAATTTCATCAAAATCCTGAACAATCTATATGTAACCTATGTAACTCAGTTATTTACAGACATTTGTGGCAGAAATAAAATTGAAAAGCACTGCAGGATATGTTGAAAATCATAGTAGGGGAAAACTATAGAAAACTAACATTAACAAAATATTATAAAACAAAGTTTAATGGCAATTACGCTAAAAACAAAGATGATAAGATTTTATGTTTTCAATAATGAAAAAAACTAAAAATATTCATGTGGCCTTAAAGATTTAGATAGATAATATTTATCTCTATGATTTAAACTCGTTAAAAAAACTCGTAGGTGTTGTGAATGTGTGGTGATTACAATGGTATGGATAAATAATAATTGGATGTTTGATTCAGACAGGGTTGTTTATTTGTGTTGTTTATTTATGTTGTTTGTTCTGGCTGTATATGCCTATTCGCTGCGTGTACTAGAAGGGATAGACAGCATTTAGAAAACATACTAAACTGGTTAACGCTTGCCATTTTGTTTTTGTATTTTTGAATTTACATTTATCAGTCTGTACATAAACACCATGCTCGAATTTCAATAACACATCCTCAAAATTTACGTCTGAAAAAGAAAATTAGATCGCTGGTTTAAATTTTAAACCAATTTATTGGATATACACGAAATTTTTGAATAACAAAAAAATCATGCTTGGTTAAAAATGTGTAATTATATTTATTGTTTGTTAAAAATTGAATGCTTAAATAAGATACTCACAAATATTTCATTTTTGTTTAGACGGAATTATAAGAAATGCGAAGTAAATAAGGAAAATATAATAACCGGTCAAATATAAAGAATATTTAAGAAAGGCTGAAAAGAAAATTATACTTTTGGTAGAAACAGACCAATACTGAAAAACAAGGTAACAAAAGTAGCACAAAACAAAATAAAGATATATCAATAAATAAAAATAAGAAATATACTAACAAAAATAAAGAGAAGAAGAATAAAAACTATTCTGGGACCAAACATAGCAACAGAACCGAAACGAAAGTAAGCTGAAAACTAGATAGAAAAAATTAGATCTCGATATGATCCAGGCAGTCCAGGAAAACGATGAAAGGAAGGATCCAAACGTTATGAGAATCAGAGAATGGAAATCAAAATGTAAAGATAGAAAAATGGAATGGAGTCTGCAAAGACACGAAATAAAATTTTAAATCAAGAAAAAGAGAATGTATCGACCTTAACCAAAGGATAATAAAACATTAACGTTAGCCAGAATCTGTCAGAATTGTAAGGTTTTAACTTTAACTAACGCATATTCTTATATGATCAGTATTATGTAAACTTTTTAACATCATTTTTCATAAGTTGCTTCACCATATTATTCTAAACTTCAGGAATCACTCTGTATTGATCAAAGTGCAGTGTAGTTAAAAAACGTGTTGATACTCATCTTCTTTGGTGGTGAATCTGTCATTTCGTTTCTGACCCTCGGGCAATGCGGGCGATACTGAGAAAGAGCCATCAAAAGACCGTCATGTCACAGCCAAAGCTACAACTGATTACTAGTCTTGTACAATAGAATCTATTCTTCTAATATTCTCATCATTTTGTATCATCCCGCATTAATGTGCCTAGATTCTAATTTTCTTTCAGATAGTCTAAGCATAAAGAGTTTTCCTTTAAGGGTAGTGTCAGTTTAGTTTTTTAAAGAACAATTATAGAAATATTTTTGCAAATTCAACAGCATTCGTTTCAGATGCTAAAATAATGATACGGCTTAAGACTTGTGCCGTTATCTATAATATTCGCAAAAATTAATTTTGCTTGGAATTAAATTGTGTTAAAATTGTTATAATAATAATAATAAGTTTTTCTTTTATTAATATTTTTAATATATTTAAATCAATTTTTATAACATAAACTAGATTCATAATTATTTTTACGCAACTTTTTCAATTGTTTTCTAGTATACAGTCGCATTCGTCCCGAATTCAAGCAATTTCCCATCTGTTGGTGACATAAGTCCATTTTTCTTCGATTTAAAGATGCACCTTAACAATAGCCACCCTAATTAATTATATTCCCGCCAAAGCCATCCACTTCTTTTCCTTTTAAATGAGTTTCAAACTCGGTTATATCCACCTCAGTTTAAATATTTAGGTACTTGTTTATCAGACTGGAAAAATGACAGGGACGGAACAGGATAACTGCCATTTAAAATTTAAAATATTGGGCCTAGTTATTATCAAAAGATAGTTTTGTTAATCAGAGAAAAAGTCTAAAACCTTATATTGTGCTAAATTATTTTAAATAATTTTACTTTTTCATGTCAAAACTAAGCAGATGTTTAAATAGGGTGGTGAAACAATTTTTGATCTTAAACCTCATAATAATAATAATAATAATGTAACTACAAATGCGTCTTGTTTTGTGGTAATTTTTCTACTTTTCATTCTATTACATACTTAAATACGATTTCAGGTTTACTAGTTGGAAATAAAACCGTAGAATTTTTCACCGAATTATTTTCAAATACATTACGTAGGGTATCTCCTAAAAGAGTTTTATTGAATTAATTTTCAATTTGCAACAATTTTTTATTGATAGAATTTAAAATAGTGTCATCCAGGCGATATTTTTCTATTTCTTCATTCAATTACGTACATTTATTAATATTCTATTGCATAGTCAATATTCAAGTCCAAAAGCATATCCATATTCTCAAATGTTGTCAACCAATAAGGTAATAAAACTCGATATCAAGTACTGCAATTAATTTTTTCGCCATGATCAGGCCTACAAAGAATACCGTCAATAAACAAGAAATAAGTTAATAAAAGGGTTACTTACCAATGTATTCATGAGAGATTGGATTAAATTAAATTAATTTGACATAACTAATAAATTATTTATTAAAATTGAAAATAAAAAGTGGTATTAAGTAGTAATGTTTAATTAAATTTAAAAGGAAGGAAGAGGAATGTGTTACGAAAGGAAAATCGAGTAGAAGGAATTTAGAGAGAACTCTCAAGTTGTTCGGAAACCAAAAACGCACATAAAGATGTAGGTAAGGAAAAGAAAAGAAGAAAGAAGAATTGATACAAGTAAAGTATAGGTTGGATGTAATGTTATGAATATTATTGAAATTAATAGAGGGAAATGGAGTACAAAACAAAGGGTTAAATAGGATGTGAAACTATTAGCTAATAATTAGATCAACTCTCTTTAAGGCAAATTACAGTGTCATTGTGTAAGCAAGAAATCATTTCAAATATTTCAAGAAGTTTTAGTCTGTTATCTTTGGTAAAAGAAGAAGGTGTGTTATCCATGTCAGAGTTTTTATATTTGTCTATATACCTAACGTGTTCTTTTATTCTAGTCAGTTTCATTACCTCATTCATTTTTTTGAGACAATCTATATTATTACAATTTTGAATGCAGTCCCAGAAGTCAAAATATTGTTTAAATTGCAAAATTATCAGTTTATAAATCAGTAATTTAAACAAATTTATGATTATTACTGAAAATATAAATTGTAAGAACATATTTGATTTTAAAAATTCAATTATAAAAGTGATAAGTAAATCAAGTGGAATTTCCAGAAGCACGGAGCAAAGTAATAAATTTTAGTGTTTCCTGATAAGCCACTGGGCAATCAGCATATGACAATTTATGGGTTATTGATATAAAAATAGAGGAATCCATCCATAATACTTTGGATAATGTTAACAGCCAGTATCCAAATAATTATGAAAGATTAGCTTAAAACATTTTTACACGTTATAAACCGTTTATAAAATGATTTGCTGGCACTTATTCACTGACCCACAAATTTCCTGACCCGGAAACCTGAGATAAATCTAATTAAAATAATATTTAGGAAAAAGGCCCACAATTTTTTTTATGCAAAGACACTCCTGTGTTGTTGCCTTCTATGTGTTTTTAAACAACACTATGAAAATATCAGTGTCATGATGTTTGTTCGGCTTTTCTTTGGGCTTGGGGACGTTGAAATGTAAAAGGGAGGGTAGCAGGACGAGAAAAACAGCTGGCCCTAATGCCCGGATATTGAAGGGTGCACTGGAATCTCAGGACGTGACCTTGAACAAATTATGAATGTTTCGCGCAACTTACATAATATTTATATGGGGTGCCATATGCGGACCGTGTTCCAAGTATTTTAAATTCTACACGTACAATTCACAGATTGTAGAAAAAATACAGTGAAACTTGCTATAATAGCTTAACGGAATTTTATTTCCGATAATATTTGTTTTTTTATTTTGGGTAAGGTAAAAATATGTCAGTTCAAGTAATCTCCTGCAGCAGAAACTTTTTAATAAAATCCTAACTGAAAACTAAAATTAATACAGGCTGCAGAATACAGTAACGTTAAAATCCTCCACAGCGTCCCTATATATGCCAATTACCGAGGAATAATAAGAGATGCCCGTCGTCGTCGAACGGCGCGATGCTTTCTGTCGAAGCGAGTCTATGTCCCGCATGACTACAATCAAATTAGTTGCATCGGCAGACTGAAACATTATCGGCATACAGCCCTTTTTTAGAAATTTGTAAATGGGTTACAGCCAGAGGCACATATCCTCACTATTTTTAATTTAATTAAATAAAAAATGTACAAAACCAAAGTTGCAGATCGAGGACAGTTATATTGCATATAGTTGAACAAGCAACTAACCACAAGGGTGTAGTAAATGCGACGACTGCGATCCCCCCCCCTGCCCCGGTTCTTCCGCATAGACATATTCTGCACACATGTTGAAACTTCGTCGAGTAGAAAAAGTACTATGCTTATATTTTTGCTATTGTTTATCCTTACCTATACTCGTCTACTTTAGACTCACAAAAAAAAGTTTGAGCGGTCGGGAGAACTAAATTCCTTACGTGATTTAATATCTCTCTCCCTCTTTCTCTCTCTTTCCCTATTTTTCATTGTTTTTCCTTCTTTTATTCATTTTTCCCCTATTTTTCATTCTTTTCTTCATTATTTTTTTTCATATTTTCCATTATATTTTCCCTATTTTTCGATATTTTTTCCTACTTTTCATTATTTTTTTCCCTATTTTCCGATATTTTTTTCCTACTTTTCATTATTTTTTTCTATATTTTTCATTATTTTTGCCCTATTTTTCATTATCTTTTTCTCTAATTTTTCATTATTTTTTTTCAATTTTTAATTATTGTTTTCCTATTTTTCATTATTTTTTTCATATTTTTCATTATTTTTCATTATTATTCTAATATTCATTTTTCCCTATTTTTCAATATCTTTATCAACATTTTTCATTATTTTTTTTCCGTATTTTTCATAATTTTTTTCAATGTTTTTCATTATTTTTTTCCATATTTTTTATCATTTTTTTTCCATATTTTTCATTATTTTTTGCCATATTTTTCATTATTTTTATCCACATTTTTCATAATTTTTTTCCATATTTTTCATAATTTTTTTCGCTATTTTGCGAGGTTTTTTGATTTTTTTCCATATTTCCATATTTGTCATTATTTTTTCCATATATTTCATAATTTTTCTTTCTATTTTTCATAATTCTTTTCCCTATTTTTCATTATTTTGTTCCCCATTTTTCTTATTTTTCATAGGATCTTTTCAAGTGCAACAAAAAAGTATTTTTGATATTTTTCGATATTCCCTCTCGTTTCCCAGATTTTCGGTATTTAATTTCGAAAAATTTCTTTTTTTTATTTTTTTCCCAACTTTCTCAACAAATTTTGGAAAAATACTTCAAATAAGTTGAGCTATTTCAGTCCTACACTTACGTATTGTTCTTATAGATATAGAATTTTTTAAAATGATGACATTTTCGGAAAAACAACCCGGGAAAACCTACGAGAAACTTTCCGATTATTCCGATTTTCAATATAGGCTTCGTAACAGTACTTCAAGGTGCCTTTTTCCCAAATTTGAAGTTTGCTCAAAAATTACGACCTGTAGCCTATTTCCTTTGAAACTAGAAAAAAAGTGAGAAAAACCCGGAAAACCCCGTTTATTAATTTTTATATTCTGTTCATTTTCTATTGAAATGTAATACTCTTGGGTCTTAAAAAATGGTGAAAATTTCACGTCGATACATTGAAGCATTCAAAAGTTATGGCATATTTAAGCTTTGCGGACGACAACCAGACAGACAGACATACAGACCACAGAAAAAAATTAAGTTGCTCAGAATTCGACGGGGATCATTTCTTCCGAAGATATTATAGTCCGTTTTCGCTTAGTTACGATTTCATATGGGTCGTAGTAAGCAACTCCCTATTGGATCGTCGCCAACAAATAAGAATAAATTGTATGTAGAAATTTTTGATTATTATACAATGTGGCCCATTTTGTTTGGAAGCACCCCTGTAAAATCCGGATTTTTCAAGCGATTTTGATTTTTTTTTTTGTTAGATTCAGTATCAAAAACAGTATTTTGGCACACATTTTCATAGCTTAATTTCTATTTTCAAGGCCCTCTATGTTAATTTTTCTTTGCCAAAAAAGACGAAAGTATATTAGACATTTTTTTTTCTCAAATATGACTACACCACTGGATTCAGAATGGTTACAAATGTAAACTACCAAAATTTTAGAAAACAATTTTTATTAACGACGAAGTTATTTCAAACATGAATTTTCAAAAAGTTGTGTTTTGATTAATTTTTTACGTAGAATGTAGACAAGTTTAAAAAATGGCAACATGGTAAACAAAAACTAGGACTCGAAACATATTGCACAGTAAAAATTCGAAGCGGTTTGGAGTTATAGCTTCTGAAAGTAATGTAAAATTGTGCTTAATAATTTCATTTCTATCCATTTTCATGGCATACTCGTTGATTGCATTTTGTTAATAAGTATCAATAGGCACTACCATTTTTGATGGATTATTGACAGAATTTGTGAAGATTTATTAATTTTTTTTTTGCCAACTCAGCTGGGGATTGTCAAAAAATTCAATGAAATATTCTTAGATCATATATATACTGCGCTAGATACAGCATCATGTAGTATTTGTTTGGTAGAAGAGGGGTAATGATGCGTACTCGGGTACTGATTTGTCATTGGTCAAACTATGTCGAAATTTGAAAACGACCAATCACTGACTTAGTACGCTACAAAACAAATGAGCTACATGCCGTATCTAGCGTATATGATCTAAGGAAATATTGGATGGACTATACCTCGCATATCTATTCACTCTATTAGTAAAGAGGTGGCTTTGGTCTCGTCTTAAGTAGTCTAGTCGTTCTTATTTTATACTCGTTATGTTGTATTGTCTTACTAATTGTTCACAATAACACAAATTCTTTCGAAACTCAAAAATAATCTAGTTAGTCTAATTGCTATTCTTTTCTGATACAACTGTGGATTTCAAAAGATTATTAAACATTATTCATGGTAAGTTTAATTTTTTCATTAACATTGATAATTACTAACCTCCAAAATTTTTAACTTGTAAAATGCTCCGATAATGTGATTGATAAAAATTTGTCCTTTTGACGGGAGTTCAAAATAATTAGTTATCACCTAATTGAATCAAAACTTATAATTATGTTTTTTTTTATTAATAATTTGATGGGAACGTTCTTACCAATCTTTTCAAACAATTTAATTTGTTTATAATATATTTTGTATATTAAAGTTCTTTTTTTTCTACCCTTTTCTTACAGCTCAATATTTTCTTATCTAGTATTATTTTTCATCAACCCTCTATCTCCTAGCAACCCTTCAGTTTTCTTTTCTTAAATATTGCCATGAAAATGTATTAATAAAGCTATTTCACCATAACTTATATCATTTTCAAATTTAATTACAATATAATTAACAGTTGATAAATAAATTATGATATGGTTAAATCTAACCATTTCTATTATGTATCAATACCAATACATATTTTATTTTAATTACTGAGTCACAAAAGCTATAATTTCGTGATGGCGAAAAAATTTCTTACCCCCGCTTTTTATCACTTTTCTCGACGTTTCCGAGTCCTAAAATGCAAAAAAATCTGTCCGGACGTCTGAATGTAAACACTTTAACTTTTGAACGAAAGCTCAAATCGAGTTCCGGTTTTCACTTTAGTTAGTTTTGTCCAAGGAAGAACCCTATTGAATTTAAGCAGGATCGGACCGGCCCTTCCGGTACCCGCCATATAAATTAAAGTTAACTTTTAAACGAAAGCTAACATTGATTTCCGGTTTTTATTTTACCCAGTTTTTTTTGTACATGGAAGAACCCTATTGAATTTGAGCAGGATCGGACCGGCCCTTCCGATATCCACCATACAAATAAATGTGGCTTGCATGGGAAAACTTTTTTCCAATTCAATTTTTTTTAACTTTTTCCACTTCACATCATGTATAATATTCCCCTACATGTTTGAGAAAAGTTTCGCTAGTATCACACAAGCCATTCCGGTAACCGCCTCACAATGATCCATAAAAATCAGGTTCTCAAGGGGGAAACTTTTTTACACTGCAAATTAAAAACAAATACTTCAGATCATGTATAATAGTGTTCTACATGTATTTAGCGCCAATGCTGCTTCACAGCATAAAAAGAATTCGCTCGATGGGCCGAAGTCCCGAAACAATGCACCACCACCGTTTGAGCGTCTCTTGAATTTTTATTTATTTTTGGTACATAATAATCAATTTTCTATAAATCACGATAGCTAATTCTTTGTTTAATAATCTTTCTTTACAATTATTTATTCTGTTCACAAATCTTTCCTCTAATGAATTCATTGTTTATAAACTTATTTATAGATTTTATAATTCGTATTTTGGTATAGTTTATAAATTAGTTTATTACTGAGCCTCAGTATTATTTTCGTGATGGCGAAAAAAATTTCTTACCCGCACTTTTTATCACTTTTCTCGACGTTTCCGAGATCCCTGAGTCCGAAAATGTATAAAATCCTGTCCGGACGTCTGCATATCTGTTTGACTGGATGTAAACACTGTAACTTTTGAAAGAAAGCTCCGATCGAGTTCCGGTTTCCCTATTGAATTTGAGCAGGATCGGACCGGCCCTTCTGGTACCCGCCATTCAAATTCAAGTGGTTTAGTTTGCATGGGAAAACTTTTTCCACTTCATATCATGAATAATATTCTCCTACAGGTATGTAAAAAGTTTGATCGCACAAGCTATTCCGGTACCCACCCCACAACGATCCATAAAAATCAAGTTTTTAAGGGACAAATTTATTTACACTGCAAATTTAAAAAAAAAATATGTGAGCGCCAATGCTTCACAGCATAAAAAGTGTTCGCTCGATGGGCTGAAGTCCTGAAACAGTGCACAACCGTTTGAGCGTCTCTATAATTATTATTTAGTATAATGTATAGTATATAGTTTATAGTTATTATTATTTAGTATTTATTATGGTTTATGGTACAGTTTAATTTTTATTTAGTATTTAAGATAGTTTATAGTGTAATTATTTCATAATTTTTTTATACATGTTTTTTTTTACCATTTTTTTTAGATTGTTGCAAATCCGATAGACGTTGAATATAAATTTCCAAATATGCAGCTATTAATTACCTGACTACTCCCTGTTATTAAATGATGCCTATTGAATATGTTGATTACAAATTATGGTTTCTTCATCACTGATTTACTAAGAGGTAAATATCAATTTATTTATTTTATAGTTTAATTATTTCTATTTAATGAAACCTTTATACACATTTATTTATTACAGTATCAACTGTTAAAACTGTTAAAATTCAAATTGGTCTGGAAACTAATAATAGTTTCAGTAGAACAGTCAAATTGATGCACAATTCCTTGTCCAAAAACGCAAATATATGTCTTCAACATTGTAATGTAATGTAATACCAATAATATTCCAAATATAAACATTGAAGTTATCAACACAATGTATATAATGGTAATCAATATTATAATCGATCAATAATCGATTTTTTAATTAATTAATAATTGATGTTTTTGTCAAATAATAATTGAGTTTTTAATTGATTAATAATTAAGTTTTTAATTTCTTTAATTATTTAATTGATGCTATATGAATAATACTTGATTTTCAATCTTTTTTCATTGATTTTTTATCGATTTTTTATCAATTTTCTAAACGATTTGTATAATAGATTTTTTGATTCAATATATTTAATCGATTTTTTTTAATTGATATTTTTTGTCGATATTAATCTATTGATAATTGATTATTGATTTAATTTTAATCGAAATCATTCCTCATCAAAAAAACTTCCTTGAAAAAACCCTGAAAAGTATCTAAAGAGTATATGTACAGGGTGACTACTAATTTGAAAATGTGAGTTGTCCAAAAATAACTACATAGGTAGGTATGTTAAACTGGTTTGGACTTATACAAGGTGGACCAAAATTGTCGAGCAATACTTGTAGGGGTGATAGAACACTTAAAAATAAGTCATGTTTTTTTAATGAACCCATGTCCAAAAACGCTTATTAAGGGTGCAGCAACCCCTAGAAATGGCTTAACGATAATTGGTTTTTCATGAATATCTTTAGAGAGGGGTACCGTACAATATTCAAACTTTAGGTAGTACCTAAGGATACTAAGATAGGGGTGTAATTTTACTGTTTGTTACCGCAAGTCGATATTTGTTTCTAACATGTTCAGAAGTCAAACACGCCCATTATTGAACTCAAATTACACGAAAACGATTAATATTTGGACGATACATCTAGATTAGCTTTTTCCAAGAAAAACTTCCGAAATTATTACTTCAAATGTATTTTTCAAAACAGTTGATAACAAAAAAATATGCCTTGAAAACTACCCTTAGTGAATTCGAAGAATCAAGACAAAATACGTAAATGGCGTATCTTAGTACCCTTAGGTCCAACCTAAAATTTGAATATTGTATGGTACCTCTTTCGAAAGATATTTATCAAAAACCAATAATGGTTAAGCCCATTCTAGGGGTTGTTGCACCCTTAATAAGCGGTTATCAACATGGGTTCATTAGACAAACATTACTTATTTTTAGGTTCTATCACCCCTAGAAGTATTACTCGACAATTTTGGTCCACCTTGTATATGGCGTTTAAAAGTGAAAGATTTTGAGTGATTTTCAAAAGAAAGTATGAAAGGTACAAAAATGAGTTCATGTAAAAGGATATATAGGGTGAGATGCATGTTCATTTTGATTGTGGATTTTTTTTTAAATACGAAGTAAGGTAATAGTTTTTTTTTTGATAAAAAAGACTATTTTAAAAAGTCACTTTTTGAATTTTTTATAATATTTTTATATTAAAATGAAATTTAAAGAAGAGATAATTTATAAACTGTACATAAGACTGAACCTAAAATATTCCATACACAAATAAATTGGAGTATTAAAAAAGTGGTTTAATTCACACTTCATTTTGGTAGTGCTATAGTAGATAGTCTAGGCCGTTACTGATATAGGTATAAAGAATTCAACTCGTTAGAGACAGACCATGCAGAGATTCAACGTGTCAGATAGAGAGAGTGATATCTACTAAGTTATCGATATAGCACTCTCTCTATATCTCTATCATTCTCTGACACTTTGAATCTCTGATCCTCTCTCTCTAACACATTGAAATCCCTATGCATATGTCAGTAACGGCCTAGACTATCTACTAGTGTCAGAAAAAGAAACATTTAGCTTATAAATAAATTTTAATTTAAAAGTTCTATTCGTTTATTATTTTAAATATACCTACTCTAAATCGAAATCGTGTGGTTCTGTTTTTTATAGAAACTAAATCAAAAACGGATTATGTTCAAACTTTTATATTTTGAACCGACACTAGGTATATATTGATGCGTACTTTATTTTATTTTATTTATCATAAACTATGAATTTACACATATTCAAGAAGGTAGAGGCAAAATTTCATGATTTTTACAATTATCGACTGTGAGATATTTAGAGTAGCGTTACCTACCTATTTATTGTGTGAAACTGATTTTCAATAATCTAATAATTTGTCCTTTGAATGCCTTTAAAATGAGGTGTCACTCAATACGACTTTTATTGTACGACAAGTGGGTTGTGAAACGAATTGTATGAGTACTTATTCTAATGCAGAAATTTTGATTTTATTAATTCACTACTTTTGAAAACCTATACTAAGACCTCATGCACACTTTATATTTTCTTTGGAGCAGAAAAAAAAGATAAATATCAATCATCTAACGTGTTTGTTTAAATAGAAAATTAACAAGCATTCAACTGAGAGTTTATTCCACCTCTTTTCTCATTATACATTTTTGAGGTGAGGTTTAATCTTTTATGATTCTCTAAACATAAACATGATAAAACTACAAATATTTAATTTGTTTCAGATGGATTATTAACCGTAACAATAAACGCTGTTATTGGAAAATTATTTAAAATATTTAAAATTTTGTGTCGGCAGCGGTGGCTAAAGTGCGCCGCCGCCTGGCGAAGCGCGAGAAGCAGCAGAAGTAGCGGCAACTGGTAGAGGCAGAGGCTAAGAGGCGACCACCACAGTCTGATATCAACCACGGTATCGTTGTGTACTGTCTACCCTCGATACACGTCAGCCCACGTGCCGCATCGTCGTCTACGTAACAGCCGAGAACAGCCGTTAGAGCACTTTGAGCCAGTTGAGTCGTTTTCCCATGCTGGAGCCGCGCTGGAGACCCGTCCAGGTAACAACCAAACCAAACATATCCAACATCAGTTCCGTTTAACTTTTTAACAGGTGCGCTCGGAATAGAGGGAGCGCGGTGTGCGGCGCGGCTCAGCTCGGCATATACTCGGTTCTCAGAGCGGCTGGGCTGCACCCGCTCCCTCCCACCGACCTCTAAGGAGGATCTCTTCTTCACATCGCCAGCTCCTCCCACCTCCTACCGCCCACGCGTCCACCGATCTCTTCTCCAAACTCAAACTCTGCTGGCGGCATCCGCGATCCGCGATCATCCTTCTCTCCCAACTCCCTTTGGCCTCCACCTCTTTCGCCTCAGCCACCTCGCGCCTCACCGCTCTCTTTTATTTATCATTTGTCCAACACGGCAATTTTTAATTCTCGAGCTTTCTCATCCGCATACTTTTCTCAATGATCAGTTCTGGTGATATGTCTGTCTTACTCTCAAATGTTAAACTTTTAGGAATACAAATCAGAGAATTATTGAATTTTACAAAATCCTTAATGATACGTTTCGTTAATTTAAGAAAATAATTTAATGCAGTTTAAAGATTGTGAATTATAAAAAGTTTTCAGTTTAGAATAGTTACTTTCTTGATTATTCTGTAACGTTTCCTAAGAATATTCTTACTTTTGTGTTAAAATAAGCAATAGTCGCTCTATCTTTTTTAATAATGAATCATTTTTTTCAATAAATTGTCGTCGTAGAAAAAATAGTCTGTAATTCGTTATTTGGAAACTTAAAATTAATTCAATTAATTCCCTTAAATTATTATTAAAAAAAATAACATTAATAAAAATAATATATTAATTAAACACTAATATTATTCGTACCATCCGCACACATGTTTTGTTTCTTTAAATATTATTATTATCTGTCTTAAATGTGACCAAAAATCAAGAAAGAGACAGCTCAAAATAATTGACCACACTAATCATCATCAGGCATAAAAATAATTAGTAGGTATTAATATTTTTTTATTTAAATTGTACTGTCATTTTTTAATGGCGCGATTTTAAAAATATTGTACATTTAAGATTACGCTGATATTGGAATAATTTTTTTATTCAATAAATATGATCTGATTTAATTAATTTTTCGATTATGTCAATCTATTATAAATGTCTCTTAATTTAAATGCCTTTATAGTTATTGGTTTAGTAAACTGTGTCTATCTTGAAAAACGTTTTTGTTACCAATTTCTTGGAAAATTTCATTCTAGATAAAAGTTGATGCATCGCCCAAAACTCAAATTTTCAAGGAAGCGGTATTCAAAAATTTATTTAGAATTAAAATATACTTTCGATACTTTCCATTTCAAAATTTATGTTTAACATGTTCGCGTATATTTAGATGGTTAGTTAAAATCTATTCAATAAAAATTATGCAAAAGTAATTTTTCACCGTGTAGATGAAAAAAATTAAATTGTAAATTTAAAATACAATATTCTATATGTAATTATTTTTGTGTGATTCATGTACTGATATTGAAAATTTTATTATTATTTATAATTAAGCTAACCATCAACAATTTAATTACTCCATTCTATTTACAGTACAAATTATTTTCAATTACTAAATAACAAAATAAATATTATGTCAAACAAATTAATAAACAACAATTATAATTCCTCTAATTCAGTTATAAAAAAATCGGTTGTGTCGCCCCCCAAAACTTTACCGACGAGTTTCCAGAGACGAATACTTTTTCAGATATTTAATGTTAAAGTTTCAAACTTTGCCAATTTTTTGTTTTGGACAGGTGACAGTTGTAAAAAAGAGATTTTCAAAAGCTTTCCAATGACATATTACAAGTCAAATTCCGTGACATATTGCTTGTGTCATTTTTGACAGTCACACTTTCGTTTGACAGATGTCGGACAAAAACTAATTGATTCTTCCAACGATTAGCCGAAACTCATTTTATTGAAATTGGTTCAAATCCTTGAAGTAGTTTTTCAGATTTTTAATGTTAAAGTTTCAAACTTTGCCAATTTTTTATTTTGGACAGGTGACAGTTGTAAAAAAGAGATTTTCAAAGGCTTTCATATTACAAGTCAAATTCCGTGACATATTACTTCTGTCATTTTTTGACAGTCACACTTTCGTTTGACAGATGTCGGACAAAACCTAATTAATTCTTCCAACGATTAACCGAAACCCATGTTATTGAAATTGGTTCAAATCCATGAATTACTTTTTCAAAAAATGAGATAAAAAATGTAGGTGCGTATTTAAATAAAATAGTTGAGGGTCTCCCTTCAAAAACCAGAAGTTCTTTTAAAAATTGGATACGCTATGTTAAGGTATTAAATAAGCTGTATAAAGTTTATTTCTTTGAAAATGAAACAAAAATTGTCAATTTTAGTTTTCCCCTAAATATCTCGGTAACCGGACCTAATATTTTAATTCTGAAAAAAACCAATAAACTCGGCTGTAATAATAAATAATAATTCATCTTGTTTTGCACATAGCCAACTTTGTATTTATAATTGCTTATGTTATGTAACTAATTGAAATTAAAATACAAGGGGGGCAACACATACGGCTCGGAATTTAGTGCCTAAACCATAACAATTTAAAAAAATCATTTTATATTCGTATACGTAAGTCATAAGAGCTACATTTAAAAAATACTTATAAATATATAGGGTGATTCTAAAAAATTTATCATATCAAAACTATATATTTTTTAATCGAACACCCTATATTTTTTACATTTTTTGATTCGTCCTGAGAAACTGATTTCAAAAACAAGTTATAGACAATTGAAAATTTCAACTTTAAGTGATTGCTTTACATGTCCCTATCTTAACTTTTAAAGTTCTGCATGATGGCATAAGAAAAAAATTTATACAGGGTGCTACCCCACCCTCTATAACCTCTTTAAACACTAAAAATAATAATTACTGCAAGACCAATAGCGTTATTTTCGTCACCCTGTATATAACATTCTGCAAAAGAGAAACTAGCCACTTTTGTCATTCTAAAGAAAGCAGCAACCATAGAAAAAACAATAACTAATATTTAGTGCATTACTACAAAATTAATAGATAGTTTTGATGAACGCTTTGATTTTTGATGAATTGATTTTCGATGAATTGATTTTCGGTGAATTGATTTTCAATGAAATGATTTTCGATGAATTGATTTTAGATGGATTTGCTTTTGATGAATGTATTTTCGATGAACTTAACGTAAGTGGAAAACCAAATTTTGGTGGTAATAACAATTATCTTGATCCTGGTCTAACCAACGAATCTGCATGCTTGTTACCTTTCCATCACCTACACGCCTTACTAATATACCAAATACCTTATTATGTTAGTTATGAAACTGATTTATATTTAGTTGCCACCATGAGAAAATAACACTTAATTTTCTGATTCACCTGTAAAAAAAAATTGAAAATTGACATTATTACATGCTAAACACCACACCGTTACATGATCACCCTTTTTAGATTTTTATTGTTGTATTTATTACGTAACCTAACCTAACCGCAAACCCGCACACTGTTTTCGAATTTTGCCACCTCCGTATTTTCTCTCTGCAACTCCTTTTCCGACTTAGTATCACTTAACTGGTATTTAGCCGTATTAGCAACTCCAAACTAATTATTGCCTGTTGTTTCTCATTTCGGCAGAACCAGAATCTGCCAACGTTGTCACTAACAGGACCGGTTCACCAATATAGTGTTTATGTTTATCGATACAAAATCTATTGTATGTTAGATATCTACTGTAAACATTTAAAAATTGAATATCGACTTGCTTTTGATAAACCCAGTAGCAATAATAGCAATAAGCGAAACGTCAAGCTTGTTTAATAGTGTACATAATTAATGAACCTAAAATTTAAGAAAAAGTATCCAAAAATATTACTGCTAATATATACCGTAAGACCTAAAAGAACGAAAGTTGCCAGACATAAGTTAAAACGTAAATTTAAAATTTTGGTTAATAAGTACTACTACAATTATTAAAGATGGCGTGGTAGAGCCATTTTTCAAATTAATTTTAAATCGTAACAGTATGCTTGTAATCTACTACTATCTAGTGGTAAAAGAGTAAGAGTAAAGGATAGAATCATATACAATTTTTCGTAGCTAACAGCCATTCTGTGCTCTAGTGCTCATAGTGCTCACAGGAAGGAGAAAATCAGAAAGAAATGAGAACAAGAGTCAATATTACAAAAAATTGAAAAAAAAAATAAGAATGGTATGTACATATAGAAAACCAAAATATCTAAAAAGAATACTATAAATAAAAACAGCGAAGAAACGAAAAAAAAGAAGACGAATAAACAGAACAACGATTGACTGGAAAGGATAGAAGAAGTGGGTCAAGTAGAAAGAGAAAGAAATAACAGAAAAAAAAATATTTTTTCAACATTTTATGAGTCTGGATTATAGCATTTCTATGAGTCTGGATTGTAGCTTGGTAATGCAAAACTAAACATTATTAAATTAAACAATGATTTATTCATGTTTAATTTCTATTTTCGAGTAGTTTCATCTTACATTTTTCTTATTATTATTCTGACCTGAGTCTATCTTCCGAACTTTCAATCGTCCTACTAATCACCGAATCAATTAGATCAATGCCCTTAAATCGATTTTTAATTGAGTTAGAGACTTCTCTTTCTTCTTATTGTAATATAATATAGAAAAACGTTTAGTAAATATTAATTGATCTAACAATAGCGACAATATCCTAAAGGTTTTATTTTTCTCTTTCTTGTCTGTAGGTATTTATACTAAATCCTATTATAATTAAAATATAAATAATAGTATTAATACATGTTTCGATGTTTAGAATAAATAAGTTACTGAATCTTCTTACCACATGTATTTATTAGCTACTAGTCTGTAAACGTCTTATTTTTATATATTTATTTTTATATTATTTGTTAACAAAACGTATTTTATTATTACGATAGTACTCTATAGAATAATTAATATTCAGAATTTATTAGATCCCTCTTTAGGGCAAACCGATTCTGCTTTCTATTCATTCTACGTAAAATTAGATACACCTTTATTTATAGTATGCCACCCATGTTTATTTCCACTGGAAATTTATCGGTTCTTTTGCTTTTAGTTGCTTATTTGCTTGTTTACCGAGAATTCCACTAATTTCGTAGTTGTTTGTATCTTAATCCTTTGTTTTCCTTTAATTACTTACTATTCTTGACTGATGACAACGGTTTTATGTCACATTAATTAACACTATAAATTTGATACCATTTAATTAAGTGCACCCGGTGGTTTGGCAATATTACGTTTTAAAGGAAAATTAGTTATCTTCTACTTGGTAATTTCATTATATCAAAATAGTGGACAATATATTAGCTAGCGAATATACCCAGTGTGTATTGTTGGTTATGCAAAAAAATTTGAAACCAGTTATTGATAATCGGTAGAAATAAAATATTATTTGATTTTTTTCATTTATATTTATAAGAAATTTACGAAATAAGCACAAGCTATGTTTATTTTATTATTTTTGTTTATGATAGAAAGATAAAAGTAAGTAAAACTACAAACAAATTGCGTAGTTTATCTTATTGATCTTTTTTTTGTATAAACATCTTTTTTTTGTATAAACACAGAATTAAATACGTACTATAATCATTTCATCCAATGATGTTATAATCTATCAAGGGCATTTTTGCCTTCTATACTTGGCGCAGTTCAATTTCCATTTTAGGTCCTATAGTTGTCTAGTAGATAAATGGTGTCCTAAGAAGGACATTCTACTTTTATATTGTGTTCTAGCTTAGCATTAGAATGACAGTATAGAGATTAGAATCTAAATCAAATCTTTTTTCAACATCCATAAAGTTGTGAAACTTTACGATAAATAGAAAAATCCAGAATGTCTGGAATTTCATTTGAACATGTAGACTAGTAGACTTGCCTGGGAAGTCAAAGTTATATCTAAATTTTTTTACTGATTTAAACTCCTAACCTTTAGACGTTCTTAGTCTTGATTCCTAACCCATGTATTTAGCACTGAAATCTCCATACCTATAATGGATATCTCAAATGGATTTCGATGAAATGACTTAACGTTTGAGGTTATATTTTAAAGGACAAATTGCTACTACTGTTAGAATGATGTACTTTAATTTAGCTTAATAATCGTTGTGAATAGTATGATAAATATTATAGCCTCTTACTTTCTATCTGATTGGTAAAGTAAGTCCCCGAAATTTGGCAGATTTAATGGATTTTCAGGAAAATTTCAAGCTCTTTCTTTTGTAGGGCCTTAGACTTATTTTGCCTTGGATATAGCACTTTTATTTTTGGCAAAAAGCAGATCAATTATGAAACTGACTTCACTGAGCATCATCATTATATTTTGTAGTATTTCCATCGTAGATGGAGTATTGGAAGAGAAAAAATCCTTTTGACCTTTTTCATAAGTTCGGATATATAAGATATAACTTCTAGCATAATTGAAAACAAATGGTTTGACTGATTTTTTTTCCAAGAATGCATTCATTGACAAAAATAGAAGCGCTATGGCAGAAACATTGAGCATAAGATTGTTGGATCTCAAAACTTCAATATTAACTTTCATGTGGCAAAGTTATTGATTTTCAAAAACTATTTTTTTTAAAAGTTGGCACGAAGAGTGCCGATTATTAAATCACTCTTTGATTTTCTTCATGTTATTTTCTACCCTTATGATGTTAAATTCTAATGAGGGTTGCAGGTTAAAGCTTTCACTTAAATTGGTCCATCCTGCTTATTTTTATAATTATGTCATTCCAATATTTTAGTCAGTTCTCTGTATTCATTGATTTATAACTGATGGTTATTCTACATATCAGTACAATTACTAGACTGTAAGGTAATATTGATTTCTGTGTGATTGCATCATTTGACTTTTGCTAATGTATTTAGCACTGTGCTTAATTGTTAGAACTCTTTCAGATATTCTATATTTTGCTTAGCCTAATTATATAAAACATTACCATAATGAGGAATTGTTTGCAAATAATAAATCAATTATTGATTTATGTAATTTTGAATTTTCTTTTATTTATTATAAATATTTACAAGATATTGATTATAAAATTTAAATTATTTAACATAATGTTTTTGTCATCAAACCTACTGAACTGAAATTTTATATTAAAATTAATTAATATTACGTATTGTAAATCAAGAGATAAAAGATAGGTAAACAATAGATGTAAATAAAATAAATTGAATACATTTTTATTATTTACGCATATAGCATATTTCAATAAAAGTATTTGGTTTTATTTATGTGTATTATTAAATAAACTTGGTATTCAGCAAAACTAATTAAAAAATACGGAGTGTTATATTTTGTCATTAAAATTATATTTCATAATTTCAACTTTTTAATATCACGTTTTCAATACTGTCTAAAAATGGATTTATATTAATTGTTTTTAACACCTTATATCCTAAAGAACTACATAATTAGTATCAGGATACAATTACAAGAACGGTTTTAAACAGATATTTCCCTTAAAAACAATCAATGAATTTCTTTCCCAAATAACAACCCAATTTAATTCATTTTAAATAAGATGATTGTTAATTTGAACGAAGTCTGTTTCAGTATTATTATTTTAATCTGTTCTTAACCATTGCTGTAGTTTATATTTTGATATTAATGGTATTATTGTTAGAAAAAGAAAAATACTTTGTAAATGAAATTTGTTTTACATATAATAACTGCAATTCTCTTTTATGAAGTACTTTAAAAATTGGTGGATGAACGGTTTTTGAAAAAATGGTGGAAGTGTATGTAGCTTAAAAAGTTTAAATTTGGGAAAGGAGGATATGAACAAAAAGTAAATTTTAATAATTGTTATGAAGGTTATAACAAAATGTGACATCTAACGATTGTAGGGGTCTCTTCTGTAACGTTTTAGTTAATTTTAACCGCTAGGTTAAAAGTTATTTATAACTATCATGCGGTTAAAATTTTAACCCAAATCTCAATTTTAAACAAGATATGTCATGAAGTATATAAAATGTATAACCTAGGGTTAATTTTAACCAAATTTTTACTGAATAGACCCCTTAATGGTTTTCAAACAGTTGTGAAAAATAATCATATTTCTAAACAATTATAGGGTAATTCTGTAGCTGCAATTCAAAAGCGAATAAGTGAAAATTAGAGAAAATAAATAAGTAAAATCCTAAATTTTTAACAAAATATATACAGATGTCGAAGAAGATTTGTTAGATAAACGAAGAAGATTTGTTAGATAAACTTCAAACTGACTATTCGATATAATAGTCTATTATATACCAGGGGACTAAACTGCCACTTTTAAGCCCGAGAGTAAAGATTGTTTTTGATCAAAATGACACTTTAATCTCGTGGTACATACCTTATTTTTTGCGGCGCAGGGACTAAAAATTCTTATACGATAATTATATGAAAAGAAACACTCAAGATTATTAGTTATTCGTTATAAAAGTTACTGAAAATAATTAAAAAATCCAACCTATCGGGGGTTTTAACCTGGGTCCTCTTGGAAAGGAGGAGGAGCCACTTAAGAATCACCCGTGTAAAAAAATTGGATTACCTGTACTTTAAAGAATTTATCTAAATCTATAATGGAGACGAAATTGAAACCTACACAGGAATCCTCTATTAAAAATTGATGATTTATCAATCTCAAATTAAGCCAGAATTTTATTGATTATTGATTTTTTAGACAGCTGTTTTTTTATTACCCTGTTTTATGGATGGATTATAATAGATTGAAAACATGAAATCAAGTTATAATTATTATATGTACATATTGCTAGTTTGTTCTTTTACTTAAATTAACCGATACATAATTAGCAGTAATGAGTGAGCTACAATAGGTACCCGTTCTATTTGCCTTGTGGCAATAAATTTTCCAAATTAGTTTTACTATACACAACATTCTTGTTGACTAATTTACCATGATTAATAGATAATTCATGTATAAATGGCTTGCATCAAAAACGTGGCCGACATACATATAGGACATTGTCATATCAGTCCACACGATCTCTACCAAAATACAAACAACATAATAGGGTTGTGAATTTCATTCGGCTCAAAACCATCTGATTGAAGATTTAAATTGAGCGTTTTCATTGTTTTGAAATACACATTTAGATTATTCGTACGCAGAATAAATTTAAAATCTTTTTTATAAGGTTCGTATTAGACTATAAAAGATATTGAATAGAGATTTATTTTTATATAAAAAAAGTTATTAATTATTACTTTCTTTTAAACGATTTTTAAAAAATTATATATTTTATAAAATGTGGCTGGCCTGTTTCTCTGTCGTATTTGTTATAAGTTAATTTAATCTTAAAGAAAGTCTTCCCAACTAACCAAAACTACACTTTTTAAAAAACACTTGACGTACGAAGTTGATGATAACTTAGGAAACGTACGTCGACGGTTTTTTAAAAAATGCAGTTTTCTTTAGTGTGGTCAGTCAATTATTGACTAAATATTAATTAGGGTCAATCTTATGGTATTTGTTCTCTTCTCGTGTTTCTTGGCTATCTTTTATCGATGTTGTTGATATTTGATAATTGTTACCATCAGAGCCACAACCACTACACGTTAACGTTAACTTTATTGAGACATGGTGTTTTGTTCTTGTATGACGGATTTTAAATCAATCGTACAGGTTTAACTCGTTATTATTAAAACTTGACTAATAAATTTTTTCCAATATACAAATAAATGTGTCAAATTCTTTTTTTAAGGCATCTCCTCGACGTAAGTTCATTCTTTAAATTTTATATGTATTGTCAAATTTTGTATTTCAGTCAAAAGCGTTTAATATTATACAATTTTGAATTAAACTTTATTACATACTAAAAACTGTAGAATATGACGTAAATTTATTTACAGGGTGAACTAAAATATAATAAACTTATTAAACTAACCACATAAATTAAAAATAAAATTTTCATACATATTCAAAATATTTAGGTGTAGTCGTTAGAATCAGAGATACAATTGTATGTTTAATACGGAAGAGAAACAGATTTACTCCCATGGCTACTAAATCTGTTATTTCTCTCTGCCAAGTTAAACAAATAACTATTAACGTCGGTATAACGGTAAATATTAATATGGGCGATTCGGACTTGTGCCCAGAACACTAATTTTAACGTTAAGGGAAAATTAATACAAAAATAAATTTTATTAAATATATAATATACATAGAATATTATAAAGATAAAATGAAAGTAAAAATAGAAGCAAGATTTTTTTTAATAATTAAATAATACGAATTTTACAAATTAAACAGCGCACTGAAAGATTTGTATTGTAAAATTTCTTCTCTCACATATATTAAGCATAATAAGCACCGTCAAGTAATAAATAACAACATTATCAAATAATAAATATTATCAAAGTATTATAAACAAATTTTCAAATAAAAAAGGACTTTTTAATTTAGTAATTAGTTTAAGAAAATAAACATAAATTTAAAAAATAATATTAATTTATTATTTTACTCATAGAATGTATTCAAGTCTAAATTTGCTATTTTCAGTACAAGTACTTTAAAATGGTCATTACTAAATTTTTCTTGAATAGGAGAAAAGTATCTCAAGTGGTGCTGATGTTAAAAGACGGGGGTACCAAAAATTACCGAAAAACGAACTCTCCGAAACAATCCAACGAAAAAACTCACCGAAAAAACTATCCGAAATAAACGCTCTTTAAAAAATAAAATCTAACCGAAATAAAACTATTTTTACTAGTTTTGTGAAAAATATATTATAAGAAAATGAAGTGGACTAATATTTACAACTAAAATTTAATAATTAACAATATTTATGGTAAATATTTGAGAAGATTCCCATGGAGTTGTTCTTGAGTGAAGTTTGTTAGATGCCGCTTCCACAACATTTTTGAGTCGCTCATTGGCTTGGCAGATGGACAGATACTCCAGATCATGTTTACTAAAAGTGATGGCCATTAATGTGTGTTCAGCCTTTAAGTCCTACAATGAACTTCGCATATAGTGGGAGGGTAATATCCAAGTCGTCCAACCAATGCATTTTTGGTACGGGGAAGGCCTTCTAGATCCAACTACGGCAAGTTTCACACCAAAGCCATGTCTTCTCGAAGTAGCTTAATAACTTTCCGCATTGACTCTCATGAAATGACCAAAACTCAGAACCAGTGAGTGCCTTAAAAGCAAACTGCACTTGAGCCGCAGGAACTAACCAGACTACGAATATGACGAGCTCTATCTGGGTTATCAACATCATTGTACATGTTGAGAACATCGGAGTATGACTGAATTTTTCGTAAAATGGCTTGGAAAAGATATAAAGGCAGCCACGTATCACAATATTTGAAAAAACCACTTTAAAAGCTTTAGATTCTGCCTTTTCGTAGTTCACAACCAGCGAAGCCAGATTGACAGATATGAGATCTTCAATGGCATTGAGAACCTCCAAGTAAGTGGCCTTCGCTGCAGGAGATGCGTAACTAGACCAGAACTGAATTGCTCGTGAATAGACCATAGTTGGATAAACTGTTAGGGAGCTACCTGGAATGTCCCATCAATGAACCAATGTTTTGCGGATCCTATGCGGGAGAGATTTGTTCTGGTACCAAATACAATAATGCGAGAAGCAGATGAAGTGTTGCTGTTATCGTATGGGACGAAATTTTCACCATTGAGCTAAGTGTAGTGAGGAAAGGGTTGAATGTCTACGGAACTGGAAAGGCACGCACGTTGGGCATTGTTTATCTTTTCGTGGATTTTTGGCGGCTCTCTATAGTCTAGTCGTAGGAAGAGCTACAAGGACAGATGATGAGAAAGAGGTGATGACTATGCAGTCTTTTTTATGGTACCCAGGAATTCCTTACCTTTGATTAGTTACAGTTGTGCTATACAGATGTGAGATTTGTTGATGTTGGTGTGCATTTTCCTATTGCGGGTGACTTTCCGAAAGGGGCATCTGATATCCGATAATGCGTAGTTGGAACAGACTCAGTAAATTGAGCGACCGGCAGATGAAGTTCTCAAATTTGTCCTAATTCAATTATTTTCAAAGAAAGGATCAGGTAATTATTTGATGCGACCGTTAATACTTTCAAATAGATACAACTTAATTTAGCAGGGAATATAGATGTTATGTGTTTCTAAATAGAAATGTTCATCAACATGAGATTTGTAATTCGGTGACTTTTTTATTTCGGCAAGATTTTTTCGGCGAGTTCCTTTCGGAGAGATTATCGTTTCGCTAAGTTTATCGTTTCGGTAAGTTTATCGTTTCGGTAAGTTTTATTTTCGGTATTTAAAAATCGCTTAAATCAAAGAAAACATGAAAATCATTTCTTCTCTATTAGTTAAAATAGAATTTCTAGAACGTCTCCATCTGGAAGGTTCCATAACTAAAAATAAAATTTATAACAACCTGCATTTTTTCATTTTATTATTATGTCTCATCTAAATCAAAATAAATTACTTTATTACTAAATTAATTAAATTAATGTGTAATAGAGTGTCAATTGTTAGCTATTGGAAAAAGTAATTTAAAATTATTATTTGTTTTATTGTTTTTGGGTTTATAAAATAAAGATAAAGCAGCTTCTGCAAAAAATCTATTTCATTTTATTTTTGAAACCAATAACACCCTATGCAGCCTGTTTTTGTGGATTTCGGGGTCAGGTTCAGAAAGGTTAATGTATGAAATAAAATCGATATCTACTTTTAGATTATCAGCCTCGATGGCTGAGTCTGATGGGTATGGGTAACTTTAATTTGTGTACTGGCTACGTCCGAGACAAGTGATTTGAAATATATTTTTGCTTCGATTTTATTTGTGAGAATTGATAATGAATGGGTAAATTCATTTTATTAAGATATTTTTGCTAATTTTCCTATATTTACGATAATCAGAGGGAGCGCTAGGACAAATTATCCGCTAGATCTCTGCTTTCAAGAATTTATTAGTAGGGACTAGAAGTAATATTATTATAAATGTTTATTATTTATATAACCAATGTACAGCAAAAGATGTATTAGTTATCACTCATAACATCCATACCGTATGAAAACAAACGTATTTTAAAACTAAAACCAGAATTGTCAAATTATCCTATCCTAATTACAGACATACTGATTTATTTAAGTCTAAATACTTTTTGTTGGAGAACTCTTACCCTAAAAAAATAAAAATTTTAAATAAAGATATTTTTAATAATCCAATTAATAATAATTTATTGTTGCCTACGATGGAAAACAAAATATAAAATATAATACATTAATTTCTACATCCTGATATTACTAAATATTTTTAAAGACCATAAAGACATTATAATTTCTACAAATAACGTAAAAACCGCATCTACTATATGTACTAAAATCAATTCTTTGCAAAAATTGTGATAAAAAATATAATACAGTAACATATTAAGATATTTAATAGGATAGAATAACTTCCGAAAAAACAAATTGTAGAATTAAAAATTAAAAACTTAGCCTGTGCATTTACTGATCATTTCAGAAATAAACATAGTCTAAACTATGAAGGAATGAAAATACCAATACGAAAACTAATTACTGCAAAAAAGAGTTTACCGAAAGGAAATGTATAAACGTAGACAGCAATAGTTTAAATACCAGCCATTCAAAATCTTAGCTATATTTATTATTATATTTTGACTTTAAAATAAATTTATACCATATAAAAATAACTAACCGGGCGTATCTTAGCAATCTCTTAATAAGTCGGCATTATTTAAAATGTCAAATACACTAACGACAAAGCTTAATATTTTAAGAGTTAATTAGAGGTTTGTGTTAAAAACTATGATTTAGGTATATACTTTCTTGCATAAGTCGCATAGTCGTAGAGAAAGTATTGTCTTCTACTTGCGTAGAATGGCTATTATATACTTAGATGATTCCAATAGTCGCTCGTTACACTCGCTCGTGTCGGAAACTTCATCTACGTGAATAAAAGCCACCATCTACGCTCGTTGAAGAATGTACTATTTTACACTTTTAAAATGTTTTAATTTTATTTAATGGGTACCTCAACAATTCAATTTAACACAGAATGCCCCGAAGTTAGACCCATACCCTCTTGTTAAAAGAAAAGGAAATCAACAATTCAATATTTTCAAACTGTGTGTAATTGTTTGTTAATGAAAATATCATAACAAAAACGACTTAACTGAATTAAAAAAATTGAATTAGTCAAAAATCTGCTTCATACCCACTAATGTTTATAGAAAAAATTTGTTATTTTGTTGTATGTTTTTATTAACGTGACTATATCAGCCCTTATAACAAATTGTATTTAAACATAATCTTTTGCCATTGCTAAAGAATTTTTACATGAATCTTGTCAACTTTTCACTGTCTGCATTATAAAGTTAAAACAGCAAATTACTTAGTATTAGTTAACCCTGTATAAAAATAGAATGTTCTAAAACCGATTCTTTAAACATCGCAGTCACTTTCCTTATGTACATGTATTACTGTTGTTTCAACGAACTTGGTTTTTGTGTAAACAAACCAAGAGTCTTTACTTGTATTCTTCAAAATGTTTGTGAGTGTCTGTATGAGAAATGCACCTATTTACCTTGAGTGTGTATTTACCTTTGTTTAGAATATAATTTTGTTGACAACATCTTTGTCGGCATTCGGTACTCTCAAGATTTTATTCATTTATAACTGTTTAAATGCTCATTTACCACCATGGTCTATTGATTTACTGGATTCCGGTTTCTTTCTATTGTTCTTTATTGCTTCCTATTAATACATATACTTTTTTACCTTTAATATTACAAAAAATAACATAACAATATACAAAAAACTCTAAAGAAAGCATAAGCTTATAATTTGTAAACTATAATAGTTATTTTTCTAAAATCACTATGAAAGTATCAGATTGTTCTTGGAATAAAATGTGGAAAAAAATGTACTCTACACTGAATATATACAAGAAAAAGGAAATAGGGAAAATGAGGAAAAAATAAAAAATAGAGAAACTATGGGAAAATATAAAAATTTTGGGAATAATAGGAAATAACAGTAAAAAATAGGGAAAACCATGAAAAAATAGTAAAATATTTGGAAAAAAAAGAAAAATAAATAAAAAGATAGATAAAATAGGGAAATTAGAGATAAATCTAGAAAAATCAGGAAAATAGGCAACTATATGGGAAAATAGTGCAAAATAGCGGAAAATGAGGAAACATAGGAAAAAGGTAGATAATAATAATAACAAAGACGGACAAATAGGGAAAAACAGGAACAAATAATGAAAAACAGGAAAAATAAGCTAGTTTTATATAAGCACGAAAATATGATATTTAAATTATTTGATGTTATAATTAATGTGGTAAGAACTAATCAAAAACTTGTTTTGTGTACTTGATTAAATTTTGGTAATATGAGAGTTTCCTGGGCATACTTAACGTAATTCCAATGCTTTATAGATTTTATAGACAAAATTCATAAATATTTCTCCCAAGCTGCTTTAGATGCGTTACAGGTTGTAGGTTAGGTCACTCGATCATTAATTTTAAATGGACTCAGGACCGATAGTTTTATGTCTCCTCAGGAGGCCTGGTACTAATTTATAAAGTACCTCCGAGCTGTTATATTCTATTGTGCTACATTATTTAGCAATATTATCTACGATATTTCTTTCAATCATTTTTGAACTGATTGTAGTCGATACTACAAAGACTATTTTATAAGAACATAATAAATTATCAGATAAAGGATATACTTATAAAATAGAACATATCATCCATCTAGCAAAATAATGCTACAGGTGCATTTTTTTTAAACGACCTTGGTACTCTTTTAATCCCATTTATCTTGTTACATTAGCAAAAGGATGTAATTTTACACTATGTCAATAGAAAGCAAAAATATCATTGTATTTTTACATTGAAATTTCTGCTCTAATGGATATTTTTGATCATATCAACAAATCAAATTTATTTTCGACAAGCATAACCATTACGTAGTATCTCGTATATATCTATAAAAATTAAAGAAAGTAAAGATTTTATTCTTAAAAAATGCAAATATTAAATCCAAAAGATATTTAATGTTAATTGAGCCATATCTAACGGGAAATAAAAGTTAAAAAACTTATTCATTTTAGTATACGAATTAATTAATTTTATCAATATTCAAATTATAGTACATTTTAATGAAATAAAGATATTCTTGCAGTTTAACATGCATTGCAAAATATTACCCTAATAAAAATCTCCAAGATATTCAATAATACAAGTTTAGCAATACTATTAAACTGACTAAAACTAGAAAGATTTAGAGAAGCCGAACTGAATTTATATATTCAATTCTGGAGCAAACCACGTCTTGCATTTTCAAGTTTGTTAAGTTTCCAGATATAGATGAATATTTAATGACTTACCTTAATTATCAACCACCGGCTCTGATATCTCGGCATTCTGTCCCTCATTTCGCATTTGTCTGTCACCGAAGTTCCATAGTTCTCGTTTCTTTTATTTCAAAGGATGCGCAGTATTTAAATTAAATTTATAACCTTATTTATTAATAAAGGGTTAAAATAATAATAATTATAGTATTTTTTGCAAAGACATTGATATTGACGTAAGTTAAAAATAATATAAAATATATAGATAAGAAAATTTTATATAAAGGGGACAGATATCTTGTTAATGATGAGTCCTGGCTAAATTATTGTTTGGCAATTTAAAAAAAATCAAAATTAATCAAGTCGTAAAGAAAAATTGATTATGAGATTTTTAATTTTTTTGAATTGATATGAATTAAGGAATTTGTTTGATATATTTAAAATAGAGATGTATTGATTTGATTATTGAAAGAAATAAATATTTTATATAAACATTTGCAATCATACTATTATATAATAATAAAATAAAAAATCAAATGAATATAAAGGTGTACCAGAAGAAGAAACAGACAAAGAACAAATTGCTATAGAAATATGAAGCAGGTTAGACTTGGTTAGATTGAAAGACTGAGACAGAGAGAAATTGGGAAGCACCATACAGTATACATAGGAAGACAAAAAAACTAGGAGTTGAGACAGCAGGTAAAGTAAGAAGTAAGAACAGATGCAAGTTCAATAACAGAAGATTCAATCTAAAAGGTTATAGAAAGGGAAGATTTGGAAATAGTAAAAAGATAAACAAAAGAGGAATCAGGAATCATTGAATATTAAATCAATTTTTTTTTCATATTTTATAAAAACATCTGTTTATAATAAACCTAGCTCGGATTCATCATCTTAGAAAGGACGTATTATCTGCCGAGTGATCCATATCAATAAATTCCTTATATTTGCTACCTATTCCTTTTTTTAATATGTTCCTTAGACTTTCTACCTTACAGTGCATCAATATTTGTCTAACCATTCATCTGCTAGCTCTCTATCTCTCTGGCTGGTTCAATCTGCGACTCTTCTGCGTTTAGACTCTAAATTGGTTTGTTTTTCTCAGTTCTGAAAAATCCAAATTCTGTAATCTATTCAAAAATATGATTTTAGTTTAATATAGTTCTGCTTAACACATTACAAATAAATATTTTACACAGGGCCTGAGTAATATATTTAAAATTACCTCATACCTTAACTAGAAGTTCTAATTCTTATTTTTTTTAATAATTCTAACTGGTCTTTTGTAATTCTATATTCGTTTTAAAAATACTTTCTTCATTGCACCTATCTTAGATTGTAGATTACAAAATATATAATTTTTTGTTATACATATTTCTTAAAATACTGCTGTACTTTTTATTTCATTTTTGAAATCCCCATTTTTTTCTCTATCCAATCATGTAGAATACTTTTTTATTACGTTTTGACAATGAACTGTTCTTTAGGAACAAGGGTTTAAATATATAGCATAAGTCGACAAAATAGTACACAGAAATTTAAAAAACAATATAATAAACTTTTCCGGATAAATTGATGGAAATTATTTTTTCAAATACTTGTTTTGTCCAAAATATTTTAATCTAAGCTGTACCAAGAACACCTGATTATTATTTGTTAGATAATGTCTTCAACTTTATGCTCCTTAAAAAAATGGATATAAAAAGATGCAAATTAGTCCAATGTCAGTTTAAAAGTTACTTCCAACATTAAATTTAGTTAACAAAATAAGCTACGACAGTACAAAATCCATATCAAAAAGATACTATGTTGTTTAATAAAACAAATAAAGTGAATTTTTAAAATGTATCATATAATTATAAAGATTCTAAATCCTGTATGTTAATAGTAGTAATAAAAGCGTGAATGTAAATAAATATACGCCATTAAATTAAGCACTGTTAAAGGTTTCGTAATAACTCAAAATAGCGTAAGAATTATAAAATATTTAATTTCTATGGGACGAAGCAGCCCTGTATATTAATAGTTGGAATGCATAACTTACATCCTGTATATTTTCTTAATACATTATTGCTTTATATTGCAGGAAACTATAAATTTTGTGTTTTGAATATTTATAAAACAGTCTGTAATTGTGCTACCTCTAAATAGAATACATAACACACGATTAGGGTCCATATACCACTGCTACTACCACTCGTACTGCTATTTTGGCAACCACATTTAAAATTACATCAGTTATTATTTAAGGAAAATTTCTCAAAACAGGAACTCGGCTAATCAAAACACTTCTTAATTAATGTTGGACAAACAGCACTTCCCGTGAAACTTGTTTTGTTCTGTTTTGTGTTATATTCTTGGTAGAGTTTAGAAAGAAACAACAATATTTGCTCGGAAAATTTTTAAGAGTATAAAATATTGGATAATTTTTTTTCCAAGTTAATCCAGGATTGCTCATCTTTTTAATTTATATTCGAGTAATTTTTGTATAGTCATTATTTTCTGCAACAAATTACAACATACACGAACAAATAGTAAATAAAGTATTAATTTCCAATATTAGTTCTTTATAAATTAATATTTTTAAAAACACTAATAAAAAAAGTTGATATATGTATTTGGAGTTAAAGTCTTAATTTATAATTACACATATATTTTGTGCTATAAAATATTGTCAAATATTCAGTCTTATATATTTTAATAGGGACTTAATTAAACTTTTAGTACTGTTAAAGATTACTATATTTTCCAGATTGCTGAATTTTTTGGATACGATATAATTAGTAACAAAATAGATGTTCATAGTAATTGACTAAATCTTTTTCATCAGAAGCCTATTTATGTAAAGAAATTTAATAGTATTAACCTGATTAAAAAACATCTCAAAAAATGGATCGTGTCGAAAAATTTTTATTAGTCGACTCTTTCTCTATCTAACTAACCCCTTCTACCTATTAAATTAAATAAAATAAAATTATTACTATAAGTTTACAAAATACGTTGATACTATTGTTAGTAAGATGCCCTTTATACGCAGGTGCTATTCTAGAACCTAAGTGGCTCTGTACTAAGTTGTACAACTTAAAAAATATACCAGGTAACACGCTGCCTTTTAAATTAAAGATTCTAAAGTATTTTTGTTTTGCATGCTTTGATGCATCTTCAGAGTTCAATGCAAGAATTAAGCAGTAGTATTATAATATTCTAATAATAGTTGCGACTTTTTAGTCATTGATTTGTTTAACTTTTAGCTTTTAGATTTGAATTTTTGTTAATAAGCAATTTTTTAAAACAATACTGGAGTAATTTAAAAGATTGGGTACTTAGAGTACTTCTTCTTAGTACTTTATACATGATTTAAATAAATGAAGTGAATTTAAATGAATTTGTGTAATTTTTTTCGTATTCAAAAAAATTCACTTTATTTTTAATAAAAAAAACCTTTATCTGTATTTGATCCTGTATACTACCTTGACAGCGGAAAATCGGTGAAAACGGGTCTAAACAGATGTACAGAGACCAACACAGGAACGTTTGTTGATATTTGCTGGCATTGTTGTCGCATGAATAACCTCTTGTTTATTCGCAGGCTTATTTCAGAATACGACACCTGACATTTTAGTATTTGTGTTTCTTGTTCAATCCCGTGAACGTTAGTCGGAAATCTACACACGTCATTGCGACTGATTACTAATGAGGCCAATTTGACTGTTGCTTTTGATTTCATTCCATCCGATCACGTTGGCAAAATCAGTTAAAAAAACAGCACTTTAAAAAAATATCAGAACTTTTTTTATTAATGCCATTACATTGAAAAGGGGAACACGTCTAAATTTTGGTTCTAAAAAAGTGGAAATTTGTTTTTTTTATTGTGTGTCGATATTAGTTTACACTATTGCTGAAGTATTGGAAACCGTAGAAAAAATTGAATTACAACAAAACTGTTTACAATTTTTTAAAGTTTACAAATTGATAAAAATGTGGCAATGATTACGAATATATCTAGATACATAATTTATTCTTAAAATTAATTATTTTACAAGCAAAAGAATATGTTAACAGACGATATTAAGAAAAATTGTTAAAAAATAATAAAATGTTTTATTGAAAAAAAGTTTCACGTAGATTTTTAGTTATCCTGATTTGTATTCTTTAACTTCGGTTTATTTTAGCGGTTTAAACATTGTAAGCAGAAGTCAATTGTTCTTTACAAGTACTAAAGAATGAATGATCAAGTAATAAATATCAGAACACTTCTACGTAGACTTCGTTCTTTATTTATTTCGCAAGCTCTAGCTCGAAGCAGCAAATCAGTTTATTACCCTTCTAATTCATTAGTCCCGAAAACTTCGCTTCAGTCAAGTAAAATTCGGAATTGTATTTATCGAAATTAGTCGACTGAGGGTTGTTTTGTTAAGACTCAATCGATCAACTTTTGCAATGGCTGTAAAGTAACTAAAACTAATGGTAAAATCTAGCAATACTTTATTTTTATTTTTCGTTAGAGTTCAATAGTACTTTTTTATTTCGTGGTAAAAAATTACTATTTGTGAGTAAAATATGCAAAACATGATAAAATTTCATTGTAATCTTTAAGTAATGCCAAATAGCCATACTAGTGTTGATATTTTTTTTAGCACCAGTATGATATTTATGTCAATTTGATAGACTAATTGTCAGTAGATAGAACGTCCTTTAACTTTAAAGATTCAATAACTAAAGGCGATGACGTTTAGAATAAAATTTAACGAGTTGATTTCTTGTACAATTGTCACAATCTAAACGTCATTGTCGTTAGTTACAGAACCGTTAAAGTTAAAGGACGTTCTATCTACTGACAGTAATTGTCAGTAGATAGAACGTTCATTGACTTTAACGGTTCTGTAACTAACAACAATGACGTTTAGATTGTGACAATTGTACAAGAAATTAAACTGTAAAGTTTTATTCTAAACGTCATTGCCTTTACTTACTGAATCTTTAAATTTATCCGAAACTAGTTGCCTTTCTATGAAATATATTCTTGTAGTACCTGACTTTTTACTTTATTTCTTAAAAAATTTAATAAACAGTTTAATACAAATTTTCAGCTCTTTCTTCAATATTTCATCACCTTGTATTATAGTCTTTTACACATAGAACATATTATTTTATTATAATCCATATAAAGTCTATGCTTCCTTGTGTGTCACTAATCAATTTTTGATAATCTGAAAATATCTTGTGGTATAATTTATATATACATATTGCATTTAAAAAAATATAATTTGATTTTATTCTCTTCACTGTAGAAAAAAGATTTTTCGTAGTAAAATTCTAACAAGAACAAACCTCGGGCCTCCCCTTTTCCGTATTTCTTAATTCCCCATAAAAATTCTTTCCGTGCTTTTGGAATGCAATAAACTGGTAATAATCTTAAACAAATCAATCCAATTCATAAACACAGCCAGTGTTTTGGAAGAATGCCTAGTAATCGGGAGGATTTATATATATTTTCAATATTATTTTATTTATTGTTCGTATACAGGTTCGTTTTCATTTTAATTTCTAAAAACTTTTTATAAATTAATGTCTATTATTTATTTCCGGTATCAAGTTTATTGCAAACATTAGTATTTTGTGTTTTATAATACATTTATCTGTCTGTTTACAAAAATATTTGCCATGTTTAGTATGAAGCTGGCTGGTTTGGAAATACCAACTATTTTTAATTTTATTACAATAATTTTTTATGTGATCGACATAAATCCACAAATTGGGGGAGGGGGGATTTCAACGTATTGACTGCGGACTTCAATGAAAACCATTAAAATCCACAAATTAAAAACAAGAATATGTTTTAATATTGTTAGACCAGAATATTTATTTGTATAAATTTAAAAAAAAGAAAGATACACACAATTTTTGATACTACAGGAAAAATTATGTAATTAAGAAAAAATATCGAGCCTAATCCGTTTGAGCTGATATTATTTAGCGTAATGCTAAAATATATCCAACAATTTAAATAAGTGAAAACTTTATTGACATGCTTAGTACACAAATAAATACATCTATAAATGTTTTAAGTTTCTCTATTGATACATCTGTCTTCTCAATTTTTCAAGATTTATTTTGGATTGCTTCTCTTATTTTCTATATGCTGTTGCTGGCTACTCTAATATTCTTTGGCGAACTTTGGAATCAATTCGTTAGTAATATCCTTAGGATTTGGCTCTAGTGTTTCTTAGTTGTAAAGGTTTTTCTCTACGACTAATCTTGTTGCATACTAAATTGAATAATAGCCTACATTCTTCCACACCTTGAATTCATATTAAGAATTCACTCTAAATTAGCCAATCATATCCTTTGATTTTTAAGAATTCATGCTAATATCAACAAATCACATTGCTTGGAAAATAACTAACCGAGTAGCCATTTTATTTAAAATGTTAAATACACTGACGTCAAAATTTAATATTTTAAGTGGCAATTAAAAATTTGTGTTAAAAACTATGACTTAGGTATATAATCTCTTGCATAAGTCGCATAGTCGTAGAGAAAATATACTTGGGTAGAATGGCAATCATTCACATAGATGATTGCAACACTCGCTCGCTGCACTCACTCGTGTCGAAAACTTCATGTACGTGAATATTAGAAACCATTCGACGCTCGTTGAAGATGTTTTTTTAGCTCGCTTGAATTTATTTTAATTAATTTCATTAAATCTGTGTTTAGAATTACTGTAATCAATGTTAAAATGCTCAGGTAGAAAAAGTACTTAATGAAGAATAATTAAACGCTTTTCAATAATAGATTCAAAACATATTAGCATAAAAGTTCATTATTTTCTTATTTCTTGCATATTACATAAACTGTCGGATCGACCCAGGTAGCCGAAAATTTATAGTAAGCCCTGAAGAGTGTAAAGTTGAATCTTAGGGGATATCGGTGGGCATTTTCGCTAATTTCTATGCAAGCTTCGTAGGCGTCCTTACAGGCTGAATGGGGTGAAACAACCGATATTTTCAGCGAGAGGAGCATCACGTTCTGTTTGTGCCATCGTTTGCATTCTAGATATAGAGGGTGTCCAAAAACCAATGAATTTATTATTAAAATGAAGCATAAAAAAACCTATTAGTTTTGAAATATTTTAGTCACTCTATATATTTGATTGCTCTTTAGAACTCGTTTGATAAACCTAACCAATATTAGAATATTTAAATATATAATAGTATTAAAAAACAACCTGACTTAAGAAAATAATTGTGTATTCCATATTTTATCAACGCACAAGAATAAAAACTAATTTGAATCTATTTGTAGAAAAATATAATTTTTATTCTTATAGTATGTTCTTCCTTTACTCATTCTGTTATTGTTTTCTTTAACTCCATTTTTTCTATCATTAATAAACCTCTTTAACTCTCTTTTAATATTACATTTTTTAATTTACATTAAAATGTGAATTTTACATTTAAACAAGGAATAATATACAAATATATATGTTTATCTATATCTATACTAATTATTTTATGACAGTTATACGTCAAAAAACTACAAAATATTATTTGAAAAATCGAAAGTGATTATGAAAAAATGTAAGAAAACTTTGACAATATTAAAAAAATCAAATTGCTTTATTTGCTATAAAATGCAACTTTTATGTAACAAAAACTTATTTTTTTCTTTCTCCAATACTCAGGAATATAAGGAGCAAGTATTTATACTTTTTATAAATATTTTTATTTTTCCCAATAAACATTTACATTGATATTGAGGTATAAATACAAATATCTAACATAAATATGAAATACAAATATACTTAGTCGCTGTATCTTTCTCTTTGATATTATTTGTTTTTTCTTTTAAGTTCAATTTCTGTATATAGTCATATAAATGAAACGACGAATATGTAGTTTGAAAATTAATAGGTCAAATTTAATATCTCACTACTTTGTGATGTTTCGGTATCTCCTAATAAATTTCAGTCTGTAAGCGATTTATGCAAAGACTGACTGTAACTTAAGAACTACAATATAGCGCTAATAAATTGAAGTAATTTTACCTTTTCCCAGCGAAGTGTACAGTGCAGGATCTAGGCGTTAAGAACTTAAACTAGAAAATGTAATAATAATGATAGATTAAGTATTTTACTAAGCGATAAATTCGCTTTTCAATTATTAATAAAAATACATGTGTATAGAAGAAGTAAATATTATAGTGCATCTTAAAGTAATCGCCCTTTAGAAATCATATTTCTTTATATTGTAATGTAGTGTTATGTAATGGTCTAGGATCGCCATGTGATGTAGGATAGTAAGCTATCTATATAGAATATCTCAATGTTGGGAAGATAAACAGTAGATACTTTCAACAACAAATTTATTGAGTGGTACATGTTTACTACAATATAATAAATCAATAATTCGATAATGTATCAAGAATCAAAAATGACTGACTGAACCCTCTCAAAGAGATAACAAACTATATATGCAACCCAGCAATAAATAGTTCCTGACCTATGGGCAATGACCGGTGTTCAACATGTTGGTGTTACCTTGCTATATCACGTTACGTATTCCTCACGTCTTAACCTTTATATTGTTTAAATTATAACTAGTCTAATGAACTACGATATAGTATTATTTATGGTTATTCTGTGTGGCCCAAAATGCATCACAATATTGGATAGAATCATTAGTCCCGTCAAAGAGATAGATTAAAGTGTGGACACGTTATTTACTACAGAAAAGTATTTAATAATGTTTAAACTCACCCTAATAATGCGTCTACCTAGACTGGGTTGTTCGATCAGCACGTGTTCGTCTTGTTTTTATCAGTTTAGTGCAAAATACGTACTCATTCTATGGGGATTTTTTATGTTAGTTAGCTCCTGTACTAAAACTAAAGAGAATAAACCCTTAGGTAATTTTCACTATAGTGATTACTTCAACTATAACATTTTAAGTTAATCTTATAATAATATTTGTTTTTTTTGAGCAATTTACATTTACGGTCCTGGAAAAGCATGAACGTAAAGACGTCGCAGTATAATTTTCCTACATTTCCTAACTACACCCTACTTCCATTGCATTTCCTCATTTCATCACCCGTGCAGTTCATCAAAAAGACAGACTCAACCTTACCTGTAGTAGTTTGCTACATTTCACATCAAATGAATGTTCGCTGACGATTCGCATAAGAGTTATGGTCGGTTTCTACGTGATGTTGACGCTTAATGTTCGATGTTTCCTCCGTCAAATTTATTCTTGTGTAATTGTCATCATTCAACTAGATCGACCCTCATCTTACACCGTTATATGTTTTAAAAATGTCTTGGAATGACTTTAATAAAATAAAGATAAGCGTTGGAATGTTATTTATATTATACTATGTCACTGGATGTTCATTAGTAAGTGACTAGTTAACAAATTGCTCGCTTAATTAAAATCTTATAATTGCGAAAAATATCATTAAATATTTGATGTTCTTAATGATGGATTCCCATGTATGAGTGGTTTTAATATTATGTACATTATAAAGAGGGATAATGTTAAAATTATAAAAAAGATTTAATATTTAAATAAATATATTTGTAAAGATTTTATTGGTAAAATGTGTTATTTTGACTACTTATTTATGTATGTCTGTGAGAGTCGGTCTGATTAAACTGAATGCAAAACTAAAATTTATCATAAGTTTGCAAATAAAAGCAATTAATTTAAAATAATCCATTACACAACAAACTGAATTCGGGTCTTTCGTGTTCGAATTAACGAAGATATATGTCGGGCATTGGTAGACGTCCGATGGTGGTCTCGCGCCTTGTCAATGACCGAGTGAGAAATGGCATTTTGGCCTTTGTCATCCGAATAATGACTTCTTGGTAGATAAGGCGGACAGTCAATTTCGATGGTCACTTTCGTGCATCGTATTTGTATTGTCTGCCGCGGGCGAATCATTGTAGCCCGCTAAATGGAGTGTGAAGCGATAGTGAGTGACCAACAGACTCGCACCGACTTATCTTGGTTGCAAACAATACATGCCATCGCAGGACGAAGGACCAAGCAGATCCGAAGTTTGACAAGATTTAGCTGCCAGTGCCGTTCCCGCTTAAAGCGTGACCCTATCACAGAAATTAACTCATAAGTGGCAGGTCATTTTACACGATATAGGTGACTACCTGCATGGTGTAAATCTTCATTTTTTTCCAATACTTTTAAACCTGTATTTATTTTGATTCCAGTAAGAGAATAAATAACTTGCTAAGAATATAGATTTTGTAAAATAATACAATTAATTATTTTATAAAAAGGTTTAAAATCTATAATGGAGTGAGGTGTTTAGTAAGCTTTGTGTTGACAATTTATTGTATTGTTGGTACAACTTAGACTAAAATTGTATTTAACAAATGAAAAATAGAAGTTGATATATCAAGAAAACAATATCGATAAAATTACTAAAAATTTTCCTTACACATTATAAAACTGTAAAAATAAATATACCAATAAAGGCAAATAAAACATAAAATTTACATAAAAAATACTAATTATATAGATAAAATAATAATTTATACCTTATATTATATATTAAAGAAATTTATGAATATATAAACAAAACGTTAGAAACAATTTTAATCCATATTTTATGAACTAGGTAAAAACGATGCGAAAAAGACTCCAGCTGTAAATGATCGTACTGACCAAATATGCCTTTTTGGATGGGCGCTCCCTTAATATTAAAGATAGGAAGCTGCGGTTTTCACCAATCCATAATGTATTCAATTCTTGAGAGCGCGTCTTTGTCGTTTTTTTTTAAATTATTTTTGGTAAAAGTGATACGACAATCAATGGTTTCTCTAGATTTGAAAAAGTAGAACAAACGCGCTCTTTTAATGAATATTCTAAATATCATAAAAAACTGCAAGTTTTTAGTCGCCGTATCAGGCGAGACCTCGTGCAAAAACGAATAATTTTGTTTCGTATATCTACTATATCAATTGCGTAGAAAAAATTGGATTAGAGACTTAATATTAACCGGAAAATACTAAAAAAGCACAATTTCCTTGGGTAATTCTCTAAACAGCAACCTCGCGAATCATGTGGTGTGCGGGCTTCTTAATAAGGGATATGAGCCTCTTCATATAAATGAAGATTCAAAATTGGCCAATACCTATTTTTTGAATATTAAATAATTTAAAAAATAAAAAATTAAAAAAATAGTTGTCTTAAGCATTTTGTTGTTAACACAATTTATATTTTATTCACAAAAAAATTCTCGCAATTAGTATACTCCTAGATATCTTAAAGCTTTTGAGCTTCTGAAAGCGTTAGTTTTAAATATTTTATATAAAAACCTAAAAATATGAAATTAGAGAAGAAATTCTAATCAGGTATCTAACTTATCGTGGATAAAAAGTTGAAATTTTCGCTATATCTCGTCCTCAAGGTAAAGTTTATGTACCCATTCTATTTATTATACATACATGTAAACAGTTTATTTAAATTCAAAAATAGTGAATAATTTAAAAAAAAAACTTGACATTATCGGAAATAGAATAATAAAAATGGTTTTCGTCTATATATCCAAGTACTAAAAATTCTATAAAACTCATTACTATGTAAATGGTTTACCAATTTTAGGAAATATGATTTTAGTTCAAAACTCTGAAATTCTAAAAGCAAAGAAGCTGACATATATCCGGGTCAAGTTGTACCACAATATAAAAAAAATGTAAAAAAGTAAAAGGAGATTTTTTTCTAAAATAGCTAATTAAAAAACAATTCTTTTTTATTAACTAAATCGTTGTACACATTTTGTTTTAAAGAATTCAGATTAATGTCGTTCAAAAGTGGATATTAAAATTCTTTATATACAGATCATCTGCAGATTAACTAGATATTTTGCAAAAATTTAAACTTATATAAAACTCGTAGGTATATATCCTAGTTTAATGTAATGATGAAACGGTGGATCAAAAATCTGCAAATTATTTTAGACCTACAAATTTGCATCTTATAAAAAAGGAATAAAAATAGATAATACAAAAAAGCAGATACCTATTCCCTGATTTAGTAACTAATTGTTTTAAATGAACTAAAAATCAAGAATATCTGAACAAAAACACATTTCTGGATTTTAGACTTTCTCTTTGTTCGCAATTTTGTCTTATGTATTTTTTTTAAAAATTTGTAATTTTTGTCAATTGTAACTGCATAAGTCTGTGTCTTATATATCGTTTCTATACTGCAAATATATAAATGTAATTTTCTTTATTTATATTAAAGAGCTTTTATTGTACTTACTCTTGCACTAAAATATACTATATGTTGTTAATTAATTAATATTTGCACTAAAGTAAACCTACTTCTTTCTGACTGTGTTTTTTATTCACGTAACTACCTATTTGTATATTTAACTTTTTTCATATTCTTTTATAATTATTTTCTTACTATTAATGATACTGTTATGAGCAAAATTTTAGATTTTGTCTTATTTGAGAATGAATTGAACTTACTTTTTAATAACAGTAAATTATTTCTGACCTGCTGACGGTCCTGCTTGGGCAAGATTTCGCAGCGATTTCGCGGTTTGCACCCGATGCATAGTCTTGTTTCCTCTAGCTATTGCCACTGACCGCTTCCGAATTAGCTTGCTGATCGATGTCTTTATTATACCCCGACGTAAATTATGAAACATATATTTGATAATACATTATAGTAAAACATAGCAGATTCTATTATTTTTAATGGTTGTCAAGCTATAATCATAGAAATTATTTTTAAGCAAAAATCATATTATGTAACTATCTTAAATTCAAATAAAAGCGATCAAAATTCCAAAAAATTAAATAGAATGTGAATATACTGAAAAATATAATTATACTGAAAACATATAAAATAGCATGAAGATAACTAATTAGTGCAGTCACAAAGTAAAATAAAAAATAATATAGAAGACAATAGCATAAAACATATATAAGGTGTTTTAAAAAATAATGGCAAAAATGATATGTTAAAGTTCAAAAGTAAAAATATCTATTTTCCATAACTTTAAAATTAATATATATTTTTATTAGTCGTATCATTTATGCCATGTATTTTGAAACATCTGGTATATGAAAAAAAGATTTTTGTAGGTAAAGAAAAAATTAGAAAAAACAAAATACGTAATAAAATATTTTGGAAGGCACTAAAAAAGGAAATAGACAGAACCCCATCAGCCAATAAGAAAAAGAAATTAATACAAATACAAAATATGTAAAGCATTAAAATAAGGAAAAAATAAGGAGAAATGGATAAAATAATGAAGTTAAAAAATTGCGTTCGACGCCTTACTTAGCTTGAGAATTATGAGAATGAGAATAATTCTTAAAAAAATGTGTACAGGAGATAATTTCCGGTTAGTAATTCAAGAACGAGTGTAGGGTTTTTACTGTTAACACACATTTGAGCGTTTTGATACAGCTAGTTAGAGACCCTATCAAGAATTTTTCTATAGACCAGTTCATAAAGTTATACTCTGTAAAACACAGAACTTAACTATGGTTTGACGTCAATTGTTAAACCAGCCAACTAAAAAAAAAAACACTTAATATTTTTTTATAAAACAAAATGTATTAAATAGAACTTAAAAAAGAAACAAATAATATATTGAAACCTCAAATAAACTAATATCCAACAAAATTTCGATTAACGCAACTGATCGCCATATGGCAAATATAATTCAAATATGAATATCAGTGAAAACACGACTCGTAGCTATTGCTTTATTCAAATCGACTATTAATTTTGAAACACTATTCTTGTATTATATGCGGAACGATAGGCTGTTACTCGCCACATGTTAAAAAAGTAAACAAACTCATTATTGGATACTTGCGGACGGTACAATGTTTATTTAAAGGGTAGTTGTTAAATATGTTTATTAAAGAAACTCCTATAAAGTTATCAATGTATTTTTTTAACTAGTTACATAACAATGGAAAAATTAGGCGTACCAATATTCTAACAAAAGTAAAATAAAATTTCTTCAATAATGTATTTAAGTAAATAGATGAATATTAGGCATATTTTTTAGACAATAATAAATAATATTTAGTTGATATTTAGTTATAGTAATGGTAGTATAAATACCTTTTATTAAAATAATAAAATAGTCTTATTTTCTTGCTTTCTATTCTTGGACTCATCAATTTCATATCTTCCTCTTATCTTATTTCATATTTCCTTTATTATATCTACTGAGGAATTTTTACGCTTGAATTACTAATACATAATTTTTCTGCAATATTTTAGTAATAGGATTCTTAAAACTCCAAAAAAGAGTGATCTATTAATAATAATTCTTTGCTTATATCTTGTTAATAACGTAATACTTATTTTTATGAGTTCAAAGTTGAGGAAATTCCCATCAACGCCACTCTTTCCATTTCACCCCAGTTGTTTATGAAAGGGAACGAGCCATATTTTTTAAGGGAATTTGCTAAGTGTGTAGAGATATTGACGTTGCAATTAGATGTGTTTATGAACCGGTAATATATAGTTGTTTTTGTCACGTTTTATGTGTGGAAAGCGAAGCAGTTAAAGGATAAAAGGGTATAGAGAGAAGCGCAAAACATCGCTGTGTCTACGTTTTTTTGCAGCTAACAATTATTTTATTAGCACTCGTGGAATATTTTGTTTGCAAGATCGTATTTAGAAGGGGTAAGTAGGGTCATCATTTCTTACAAAAAAGATTTACTAAAACCTAGTTTTGTTTTTGTTAATTACAGTTCATTTTGTTGTAACTCATCAAATTGATTTTATACGATTATGAATACCAAATAATTAATACAATAAAAATTTGAAGCTATTGCTTTAGGGTTAATTGGACTTTTCTTATCAAAAATTGTCATAAATTATAAAACATTATTTTATTTGTCTGATTCCACCTCTTAAATTGACTTTAGGCCAAGCAAGGCACATATGAGTTGTGTAAAATTACTACTATTGCATAATTATATATAACTATACATTAAATATCTATATCATATTTAATAAATTGTATCCAATCTCTAACAAGTTTAAATTTATTTCTTAGTTTACAACACCCTGTCGCATGGGTATTCAATGTTAAATAATTGTTTAACTTTTTACATTGCATTACTTTAGGTCATATTTAACTGTATAATTTTTGTTAGTTTAAGACACAATATTGTCAAGCCTTTTTTAACCCGTTTCCCCCTCTGTCACTCCAACCATTTCCCTATTTGTCAATTGTCGCTCCACGCTTAGCCATTTTAACGTGTTCAATATCACGCAGTGATGTGGTTTCGTATAAGCTTAACTGTTATAATTTACTTTATTCTGGTTATCTGGCACCTTTACATGGTGAGTTATACCACCCGAGTTATTATTGTTAAATGTAAGATTTCCTGATGTGGATTTAATTTACAAAATTGTCCAATTTGGTGAACATGGAGATCCTCCCGATTCCAACAAGGTTCTTAGAACCATAAGCTCGTTTCCTTACAACTTAACTCCACCAAGAATTCGTTTATTCTCCCTTACTTTGTAAAGATTTTGACATAACTGGTTTAATACCCAGTATTATTTCTTAAACTTTTAAATTTACTTTTAATTAATTTTATCTTCCATAAATTTAAATCCTCGTATTCCCTTCCTGTTACCATTGTTATATTTTATCTACATATATTGATTGTACTATAACTATTGTCACGTCGTGGTGGTCCCTTTTATGTTTTTTGGGGGTTTTGTAGCTCAGACTTTTATCTGACCACACGACGACGAGCTCTAGCTCTCCACGCTGTATTTCGAGTAGGTCGGACTTCCCCAAGATTCGGATACTATCCGCCCGACTCAAAATACAACCTGGTGAGGGTTATTTATTGAGTCACTGTGAGTTAATTGTTATTAGTTTAAATAAGAAATAAAATCACCAAATAAAAAATATACATTTATTTACCTATAATATTCACGAATGAACAAATTTAAATCGACAATAAAACTCTTATCTCATATGCTCCTACCTGGAGCGTTAATTTATTTAGTTTAGTTTAATTTTAATTTAATTTAGTTTAATCCAATTTAATTTAATTTTTTAATTTATATTTATATTTATGAATAAACAAAATGAAATCAACAACATAACTCTTATCTTATATACTCCTAATCAGAGAAATTTATTTACCAAAAAAAAGGGCAATGGGACCAATAATTAACAAAGTAACAATGTTTATGCTTACCACATTATCCAACTAATCTGCGGAGGACGTCCACAAATTCTATATATTTTCTACTATTTATTTTATATTAAAATTGTTTAATTTTTTACTTAATTTTAGTTTTTCAAATTACTATTATTATTTTCTTCAAACGCTTAGAAAAGTCACTTCCTCGCGGTAACTCAGGACTTTCCTGAATGAATGTTTTTTGTCAGAATCGTTACCTTTACAACTTATTTGCTAAGGTCTGCAATAATTTTCGAGTTAATTCAACCGCGATTTTCTACCTTTAATAAATTTAAAAATCCGCTGAACTAACAGGAATTAATAGATACACAGGAAATATGGAAATAAAATTATGAAATTGCAAATAAAACTTGTTTACAGTTAATTTTAATGTGAATTACTTTATTGCCAAATTTGATTTTAAAATTAAATAGGATATTAGAATTAAATATGGAACTTGGAAATTTTATATTACTTAGAATTTGTGACACTATTATTGTTTATACATGGAAAGTTTGTTTCATTTTTGTAAAAGACTCCTTCTGTCTTTATCGAATAATGTATTTCTAGGCCTGAAGATGCCTTTTTAACCGAAACTAGTCGCCGTTACCCACAAAATATATATATTGCAAATTGGTCCACATTTGAGATATGGATAACCTTTTGGATTTCAAAATTAACTAACTTATTTCAAATCGTAACCAAACGGACCATTTTCATAAGGTTTTAACTTACAATTCTTCACATTGACTAAAATGAATACATCTTTAAGTGTCTCTGTGACGGGCGATATGTTTAAACCCTTTTAAACAAGCGCGACTAGGCAGTAAGTCATCTGATTTCCGGTGAGGCATCATTGTTTATATCAGAAAACTGCCGAAAAACACTAACAACCCCCGCTGAGAACAATCTTGTGTCGCCAATATACTTAAAATATCTATCTTACATATGGTTTCTAACTTAACAGATTTCGTTCCTAACCTAACCCATAAAAATGGTAACTGTTATAAAATATATTTTACTGGGCGTTTTTCTACTGTCTTACAATGAAATCAAAAACAAAATAACAAAGTCAAAACAAATTCCAGAAAAATAAACTGGAAGTGAGGATGAAAATTAAGAAGGAAAAATAATTATTAAGAAGGTGAAGAAATACCAGAAAACGATTTTATAGAGGTGAAAAAAAATTTAGAAAAGATACATTATTACAAGAAATACATTATGTTATAGAAAAAAAAAAGGATTCAGATACAAGAACTAATTATGATAAAGGCAAAACTAAGAATCAAGGTAAAGGGATTAAAATAAATAGTAGAAAAGCCATTGGAAATAAGTTTTCAATTAATAAATAGTATAAAAAACAAAAAAAAAGGAATATTGAAAAATGTACATAAACCTAATATATAAAGCCACTAACACTGTTTCTTCTTTTACTCCAAATTCTTCTAGTACAATTTTAAGTTAGTTTTCTTTTTCTACGATATTTCTCAATAATCGTGGAATTTTTTTCTCCATTTTGGGATTTTTTTAGTTATTATTAACAAAATATATTTTGTATAGTGCTGCAGTTTAAATATTAAATTTACTTTATGATTAACTATCATTATGGCCTATATATTTAAATAATTTATTATATTATTAATTTTTAGTAATACTTTTCTAGACGTTTAGTATACCGAAACCGTTTAAAACGAAATAAATAAACAATTATAATATTCCCCTAATAAAAATTAAAAACGACACCAATGGTATCTAAAATTTACAGTATAGCAAGTTGTGTACCGGTACACTCGCGATGGCAGTATTATAAGGGAAAGGAAAATGCAGAATTAATTAAAGTGGTGGGGATTTACAATAGTCTTAACACCTAAGCAATATATACTCACGGACCCCAATATCTATTCCTATAAGCACATTGAAATATTAAACACGTCCTTATCTTAATTGCCCCTCGCAGATTATTTATGTAGTTTGGTCAGAAAAGCATTAGTTGGTTCTATATTGTCGCGCAAAACGTCTTAGAAGAGACTTTGCAGCCGGAATATATATCAGCAAATACCTTCTGTCACTTCTTAGTTAGTTTCCGCTTTGTAAGTAAAGGGTTGCTTTTACCTTAAACGGCAAGACTATAAATCATTATGGAAGTATTTCGTTTGTCTTCGGTCTGTTATGTGGAAAACTTTAGTGTCATATGGTTTCATACTTTAGAAACTTTTAGTGGTAAACGGTGGTATGGAATTTTTATTATGCAAATTAATTATGAAAAATAATTTATCATTAGAAATGTTCCTAAATATTTACTTAATAATAATGAAGCCTACACAAATTTATTAGATACATTAATTATATGTAAGACAGATATTATTGATAGAAAGAGTCTTATTCAAATGATAAAATGACAGTTTGGAACAAATATTTTCTGGTCAAGAATTTTAATACATTTTTTGTAAACATTAAACTTTTTTAATTTTCCACAAGGTCACTAAATTTTTTACCTCATAAAGTATAGGAATATGATAAAATTATCAGGGAGCTCAATTTTTTTGGTAAATTATTTTTTTTACATTATTTAAAATTTTTACTTGTTAGTGAATCTGGCAACGATGGCCAATGATTTTTTAAATTGCTAATCATACAGATAGACAATATATAATTCGATAAAATATTGTAGGTGATCGGCATCAATTTTTTTACATGATTTTTTTTTATTTTTGGGTAGTTCTCATAAACAGTTATACAAAAAACTATACAGTGGAATTTAAATTTATTTATTATTTATTTAGGATTCTTTATCAAATATTGTGTTACTCTCATAACTATTAACCACGATATTGTTTTTACCATCCAATTTAAGTCGAAAACTTTTCTGTTATATCGGCAAAAGTCGAAACAAAAACAGCACTTTTATAGTAGTCCAGTTAGGACATTAAGCTGAAAAGGTATATTCGTCGGCTGTTTTCGTTTTCCCTTACTTTCACTAGTCCGGACTATTAGACATAACAGGAAATGGGTTTCGTCGTTAAAGAGATCGATTTCCCGTTACGACTATTGGTAATTTATTAGAGGCTGTTGTTTCCTTCCTACTCAAGATACTCTGCTTTGTATTACAAACGTTTACGACTCTGTTTGTCACTATTTATACCTTTTTATTGGGAAATTTCAATTATCTATTATTACACTGTAAAGAATCAAGTGATTGACTTATTTTATTTTTCTTTGAAATCAAATTAAACCATTCAACAAGGAGATTTAATTTTCTTGCCTGAAAATGGATGCAGTAAAAAATAAAGGATATTCTATTTAAAATAAACCATCTGTTTAAAAACTCCCTAAAAACGTCAAATTTTGAGTTACAAAAGAAACAAATACAGTAATCGAATTTTGATAAACTATATTAAATTTTTCGACATTTAACGTCATGTTTTGTTTAAAATTTATTTAAAAATATATTCTGTAATATTTTTTTTAAAGAAATATTTTACTATCAAAAATATATTTCATTAATATAAAGTTTGTAAAGAAAGTTTTCAATTTTTATTATCCAATAAACTTAAAAAAATTGATTTTAAAATATTGAATATAATTTAGAAATAATTTTGTATTCTTTAATAATTAAACTGATTTATCAATTATAAAAAGTAATATTTTTATATCATTACCAATAAATATTATTCCTTTTATTTTTAAATGTCCCTAAACACTTTATGTTATTGATATGGCTGGTCCGTAAGGCGTAAAAAACAATAGGCAGTCATAAAAACTGAAAAGAAATGTGTCGTGTCGCTGAATATCCTGAATATCAATATTATGTAGATCCTTCTTGATAACAGAAATAAAGTAGGGACAGAGATGTGTCCCCTTGAGTATAAGGGTCCTCTCGGGGCGTATTAGAAGACCAGGACGATTGGAATGGGACGTGCTGTACACTTAAATCCGCGTTCACTCCACCTTAATAACATAAGAAGTCCATATAAATGTGTTGGCATTACTTGGACATATAAGAGCTATTGTAGTGTCGATGCCTTGGAAATGTACATTATCCATCAAAGATTTGCACGTAGCATTGAGACATTATTTTTATTCCAATGTGAATAGAGTTTATTCAGAAAATGGTTTTATTTGTAAATTGATTTTATGGTAGTGGATTATTTACACAATTTGAAAAAAAATGTATTAAAACGCATCCTTACAGGGTATCTTTAATTATGCTAATTAATAACAAGTTATTTTTCTTAAAAATGTCTTGTCTTCTTTAAAAAATATTATGGAAAAAAAATAAAATAATGATGAATAGTGATTATATAAAAAAAAATTCAACTCACACATACATACATATTTTTTTCTAATAATGTGTAACAACGTTATTTAATTACTGTGGTAAATAAAATATATTAATTATATCGCGCACGGCACTGGACTAGAAAGATAGAATCACTAGTGTACGGGTTTGCATACCCATTCAGCCTAATAGTATGGAGCAGGAGTTGATCTAGTCAGTTGCAGTGGCAGTCTGAGTTTCAGTTGCAATTCCAATTCGAGTTGGAACTCTGGCCGATAACCAGATCCAGCTGTAATACCGGTTCAGCGACCTTTAGAGATAGGTCAAGCTGAACTTTGACGGAACAAAGTCAAGTTTAATTCTACCGGATCCGTCAATCCGACCTCCACGCCAACCTGGAATACCCTCTGTCGAATTTTATTCGTTCCAAGTTTTGTAAATATAGCAGCGAATACCCAGGTACTTAACCCAATGGGGCAAGTAAAGCCCGCCTTTCTAGCCACTTGCGATGTTGTCGGTGCCATAACGGAGTATATTATCTTCACTGGCGTTACCCGATGCAAGTGTCCTTCATACTATATACGGAAGGTGGAGCTCGAGGCAATCCGAAACCTGGAAGACACCTGAAGACCGCTTGATGACGCAAAGAGCGTTACAAATTGGTTTATTTGGACCTAGACAAGTAAAGAAAAATCAAAATTTTGACATTGAATTTTTACCAAATCTTAATAATTTATAAAGGGTGATTCATTGGGAAATCCGCATGCAAACAAAGTCAAAATACCGCTATTAAAATTTTACAAAATCTCTATAGTTTATACAGGGTGATTTGTTGGGAAACGCGCATACATTAGGGGTAACTAAACCTAATGTAGGGACACCCAGGTGGTTTTAAATAATCTATACTTAATGAATCTCTAACTTCTTGTAACCAAGATTTATCCATTCTGCTCATTTCTTCATTACTTACGAACCACACTGTATATTTTTTTCATCTACACATATTCTCTAGTCAAATAAAAGTTCCAGGTAAAAAAACTATATCAGAATTTTAAAAATTTGTTAGCAAATTGTAATTTTGCATACAATTTTGTTTCTTATTAATTTGAGCCAAATCTAATTTTTTCAATAATAGAGTGACAAAAAATAAAAAAAAAATGGATTTTGCTTCTTAAATAATTTTTTTAGTGTTAATCACTAAAATCATCAACATTTTTATATTATCTTAATTTTTTTGTCACAATCACGAAGTTATTATAAAAAGTACAGCTTTATTTTGAGAGACACATTAACGCTGCCATAATTCCACGTTTTAAAATAAGTGAGAAACAAAAACTAGAATTTCCATTATCCGTTTCTAATTAATCTTTCTCCACGACCATTACTGAATGTAATAATTCCGAAATTATTTTTAATAATAGAACGTAAACATTCACACTCTAGATTCTGAATATTTATTCTAAAACACTGTCTTAAACTTAAAATTCTGTAATCGAACTAAACAACATGGATTGCCATGGGTTTCAAAACTGTCAGTGTCAGATATAAAATGGCGACGGTAATAATTATTTTCAAACAAGTTTTAATTTAAACGAAATAATAAGTGAAAAATGGAGTCAAGTAGATATGAAATTCTTCACCTGAAATTGCAAATTATGAAAAAACACCCATGCAATGATTTTTAATTTCAGTAAGTTTGCCAATACTATAAATATTAATACAATATAATACAAATATGTCAACAAATTACTTGTTATGTTCAGATTTAATTTAATTTTGATTCATACTTTTTGATAATCTGTTACTCGGTTAGAACGAAAAAATTCGACACTCGTGGTTCCTCACACTCGATAACGCTCGCGTTCGTAATTTTCCACTCGTATCGAATTTTTCATTCTAACCTTGTTACAGAATATACGGTTATATCTTGATCATTTGTTAACACAGTTTTAAAACTTATTGACGTTAGTGTAAATTAAAAAAAAATTAAGAAGAGGAACAATATTGAAAGTTAGAAATATTTTTGCATTATTTATTAATTGTTATATTTTGTTAGTTTTCATAAATAATTTATGTGTGTATCCAATCTCTCCAATTTGTCTAACCATTACTGGAAACCGTCTAATGGCAAGAAAATGCAAATATTTATTTAAGTGGCTGGTTGGCGTAACTTCAACATAAACGAGATAATGTGTGGCATAGTAAACTAGTCAAGACGAATAAGACGGCTAGACACAAGAGTAGACCCTATGGGTTAATCAGAGCCTCAATTCCGCCAACTAATTTGCATTTGTTCTTGTTTGCGCTTGGTTTGAGTTCAGACTTAAGATATAGAAACAGCTGATGGTAAGCAACTGCACATATTACCGAAAATAATCTGTTTACACAAATGCTTTGATCTATTTGTAAAAAATGTTTAAAAGTCTGCTCAACTATTATTTATACACAATTTTTCTACTACTAGGGACTTAAATTATTTTTATTTTTTTGCGATGTTATTGATTCCAGGGACGCTCGGAACATCATCTAATAGAGTCAACACTTTTAATGCCAAGTTTTGGGAAAACAAACATACATGTAGGGTAATATTATACATGATGTGACGTGGAAAAAAGTTTTCCTATGCAAAAGACTTTAGTTTCTATGGTACCGGAAAGACCTGCCAGATTCTACTCAAATTCAATAGGGTTCTTCTCTGGAGAAAACTAAGTTTCTTTCACTTATTAAATGGACATAAATTATGTTCCATTGAAAAAAATAACTGACCTACTATATATTATCAATCCACCTTTATATTTCTAGACAATTTTAAAACATGATGCTCAAAGTTTGCTAAAAATTTATTTTTTTTTAAGAAAAATTGGATTTTAGTCTGTATAACGAAATATAATCGCTTTCTATGTCATTTCACAATCATAATAATTACAATACACATATGGAAACTAAAAATCCTAAAAATATTCTCACTCTCGACCAAGGACTCTTTGTACGATTCAGTAACTGTTCTGGAATAATTTTACAGATGAACCAATGACTGATTCCGATAAAACCAAAGTACTCTGAAATTAATAAGGATGCTCGGACTGTTCTGGAATTAGAACCAAGACGTAATCTTTTTAAATTTTTTATCAAGTTGTACTGGTCATATTTGTTCTGCAATTCCAACTATTTTCGTTTCTCTATTTATTTCTTGAATAATATACTGCGGTATTTAGTCTTTAATTTACTATTTTATTTCAGCATTTCCTTAATTGGAATGATTATGTTGGTTTCAAAGTATAATTTGTAATTGAATAATATTATTGATTAAAGTATCAACTTTATGTATTTGTTGTAAATATTCAAAATAAATTGACTACATAAAAAATATATAACCCTAAACCATATAATTCAATGAAGGTCAATAAATTGATGCACGTCCAATAAATAATCATTATCGCCCAAACATTTTTTTGTATTAAAAATAACCTTTCATTAATCAGAGAAGTTTGTTTTTGTCGTTGAATATTACACAAGCAATGGAACACTTGTCTCCTAAACATTAATATTTCATTCTACAGTGTAATTGTTCTTCGTCCTAAAACAACTGCGTTAATTTCAAGTAACATTTTATGGTAGCTCCCAACCCTTTCTTCTCGCGATTTGTTACTTTAATTTAATTCGAGCCCCTCAGGTTACAGTTATCTAGTTTATTTCCAGGTTATTTTTTGTACAAGAACAACTTACAGCAATGTGTCATGTGGGGTTTGCACTGGATCCGTAGGGATATGCTGATGCTTGATACGACATGATATTACTGGTGCTATTTGCTCCCTAGATTTGCTGGAAAATGTTATTCGTTTAATTTACTATGATTTTACAATTATACAAATAAGCAGTTTTAATTTATTTTTAAATTTATCAGTGAAACAGGTTTTTACTTTTCAATTAGATTTACATTATTATATACCTGTATTACAAATAATACTTCTAAACCAAATTGAAAATTTGGGAAAATGGATAAAACTAATAAAAACTAAACACAAGGTGGCGCAAACCTATTTGAACACTATTAGGATTTCTTAAAGATGGGTATTTTTAAGACGATTTGAATGGTTATCTTAAAATTAAAATATTGAGATCGATATTTGGTGAAAACCGAAATTGACAATTTTCGTTTTATTTAATTACCATCTTAATTTTTATTGAAGGTCAAATATCTCTTAACATGGCGTATTTATTCAATTGTTTTTGAATTAAAACAACGTTTCGTCTTTGAAGGACTATCCTCAGTTATTTAATATGGACCTGTGCTTTTTATTCCATTTTTGAAATCCTTTTCTCTATTCCACAATGTAGAATAATTTTTTTTAAGTTTTGACAATGAACTCTACCTTAGTAATTTTTCTAAGTATGGTATTTTCACGGTAAATATTTATAGTTTTTTGAATAAAATCAATTACAAGTTAGGTATAATTTGAGCTTAAATCCCTAAGTATATTTAATTTCCTTTAAATATCCGAATTAAATTTTCTTAAATAACTACAATCAGGAAATAAATAAAATTTATTTAAATTTCCATTATTAAATAATAAAAGATAACTAGAAATTACAATGTATTAAACTAAATAGTCATTGTGAATTATTTGAATTCTGTAAGAATTGCTTAAATCATCGTCTCCCTTGTTTAAGATATTTTATAATTCTTGTACTTATATTACAAATATATAAAAGACAAACATTATTGGTAATTGTAACTAAAACAATAATTTGAAGATAACGGAAACAGGGATTACAAATTTTTGTTTTAAGTTACAAAAAACCATTTATTGTATCGTTGTACTCCGCTCGGTCTTATGGGGGGTAATGTTTCATTCGAATATTAAGAAATCGAAATTTGAAGCTGAATGTTACATACGAATCATATTGAATAATAAAATTAAAGTTTATCATATTTCCATACAGGCATTTGCACCATTATCATATAAGTTGATTCCTAGGGAGCAAAATGAAAAAAATGCAAAATGAAGAAATAAAAATCGCAAAATTTTCGCATAAAGAACAGAGTATCGTAAGAAAATAGATGAATATAATTGATTTTCAGTTTTTTGATATTTCGCTCCATTCTAAAGTTTTGATTTTCCCAAAAATTAATACAAAACAGTTTTTTAATGGAATGCCTCGCATATTTTTACAATGTTAAAATGCTCGTTAAATTCTAAATGCAGTGTTGCTGAAAAATTCAAAAATGCATTTTTCAATAAAAAAGTAAAATTTTTCTGATATGGTTTCTTAAAGTAAGTATATAAAAAACAGCGTTTTGGAAAGTGTAACACAATTTATATTTTTTTTAAAAGTACAATAAAAAATAATACCATTTACAGTTAAAAAAAATCAAAATTCTTAGGCGCTTTTGGAGCATGAATATTTTGATATAGCACTTTTAAAAACAAATATAATCCCTATTAGAAAATGAGGAAAACTTCGTTTTTTCTTTAATTATTTGTGCAAACTTGTGTCTATAAGTTTAAGATGTATGTATTTTCGACGAACTTTGTTGCTAAATTGTATTGTCTGTCTATCTATCTGTATTTCATGAAATTTTAAAATTCTGATTTTAGATTTCGATTCAGCATAAAGAAGTAAACTAAAAATTTTAAATCGAAAAGTTTGGGCCTTTAAGACAAAAAAAATGTAGGGTCTAAAATTTTAAAATTTATGAACTTTTTTCTGTTTTTTTTCTGCACAATTTTTTTTCAGATTTTTGTTTTTGTGAACATTACACTCAAAAATTTTTTTTGCTTTGGTGGATAAATTGGGAGATGTTTTATAAAGTTTAAATTTTGAAATAAGTTTAAATTATTAACATTTAGAAAATTTCGTCTGAAAAAGTTTTCAATTCTGTATGTTTTGTTTCATGATCCAGAATTTAACGAGCATTTCAAAAATGTCAATTTGGGGCATCCAATTTAAAAAAATATTTTAGACTAATTTTTATTAAAATCAGCACTGACAGAAAAAAATGAAAACGGCAAAAAGTTAAGAATAAATGAATTTTAACAAATTAATCAACGATTGCCATCTTGCTATTTCACTTTACGCATTAGTGTGTAAAATATCTGAAAAGAATTATACTTATTTCCGGTGTAACCGAAAGTTGCAAGGCAAAAGTGACATATGCCAAAAAAACCTAATTATTTGTAACAATGTCCAGTGACAAAGGATATTTCAAATATGTTTTGTGATACAAACATTTAATATGGGTTCAGATATACTTGGCCAACTGGTACCATCTAGTTGTCATTAAAATAATCTGTGAGAGGGCATGTTGGATACATCTTGTTTTTTGAAATATATAAATAAAATTATATTTGAAATTGTAACTGTTCTAAAAGAAATGTCTGATATTAATTTACTTTATGTGCTGTAAAATATATATTATTTTTCTTTTTATAGGTAAGTTCAAGGTTCCATTTAATCTCCAACTACATCTACATCAGATCTAATTTTGACAAAGAAAGGTTACCAACGGCGAGGTTACTTCTACAATTTATTAGTTTGGGATAGTGAAATTATGTGAGTTTTTACTATTTTTTATCAAAATATTAGTAAGTTTAAACTGATAGAACAGGTGTATAAAAATAATTTATAATACCTTTTTTTTAAATAATCAACTACACTTTTCAATGAATCAAATTCGAATAAGTTCTAATCCAGACACAACTTTTTGTACTATGACCCATTCATCCACTTGTACTTTAATAGGAGAAAAATATTATAAAATTGATAAACACAATGTTTTAATCATTTGACGTGCATATTATACATATCAATATCTGATGGGTATTATAAACCACGAAAACAAACATATATTCTATTTCATTAATTATAACATTACCAAAAAGTTTGGTTTGTTATCGCATGTTAAAATATATTTAGATAAACATTTATAATATTTATATTATAATCAATAGAAAACAAACAGTTGCATTTCATAGGCAACAAAGAAATTATATATTCAAAAATTATGTAAGCCATATTTAAAGTAATTTTAATTATAACAAATTACTGATATTTAAATAGTTAAAAAAATACTTACGTGCGTAATTAGTATGATTAATACCCTAAAAATAAAGGTAATAAATATAATTTATGACTTAGAAAATCAATCTGAACAAAAAGATATATGATTAAATGAAATGAAACTCAAAATTATGTACCACTATATATATTTAGAACAAGTTAAGCGGCGACTAGTTTCGGCTAATGAGCCATCTTCTGACTTAGAAATTTAATTTACAATGTTCGATATACAACCAACTTACCATTTTCACTAATTGAAAAATTATAGATTAACATTAAACGGCATAATTAAAGATTAACATGGGAGAGGGGGATAGGGAAATTATGAGTACATGAAAATTTTACCCTACCGTTATGTTATTTAATGTTAATCAATGTTTTTCAATTAGTGTTTATGGTAAGTTAGTTGTATATTTTTATTATATTATATTATACATTGTAAATTAAATTTCTAGTCCTGAAGATGATTCATTAGCCGAAACTATCGCCGCTTAACTTGTTCTAAATACATATTGTGGTACATTATTCTGAGTTTCATTTCATTTAATTCACTTGACCAGGTTTGGGACATGGATAACCTTTTTGGATTTAAAAAGGTATATATAAGAATTTAAATTAAAATCAATTTCACTGCACTTTATTCTTTCAAATCTACGCTAAAATTCTTCATCTAAAATACAAACAAAACGACTTTAAAATGCAGAAAGAATTTCCTTAATATTTCATTTAAAATCTATAGCCGCGAAGTTATGAATTCAATAATTTTGAAGCTTTCCCGGTGCTATAATTAAAAAATCCAATATTCACTAAAAGAATATTTTTGTAGCTATAATTCACAAGGTTTTATCTTCGTCATAAATAAAGCTCCCTAATAATTAAAACTTTTTTTCTCGCTCACAAAAAGATGGGACAATGTCCCAAAAGCTGCGAATGAATTTAACCGCGATCAACCCTCCTTGTCTGCAGGACTAAGGACCAAGGATGAAGGACGAAACATTACCGGCACAACTCATGACCGAGACTTTTCGTCGTGCTTTACTAGAGCATGAAAAATAGATTTTATTAAAGAAAAGCGTTATGCTTTTTTTGATGAAAAATTTGTAAACTTAGATTGGTGAGGTTAATCTCAATATAATTTGAATATATAATGAGCTCAATAGTAATTAAAGACAGATAACATAGAAAACTGATTTTATTTTTCTTTTCACTAAACTCATTGGATTTAAATATTATTAACATAATTTTTAATTATTTATACCGATGTTAAATAAATATTTTTAGTTTTCTTTTCTTTTCTTATAGTACAGTGGATATTTATTAAAATAAAATTGAAGTCGGATCTCATGTCAAAGACCTCGCTTGCTTATTTTTATGCTGAGCGAAGAGAGTAGAGCAACCCTTTTCAGATTATCGCACCCCAATGTGATTCACTATGTATATTTACATCGTTGTTTTCTGTTAATAATTCTATTCTATTAGGATTTCTTCCCCTTAGTCAGCACCATAAAAGTTCTGTTATTCTGTACAGTTTACACAACTCGAACAAACAACGGGATGTTATTTTTAGAAAAACTATGCAAAAGTTTTATGTACTGGGTGTCGTTTTTATATTGATTTTGGCGATATCTGTCGGTTATCGGTAAAGTTTTGGAATATAATTGTAACAAACGTAATCAAATCAAATTAAAATCTACAAATGTATTTTCCTCTTCTTAAAATGAATTACAAATATTTGGATGGTGTTATGCAAAAACGCCCATCTCACAAACAAGTTAAAACATTATAGAAAGAAATTCTTATTTATTAAAAATAGAAATAACAGAAAACCCAAAGTGTCTATAATTATAAACCAAAACTCCCAATTTTGATAGATACCATCACGAGTAACGGGTTTTCACATAAATTTTCATTAAACCTTAGTGTCAATTAAAGTCTGAAATCAAGACAACAAGTCTAAAATATTTGTGTTAAATTTTCCTTTTTTCGTTTTTTTGGTAGGCGAAAAGCAGATGTGTATCACACATGAAGAAAACGCTCTTAGCTATTATCTCTCCTCGCTTCGCTACGCTCACTCGTGAATCTAATAGCCGCAGGCTGCTACAGCTCATTTTCTGCCCTTGTGACACAATATACTATTTAATCAAAATTATTTACGTCTTAAAATACGTTCTCCAGAATTTTTGTATTTTTTTCTGGGTTGTATTGGTGGTTCTCCTGCAAAAACCATCCATCTAAAAGTTATTAAAAAAAGTGGTATATTAAGCAGTAAGTCATTTATAGTTCTAAACAGAAACTACATAAAAAATAGTAAAAGACGACTTTAAAACAAAATGTTAGAACTAATAATTATAAAAAATTGGTAATAAAATTTTATTACGTGCCAAACTAAAATACAACTTTTACATACCTTTAGTACACGATTATAAATTTTAAGTGCAACTTAACCATTAAATCAAAATCGACTTAACCATAAAGTTCTATTTCATGGGCATCGATTTTCACTTTCTTTTTCCTATTTTTAAGGAAATAGGGGAAGCCCTAACGGCCTGTTTTGTCGCACACTTTTGTCCATGTGCGTGTAAAGAATTCATAGACGCGACGCATTTGAAAAATATTAGAATGAAAACAGTATTTATGCGAAAACTTTAAAAAAAGAGTTTTATACCCACGACACTAAGAAAATGAATTATTTACGTTCAAGTCGATAAAATCAAAATTAATGTATACTTTAGAACGGTGATCACATTACTCCATACCCCCTAATTTGGCTTTACACATTTGATTACTCCCTTCTCTTCTCTCTTAATTTCTACGTTCCACCTCGCAAAATTTAGCAAAAGCTTTTTACATAAATTCATAGATTCATAGGTTCGCTTGGGACCATAGGATTTATAGATCAAAGTCTTCAAGAAAGCTGTAGATGGCGATACCTAAAGCTTGCAAAAGTTTAAGATGGTTCGTTTCTGAACCAAATAATTTTGTCATTAGATTTTATATTATAGTTTGCTGTTTTCCACTACTACTGAAATTGTGTTTGCGTATCGCCCCAGGTTGGGAATCGCTGATTTAGACGTATTTTATGTTTTGTTATAAAGTTAAAATGATTACAATAGGGAGTATACAAAAGAATTGTGGAAGACTCACATAACCAATTCATAAGAGTTCTGAATCAAACTTAGATAGAGCCCAAGAAAAAGTACTACAGTAAAAAAAATAAAAAATACACAAAAACACAAAAGATAAAATTAAAAAAAATTGAGGTATAGACACAAGCGGATAAATAAACTGATAACATAGACGCCAATAACAAAAAATAGCTGAAATATATAATATTTTTGAAGAAATAATATATTGTGTGAATAAAAACGCTAATGAAACTAACAAAATAATTAAATTAAAAAGAAAATGTTACCTGATGAAATGAACATAGTAACTGCAGAGGTACAACGAGTAATCGGCGGAAAAGATATTAGCAATAGTATAATGGAAACGAGAATAAAAGAAAAATAAATTGAATCTTAAAATTGTTTTAGAAAATGAAGAAGCAAACCAAATATTTATATTAATTTTAGGTAAAGATTAAATAAATAGATAAATAGATGTAGAAAAATTATTCTACAGAATAATGGTTGAAAATCAACAAGATTAAGAGGAATATATGAAAAGACAATCAGAGAAATATTATAAGAATATAAAATAAAGAGTCAAATAAGAACTTTAAAGAAATTTTTACTGAATTTATGAAAAAAGGCCAAATTTTCCAAGGTTTAAGCTAAAAAAAACAAAAACTATTATTATTGAACCAATACACAAAAAAATAGATAATAAAAATAATGAAAAAATAGACCAAGAAATCAACGAAAAAAGTGAAAAAGTCTGAATAAATTTTACAACCTATATTGGCAAACAAGAAAATAAGATGGAATAAAAGCGAATGAACTAATATTATTGTTTATAAATTACTCATCATTTGCCAAAAAAAAAAAAGTAGAAAAACTTTGGAGAATATTTTACAAGGAGTAAATGAGTCATACCTAAATTACAATAGAAGATCATGGTTAAGATAATACAGTTTAAAAATTATAACATTTGTTATAATTATTATATACAAAAAAATCATCATTTGTAAAACCCTAATTTTCCTGAACCGTGTATATATGTAAAAATTTCTTTTAATTTCTTTAAAATAAATATTCTGTTTTCCGGAGTAGCATAAGTCAGTTTTCATTTTTACTTTTTTTAGTGTGGAAAATATGAGAGAATGTTTTATGTGCGAAAAGTTCAGCTAAACGATTTTTTACTTGCAGCGGCATTCAAAACTTTTAAATGGTTCCTATTATAGAGTTTTTGTCCTATTCTCGTCTTGACTACATCAATTTCTTTAAACAAGCGCGCTTTCAGGAAAATTTATAGTAGTTTAGTTTCACGAAAATCCCCTACCGTTATTTAAAACACTATTCAGGATACATTAAGTATTTCTGTGCTGTTTCTTTTGCTAGTATAATTCATCCAGGATATTCTAGATGGTTTAGAATACTTTACGGTAATTTGTTTTAGTGAATACTTTTAGCTAGGAAAGTATAAAACCGTTACTTATATTAAAACACAGGCGTTTTTAAATTTTAATCATATTAATTTATAAATATTTAAATAGACATTAATTTTGAATTTTGAATGTTATTTTTGATTTGGCTATTACTAAACCCAATATGCCATGCTTCTAGAAACTATGAAAGATTCACCAGATCAACAATAAACATACCGTTCAGAGCAGTAGGAAAATTAAAAACTTAAATATTCCTTCATTATTATGTCATTCGTTTCAAGTAACTTGTACACTTTAATTCCTAGATTTGATACCTGACTTATGGTTGAGAAGGTGTTGAGATTCAAAAATTTCTAAGAAAAACATAAAAATCATTTAACATTTTTTAAAGAAAAAGAATAATAAAAACTCTAAATCATACCACATAAATTAATTACTTTGTTTAAACAAGATTAACTAGGAAACATGTTTCGGCCACAACGATGGCCTACAATACAAATTATAAAAATTGGATTATAATGTAACATACTCAAAAGGGTTACTTACAGAAAAGATGAAAAACTTGTACATGATAATAAAATTTGGTATAAGAATTAAACTGTTAACATTGTGTAAAAATTTTTTAAAAAAATATTATTAAAACTTAAACGCAACGAAACCTCCAAACTGGAGGATCTACCGAAAATAATATTACATTACGATGCACTAAGAAAACAAGATTAATGATTTTTTAATCTCTGCCTCTTAAAATGTTTTCAATTTAATAATATCATTTATAAATAACTAGATTCTAGTACTAGCAAACATCTTTAAGAATCATGTGTGTTAATTTTAAACCCAAAATTAAATTTACACTATAAATTGAAAATCAAGGAACCTTGAACATTATGGATCTATTCAATCGGATTAGAAATTTTTTTCGAATTTTAGATTTACAGAAAACCGATTTAAACTGATCACTTCTTTCATGTATGGAATATATTTTTGTAACAATTACCAGAAAGCCATTTTTATGGGTAGAAATACGATAGAAAAATAAAAAAAATTTAGAAATTTGTGAATGCTGATCACTCAGGGAATTAAAATTTAAAACGTTTTTGACGGGGGCGGTAAAATTCAAACCGTTATATTTTGGCTTCCACCGGGTTAAGATCTCAAAAAAAAATTAACCTTTTAATAATTAATATGTGATCACTTATTAATAAATATATAAGTTTGTACCTATCACTTCGACATGGAACTTTACTGAATTAGGATTTATTTAATTAATTATCATTTTTCCAAACACACATGAGCCTCAGCCTAAAGTAAGTCAAATGAATGAGTACTATGATATATAATGTATATATGTAAAAAGTCGAGAAGTTTTGTTATACATGCATCATCCAATCACTCACAACAACAAAAAATGTCAGCTTTATATTGCTACATACATAAGCTATTGTCAATAATTTTAAATAAATTCGATTATTACCAAGAAATTATTATATATAATTAAATGAATAAAATAAATTTTAAAAAGAGTAAAAAACCTTATCTGATTATCACAAATACTCATTGACCAATTGTATATCCATCTCATTCATTTAATAAAATTTATCGTATAGCATTTCCAAAACACGCACAAACAATATAAGTAATATCAAAATTTCTTTTAAGGCCAGTAAACAAACTAAATTCACATCTAGTAAACTCCAAAGATGAACTTTTTTAATGTCAGCTACATAGGCAGAACTTGCAAATCTTTGGGAATCCGGATAAATAAACATATTAAATCGGCTTTTGGACATCACTTCATATTTCAGACCTACCAAAAAATTTTAATGTACTTGAATCACCTTTCTACACATAAACCCATTTACGCACTTTGTGTTCCATAGAAAGTATCAGATTACCTGGATTTTCTTGTCGCTAAAGGGTTTACAGATGGGTTCTTGGACATTGAATCAAACTTTGATGTTGAATCTAAATACAGTCCGGTGATAACAACCCAGTAGTCTTCAATAGAGGAAAATAAGTGCGTTGCAAAATTACATGACAGCAATCATTCAAACTGTCAGTAGATAGAACGTTCATTAACTTTAACGGTTCTGTAACTAATAACAATGTCGATTCGATTGTGACAATTATATAAGAAATCAACTTGTAAAGTTTTATTATAAACGCCATTGCCTTTACTTACTGACTTTTTAAAGTTAGTGGTCAGTCCATCTACTGACAGAAAGAATAACAAATATGTCAAGCTCAATGTGCCAGTAAACACAAAGTAAGAACTGGAAAATACCTTCAAAATTACAAGATAGTTAAACAAACGGTGTTTTGAAAGCAACATCTCCACTAGCTCAAAAATAAATAAAATTAATTTCTTTTGTAATTTTGCATGACCAGATTTCTGATAAGCGTTTCTGCTGCTCGGAATTTTGTCCAAGAATTTTGAGCGCTAATAGACAAATTGTTAGACGTATTGTTTCTATTAGGTAACAGATTGTTTTTGACTTTTTTAAATCGAATATTAATCTGTACTTTGGCTAGAATTTGATATATTGGCATCAATGTACAATATAATATTTGTATAGTCTATTCAAAACAAAAACTGTTGCACCAAATCGAGCATGCAAAAATTCCTTTCATGTACGAACGTCACTAATTGGGGGTTTTAGGGATATCGTTTCTATACGCATAACGTCCGACAAGGATGTTTTTTCTTATTGCAAATCATCAAATCATCGATGATGTGCAACGGTTTTTGTTTTGACTTAGGTATATTAGAATCTTTGGGAGTCGCCACGTTTAAGTTTGAATTAAAATTGCTGAATGTTGCTTGATTGCTGCCTTTTTAGTCAGCGAAATATAAAAATTTCCATTTCTTAATTATGGTTTGTGGTAGAATAATGGCGATTATTGAAATTAAAAAATGATTGATTTGAATCCTTTTAACAATCCATTTTGTTAGGAAATCATTTTTTATCCCCAGTATTAGAAATACATCAATACATTTTTATTACAAATATCAAACATTGTGACTTAGTTGTAAAGAGTAAAAAAATCAACAAAACAAATAACGATTCAGCCGTGTGTGGTTGAAATTACCTCGCGCTATAACCAACACAGACAATTTAAAATTCAATCTTGAACATTTTCTGCTTAAATTCCCTCCAAGCAATATGTGAAAGCACTTTAGAATAGAAGCCACGAACCATATAAAGAGGGGTAGTTCGGGTAACATAAGGTATTGTATCGGGGATTACATTCTGTTGGTGTGTAATAATAGGGAAACTTACTTAGGAAACTCTGCACGGCACCGAATCTTTATACTAGTTTGTAATTCTGCTCTAATTGTAGGTAAGTATAATTGTTCTAGATAATAAACGAAACGGTTTATTTCGATGTCGCGACGCTTTTGCCGGAACGACATTATTTCTAGTTTTTACAGGGCTGTATTCGACTTTTAAAAGTTTTTCTAAGTTGGGATGAAATAAAAATAATAATTTTGTTATAGCTACTTTCATATAAATAAGAAAATTGGAGTGCCGTAAGGTACTATATTACGGGCATTAACTATTATTATTATACGGTGAAATAATTAGTTGTATAGGTATGGATTCACAAACAGCTTGCAATAAATGAAAAAAAGCATATATGTATGTCCTTTTTTAACGATAAATGTAACCTCTTGACCATCCAGAAATTAAGAGATTGTAACGACGTAAAAGATTACTATCTACATTAAACAAGTAGCATCTAACATCCCAGACTAAAAGTTAATTCATTCTCATGTACAATAGGATAACCATTTACAAACGATTTTAAGATGTATTTTTTTGTAACGCAGCTTTAAAAGGTTTCTAGATGAATTTGAAATAGTACATATTAAAACATTAATTCTTGGACTTTCCTTAAATGAGTAAAAATATAATTTTGAAAAAATACCTGTAATTAAAGAAGTAATTAAATTTTAAATATTGATGTGATACGCCGCTGAGGTAAAAATAACACATGGTTCAAATCGAAGTACCTACCAACTGCTGTGGATTTTCACATAATGTGTGGAATTTATAGCAACATTGATGAATTTTAGAGAAACAAACATTAGTGTGACATTTAGTCACTGTGTTTTTGCATCCCTTTTTTTTGAATTTATTATATTAATGATAAGACAATTTCTTCACTTTTGTTAGAGATTTGCTACTTTCTTTAATATTTTTGTCACAACGGGATTACGAAATATGTCAAATATAATTTTGTATTTTTGTATTCACGCATAATTAAAAAATAATAATAATAATAATTATAATAATAATTATACATTTCTTGTCCTGGGAAGGAACTAAAAAATGTTCCCAACCTTAGAGAATAAAAACTTAACAATTGTATAAAATAAAATAAATACAGATAAAACGTATTTGTGTAATATTTTTGATTTAAAAATTAATGAATTTTTTAATTAAAAAACCTAGGGTAATTTATGATTTTATTTTTAATTGTGGAATTATAGAAAAATTTCTAGAATTTGATATGGCTTATTGGGGAATTAAATATATTATTGGTAACCCGATGACAGATACTCAATATATGTATTGAGCCATTATAAAAACATTAAATAAATATGTTTATATATGTTTATACGTTTTTTACGTGAAAATCATTGATCAATACAAAGAAAATAGCTTCAAATGCTAGTGGCGTAAAAAATGGGACGTGAAAGGTGACATATACTTCCAAATGCACACCACTAGATCGAGAATACAAAGATTTTTTTCATTAAAATATGCCCTTTTGTATTTAAAATAAACCTGCCTTTCAAATCAATATACTCATTTAGTTTTTAAAGTACCTTATTTATTACCTTATTTATAAATTACCTTATTTATAAATTACCTTATTACCTTATTTTTTTAATTATTTTTCACAATCAGTATAATAGCAAATCAGTACTTACGAATGCATGCAAGTACGGAAAATGACCATCGAGCAAATAGTGAAAAAATATTAAAGATACAGCTGAAAGTTGATAGCAAAAATCATCAACCGGACCGAGCAAATCGATATTTGTAAAATGAATTATTTTTTTTTATTTGTGTATATTTTTAATTTTTTACCTTTGCAATAAAATAGTGAATGTCTAAAAATACAAAATACTGTGTGTAGTTGCATCCGAGTGTCGAGTATTACTGAAAATTTAGTATGAACATTCTTTTCACACCTTCTATTAATGTTCTGTAGGTATCTAAATCTAATTGTACATTAAATCTGGTGTTGTTGTATGATAAACAAATTTCGTAGTTATCCATTTTTATTTAATTAACTTTATTACTTTATCCTTTAAAACGCAAACGAAATTCAAAAGCAATAAAAACAAATATGGCCGTCATAACACTTTAATAACCAAATTCGGATAGAGTGTAAATAGTTTGCAACTTTTTACACCAGCTTGGACTTGAGGAACACAACAGAGTGAGTTTAATTCGAACAGAACGATAGTTAAAAGACACGTCAGAGCAAAAAGTGTTAAAAGTGTGTACTTTCCGTACGCACCACATATATTCGGTACGCTTATACGGCTCAAGACATGAAAGAAAATTTCCAAAAACTGAAATCCGAATCCAGGCAAAAATTAAACTTTACACTATAAGTAATAAAAAATAAATCATGACCATAAGCAATAAAATAGTTTCTCCACGACCATTACTGAATGTATGAATTCTGAAATCATTTTTAATAATAGAATGTAAACATTCACACTCTAGAGTCTGAATATTGATTCTAAAACACTTGCTTCTTATGCATTTTGCATGTATTTTCATTCTTTATCAAATTAAAGAATGGATTTTAAAAGTTTATGAAATTGTAGGTAGGCAAAATAATAGACCTTTTCTATTTTCCAAGATTGTTTAAAATACGGGTTTCATGATATAGTTCCTATTTTTACATAACCAATTTTCACCGCCGGTATTGGTAGATAATTTGTTTGCTTTTCTATTTTTCACGATTGTTTAAAATATGGGTTTCATGATATCGTTCCTAATTTTTACATAACAAAATTTCACTGCCGGTTTTGGTTTTATGTAAATGTGCCTTTAAGACGACTTTGCCCATTTGGATGGCGCGTCCCTGGGCGTACATTTAAAGAACATACTTTACATTATTGCTATATTACTGTATACTATATACTATATTGCTATAAAACAGATAAAGACTCATTAACTTGTGATAGTGTCGCATAATTTTAATAGTAACGTAGTTCCTTAATTTTTTAGTAGTTGGTAACAATGATTTGACATTGTACATAACAGTCGTTTGAAGTTTGCCAGAGCCCAGCCTTAGATCATATTGGGCTAGAGGTAGTATATAGATTGACGGCTGATGTGGCATTTAGGGAATTATGGTACCAACTGTGAAAAGGAGTGCTATAATATGCGCATTATGGCCTATAGCATCATTGTGAGTATTATAAGAGCTATATTATAGACGAAATTTTGAAAAACTTTATTTTCGGTTTCTACGACATATAGTTTTGTTTTCGATAAAAATATATTAAAATACATCTTCTCCGTTTTCCTATTGTGGACATTAAAGATTTATCAAGTATCACAATCTTGTGTAAATATTTTTAATTAAAATATATTTCTTTAATAAGAATCAAACAACAGCAGCATTTCTAAGTATCAGATGTTTACACCGGTTAACAGAAAGCGGGGATAATGATCAAAAAAGAGGATTTGTGCCATTTATTTTTGGAGATTAATACACTCAGTACATGCATTTTAATTATGTATACCAATGGAACAAATTTACGGTTAACGATAAAAATGAAAACGTATAAAGAAGTGATACGATCCTCATTGGTTTATGTTAGTGAATTTTAGAAAATTTCCGAAATAAAAATAAAATTACAATTACTAAAATAAAATACAGTAAATAAAGAGAATGGAAAATACAAACGTTATAGACAAATATCAGCTGAAGCCAGTTGAAAAAAACAGTTTAGTTTGGTTTAGTAAGTATTGTGATTATCTCTAATGATGAACACGTTTAACTTTCTGTTAAACTGAAAATCGTAAAATTTATTGGAATTGTTACCAGATTTTATTTGCATTCGAGGTCAGATTACCAGTCAGACCACCAAAATGATATTTGAAGATATTGAATGATATAATAAGGTCCTCGAACGTTACGTTCATAAGTGTTTTACTTGCGAACTAAAAAGAGTCTAGAATTTGCACATTTATATACAGATAACACATGATTTAACCGACTTATATAGATATTGGATATTAAGCAGATATGACAGTCCTAGATTATTTTTACCGTTTTACCAATACGTAGAACAATACATTTGTACCTATCTGTATTGACGGGAATTAACTATTCTCAGTACCAGTGAAAAATCATCTTGATGTGCATGATAAGTGGTAATCGGATTGATATATATTTTGGAATATTAGTCTTCTGAGTATGGAATAATACTAGTCATTCTGAAATGTCGGTTTAATATAGTTTTCAATCCAGTGATTGGAATCTCCCCAATTGCCAAAGTGCTCAAAGTGAAGGACTCTACACTTGGAAACTTTGTCAAAGTAACTATCGCATGGCTCATCGTTATTCAAGGAGATCGTCCAGTCATCAACACAATGGAGTAAGTTAGTGAGTGTTGAGCAAGTGTTAAAAAATCTGTGTTGTTGATTTGAAATAACTTTTTTACGAAAAAAAACTTCTCATACATTTTGAGAATATTGATTGTTAAAAGCTTATGGGACGGTAGTGAAATATAAAATGTGTAATTACAAAGAAATATTTGATGTAAAATGAAAAGAGCAAATACCTTACGATTAAAAGAAAAGGGAATTGATGTTATAGATAGGAAAACATGGAAAGAAAACCTGTCAATGTGACAAATCACTTTCAGGTAAAATATAAGTAATTGTAGTTACTAATGATAATTTTCTCTTATCGTACTTTGGCAGACAAAAATGTGTCAAATACAATTTTTCCACACAGAGATTAATTGTGTTTTGGCTTTTAAAACTCAACTCATAAAAAACTGCTTACAATGGAAGTAAAATATATAGTATCTACCTCTATTCTTATTATTTGTGGAATTCTACAATTTTATTAAAATTTTTAGAATCTTATTTAATACTTTTTATAAACCTACTATTAAAAAATATATATATATATTTTTTTTTAAATTGCTCAACTTATTTTTGTTTTTATTGTGCGTGACAAACATTTAAGCCGATTCTGTCTTTTCTCCCTTTATCCTTTCTCCCTCGAGGACTTCCTACTTCTTTGTGGGCAAAATGGCACTGTCTGAATGAGAATTTAAAGGCAAACGATTATTATATTATATTGTTAGTATCAGCAACGATAATCGGTTGGAACGTGAGGAGAGAACTTTGGCGCGTGCAGGGGAAGGTGAAAGGAATAGGTCCTCCCATTTTTGTCATTTTGATCGTTAATTATAGTTTTTATTTTAATAGATCACTTATTTGGAAAATATGTGTTCTAGAAGATTGCGTACCCAACTAATTTTCGAAATTAAAGTAGGATACCAAAAAATAGCACGATGAAATGTAGACACGGACAAACATATTTGTCTAAAAGTTTGATTGCTTCCCCCCCAGGAAAGAAATTACCCCTCCCGAGAAAAAAAGTTATCTACGCCCTTGGTTTCCGACAAATGTTGTAAGTAATATTAACGTTTATACATTTTTGCTATTTTTTTTGTAGAATATCTGATAAATTTATGTAATTATGACGAATAATTAGAAAACATTTAAATCAACTTTATATTTTTTACAAATTGGATTACTTTGAATTTTACTTTCGCAGTTCGAACCTCGTACACATATATTTAAAACGTCTTTACCATAACTGACTTTTAGGTATACATCAACCAAACTTTCAATGTTTATTCAGTTTATTGATCTCTATTGTGTATACTGAGTAAAGAAATATTTCAAAGAGTTATTCGTTGTGCATACAATTAAGGTATTTGTGTGCCTTTTGTGACAATATACCGCTATAAATGGACGTGTATGGCGTGGCGACTAGTTCGATTTTAAATGTGTTACACAATTGTATTTTTATTAAATATTTTTGATATTTAAAATAAGATCATCTCTAAATAATGCAAATAGAACAAAAATAATATTTAACAGTTTGAATATACATCAAGGTAGAGAAGTTATGTTTCTCAGAGGAGCGATACAGTTTTACACAATTTTTTTCTATTTATCTATAGTATTTATCTATAGTACTTTAGTATAATTAAAATGTTTGCCATTGTAGTCAAATTTACCAAAAAAGTGTCTTTTTTTAAAAAGGTTTTGTCCGTCCGTCTGTTAGCCTGATTCAATTCGAGAACGGTGCGAGATAGAGACAAACGGACACCGGCAATCGATTCAGCATTATATCATATATACTGTGTAGTATACATATAAGGTATACAGAAATTTATTTTCGTAACTTAAAATTTTCGAAAACTCGAAATTACGGCAAAAATATTGTTTAAATATGAAAAATATAAAGCAACTTTTTTTAGTCAAGATACTAGAACCTCGGTTTTTTTTAATTATAACTCGATGTTTTTGATTTTAAAGTTTTAAATACGGATCTGGATTTTAAGTCAGTTTTTTGTACAATATTACCATCTCACAATTATAAATTTTTATTCTAATTACGTTCGACAAAAAAATGCCATTTTCAGTATAATCTTAATTGAAAAAAAAAATGTTTTCTTTTGAAAAAATTTTTTTATGCCAAAAAAAAGTCTTGTCATATATTATATATTACATATTTTTTATTTGAATAATTACAAAAATCAAAAAAATGCCATTTTCAGTTTAATCTTAATTGAAAAAAAAATGCTTTATTTTGAAAAAAAATTTTTATGCCAAAAAAAAAGACTTGCAATATATTATATATTACATATTTTTTATTTGAATGATTACAAAAATCAAAAATATTTTCCACCGTTGCCAGATTCACTGAAATATTTTTTAAATTCTTAGTTTGACTCATAAAAGTTGAATTTTTGGATCATTTTATGATATTCATATACTTTACAAAATGAAAAATTGAGTGAAGTTAGTTGTAAAACTCAAAAAGTTATTAAGAAGAAAATAATTCATTCAAAAAAAGTGTTGAGTAGGATTACCCCTTCCCAAGTTCAATATAATTGTAAATAAACTGTCGACCTATAAACATGGATAACAGCCTCCCTGTGAATGTTTTTCTGAATTGTCAAACGACGTGACGTTCGTTTGCAGATTCAACCATCGACATATACTAATAGACGTACCTTACCCGTATGTCGTAATAATTTTTTGGCTTAAAAAAAAGAGTGAAAAAGATGGCGTATAATTTTGGCGACTACTACGAGAGATATGATCCTAAACATCTCTCGGAAGTACCGCAATTCTCATCGCTAGGGCATATTCATTTTGTTTCATTTTCACCTCCAGAAGTGAAAATATTTTCATCTCTAGTGTACAAAAATGACACTTTCATGTAGAGTAAGCCGGTGAAGAAACCATTATTTTCATATACATGAGTAGAAAAAATATTTTTTCCACTACTAGTATTAGACGATATCACTATTTTTGCTGTGTTCGAGTCGAGAAGATACATTTCTCTCCTATTAGGTAATTTTTCATTATCAACTAGTAGAAGCCAAAAATAAAAAGACATAAGGAAATGAAATCATTGTGCAAATGTTCTAGTAGTGGAAAAAATAGTATATAAACCACGGTATAGATTTTCCTCAGCCTCGCAACTGATAATAAAGCTGGGCTAAAAAAAATTCTTCTGGTACTTTGGTGTATAATATACAATTATTTAAAAATAAAACATTTAGAAATATCTCTTTCCAGTATCAAAAATTATGAGATGAATAGCACTGTGGTCCAGTTTTCACATTTTAGAAATGTCTGAAAATTATTGATCTACGTACTCTTCATAATATATATTTTTAGCAGTATCGTATTTATTTTGTTTATTTTCAATTATTTAATTTAATTTAATTATTCATTTCATCAAGTAGATTTATTAATCACCTACAAATATATTGTATCATATTTAGTTATTTTTGTCGTTTAACTGAAAATATTAATATAGATTATTGACAAATTCCATAAAACTGGGCCTTTTTGACTATAAATTACTGAAAAGTTTTAAATAAGACTACAATTTAGTATAACCATGGCTTAAGTAAAACGAATTTTTAATTCAAACAAGAAGGAGAAATAAAGCTATGCTCAAGTGCCCAATCCCGAAATTACATTCTTGTCGTGAAATAAACTAATTTTTGCTTATTAAAAATTATGTTTGTGTCACCCCGTAGATTTTTTTTTCAAACTCTCTTTATTTACAAACCCACGACAACATAAACTAATGCGTATATTTAGATCAAGTTTGTAAACACCCCATTTGTTTATTTGATCCATCCTGCATGAAATAACACATTATACATTGGAAACAGCGAATGGTTCGAGTGTGAACAGCACAAAATTATTATTCAACACTTTCATGCGCTTGTATAACCTCGTTCTACTGTTCTACGCATTTTTTATCGAATTGTGTTCTATGAAAAAAGAGTAAAGAAAGCAATTGTTTTGAACATAAACTCAAACACATAGTTAATAAATGGTACAACTCCACCGACTTTTTCAAATACTGATTTATTATAAAAATGAGGCATATGAAAGTACGCATCAAGGGTTACTGAAAATCTTCAAGAAAAAATATTCTTAAATAGATTACTTAAATTATGATATTTAACCTGTCTCATAAATATGCTGAAATATTTTGGGATTACTGAATGGACAACCAATGTCTACTTTACTACTACCCCCTTCATCATTATACATGTTAGAAAAATTTACCACAAACCTAAACTACAGTTACAGTCCTTATCTCAGATTATTGTTACTTTACACTGATCTGTCTGATCTCCGATAACTTTCTCCAGCAGTTTCTCCGTACTGCTTCTATACTTTTATTTTCGGTAAATATATGGAACTGCTTCGGTATTTGGCTTGACTCTTTCAATTCTTTACTTTTTTATTGATTGAGGAATTTGTAGTGTCATTGTTTTTTTTTCCAAACATTTTCGTTTTCGATGAAAACATCAATATGGAATTATCTCAAGAAGCATCAACTTACTGATAAGAGACAGTTATTAATGGTATTTATGTTCTAAATATTTAATTTCGTTAAAGCGTAAAAATCTTCTCATATATTAAAATTATATTCAATTCATCACGAATCTGGAAGAAACTTTTTAAAATTTTGTTATCATATCTTACACTTTTTCAATAGATTTTACCCCTTAATGCGGATAATTTTTTAATACCTGTTTCAAATTCTACAACGTTGGTGTTTACATTAAGAAGCCAATTTATCTTGTCGCTTCATTCAATAATTTATCGAGTAAACACAATATCGGTATCAAGCCCGAAAAAAGTTAATGAAACGACTCTTTAGCCATTTTAAAGCATCGAAATTTTCATTAGATTTTTTAATGAAATTCGCACATGAATACAAAATCCCGTGTTTTGCTATTACGAAAGGATGGTAAAATTGATCAATATCATAGTTTTTTTTAGAATATTCTGAACAGATATTTATGGTGATCTAGATTTAAAAAAAAATAGTGGGCAAGTTTTATAAATTTTTTAACAGGAAATATTTGGAAAAAAAAATGTTATTCATGAAAAAGATTAACAAGTACCACATCTCATTAAAATTGCAATAAAATTATATTATTTTACCATGAACTTTTTGTATACAGTAATTAATTACTTCAACCAAGCTCAATTGACTATAAATTAATAATTTAGACGTTCAACTGTGAATCATGTTATATTTTAATGTTTTACATCTTTGCTATGTTGTACTGTTTATTTACACGACATATTTTATTATGTGTGCCATACGATAAATAAATAATAAATTAATTCAAATAACTCATCTCATTACCTAAACGCAATAATAAATATTTTATTTTTTATTTTCCATAAAAATATATAAACTACCTCATTTTTCTTTCATGTTCTTTTGTTCACTTTTTTAAAATTATTTTGTAGTCATATTTTAAATACTACCTAAATTAAAAACATAATTTTATAATACTGAATATTATCAAAATAAAAGTAATTGGTGATCATATTTTTAATAGTAACTTACCAAGTTACTGAATTCATTCTTTATATTTTATTGTGCCTAACCCGACCCTGTTTCTACGATTTAAGAATACAGATGTAAACAATTTAAAAATGAAGATCTTTAAAAGTTTATTTATTCTAGTAAATCACAGTCACTCATATCATGGTTAGCAATATTTATTGGCATCGAATTTTGATTTAGACGGCAATGTTTATTTATATAAGTGAAATTGTTTTTTAAAACTACAACTATAAAATTGATCATTTATTAATAAACGCATATTCTTTCATATCTTTCTTTAGATCAATGAATTAGTTTGATAACTAAAGATTTAAAAATTAGAAACAAATAAATATACAGTGAGAAGGTAAGTCTTACCCCCCTCCTATCATCTCCTTTATTTTAAAGAGTAAAAATATCGCTGGAACACGTCGATTTTTACATTAGTATCTAATTGTATAAAAATGTCGGTATTTAGATGAAGCTCCTTTAGGTGCCTGCCAACTCCTCATTTTTTTATGTCGGTAAAGCCAGCAGGCACTTGACGGCAGAACTACATGAAATATTTACCAAAATTATCGGCTTTTTATCGGCTATTTAAATGCCCAAAAAATAATTTTTCCGCTCCACTATTCTTTTTTATTTTTAAGGTTCTGCTAGCTTTACCGTAAAGCTAGCAGAATCGCAGAGAATTTTAAAAAGAATTATACCAAAATTATCGGCTTTTATCGGCTATTTAAATGCCCAAAAAATAATTTTTCCGCTCCACTGTTTTTTCTTATTTTTAAGGTTCTGCTAGCTTTACCGTAAAGCTAGCAGAATCGCACAGAATTTTAAAAACAATTATACCAAAATTATCGGCTTTTTATCGGCTATTTAA